>CM020025.1:73709550-74994738 GCA_009769605.1 Bucorvus abyssinicus
GGACATGAGAATTATAAACCTGTTAGCAAGACTTCAATGTCTCGGAGAAAAGGGTTTGATTAGTCTCTTTCTCTGTAAGTATGAAAAGTGGGGGTCTTTGAAAGAAGTTAGTAACCAGTTTCAAAACGAACATGAGGAGGAGGTACTTCATTCTTCCAGAAGCAGACCAGACCAACAGACCAGGAGCAGAGCTCCTTCCAAAGGGTGTTTTGGCTCTTAAAAACTAGGAGTCATTTGTGGGGAGACTGAACAGTTATGGAAGAAAAATCTACTCAGAGTCAGTAAACAAAAGTGAATCACAAGAATATACAGAAAGTCCTGACCTGAAAATAATCGGGGGCTGTCAAAGGTGACAAATACACTTGTCTTGTTCTTAACTTTCCCCAGGCATAAGTTTGCAGGTACTGTGGGACGCAGAATACAAGGCTAGATGGACTGTTGGTCCCGTATGGGCATGTTTTCATGTTCTTACAGCTTTCTCTTTTTTGTGCTGGTATCAGTAAGCACAGGCAACATACATTTGTCTAAACAAATCATGTCAAACAAGTCTAGTGGGTTGTTTGTTGGGTTTTTTTTTTTTCTATATCAGGGTAGCATGCTTTGTGCAAACAAGAAAAACAGCAGTAATTAAGAGAAACATGAGGAATAAATAGCTACAGAGGTGTAGGCTGGGGAACATCCAGCTAGAAAAGAACTAGGAGTAACAGACTTTGTGTGAGTCAACATGGTGATGCAGCTGGATGGGAAGTGATGGCATTGGTGATCCTTCTCTTCTACTGCTCAGTTTCTCTTCTGGAATTATGTTTTGATTTGTGGGACCATACATCAGGAAATATGTTGAGCGATTGTATAATCTGAAGGAAAGGAAAGAGAACAAATAGAGGTCCTGCAGTATGAGACATTATAGCAGAAATAGGCTTAAATGAGGTTTTTTTTAAATTTCATAGAATCATACAATCATAGAACGGTTTGGGTGGGAAGGGACCATAAAGATCACCAAGTTCCACCCCGCCTGCCATAGGCTGGGACACCCCTCACTAGACCAAGTTGCTCAAAGCCCCATCCATGCTGGCCTTTGAACACTTCCAGAGACGGGACATCCACAGCCTTGCTGGGCAACCTGTTACAGTCGCTCACTACCCTCATAGTGAAGAATTTTTTCCTTATATCTAATCTAAATCTACCCTCTTTCAATTTAAAACCATTACCCCTTGTCCTATCACTACATGCCCTTTTTCACAAAAAGCCCCTCTCCAGTTTTCTTACAGGCCCTCTTTAAGTACCGAAAGGCCACTATAAGGTCTCCCCAGAGCCTTTGCTTCTCCAGGCTGAACAATCCCAACTCTCTCAGCCTGTCCTCATACGAGAGATGCTCCAGCCTTCTGATCATCTTCGTGGACCCCCTCTGGATTTGTAGAAGAGATGTTCAAGAGGAGATATAGGAACAGTCTTCCAAACACGTTAATGTTATGTTAAAGAAAGCCCCTGTGTGTGAGGATCACTGATCCCATGGATGTACTAACAGCTTGATACTATGTTGGAGACGTTGACATGGTGGACATGGCTAAATACCCCATTCTTCAGATTCTGTCTGTGAGACTGAAATGTCGAATGTCACCACCTCATGTGTTGTGAGGCAGGTGGTGAATTAATACCTCTGTTATCTTGCTTGAGAAAAACATCGATACTTCATTTTTATTGCCCTGCCACAGTGGTGGCAATGTATGTCTACTCTGTAGTAATGTACACAAATGCTGGAGGTGAAAACAATGGAGAATCAGCTCAGTTAAAACCAAAGCTGCTCTGAAAATTTACTGTAAAAATGGTATTAAAGATCTCTGTTTATTTCCATCCTGAGGGTTTCTTGTGTCAAATACTCTCGGTTAGCATGCAAGGAGCCTCTCACGTTTTTCTTTGTCCAGACACCAGTCCTGGAAAACTTAATGTGAACATGTGAAGGAATTCTATAGAACATACGGAGCATTGGGTGATGACCCATAAACCAGAACAACAAACCTACATTGTGCAGCGCCATGTGGACTTACCAGCTTGAGTTCAGTTCTGCATAGCTAGTCGCCTTTTGAAGAGCTTCCACACTTTCACTGGTTCATGTAAAGTCAGGTTGGGCATGTTTGTTCTGGACCTTCTATACATTGCATTGGTGGTGGCCTGCTTAGGTATCTTTTTGAATTCCATGTAGACCTTTTCCAGGAATCCACTGGATTTTTTCTTTCTCTTGAATTCTCCCTGTGTGTAAGATTTTGCAGAACCAGTTCTGCTTGTGGCATGTCTTGGGCCATGTCACTACTTCTGAAGGATTCAGCCCCATAACCACCACAGTATTTAGCATTCTAGGTCCTAGTGAGATCAGTTGGAGCTATGTACCAGTTTGCCATAGTGCATCTGTGCTAAATGATCTGAGTGCCTTGTCACAGGAAACTAGTGAGTAGTTTTGTTAATCGTGATGGTAAATCAAAGAGAAGAAGGAACATGCCTGGACCTGTGATAAGGCTATATGCAGTAGAAAAGAAAGGTATTGAAAAAATTCTTTTCATTCACTCATGCCAGGAGATAGAACTTTGAATGTTGAGGGCATGCCAGTTCATCTGGTGAAGGAGTGGGAGGAGCAGAAATGGGAGCACTTTAACAAAAAGTGCAAAGAGGATGAATAAATAGGCAACTTTACCTCAAATTCTCTCTTCTTGACCTAGGCCTGGCAGTGTGGAGGCAAAGTAGAAGTGCTGCCCTGTTCAAGAATCGCTCATCTGGAAAGAGCCCACAAGCCTTACTTGCTGGATTTGAGCATCGCGATGAAACGCAATGCCTTGCGGGTAGCTGAAGTGTGGATGGATGACTACAAGTACATGGTCTATTTTGCATGGAACCTTCCAATTGAGGTGGCAGTGTTTCTCTGTGTTTCAAATTGTGTTTCGATATGGAGGCACAGTGTGGTTATAAGAGTCACTCTGGAAAAAAAATTATTAATATTGATATGTAATAATTATTGATATGGATGGCATCCAAGAGCCATGGTCATAGACATGTTTCTCTTAGGCTCAGACCAAGAGCTGATGCCAAGCTTGAAGAATATAAAATGAAATTGTTTAACATGTATTTTAACTCTTTTTAGGAAAAGTAGGGAGTATTTTACCTGGAATATTCATAACTTTGCACAAAAAAGTATGTCTCTAGTGATCTGAGTGTTCCTGAATATCTTTTAAATAGGCAAAATTGAACTTTAAATAGAGAATTCAATTACTCTTCATTAAATACCCAACAACTTTTATTAAGTGAGTTGTCCTCTCTGCAGCACAAAGTTCCGCTTTTGTTTTTCTGGAAGGAAAAGGGGAAAGTCTTGTAGCATCCTTGGAAGGTTGAAAATTAAGAACATAAGAACATACCAGGAAATTAAGAACATAAGTCCTTTAAATTACAGAGGGTTTTTCTCCTTTTGATTAATTTCAGTACTTCTGTATATGATTTTAATTTTTCTCCTGCACAAAATGTTGACGATACTGGAAGTGTCAAGACCAGGTCTTTTGAGTATTGGTAATTTCAGTTAATAATAAAAAAAATATGAATTTTCCCATCCTGCACTTCAATGGATTTATGAATCTTTAACAAGGAAGAACAGCCTCCCATCTCTTTGTTTTCTTGAATACATATTAAAGAAACTAATTAAAATATATAGTGATAAAGCATAAATTAAAACTTCAGAGCTATCCTCTTCCCCATTAATTAACTTTTACTGTAAATATTTGGAATTTTTCATCTGAAAATGCTAGTCATCGAAAACTGGTTCAAGTCTATTTGAAATTCCTAACCTAACTTATTCAGGCCACGGAACGCATTTCAGGAGACTGCTTAAAGACAGGGTATAAGCTCCTATGTGACTGATCTCTATCAAACTTTCCTGCTGGAGCCGCTCCACTTTGTATAAGAGGCTACATAGCCTGGGAAAAAAAAGAATCTTGATTGCTTCCATATGAAATGAACTTCGCAGTCAATAGACTATTGATCAAACTAAGGCTGTTAACAAGCTCTGTCTTATTTTTCATGTTGAATGAGATTTTTTTTTTTTTTTGTCTGTATGAAATAGGAAAACTACTTCCTAGCCATATCTACCTTTGATACTCTTTATATTTATGAAGTCATAACATGTTAGTTTTTCAGTAATTTATTGGTGCTTATAGGCAAAATATGTTCTGGAATACTGAAATTTAAAAACTGTACAGGGTTGTTTTTTTTTAATGAACTTTAAATTTATTTTTTACCTTATGAATAGACAATATGGAGGAATAAGTCTGTGTTTTCCCTAGTTTCTCAGGCCACCTTAATGTTCTGAAATTACATACGGTGTTCTTGCAGAATCCTGGAATAGACTTTGGAGATGTTTCTTCCAGAAAAAAGCTAAGGGAAAAACTGAACTGTAAAGGCTTTGACTGGTACATAAAGAACATTTACCCTAATTTAGTATTTCTTCCCAACATTGTTGGCTATGGAACAGTAAGTATTGAGTATATTCATTTGACATATGGAACAGCTCTAGTGTTATGAAGAATTGTTGTGAACACTGTTTTACTGACTATGAGATATATATCCTAGAAACTTTAAATATCTTTCTAGACACTAAATTTTTCTAAAGTCTTTTCATATTAGTTGTCAGTCTAGGCTTTCTAAACTGTGTTTATTGTGTATGAACTGATGGGAGCACAACAGTAATTTGGGAAAGTGCTTAACAAGCATTTTTTTTTTTTTTTTTACTGTATGCAAAACTCATCTGTTGACAAGCAAGAATGGATCAATATCTTCCTGTAAGGCCCTGAATTTTTCAGTGGAATGGTATGGATTTTTTTGTGCGGAGATTAGCAGGATAATTTGGAAAGCACGCAGACAAGAATCAAGATAGCATGTAATACATTGGCAGTCAGGCTATTTGAGAAAGTGAGGACTAATCATCTGGGCTGCCGTGGCTTCTTAATATAGGTAGGCATTTTCTAGACCCAAGCTTGCCTACCTTGCTGGAGCTGGGCAGGGGTATGTACCTGTTTGGAGCTGCCTGGTAGACTTCTGACTTGGCGTAACATGGAATGATGTCGATGAGTCTTTGAAGGGTTTGCTTTTGATTTTTGCTGTGATGAATCATTTCTACAAAGGTAATGTGAGATTTATTTTCTAAACCCGTATTGTATCTTTCACTTCAGGATTTGATGCAGAACTCTGAATAAAGTAGCCTTGCCCTCAGGACACTTTCTAAAATTAGCAGTGAGGAGTTGAAATTGCTTGGATTGCTGTTCCTGATGGTAAATTTCCTGTTTTATTCTGCAGATGAAAAACACATTGAAAAAAGACCTCTGTGTTGATCAAGGCCCTGTCCCTGGAAACACGCCAATTATTTATCCCTGTCATGGATACCAACCACAGGTAATGCAAGCAACTGATCAGATCTTCTTATATGAACTCTTGCTAACTCTTCCTTTCAAGCCTCCACAGGGCCATGAAATAGACACTTCAAAACTATTATCGCTGTGCTCTCTAAAGAGGAATATTAATCTTTATTTCATTAAACTGTGCTCCCCAATGCAGTTGGCAGCAAAGCAGATTCCCGTGGAGATCTAAGTACATTAGACTAAGGCTTTTGGTTTCGCCTTGCCAAAAAATTGTGAGACCTCATGTTGATACAGATTCATCCTTTTGATCAACAGAAGATCAGCAGGATGAATGGGAGAGAGGTGGAGCTCTTCTTTAGACCTCACTACCTGTGCTCTCAGTAGGAGGGAAGCTAAGGGTTACCATTTGATTGTAAGCATCTTGCTTTTTTTTTTCTCTGGAAAGCAGGAAGATGTTGTTTGGGTCAAATTCATCCCGGTTTCATTACTGAGACATCAGTGAATGCTGGTGCAGTACAGCTAATACCTCTCATTACCAGTTTGGGAACTGTCTGCTCTCATCTGCTGATGAGGTTTCCCTGGTATCTCAATTCACCGTCAATGGTGTCACCTTCCCTTTCAGCACATCCTTTATCACAGCACTGGAGAAATGTATGTAGGAGGTTTACGTGCCCGACGGAATATAGTTGATAGGTGCCTAACGGACCCCGGGAATGGGGACCTGCCAGTTTTAGAGCACTGTGACACAGCTGTGAATAAAGGCCTGAACATGCACTGGGATTTTAAGCAGGTAAGTGGATTTCTATACCCCCACATTTCAGTAATCTTTCCCACTATAATGAATCCTTAGACATTCTCCTTGCAAAGCAGTTTGCTTCTGAATAACGCCACCTCAATTTCATGACACCTGGGTGCCACTGCAAGAGCTATGGTGGAGGTGATTGAGCCTTCAGGGGCGTGTGATGTTAAAAACATGAGGATGGCCACACAACTGAAGCTGAGTTACCAGAATTTAACCAGTTGTCACTTGTTATCTGAACCGTAGCCACTTATTTGTCAAACTGTGTCTGTCTTGGGGGAATCAGCTGGTTTAAGCCTTTTACTTAAAGGTTTAAGTCTTCTTATTTTTAGCTGGGTTGACTAAAAAGACTCACTTGCTCAGCTATCACCGTTCAGCTAACAGGCAGGGGACATGCAAGCCCAGGGCCCTCTGTTGCTTTTGATGGTCTGACTACACGTGTGAACTCTCTCCACTGTCCACTGCCTGTCTTCCCAGCCTTCCCACGGGACCTGTTGGTCTTAGGATAAAAGCGGGCTGATGCCTTGTCCTGCTCACTCTCTGGTACCATATTCCGTAACAGCATCCGAGCATGGAAGTCCGTGTTGGAGGTCAGGCTGGGTTCATCCTTTCAGAGCTCAGGTTACGGCTGGTGATTAGGGCCTTCACGCCGTGTTCTCTTGTCTCCATTTGTGCAGGATTTATGCCAGCCGATACTGGCATGCTTAAGATCCCAAGTGATACTTTCTTATTCCTACCAACTTTGTTCTCACCAAATCAGGTGCTGCAGCCTTCTCAAAAATGCAGCTTTCCTGAATAGCAAATTGACTCTATGATTCTGTCCCGGTGAAACCAGGACACTTACTCAGCTAATCTACGACAGATACTGCTGTGGTGCTGGTGCAGGATAAACAGGCAGCAGCGATAATGATGGAGGGAGAGGTGGGAAAGGAAGTCATGCCGCTTCCCGACTCTCAGGCAGTTCAAACCTTATTAGCTTTATGTAATCAATAATTACTTAAATTGACATGTAATGTGTGGGCATGTTTGCAGTATCCCTTTCTCAGTGACAAACTAAGCAGGAGACAAATCTTGTGAGAAAGTGGTGGAGAACAGAGGAGTTGAATTGGTGAAGAGACAAAGGTTTCGTTGATGTGCACCAAATAATACAGACCCACATGATCTCCAGAAATTCTGCCTATATGGGCTTTATCTTTAGTCTGGTCTGTAACCAGAAAACTTAGGAAAAGGTGCAGCTGTGTTCCTGGAAGGTTCAGACCCACCTTAAAAGTAAACCTTCAGTTCCTTGTGTGCATCAGGCGTTATCATCATGAAAAAACTGGCTGCCTGAAGGAGCCGGGTGAGATCCTGTTTGCTCTGGAGCCCTACCCCTTATCTTTCTTTCCAGCGTGATGAGTTGACTTGATCACACCCCATGCTGTCCACAATAGCTGATGCTGCAATATTGACTTAGAAATAAGAGACGAATGTTCTTACCTGTAACTATCTCTCTTTTTTCCAAAGCAGGATGCAGTATTAAAATTTGCTAAGGTGATATTTTGGACTGTAAAAAAAAAAAAAACCCAAACTCACAAAACCCAAATACCTTCCATCCCCAAATTCCAAAAAAGCAGACACAAAGTACACCTCTAAATACATTATAATATGCCTTGGAGAGGTCCATAAGCTGTCATGCATCATTAGCCTGAGGAAAACACAAGTTTTTTCAGGCCTGTGACTTACTAGTGTTTCTCAGACATATTTGTTGAGGCCAAGAGAATTACTTCCAGACCTAGCACTAAATTATAACCCCTCAGCTTCTCTCATATTTTCTTTCCTTTTGTAGGGATCAGCTGTAATTAACAGGAGCACTAAACGATGTCTCGAAATCACAGCAAACAGTCCAGCTCCATACAGACTTGTAATGCAAACCTGCACAGGACAAAAGTGGAATATCCAACACACCGTTAAGGACTGGGGAAAGACAAAAGACCTGGAACAGAAAACATAGAACTCCAAGCATTGACTGGAGGATGGTTTTCCTTGGAAATTACCACATTCATAATACAGCACTGAAATCAATGATTTCAAGAGTTTGTTTACACAGGACTTTACAATGTAGTGTTCTTGGAGCATCACGCCCCTGAGTTTCCTCAATTAGCAGAGGGATTGTCTGTACTATCTTTTATTATCACCAGAGAGAAGCGGTTACATCTAAGAGTGTTTCAACCCACCTGAGTACCATGTGTTCTTTGGAAGTGCTTGTCTCTGCTCATTAATGCAAGGCCAGAGCAAAGTCTCTAACTTTCTAACTGGCATTTTGGTTAGATGTGAAAATTCAGGAGAAACCAAAGTGGGTCTGACTTCCTCTTGTTCACAGAGTTTATCTCAGGCTGAATTGGACAGTGCTTCTTGCCTTGTGTCATATAGATAAGGCAAAACTTCTTGTCAAGGTGTGCTCCTGCTAGTGGGTGAAATGAAATACATCCCAGTTCTTCTGTCCCTGTAATTTGCCTGGCCATTATCCGGTTTCTCAATAAAGTTTATTAGATTCACCAGTGTGCCACACTAAGGCTCTTTTGTGTTTGCCTATGTGAAGTTGGTTTGTGCCAGCCAGCAGACATCATGGATAAAGTCTGGTCAATCCTCTGGGAACAAGGGGATTCAACTCAGTAGTTTCCACAGACCGATCCAAGGCCAATGCAGTAGCATTTGTCTGTCGAAGAAACTGAGTAAAATATAGCATGAATTGCAAAAGGGAGGCAACCTCCAGGTAGGCATGATATGAGATCCTGTAGAAACAGCATTTGGTGGAACTGGCTGTCCTACCACTTAGAGTAATCGCTACTAGGACTTATGCTTATAAAGTTAACGGGAACTTAGTAAGTTAAAAAGAACTTATTATGTTAAAGGGAACTCCTGTTACATAAACTAGCTGAAACTATATACTGTTTCTAGCCGAAGTCACTTTGTTATCAAAAGGGTGCCAAGCATTTAATATGAATAGGAAGTGTATTCAGGATTTGTTACAAAAATCCAGTATGATTTGGTTTTTGCTTTTTAATTTTTCTGTAAACTTGAGGTGAACATTCTGGCCTTCATATTCAGGACTGGTATTAGACAAGCTCTTCTTAAAGGACAGTCCTTGGTCCTTAGGGGGTCTGTATTTTTCTGTTCTGAAAACTGATTCTTAAAAATGCCTCATTTTAACCAGATTGGATTTAAATTTCTAAAATCAACCTTTATTCCTGTGTCCCGGCTCAAAGTCAAAAAAACTGAAGAGAGAGAAATATGTGCTCTGTTTTTTTTCTGCATCTTCAACAGTGTGTCTTACCAAAATCAAAGGACTAGCATTTTGGCAAGCACGATGAAGACAGTGAGAATTTTGCCCATACAACTGAAATGATAATCTGGCCTACTGAAGATGATGCACATGAATTGTTTAGACAATAATTTTTCCATCTTATATGCCACTTCAATAGAATGTGATGGGCATTTGAACAATTTTCTTTTGAACTTAATTTGGCATGCACCAAAATGTTCCAGAATGTTTAGATTTTCTGGGGTTTAATGTATGGCCTCTTGTTATACACAGGGGTCAACACTGAAACAAAATGCTTCAAGTGTTTTGATTTATCTCAAGTAAGAGTTCTTTTATTTTCCTGAAGCTCATTGACAAATGAGAATTTTGGGCTAATTTTGTAATGAGGAAAGAGTAGCCATAAAGGAGCAACTCAATGTTCAGACTAGCGCTTTTTGGTGATGCTTGATGAGACATAAAAAACAACTGGGTTTGATGCTACAGTAGTAATACATTGCTCTCACTAGTAATACTTCCAAACCTGGAAGTTCACTGCATGATGAAGCAACTGATGCATGATTCCTCAGCAAGTCAGCAGTAGAGGTAGGACTCTGCTGCCATGGTGTACTGCAAGAAGGCAGCTATGACTGCAGCACAGCAGGGGTCCCTTCCTGACCTGAAAGCCAGTCATTAGCCAGACTTTCAGAAATGCAGAAAATCCCCTCAGCTCCTGCAAAATGACACGAGAGTGCTGCAGTGCCATATGCTGAAGCCAGGTAGTAAATAATAACCCAGTAGGCAGGAGTTTTAATGGGTGTGCAGCCGCACAGGAATGGGACAGGTTAATTCAGAGCAAATATGAACAAAAGGACCAAGGTACAAACTACTGTGCAGGGAGGCCCTAGTGGACTCTGCAGAACAGTAAAGCTTTCCTCCTTGCTTTTGTGCTCGAGCAAGCTTGGCTTTATTGCATGTGCAACAGGAATCCACCTTGGGAGGAAGAACTAGAAGAGGAAAATAGTTGGTTTGTTTGTTTTTTTTTTTCCCTGGAGCGTCTGGTAGGATGGGGTGAAGAGCCAGTCTGGAGACAGGACCTGTGTAAGGGACCATTAATTGTAATTCTCTTTAAGAGAAAACTAAATCAGAGAACAGACAGCATCATTTAATCTGTCACTGGGGAATTCGTTTAGTTCTGACCCAACCATGCATGGTGGAACTGTGATAATCAATAAGATAATAAAAACCCCCACTCCCTTCATTTACATTTTTTTGCCTGCCTTTTCTAAAGGCAGGAGGCAAATGTAGATGGTGAAACCAGCCCTTTTGAAGCATTAAGTGTATGGGTTATCTGTCAGATATAGCACTCTGCTTACATTGAGAGCAGTTCAGTCAGGATCAGTGGGCAATGTTTAACCAAGTGATTATTTAAATGGTATCTGTCTTCTGTCAAAAGCAAAAGTAACTTATTAGGAACAGGGAAGCCTGGTGGAAAAATTGTAATTTTCAGGAGGTTAGATGATTTGCTACTGGTTTCACCTGTTTGCCACTGTGCCTGTCCCTGTTGCAGCACGATTTTTCCATTCTCACACAAGACACAAGTAGCTCACTTTGTTCTCTAGTTTCATTTGATATAACTGGGCTTTACTCACCCGATTTAAGCTGCTGTATACCTGTTTTCCAGCACAGTTTGCTTTTTTTTTTGGTTTTGGTCCTTCTACATAACCTATGAATGCATGCTTTTTGAAATCTTTAGCAGACCGGAAGCCTTATTCCATTCTGCGGAGAGATCCAGGTGAGGTGAGGATATCCACCGGTTTAAGAATTAATAGCCAGTACCAAGAGTGCTGAAGGGTAGAACTGCTCACAGTCAGCCACCCAAAAACCCTCAATAAACTGTGCAAACCTGAAGACTGCCAATGAGATAGAGGATCCTACCCCCAGGTAGGTCAGGGTCATGTCCTATACCTTGTACCTGGAAAGTGTAGCACTAAGGCTTTGCGTAAAGCTTCATGCTTGAAACCATGCGCTAACGGCGCTTCGGTGTTCAGCTCATGTTCCTATAGCAAATGTGATTTCAGCAATTGATTTATACTTTCCCAACACTGTAAATTCTATCTATCTGCCCAGATATGCTAGTGTCAGTCATGTCTGTAGTCTCAGAATAGATTTCAAGCTGGTTTTTTCTGATTTTGGGGATACTCGCTGTTACTTCAGAGCATGTTTTTCCATCTGTTCACTGTAAATTTACTCGCAGTCCCTAGTCCTCCCAAACTCCTCTCCCAGACAAGGCAAAATGGTACCCTACAGTGTGTGTGTGTGTTTGGCTGCAAAATTCCCCAGAAATGTGCCATCTGTTGCTAAGTGCCCAAAGCAACAGTGATAATGGCAGCAGCTTTGCAGCAAAACCATGCTTACTAGAGTCCTACTGTGGTGGTCACGCAGAGCTCTGAATTCGGTATCGTGATAGCTGTCTGATTTTAATGCCACGTGTATTTCTGTTATGGTCGTTCAAAGGAGATTTGCAAATATAGGTCAGTTTTGTGTAGATTATTTAACAGAAATTCTCACTCTAAATGTTATTTATGCAAGTGTCAGTATTCAAATCTAGGAACTGCATGGTGTAATGGCACGCATCCCAAAACTACTACTTTTTGAGGAACAGGGTTTTATAAAAGGGAAATAGTTGTCTTACACAGATAGCTTTGAGAAGGAATCATCAATTTGCCATATTTCAAGGAAATGAGAAGCAGCATTAGAGCTCTACACTGAGAGCTATATCCAAAAAAGACAGAGACAAATATGTACAAACCTATGACGCCACCAAACTCTGTGTGATAGCTGCCACAACACAGGGTTGTCTGAATTTGCTTCTACATCTTTTTTTAGCCTTTGAATTCCTGTGTGGTCTGCTGTCACTTTGTTGGATGTGTGCAGGTGCCATTAGCCTGGATGAACCAAGCCTGGCTCATTCTTCACCCCCACTGGAAATGGTCCATTGTGTGTTCAGCTCAGCCTGCATTGAGTGCCGTGTTTCTGGGACTTCCATGCTTCTGGCATGCAATTCAGTTGATTTAAGTAATAGCATACTGTGCTGCAATCTGCTGTACAATTACACACTTAATTAGATTCACAGTTTGTTACCTATGTCACACTGTGACAGGGTTTGTTGCTCTTTAGGAAGGAAAATATTCTTCTAGTTGTAACTTCAAAAAACATCATGAGGGTTGATTTTCTCCGTGAAGGAGTGAGTTCCTTTTAGAGGAATCCACAGAACAGAATAAAGCTCAAGTAATCACTGTTTATTCAATGTCTGTGGTTAACACCCCTCCAATCAAAAGTATGCCCGTGGGCTTGCAAGGAAAAGCCCTGAGAACAGGATGGTGAGAGCGGCACTTGCACCGCTGTGGGATAAGCAAAGAGAGGAAATTTCAGTGTGTGAATTCTGGAGTAGCTGCTGGGTTGTATGGTCTTGCACTACACCGTGACATAGCTTATATCTCAAGAGATGTATTGCCTCCTACTTCACATGGGGCAAATATGCTGTTATTTGCTATTCTACACTATACCTCATTTCAAAGCGTCTTCCTTATGTCCCTTAAATCTGCCTTAAACCTCTGTATGCGATGGGTACTGCTTGTGTGTCTAAGTAAACATGTAGTAGTTTTAATTGGACATTGTTCTTCTAAAACAAGAGTATGATTTGGAATTGAAGTATTGATTCCTGGAGCCTTAGGATTATTTTCACTGGTGCTTGTTGGGTCATCTTTAAAGCCTACGAAAGGAGTGAAAAGAAGGCAGGGCTCTCTAGAATGAGGAAACAAGATTTGCCCTTGTTCACTTACCTTGTGCTGGCAGCTACAGGTAGAAGTTTAAGGAAGTAAAGACAATATTAATGTTCATCGCTATTATTTGTCCGGTAATGTTGGACAAAAGATAAACTATTTGTTTTGTAATTTGGCAGTTACACAATACTTGAAATTCAAATAAGTTTGTGTTTGTGTACAGTAAGAAAGTTGGTGATTATGTGATAAATATGATCATACGTAAGTATCTAGAGAAACTGAGTCACCAAATCAAGCTATTTGCTTTGAATAAAGAACCATCCACATAAAAAACCAGAACGGTATTTTTGCATAAGCCGTACAGTTGTTATCATCCATGATTCAGAGACTGCAAACTGGCAGACTTTCTGGCGGAGCCCTGGCTTGGCCCAGCCCTGCTGTGACAAACTCAAGCGACTATCATCAGTCAAGTGTGCTGCAATGGTTGCAGAGGGATTATAAAGTAATCGAGATGAATTTTTTTTGCTGTAGTGGAGGATTGCAGAGATCCAAGGGAATGGGGAGATAACTGAACGACAGATTCTTGCCCTCTGTCCTGGTCATTGGGAAGATACTGCAGTGAAATTATTCTGAAAGTTGGATGCTTTAATCTATTATGATGGACTTGAAGAGAAGAACCTGCTTAGTTTGCCATGTTTTACACCCGGCAGCCTCGTAGCATACACTCTTGAATGTGAGGAACTGTAGAAGCAGATGTGCTACTCAGCGGCTTCCCCTTCATTATCCCAGCTCTGTAATACTGAGCCCCTGCGGTGTGACTGCCGTGCTTTTTTCCAATTCATCTGCAAGTCCCAAGACCTCAGTATAATACCAAAAAGGTGGGTAAGGTGAACAGAACAGAGTCAAGCTTAACATTTCTTAAACAGGGAAAGCATTGTGCAAGGGTGTAGCACTGCTTTGAGGTGGCTGCTTTGGCTACCCAGCAGTGAGTGTGTGTTATGAAGGAAAAGAAACCAGTCCACACCCATAGCTTGCCTTTGCCTTCCACCGTCCCCAGCATCCCACCCTCTAGCCTTCAGCAGGTAACATCCTCCCAGTTCCACTGCTCTTTTACTTAATACTCCAACCAGGGCAGTTGATGGTGCTCTGGGTTGCCGGGCACAAACCAAACTCACCTTCTATTCTTTGTAATTTGATCCTTTGTAGAGAAATCCTTCCATCCTTCTCTGATACAAGATGAACAAAGGAGCATAAAAATTAATTTCATTCTCATATTGTTCTTCTGCTTTCTTCCTATGCAGAAACTCTAAAAGTGGTCGACTGCTTGGAGCCTTCACAAACGGGGTGTTTCCCAAACCGTGATGCTGTAACGAGCAGTATTTCTAGGACCGTATCAAATTGTCCAGAGTTTTAAACATATCGGACACATAAGCGAGTGTTTCTCACTGTAAGTGATGGATCCTTCACAACATCTTGCGGGTGCAAATACAGCAGCCTGCATTGGTACAGGCCCTGCTATGACACTGCGAGGATGAATATTGTGCGTTTCACTGAGAAACGTCAATATTTAAGAGTGTATGTTCTTAGCTGTGCTGCTGCTGTTCAAGGTAAGCGTGTCAGGAGAGAAAGATCTACAACTTGTCACTCAGTCACTGGAGGAGTGAGCAAAACCAGAGAGAATGGAAGCAGGAGGGAAGTTAGCTGACGCGTTAGTCGGGGTGTCAAAGCACCTCTTAAATGAAGCTGAGCAGTGGGTGCCGTTAGGTACGGGGATGGCCCTATCTGGTTACAGTCTTGGGTTATGAGACTTCAAGTCAGCAGAAAAGTGAATGGGGCAAGATGGGGCTGAAAGCAAAACTACAAAAGGGTTGCCGTAGGAAACGCAGGATCTGTTAGGAGAGGCTTGTTTAACTGATGCTGACCCTTGATTGGTGATAACTGTTTATTTTGAGAGGCTAGGGGCACTCAGCCCTGGTGCTGCTGGTACCACTTGTCTAATGGACTGCAATTATTTAATGCTGCAGGCAGGTCATAGTCTGCTCTGGCCATGCGATTGCTTTGCTGGTCCTGTAGGGGAGTATGCTCTGGCACAGAGTGGAGTCAGTTCGCCAAGAAAGTGCTGTACATCACTTCCAGAGAAGTAAACTGTGTTCCCTGGATGCCAAGCAGGGGGGAGGAGAAAGCTACAGTGGAGGGAACCATCATCCCAGTGATGGGGCTGGCTGACCCTGTGCAGAGCAGAGTGCATTGTTAAAATAACATGACAGAAATAGTATTTCGAATTAATAGTTTTAAAGCACATATGTCATAAAGTCAGGCCAACCGTAGCGGAAACACATCTGAAAGAAAAATTACAAGGCAGTAGTTTCATGCTGTCGTAGGTGGTAGTTTCTTCTTGTTTCCTGCATACGGACCTTTGCGTTGAGGGTGATGATTTGGGACAGCCCATCACAAAGGAGTACACCTGTTTCCAAAACTGTAATTGAAACACTTCCCTCACCTTCGTTCCCTGCCTCCAAACCAAAACAACAGTGAACATTCTCACGAAAATCTGTATGGGTACATGTGAATGCAGGGGATGGTACCTATTTCTCATGGGTTGGGTTGTTTTTGGGAAAACAGAAGTTATTTTGAAAGAAATAATTGTTCCTTTAAAAAATAAGGAGAAAAACAACTTTTCAGTCAGTCTGTGCAATTTTCCTTGTTTCCTGTGGAGAGAGAGTTCATGAGGTCAGGCTGTATGTGCTTTTGCTCCTCAGTGTTCATTCCTCCTGCAGCAGACCTAACCTAGAGGAGCGGAGGTTTTACCAGTTAAGAGCCTTCAAGATTGTGAAAGCAGACAGTCAGGTAGAGAACAAGGGAGAGATGTACCTCAAATGAAGGTTTCACCTCCCAGGAGCAACACAAGGGAGAGAACTTGCAGAAGTTTCCTTTCCACAAGACAAACTTCAGTCTAATTTATGTCTCTCAAGTGCTAAAAACTCAGTCTACTGCCCTATTTAAATCCCCAGGAAGCACGTGCAGTGTTCCTGCATGCTGATACGAGGGCCGTTCCGAGAGTCCAGCCTCCTATTGTATCACATTGGCCCACGATGTCAGCGGCGGATGTTGGTGATGTGGCAGTACAGGTTGACCTTTCCCACCAATGCTCTGTTAAATTTTGTTGCCGTGCGGCAGACGGCAGCAGAGGGGCAGCCTGACAACGTGGTGTCTGACATGGCAGTGCCTGTGGAGCAAAGGTGTGGGGTTGAATTCCTCCATGCGGAAAAAATTGCACCCACTGACATCCATCGATGCTGCTGAACGTTTACAGAGACCAAACAGTGGGTGTCAGCACAGTGAGGCGGTGGGTGGCGCGTTCCAGCAGTGGTGACAGTGACGGTGGGTCCTCTCCCCTGGTGCAGATTGTTATGAGCATGGCAGGCAGGTTCTTGTCCATTGCTGGGGAAAATGCACAGCCCGTGGTGGGGACTGTGTCGAAAAAGAGTGTTTTGTAGCTGAGAATCTGCTCTGTCAAATGGTGTTATTGTGCTCTTCGTATCTGCTGTAGTTTCCATGGAAATAAACAGGAGGTAGTACTTTTGGAGTGACCTACGTATTATTGAGCATAACTTTGCCTATTTTTATTTTGACACTCTTCTGTATTTTTAACTCAGACCACTTTTTATTTATTTATACATCTGCATGCTGAAATAGATTGAATTCCATATCTGTGCTAAGCATTCTCAGGCTTTTTATGCTTTAATTGTGGTACTTTATTACTCGGTGATAGTCTGCTTTCATTTGAGGGTCCTTTCTATTTGTATGCTTTTAATTAAATCCTGGATAACACCTTTTTTTTTTTTTTTTTTTTTTAAGAAACCATTAGAAGAAATATTGAGGAAGGAAAAAAACTGGAAAAAGTAGAAAATAATATTCAACAATGATGAAAACAAGAAATACTGTCAGAGAGAGGTAGTAGACAAACTAGAGAAGATTGGCTGTCCTCTGTGCCATATCTAGGCTGCTTCTAATTAATTGTAGCTGCCTTAGACACAACTGGTTGTGGGCAGAACATGAGTATTCCTCACTTCAAGAAACTTTTTTCAACTTGAGAGGAGAATTAGAGGTAAAAATGATGAAAGGAATCATTGCAAGCTTGGCATTTAAAGATTTTCTGTAAAAGAAAATTTTGAAAAAGATGGTGTCATTCATTTAAAATGTTTCATTCTGAATTTAACATAAAACAAAATAAAATTATTTTTAAAAAGTTCAAAATAAAACTGAAACATTTTTAAAAATATGTCAAATCAGGCATTTTCAATTTGTTGGAATTCTCTTCTCTTTTTCTCCAAAAAAGAAGACAAAAATGGCTGACTGCAAGAAATCTTATTTCAGTATAATTCCAGATCAGAATTTTTATTTAAAAAAAAAACCCCAAACACAAAACCAACACTTTTGACAAAGTTTTTCCAACCAGCTCAAGCACAAAGTAGAAGATTACCTTGGGGAATGTAACTGAAGCTTGCTCAAGTATGGTACAGTAAATGGCAGTCCATCATTTCAGTGACACCTCTGTTTTCTCTCTATTTATTATCATTCATCCCTCATGAACTCTTGCTAAAATTCCAGTCCTGCTGCCTTGGGTAAGATTCATTCAAGAAACAATATTATGTTTTATGATAAATTATCAGTTGGTTCAGTTCTGTGTATGATTGCATATCTTATCCTGCTATACAGACAGAAGTATAACAGAGTTTTTAACAAAGATCTATTCCTGAGGAGGTTTTTTAATGACTAATTGCATCAACCTCTATGGCAGCACTGAGCTGGTTGTTAAATATTGTAGCTACTGGTTTCAGCAACCAGTGTCTAGGGAAAGAATTTTAAGATTAATTTTGTCAAGTGGACTTCTTATATATCTCTTAATCCATTCTCTTTGCACCATTCTCTTTTCTACATAATTTTCCCAGAACTCTTAGATACATTAAAAAGGAAAAGAAATCATTCTGTGAGAACTGTAAAAAGCCGTTTCTAGTTGCTGAAGATGATGTGAGCTCTAATTTTCTGTTGCCATTATATAAAAATGGGAAATTATATATATAAATGGGAAAACGTATATATAAAAATGTAGCTATATAAAACAGTAAAATAGGGCTTGGAGAGCTGTGATGAATTTTATTTATTTTGAAAACTTTGCCAATTTTTGTTAGACTCGGATGGGCTGGCATGAAATCCCAATGACATACAAAGTGTGTGTTTTTCTGGCTACTCAAGTAACATGGTAAGGAGAGTTCTGACGTGCTCATTCACGCTAAATGGGATGATATTAGACTATTAACATGTTTTTACATCATCTACTGATCATAATTTGTAAAGGGAAATTCTTTTTTACTTCCCGGACCAATAGAGTAAGCATGAGCATGAGTGATATTGTGGTCTAAGTACAAACTTATATAGACCAAACAGATTATATTACAAGGATATATCGCAAGGCGGGGATACTCCACGTATACTCTACATAGTTTGTTAAGGAACAGGACAATTAAATGACACGTTAATAAAGGGGGTATTAAATGTTAAAGTTGACTCTGCAAACTGATGGTTTGATGAATTGCTGTTTATCTTGTTTCAAGTTAGGATTTTGTGTGTAGAAGAATATATTTATGTGCTTTGACTTCTAATATTAATTACAGCTATGACTCTGACTCAGGACATTTTCCAACAGTAACCACCATGTTTAGAGGCATAAACTTAAGGAAAGCAGCAGAAACTGCCTTTTTTCCTTTTTTTAATATTTACAGATTATAGAGACTGTTTTCTCAGTGAGTTTCCTGACGAAGCCCTTTTCTTCCTGATTATTTCCAGGAAGGATGCGTGAACTTAATTGTCATGGAAACCTTTAAACCTGTAACAGACTAGGCTGGAGCATTTAGGAAGAGCGATGGAGCATGTAGATGCCTGCACTAATCTTCACGTGGATTGTGTAAGTCTTGTTTCCTGGAGAAATTGCTCCAAAAAAAATGCTATATCTTTGATGCATTTTTTTTCTTTTGTTGCAAAGTATTTCTTTAATTTCCCATGCAAATTTGGGTGGAGCACTTTCAGGCAGCCCTTTTCAAACTTAGATTTATTTTTCTGCAAACTTATATTCCAGCAATGTGGATTTAATTGAACAAAAACGTTTCTAAAACATTTTAAAAAATGTTTCTAAATGGACTTTTCAGTTCAGTCTGCCCACAGACAGGTAGGCAGACTATTAGGGGAGTCAATGGATGTTGGACCTGCCCTCTTGATTTTGTTAGAAGTCACACAATAGTTACACAGAATCACAGAATCATCTCGTTGGAAGAGACCTTTAAGGTCATCGAGTCCAACCGTTCACCCTGCACTGCGAGGGTCCCCAAACCATGTCCCTCAGCACCACATCCATACGGCCTTTAAACACCTCCAGGGATGGAGAATCCACCATCTCCCTGGGCAGCCTGTTCCAATGCTTCACAACCCTCTCTGTAAAGAAATTTTTCCTGACATCCAACCTAAATTTCCCCTGACACAACTTAAGGCCATTCCCTATCATCCTGTCATTCATAACATGGGAGAAGAGACCGACCCCCACCTCTCTACAACCTCCTTTCAGGTAGTTGTAGGGAGCAAGAAGGTTTCCCCTCAGCCTCCTTTTCTCCAGGCTAAACAGCCCCAGTTCCCTCAGCTGCTCCTCATAAGACTTGCTCTCCAGACCCTTCACCAGCTTTGTTGCCCTTCTCTGAACATGCTCCAGCACCTCAACGTCCTTCTTGAAGTGAGGGGCCCAAAACTGAACACGGTACTCAAGGTGTGGCCTCACCAGTGCCAAGGACAGGGGAACAATCACTGCCTTCCTCCTGCTGGCCACACCATTGCTGATACAAGCCAGGATGCTGCTGGCCTTCTTGGCCACCTGGGCACACTGCTGGCTCACATTCAATTAGTTCTTGACCAACACCCCCAGGCCCTTTTCCACTGGGCAGCTTTCCAGCCACTTCTCCCCAATCCCATAGCGTTGCAGGGGGTTGCTGTGGCCCAAGTGCAGGACCCGGCACTTGGCCTTATTGAACCTCATACTATTGGCCTCAGCGTACCGATCCAGCCTGTCCAGATCCCTCTGCAGAGCCTCCTGACCCTCGAGCAGATCGACACACCCACCCAACTTGGTGTCATCTGTGAACTTACTGAGGGTGCACTCAATCCCCTCATGCAGATCATGGATAAAGATATTAAAGAGCACAGGCCCTAATACTGAGCCCTGGGGGACACCACTGGTGACCGGCCACCAGCTGTATTTGACTCCATTCTCCACCACTCTCTGGGCCTGGCCATCCAGCCAGTTTTTTATCCAGCAGAGAGTACACTCATCCAAGCCATAGGCAGCCAGTTTCTCCAGGAGAATACTGTGGGAAACTGTGTCAAAGACCTTACTAAAGTCCAAGTAGGCAACATCCACAGCTCTTTCCTCATCCACTGAGCGGGTCACCTTTTCATAGAAGGAGATCAGGTTGGTTAAACAAGAACTGCCCTTCATAAATCCATGTTGACTGGGCCTGATCACCTGACTATCCTGTACCTGCCGCACGATGACACTCAAGATGATCTGCTCCATGATTTTCCCCAGCACTGAGGTCAGACTGACAGGCCTGTAGTTCCCTGGATCCTCCTTCCTGCCTTTCTTGTAGATGGGTGTTACATTGGCTAACCTCCAGTCAGCTGGTACCTCCCCTGTTAGCCAGGACTGTTGGTAAATGATGGAAAGTGGCTTGGCGATCACCCCCACCAGCTACCTCAGAAGTCGGGTGGATCTCTTCTGGCCCCATAGACTTCTGCACGTTTAAGCTGTGTAGCAGTTCACTTACCATTTCCTCTTGGAAAGTTAGTTGCTGTTCTTCTCAGCTCTGTGGCTAATACCAGACCTTACTATAAAATGATGAACTTCTGTTCAAGTAAAGCAATGAAGTGAAATGCGGGAAAGGATGATGCTGTTGTGAATTAAAGGTTCAGAAACAGAAGGACTCCAGATACATATGACCTTGAAAGACTTTTGCATTGCCTAAGCTAGTCTCAAGCTTTGCCTCTCTGGGGCCTGACTGGTGTTTTTTGAAACTCAAGGCTAAACCCTCAGCTTCTCAACTTTTTGCCTCCTGTTGGTAGTTCTCAACTACCATAGACATTGGAGTGTTGTAATAAAATCCCCCTTCTATGGTCTGCCTTTGGTGGGTCTTCTGACTCTTCTGGTTTGACTCATGAGACCCAAACATGCAAACAGAGACCTATGATGGAGAAAGGGGCTGCTTTGTTGCATTGTGGATAGGAAGACAACTTGAATCAGGACTTTAACCAATGCAGGGATCTCAGCCCATAGCTGACAGTGGTGTAATACCACAACTCTTCATTTTCTGCCAGTATGCCAACCATGGCTAGTTTGCAGGTCACAAAATCTGCTGATTGATTGATTGTGCCTTTCCACCTCTTCACTGTGTATGAAGTATGGGTGTAGCTCTGGAGAGGATAAAGTGCAGGTATTTCTGTGACTTCACACAACTTTGGTTTGTGAAATTTGCTGGACCTTTGGGCAGCTGTTTTTATGACTCAGAAATATTCCTGGTGCAATTAAACCATTCAGTTCAGATAGCTGAATAAATAAGGGCTGTTTAGTGAGACATATTAAAGCTATGCCAGGAAACCAAGGTGGCTGACACCAGCTCTATACCTCACCAGAAGCCCTGTGGCCTTGACAGGATCCCACCCTTTTCTTTCTTGCACTGCTTTGTGCTGTCACATCACAGCAGGTAGTTAATGAATCACAGAACAGTTGATGTTGAAAGTGACCTTCGGAGATTGCTGCTTCTCAAAGCAGCTTCAGCTACAGCATGTTGCCCAGGACCATGTCCAGTTGCATTTTGAATATTTCTAGGAATGGAGACTCCACAAAATCTCCAGGCAACCTCTTCCAGCGGTTGTCCACCCTCATAGCAAAAAAGGTTTTCTCTTACCTTCAGACAGGATTGCATTTCAGTTTGATCCCTCTTGTCCAGTCACATGCATCACAAAAAAGAGTCTGGCTCCTTCTTTGTTACACCCTCCCATCAGATATTTGTCCACAGTGGTGAGACACCCCATCCCAAGTCTTTACTTCTCCAGGCTGGGCTGTCTCTCAACCTTCTGTGTGGCCCTGCACTCTACTTGCTCCAGTAAGTCTATTTCTCTGTTCCAGAGCATAGCACTGCAGATATACCTGCACCAGTTGTTCTGCAACAGGAGTTGCTGGTTTTCTGTGATCTCAGTAAGAAAGGCACTCAGACACTGTAAGGTATCATTTAAAATGCTATTTATCAGAACTAATGCTTAGGTAATCTTAGGTAATTTCAGATGCTGGGAACCTCAAGTTATGCAGCATCAAATTGTCTCCCAATCAGCATGCCATACAAACCCCATCCATAGAAAGGGTTACCCCATTGTGGTCATTCAAGTTACTGTAGGATTTTCTTAAAAGAAGACAACTTTATTTAGCATTTCCACCATCAAATAAAAGGATGTTTGCATGAGAACCTCTTTCCACACATTTAGATACAGGCAAGGCCAGGCAGGTGGTGCAATCGCCAGTGCCAAGTGGAAGCTGCCTTGAGGGTCCTCTGTTACCATAAGCTGGCTGAGCTCGTCCTGAGGCCAAGGGGTTTGTGCAGCATGATGTGGCCTGAAGGCCGTGCTGCACATGAAGAACAGACATGCACCTGCTCAGGTTAACTGATATGTGGATCACAAACTCCTCCATGTATAGTGCTCTCCTGGTCAGTAGCCCTACACCAGTGGTGAGTAGAGAGGAAGGATGACCTGCCTCAAATTGCTGGCAATGTTCTTCCTAATGCAGCACAAGATGCTGTTGGCTTTCTCTGCTGCAAGGGCATGTTGCTGGCTTATGGTCAACCTGCTGTCCACCATAAACACCAGCATGCTCTCTGCAAATCTGCTTTCTGGCCAGTTCACCCACGATGTGTGTTGGTGCATGGAGTTGTTCTTCCCAGGAGAATTTCCCTTTGTTCAGCTTTGTCCAGTTTTCCAGTCTGTCCGCATCCCTCTGTATTGCAGCGCAACCATCCGACATATCATCCTCTTCCAGTTCTGTATTACCTGCAAACTTGGTGAAGGTACTCACGTGGAAGACCCGTGGGGCTAATAGTCTACAATAGAGGCTGCCAAGGCTTGTCCAGTCCTCAGACTATTACCCCCGCTGGTCTTTCACGTAAGCACCCTCACTAAGGGTTGCTCTAAGCAGAGCAGAGTTTTAGTTCCTCTAAGCAGAGTTGAGGTCTTCCTGGGGAACTCCTATTTGCTTCTTGATTTTTGTTACTTCTCAGTCCTTTGGGTTATTTAAGTTCATGTGAAGAGTAGCCTTTATGTTCTCTAGTAGAAGAAATAATTGATCAAGGTCACAGGGAATCCACTTCTGGAAATAATGTCCTATTGTATTTGTACTGCCTCTCTGGTAGTCCACGCTCAAATCCCTTGTGCAGATAACATCAGTCTTATGCTAACCTGGGATGTGTCTGCAGGTACTACATGTTCTCGGTCAATTGAGACTGGTGGTAGTGTACAAAATGTCTTGCTTGTTATGTTCAAAGTGCTGTACTATGCAGAATGCTAACTAAACGTCACACACATATTAAATATTTGCACATGTTAATCTACTTTCTAGATTGAATAAAGACTTCACTTCCTACTGTATTTTCAGTAAAAATGTAGCAGTTCTGACAAAGGACCTGGCTTACCTCTGTTTAATTTGATTTCATCAACTCAGGAAGTTTAACAGTAACAAGGAAGATTCAGTAACTTGGATAAATATAATGTAGACAAATCAGTGCAAGTGTTTCCCTACTGCTCTATAGTAGTTTCCAATAAAACTGTTTGCAGTAACTTCTCACGCATACACGGTCCACACAGTTTATAGACCTATGATCTTCTGCTCTAGTCTCGTAATCCTCTTTTCCTCCATGAGGGTTTTCACAATTTCCCCTTTTCCAAATGTCTTTGCAGCAACAGAAGACCAAAAGAGAAAAATTCCAAAAAGCCAACCCCATGAAGAAAAAATACGTAAGAAAGAAATAAAAAGAAGCAGATGGAAAAGGCTGAGAGACCAAGTGGAAAGAGAAAGATAACCGCAAATGCACTAGGGGCTGTTGGAAGGCTGTCCACCACTCTTGCTATTCTCTGACCACTGCTAGGTTGCAGAGCGGTGCTTGCAGTTTTAGGAGTGTACAGAAAAAATGCACCAGATAATGCTTGAGATTCGTTGTTGCAGGTTGTCTTAAATTTCTCTTGATTTGAGTGTTTTAGTTGGTTAATTTATTTCCTCTTTACTATCCTGAATTTTTCTCAACTAGCCTTATAAAAATATACTTGTGGCCCATATTATTAACAATAATAAAAGAGCTTTGTCTATGCTTTCTGACTCATTTTACCTTAATGAGCAAAGTTATTTACAAAAGGACTTGCCACTTATGAACGTCTGATGTTCAGAGCATCATTTTTGAAAAGTTAAAGCATTCACTATTTTCTCTCCCCCTCTCTCTTCTCTAACTGTCCCCATCCTCGCCCTTTTTAAAATTCCAATGCAGTGCAACCAGGATTCTGAGCAGGAATACAAGGCCTCCTATGACTCCTTTAATTGTCATATCTGTGTTCCCGGTATTGCAAGTGGTCTCTTAAATCCTGCAATTGAAGAACTGGTCAAGCTCTGTCTCAAATATAGCTCCTTTGCCCCTCACTCCTGGAAGGCTGTTCCAGAACTTCATAGTTCTGATTGTTAGAAACTTCTCCCAAATTTTCAGCCCACATCCTTCTTTGGGGATTATAAACAAACAGACCATACGTTCTTCTGCAAACATTGTCTTTTACCTTACAAGTTCCTCCTCCTTTGTATTTTCCCTCTTGAGAAAACAAAGAAGCGATCATATCCCCTTTTCAACTTTGTTTTGTTAAGCTAAATAAAAGAAGCATTTTTTTTTAGTTTCTTTTCATATGATCTCTTTCCCAGATCATTCTCATTGTATTGGTCCGCATCCATTATAGTCATAATTCATTCCCTTCAAACACTGGGATTAGATTCGTATACACAGTATTGCAAAGGAAAACTCACCTAGACAGTATCTATTGCAAAGTAACTTGTATTTATTATTTGCTGGAAATACTTTTCTTGATACATTCTAGGATTTTCTTAATTGCTTTCATAGTCTTGTCCCATTTTGAGGTCTTGTAATCATCCTGTAATCAAGCAATGTATGGAGTCCTCATCTTTATTCTTTTCCAGTCCATGAACACATAGTAAAGAGGACAAACTTTTACTGATTTCTAAATATATGCTCTTACACTTAGTACGTTTAATCTCATTTCTATAATTCTAGTCCTCCAGTTCACCCAATTTTTTGATTGATTTCCCAGTCTTCCTGAAGAAGCTTGTTCAGTGAACTAATGATCTGGCTCTTCATTATGGTAGCGAAATAAGCAGTCCTCCTAGAAGTGACAGTTTCTGGTTTGAACTCCAGATATTTTTGGCAATAAGAAAAAAACCAAAGCCAACCGCAAAGCAAACAGATCCTCCCTCCCTCTTCACCTAAAGAAACAACTTTTTATGCAAGACACTGTCTGTAAAAAAGCTGATTGCTATGTAAGTTCTAGAAGAAGAAAAAGGGGAGGAAAACGTTTGGCTTCATTTGCAGTAGGACTATTGGATGGTCATCAGCTTTGACAATAAGATTATGGGGACAAGGAGGTTGGGGAATGTACAAATTAGCATCTACCTGGACCACTTTTGGAGTATAAGGAGAGTTTTTTTCTGCTAGTTTGAATGAAATGCATATTAAGTCCACAGGCAAGGACATTGCAGTCGATTGTCAATAGACCTGAGAAACCTTAGAAGGAATTATCGATTTTTGCAAAATTAGTTTTTACCCATGTAAACACTTGAGCCTGTGGCATTCCTGTCAGTCAGTCCTGTGCCAGTGTAGATAGAGTTTCTTGAGGGGTGGAAGGTTGACCTTTCTCTGTAGAAGAAATAAATAGCAAGAAGAAAGCTGCCTTAGTATTTTCCAAGGAACCACACTTTCACAGAAAAACATTGGCTTTGAAAACACAGCATCCAATGGCATATTGCTTTCAGAAAGCTTTTGCGAAAACATAACCAGAAGTTGACTTTGCTTCCACCTAGTCCCAAGGCTTGGAGCCTTCTGGCTTCTGCAATCCGTGGCTCTAGGGCAAACTTTGTAGCCTATCTCAAGGGGAAAGGCAGAGGTTTTCTGATTACTTACTGATAACTCTCTACAGCAGGAGCCCTAGGAGGTTTTTTGATCAGTTCTTTATGGTACAGACAGTCTGTGCTATGCTTGAGCATGTGAGCTGGGTAAGGCTCAGGATTCAGACTGTGTCACTGAAATGTGTAATTTAGAAATGAAAAATTTCACACAAAACAGCAACACTTTCCAGCTAGGGAATTTTAGGTTGTGACAAACTGCAGTGAAGAAATCTGCTTCCTAGAGACTTCACTTAGCGTATCCTTTAAAAAGGTCTCCCTTATGTCTTCCATTATTAACACAGCCACACACTCCTCCTTGCTGGGGGGTCATCTATCACTGGCACTGGAGGGAGATGATGAAAAGCTGTATGGTCTCAGATGGATGCTGAACAGCTGAACGAGCTGCCGCAAGCCAGCTCTCAGTGGTGAAAGATCTCATGAAAAAAGAAGGTAATTCCATTCCTTAGCACTAACAAGAGCCACTAGTAAGTACAGAGCAAGTCATCGGACTGGGGACTTTCAGCTATCTGGTGGAGTCCACCAGTTACCAAAAGGGACATCAATTTTGGAGGTCATGTAAGCTTAAGTGAGGTCACCTCCAACACTTGCATGTAAGCAAGGAAGTTCCCACAAGGCACTTTTGAGGTGGGAGGGAAGTGGAACAGACTCTTTTTGGGAAATGAGCATGCCAGGGTGCCTCTCTGAACTGTCTGTGAACCAATGCAGGCAGCATGGGGAATAAGAATGGCGCAGTAGAGATGTGTGTGCATTTCCAGGTCTATGGCCCCACTGGAATCATGGAGATGTGTCGGGATGGCTCCCATCACTGGAGTGTTGCAGTGGAGGACTATGGGCTCTTTAGGAGGGACAAGCCAGGAAGTCCAGGAGTTGCTTTTTAAGTGAGAGAACAGCTGGAGTGCCTGGAGCTGTGCCTGGCGGTGAATGAGGGACAGAGACCTTCTGGAGGAGGATTAAAGACAGGAAAGATAAGGGTGACATCGTAGAGGGGATCTGCTATAGACCACCTGACCAGGAAGAATGACCGGATGAAGCCCTCTGTAGAGTGATAGGAGCAGCCTCATGTTGCCAGAGACTCATCATGGTGGAGGACTTCAACTACCCCAGTATTTGCTTAAAGGATAACACAGCAGGACATAGCAATCCAGGAGGTTCCTGGAGGGCACCTATGACAGCTGTCTGACCCAAGTGGTAGAGGAGGCAATAAGGAGAGGTGATGCTGTTGTATAGTGTGGCAGGTGCAGCCACCCTGACAAGGACCTGAAAAAGACCAGGGCTTGCACAAACACCTGATAAAGATCAGCTCGATGCCTCAGAGCTGTTACTTGTCGATTCACAGTCCAGGCCCCGTTAGCATGCCTTTGTCTTCTGTTTGTCCCCAGCTAATTAGAATGTCAACCATTCACACTCGACTAGGGTATAAAGGAGCCCTGCCAGAGAACCCAATTGAGCGAGTCTTCCTCAGAGCAGCAGATTCTGCAGTCGGGGACTCTCCTCTTGGATCAGGATGTTGTCCAAGAAAACTTCCCGGGACTGAGTGAGTCCGCACCCTGCCTTTCCTGAGTGAATATTTCTTCTGAATATCCTTGAGTAAATCCTCGCCCCCTTGGTTTTGGGTACCCTTGAGTGGGAGATTTTCCCTTGTATGAGTGAGCACGTGCACCTTTTGATTCATCTTTCTTAAAGAGTATTCCTTAGAGTTTAGGAATTTTGTTGTGTAGTAATATATTCCCAGCTGACGTCCAAACTTGTAATTAACTTTGGTCCGTCAGAGTGCTGGGCAACTTCAAATGTAATAAGGCCTCAATTTTGGGGTAGCTGCTGCTATCTGTTTTCCGGGTGCTTCTGTGACGTATGGCCCCTGACTCAGGCTCACGCCTCTCCCTTGGCAGTGCTGCGATCCACCCCTTAGGGTGTGCTCTTACGAGAAGGAAAGGCACAGCCCTGCTTGCTTGCTTCATTCGAGAAAGTTTAACGTGAATCAAATGACTGTGGTGTATTGAGTGACGGTGTAGTCACTGTGATTGCCAGGAAAACAAGGAGTTAGGTACAAAACAACGGCATCTACAGCCTTGTTTGCTGTGGGTGGTAGTCACCCAGAGCTGAATTTTTCATTTCAGTCTAAACAGAGCCTGAAGATACTTCTACACCACAACTTAGACAGCTTTTGCGTGTTTTCAGCGTACAGTTGTGAGACAGCCTGTTGGCTGAACAAGTGAGAGCATGAGCTGGTGCAGGCTTTAAATCGGAGGATGGTCTAACAGAATTCTTCGCTGGTGCTGCCTGAGCTGGGCTCCGTGAACCCATTTTACGGCTTAGACTCCCCAGGGGGAGGCTGCTACAGACCGACAAAGCACCTCTACCACATGCAGTGCCCTTCTTTACAGCAGGCAGCCCAAGGGAGTTAAAACTGCAGTATCCTAAAGAAAACGAACGGAAAAAAGAGTCAAAGATGCCTCTCCCATCGCAGTGAATTCTCTTCCTCAGCCAGTAGGAGTTCTCCCTGTGGAAGCTCTCAGGAAGCTCACTTGTGCACCTGCCTGGGTTTGTGCTTGTGCTGGGGGTCTCCTCACCCCCCGGACCACACGGACTCAGCCCACCCACCCCTGGCTGCAGCTGTGACAGGCAGCTCCGCGCTTCCTCCGGCGGGGCAGAGGGAACAGGGCCGCCTATCGCTTGCGTTTAACAGTCCAGACCACGCACAGAAATAGCAGCTCCCAGGAACGCCGGGGAGCGGGACTCCCCCCGGAGCCGGGCTTCCCCCGGGAGCCGGTGTTCCCGTCCCTGCTGTGCCACCCCGAGGCCGGGCCGGGCACTGCCCGGGCTCACCAGCACCCCCAAGGAAAACCAGGTCTGCCAAGGAGCAGCAGCTCGTTAGACATCCTTTTCATTGAAGAGGTTTTCTTTTCTCCCTAGCTTGTTTGTGCTCCTGTTTAATCACTTTAAACCTCCCCGGGATGCTCTGCCTCAGCTGCGGCTTATCTTCAGATTTCTGCGGGACCGGCTGGGTATTAGAAGTGCTCTTTTTATCCCCACGGTTTAGTGCACCTGGCTGAACTGACTGAAAATCTCCTTAGTTCCAGCACTATGTCTTACTGCAGATACTGAAGAGATATACTTGCTCCAGAAATTCTAGATGAACTTCAGAATTTATTGATAGCAGGGCTGCTTTTGTTGTTTTATTTTTCCATGCTGAAGTACCTTTTTTTTTTTAATTTCCATGAAGCTTTGTGGGGGGTTTTTTTTGTTAGTTTTTATAGTTTTCCAAATCCCACTTTGACAATTTTAATATAAAGTGGATTTTTTTTCCTCCCCCCCCCGCCTTAAGCAACCCTTTAGATGAGAAAATAAACCTACTACCACATAAAAACTAAATAATCCAAGTGATATCCCTGTGCTTCAGGAATCATTCCTACAGCTTTGAATAAATGTCTGTGAGTGTGTGTGATTTTACCTTGTCTTTCTCCTCTGGGACAAGGTTTTCGCAAAGCCTCAGGTCTTTTCAGGTTGAGAAATGCAACTCCCACTCATTCCTTGTAGGTACTTCTTGAAAACAATACAGGAAATCTACATAATTAATTAGAAAAAGAGTTCTGGCTTCCAAATAGTTGAGTTATATCTCTTCCCTGCCCCCGTTCTGTCTATATTCACCCACTGGCTAAAGCCAGGAACATGCGGTGAAATTGGCAGGCAGGGATTTAGCCCCACATGTGTCTCCCTAGCACTTTCACGAGCTCACGGCCAGCTTAAAATGTGGCCATCCACCAGGGCAACGCTTTGCCGAATTTCTTCACTGCAGATTGAAACGCTGGCTCTGTGTGTTGCCTTTCGTGTTCACTAGCCAGGTGTCTAACTGCTACAAACCTTGTGTTTTCCTAAGGAACACAAACAGCCCACTCCCTGCACACGTCAGGAGCCACCTGAGCACTGGATTCAACTAGATCTGATTTCATATGGCTGCATTCAAGGAGGAGTTGGGTAAGGATTCTCCTGTGTTAGTAAGTGTTGAGGTTTTTTCCTTCAGAGGGGAAATTTCTAGGTTTTTCTTGCCCCTGTGAAAGATGTGGCAACTTGCTCTATCAGAAATTTATGCCTTTCTGTTATGTTTGTTGAAATTGGCCAAAGGCTAGAGAGACAAGGGAGCCCTTTGGTCTGAGAGAAATCAGGTGGACCTTGTGTAAAATACAGTTTTTGAACATTTTTAGCACAGGTCCTGCTCTGAGGCTATGTTTTATGACCTGTTTGTAGACATGCTGGCATGAGAGCTGCCAGAAAGTCAGCCAACAAGGATTTCCAAGGCTGATTTTGATCAGATGCTGTTCAGTACCTTACGGAAGCCCCTTGCATCCCATGTGGGAGCATCAGTGCTCCTGGGGAGTCATTCTCATCTCATAGACATCAAAAGTTTTTGGAGCTCAGCTGGAAGTGGTTGGTGCCTTGAGATTCCCAGACAAATGGCAATTTCATATATGGCCCTGCTAAGTTTGGGAAATTGGTCTAAAACTGTCAATGTAGACAGGCTCAATTATTGTAAAATACAGTTTATACTAACATAAAGCATGCCAGGTGATTGAAAGTTGGATCTATCTTCTCTAAAACGATGCTATTTAGCATGAACTTGAAAAATTTGTGGCTTGTTGGATCGTCTTCAGTTTAATCTTGCTGTGTAACTTCCAGGATTACCACATTTCAGTTACCAAATAAATCAGAGGGCCTCTCAGGGAAGTATGTTACTTTGTGTACAAGGCCATGACCTGAGTGTTAAATGACAGTTTTAGACAACTTTGCAAGCCAACATAAAAAAATTTGTAGCATAAGCATAATGTTATCAAAATAGTAAAAAGCTGAGGAATAGATACTTGGATAACAGGTCTGAAATGGACTTCTCCCCCATGCCCAGTATTAAATCCAGCTACGTAATGACAGCGCTCAGACTGAAGCTATGAGTTTGCAAACATGCACTTACATAGTTCCTATCTTCTAGGTGGGAAGAAGTCCAGGATTTTGTGGAGTAAAATTTTGTAATAGCGTTCTTATTATAAATCTTCAGCCTTAAGGTTTTCTGCCTTAGTTAGGAAAGTTCATTCAAGGTTGGCAGCTAGTACAAAAACGTTGGTCTGACCTCATGATGAAACTTTTATTTTTGATGCAAACCATGGGAGAAAAAAATTGACTGGTTCTGCATTTCTCATGAGCAGACAAATTTCAAGGAAGAGTATAACAGACCTCAACTGCATGAGGTTTGAATCTGAGTGACTGGTTTGGACTGGAACAATGACTGTAGGGCTTGCACAGCAACGGAGCATAATATAGCCTGTATGTTGCCTGGGACCTTTGGGCAATATTTTAACATGGACTTGAAGTATCTACTCACTTTATTTTCATTGATGTCATACAGTAGTATGTCTAGTCTAACATGTTGAATGACGGGGAGTACGACACTTCATCTAGTTCTTCCTGTGTTAAGCCTAGGAACTTATTGAACCACAAGCATAATTTAGACTTTCATGAGCTGATAGATTGGGTCAACCACAACCTCATTAAGTTTAACAAAAACAAAGGTGAAGCTCTAGAATGGAATGACCTCATGTGGCTGCACAGGCTGGGCACTGTGCTGGGTAGTGAGCAGGTCTGCAGGGAAGAGCCTGGGATTCCTGCTGGACAACAAGTTGAACAGGAGTCAGCAGCTGCGGCGAGGAAGGCCAGCTGAACATTGAAATACGTTATCAAAGGAACAGCCAGTACCTCAGAGGAAATGATCCTTCCCCTCTACTCAGCACTCAGTCACCTTTGGAGTGCTGTGCCCAGTTTGGGGCCTTCCCATGCAAGAGAGATATCAACTAACTAAAGTGAGTCCAAAGAAGAGCAATTAAAATGGTTGGGGGCTGGAGCACATGATGTACCAGGAGAGGCCGAGGGTGCTGGGCTTGTTCAGCCTGAAGTAGAGAACGTTTGTGGGAGGTCTAATTGCAGTTCTCCTCTACAAAATGGAAAGGAAAGGGAGTTATAGAGAAGACAGAGCCAGGTTCCGCAGATGTGCACAGTGAAGGGAAAAGAAGTAATGGTCACAAGCTGGAATAAAGGAAATTCTTAGCAGACAGAAGGACCCTCCTTCCACCTGTACCCCTACCCCAGGAGGGGTGCAGCACTGAAGAAGGTGCCCAGGGATGCTGTGGGATATCCATGCTGGAAAATACTCAAAATACAACTGGACACAGCCCTGAGCGCCCTGCTCTAGCTTTGAAATTGATCCTGCTCTTAGCTGTGGGGTAGAATAGAGATTTGAAGAGGTCCTTTCCAACCTAAATCTTTCTAGGATAACTGAGTACTTAAGAAGTTACTAAGAACTTGGAAAAAGATGGTGTATTACAGAAACAGCTCAGAGTATTAACAGATGTGGGATCATGGTGTCCCAGGAGAGCTCTGGTGGAGACTGTAACTCTGTCTCCTAGGACATGACGAAGCCGTTGTTAGGACACTGCCACACAGCACAATGTATTCCCCTTTGAGCTGGCCATAACAGCTTATCAGTACAAAATGGCCGTGCATTTCCTAACCTCTCTAACATCACTTGATTTGATCAACCTCGTGAAGACCTGCGTGCAAGGAAAGCTGCCTTCCTGTAGACAGGAGGGACTGACGGAGCAGACAGAACAGAAAACAGAAGAAAAGATATTGAACAATAGATAGAAAAGTAGAATGCTTTGGTAATTAATGAGGCATTATTCATGTAGCTACATGGAAGGGGAGGAGGTGTAGGTATTTCCTACATGCAAGGATGGGACTTCATTCCCCTGTTAGCAGTGAACCAGTACAATGCATCACAAGAGACCTGCTCCAATGGTATAAGCCTATTGTCCCCTCTGCTATTCAGTCTGTTCCTGGGAGTGATCTCCAGGACTGTGACAATGTCAGCCAGGACATCTCTAGTTAGGAGCATCACACTAAAAAAATGTTGAGAAAGAGCAAAGTCATCCATGTGAAGAACAGGATATAAATGCCGATTTTTCTTTTGCAGTAAAACTACTAAACCATGTCTTCCCGGCTTGAAAACTCAATTTTTTGCACATGAAATTGGAGAGAAGAGGATATTTACTCTACCCGATCCCTTTGGTTCCTTACTTAGAAAATGAAGAGCTTTGATCTGAAATTAATGAAAAAGAAGCATAATCTATCTTATACAGATATACCCAGGAGACATTTCATGTAGCATTTTCTTTTAAATTTTTTTTTTCATTGAAAGCAAGGAAACTTGGCAAAGAAAGACCTTTTTTCAAGCTGACATGTACAGCAATTTTTTTATCTGACTCTTTTAGCAGAGACTGCATGAGGAGACACCAGTCCCTTGACTCCAGGATTTACTCTTGTCCACGTGTATTTGATTCCCCATCTCACTGCTGGAAAATGCATATGTTGGACTTTTGTGATTAGGATGGTAAGTGGAGTTGTTGCAGACTTTCAAAAGGTCAATTCTATATGACTACCATATGCATTTCTATACGACTAGTGAGCTACCAGAGTTACGTCGAGGGGATTTTGAAAAATCACAGAAGTTTTGGCTGGAGGGTGCCTCTGGAAATCTCTAGGCTGTCCTCCTGCAAAGGCAGACTGCCAGCAAACACTAGGTCACATCAGTCATGGCTTTGCCTGTCTGAATCTTGAAGACCTCTGAAGATGGCGTTTCTGTGACACAGGAGCCCTTGAAAATTATACCCTGTCCTCTGTGTTAACTCATCATCCCACAACAGGCAGCATGAGGTAGCTTTGCAGGAATTCATGACTAAATAAGAGAATGTGCCTACAACTTCAGAAATAAAAATTAATTGGTTTGTTGCTTTTAAAATTAATTAGTGTATTACAGTTTAATAGTTTAAGCCAGATCTGTATTGGGTACCTATAATTCTAGAGAAGATTAAAAGGCTTTTGTTCCACTGATCCTTAGAGATCAGGACATGCAGAATGGTTTAGGGTAGTTAATTATTGTCTAGAAACTGAGTGGCTAAGATTTTTTCCTTGTCTTTTGAAAACCCTGAAACCCAGCTCTTTTACCTGAAAATGTGAATATTCCACTATGGATCCATTGTTTCAAAAAAAGCCTTACTGCCTTGGTCTCCCATTCTGTCCTCTGTGTGTCTCGGTGATGGTTTTGGGAAGCCTCAGAAGCTGGGGAGCCATATACTGTTATTAGTTTCTGTATGTTTGTCCAAAACACAAACCAATCAGTCCTGCACAGGCCTCTAAGCAGCTACCATTTTATGGCCATAGCTTAGAATTGCAGAATCATTTGGGTTGGGAGGGATTTCTGGATGTCAGTAGTCCCAGCTGCTACACAAAGCACGATCAACTCTGAAGGCAGACCAGGTTGTGCAGAACTCTGTCAAGTTGGGTCTTGAAAATCTTTAAGGACATAGACTGCACCTCTCTGGGCAACCTGTTCCTGGGCTTTGTCACATTGCTGTGCAGTTTTTCCCACCCTTACAACTATTGTGAACCTCTCTGTCCTGGTTTGAGTTAGAAGAGAACTCATTCTAGTCGGTGATTTTAACTTTCAGCTCAGTCTCTTCTAAGTAACAGCACTGTCTGAAGTTAACAGCTTATTTCTGCAGACAGTGTCTGCTTCGAGAAGTGACAGCGCTTGATGTTCACAGCTACTCCCAGGGACTGCTGTGCAGAAAGGCTCTTGCTGATACTTGCTCCTGTGCAGACCAAGGTCACTGCTAAATCCTGTGTGTCACCTTGGGGGTGCAGTAAGGTAGAGGCCGCACTTGTGGGAAGGAGCGGACAGGACAGGTGACCCTAAACTGACCAACAAGGTGTTCCATCCCATAGACGTCATATTCGGTATAAAGCTGAGAGATCACAAAGGTCTCGTTCTCTCTTGCCCTCCTCTGCAATGGCCGGTGTCTGAGGAGGACTCTGTCTGTTCCACCTTCGATCCCAGGCCATGCAACCCTGAATCCAGCTCTGGAATCCAGCTCCTGCATCTGGTTCCCAACTGCTGCTGAGCCCAGCCTGGGCCTTCCCCAGTGCCTGCCCACAGCACCAGTGGTGACGGGGACGTGGCTGCCATCAGGGGGTTGAGTTCGGTGTTGGTATTTTATGTATTTGTACATAGTTCACTTTATTGTTACTATTCTCATTAAAGCAGTTTTAGTTTTCTTTTCCAATCCATAAGTCCCTCTTTCTTTTCTCCTTTTCTCTTTCCCCTCTTTGGGAAGCGGGGAAGGTGGGGGGAGTAATAGAGACCATCTGTCATTCATCTAGTGACTGGCCCAGCCCTAACATTTGACACTCTCTTTCTTCAATTTATGACCATTATCTATTTTTCCGTAGCTGGGCACCTAAAAACCTGACTCCTTACTCTCAGTACCAGCCTGTTAGGAACTGGAAGGTGGCTTTAAGGTATCTCCAAAGCTTTATCTTCTTCAGTATAATTAAGTTCCATACTAGCCCCTGGACAATCTTGGTGCCTCTCCACTGAACTCATTCTAGTTTGTCAAGATCTTGCTTTAACTTAAGAATCGAAACCTGGAAACAATATTCCAGATGAGATCTCGTGAGCCCTTAGTAAAGGAAACAATTATTTTCTTCTAACTACTGGTGGTACTTCTGTTAACACAGTGTAGTGTGCTGTTAGCCTTCACCATGGTCATGGTGCACTGCTGATTCCTGCTTAGTCCATCATTCACTAGGACCTCCAGTTCATTTTCAAAGCCAGACAAACCTTAGCAGGTAGTTAGTTCAGCTCAGGTGCAAGACTTTTTTCGTTTGTTAAGTTAAATTTCTTGAGATTCCTGTAGGCCCTTCTTCCAGCCTGTCTAGGTCTCTTTGAACAGAGGCTGTGCCCTGGAGTGTAACAAGGGTATCCCCAGTTTGGTACAATTTGGAAAATATATGAGTGTGCACACTGTCTCCTCTTGCACATAGTTGATGAAGATGACATCGAACATGACAGGGCAGGGCTATTGACTACAACAGGTTCCTGCAACACTCCACTTGTAACCAGCCTCCTGGTAAAGCCCTTTTGATCCCAACAATAGAGACAGTTTTCCACCTAGCTAATTGTCTGTCCATGTTGACTGTAACTTCCCAACTTGAGTACAAGGATGCTGTGGAAGAACACATTGAAACCTTTGCTAATGTCAAGATAAACAACATTCATGGCCCTCTCCTCTCTGTATATCTAGTCTTTTCTTAACAGAACATAATCAGATTGTTCAGGTTTGATTTATCCTTGGTAAATCCATGCCGACTGTTCTCAGTCACTTTCTTCTCCTTCATAAGCCTATAAATGGATTCCAACTCCTTGATTTTCCCAGGGACTGGAACGTGACTGACCTGTAGTGCACTATATAGTCCTTCTCATCCTTTTTGAAGGTAAAGTGGAATATTTGCCTTTCTCCAGTGTTGTGGTTTGAACCCAGCTGGCAACTAAACACAACACAGCCGCTCACTCCCTTCTACTCACCAGAGCAGGAGAAGGATAATGAAAGGTAAAGCCAAGTGGGTTAAGATAAGGAGATTTTACTTATACAACACAAAGAGAGAGAGAAAAATAGTAATAACAATAACAAAGCGAGTGATGTACAACACTGATGTACCGCACACTGCTCACTGCCACTACCGAGCTGAGCTGAGCTGCACCATACCCTTCTGCGCCATGCGGAGCCAAGCTGCATGCACCATGCCATGCCACCCTTTGAATCCATATGCCTCCCAGCTAGTCCTTACCCCTTATATATATACTTGAGCATGACATAAGTATGGTATCGAATATCCCATCGGCTGGTTTGGTCTGGCTATCTTGGCTGTGGAAGTTATCCTAGCCATACCCAAGACTTCAAGTCACCAGGAAAAACCCCATTTTGCCTTTCAGACATGATGAGACTGGCCCCACTATGAGACCATCCAGCTTTCTCAGCACCTTCATTTCCACCAAGTCTGGTCTCAGGGACTTGCATGGGTTGAGATTTCTCAAGAGATCCATGACTGGTGTTTCCCTGATCTGTCTCTCCAGTCACATAGACCTGGAAACCCTTTTTGGTGAAGATCAGGACAAAGAAAGCGTGCTGTATCTCAGCAGCTGTGAAGCTTAGGGTGGAGGGACCAGGCATTGTGAAGATGAGGATAGGCAGAGCAAAGAACGATTTTCTGGACAGGGACTTCATTCCTTGCAGCTGGACTGAAGCTAATCATATTCCAGCTGTGCATGAGGTAGCAATACTTACTCATCAAAAACGAAAAAAGAGTAACATCCTCTCATACCAACAGCAGCTCCATAACCCAGGTCCAGCTAGCAGCAAGACTGAGTGTGTATGAGGCACACAAGCACATATACATGCACATACACTCAATGCATACATACATATACATGTCTGGCTACACAAATCAACACATGGAAAACACAGCATTCATGCAAGCACAAATAGCACCCACAGGTTCATCCTGCTCCCCTCATTCCCTATTCATGATGAAAGCCTGTTAATGGATAATATTTATGCATATCACACCAGTAGCAGGTCTTAGACAACTAGGCTATCCAGGAGCTGGACCTTGGACCACCAAGCCTTCCCAGTTGCTGGCAGCTGGGCATATGCACCCCGAGACTTGCAGACCCACTCCAGTCCTGTACAATCCCAAAATACTCTTCACAGCATCCCGTAAAGAGTCCCATAACCCCATAAGCAGGAGCATCCCTTCATCTCTAAGACGACCCAGAGATTGTCTCCAGTTGATTCATCTGGTGGGTGTCACTCCCCCAAAATGGGGCTGGTCACTGCCAAGTGGCAGTCCTGGAGGGAGCTGGGTCAGGGTGCTCTGGTGGTTGTGCTCAGGTTACTGGGGTTACCCCACCTGCCATTGTTCCTCTGTGCTCCTTGTGCTTGTGCAGATGAGCCTTTAATCACAGAACCTAAGAAAAAGCTAATACGGTGTTGTAGTTTAGACAAACAGAAGTTTGGGGTTTTGTTTTGTTAAGTTTTGTTTTCAAAACCGAGCAAGCTTGATCATTCATTCATATTTAACGCTTCTGCCAAGAAGCCCTCATCTCTGTATGGATTAAATTTCCTTCCACACCTTGTCCATCATCCCTGTGAGAGCCTTTGAGATACCATTCACACTGGACATGGTCAGAAGGTGCAATGAGGGAAAATCAAACTATCAATCAGGACAACATCCAGTATAGTAGAGGTCTCAGAAGGCTCCTGTAGGGAGGTAAGTGAAGAGTTGTGAAGCTTCTGGTCAGAAACAGATATGGAAAGCAATGAAAGATATGCTTCATGCACTGTGCATTTTGGTGCATTCTCTACAAGCAAAGTCAATCTCATGCGAACTGTCTGGGTGCAACATCACTGTGTTAATGCTATTTACACTGCTCTGTGCAAGCCTGTAAAGTGACTTACTACACACAACAACCAATTATGTGGTAGACTTGGGCATGGCGTTGGAGTGGGAAGTATCTCCAAATGCGCAAAAGCTCTCCATGCATCTAGTCAGGGAATTTTGGAGAGGGCAGCTCCCCACAGAGGTGCCAGCCCTGTCCCATTTCCAGTTCTGAAGAGCAGCCCCATCTGGGGAGTTTCAGGTTAATTACACAAGAGAAATCCATGTTGTGGACTTCAATCTCTTGCTATCATCATCACAGCTTGGCTTCGCGGACGAAGATTTGGGAAGGGCTTTGCCCACGCTTATTGCAAGTGCGTTGATGGCTGAAAAGGCCAATGCAGGATAGGCAAGACCGGTTGCAAAGAGCACACCGGAGGGTCTCCTTGGGTGGTATAGTCGAGGCACGGTTCTTTCTGCGCTGTCTTTTCTCCTCGAGACTGATTCTACGCGTGCTCTCAAAGGAGACAGCAGCGTTATGTATGGTGTGTCTCCAAATCTCCCGATTGGAGGCCAGGGTGGACCACTGATGGTGGTCAATATGGCCTAGGCTGAGGTGTTGTTTCAGGGAGTCCTTATATCTCCTCTTTGGAGCTCTTCTCTTGCGGCAGCCGGTGGCAAGTTCACCATAGAACACGATCTTAGGGAGGCGGTGATCCGCCATCCTGGAGACGTGCCCTGCCCAAGGCAGCTGCGTTTTCCGCAACATGGCCTCAATACTGGTGACGTCTGCCTGTTCAAGGACAGCAACATTAGTCACGTAGTCAGTCCAGTGGATGTTTAGGATTGTGCGGAGGCAGCGCTGATGGAAGCGTTCGAGGAGTCGCAGATGGTGGCGGTAGATGACCCATGATTCAGACCCATACAGAAGAGTAGGCAGTACCATGGCTCTGTAGACGCTGATCTTTGTACTTTTCTTCAGGTGTTTATTGCACCAGACTCTTTTATGGAGTTTTCCGAAAGCTCTGTTTGCCTTTGCTATTCTGTTGTCTATCTCTTTGTCGATCGTGGCATCTGAGGAGATGATGCTACCCAGATAGCTGAACTGCTGGACTGGCTGAAGCTCTGACTCGCCAATGGTGATGTGGGGATGATGGTAATCATCTTGTGGTGCTGGTTGGTAGAGAACTACTGTCTTCTTCAAGCTGACTTCCAGCCCAAAAAGCTCAGCCACCTCTGCAAAGCAGGATGTTAAGCGCTGCAGAGCTGCTTCTGTGTGGGCAACGAGGGCGGCATCATCAGCAAAAAGCAGCTCGCGGACAAGGTGATTCAGGGTCTTGGTGTGGGCCTTCAGTCACCTTAGGTTGAAAAGGCTCCCATCAGTACGATATCGGATATAAATGCCGTCTTGTTCGTCGAGGTCTGCCGTGGCCCTTTGGAGCATCATGCTGAAGAAAACTGTGAATAAAGTTGGTGCGAGAACGCAACCTTGTTTCATACCATTGGCTATTGGGAAGGGCTCACAGAGTGCATCGCCATATCTGACTTGGCCGCGCTGCCCCTCATGTAACAGGATAATCATTTTGAGGAACTTGGGGGGACATCCTAATCGTTCCAAGATCTGCCACAGACCTTTTCTGCTCACAGTGTCAAAGGCTTTGGTGAGATCAACGAAAGTTACATAGAGACCCTTGTTCTGTTCCCTACACTTCTCTTGCAGTTGTCTGAGAACGAATACCATGTCTGTGGTACTTCTGTTGGCTCTGAAACCACACTGACTTTCAGGTAGAAGTTCTTCTGCGATAGCGGGTACCAATCTGTTCAATAGTATTCTTGCGAGGATTTTTCCAGCAATGGAGAGCAGAGTTATGCCTCGGTAGTTTGAGCAGTCTGACTTTACTCCTTTTTTCTTGTACAGGGTGATGATGATTGCATCACGGAGATCTGGTGGTAGTTCGCCTTGTTCCCAACAGCGCACAACTAGCTCGTGAAATTTAGCATGGAGCGTTTGGCCTCCATGTTTCCAGATTTCAGGCGGGATTCCGTCGACCCCAGCTGCCTTGCCGGTTTTCATCTGCTGTATGGCCTTAAGGGTCTCTCCCATAGTAGGGGCTATATCCAATTCATTTTTCATCATTTGTTTTGGGATGAGCTGGATTCCTGAGTCTTGGACTACACGGTTGGCGCTGAAGAGAGTTTGAAAGTGTTCAGACCATCAATTCAGGATGGAGGTTTTATCTGTGAGAAGCGTTTGGCCATCTGCGCTGAGTAGGGGGCTTTGAACTTGGTGTGTGGGTCCGTACACTGCTTTCAGAGCCTCATAGAATCCTCTGTGGTCACCCAAATCTGCGCATAGTTGAGTCTTTTTTGCTAGGTTGAGCCACCACTTGTTCTGGATGTCTCGAAGTTTCTGTTGGAGTTTACTGCATGCAAGACGAAAGGCTGCTTTTCTTACATGGCAAGATGGCTGAGCGAGGTGTGCTTGGTGAGCAGATCTCTTCTTTGCCAGCAATTCCTGGATCTCTGGATTGTTTTCATCAAACCAGTCTTTGTTCTTCTTTGTGGAGAACCCTAAGAATTCTTCGGAGGACTGCAGGATGCTATTTTTAATATGTTGCCAAAGCGCTTCAGGAGAAGAGTCTATGGGACAGTCTTCAAGCCTAGTTTGAAGGTTTGCCTGGAAGCTGTCTCTCAGTGCAGCTGTTTGAAGATTGTTAACTTGGAGCCTCCTCCTCAGAATGCCGCCCCTCTTAGGTTTGGGCTTAAAGTGGAGGTTAAGTTTGCAGCGCACAAGGCGGTGGTCTGTTTGACATTCTGCACTAGGCATCACTCGGGTGTGACAGACATCGCGAACGTTTCTCTGGCGCACTAAGATATAGTCAATGAGGTGCCAGTGTTTAGATCGAGGATGCATCCAGGTTGTCTTCAGGCTGTCTTTCTGCTGGAAGATAGTGTTGGTGATGGTAAGCTGCTGCTCAGCACAAAACTCTAGCAAGAGGCGACCGTTGTCATTGCAGTTTCCAACTCCATGCTTGCCTAGTACTCCTTTCCAGGCTTCAGAGTTCTTACCTACTCGGGCGTTGAAGTCACCAAGGATTATGATCTTATCATCTGCAGGAACCTTTTGAGTAAGGCGGCGCAGATCGGTGTAGAATTTGTCTTTTTCTGTAGGGTCAGCTCGGAGAGTTGGGGCATATATGCTGAAGATAACAACATGTTGCTTGTTGTGTAGCGGGAGGCGTAAGGAGATAATGCGATGGGAATGACCTGTTGGCAAATTTTCAAGTTTAGAGGCGATGGAGTTTTTAATCACGAAGCCAACTCCGGAATGATGACTTTCGGTTTTGGGTTTGCCTGACCAATACAGTGTGTAGCCGGCACCATGTTCTTTAAGGCTGCCTTCCTCATGAAGGCGAACTTCACTGAGAGCAGCAATGTCGATGTTGAGTCGTGACAGTTCATGAGCAATTATAGCAGAACGGCGTTCAGGACGCCCACTGTCTGCTGTATCGAGCATGGTTCTGATGTTCCAACATGCGAGTGTCAATCTGGACACACCTTTGGAGGCAGGTGTATGCCTTTGTCTCTTTGTCTTTGGTTGACCGCAACAGAAGATGCCTGTTGGCCGCGGCTAGCCAACCGGATTGGAAGGGGAGATGAGCTTTGGTTAGGCCACCTTTTCTAGGCCCCTCTCCATGTGGAGCAAGCAGTGCTCTCCTTGAAAAAGGCTGCTTGGTCATTCAGGATGCTGCCGAACGAGACTGTCATCTCCTGGGTCAGTCTCAAGCGACCAATGTCCTGAACCGCCTGCATGCAGGGTTGGGTCTGCGGCTTCCAGTGACATCTTTCCACCTGCCGTTTCGTCCCTTGCCTGTCGCTACAGGGCTTTGCAAACGTGAGTACACCCTTCAAGCCTGCGCGGTGGATTTTTTAGGTGAGGCGCAGCGTGCGCGAGACTGGCCCCACCCTTTACACCTGAGGTTCATCTGCCAGGGCCTAGCGAGCTTGGACGGTGACAGCGAAGTCCTCAGGTCGTAGGTTTGGTTAGAGTATCCTTCTCTTAGATGGATGGCCTTACAGGGCTAAACGAGCTCCATCTGCCCGGGTTTGGAGTTAGAGTTGTCCTTCTCCTAGGATGGTTGCCCGAAGGCTAGTGAGCCCATCCTGCCCGTGGACACACTTTGTCTGACCCTTCAGTTGAGACCTGTCTGGCTTGGGAGACCCTACCGGAGGCATATGCCACCACCAGCATAGCTCTCAACTTCGCAAGGGCACGCAAGCTCTTTCCCCACGGCAAGGGGGTGCCCGTGAAAGAGTCTCTTGCTATACCTGTTAGCAAAAATACAATCCGTGTAGTAGGATAACACTGTCCACAGTGCAGCAGAGCAACGCACTCTCTAGCCATTTGATAAGAAAATATATCCGCAAGTATTGTTTCCTGATGAACGTTAACCTATTTTTAAAAGAGTCCCTGAAATAGTTGTTTATGCTCTAGGAGTTTTTTATGTTTCACCGAAAAGGCTGGATAGTCACGGCTAAAACATTTTGACTGGATTTCCTATAGGTCTGTGTTCAAATATATGAGCACTGTATCTGTTTCACAATTCCTTGACATCCTGTCTGGGTCATCTTTTTATTTTTTGTGTCTCCTCCATCACACCCAGAAGTCATATTCTGTTTCCATGGAGAAAACATGGAGTTTTTGCCTTGGGCTTAAATGAAACCAAAGCATTAGGCACTTTAAAGTTTTTGTCCGACTCGTACTGCTTGTGTTATTAATTAGGCAAAACAGCAAGGAACTGCTGCTTAGAAATGTATATCTGTGTTTTGTCAGGTAGAAAAAAACCCTGGATAACGCTGTGTATGTCTTATCATCACAGTAAGTGTTAAATGGTGCAAATAATTTACATTAATAATGCAATTGAATGAACTTTCCTGTCAATTCAGCTGAGCACATTACGTGTAAAGCCTAGATTTCCCCCCCACACCACCACTACAAAAGAATGTTCCCTCCCTTCTCTGACTTGGTCAAGAAAATTACTTCAGGAATAGAAATGAATTATATAAGGCTGTACCCTGGCCTTCTGACCATCTTACATCTTCCCAGTAGGCACAGTACTAACTTTATCCCAGCACAGCGCTCGGGCTAATATGAGTCATCTGATAACCTCCTCATTGTGCATTGACCTCACCCTTGGACCAAAATAAACAGAAATTCAATTACAGACCTATACTTGGTACTCTCACACCCTCTTTAGTGTCTCTGAAGCTCTGAGAAGCGTGGCAGACTTGGAGGCTTCGCTTTCTTTCCATCCGGCTGTGGTGAAACGGGAGCCGAGCCTCAGTGTATGTTGATGCCTTTGTCCTTTAAAGAGCCTGTGGGCCTGATCCCCTTTTCAGCGTGTTCAGCACTTACTTATGCTGCTCTGTTCATGGCAGGTGAGTTACTTCTGACTGGTAAGGTGCCCTCTGCCATATGAGAAAAAACATTGCATCTTTTTCTGAAGGCAGGACTTTGCTTCTAATACCTAATTTTTTTCCTTTCCCTCTGATGCCAATAATGGATGGCAAATTTTTCTGTATTTTTATAATATTTTACCATTCTCCCTGCCTGAAAGACACATGCAAGTTGGGGATCTCCAGGAGAACAGGGCATTTGGGGTGGAGGGGGAGGACTGGGGATAGGCTTTTTGGGATAAGCTCTTCTTTGAAGCAAATCCACTTTGAAACAAATCTGCCTCCACCCCTCTATGCTGCATCCAAGAATGGCCAGCAGAGATGTGCTCTATGTGACAAGAGAGTGAAGGCGCGTTGCCACACAAAGATATGGGTTTATTAGAGCCTTGGACTGAGGCAAAGATAACCTCAGCACTGGAGCTCAGTCTGCCACTGATGTGGCTTTGTGTCCTTGAGCCCTCAGATTGCTGGGTCTTTTCCCCATCTACGAAAAGGGGCCCATCACTAAGGTTGGCTGGTTCCAAAGATGTATGCTTCTTAGGGAAATATCTGAGACTTGCTAGTTTGTCTGGAGAGGATTCCAATGGGGCTAACTTCAAGAGAGTGCTGAGTATCCCTGCTACAACTAAACTGCTCATCTTCTCAAGCCTTGAGAACAGCTGTTTTCTGTGGGTAAATTATAGAACAAATCTACCTCAGAATCTGGAGCCACCCAGTTCTCATTTCTCTTGAGATAAATTCTTGAAACTTACCAGTGTGTCAAGGGTTAGGGCTGGCCTGGCCACTAGCTGAATGACAGACACTCTCTATTACCCACCCCCCTCCCCTTCCCAAAGAGGGGAAAGGGAAAAGGAGCAAGGGAGAGAGACTTATGGGTTGGAAAAGAAAACTAAAACTGCTTTAATGAGAATAATAACAATGAAGTGAACTATATACAAATACATAAAATACCAACACCGAACCCAACCCCCTGATGGCAGCCACGTCATCGTTACCACTGGTGCTGTGGGCAGGCACTGGGGAAGGCCCAGGCTGGGCTCAGCAGCAGTTGGGAACCAGATGCAGGAGCTGGATTCCAGAGCTGGATTCAGGGATGCACGGGTTGGGATCGAAGGTGGAACAGACAGAGTCCTCCTCAGACACCGGCCATTGCAGAGGAGGGCAAGAGAGAGCGAGACCTCCGTGATCCCTCAGCTTTATACCGAATATGACGTCTATGGGATGGAACACCTTGTTGGTCAGTTCAGGGTCACCTGGCCTGTCCGCTCCTCCCTGCAGGTGCAGTCTGTAACTTAGTGCACCCCCAAGGTGACACACGGGATTTAGCAGTGACCTCGGTCTGCACAGGAGCGAGTATCAGCAAGAGCCTTTCTGCACAGCAGTCCCTGGGAGTAGCTGTGAACATCAAGTGCTGTCACTTCTCGAAGCAGACACTGTCTGCAGAAATATGCCGTTGACTTCGGAAACTGCTGTTAGTTAGAAGAGACTGAGCTGGAAAGTGAAATCACTGACCAGAGTTAGTTCTCTTCTAACTCAAACCAGGACACGGTGAAAAGCAGATGTGAAGTCATGTTACTCTACATCTGTCTCTGAACCGCTTGCTGTAAGGTTAGCCTTCCACCCTTCACTGTTCTTGCTATGCCTCAGTCGTTTGCTCTCCAATGTATTAAAGCAGGAAAGCAGGATAGTAATCCATTAAGAGAGAATAGTGAATGCGATACTTTATAACATGCGTTTTCAGGTACACTGTGCAAAAACTCCCTAGATTGTTCAAAAACATTTTTATTCATAAATTTACAAGAATACATATTTCTACAACCAGTAAATAATCCTGTAAATAAACATAACCCTGAAACCAAACATGTTGGTTGTAAAGATGCCCGCATAGACCTGAAGATCTGTACAAACCTTACAGTTGTTTGGCATTAATAAACACTCACGCATCTGGACAGAGTGAAGGTGAATCTGAGAGCAATTCTAAAGGTGAGTAAGGAAGTTTGAGTGGAAGACGTTGCTGACACATGGAATAATTATTTCTAAAGAGATCCTTTAAAAATAGAGACTTGCAGACAGTTCCAGCAAACTTTCAATACTTAATCCAACCCAACTAAATATAACAGAGAGAAAAAAGATGGTTATGTCCTGAGAAAGAGCCTACTCACTAAATTTGTACCTGAACTTCCCCAGAATGAAAGGATTCTTTCATCTGAAGCATTCATGCTCAATACACCTTTTGTTTTACATGAAGCCTGAGGTATTCACCTCCTCTGGCTTTACTGGTAAACTATTTTACTTCGTTTACAACTTGATTGGGAGATCCTTGTCCTTGACAGAATGTTCCCTTTAATGCCAGTCAGGTTGGGATGATTTGTGCATCTCATTTTTTCAGAAAAGGACTAATGATCGAGAAGTGCATTCGCTTTGAATGTCTCAAGTCAGGCACCTTGAAGAGGGTGATCCTGACAAGTCCTAAGAACCTGTTTGGAAAATCAGCCTTCCTTTCTTCACTGTATACCCAGAATACACAAACACCGCAGTTCCTTGAGGAAATGTACTAACGAGCTCATGCATAACTTCAGCCTTCTCTGGAAGCAACAGTCTTTGTGTCTGGGGTACGAATTTGAACTTGAAACTGAGTGTAGTGCCTCTGCAATAAGCATAGAGGGAATTTTTTTTTTTTTGCCCCCTCTGTGGAGACACTGATATGCTTCCTAAAGCAATTAGACATTTTGGCAACGTGTGTAGTGCTTGGAGGGCCTTATGGAATTCCCTGGTGTGGTTCTGTGTTTGCAGCTAATGGTGCTCGCTTGGGAGCAGCAGAGAAAGAAATGCGTTTCATGATGATCTCTACTTTTTGTTCCTCACCCATTTCTCTGAATTGCAGTATTTGTCTGTGCCTTGGATTTTTTGTGCAGTACACTCCCTGCTATGCTTTTTGAGCACGCCAATGCTGACCCTCAGAAGTGTTTCGGTTTTCAGTAACCTTAGCATGAATTCTTCCTCTTCTAACACCCTTGAAAAGAAGAGCTGCTGTGGCTGGGCTCTGGAGAAAGCCCCCTGATCGGTTTTAAACAACTATCTAGTTTATATTTGTAATTTAAATCTGCGTCTGCTAGAAGGTCTTAATCCATTCATTTTCACTTCTGATCCAGGATCAAATTCTGCACAGGGCTATCATCTGGGGACTGAGCACTTTTCCCCAGTGCTCTGTGGGTCTCTTGGACCTCAGTCACACTAATGCTGACTTGCAGTAATCCCGATGGCTACAGTCAAATTTCTGCGTGTTTACCCAGAGATAACCAATAACATTCTGAATTCAGAAACTGAGTCATTCTTTACTGGAGCCCCCTTCACCCATCTTCCTGGGAAGTAGAAAATGGGGATCAGATATCCCTTCTTTCAAACAATGGAGTCCTTTATCTACAAGGATTTGAGAATTCCATTTTAACCAAAGCTGACTGGGAATCTTCTGTGAGAACAGCTTTCCAATGGAAAATCCATGTTGTCATACACTGAGATTTTATGGGGAGAAAGCCTTTATTTTGCCCTCTCTCCCCTGGGATGACTGGAGGGAGGGATCCATGGTTGTCTGCTCACAAAGTTCCAGCTTCAGAGGACCAGTGAAACTTAGGAGCAGTTCTCCAATGGGAATGCACAGGTACCGCCTCCCTGCCTGCCCCAGTCAGCAACATCTCTGTCGGCCAGGCACTGGGAAATGGGAGAAGCAGAAAGACACAGGACTTGGTTGCTCAGCTTTATGGTTCCTATAAAGAACTACTGTCAAATTCTCTTTCTCCTTAGAAGCAGCCAGGGAAAATGGGGAAAGAAATAAACGCGTAGATAAGGCACCAAATCCCTCCAGGGCATGAATCTAGTAAGTCAGAATTGTCACTAGTGCATTTCTGATGCAGAGAACTGAGAAAAAGTAGAAGACAGGCACATGGTGTTCCTTCAAGTTATCATTTGGTTGGGTGTAAGAGTTCAGGTGAATTCACCTGACATGAGGCAGCAGCAGTCTGTGCAGCTTGACATTGCTTTTTTGCTACAGCGCTCTGCCTCAGCTAGATCCATCTGCCATTTACCACGTAACTCGGAAATAAACAGTGGCTGAGACATCTCCTCACAGCAGTATATAGCATGGCCACGGATACCTCTGACTCTGCATAAGGTGGATAGGCTTACAGGTAATTGAAGGAATGCTGGAAGCAAATCCATTTAATGGGTTTTCAGTAGCAACGATGTCCTTTCTAATAATACAGGCAGAGGAATGAATCTCAGGTCAGTGTCGCCCATAGATGTCAAGGAGATTGGAAGACGAGCAGTCCTTTTGAGAACACGTACTTGCATTACCTTGCAGAAACATCTGCCAAGGAGGCCCACTGGGGTGGAAATCAGTGTGATCCTTCCAATGTCCACGTGGGATGTGGGTACTCCTGCTTCTCAGAGAGCACTAGTTGGCTGCAGAAAAACAAATCTGGTCAAGATCCCTCCCCAGAAGGCTTGGCAAATATTTTTCTTGTTTAATCTTCCTCATACATTGTTTGGGGAGCATGCACCAAGCATTCTGCTGGGCTACAACGGTTCCTACATCCTGGGCATCAGATGTTCCAAATACCTCAGTTATTTGCAGAATTACCTCAGCAATCGCAGAATTATTGTTCACTTTGGGCTCACAAAAATAGATTGGATCCTTAAGGCTCCATTCCAATAGCTGGCTCTGATGACAGCTCAAAATGCCTTATGAAATGAAATACAGTTAATTCTATTTCTGTCCTGAGCTAATCTATGAGGGTTTTTTTTTAAATTATTATTCTTAAATATTAATAGCAATGTCTCTACAAAAGATCTAAAGTCCAGAATTCCACATTTACCAATCACTTAGTCAAGCCGTTCCTCACATTAGGTGCTATTTATGCTAAAAAGGCTAAAGGAGCACTTCTCAACTGGGTTAAAAAACGCAGGATTATGATCACTATTATTATGTGAAATTGTTCCCTTGGGAAAAGTCCTAGAGAATCTGCTCCTGAGAACCTACTGGAAATGAGAGGGGGTTTGTTTGTGTTTAAAATCCCGGAATACTTCATTTATTTTTAGATGTCTGGCAATTAATCTGGCTGCTTTAGGGATGTTTAAGCTCTTCGTATAATCAAGTGAGGTTGCTTATTTCTCAACCGACATCAAGATGTCAACAACAGTTTTGATTACATAGACCTGTCAGTTGGGTTATGTTTGCTTAATTGACAGTGTTAGTCTGATGAAGTCTTGTTTGCAAATACGTAGTTCTCAGGGTTTGACTGGCCTATTGCACAGACAGGCTATGCAAGGAAAGTGTGAGGAGATACGTTTTTGCAAAGAAAGCCTCCTTCCTAAAAATCAGGGGCTAGTCAATCCAGAGTTCTGGAAAGGATTACTATATGATGATGTGTACAAGCAGAAACTGCAATTTTTCCGGGCCGTGAAACTGAAGCATGACAGTAGCTTAATCATGCAAGTTCAAAACCGGTTTCCACGACAAATTTAAGGCTCCTCTTAGTTTTTTAACAAATAATGTAGGGGTTTTCCCACAGGGGCTAATTGACTCCAGTGAGAGCAAAGTCAGAAAGAAATTCTACTCTGAACTGCAGCTCATAGAGTTTGAAGCCTTGCTGAAAAGCTATGGGAGAGGCATTATGCATTTTTCATAGAAAGCAATAAAATATTAATTCCTTTTAGTGACTTAGATGAGCACTATAAAAAACGTATCAGAACTGGGGCAAAAGAACTGCATTATTTAACCACAGCCTCTTCATTACATGTTATTAAAAAGATGTTCGATATTTTGAGAGGAAAAAGACTTTTATAGTTCTGGTTATTAGTGTAAAAAATTAAAATCTATTCAGTCTTGGGAGAGAGAAGAGAGGCTGTAAGAAGATGTCCCCCCTCCTTCCCTTCCCCATCTTCTAAGAGAGAAATATCAACATTACAATAAAGGAATTTTGTTTGACACCTTTACGGGCACATCCCCTGTGCTGGAAGACACATTTTACAAGACTACTCATCAGAAAAACCCTCAGCAAATTTAGATCCTAGCTCCACGGATACTGACATCCTGGGTTCCCTCTGAGCAATCCCAAAGAGGTTAGTGGGCTTCCAGCAGCCGAGGGAAGTTGCTCCCTTGCCTGCCCCTACAGCAGTACCTAGGTTACTATATAAGGCTTCTCACGAGTACAAGATTGTGTAATATTTGATCATTACAATCATAATCCATTGGGCATTTACATCTTCACAGTCAGCCTCAACACGACAAGGATATAGGAGGTTAACTGTATGTATATCTCATTATACTCAGTCAGGAATGTCCCTGTTTGGTTTTGCAGGCAGCTCTTGACTGTTCAGGGTTTTTTAAAAAACACTGGTGCTGCTCTTATTCCTCCTTGCAAGAGCTGAGGCTTGGTTTGGCAGCCATTAGGAAACTGTTGGAAATAAGTGGATAAGACAGACAGCTCTAATAGGAGAGATGTCATGGAAAGAGTGTGATTCATTGCTTTGAACTGTGCACAGAGCTCAAATACTTGGTTTAATTTGGCGTTAGGTGCCAAACTACATATCTATAGTTTGACACCAGGACTAGGAGAGATTGCTTTTTAACTTTGCTCTTGCTGATCCTGAAACTCTGCTTCCCCCTTTGAGGAGCCTTTCCTGAATGTCTCAGGCTGATCACATTCCAGTTAGATAATTAGATATCAGTGCTGTAGACGTGCTCTGCAAGGAGCAGCTGGAGCTTGGAGAATATACCCTTTCCTTGGAACTCCTTACTTTCTAGGAATTTTTATAACAAAGTTATCTCAGATCTGCTTCCCAGATTAACACAAGGCTTTAAACTGCATCTAATGCTTAAAGTCGTAGTTCTGCCAAGCTCCAAATCTTGAAAACTCCTAAAATTGGAGGTCTCATATCAGACAGATCTGCAGTATAGCTCTCTATTTCCATTGCTGCGTAACCATCTTTCAGGATTTGTTAAGTTGTAGCACAGTGGTGGTATACATAGCAAAGAAAGGGTAATGGCTGTTGGTTCCTATATAATGTACATTAAGCACAAGGGAACACTATTGCTGATAAAACAAGGTTGGCAACATCCACTGCTTTCTCCTCCTCCAGTGAACCAGTCTCTTCATTATAAAAGGGAATAACTGGTCAGACATGATTTGCCTTTGATAAATTCATGCTGGCTTCTCCCAATCCCATTCTCATCCTTCGTGTGGCTGGAAATGACTCCAGGAGGATTTGCTCTGTGACCTTCAAAGGGAGGGCAGTGAGGCTGACTGGCCTGCAGCTACCTGAATCCCTCTTCTAGAAAATGGAGTTCATATTTGCCTTTCAGAAAGCAGGAACATCTCCCTGAGCACCATGACTTTGAAGATGATAGAGATTGGCCTTTGAATGACATTGGCAAGCTCCGTTAGCACCATAAAAAGCATCCTGACTGATCCCATAGGCTTGTGTAAGTCCAGTTGGCTCAAGGGCTCCCTCACTCCATCTTCCTCTGTTGTGGATACTGCTTCACTCCCACAGACTCTGCTATTAGCTTCAGTGTCCTCAGAGGCCTGAGGTCCCACTTTACTGGTAAGAACTAATACAAAAAAAAAAAGCAATGAATACCTCAGGCTTTTTTTTGTCCTTTGTCCCTACCTCCCCTGCCTCACTGAGCAATGGGATAATTTTTCTACTAGCCTTCTTTTTTCTGCCTGTTTACTTACAGAGCTCATTCCCATGGCCCCGAAGTCTGATTCAAACTGAAAACTTCTGGTTCTCCAATGGTTTCCAGAAAGCCCAGGAGTGAACAGAGGTGATTTTGCATGAGTAACTCCTACCAGACATTTCATCCTCACCTTATCAGTGGCCCTTATATTTTCATTCAGCTTCCCTGCAATGCCCCACTGATTTTCAGCAGTTTTCATCCAGAGAAAGAGATGGCTCATGTTACACGTTTTTTTCCTGTTCTTTATGGCAATTAAGATGGGAGGACTGTGTGAATGGAATTGGTCTGTGTACTGGTTTTTGTGCATTAGGTTCCTCTGTTGGGTTTTAATTGCATTCAGCGTCTATTTGGTCTCTGTTTAGTGAAAACAGTCCCATAATACTGTCACTAAGCACAATGATCATACTACTGTTATCTTAGAAGAGTCTAGTAAAGTCCTCTCCACTCCAGTTAGCGGGTTTCTTGTTGATCTTAAGACTGTTCAAATAACATTTTTTCATGTTGGTTGCCTACCTCAGGGCTAATTTGGTTGGTTGTTTTTATTTGGAAAGCTTCTGCTAGGAAAAAAACCCAAAACTAAAGAAATTATTTGGCTGCCTTTGAAACAAAGCTGGTGGAAAATGTTTTGCTTTGCCTGTCAAAAATTATTACACTCATTTTGCTGCAAAGCTCTACTACTATTTGAGCAAAGATGCAAAACTTGGCAGGGAGGCTTTTCTGATGACATGACGTGTTTTTTGCCATCCTTGAAGAAATATGGTCAATACATTCCTTTAATATGTATTTCCTTAGAAAATTGTCAGAGATTTACTACCAAAATCCCTGAGGATTTCTTTGAACTGAGAAGACCAGAGGTTTTCCTCATCAGTGGAAGAGGCTGTACTGGCTAATGAAGACCTTGCTGCTCCTGTCCAGGAAGCATGGATGGGATTACAAGTGGCAGACCTGAGATGGTCCTCCAGTGCTCTTGGTGCCTATAGGCAGGACACTGAGAAAGTGGGAAGGTGCACGTGTCAGTTGTAGAAGTGCACAGGGTGGGGTGAAGGGAGGGATAGCCCGAGATGAGAGAAGGAATGCAGTGCTGCCAGCTTTGACTTCACAGGTAGTGACATTTTTGGTCAGATGAGCCATCATTTCTATTCCAGGGTGAAGGGAGATCCCTGTGAAGGGCAGTTAGAAGTTACAGAAAGGCCAAATTCTTTCCCTCCTCTTTGCAGGTGGGATTGGGACGGACAGGGAGAGCAAGCAGTAAGAGCTGTGTGGCTCCACAAAGCAATACTCCCTTCTGCTTTCCCTCTGTGAGCAACTGGTCAGTCTACTGCCTGCACTCACCCTAACAATGCCAAGTGAGAAAAACAGAAAGAGAGCCTTCATAGAGACCGTCCACTCAAAGAGAGGATGTGAAAATGCCTTACAGGTCAGGGCAGATGTGGTGCTGAGACACGCAGTATTTACATGTACAGAGGGATTCTCAGTCCATAGGGTGAGGACAGAGAGACACACAGTCTGAGGGACAAATGAGTCGTATGAAACCATGGTGAGGAGGAAGATCTCTGTGCAGATAGGATATTCCTCGCAGCACTTGTGTATGTGTTTGTGTGTGTGGTGAGGGCCAGGGGCTTACCTTGGGGATAGTGAGTTCTCTCCACATCAGAACTATACAAATCTCACTAAAATCTTTCTTTATCATTCTCTCTCAATAGTGACATGCAGTGGTGGCATAAAACGAAGGAGGTGACATGTTGCAACACAGGGAACATCTAACAACCTGTTAGAACTTGTAACGAGTAACAAATTTAAACTTAAGTTTTCACAGGTTTTGGGGTGGGGCGGTGGGGGTGGTGGTGTTCAGGGTTTTGTTATTTTTAAGTAGTGTTTAAACAGGCTGCGTGTACACGTGTCTGTAGAGATGCCCTCAGTGAAGTTCCAGTGGCTGGCCACAAGGTCTCAGGGATGGGTTCTAAGGGATGATGTTAAGTGGCCACCATCCCCAGCAGCTCCAGGACCCAGAGATCCCTCCTGTCTGGATGCTAGAGCCCAGCCCCATGAGCTTAGAGATGCAGAGACCTCCATCCTGGGCCAGTGGACACAGCTGTTGTTTTTTCATTTGCAGGCTGAACCAGTAGCAAGGCTGAGTGGGTGCCCAAGAGCCACACAAACTGACATGACTGACTACAGTGACTGACACAGACAAGGTACTGCCTTCAGCAGCACCCACATGTAACACTACCAGGACTGACGTAAAACACAGCTATAGGCAGAGCAGCTCCCTTTCATATCCCTAGCTGGTCAGCATTGAAGTTTACTGGTGAAGACATACACAAGACACACACACACACGCACACTCTCTGGGTTCAAACAGTGCACACATATGTTCATGGATTCCCTGAGTACCAGCACGACCCCTCTGTTCATCCCAACACCCTTGCCCAGACCGTAGCCCCTTTTACCTGCCCCATAGGTCTCCTACTCAACAGTAGGTCCAGCTCAGCACTCACTAGCAAGCAGATACACTCACATACTCATCTCACAGGAACCCCACACTTACAGGACCCCCGCAAATACAAGCATGGACCCTCTGCCCACCTGATACCCTTGCCAAGACCCAGGGCCTCCTACTCACCAGCTAGTGCAGCTTGGAGCTTGCAAGGGATATTCACACACACAGCCTGGGTATCCCAGGCTGGGGGAAGACAGAATCACTCTCCCCTCATCACCTGGCACACGGGCTGTGAGCTAGGGTCCTGCTCCAGCTGCTGACGCTAAGCCTCCCGCTCGCCCTGCTCCCCCCACCGTCTGTGCCCAGGACACACAGACACTGGTCCTGACCCAGAGGCTGGACTGAGCCCCTCACCCACCCCAGCACCTGACACCCAGGGTCCTCCGACCCCACCCTCTGACCCCAGAGCTGGCACCACGTCCACTCACAGGGTGCCCCCAGTTGCTGGCACCTCATCCTTACAGCACTGACAGGTGGGGCAGGGAGTGAGAGTGCAGGGAGAGACAGTGCAGGAAGGGTCTAATGAGAAGCCAGGACACAGCAAGGTGATCAGGGGCAGGGCTGTGTCGGGCAAGTGCTTATACACCACCAGCAACTGCTCACACGCGACCCACATCTTGTTATACCCTCTCCTCTCTGTTCACACCCCTTCCCCTAAACTCTCTGAACAAGTTTTGCACAGTCCCTCACAGACCCCCTTCCAATACCCCAGCTCCTCCTGTTCCCCTTGTCCCCTTCTTACTCATTACAAAGCCCGGGCTGGTCCTCTCCAAAGCTGTGCCTGGAGTTTCTTAATGGCCTGTGTGGCTAAAGACTTCCCATGTTTGTCATCGCCTCCATTACCCCTTACCTATAAAATCCGTGTCTCTGTGTGTTTTTCTTTCTCCCCTCCCCTTTATGATCACCTTCGCACTGAAAGGGTCCTTGATTGGATTATCTTCATGAAGCAGATGCTTCCTCCTTCCACATAGCCTTACACTGGGCACAAGGCACTGAGGTGGATGGTTAACTGGAGAAAGTTACAGGATCCCTTACAAGATAATCTCACTTATGTCTCTTTTCCAACATACAGCTCCATATTCTCCCTATGTTAATATTAGCTCAATAATGAATAATTGGTAGTGTTGTGGTTTTGTACGATTCTGCTCCCTCAAACGTCCATTGCATTATATACATGCAAACACAAATCTGCTATAAAATATTCTGTAGCAAAGGCCACCAGCTAAAAAGCGTTGGAGGTGCCACTGGCAGCATGTGCAATCTGATCTTAGCGAGGACTCCTAGCAAGGGCTTTCTGAGCTAAAATAATTTCCCTCACTATGCATGTGGAAGAACCAGGAGGGCTGTAAATATCACTGGCCACAGCAGGATTTTAAAGAATTGCTTGTTAATTTGGAAATAATGCCCTTCTCTTGCACAGAATTGGGGCTCTGTTAAAATATTTGGGATTTGGGGCATGGAGCCAACCTTAGAAGGATTAGGAGCAGAAGGGACTGGGAAATGAGAGAGGAGAGAGCAGTGAACTGAAAGGGCTGGAAGAGGATAAAAGATGGAAACAGGAGGAGGAGGAGACATGGGCAGAAGCCAAGGCACAGGATGGCAGGATAAACATTTGGGACCAGCTCAGGGACTGCAGAATAGAAATAAATTAAGGGACGGAAACTGAATGACAGAGTGAAGAAGCAAAAGGGGTTGAACGAAACCAAAAGAGGACAAAGTCCATCTGAAGGGTAGATAGACATCTCAAAGAAGTAGCATCTGATACTGCAGGACCTAAAGTTTTGTTTGCATGCCTCAGTAATCTGAGATGCCGAGCAAATAGCTGTGAAAACCTTCCACCTTCTTCTGGTGATGGGTCTGCACACTGTTGTTATCTTCTGTCCCATTCTTTCCTTCGCTCACACAGCATAGAGTTGTGCTGTGAGCTTAAAAATTGTGACCATCTGGCAGGCCAGCATGTTTTTCATCCTGTGATAAATAGAGTCCTGGAGTCCCTGAAACACTTCTAAGGGTTCTCTCTATAAAAGGCATCTAAGAAAAAAACAGGTTTATGTGGAAAATTCTTAAGGGATTTAGAAATAGAGGTTTAAAAGGTATTTAAAAGTTACTCATCTGTAGGATACGAGTTTGGGGAATTTCTTTTCAATTTTACTTTTTTGAAAGCCCAAGACACACACAGCATTAAAGGCACTTTAGGTTTCCAGAGGTAAGTACCTAAAAGCTAGGAAATACTCGCATGAAAAGTTTCCCATACAACCTGCTTTCCTGTCCCTTTCTTCCTTTATCCCAGTATTGTGACACAATTTTTAGTTACGTGGTGGTATATTTTTGCCAGTACAAGAATCTGTCCTCATTCAATGCACAGAAAAGATAGTGCTCCAGGAACAGTCCTGAGTGATACAGTGAACGAGACTGTCATCTTCAGCTTATCATGGAAGTGTAATTCTTCCTCCATCAGCTAACAGTGTGGCACCAGCATCCTATTCAAAGCACCGGGTAGAGCCAGCCTGTGTAGTATTTTGTAAATGTGAAAGCATTGGAAACGATACGCTGCTTTGTTATGAAACTGCAACTACAGTCTTAATGGTAGGGAGACGGTTCATTCAGGTGTGTGTGTGTGTGAACACACCTGTGTGCGCACAGGTGAATTCATTGTGCTATGGCTGATGTTTTGTCTCTGTAATAACATCCCTGGGCTTGCTGGCTTATGTTCAAATGTGTAGCTCATGGGGAAATGAGGGAACTTTATATGGAAGAATGAAAGGAGGCAACAGCTCAGAACTGGGATGGATGCTTTCCTATCAGAGAACAGTCAGGGTTGCTTCTGTCTTGGGAAAACTGGGAAGTCTTATCACTGCCCATTGCACAAATAGTGGAAACTGCAGCGTGATGGATACGTGGGCATTGTCAGGTGCTGGATTCCTCCTCACCCTGTTGCTATCTAATGCTTTGAGTTCTGCAGTTAGACAAATTGAGAAGGCTTTGTATATTTTCTTCCCTCTTACAGTGGAAGGTGAATACGCAAGCCAATGTTTCAATTCCTGTACTCAGTGAAGTCACACCGCTTTCTGAGCGTGTGTCTAGCATTCTGCCAGATGAAGGGAGTAACATTTCAGACCTACGCCTTCCCTTGGACCAGGATAGAGAATTTGGCTATTAACATTTGACACCACATCAGCTGGCTGCTCTGATGCCTGGAAGGATGTTAATGAACAGAAAGGTTTGTTCTTGGTTTCTGGTTAGAGAACAAAACAGGAGAACTTCTGAGTGGTACGGCTAACAGGTTCAGTGCATAAGCTAATTCTGCTTCTCTCTCCTTTAGCGCTCTCATTTATAGATTTATGACTCTGAGTAAGTAGAGAGGTATGAATTTGGCTGTAACTGGAACAGTGCATAAATGTAAATGACCATTTCAAGTGTGGATGCTCTGTCAGCTATTCCATTTATTGATTTCCCTGGCTATTGCTCTTTTTAGACCACTGGGATTAATATTATGTGTGGAATAGTTTGGCTCCTGGGAGATTAATTCTACCTCAGAGCCTCAAGCCTGTGGGATGTTAGGTTGTACATCCTAGGCTGCATGTTACGGTGTTGATGCATGAGTTCAGAGGTCCATGGTTCACTAAGGCTACTGCAAGTATGAAGGATTGTTTGTTTTTCTTCTGGACTCTTCATTTGATATGGGTGAATATTAGAAGAGGTCACATGAGCAAAGCGTCTCTAGCTGGTCTCCTGCTTGCTCAGCATTTCCTTCCAGTGAGCCAGGCAATCAACCACCATCTTCAGTGCTTACTTAGCAATCCCAAAAGGGTTTTTGGAAAAGGGATTTGAAAAGTGTACTGACTTTGATACTGGGAGCCACTGGCCCGCAAGAAAGAAACTGGTAGGGTCAGAGGGAGGAGATGCTCCCTACCTGGGAAAAGTACCTGAATGTGGGAAGCAGGGGATAGGGGAAGCACAGGAGCCATGGATGAGAGAACTGAAAGTTCAGGAGAAGATGGAGTGACTGGGAAACCCAGAAAGACTCAAGTGCATACGAAGTTCTGCATGAGCTAGATGTAAATCTGGATATCCACTTGAGGCATCAACACCTTAACATGCAGCCTAGGAGGTACCACAAAACGTCCCACAGGCTTGAGGCCCTGAGGTAGAATTCATCTCCCAGGAGCCAAATCTTCAGATCAAATCACTCTGCAGAGAGTGTTACGGCACTGCTGTATAGCTTTCTGGAGTGCTGCTTTGGGGTTCACCTCTTGCCCCTCCCTGACCTGTCTGGACCTCCCCTGCCGTTCTTCTCCAGCTTTGCAAACTGTGTATCATTGCAAGATGCTGGCCCAGCAAGATCCTCATGGAGGCTGAGCAGTGGCAGCTGGCATCGCCTCTTAATATAGAAGTGAGGGGTGTGGCTGCACAGGCAGCGTGGTGCAGCTCGGTTTGGGAACAGGCTGTGTGCTAAAAAGAGTTTAGTTGCACGTTGCAAAGGCTTGTGGGTTTAATACTGAGTCTGAGGTGCAGCGTAAGTACGCAGAGGGAAATGCAATGACTTCTGAAGGGCTTTCAGGAGCAAGCACGGGTGGTGTGTAGCAGCCTGGGTGCCTGCTCAGAGACGGACTGTGGTAGGAGGTGAGCAGAGTGGGAAGACGTGGCCAGATGGGACTGCAGCTCACATGGAGGCACCTCAGCTGTCTGTAACCCTGCTAGCTCAGGTAACATGAAGACCAGAGCTGTGGCAGCATGAAGTGTCTGCGTGGGCTGGAAAAACGTCCTGCAAATCGTTGTGGAGCTCCACGCTGTCTCTGCTACACTGCTTGAAGCTTGCTCATTTAAACCCAGCGCAGGGTGAGCTCCATCGCAGCAGTGATTGCAGTGTAGACATGCCCTGTATCCTCTTAAAAACCTCGGGATTTTTTCCATCGCTCCCAAAAGCTGCTTTCTGAATAGTTAACCACTATGAATGAATAAATCATAATTATTATTCAAACAATCCTGTGAATGAATAATTCATTGTAATAATTGGAAAAACATCAGTAAGAAGCATTTTACTATTACAAAAGTAAACTGATTCATTTTTTTAAAAGAAAAGGTATACTCTTCAGTGAAGTATTTTTCATTGGGTCGCCATACCCCAATTATGTATAATATGAAGAATAAAGAAACGCTTCCTTGCGCGACAGCCATCTTCAATGTTAATGAGCGAGAAAGGAAAAAGGATCAAAAGACTTTTAAATCATATTCACCTCCTTGCTGAGGACGGAGCCAAACAAGGCGGCCACAGTCAGCCTGTCAACACGTCCAGAGCCTGAAGTAACTGAAGGCTGCCAGCTAGTTAGAGAGGAATCGGGAGGAGGGGGGTAAGAGGGGAATGTTTGCTTCTAGATCTGCGCTGCTAAGAGGTAGTGTAGGCTAAGCATATGGCTCGCAGCCATCAGAGGCATCGGGTACTATGATGATAAAAGCCTGATTAATAATATTTTGCACCAACAAAGGGCTTTCAAGGGAAAGAGGGACTTTGGTCCTGGGAAGGCTGGAAGGAGCCTCACCTGTTTGCCCCATTTTTGGAGTGAGGAAGAACACTGTCATGAGTTTCTCTACACTTTCAGATGCCAAGAGTGGCATGGATGGAGCAAGCCACAGGTTTCTAAAGCCAAAAGAGGTGGTAGTCTGACTGCCTGCAAAATGCAGTTCTGGCTCCCAGGCAGACTACGTGCTGACTGTGCGGCAGTGAACAAAAAAAAAATGAGCAAGCTCACCTGTTTGGTACCTGGGAGAAGGGGCAAGCTCTATCCACCCCAAAGGAGAGGAGAGAAACTGTATTTACCTGTGTCCTTGCCCGGCCGCACTGGTCACTGTGTGACAGGTTGTCTCCATCTGGAGATGGTCCGATGCCACTGTCGAGCTTGCACCGAGGCAGTGACAGGTATAAATGGAGGTCCGCGAGCCACCGGCACGGAGTGACTGGCTCAAGGTCAACTACCGCCTGCGGCAGGGACGGGAACAACGCCGAGGTCTCCCGCGTCCCGCGGCTGAGCTCGGAGCACTGCCCGCTGCCGGTGCCGGTGCCGGTGCCGGTGCCGTTCGATAGTCCCCGTCAGGGTTCTGACCGAAGGGCCGGGGGCACGGGCAGGTTGTCGTAGTTGGAGGGTGGGGGAGAAGAAGGGCGAGGGCGGTGCCACCGCTCGGGCAGGCTGTTGCGAAGCGCCAGCCGCAGCGGGATCCCCTCGGGGGTACCCCCCCCAAAAGCCGAACGCCCCTGGGCTGGGGCTGCTGCGGCGGGGGGCGAGCACCGGCCTCCGCGCACGTTCACGTGTGTGTCTCGTTGCGTGGGTGCGGGCATCTGGCTGTATCTGAGCGTGTCCGTGCTGGCGCTGCCTGTATCTGCGAGCGTCTGTCTGTCTGTGTACGTCCGTCCGTGCCGCTGCTCACGGCTGCGCGTCTTTGCGCGCCTCCGCGTGTGTCCGCGCGTACCCCCCTCTCTCTGTGCCGCCGTGTGTGTGTGTGCGGGTGCTCGTACACCTCCCTCTCCCCGCTCTCTCCCCCCGCTCTCTCCCCCCGCTCCCGCGTGTGTCTGTGTGCGCGGCGCGGAGGGCAGAGCCGGGCGAGTCGCGCAGCGGCGCGCTGCCCCAGCGCGGGGCAGAGCACGGCGGAGGAGGAGCTGCGCCGCGCCGGGAGGGTCGCGGAGCCGCCGGGCGAGCGCGGTCGCACCGAGGCGCAACAGGCGGGGCGCGGGGCGGCGGCGGCGGGCGGATGGCGGCAGGCGGCGGCGGCGGCGGCGGCGGCGGGCGCTGAAGGCGAGGGGTCGAGGCGGCCGCGGCGGCGGGGCGCGGGGCAGAGCGGGCGGGATGCGGGCGGAGGAGCCGCTGGCGCTGGCGGCCCCGCGGGCGGGCGGCGGCGAGGCGGAGGCGGAGGCGCCGGGCGAGGAGCGGAGCGGCGGCAGCTGCTGCAGCAGCGAGCGGCTGGTGATCAACATCTCGGGGTTGCGGTTCGAGACGCAGCTGCGGACCCTCTCCATCTTCCCCGACACGCTGCTGGGCGACCCCAGCCGCCGGGTCCGCTACTTCGACCCGCTCCGCAACGAGTACTTCTTCGACCGCAACCGGCCCAGCTTCGACGCCATCCTCTACTACTACCAGTCGGGGGGGCGGCTCCGCCGGCCGGTCCATGTGCCCCTCGACATCTTCCTGGAGGAGATCCGCTTCTACCAGCTGGGCCAGGAAGCCATCGAGACCTTCCGGGAGGACGAGGGCTTCATTCAAGAGGAGGAGAAGCCCCTGCCCCAGCACCACTTCCAGCGCCAGGTCTGGCTGCTCTTTGAGTACCCGGAGAGCTCGGGACCGGCCCGGGCCATCGCCATCGTCTCCGTGCTGGTCATCCTCATCTCCATCGTCATCTTCTGCCTGGAGACCCTGCCCGAGTTTCGCCAGGAGCCTAAGGGTACCCAACCCGGCTTTGGGGAGGCGGCGCTGCCGGGTGACGAGGCACTGCTGCTGCCGCCGCCACTGCCAAGTGGGACTCCACCACCCCTGCGCACCGCTGCCGGCGCCGGCCCCTTCTTCACTGACCCCTTCTTCCTCATCGAGACCCTGTGCATCATCTGGTTCTCCTTTGAGCTCCTCGTCCGCTTCTTCGCCTGCCCTAGCAAACCTGACTTCTCCCGCAACATCATGAACATCATCGACATCGTGGCCATCATCCCCTACTTCATCACCCTTGGCACAGAGCTGGCCCAACAGCAGCAGCAGAAGCAGCAGCCCGGCAGCAGCAGCAACAACGGGGGCCAGCAGCAAGCCATGTCCCTGGCCATCCTCAGAGTCATCCGCCTGGTCAGGGTCTTCAGGATCTTCAAGCTCTCCAGGCACTCCAAGGGGCTGCAGATCTTGGGGAAGACTCTCCAGGCCAGCATGAGGGAGCTGGGCCTCCTCATCTTCTTCCTTTTCATCGGGGTGATCCTCTTCTCCAGTGCTGTCTATTTTGCAGAGACTGATGACCCTGACTCCCTGTTCACCAGCATCCCTGATGCTTTTTGGTGGGCAGTGGTGTCCATGACCACTGTGGGCTACGGCGACATGTATCCCATGACAATTGGTGGCAAGATTGTGGGCTCCTTGTGTGCCATTGCGGGTGTGCTCACCATTGCCCTCCCTGTTCCTGTCATTGTGTCCAACTTCAACTACTTCTACCACCGAGAGACTGATCATGAAGAGCAGTGCCAGTACACCCACGTCACCTGTGGCCAGCAGCAGTCACCCTTCTCTGAGCCCAAGAAGGGGGACAGTAATCAGTCTCTCAGCAAATCTGAATTCCTGGAAGCAGAAGACCTGGAGTCCATGAAATACTCCAACTTCATTCCTCCCAACAGCCAGGGTTATAAAGAGAAGAAAATGCTGACGGAGGTGTGATCAAATTTGTTACCCTGGGTCCAGACACGGGGCTGCAAGCTGCTGTACAGCCGTCTTCCTCCTAGCAGCTGGATCTATTCAGTATTTACATTCCAGACTGTGAATTGTGATACCGTAAACAGAATGATTGTGATAATGGGCGCTTCTGTCCTGATTCGCTGTTTCTCATTACAGTGTACAGCCAGAAATGTCTTGCTTTATTCCGTGGAGTGCTAGCTGTCACCCCCACTCCCTGGTGAATTTCTTTCTCTGTTTTTGAAGACTGCTTTAAGCCACTGTTTGCTCTGAAACATAGCCTTTCTACTCCACTAGCAGAGAAGCCCTTGCCACTACTTCAGCTGATGGATTCAGCAGGGAGTAAACAGTTAAAGGGACTACAAACATCTGGCTCAAGCTGTGCCCTTAGTTCCTGTACCAGCGCAGTGCCCTCGTCTCTGTGATCAGTCATGCCTGCCATGCCATTGCCTTTGAATAATGGAAACGCTGTAGCCAGCATCACAGTGAGTTCTGCAGCTGTAGGGGAAAGTCAGGAAGCAGATGCCTGCCTTCTTGGCAACCCTTGGCATGCTAGAGATCCTCTTGCTTTGTGTTTCAAATAAGGTTCATAAGTCTAACAGCTCTTTGCTGCTTGTGACCATATACCATTTATCAAAACCAGGCTTGTAGAAATCAACAGGCTCAGTGAAGGTTGTCTTTTGAGCTTATTTCAGCCTTATTTATGCCAGTGTCCTGATGTTAATTGGCTTTTATAGTACCAACTTAATCTTGATAGTGGTAAGTGCCTTCTGATGCAAGGCACATTTGAGTATATTCGTTATCTCTGCAGTTTATCTCCACACAATAAGGTTTAATGAGATGTACTTTGTGCTTCAGATATCCAGTTCTGTATTGAGGCACGTGAAAGCAGTTGACTCAAGTGAGTTTTTATTGAAGCGTTTGTATAGCTGAGGGAAGTTTGCATGTTGGTATTTTGTTGACATTGCTGAAAACACAGACAGCTGCACTTGTGCTGTCTGAGGATTGCACTGATTTAGCAGGTCACAGGCATAAATTGCCCCAGGGTAAGTGTGTCAACATTGGGGATTCAGACAAGCATGGACACAAACTTCCCTAAGCCATCTGCACAGATCCAACAGCATACCCCCGACCTTGCAAATGAGGGGAGAAACCGCTAGCCTTGAAGAGGTGCTTCTGCGATATTACGGATCTAGCCAGTTCTTGGTATTTCAATGGTAGAAGGCGCAGCAATGTCCTTTGCGTGCTCTAGGTTTTATGAAAGCAACTTAGGCTAGCATTGCAAAATGCATAGCTTGGCCCGCAGTGCAGGGTTTGCCAAGGGACCAGACATTCGCATTTCAAGATGCACATTTTGCTTCCTGGTAATTTCCCTTTTTTAATCAGCTCTGCCTTACATCTAACTTTAAAATGTTTCAAATGCTGCCAGTGGGTAGGAAGGGGAAATAGATGCTTTCAGATTCTATTGGCAAATTTTCCTGTAAGGAAAACTCTTTCTTATTTTAATTCTAAGTGTGTGTTCTGCGTTCACATGTGTGCACGTATATGAAAGCAAAGGCAGCCATTAATGCCTTGCATCATACTGTATGATATGCATAGTAGAATGTACTACATATTGCATGTGGCACATGTAATACATAAACCAGAAGTAATATCAAGATGCAAAATATATAGAATACATTTTATGTATATGTATATATTACGCTTTTCAACCACAAGGCTAAGGATGCTAAAGGCATATACTTTAAAATAGACAGAACTGGCTATAGAACTGGCTATGAGATGGGATCTGTTTGCATCTTTGTTACCCTGCTTGTTTTTTGTTGTTGTGAGATCTGGCTTCATGCCTACAGTGCTTTTATTGTGGCCTCTCCTCCTCTGGGCCCAGATCATATGGTAGAAGTTGTTTGTGTAACTCCTAACTGCTGCATTTCTCCAGAGTCCTGTTGTCTTCTCAAAGGTTTTTTATGTGCAGGGATCTCCCTTGGGGTCAGCGCACAACCATTATATTAAAACCTCTGTTCTCTTGCTGAAATCAGTAGCAAAATGGCACTTGTCTCTGTTACTGCAGGTCAGTGCAGGAGACACAAGTGTGATGTGGTGAGGGCTCTATAGCTGGGAGCAGTTTGCCTGAATACATAGGAGCCTAATTCCTCTTTGGTTCATCAGTACCGAGGCAAATATCTGTGAAGGTCTGGCCCTTGGGAGCCAGTCTCCATCCCTTGAAGCATGTAACCAGCCACTGGGTTAGTAATCTTGGTGAAGAAGTGGGACTGAGGAAGGATCAGCATGGTGGCATCTCTGTTGACTTTGTATAAAAAATTGTCTTGGTCGTTGACTTAATTCAGTAAAAAGCTATTGTTGTTCTTAGTTGAGTTTCAGGGTCACTATAATGAAATATTCTGTAAGTGCAAGAGAGTTACTCTTCTTCAGGTTTTGTGTTTCTCTAGCAGATACACTAGAAACTAGCAAGATAACCTGCCATTTAAGAGGAGTGGTTCAAGGCTGCTGCTGTCTCCTAGCAGAATGCCCATGTTTGGGGTTATTTTATGCCCGACTGTATCAGCTGATCAAAGTTCCTCAAAGTGAGATATAAAAAACTCAGGTTAAGCACAAGTTCGGGAGGAGGCATGAGGCATGAGCCGACGTCAGAAAATTCCCATGCTTGTTTCTTCCCTTGGGCCTGACCCTGTTCCTCCTGCGAGGCAGGAGACCTCCCTGCTCAGAACAGGTTGTTCTCCCGACCAGCATGACAGGCAGCTGGGCATGGAGTCTCTGGCAAAAAAAAAGAAAAAAAAAGATATGAAGATGTGAGGCACATTACTGGTAGCATAATCCCAGCATGTCTCGTAAAGGTGTTCTCGTAAAGATACATCCCGCTCTCAGGTGGACTTCACCAGTGAGTTTCTAGCCGGAGCGTTGTCGGCACACGGACACACGCACGCTTACACGTGCATGCACAAAACGCTGATGTGAAGGAACTTTGTTGCAAACAGCTTTGTGCAGTTTTTGCAATCCGCATTTTCCAGTTCTGAACTGGAAAGTGCAAATGAAAATGTGTAAAACCAGGAGTGGTGTTTGCTGCTGGGTTTTCTGTGTTAGAGGTAAGAGAAATAGAAAAATCCAGCAGAAGCTTGGAAGCTGTAACCTAGGGACTTATGTTTAGGCATGTAAATTCTTCTCTAAGCATCTCCTGAAAAGCAAAGCAGTAAAGTCCCAGAGTCATCAATAACACTATATATCACAGAACTTAGAAATTTGGCATTTTTACTAAGGACCCTTCAGAATGTTTTCAAGTCTCTGAAGCGATGTAGTGGCACCTGTGCCATTGACTTTACAGGGGACTGATCACAGTGTTGCCAGGTCACGGAGATGCTTTCAAAAATCTTACCTCAGGTTCTCAGCTGTTAGCACTCACTCCTGGACGTTCAAAATACACATCTGTCTGTCTGCCGAGCTATTTCCTTCTGAAAGCAGAGCACATCCTCATGAAGCAAAGTAGGCAGCTCCAGGGACTGGTTTCCATAACAACCTTCCAGACTGTTTCTCTCCACCCTGTGACTTTGGCTACAAGCAAAAGCACTCGTTGAATATTTTCAGTTCTCGGATATTAGTACCTTATCTTTACAGCTGTTTTTTTTGCTTACTGAAAATGATCCCATCACCTTATATCTTGTACAACTGCCCTGTCCAACTCCAGACAGACAGTTATCGTTTGAAAGCAGAGTGCAAACCAGGAGATGGGAAGGGATTCGGTCTGTATATCCTTGCACACAGAGAGGGGGGGAGTGTGTGAGGGACAACCTGAGCAACCACAGTCAAGGAGCTGGGGGGCAACTGGCCTGTGAATGTAGAGTCATCTGGGTGCCTAGTGACGGGAATACTAAGCTAAAGTATCACATTAAAAACAAAACAAAACAAAACAAAACAAAACTCCTCTCTTAGCAATCTCACAGTTTTGCTGTGGAAGAGGCTATTCCTCCTTCCTGATCCCTGGCTGTTCTGTGACTATCAGTGCCCCAGATAATTTGTCCACAGGATACTTTACACCAAAGTGGGACAGGGCAGAAATCATCTTATTGGAGGTGTGGAAGAAAGGAAAGGAAGAATTTCACTGAGGACACCTTGTTTTTATCCGCAACTCATCAACCCCATAAGAGACTTAAGCGTGAAAGGCATGAAGAGCTGTTTTGTGATATTTCAAAGTCTACGTTACTGGTGGATTCCTGCACTTACCTCCAACTTGAACTTCCCGTTCTGCTCCTGTTTGGAAGATGTTGCAATCTGGGATTTCTGGCTTGGCCCTGTTCCTTTTGATCCAGCTTCCGTGGATAAAAAGTCACTGCTTACAGCAGCTATGGGGATGAAGGTGACTGGACTCGGTGTTCTGTCCTAGGCCCTCTTGGTCAGCGTACAGAGGTTCCTGTGGAGATGAAGAATGAGCATAAAGGAAATTCAGGGCAGCAAGAGACAGGGTGAGGACTGAAGTGATGGAAAGAAGAGCATCAACCCTAAAAGCAAGGGAACAAACATCTCCAGTGTCTGCTGCTATAGCAGAAGTAAGTAAGGTTTCTTTTTCTTCTGTGAAATTAGCGACTAAGAATTTCTTGCAATTAATGAGGAAGGATTTCCTAATTAAGATTTGCAGCCTAAAGGGAGAATCTGGTTCTAGGTGAAAAAAGAAAGGTAATTATAAACTACAAAAAATATAGTATGAGCCAGATCCTCGCCATCTGCTGATTCAAGCTGGCAAAACTCCATTTAGTACAACTACCTTGGTTCTTATTTGGCTCCAACTAAAATCTTCTGCATCAAGTCAAAACATATGTACTATTTGTTAAAATGCTTGTTTTTGTTTGTTCTTTTCTTGAGGTCCTGTTTTCATCAGGGGAAGATCTGCAGATTACAGCAGGACTTAACCACAGCTTTCCCAAAAGCTTTCATCTGACTCAAGTCCAAGTAAGTCTACCAAACTCAGCCAAGTTAAGCTTTTCTTTAAGCTTATATTGACAAAAATAAGAGCAGCATCATTTTATTTTATTTTATTTTATTTTCTCAGTGGTGGAAATTGCAGACAAATTCCTGGAGAAATTTAAGATGAAAGGCGATTCTGCTCTCAGCTGCAGCCCTGTAAGCACAGGATAGCTCTATTTACATTGCTGTAGCCGAAAGCTCAGTCTGAGCTCTTCATCTTTGCTCTTTGGATCTTGTACTCCCGACAAATCCTATTCTGAAGACATTTGTAGCTATATTATCAGCAGGCTCACAGTCGAATCTCTGGCTTGCAGTCATCTGCTTTACACATAAAGTTAAGGAGGGGAGCAGGTGCTTGCAGGCTGAAAAGACTTAATCCTCTGATAAAGTGAACTGTGAATGCTGGGTGTCCTTAGCTGCCACCGCAGACAGTTGGTGATGAAACTGCCTGCCAATTACAGGAAGGAGCTCTTCTCATGCAGGGCCAGGTCCTAAGTAAGGCAAGACCCTCATCAGGGAGATAAACCCAGAAGAATGGTTTTTTGGGGAACAGGCAGGGGCTGCAGTAACATTCATTTCCAGTGCAGCTTATGGTGTTAGTACATGTTAATTCTATAAGCCTTGCCTAACTGTCTGGGTTTTCACTTGCTCCAGGGAAGTCTGTTTGGGGCTTTTTGGCTGGCACAAGAGCTTGAATGTCATAGCGTAGTTTTGCACTGTGATCACTGTGGGTTTTAGACTCTTAAAGCATAAACATTCATTGATAAACACTCACGGCAGGAAATACCTGTGTTGTCAGCAGTGCAAATTAAGAAGGGCTGAAGCAATAGAATGAACTTTCCTGTATACAACTTTTTCTTAGTGAAAGAAAGGAAAGGATTTACAGGAGCGAACGTTCTCATCAACTTCCATGGTTACCCTAAAATACTGAAGCTGTGTTACCTATTCATTAAAGACAAGACTCATGGGAAACCTTTGTCTTCATGGAAAATATCATTGAACGTTCAGTAAGTCCTTCTTTGGCTTCACTTTCATTAAATGAATATAAAGATATTTACTCAGCGGTGTAAAGTCTTGGAAGACCCTTAGTAAAAAAGTGCTATAAATCATAAATTTATCAATTTAATTACTGAATTTACCAATTAAATTATCCAATATAATTGGTATTGTAGCCATTGTTTGTTTAAAGAAGACAGGGGTCTGTCTCAATTCTGCTCTCTACCCAAAGTTAGACAAAAGTATCCTTAAGGATACATTTGGTGTGACTCCTGATTTAAGTAACTGTGTGTGGTAGGTTGACCCTGGCTGGATGCCAGGTACCCACCAAAGCCACTCAGTCACTCCCATACTCAATTGGGCAAGGAAGAGAAAAAAATATAGCAAAAGGCTTGTGAGTTGAGATAAGGACAGGGAGAGGTCATTCACCAGTTACTGTAACAAGCAAAACAGACTTGACTTGGGGAAAAATTAATTTAATTTATTACCAATCAAAATCAGAGTAGGATAAGGAGAAATAAAACCAAATCTTAAAAACATCTTCCCCCCACCCCTCCCTTCTTCCTGGGCTTAACTTTACTCCTGATTTTCTCTACTTCCTGCCCCCAGTGGTGCAGGGAGATGGGAGTTGTGGTCAGTTCATCACACGTCTCTGCTGCTCCTTCCTCCTCCAGCAGAGGACTCCTCAAACTCTTCCCCTGCTCCAGCATGGGATCCTTCCCACAGGAGACAGTCCTCCAAGAACTTCTGCAATGTGAGGTCCTTCCCATGGGCTACAGTTCTTCGTGAACTGCTCTAACGTGGGTGCCTTCCACAGGGTGTAGCCCTTCAGGAACAGTCTCTCCCTCAAGGTCACACGTCCTGCCATCAAACCTGCTCCAGTGTGGGCTCCTCTCTCCACAGGTCCACATATCTTGCCAAGAGCATGCCACCATGGACTTTCCCACACGGTCACAGCCTCCTTTGGGTGTGGGGTCCTCCATGAACTGCAGGTGGTAATCTGCTCCACCATGGACCTCCATGGGCTGCAAGGGGACAGCCTGCATCACCATGGTCTTCACCATGAAGGGACTCTCTGCTCTGGCGCCTGGACAACCTCCTCCCCCTCCTTTTTCACTGACCTTGGTGTCTGCAGAGCTGTTTCTCTCACATATTCTTACGCTCCTCTCCCAGCTGTTGCTGTTGTGCAGCAACTTTTTCTCCTTCTTAAATATGTTATTACAGAGGTGCTACCACTGTTGCTGGTGGGCTTGTCCTTGGCCAGGGTCCGTCTTGGAGCTGGCTGGCATTGGCTCTGTCAGACATGGGGGAAACTTCTAGCAGCTTCTTACAGAAGTCAACCCTGTACCCCACCACTACCAAAAGCTGGCTACCTAAACCCCATACACTGTGAGAGAAGGAGCATGCCCAAAGAAGGCTGTAAATGCAGATATCTCTTTAAGCATTGTAGATAGACCTAAAAGGTTATATAGAGTTTTACACCAACAGAAGATTTAGCTTTTATAGTACCTGTTGGTTTATTCTCTTACATTCTCTGGAGAGAAGTTAAATGGTATTTTACAAGAAAACTGGAACATTACTGTCTCCTCTTGCTGCTTGTTGATGCATCTGTTGTTTTCAATTAGCTTGAATGCATCCATTTTCAGGAAGCAGATGCTGCCCTCTTTTACACTGGTGCAATTCTGGAATAACTCCACTGACGTCAGTGAAGTGACTCCAAATTTATCTCGTGAGAGCAGAATTGGACCAGTCCTTTGGTTTGCTTATTTGCTATGGTGCTCTCAGGAAGGTGTACCGTTTCCATACCATAAGGGGAAGGCAAGCGCCTTCTGTGCCAAGCGTCTGCTGTGCCATGCTCAGCTCTTTTGTGTCCTTGACATCACACTCACGTGCCTGACTGGAGCAGAAGTCAGGCTGGTGTGGGGCATATGTGGTCTCCAGATTCCCCGCGTTGAATGAAGCAGTTGCTGGTCCTAGATTCTTGACTGTTTTCCCATTCCAATTTCCATCATCTTCCTCTTGCTTGGGTAGGTTTTCCAAGGAGGCAGAGGGGTTTTTTTAAGCTAAAGAAATGTAATTGCAAGTCCTAAGTAGTATAATAACAGAAGGGTAGCAGAGGTAGACATGGAGACAAATTCTCCCTCTCCTACTGTTTTTTGCTGTTATGGCCATGTGAAAGTGGTTTCAGTCCTGGCAGGTTGGCTATACACCCGCAGGCTTCAGGGTCTTCATTTTCACTCAGTTTAAACAAATTGGGCGACTTCTTTCCTGCTCTAACTGCTGATCTTAGTCATGCCTTCCCTGAAACTGGACTGAAGGCTTCATATAAAAGCTATTATTAGCATGCTCCGTGGAAAAATACCACTTGAGATGGGGCAGATGAGGGTGAATAGAAGAAATAGAGTCAGTAAGGAACAGAGTAAATAAGCAGTGTGAGACAGGAGGGAGGTTCTTAAAGCAGTTCCTCTAGGATTAGTCTTGGGATTGTTTAAAATATTAGCAGTAGAGCTGAGACTATGAAATTTAGCAATGAAGCAACCTAAGCATAGTCATCAAGAGTGTTGATTAGGACATAGAATTAGTTTTCCAAATGATTGACTTAAAGAAATGGAAAGATATTAAATAGCACAAAAATTAAAGTTGTGATAGGGATTTTGGTGGCAAGCTTATGAGTTGGGGAAGACAGACAAAAAAAAAAAAAAAAGAGGATTGGGCGTGCTAAGATCAGCCAGAGCACCAGTGTCACTTACTGAGCCACCAGAGTAATGCAGCCGTAAAAACTGCAGGTGCGAGTCTTTGAGAGTCTCAGAAGGAGCATGTTCAGTACCACCTGGGAAATGTGAATTCTATAACGCCTCATCTGGAATGCTGTGTGCATTTTTGGTGACCTAAATTTGTTCAGGAAGGATGTATGGAATAAGAGCAGGAACAATCAGGTGAATGGAAACTGCTTTGCAAGAGGAAGCTGGAAGAGCCTGACTTTTCTAGGCCAGCAAAAGATTGACAAGACCTATAGTTACAAAAATATTGGGGGCAGAGTAGCCGAAGGAGGTAAGAGCTGTTTAGGCTAAAAGGCCATGCTGGTGTTTGAACAATAGAGCATAGACTGGCTATGAATAAATCTACCCTGGAAAGAAGAAGGTGATTTCTAATATAACAGGTAAAGAAGGAGAAATGAAAGCTCATTCTAGGTAGAACAGGAGACGTGAAAGCAAAAAACAATTTTTTTTTTTTTTTAGAGGGACTTCATTAAATTTATGAAAGGGATCAGGAGTAGTTACATGCAATGGAAATAGCCTGAGTTCAGTGACTTTGCCTACTAGAATCCTCTCCTACACTTGGGCTGTGTTTGAGATGCTGAACAGATGAGAAAACTGTAAGATCTTCTTGTGTCCTACAGCTCATTTGCCATACTCCACGCATTTAGCTACAAAACACCAAATCCTGGTGATTTTATTATTTAATACTTGGGTTGTGTGGTAGGAGAGAGAACTAGGGAAGGAGAAAGAAGTCCTAGGAGTGGGGTAGGATGGGGCAGGGGATACTAGATCACTCCAGGAGCTAGTCTGGAGACAGGGGTGAAGTTCATGCCCTTAAAAAACCCACCAACCTCTGTTTACTGCTCTTCCCCTCAACCTGGAACCTCTGCTGACTTTGTGTGGTCCTTTCTCCTAGCTGGAGCTTTCCAGCTCTATGCTGACCTTCCTCCTTCCTGGGGTCTCTGGTAATTCCTCACTACCATGAGCTCCCTGGAATCATTGAAACAGTGCATTACACCTAATTTTGAGAAAAGCCTTGAGCCAGGTCTGCTGCAGCACAGCCAGGTTATCTATCTATCTGATTTGGATGCAGAAAGCAACACGAATGCACGATCTTCAACAACTTCTGTTGAACATGAAGTCAGAGCAGTTGATAACAATGGCCATTCTGGCCTGAAGAGGTTAGCAGAGTAATTTCCTATTCCAGGCACTGTACTGACAGAGACAGCATAAAGCTTCACGTGTCCTCTCTTACCTCTTTGAGTTCATTTCATCCTGTGGAAAAGTCACAAAATATCCACTTACGCTCTGCAGAATGAGTAGGCATTGACCAGGGTGGGAGCTTCACCCATCCATCCAGCTCCATGTTGCAAAAGCTCCAAGCAGAATCTGTCCTTACGCTTTGTCCTTGAGCCTTCTAGCTTGTTGCTGCTCTTTGTTCTCTTCTTTGAGGAAACCGTCATCCTGTTATCTGTATCTATATTTTGGCTAGCTCGTTCTGCTCTTTAACTTTGAAATAGCTCCTCTTTTTCTCCTTTTAAGTAGAAAAAAAAAGCAAAGAAAAGGAATTTTTATGAATAACCATGCACATTATGAAAGCACCGCTTGAGCTTTATCAGTTACATTAGCAGGATAGTGCACACAAGTCCATTTTCCAAAACTTGTCTTAGGGCCTTGGCCCAAGTGCTTGGCATAATTTCTTGAGTTATGGCAGTAAGACAAATTAGAAAGGAGTTATAACAAAGTATAGAATGAGCCAATAAATTTAATTGGAACCATGAACGTAGTGTCACATCTGTTTCTGAGCTCAGTTCACTTTGAAATTGATGGAAGAAACCATCATCAGCCTATGTTTATGTTCTTAATTTACTGTTATTATATCACGTGCCTTGCCGTTGTGTACAGAGCATTGGTCTTGAGGCATGTAACACATCAGTGGTGAAGATCCCATGGCAGCAATCACCACACAAACACAAAGCAAAAAGCTTGTATGGTTAAAATTTTATATACCTCTTTGGAGCTTGAAGAACTTTCCAATGGTGAGAGTGCATTATTAGGTGTTGACTTTATGGTAGGAACAGAATAAGGCACAGTTAGCTGTGGAGAGTGGTGGGAAAGCAAGAGTCTAAATGAGCAGAACCTGGGACTCTTTCTTCAGAGCTACAGAAGAAATCTTCATATTCTTGGCCCTGGCAACCACGTGTTTTACAAGGAGGTGTTGACTGTGACAGGGAATGCAGTTAAAGAGCACAGGAGCAGATCCTACACATAAATGATGTTGATTCATGAGGATATGTAAGAAGCATGGAAGATGATTTATTGTGAATCTTCAAGCCAGTCTGATTCATTTACGCATAAATAGTATTTACAAATATTCTTTTTTTGGCTTTGCATTGCAAAATAAACAGCTCAAGAACACTCTATCCAGTGTGTGAAACACTGACGTGCTCTTAACTTGTGACCAAGTTCTGACCCTATTTGCCCTTTCCATGCCTCAGTTCTAAACCTTCCTCAGTCAAGCCCTGTATTTGTATAATGTGTTTATATTTTTGAAGGTAGTGCTGTCATTAAACAGGAGCTCACTGCGCAAGCTCCCTTGTCAGTGATGGAGGAACAGACCTACTTTGTGTTCTAGTCCCACTTCATCATCAGTACGTAAAACAGAAAGGTGCAGAGTAGGTATTTACCTGTTGGTCCCCTTTGGTGTCAGTCGGCCAAACTGATAACATCATCTGATTTATTACTGTAATTTTTCTTTAGAGAAGTACCACAAATGTGCTGTATATGTCTCAATCACATATTTTAATTTCATTATTCTCATATTTTAATGTAACAGAAATAGTACTGTCAGGCACACTCCTTTTAGTAGTGTAGACTACGGGCTTTCATGGTTATGAAATAATACTCACAAAGCAATTGATCTTTGAATTCAATCCTTGGAGATGGCACAGCGACTTCCAGAAACATTTTAGGGGTATTCACCATTGCTTACCCCTTAGTCTGTTATTTGATGATCTATTACAGTTTTCTGCAGTGGATTGCAAGCATTTCTGTAGGACATATTTCCATCAAAAGATGCCTATTCCTCTAGGTCAGCAATATTCATGAGAGGAATTTCATTTCAGCTCATTTTGGTATTCTTTAGAAAATGCGTGTTTGGAAAATTTTGTAATGTGCATGATCATTTTTTTAATGTTCTGAATGTTTTTCTTTTTTTCTTTTTTTTTAAGGAAATCTATGTAAACAAGGTAAATACAAAATTTTGCATTTATGTCTTTTTTACTTTGATCTGTAACGAAAGATATAATGTGGATTTGTTTGGGGGTTTGGTTTGGTTTTTGAGGAGAGGGCATTGTCTTTTTTTTAGGAGAGTTTATATTTAAAAAAACTGTTTTCCAAGCAATGTCGTGGTGGCCATTGTTTGTTCCTGATTACCAGAAGTGTGGCTCCAGTGTCAGCTCCAGTATTCAGTTGTGTTCAGTTAGGTGATGCTCAGGGGCTCCAGAAGGGATGGAATGACAGACCGAATGGCATGGGTACTACACCGTGTGTCAGTAGTGACAGAAGGGATGTCCCAGTGCTTGAGCTATTGCTGAGACAAGCCAGTTGTTCTCTTCTGCAACTGGAAAACCTGCATGGGTGAAAAAGTTGTTTAATGAGTCCAGACTGCTTTTACAATGCAGTCTAACTTAGTAGAACATGTCGTTATGAATTCTGAGCTCCCCCTGTCTCCACTCAGCAGGTACTCTTTTAGGATATTTTTACTCATAGATCATGTAATAGGGAAAAGAAAGAACAAAAAAATCCCCCTAAAAATGATTACTGATGATTTTCTGGGTATGTTGGGAAGAACAGAAGTAGAAGGTGCTACCTGCAGTGTGCTGTATAGCTCATCTCCTTCCTTGCATTGGCCCTTTAAAAAACCTGCACAGATTTGTGAACTGCCATTAACACTTGGCTAAGGGGATTTCAGAGAAGATGAGTAGTGAGCTCTTCTTTGCAGAGTAACTATTAATCAACATTTCCATAGAAGATGCCTGAATACATATTGATCAAGCCAGCTGCAGCTGGAATATAATTTTGATGGGTTTTGGAGACTGATGCAGCTTTCCTCTCCATCCTCCATCCCCCTATCATATAACCTACGTAGCAGGAAAAACACCCGCTGGTACTTCTGGCCCTGGCATTTCTGCTTATTAGTAAGTTGCATCAAAAAGATGTGTGAGGTTTTTCATTAGTTAAGAGACCACTTAGTAAGGAAGGTCTCATAATTAAGTACTGGACTTGGAGTCAAGAGGACAGTCCCCAGTATTGCCACTTGGCCTTTGGATGTCCCTCTTATCTCAGTGCCTTGGCAATAAAATGGGACGGTATTATGCCATTTAGTTGCTCCTTTTCCCTAAACATTTAGACAGGGAGATCTTTTTTGAGTATGCCCCATCTCTTACCTAATACCTATAGAATGTCAGGCACAGCTGGGGACCCCTACTCCCGAAGGACACTGTATTGTATTACTGTCATAATAGTAGTGGCTAACACATGGACAGTGAGCATCAAACCAACACCGAAACACATGTGCATGAGACTCATGGAATATCCAAATGTTAACAAGTCCTGCTGTTACCTAGCCCTGTGTTGGCTTTGGGCCAGTGCTTTGGCCGTGCTGATCTGATTTCTGTTTTTTCAGGCTCAGACACAAAATAGTCAGTGCAACCCCCTTATTCCGGACTCTCTGGTCCCTTGCAGGCTGCCTCATAATTAAAGGCATGCAAAATATTTCTATCTGACAAAGCCCAGAGCTGACTTACTGAAAGATAAATTGAAAGCCTGTTGAATGCGCCATGGAGATAAGAGCTGACATCAGTTTTTCACAGCTAATCCAAAAGAAGTAAATTTATGCAGGCTTTTCTTTTTCCACCCCTTGAATCGCTATCAGGGACCAAGGTATTAAAGTAGCAGAAGAAAATACGCTGGAGATGGGACGAGTTCACCATCTCTCTCATAGATTTATATTCGCTCTCCAAGCATGAAGATGGTTTGGATGCTAGCAGCTCACTGGTACAGAGCAGACAAATCTGCACTTTGAATCTGGGAAAGATCATTTTTTTGTAGGTTTTCACCAGCGTTGTTAAGAACTAATCCTCCTAAACGCTTTGCGAGTTTTTTGTTCCTTTATGGTCTTCCAGAGGAATATGAAGATACATAGAATAGCAATTATGGCTCCTTATGGTTTATATTTAGCCGTATATTGGTGATTCAGAAGCAAGCATGTGCAAAAAGACCCAGAAGAATCCTCTTGCAAATTCCTTCCTGTCCTATAGCGTATTTAGGTACGTGAGTCATTTAGATTTTCGGAGAGGGCCTATTGTCATGTCTTTGTGCCCACCATGATGCATGAAGAGTTTTCTTGATGGCCAAAATATTTTAACACCCCTACTGATGCAGAGAGTTTGTTTCAGCAAGTGGAGCCAAATTCTCAGCTGGAATTCATACATCAGCGCATTTTTCTTCTGATGCCTACTAGGCATGGTGGTACAGGATGGTTTAGAAGTCTTTAGTTTTTCAGCTGGTCAATTTTCCACATGGTTAGCAAACGAGACCTGTTATCTTGAAAATTCAGCGTCCCGGAGCACAACTAAAGTTCCCATTTGAATGTTTTTGAGTTCTGACTGTCAGATCTGCCACAGCACCATAACAGTCTGTGGACAGACTGATGCTCACAGGCATGTTCTGGGTCTGGATGTGGTATGGATCTGACATGTCATTTTTCCTGTGCCTCAATTTCCCCAACTGTAGAAGGGAAATAAAGTCTTCTCAGCATCCAGAGGGGTGTTCAGGATCTCTAGGAACAACATATTCATTGGTAAACTCATTTCCCTCCAGCTAATGCAAAAGACCCTTTTTCCTACAGGGAATCACAAGCAGATGGTGTGAGGCAGGGCTGGGAAGTTGGACTTAGGTTTGCAGCTGGGGCAGCTGGTTACTGCATGACGTTCAGTCAGCTTCTCTGTAAGCCTGTTTCTGATTTCACAGGGTTCTAATTTCCATAGAGGGCATCATTATTTTCACAGCTGGAAGCAGGGTGGATGAGATATTGAGCTTCTTTTAATATTTCCCTGTGCCCCTACACCTCTCTCCATGCTTTCCATCAATAATTGTAAACCTGACTACTGGGTCTTCAGCCAACTATTGTGGGAGTATAAATGCTTAACTAATCAGCCAGGGACTCAGAAGTTACTATAAATCTCACCCCCAGAAGTTTGGTGGAAGATAGGATTTTTAAAAATGCCTGTTAAAGCCATGGCCATTGGGAGTTTTTCTAGTGATTTTAGTGAAATAGAGTTGGACCAATAGCAATCGCATTTGAAGATCCTCCCTCTTGCTTTAAGCTGCATTAGTACTTGACAATGAAAGATTGACAGGAGCAAAGGATCCTTTGAACCTGAATCACCCGCTTCTTCGGGACTGGTGAGCTGCAAACACAAAATTGAATATTGCCACATATGTAGGGCCAGAGTTAAGCCTTGGGGAGGAACAGAGAGAAAGAGAAAGAAGAGCTAAGCCGGAGGGGCCCTGGAGACACTTGGCAGGATGGGAGAGGTAAGGAGTGGAGATGACTATTCTCACTGCCACAACCACGGCAGCAGTTTCCTCATCCCCAAGCCCCTTTCCACACTTCTCCTCAGCTGCTGCAAGTCTGGCTTCCCAGGGCTTGGGTATAAGCAGAGCAGATGGCAGGACCATGGCTGTTTTGGTGTGCCCAGCAGCCTGTTGTCCTTAGCAACTGTTGTCTTTGTCCCCGTTGTAGACCCAGCTCTAATATTTTGTTATGATTTTGTGTTCTGGTTCCCTGCATATATCCATACTGCAAAAAAAAAGCATTTAAAACAGCAATGAGGGTAAAACAGATAAAGCTTTATAACACGGGCTAGCAACTGAAGTTAAAGCTGATGAGGAAGGTTAGATTCAAGATGAGTAAAAGCCAGGTTGCTTCATTTTCTCAGTCACTTTAAGCTGCAATAATTGACCTTGGTGATCCTTTTCAAAAATTTTAATAAGGACAAGCATATCTTGTTGAACTTTAAATTAAAGTCATCAACTCTGCAGTTTTCCCAGAATGTTTTTCTTGAAGGGATGCTTTGTGAGTCTAGGGAAAAATCTAAACCCTGTGTCGTAAACACTGATGAGAAGGCTTTGGAATCTGATGCACAGACCAGATTTTCATGTCTGTAGTCTGGCTGGAGGAGATTGTGAAACTGTGTGGGTGCTGTATCGGTGGAGCTGGAGCGTATGTGTCAAGTGAGTCCATGCATCGGTATGTCAAGGCTTGAGCCCCCTCTAGTCCCTGCTTGCTCGCTGTAGGTTACTAAGCTTTTGCAGTGATCTTAAGTAGAATGCAAATGATGTGGTAATTGGGAAGGCTGTTACCTGTTAATTTTGTTTTGTACAGTACTTTGAACATGTGAAGCATGTTGTAAGCAATAGCTGTTATTAAATAGCTTCAGGCTTACCACATAAAATTTCTCAGCAGCAAAAAGAAGCAGTTGTTCTGGAGGTGCCTGTGTAGCTACTGGCTAACCCTTTTCGGGGTGAAGCTTCCTGTCGTTTATTCAAGCAAAATGCCCACATACAGCAGATGGTCATCTTTCTGAGTGAAGACAGAGGGTTAGCTGGTGTGCTGGCATGAGAGAATCTGTAGAGTGATGCTGAATTCCGGAAAGACTGAAAATTCAAAGATAAAACCTGTGATGTGAAAAAATCTGCCTTATACTGAGCGTTGCTGTCAGGAAACGCCACAAAGGCCAGTGCTGAGTTTGGGGGGTGGCACAGTGCCATCCTGTGGGCCATGGAGGTAATTGAAAAGGCAACACTTGGATGTGTGACCTGCACAGGAGAAGGGTGTTACCCTGTAGATCAGGGGAACGAGCTATAAGGAGGAATATCTTACAGTTTCTAAGCATTTGTTGGATTATTAATGTACACGATGGATAAAAGGAGATCCTAGATATCAAATATTGGACACGTAGACTCTCATCCTCTACTCTTTTATGAAAGTGGAACAACTCTACCGACTTTGGGAAGGATCCACATCAGGTCCATCAGTATAAAACTAGGAGTAGAACCAGACCATCAAACCCCACTCTGATAGTTCACTGTGCAGGAAGATACAGTGATTTGTCATAGGTTCACTTAATGCAGCTGTTGCAGACATCTCTCTCTGCCCACGAATCATTTGATGGGGTCTCTGACATACCAAACTCGAAGCAATCACGAGTAGCCAGTTTTTGTTGCGCTGAATTTTTGGGAAACTACGATCTAGCCTTTGTATCTCTCCCGGCTTGTTAACTCTGAGTAATCCCTGAACTGAAAACTTCACTCTCCAACATAAAAATCTGCAGGAAAAACCACACATGAAAGAAAATTCCATGAGGGAATTTTGCTATGCAGATCAGCACAGATTTAACCTGCAACTCAGAGATTTCTCACAGTTTTGGTGAACTCAAAGCAAGTGGGCCGTACATTTGGTTGGTAGAGCTGGATTTTTCCTAGAAAACGTTTTGAAGGGCAAATGTGTTTTATGAGTTCTCACTTGTAATATTTTACATATCTCTATATTTCTATAATCCTTGCCTATATATGTAGCTTCTGTGTCCGTGTGAATGTGGTTTTAGATTTAGATTTAGATAAGCATGCATATTTACATTTATGTTTGTTATTTATTATTTGTATTTATATTGTTTCTGTACCACTGCCACTTTCTCCTTTCTGGATCTAAATAGAGCTCTTGACAAATCCTGTTCACTTTGTAGGCTTCTCCTGTCTCTGATGTTTCTCTCACTTCTTTCTTTCTCCTCCTATGGGCTTTGGCCATGCTACAACCAACTTTCTGGCCCAGGGCTTTCTCACTGGTACACTCTTTTTATAGCCTGCTCTTCTTTTTCTGGCTACTTGAGTCATTGTCGAGCAGTACCAGGAGCTGTGGGAGCATGAGGACTAGAAAGTGTATGGTCTTCATGGTGGAATAAGCTGCTTTCATACTCCTGTACTGAGGAGTGGGAAATGGAATTGTCTTGGTAGACAATTTGTGTAACAATATAAATGGCGTAAGTTCCTTGCAATGCAAGGTTTGAGCTACTCATAGGATTCAGGCAGGCACACGCTCAACTACTTTGCACTCATGATTAGCCCTGTCAAATACTCACACACTTAAATTAAGTCTGGACCTCAGAGTTTTGTTTGCTTGGAACTCAGGAGTCCCAGAATGATTAATTTAATATCACATCCTAACCATGCATCATAGCAACATGTAAGCCATCCTGCATAACGAAAAATGCAATAGGTAACATTTAGGGGCATGTTAGACTGGCAGAATTGAGGGTTTGCACTGTTGACATGCAGAGGGAAGATGTGTAAGTATTGTTTGCGTTATAAGAAACCGTTCTGTGACTTTTCAGATTGTAACAGACTTTGAGCAATTTAGGAAGACCTAAATGCCACATTTATTGCTGTCACTTCTGTCGTCCCTTTCTCTCTCTTTGTTCTGGAAGACTGCAAATATTTTTAATAACTTATGAATAGCCCTTTAGGTTTCATGTGTCGGTAGCACAGATGGACCTGGATGCGACTAGAATGGACTGCATCAAAGTGTGACAGTGGAGAAGTCTCTAAATGAAGAAAGACCCAACACATTTTCCATTCATTGCCTCAATAAATCATTTCAGATCTGATTTAAAAAAAGAAAAAATTAAAAATTCCCTTTCTTGCTCTGATAGACTTTCCTGACCCTGGCATGGAGGAAGAGGCTTGTAAGCCAAATTATTAATATAGATCTGTCTTAAAAGGACTTTAAATTAGACACCAAGAAAATGGCTATGAAAATTAACGACGTTACAGTTACAGTAAAGGTCAGACCTTGGGTCTCTATCTCTGGAGCAGCGCAGCACTGCAATGCATCTGAACAAACTTTGCAGCCTTCTGATATGCATATTTCATCTTATGCAAGAAGAGATGTGTGTAATTGCCAGCAGCTGTAAGGAAAAATCCCCCATAAACCAAATTCCACTAAGCATTAAAGTAAGCGAAGAAATGTAACATTTTCCATTGTAGTCAGCTGCAGCTATATTGACAAGATATCTCCAGTTCAGTCCCTTCAAACTTTCTCATTAAGAAATGAACCCTTGACATGTCTTTACTGTGATCCATGCAAAATAAACACATTTGTCTTGTTCATTTTTTTAACTCGTAACTCTTTTTTTTCTTGCTAGGCTGGATTCTGGATGCTGCAAGGCTGTCATGTCAGGATGCTGCAAAAGAGGTTGTTGCATCTTCTTAGTGTAGAGTTGGTGAAGTTTCCCGTGTGGTGAATACAATATTTGTGGACAAGAAACTGGTTTGCTTGCTTTGCAGTTTTCTTGCTTCTGTTTTTAAAGGGATTAACAGTCTTAGTTCCAGGAAGTTGAAACTAGCTGTGAACAGGGGTTGAAGGGAGGAAGCAGGGAGAATCCCATACAAGAATCAAATACGTCTCATTTCTAGAAAAGCTAAGTAAAGCAAGATTCAGTTTCCAGTGGCTAAATAGCAGCAATTTATGAGCTGTTCATCAAAAGGCTCACACAGAGTCCTGTGAGAAGCTGGAAATGACAGGGCACCTCCAAAAGACTCTGTTATTGAAGCTTACTTTAAACCATTTTTTAGGTGGAGGATCCAGTCCTGGCAAATGCATAAGGTCAGTCCTTAGGAGAGCAAATAGCTTTCTGTAGAGAATCGAACAAGTGGCCAAAGTCTTTCCATTTGTCTGCTGTCTTTTGGCTTTGGATTACTGTGCTATTTAAAACTGTGTTTTCCTATCTCAGCTAAATGGTAGATGTTTCACACAGCTCTACAAGTAGGAATCATCCTGTTCATGAATAATATCTGATATCTAAGGGGTGGGCCCAGATTAGAGGTATTTCTCATTTACCTATGAAGTGTCTTGCTTTAGTGTATGTACAGTCAAGTCTTGTTGTGAACATGAGTCCATTGCCTGCTTTAAAGGAGGCAGAGACTTAGTTTCAGTGGCTGTAAAGAGTTTCACTGAAATAGCACTGTTTGTAGTCTTTCATGTGACTTAGAACGCATAATAGCCAGACAGTTCTGAAAATATAATATAATTGTATGTATCGTTCCCAGAAACTGCTCTGAAGTCTTCTCCCATTGCACCATTGTGATAAAAACCTCTGTTGCTTTTCAAGCTCCCCAAGTCCGTGCTGTGCCATGCTGAAACTGATAGAAAACCCAATTAGCACTGAGAAGTGAAGGGCAGAGAGGGATGCTCTGGCCTGGTATCTCTTCCCTTTGGCAGCAGCGAAGGTCAGTCATGTAGCCAAATGTCCATAAGCAAAAGTGGATCCACCCTCGGTGTATGTTGCCAGCATATGAGAGTGGGAAAGAGGAATTGATTCTAAGAGGGGAGAGACTGAGAGAAAGAGTGGAGTAAAGGATACCCTGTGCATCATGACTGGGATTTTTAGAAGCTACTCTTATGGATGCTGGGCATCCAACTTCCCTAGGACTTTTTATCAATAACACCCTTTATGTTTTCATGAGTGACTTTTAGCTTGCCTGGCAGTCCTCCCAGGCAGTGTGTGAGGGAAGAGAGGATCACTCTAATTTGGCAGCTCGTGGCACCTGTAACAGGCTAGGACAGTATTATGTCCTCTTGGCTGCTGGCTGAGGGTCTGATCCTCTATGAGCTGTGACTTCCTGACTACCTGTGACTCGAACAGGCTTATAGGAGTGGGCTTAAAGAAACCCTGAGGTGCCAGATCCAAAGATGCTTTTGGATCAGGTCTGCTCAGTAGTCCTGAGTGTGGATGTGAGCCTGCAGTTCTTAGGAGGCAACATTCACTCCCCATTCATATTGTTTGGGTGCAAACAATACAGCGACCTACTCTACGTCTTAGTGCAGACCAGCTTGCAGTATGGAACTCCTCTGAGTCACTGTGTATCCTGATCTGTGTGGCAAGGCCATGTGGCTGACCATGGATAGCCAGAGCTGCCACGGACACTTCTTGCAAGGGCAGTTGTCTTCAGTGCCAACCTAAGTGCAGGCTGCCTTTAGAAAGGTGTGAATATGCTGCAGAAGTCTATGGGTACCCTTCAGATACATGGCACGCAGGTCAGAGACTTTAGATCATGCCGTGTGCCAGCTCAAACGGCAGGGATGGTACAGGATTGCTTTGCTTTTGCTGGGAAACCTTGCTCTGATGCATTATTTCAAGGAAGATAGTTGGGATTTGCAGGCCAGATCATGTGGTGAGATAAGTAATTCCAGCTCCCTTATTGCAGCTAGGCTGATTTATACGAGTCTGGACCAACATTTCTGAGAAATTGTGGATGGTAGGATTTTTTGTTTGTTGCTCTAAAACCTGAAGCCTTTCAAAGAAAGTACGTGAGGTAAACAGAATTTTTAGATGGAGCATGTGCTTCAGGCTGTTTGCTGGATTCAGACTTTGAGAATATAAGTTCCTTGTAGATAATCCCACACACAGTGGGAGAAGAGCTTATTGGGCTTGAAAGTTAACCAAGGAGATGGGACTCAACTGAGCTTTGAACAGCAATCATTGTCCTTATTGGTGATGACATAATGTGTGCTTGACTCAAACCCAACATTGCACAGGCCAGAATCAGATGAAAACATGTAACTAGATATTTGTGATTGTTCCTACCAGTGTGATCCACTGTTAAATAGGCTAGACATATGAATAAAATCATTATTTTTTAAGTTTGGTGTGGTTTTTATGTCAAAAAGACTGGTTGTACTCTTGGACTTTATTGTGTTCATATGAATATTTGATGTGGAATTAATAGAGCTGTGCAGCTTTCTTAGGACAGTTCACCACCCCTTGCAGAAGTGCACCTTTTCTTCCTCAGAGGTGATCACTACAGTACTGCACTGAACACCTGCCACAGGGAAAGATATGAAGGTAACTTGTCATGTCCTTCTCCTAGCCCTGTGCAGTTGATCCCTCTGTTCTGTGACAGAGCAGCCAAAGCTGCTCAAGCTTACATCAGACTGAAGTGATCTCATGGCTGGAGATCAGTGTAGTGCTGGTAAGGGAGGGGTGTCTTATCATACCTCCTGCTGCTGCCTCTGTCCCTCCCCTTCTCACCTCATGGCCCTACAGATGCCAAAGGATGGCTGCGTTTTAAAGGACTTTCTCCTTTTCTATACAATGTCTGGCTCCATTCCAGCCCTTGCCCAAGAAAAGATGTTTTTGAAGGTATCTATCTCTGAGGTGCATTTATATCCCCCAGATTCTGGGTCTTGTGGGAAGCCTCTGCAAAATGGAGCTGACTCAGACACTTCTCTAAGTGTTGCCACCTCCCAGGAGAGCTGGCTTCCTCCATCAAGCTCGCTGCATCTGGGGGTGATCAATAATAATCTCCAAATTACTCCTCACATCTTTTGCTTGCTCCTTGGCTTGGCAGCCACAAAGGTAAGTCCATGTACATGGAATTTATCCACCAGCGAGGCATTTTGTCTGCCTCAATGATCACACTGAAAGAGGGTGGTGAGACAACAGTCAAGAAAAAAGCCAGACCCTGTTTCCCTCACTAGAGGCAGTGCTCTGTATCTTGCTGAATGAAGCAAGGGCAATGGTTCACACACAGCGCTTGTTTTCTTCTAGTTTGACCCTGTGGCAGCGCTGTTGCCATGAGTATATGTGCTCATCTGCTCCCTGTCACCCATCCAAAGACCTGAGTGTCTCTAATCACAGCATCATTTACCATTGCATAAAGTCTTTGGCTGTCTTTCTAGTTCCTTGAGCCCTGGACTCTCTCACTTTCAAATTTGATTTCACACCCATCTTCTGTTTGTCTGACAACGCCTTTGTTCTTTCAGCTGCTTTCCTTCAAACCACAGATTCAGCCTGACCCCACTCGCTTGCTTACTTCATCTCTTTCCCTTCTTTCAGTCCAGATGATTCTTGACTTCTCTTTTGGAGAAAAGAGGCAAGTTACTGTCCACAAAGAGGAAAGTTACTGTCCCGAAAACTTCTACATTGAAGTGAACAGCACAAATGCCATTGAGGAACCAAAACGTGTCTTGGTTCCCATCAGCATGGACACTATCACTGCAAGCTCTGCATCGGCAGTGGTCAAAACTTGCAGCCGCATGTAGAAATGAGATCACTCACAACTGCCAAAGCATTTTGCAGGTGGGTGCATTATGTCCATGTATGTTATAGGCAGTAGTATCACAGAAATCATCTGTTCAGCCAAAAAAAAAAAAAAAAAATTAGGTTTGGGTTACAATTCAGATCTAGTCATGTACAGTGATGCAAACCCCCTTATCTACCTGTTACTACCACCTCTCCCCTGTTTCTATTTATTAAGTAAAACTCAAAATGCTCATAGGAAAAAAAAAATGTCCATTTTATCCAGCAAGCAACCAAGATCCAAAGTACTGCCAAGGGAGGAGTGGTCACCTCTTCTTTCTCAGGCGGCATGTACATGGTCACACATCAGAACTGTAAATGAGTGATGGAGATGATAAAAGCATTTCTAGTCAGACTGTAAGCTTAGCCCTGACCTCCACTCTTGTAAATACTTACACAACCATGATGTCACTCTACAGAAACACATAATTTTGCACAGAACCATAGTGCTCTGATGTGTAGTGATGCTCCAATCACAATTGCCTGCACACTTCACATTCGTGCCTGTGACACCCTTAGCCATTTTATCCCTGCGTGCCAGCACCATCCCTAATTCTAAATCCTTTTTTATTAGGACAAGCTGTCTTTTAACAGGACAATCTGGCTCATGGACACAATCTGATCTTTGCTGCTTTGATGAGGGAAGCAGCCAGAAAACCAAGGCCAGTCATCTAGTTGCACAAAAAGAAGGGAAGGGAAGGGAAGGACACATTTTCATTTTCAGTGATGCTGAGGGGAAAACATTATTACATGGCTTCCTTCTGAAATCTGGGATTCAGAAAGTCCTGGCAAAAGATACAGCTACTCCATTTCTGGGTCTGTGAGCCCCAGAAACCTGTCTTTCCTACATTTCCTCCAGCATGATGGTAAGTTCTGTGGCACCCTCTTAGTCTGACTTACTGCAGTGTAACTGCTATGTGATGGATAAGCCAAAGAGTTTTTTGATCCAGTCAGGTGTAGGGTAAGTTTAGGAGGTTATTTTGGAGGAAGGCAGAAGTTGCACCAGGCTAACTGATCAGTTGAGCTACATCTGCCATAAAAGCCCGTAGAGCCTATGGAGTATGTGAGCATAACTGCATTTGTGAGTAATACAGGTATAAAAGAAACAGCAGGAAGAAGGAGCAGCAGTGAGCAGTATAAATCTATTAATTTTGATTACAGCATTTATATTTGCTATCATAATTGGCCTATTATAATGATTTTCCTAGAAGTGAATTAGCAATCCCAGTAGAGAATACAATTTGGAGAGTCATTGAATTAGAAGAAATTAAATCAAAACCAGACTAGCATATCTCCTATTAAATAAATGTGACAGAAATTGTGTTGTAGACATACAGAATGAATACTGACAAATCACCAGAACTGAGTGGTATTCACTTGTGATATTCAAGAGAAATAGTGGAGTTACTTATGACACTGTATAATTCACTTCTTCTGGTTCCTGAAGTCTGGAGAGTAGCAAGCATCATGCCATTCTTAAAAATAGTTTCCACAAGGGTATCTAAGGAACTGTGGACTGGTAAAGTTGATATTTGTACTGAGCAAATTAATAGACAATATAACAAAGCATTGAATCAATGAATGCCTGATAAATGTGAAAAATTTCCTTGCAAAAAATCAACACAGTTTCCATTAAGAAAGGTGTTTAACGGTTGGACTCAATGATCTTAGAGGTCTCTTCCAACCAGATGATTCCTTGATTCTGCCTTAGAAAACTAATTTCTCTGAAGGAGTAAAAAAGCACAAGGATAATGGTGAGTCTATTTGGTTAGGTTAGATTTCCAGAAGGCTTTAGAGGAAACTGTATGGCCATGAGGTAAAAGGGAAGATCTTGGCATGTGAAACAGTGAGTGGGGTCTCTGGCCAGTTGATAGAATGGAGAGAAATCACTGTTGGACAGGGTCTGTCCTGAGACTTGTGCTGTTCCACAATTTCATAGATAATTTGGCAGAGGAGGTGAGCAATGAGGTGATCAGCTTTGCTGATGATGCAAACCTCTTGCTTTGCTGATGATACAAACATCTGCAGAGAAGTATGGAAAAGGACTGACTGTAAAGAATTGCAGAAGGACCTTAAATGACTGAGTGACAGCACAATGAAAAGGCAGATAAAATTCTGTGCAGGTAAATATGAAGTGGTGAATATAGGGAAAATAATTCTAGCTTCACAGTGATAGGCACTGAGTTAGTCCATGCCAGTGAGGAATGAGACTGTGTGGTTATTATAGATATCTCAATCAAAAACCATCTCAGCGCTCAGTAGCTGTCTAAATAGCAAATCAAGTGCAACACTCTGCATAGGATCTTGAGTACCATCTGCAGTCCTGGTACCCCATCTTCAGACTATAACTGGAAAATGTTTGGAGAAGGCAAGGAGGATCATCAATGTAAGCAACAGCTCTGTTTGAGGAGTGACTGAGTGGGCTGGCACTCTTCCATCTGGAAAAGGGACTATGGGTGGTAGGGAAAGTATGACAGAGATCTAATTATGAATAGCATGGAGAACTGGAGTAGGGATTAAGAGTTACCTGCTTCTTCTGGGGTAACTAGACTTGGAGTAATCAAATGAGTCTATTGGGATCCAGCTTCAAAACACAGAGAAGGAGGTGGTACTTCCTGCAAAGAGAAGCAGAACTGGGGAGCCCATTGACAAAGGATGGTGAGGAGGCAAGAAATTTATATGGAAATAAAGGGAGACCTGATAAGCACTTGTGAAAAAGATCGGTTGCAGATTACTAATTAAACAAAACCCATCAGGTTCAGTAATCCCCAAGAGATAGAAATGGGTAAAAGATGGGGAAGTATGCTTGTTCTTTTCTTACTTTTCTTTATGCATCTGCTTGTGGTCATTTTTCAGACTTGCTAATATTCATGCAGAAGAGAACAGAAAACCTCTATCTAGTCCAAAATCGGATCAACTACAATAGTAAATGATACTAAATGGCATTATATAGCTTTGACCCTTTGAAGACATCTAGATCTGACATTTCCCCAGCTCTGATGGAGTTAGGTAACTGGTTTCCAGGTTTTTTTGATTTGCAGATCTTGGTGGAGATGAGAATAGCAATACAGTAAACACCGTCTTACTGACAAGGGACTATCTTTTCTTAGTGACCTTTATGGACTGCATAAAACTTGCCCACAGACCCTTAAAAAGTCTTGAACAATATCATGATGATCATTAGCTGCACTGAGTGAAGTTCATTCTTTTCAAAGTTATTGTGAGCAGCAGACATCCACTCCTGGGAAACTAGCAAGTCAGTAAAACCAACAGTGAGACTCTGAAGTTCACGAAGAAGGGAGATGAGAAGTGCTCCTCAGAGAAAGATGGGAGCTCTACATCTATTTGTCTTTGTGACTTGGCCAAATTTGTCTTTATTAATTACCATGTGCAAAGAATTGAACTGAAGTGATGGTGTCCTCGGTGACACTGTCAGGTAACACAAAGTCTGTATAGCACACTCTTACTCTTTTAAAAGGGAAGAAATCATATTCCATCCCCCAGACCAATCCGAGCCCTGGTGACTGGCGTTTGCCTCTGAATGGAGCAGACAATCTGTCTGTGTATTGATTTTGTGCACACTAATAGCACCTAATAGCCCTGGCCATTTCCTGAGTAGCAATTTGCATATTCATAGGGGAATAATTTCCTTGTTTATTAATAGAAAAATTCACCCTTTACAGCACGTTTTGATGCTGACCAGAAAATGATCATTCCAAGCCACTTTGTAATAGTCGAAGATGCATCATGTAACCACAATCTATATTGTGCTTGCAGGGAACAAGCCTGGAGCGGGCTTTGAGTCCAGCGTGGTGTCCTTAGTGTCAGCAAGTTCAGCTAGTCCTGTGGGAGAAGCCAATGTTCTATAAGACTTGTTTTGTTATGATCACTTGATCTTTCTCTCTTGGCATTTGTCAAGGGTTAGGGCTGGGCCAGCCACTAGAAGAACGACAGATTCTCTCTATTAACCCCTCTCCCTTCCCAAAGGGAAAGAGAAAAGGAGTAAGGAAGAAAGACTTACAGATTGGAAAACAAAACTAAAACTGCTTTAATGAGAATAGTAACAATAAAATGGTGTATATATATACACAAATATATATAAACCCAATATCGAACCAAACACCTCTGCCTCCCCCCACCCATACTTGCCCACTCCTCTCCATCGCCTCATGGCAATTACCTCTCCTCACCACTGATAGTGCAAGCAGGCACTAGGGAAGACCCAGACTGGACTCAGTGGCAGATGGGAAATGGATTCAGGAGCTGGATTCGGAACTGGATTCAGGAAAGCACGGATTGGGATTGAAGGCAGAACAGAGAGAGTCCTCCTCAGATGCTGGTCATCAAAGAAGAGAGCTTGACCCTTGTAATCCTCAGCGTTATACTTAATATGACGTCTATGGGATGGAACACCTTGTTGGTCAGTTTAGGGTCACCTGTCTTGTCCGCTCCTCTCCACAGGTGCAGCCTCTTGCTTTATGGCACCCAAATGTGGTACACAAAACTTAGCAGTGACCTTGGTATAAGCAAGAGCCTTTCTGCCTACCATTACTTGGTAGTAGGTGTAAACATCAAAAGCTATCTCTTCTAGAAGCAAACACTATCTGCAAAAATATGCCGTTAACTTCAGAAAGTGCCGTGAGTTAGAAGAGACTGAGCTGGAAAGTAAAATCACGGACAGAGTTAGTTCTGTTCTAACTCAAACCAGGACAGCATGCAGTTATGAAGGTGAAGAACAGCAGGACCCCTTCTCCAGTGGTTTGTGAGAATCCAAGCCTAAGTGCTCAGTAGAGAAAAATATGCCTTTACATTTGCACCTGAATGTTGTTTGTGAACTGGAGATTTCTGAGGACGCTTGCTGTGTACGCGTCTTTGTCAAGCAGGGGCTGAAGGTAGCATAGGGACATCTCTGCTCTGGGAGAGGTTTAGCGATGATCTGAGGAAGGTGTTAGGGAGGTACTGTGTTACAGGAAGTCACCTCCTTTACTAATGTTCGTCAATATATAGGGTTGTGTAGTTGTAGCTTCTTCCAAATCAACTGGGTACTGGTTACCTTCGGCAGCTGCTCGTTTTCTGTCTTCTGATTACCCTGTACAGCCAATATAGTCCACCTGTTTCTTTATATGTCCATATGGGAATCGGGCCTGGGCATCACGTAAGAAGGGAAGAAAGCATCAAGGGCTTTCATCCATACCATGCACGCCTGATGGTGACCAAGCTGGGAGCACTGCAGTTCCAAATTGGAGGCCACCAAGTGTCAGAGAGGCAAACACACTGCAGTGTCTTTAGTGTGGGGCCTCACTCTCTGCTGCCCTGAGAAGACCTGCTTGGTACCATCTAGTCCTACTGTGATTCAGCCTCTGTACCTCCCTCTGGAGTTGCTTCTGGTGTGGTGCCAGATCTCCTCACTGTGACAGAAGGAGGGAGAAGGCGTCACGGGACGTACTCTTCCCACTAGCCTACAGAATTCCCTATCTCCCTGCGGACAGCCAGAACATGCATCAGGAGTCACCAGATCTCTGCATGCCCTGGCCAGGGAAACAGTGTCCCTTGAGAGCAATGTGGATCTCATAGGCTGCAGGGATAGGTGGGATGAAGGGCTAAGTCTCAGCGACAGCCTGAACTCCAGAAGTAGGGATGACTTTCCTCTGTCTTTGGGGAACTGCTCCACCCATGAGGTGAGACTAGCAAGGAGCAGGGGACGCGTGATGGAGGAAAGAGAGGGAGGGAGGGACTTACCACTGCTAATGATGCTTGGTGGTGCTGTTTGATATCAGTGTCGTGAAAGATCCAGACTGTATCACCCACGACGACAGCTCATATAGATGAGAGTGAGATACGCTATGGCCCTCACATGTGGAGTCGGGTGTCTCAGAGCTCCTTTTTTTGGAGTATATAGGGAGAAGGATATATTGGATTCCAGTTACACTAAACTATTTGGTCTGGTCTAGTTTAAACGCCTATAGGATAGAGACAGGATGCTGCAGCAGCAAAAAACTCAGCCATGAGACTGAAAAAGATAATATACACATGCTGATTCTGCTTGTGCCTACACTAGTGTGTACAGCTGGGGTAGCACTGCAGTAACGTTGGCAAGAGCAGTGTGACTGTGTTTGAAAGGGAAGGGGGCAAGCTGGCATCTTCTTACCTTTTCTTGGCTGCATCTGCTGTGGCCTGCCTTGGTTTAATTATTTTTTGCAGTTTTGATTCCTGTTTAGTTTATTTTCCCTGGGAAATGTGCCTGTGTCAGGAAACCTTTCTCTTCTCTGCAGCATCATTAATGACTGTTCAAGGCAGAATGCAGCAGGGGTTCATCTTCAGGGCTGGGTGCATCATGTTCATCTGCTCTGCATTCTTCCCAATGGCTTATTTCCCCAAGGTGCTTAGATGACACCTGTGCTAATAAATTAGATTTCCTAGTCCTGGATCTTGGGACCAACTCACCACAGCGGTCCCTGATGTGGATTTTGCTTATGACAACTAGTACTCTCCCTAATAATTTGAGGAACTGTTCTGGGAGTCTGGGAGTTAGATGATCCCCTTATGAACTCTTTGCATGAGGTCAGAGTATTTTGGCAGGCTTTAGTCCTCATACCTTCCCAGCTTAAACCATATTATTGATTATGATACTCCAGGATGAAATTCATGAAAACGAGCTGAAATATAATGGCTCTTGTGTCTTCATAAAACTCAGTGAGAAACTCTAGCAGTAAATTCAGATCTTTTTGGCTTACTGGCTTGAATTTCATTTAATAGAAATATCCAGAGAAGCAGGATTTTCAAGCTGAAAGAGAAATGGCTGGTTTGATGCCTTGCATTGGGTTTGCATGGTAAGGTTCTGGTAGCAGGGAGGCTACAGGATTGGCTTCTGTGAGAAGCTGCTAGAAGCTTCCCCCATGTCTGACAGAGCCAATGCCAGCCAGCTCCAAGACGGACCTGCCACTGGCCAAGGCTGAGCCCATCAGCGATGGCAGTAGCACCTCTGTGATAACATAGTGAAGAAGGTGAAAAAACTGCTGTGCAACAGCATCTGGTAAAGAGGAGTGTGCATATGTGAGAGAAACAGCTCTGCAGGCACCAAGGTCAGTGAAGAAGGAGGGGGAGGAGGTGCTCGAGGTGCCGGAGCAGAGATTCCCTTGCAGCCCATGGTGAAGACCATGGTGAGACACGCTGTCCCCCTGCAGCCCATGGAGGACCCCACACCGGGGCAGGTGGATGCACCTGAAGGAGGGTGTGACCCATGGGAATCCCTCGCTGGAGCAGGGTCTTGTCAGGACCTATGGATCTGTGGAGAGAGAGGAGCCCACACTGGAGCAACTCTGCTGACAGGACTTGTAACCCCGAGGGAGATCCATGCTGGAGCAGACTATTCCTGAAGGACTGCACCCCATGGAAGGGACCCATGATGGAGCAGTTCATGAAGAACTGTAGCTCATGGGAAGGACTCACATGGGAGAAGTTCATGGAGGACCATCTCTTGTGGGAGGGACCGCATGCAGGAGCAGAAGAAGAGTTTGAGAAGGAAGGAGAGGCAGACACAACGTGTGATGAACTGACTGCAACGTCCATTATGCATCCCCTTGCACCGCTCAGGCTGACGAGGTAGAAAATCAGGAGTAAAGTTAAGCCTGGGAATAAGAGAGGACTGGGGGTAAGAAGTTTTTAAGATTTGGTTTTATTTCTCATTATTCCACTCTGATTTGATTGGTAGTATATTAAATGAGTTTTTCCCCAAGTCAAGTCTGTTTTGCCCATGTTGGTAATTGGTGAGTGATCTCTCCCTGTCCTAATCTTGACCCATGAACCTTTTGTATATTTTTCTCCCACTCTTGTCCAAGGATAAGGTGGGGAGTGATAGAGCAGCTTTGGTGGGCACCTGGCATCTAGCCAAAGACAACCCCCCTCACATCTGTAGCATTAGGTATTTCCCAGGCGAGTCCCAGCTTCTGAGAAAGTGTCCTTCACACTTCTGAGTGAGCTACAGGAAGAACCACTTCAGGAGCTGCTACTTTGCATTGCTTATCTGCTCTTTTTCTGAGTCTCCCTGAAGTCAGAGTCCTGTAGAAGTTTGCAAGGGAGTGGATAGCTTGCCTTACATCTGCTGTACTGTGTTGTTGGGACACAAGATGAGTCCATGAACTTCTTGGCAAAAGTGACCACAGTGAGGTGAGCAGCACAGGTGCATACCCAACACTGAGGAACCTTCTCCAGAGGCTAGCAGTTGTGCTGGCAGCACCCTTCACTGGTACCAGCCATTTGACTTGGGTTTGGAGAATAGATTGGCACAATTCTGATTGATGCCAGACTTCTGCTCAAATTTTTTAGCAAATCTGCAATTCTGAAGCTCCCCTCCTGCTTGCCTGCTCCACTGGGGTGTCCAAATTTTGGAGTCTACTATCTTAACACTGCTGTGGAGTGAGCTAAGATAGCCCCAAATCCCTTTGTCCACCCCTTCCCTCCCAGGCAACATGTAGGGAGCAAGTTCACCCACATCAGCTGTTGCGTAGTGCTTAATTTTTCTCTCATGTATAACCCTTATTTTATATCATATCCCTTGAGCTTTCTCCTTTCTAAACGGCTCTTGCCTTTTCCCAGCTCTGATCCTTTCCATTGCACGCCTCTATTTGGTTTGGCTCGGATGAGCAGAGCGCTCCAGGAGAGGGCGCGGGATGCGTTCAGAGACGAGCTGGAGGAAGTTTGAATGACTGATGGGGGGTTTTTTTCTTCTTTTTTCCCCCTTTTCTTCTTTTCCTCTGCAGTGCTATTTCAGGTGCGTAAATACTTATCCCTACAGACTCTGCCTCTAGGACACTCTAGATTTTTCTCTTTCCCTTTTTTAGCAAGTAGCTGTTTGCTTTTTTTCCTTTTCCCCCTGCTGTCCATGAATTAGGCAGTGTCTGTAGAGTTGCCCATGCATCTGCTCTTATGGGGCACAGCTGTTTTAAAACTCCCCAAACAGGACAATTGAGTTGACACAGAGTGTTGGTGACTTCAGACTTGGGCTGTATTCGCTTCTGCTTTACTACCTGCATTTCAGTGGTAAAAGGTAGGTCTTTTCCCTCACTAGTGTGGGGTGTCACGCCATTGCTGATGGAAGTGTGTGATGTCTGCCTGCTGAGGTTATCCTTTCAGGATGACTTGTGGATTTAGAGGACAGGAAAGGTGCAAGGGTGACAGTAGGGGAAGAGCTTGTTGCTAGAGAATGGCTGCTTTGCCAGTAGGTTGAGCTTCCACAGTTCCCTTCCCTTTCCTAATTACATTACATTGCATGATCATAGCAATCCTTTCTGGCTTTGAAATTGATGGCAGATGTATTCTCCAGATAATGAGTCTCATACAAAATCATATGAAATCTCCTGTTGAATTTGATAGCAGGGGTACTGCTCCCATTTAAAGGTTGTAGGATGACGCAAAAAAGCTAAAGAGAGGTTATCCTTTTTCACTCATCCTCGGGAACCTGGGTAATTATAGCGCTGACCTTGCCAATGCTTTTGGGTGACTGAAGGGAAGCTCTCTATGGACAAGGAAACGCAGGAGTGTTCCCCATGTGTGAAGCGGGGCTGTGCTGCAGAGGGCTGAGAACCATGCTGCTAAGATTTGTCACCAAGCTCCTTCTCATGGCAGAGTGGTGGCATTTAAAGTTTCTCTGAAAAAAAAAAAGAAATCCTTTTGTCATACCAGAAATATTCTATCATATTTCACTTTAGAATTCTTAATTATTACTGTTAATCATTGTAGAATGTATTAACATGAAATAACTACAGTACCCTTTTTCGTTATTAAAAATTATGCCATGTTATAGATAGATCTGTACCCTAGAGATTTTGCAGCAGGTGCTCCTCTGCTTTTTTGACCCTGAAGTCTTTATTCTTCTTAACAGGGGAGAATGGCTCCATGGACCAAAGCCCTGCTCTGACATCAGCCACTGTGGCAGACCCACATCTTTTCTCTACAGCAGCGGCAGCGGATACCTTTGTTATGGTATTTGACAAGTCTTTGGTACCACGGTCACATAGCTGTTTGAAGGCAAACATTCTTGCTAAAAACCACAAATACAAGCGTGACCCAGGCTCATATTCAGCAAGAGAGCACAGAATAACCAGACCCTTCGTGTGTTAACGTACCTGGTGTCAAGGGACACTCTCTTTCTCTTCCTGTGGCTGCCACAAACTCAGTTAGTCAGGATTTGGTGCTGTGGCCCATGGCCGGGAGTGCTAGGGACCACAGCAATGCAGACCATGAGCAGTCAGGGAAGGATGTGTGCTAACACGGGCAGGGTGTGCGCTATTACAGGGACCCAGGTTTTAGCGACTGAATTTCTATTTAGTGCCACTAGGGGATACCCAAACTGTTTGCCAGCTTGTAAGAAACAACTCCTTAACCTCAGCTTCCTTGGAAATCAGTTTCAAGGAGAAGGAAATGTATTTGGAGGGAATGGAGGGAATAGATTTTTAGGAACATCTAAAAATCTTTCCTTCAAGTTACGGTCGGAGTTCAGCGAATAGAACCATGGGCATACAAACCGAAGCAGTGAGTGACAGCAAGCTGAGCTGATGAACTCCCTGTATCTAAAAGCTGTAGCTTTCTCAGTATCAGACAGTGGCTGTTTCCTGTGACATAGGACCTATGTCTTGCTGATGGAGCAGTTATTGAGCTATGGAGCTATATCTCCTGTTCGGAGAGGCTGGAAAGTCTAAGGTGGTATGGGAGAGAGAAGGACGTATCTAGAGGCTTAGAGAAGGGACTGGTGAGGCATTTCTAGATTTTCTGCTGGCTGGATAGCAGGGATCTGGTGCAAGCTAGATGGGTGGACTTTTTTCTGGTTAACAGTGCTTGTAGAGTCAGATGGAGTAGAATGAGCCCACAAAACTGACTGAAGAGCTCACTTTTGAGGTGTGCTGGGGATATTTAATAGCAATGATAGCCTCGTGGTCATCCAGGGATTTTTACTCCTCCAGAAAAAGCAAACCATTTCAGACAGGGAAGAGTCTAATGATGTGATGAAGTTCTCAAGGAACTAACAAGAAATTGCTACTGTTTTATTCAAACAGTCATGCTAAGTAGGGATCAAAATGTTTTCTTACCTTGTCCAAACTAGGCTACACCAAATGCTCCAACGGTGCTGCCCCTGAATCTGACAGCTTCACCAGAAATCCTTGTGTGGGGGTAGATGCGAGAAACAAATCCTCTCGACCCCTAGTAACATTCTCTGCTGGGTAGTGTCTCAGTTCTACCAGGAGGACTGTGATGAGGATGGTTATCCCATTATTGTCTAAACTGCATATTTTGGGGATGGTTATGCTGACAAAGAATGTTAATCTAGCAATTAGAGCAACGCAAAGTTCTTCACTACTAATCCAAGAATTTTTTTAGGGGCACATGAAACATCTCTTCTTAAAAGCCATGGCAGAGCTTTGTCTTGGCAAAGCTACTCTCCAGTGGTCTCATCCAATACATGCAGGACTTATGCCCAGGACTCATTCTGGGGCTGTCTTTTAAACACTGCAGTGGCATGAATGGGATATACGCCAGGAAAAAAAGTCTCCAAACAATTTCCTCTAGAGGTTGGAGATAACTTCTTTCACAGGGGCTGGTCAGGGTTGCAGCTGGAGGATTCCATGCTGAAAGGCTGTGCACTGGGGTGGATAATAAGTTAACGAGACCTTCCTTCCCAACCAAGGTCAGGCAGATGCTCCTTTTCCCTTGGTCCTGCTGACGTGGATTTCCTGAGTGATGGCTTATCTGTTTCTCAGTGTCTTGATACCTGCCCACCTGAATATCATCTGTATGCTGCTGGCATGAGGACTTGTTTCTGCTCTTCCAAGGGCTGTATATCAATGCTGAATAATGCAGCCAGAATTCTCTAAAGTTCATGTACTGCAAGTCATTAAACTGGACTGATTTTGGCTCCATGCATGGTGAACAAGTTGTTCTTTTTACAACAGTGATTTACTGTCTTAGATTGTAGTAAATACTACTCTATAGAACAGGAGTAACTCCAGTTTGCAGTGAGACAGCTTGTTTTAAGGTATTTGAAGATGCTTTAATCACTCTCTTGGTTAAATTATGTCCATTTCTCCTTACCACCCTCTTCATCTCAAAGCAGGATATAACACATCTGAACATTTTTTTTCTGGCCAGTTGTGGTGCTTTTTCATCCACAGGGTTTCTCCAGCTGCGCCTTTGTAATCTTCAAAATTTCTTCCATCTTTTCCTTTTCTTCCCCACCTGTTTGATCTTCTCCTTTTGTCATTAAAACTATGCCAAATACTTCCTTGAGTTCTTCCAAATGCAGACTCCCCTTTCATTCTGCTGAGTACTTGTGGCAGGGTGAAAAATCTTTTTTTTTACCTTGTCCAAGGGCCTTTGTGGTAAGTTAGCCCTCCCAGAGTAGAAGGGATAGCTGTAATGCTATTTGTGGCTATGGCTGTTGGGGGGAAAAAAAGCCCCTCTCTTTTGCTCACTGTTTCTAGAGTCCTTGGGGTTCTGGACTTTTGCAGAGCCCCTGACATTAACACTCAGGTTTTGCAGCATCGGGAAAATATCTGAGGACTGAGACATCCGTGGTGGGGGAGAAGTAAAGAATGGACAAATGGCTTATCTTACCAACCTTCTTATGGTTTGGGATTTCATCTGCAAAAATGAAAGGCTTCATAACTCAGCAAAACTCCATTTCTGTAGATTTTCCCATTATTTTCCATTGTTTTCCCCTTGGTTACATGCCATTTTTAAGCATAGTGAGGTTTCTGGGAAGTAATTCAGTTCACATGTTTTAAGTTCATATTTTGCATCTATGCAGTCAGCTTGATTTTGAAGATCTATGACAGAAGGTCTAACATGGGCTGAAAGGTCAATGTTCTCTCTGGCACCCAGGGGTGCCAGTCCACTGCATTTTCTGGGAATACGATCCTCATAGCTGGAAGCTCTGCAGAACGGAGCACTCCTTTGCTATCAGTACCTATTAGTGGGCAGGGAAATGGTAGGCTGGGACTCTGTGGGGAACCTGCTGTAGAAGGATCACTGCCGCAAGGTGAAACAAGTGACCAGTGAAATGCTTAGCTGATTTTCAGCTTTAGGAATTTGGGATAATTTTGTTGAACTGAAGTTATGTCACGGGTAATAAGCCTCAAAAGAAGAGGCAGGTAAATGGCACTCCAATGAGTCCAGGAGGTGAAGTCCTTTCCTTGCTCACAGTCTGCAGGGTTAGGTAGTAGAGATGAAGAAAAGAACTGGTGTTCTTGCTCCAGGTTTGGTGAAGCTTCCTGTTCCTCTATAGTGTTTCTCCCAGGAGCAATGAGGGCTTGGGCAGGGTTGAGGTTTATGTAGCCCTAGAGAGGAGCAGCTTGTGGAGGAGGAATCTGCCATGACATCCTTCCACTGGAGCGATGCAGAGCAGCCTGGATCTACTGCTCAGAGTCTGCCCACTCTGCGAGGAGGGCACAGATCATCACGGGAGGTCAGGAGACTGCCTGGCACTTCCCTTCCATGGCTCCTGAGGTAACTCAATTTTCTTGTGGTTGTGGGGAAAAAAATCAAAACTAGAGTAATCAACGTTCAAGGAAGGAAATTCCAGACAAGCAAACCTGCTTTCTTTTGCATGAGACAGCATCCAGCAAAGAGAGTCACAGGAATAAGATGATCCCATAAAGGAACTGCTGTTGCATCTTCAGGAGCCACCATTAGGAGACTCCGCAACTTGCAGTGGCACATATGTGAGGCTTAGCTTTTGCTGAGTCCACTCGATAAATATTGCACAATATTTGAGAAAGGACATTTAGGTAAGCGCTTAAGTAAACAAAACATCTACAGCAAGCAGTTGTTTGTAAAGCTGCTGCCAAAAGCATAGGCACAACCTCATTTGGCTGAGTTTTGTGGCTGCCTCAAAGAAAGTTAATTCCCTGCAGGCTCATAACTATACTCTGATGTGACAGAGTAGCTTTTCTGGGGGTGTCTGACCTTTCCGGTACCAGTGGCTTGCCTTTCTGTTGCACTCTTGCCAACAAGTCAGGGTTTTCCTCCCCTGCAACTCTCTAAATGAGATGGATCAGGTTACTTCTAACAAGTGACCATGACCAATTTAAGTGACTGCCCCTTTCCATTGGTGTCTTGTCAACTAGTGATGAGGATAAAATCTGGACAGGAGTAATCTGTGGGCAAATCACAGATTTGGCAGGTGTGCCAGGATTTTAACCTGTGGGGATCCACAGTCCGTAAGTCTGTCTGCACTGACTGCTCCCATCGACTTCAGCTGTTGAGCCCTTTCCATACTGTTGGCTGGTGCCAGGGTAAAGTAGGTCAGCTAACTTGGAGACCATCTCTGGTTAGCCTTCAGCAAGGTTACTGGTGTGGTTTTGGCCACCGGAGGGCTCCAGTTTTATTTCACAAATATGACAGAATGGGACTAAAAATTACCATTGTAGTGGGCCAAAAAGGGGGTATAAAATCCTGCAGAAGCCTCATGTCTTATCCTAATACTTGGGCATGCAAATTGAAAATGGGATGTCCAGCTTCCTGCATCACAATCAATCAAGAATCTGGGACACTAGCTTAAAATTATTTGGGTTATTACAATGATTTTCCCAGCTTCCTGAGGTCTGTCTCTGAGCCAGTTGAGCAAGAAATGGCTCATAAAACCCCTTTTTCTGTGAAGGAGCATTGATCGGCACCGGAGAACAGAGGCAGAGGTGTGTGTGGAAGGAGGGGATTGTGGGATAAGCAAAGATAGATCCATGCCACTTCTGTGAGATGCTTTTATCAAGGGCTGGGCAGGGGTAGGAAGGGAGGGAATCCCCAGATTGCATCTGCTTGTATTTGTTAAAATTCTGCCTTTTTCTCTCTTCTCCCCTCACTGAGGGACAAGTACAGCACAGGACAGAATCAGAGAGGAAGCTTTTATTCATTGCAGAGCCCTGCAATGAATTCATTGTGTGTCCTTGAGGGAACCCCATGTTTTGTAGCTGACCCTGAGCTTTAGCATCAGGAAAGCTTTTTTTTTCCTCCCTTTTTTTTCCCCCTCCCTCAGCTCTAGTCCTATTTTTAGAGCTTGCTGTTTTCTCTGGGGCTTCACAGTCTATTTTTAAAAGACTTCTCAGGCTGCCAAACCATTGTTATTTTCTCTAGGGTGGTGTCAACATGGCACCTATAGTAAACGTGTCCAGCACTTGCAATAGGCATTGTTTTAAAGCAGATAAACATTACTGTTGGATGGGAAAAATGCTTTTGCAAATACAGCTCCACTGTGAGGTGCTTTTTTTCCACAGAGCATCCTTGTGATTGCCTCATGACTTTCCCCTTTTCTGAAACACCGTTGGTCTGACCGTCAGATTCTCACTGCTGCATGAACCTGATCTGCACATTATTAGATCATCCAGAGTGACTGTAAATCAGGTTTGGTCCAAGTCTTGCAGCATTTTAAATGTTTTTGTAAAGCTCTCTTTCCTGCCTTTCATATTGGAAATGAGTTAAACAGCCCAGCTCTGAAAGCAACATAAGGAAGAGTTTGAAGGGCTTAAAATATGAACAGTAGCAAATATTAGTAATAATTATCATGATATCACCAGTTTCGGTGGCATTTTTCAAATGAATCCAGGATAATCACAGCTTTTTTTTTTACCTGTGGGGAGAAAAAAAATGTGGGGAGAAAGCCAGGAACAGTTATGTAAAGATGTGGGAGCAGATGTACTGCTGGTGTAAGTTGGCACTGCTCCACCAATGTCAGTCAAAGTAGTTGATGTGGGGGAACATTTGTCTGCAAGGAAAGCTAATCTCAGATTTACCAGTGAGCTATGGTGGCTTCATAGAGGTACCACACATCAGTTTAACACAGTATTTGCCCGTGTCGTGCTCTGATCCCCTCACAAATGCGAGGGGCATTGTCTGTATTAAATCTCTTTCATGGCTGCTTGAGCCAGTGGCTCTTCTACACTGCCTGCTGCTGACGACACTGCCCAAGAGGACGATTCCTGCTCCTCAACCCAGGTGCAGTTCCTCAAGCTGTAATAGCACCTCTGTGCCTTTGAGCACTGAGTTTACTGGCCACAGACATGTGATCAGCTTCTTGTGTGGATGTCATGGGAGGAGTGAGGGAATGTCTCCACGGGAGGTGGTGAGCCACCCTTCTCCAGAATCGCAAGGGCATTTAGAAACCTAAATTTCCTTGTTTCAGTAAAATTTGACATCACAAATACGTTCGCACCCTGGTGTGCACTGTGGGTACTGGTCAAGGAAATAATGCATAGTACACAGGAATTGCTCTGTTATTTGCACAGTCCTTGCTTTGAGTCCTTTCCCTGAACCATGAAACATACAGGACCTTCACAAGCTGGTGGTATTCATTTAAATTATAAACCCCCGAAGGATTTCTCTTCCAAGAATTTGCCCAGCTGCCTGCTGAACCCTTGTACACAACTACCATTAACACCATACTGCAGCAAGGAGTCCCACAGCTTAGCTCTCCCACGTGGAGAGCCTCCTTCTCCTGTTTGAACCTGCCCACCCCCAATTTTTTTTGGTTGCCTCTTTACTCATAAACTGACTTCAGTGGATTTCTTGAAGGTTCTGAATTTCCTAATTCAGTTTAGGTTCACGAAAGGCCCATCTCAAGTTTACCAGGAGACCAGTGAACTTTTGTGAACCTAACCCGAGACTTGTTTGTAACCAAACCAGAGGAGTTTTGCGTAGCTTTGCATTTCATTGCAGAGGCCTTACACTCTTCTTCTAATCCCACTGGGCAAAGAACAATCATTTGGAAGACCCAAAGGAAAATGCCTGACCTCAAGATATTTCGGCACCAGCCTGCTGCACCATACCCCAAGCTCTGAAGAGCCACCAATTCTGGTCTGAGCTCTTGGCAGGTGAGCTGGTTGACTGGTGTTAAAGGTAGAAATGCCATAGCAGATGGCTGTGAGGTTAGCAGAGGATTTATCCAGAGCTGTGCATAAACCAGTCTGCCTTTCCTTGAAGGTAATGGCAACCAAGAGCACGTTCACATACCCACCCACACCTGCACACTAACATCTCAGCGCTACGGGGTGACTGAGGAGCGGAGGAGACAGGCTGTCTGTCACACACCAACTCTTCTGTGCTGCTTTACCACACAGTCTGTGCCAGCTCAGCAGGGCTGTTAGCTCCACCTGCACTGCTGAACAGCAGAGGTGTTTCATGGAGAGATGAACCTTCTCTGTTCATGGGGGAATAGGGCTGAAATAGTGCAGAGCCTCTATCTTGGGCAAGTCCTTTTAGATTCCTTTCACGACTTGTGCCCAGTCAGCAGTCCTATGTCACTGTTGTACTACCACTGCAATCTGGGTTTCAGCAGTGTGCAGCACCGCTTTTCTGAAGTAGTGGTTTGTAGGTGGCTCAAAGTCTGATGGGAGTCAAAGGGTTGGGACAGGAGGGATAAGAATAATTCACTCTTAATTTTCCTGGGAAACAAAACTTTGTTAGATGTTGGTGTTGCAGTAAAGATGGCTGAACAGAGGGAAAGCCGTAAACTGTCAAGAAGTTTCCTTTGAAGTGTCTGTAAGAGCTAAGCATCTCCACCGTGTGCTGAAGTAGATGTGAAGGACCCTTGGTCACAGCCTGTGACAATCAGCAAAGATACCAGCAGGATTTGAGCTGCCAGCTACTTGACTTCTTTCTCTGCTCCTAGAGTAACTGTTTATCTTTAAACATTCCTGCTACTTGAGAAAAACTCACCAATGGTACCAGCTCTGAGTCGTGCCAGCGCTTTTGTGTGCTGGTGTATTTAGGAGTACAGCTGTTGGAATTCAGTAAGTATAAAGCAGCCCTTGATAAATGTAGTGGTAGTAGTGGGCTATCTAGATAAGGGAAGGGGGGTGAGGTATGCTGTCAGTAAGTACTTTGCACCTTGCAGTATTGGTACTAAAAGAGGTTGGCCCAGGCTCCCTTTAAGCCACTGGTTTTCCTGCAAGTTAAATTCTTTTTCCTCAGGCTTGGAAGATGTAACAGTGTTATCTGTCAGATGGGAGGCAGATTTAGATAACGAAGGGTACTTTGCTGTGGATTTGTTCTTACGGCATTTCAAGATCATATCCGCTAAGTGATACGACTCATATATCACCTGTTTGTCCTCTTCACCTCAGGCTGTGGTTGCATAATTAATGACCACTGATATGGGATCCATGCAGTATTAGATTATCCAGCAGGACCGGCTGGGTCTGAAACAAGGTATGGGTGTTTACCAGTTTCTGCTGAACTATTGATGGTACACATGGTAGTTGCTTATGGTAGTTGCAGGAAGAAGGACAACACTTGCTCTGACATAAGGCTTGATGGGACAGAATTAATCTTGTACACTTTGGGGTGCATTCAAATGGACATACTGACTTTGCTGTAACACCAGGAGTCTGAGAAACAAATTTGCAGTGTCACTACATAGGTATAGACTCTTCCTATGTACCATTCTTGTGTCTCTAGTGTAGAGGGTGTGTATCAGAGATACATCTGAAGCATAACTGGGGCAGCAAGGCTTGTGAAGGGTCTGGAGAGCAAGTCTTATGAGGAGCGGCTGAGGGAACTGGGGCTGTTTAGCCTGGAGAAAAGGAGGCTGAGGGGAGACCTTCTCGCTCTCTACAACCACCCGAAAGGAGGTTGTAGAGAGGTGGGGGCTGGTCTTTTCTCCCATATAACAAGTGACAGGATGAGAGGAAATGGCCTTAAGTTGCGCCAGGGGAGATCTAGGTTAGGTATCAGGAAGAACTTTACAGAGGGGGTTGTGAAGCATTGGAACAGGCTGCCCAGGGAGGTGGTGGAGTCCCCATCCCTGGAGGTGTTTAAGAGACGTGTAGATGTGACGCTGAGGGACATGGTTTAGGGGCCCTGGCAGTGCAGGGTGAAGGGTTGGAGTTGATGACCTTAAAGGTCTCTTCCAACCAGATGATTCTGTGTGATTCTATGATTCTATGATCTGTAATGCCCTGGAGTTTTACAGTCTCTTGCTAGACCATGCAAACACACCAGCACAGGGGTGTGGATTTAGGGCCATCCTTAAGAGACAGCACTGCCATAGCTCTTGCTTCCCAGCTCCCTAGTTGTTTTATTCCACAAAGAAATGATTCCTATGACCAGGCCAGTGCTCTGCTAGTTCAGCCCTGGTTTGCAGACAGACATCTGCACATAATCTAGAAACTCTGCTGCTCCCCTGAAGTACAGGAGAGAAGCCTTTCATTCAGTTTCTAACAAAGCTCTGTTCAGCTCTGCATCTCTGCTTGTCACATTGCAGTTTCTGTGTTCCTGCTCTGCAGAGCCCTCGCTGGTGTTCCAGGGGAATTGGTTACCTTCTATGTAATGAGTTCCCTCTGCTTCCAGCTGCTAGAGGGCATGGAAAGGACCTAAAATTACATTTCAGCCAACACCTGATGACACTTATCCACATGAGGGGTTTGTGCAGCTGCTACAAGGATGTTGAACAATTGAACAGGTGATGGGGCACAATGCTTATTGTTGTCAACAGAGAAGGAGATGCCCATAAGAAAAATCCCTCTGAAAAGGTTGTGGAGGCTGGTGCTTTGATGCCTGTGTTGAAAAAGCGTGCAGCTAAATACTCACAGATTTAGAACAACCAATCGTGTGTGAATGCTATTTTTGGAAAGCACAGCACAGAAATATGGCACATGCATCACATGTGAATTGGGAAAGTGCAGTCTATTTTTGGAGCCTGTTTGCATATATGCTGAGTCAAGGTTTGCACACAGAGCAAGCCTGCACATAACATCTCTTAAATCTGCTTTAGCAAGGTTGTTAGCTTTCAAGCATGGGTCTCTTAAGGTCCTTTCTCCCTCTAATTTTACTAGCATCTCAGGGAGATTAATTAGAAAGGCCAAAATATTGAGAAAGGGAGCCGTATGAAAAGGGGAAACAAATTAGAGTTGAAGGGGGATGGGTTCTGCAAAAGTAATAGCTAGGTAAGAGCAGAAAGGCCAGAAAAGCATTAAAAAATATGGAAAGGCAGAAATGGCTCTGAAAGAAGGTGGGAAATTTACATCTCATTCTATCATTGCTAAAGCAAACCTACATATATGGAGCAGCCCCTAGAGAAAACAGAAATCAGAGAAAGAAACTGGAACGGCATTGTGTGAATTAGGGTCAACCGTGAATTTGTGGACATGGAAGAAAAAAGCCCCTAGGTTACTGGGACTGTCAGGCTGCACGCCAAAGGGATGCTAGCTGAGGATAAAGGACTGGCTGGAAGGTGTGGGTCTCAGTGGATGGACTCTGTTCTGCAGGACACAACATTTTGCAGCCTGCTTTCCAGAGCAGTGTTGCTTTTCTCACAAATGATGGAAACTAAAATAGAGGTCCCTATATGGTCAGAGGTTTTGCTTAGCAAGGAATGCTTCTTTAACAACTACTTCCAGAAGGCAAAGACCTCAAATCCTGGAGACAATTAGGCTGCTGCAGACTGCTGAGGTCATTAGGGAGGTCTTTAGCTCCTTGTCCTCTCCTGTCCTGCCATGTCATTGACACCACTGTACTCCAGTTTACCTTTAGCTGGTTGGAAGCAGCAGCACAAATCTGCAGAGGGGGAGGGAGTAATGCTGATGTGTAGGCTCTGTCTACTCAGATCTGGTACTGGAGAACCTTCTTGGTCTTGTGTGCACAACAGTGGGGTTGTAGGCATGGAGAACACAGTGCTAGCACACCAACAGAGACACCAGCCAGACAGAGGGGCTGGAACGTCACTGGACAGAGGCCAGGGCAGGACTATTCTTTAAGAGCAGTTGGTCATAGCTCGCAAACTGCAGGCTGTGTTATCACTGACACTGAAAGCTGGATAAAACATAATATAGCAAGGCCGAATGATCCCAACATGCTGGGGCTGTCTACCCAGCCATCTTACAGCAAGGGCAGCACACGGGTGAGCAAAAGGTGAGCTGGGACATGGCACAGTCTGAGCTGGACTCTCCCTCTTTACCTGGCTATTCCTACTTTCTAACAAGTCTCCTGACTAGGAGGGTAGCTGTGGTGTGAAACCACAAAGCAGCCCTCCAGAGAGCTGCTCTGCTCTGCTCTTCTCTGGGGAGGTACACACAAGGTACCTGCAGCTCACTGGAGCCATTCCCACAGTTCAGGAAAAGGCAGGTTGGCTCGTTTGGAAGGACCATGATGAATTTCTGTTCAAATGAAAACCAGAAGGTGATTGGAGCCAGGCGATATTCACAGGTTCCAGTCATACAGCTCTGGGAAGAAGGGAAGGTGGTTTTATACTAAACAAGATGGGAAGGACAGCAAGAGCGATCTGAGGATTGGGTTGTTGGTGGAAGTCGAGATGAGGTCCAGAGCAGAGACATCCTGTATCCTTTACATCAAAACTAGCCCTGCAGAGTTTGAAGTGATGTTTTAAAGCCCTTGTCCTGGTCAGGTTGGCTGTAGGGATTGACCCAAGTGCCATCTAGTGATCTAAAAGCATAAATAAGTGGTTTTCCAGGCAAATGACCACACCACATTGCAGCAGATGCTCTGGACAGTTCAGTCAGGAAAAGCAGAGAAGCAGCCCATGTTCATGAGGTAGATCTCTATTAAGTAGACAGCAGCTTCCTGAAGGCCAAGACTAGTGATGTGTAGAAGAGCAGTTTGCCATCAGACATGAGAACAGCTCAGCTGAGTCCAGCTAAACCCCATGGAATCCACACCACTGCAGAATGTGCCGAGTTCTTGTGTTCGCAAAACGTGGGCACCAAATGTTAAGTCATTCTGTTGCAATCTACGTGAAAGGTGACAAGCTTTATCCATGAGCAGCAGGCATTGGGTTTTATACATTGCCCCCAAAGCCTTCTGAGATCACATGTGTAGAGGGATTTGACTAATATTCTATTGTGTTTCCCTCTGATGATTCTAGATGACCCTAGAGGCTGCCTTTCAGAGGTTAGCAGTGCTTTCTGGAGCCCATCGGCTGCAGTGCTCATTCAGCTCTTGTGTAGTTGCTCAGCACATGCACATGTCTGTAAGACCGTGGGCAGACATTGCAGCAGCAAGGTGGACAGACACTAGCCCTGTTTTCCAGCTCTGCTGACAGGAATGGCACTGCCACCATGCATTCGCTTACAGGCTGCCGGGGAGGCATGAGGAGATTCAGCAGTGTAATGGAAAGGCAGAAATGGCTCTGAAAGAAGGTGGGAAATTTACACCTTATTCTATCATTGCTAAAGCAAACCTACATATATGGAGCAGCCCCTAGAGAAAACAGAAATCAGAGAAAGAAACTGGAACGGCATTGCATGAATTAGGGTCAACCGTGAATTTGTGGAAAAGCCTTGGAGCACGGGCTATAGAGGAAAAGGGAGCAGCAGTACCCTGACACAGTCAGCATCCCCCTTGCACTGATAATGCCATGTCATGCAGCGAGATACAGTGAAGAGGTGGGATTCATGTTGATCTCTGTAGGGGAGCACTGTTGACTCAATTTGTTTATTCAGTTGGTAGAGACATAGATGTCAGCATAGAGACAGATGTCGACATAAGAACTGACAAATGTCTACCTGTTAAAATAATATATATTCCATTTTCCTTCATGTAATCAGAGAAAATAAAAAGTGAAATACACTCCCTCAAAGAAAAGAAAAAGATTATGTTTGAAATACACATGGAATTAAGAATCTCAAGCTCTAGTCTTGAAGGCGAGCCTGAGTTTAAAAGCAGAATGGATTAAAACAAGAATAAAAAATGCAAATGTTGATGCCATTTCCAAATTTGAAAAGTGGGTACCAGCCAAAAAAATGCCAAAATAACAATACCCACAACACAAACCAAATCAGAATTCCCCTCCAATTTTCAGTGTATGCTAACAAAAGCTTGAACACATATCTTAAATCTGGGGAAAGGCAGAGGAAAATCATGCAGGTCCCCACTTTTAAGCAGTTCTGCTAGAAAAGCTTTTTCATTTTGACACTTCATATAACCAAATGCAGAACAGAAAGCAGTACTTCTCCAGATCTTAGTTTGGACTGGTTTCTGATTAAAACCACTTAGGTTCATAACCTTCCTTTCTGCAACCATAGATCCTCAGACCCAGAGCCTAGGTTGACTCTAAACGTAACTTGGAACTGCTGGAAATCTGAGTGGTCATTTCATTCAATACTCAGCTCGTGTCCAGGAACTTTGATGAACCTAACCTGAGATTCATGACTGTAATCAAATCTAAGCAGAGATCAGTTTTTGCCTGGGTTTTAGTTTCATGTAAGAAGGTGCCCACCTTCCTACCTGTCTTCACCTTGACCAGGCAGTGGAATGTCCAGCTATCTCCTTGCATAGCATCAGTAGCTTTTCAGGTTATATAGCCAGCCTGCTTGTCCTGAAACAAGAAACCCACCCATTTGCATTTCATTCTCATAACATTTGCTTATTGTGGTTAGTGTTCCCTGCAGCTGACATGGTTGACTGTTCAAGGGAATGACTCTCTGCCCAGATGGTTGCAAGTCTGACAAGGACTCCTCAGAGCTATGTACAAATCATGCCATCTTCTCTTGGATGGATTAGAGTCAACAACACCATAATTGCAAACCCACGCACCCATTTCTGAAAACTAGCATTCCAGGACTGTGCAGGAAAACAGAATGCCTGCCTGACCCACACAATCTGCGTGCCAACAAACCTCACCATCTGTGAATAGAATTAGATAACAGATTATTAGCTTAATTCGCACAGCATTTCTTATTCACAGCATCAGAGTGGCCATTTTCCCCTGGAGAAACTGAGGTACAGCAAATCAAAACGCTTTGAAGAGGTCAGGCATAAATCCAGACACAGAACATTGGACGGTGACTGCACTGTGTACAGAAGGGATGATCTTAGTGCTAATTCAGTGTCTTCTACATTGCTTTGCAAAAATAATGTGAGAGAATACTTGTGTTTGCATCATCTCTGCTCTCAGACTGTCTTAACTGTCTGACAGGTTGTGTCTGAAGAAGTTTGCCACAATCTCAGGGGACACTATGGTGCTCACAAATAGGCAATTATCAATAACTTTCTATTTAAAATCCTAGTTGCGTTAGCTTGCATAGATCAGATAGATAAATCACATAGTCTGGTCTGTATATGGATTGCTGAATGTCGCAGACTTGCTGGTCTGGAAGAAATAGTCTCATCAATATATTTAAAATGGGCTTCATTCAGATATTGTGAATGACTCACTTTGAAGGTACTGCTTCTTTGACCTCCGTGACCACTAGATTTTTTCAAAAAGAAATTAGTTAATTCACAACTTTGAAAACCAGAGCTTGACTAATAGCTCTCAGAAGGAACGGGGCTCTTTGGTACAGGATTTTTGTTTTCAAAGCAAATGCCACTCTCACATGTATCACACCGGGCACCTCTCTCTTGTGATGACGTAGTAAAATCCTCTGGTCCTTTTCAGACATCATCTCTTGTAGAGCAAGAAGGTTCGAAATAAACTACCAGTGAGCTTCCTATGGTATCCCAGATACGCCTGGGGACTTACAAGCATGACATGTGGCACACTCCTGAAGTAGTAGCTGAAAGCCGATGCAGGACATCTCAGATGGCATCAGATACCCACGATTAAGCAACCAAACTGAGCCATGGAGATCCCATTGATAGCCAATGGAGTGAAGAGAGAGCTTCTGCCTGTCTGAAGCAGGCTTTGGCTGGTGATCAGCTAGGTCAGTGGGTTCCAGAAGCCTGCACTGGATGGATTTCATCTGATTGCAGACCAAGCTTAAACAACCAGCCTGCATTATAGACACTCTCACAGGCATAGTCTTCATCTTGAGCTCAATTTCTCCTCAACTGAGATGGCAAATGAGGTTGTGTAAACATAAGCCTGCTCCCGTACTCACTGATAAGGAAGAATGAAAAGAAGGAAGGATGAATTGCATAGACTGATAGCAATTTGGGCAAGATATTTTGGAATATCACTGCTGCACATATCCTGCAGGCTGAAAATCCTAGTAAATACTTCAGTCAGATGTGCACCTGGAATTCCATGTATATAATAAAAACGGCTATAGCAGTCCTCTTTCAAGACTAGGGCTAAAATACACCCCGCATTGTGAATGTCTGCTGGCAGTGTGTGGTTTTACACTGAGAATTATAACCTAGCAAAAATTATATCATTACCATACGGACAGCATAAGTTACACAGTCTACTACTAGTGATGGTAATAAAGTACACCTTTTTGAGCACTACACTGGTTTTGCCTGCTGGACTATTTTGTTGACCAAATGTGTGAATAATATATGAACAATAACTAAGCTTATTTTAAGTTTTGGGAAAAGACACAACTCTGTGATGCTTCTTAATATTTAGAGTGGAAGAAGCGCCACTGAAGCTGATGGAAATCCAGTGCTATTTGAACCTGGTGCACAGCATGCACCCATCTCCTTTTGGGTGACAGGACTGGTGACAGCTTCCACTGAGTGACACCTGTGTCTGCAGATGGCCCATTAAATATCTCCATAGTTAAGGGCAATAGAGCCGAGCTGTTGTATGGGCATGCACCCAGCCCAGAGCACTTGAAGAACATCAGGAGCATTGTTGATTTCGTTAAGACTACGTGCATGCTTAAACAGCTGCTTGAGAGCCCTGTTGGATCAAGATTTTCGTATCTAATAGAGCCATGAAGGTCGAGGTTCATCTCTGAATATAACTTTATTTGGTCTAAGCCATCCATCACACTGAAATAATGCTGTTGTTGGGTAGGAGATAAGACTGGTTTTACGGCTATGTGTAATATTTTCCCCTCTCACCAAAGTGCCTTTCTAAGTAGTACATGTGTAGGTTTCCTGCTTTCCCAGGTCTGAAGGAGCAGAGGAGGTTGGCTGGGTGCAGCGCCTTTTCCCTGTTTTTATAGTTAGCACTGATGGAATGCTGGAAATGGCCAGGTGGTAAACTGGTAGTGATCAGCCTGCAGATGCCCTTTCGCAAGCGGCACATCAGCAGGCTAATGCAGAACAGGAACTTCTTGTTTACACAGCTTAGCATCTGCGTGGCAGTGGCACCATCCTGGAATGCTGCCCCCACAAGCAGCGCACCCCTTTAACTCATTGGAGCCTTCTGAGAAACCAAGGTCTTCTCACTGTTCCGATATCTGTTTTCCCCGTGGACAGTTGCTGAAATCTGGACTTGCATGACACAGTTGTAACCATTTGGTGCTAGAAAGATCTAGAAGATGCTAGAAATATGCTGGAAAGGAAAAGAAGCAATAAATGGAAATGGAGGACTCTTTCTGTTTGGAAACCTGCTGAAGTTTCACTGTGAAAAGTTTGATGCGTCCTGTTGGTCTCTGCTAGATTCTAACTAAGGAAGAGCCATCAGTTAAAACAAAAATATTTTTTCCTTAGGTAGTGAAGGCAGGAATGAGTCACGGTCAGTTGTTGTAGTCAAGTATACCATCACCAGATGATCAAGCTCTGCCACTCGTGATGACAATGCCATCAGTTAGAGGGCTCAGTTAAACGCTACAGTCTCCCTGGACTTAATCACGGCCAGGTGCCATACTAAACACAGTTTGTCCCTCTCTGCAGTTACAAAAGTGATGACTGTAGTTGTTTCAGTGAAGAGATCTTCACCAGTTAGTATGCTAATGCTGCAGTTTTCCTAGCAGAGGGTAACGAGATCCTCTAATGGTTTCACAATGAAGCTTAAGCCTCAGGATGGAAAGAACCATGAGGCAGCACCTCCAGATGAAGCCATGCTTTGTCTAGCTGCTGGTTTTTTCAACTATGCAGCGACAGAGAGGATTGTAAAGAAGTGCACGTGTGATGCCTAGTAGGTTAGCTGTACAGGAACTTCTTCAGTTCAGGCTCATATCTTTGTTTGCTGGGTGGGAGTTCTGAAACTTGCCTGCTGTTAAACCAGTTGAAACAGGGTGGGTTTTATCCCTCTCAGACAGGGACAAATCTAAAACACCTACAGACATCTACTCTGAGGCAAGCTTTGTGGCATCTGAGAGTTCCCTCAGCAAAACTTTTCCCACGTCCTGCACCCATCCTGCATCTGTGAGACACAGGAAGGCAGAGGGGGACAGTGAAGCCACCAGCTCTTCCCAGACATATTGGCGAGTGATTGTCATCAAGTTGCTGCTGTCAGAAGCATCCCAGGCTTAGATTCTGCCCAGATGGGGCTTGCTAGATCCTTTTCTTCTCCTCATGACACATCCAATATTATCTGGGCTTTTTTTGTGGGTTTGAGCCTGCCAAAGAAGTCTTTGTTCTTTACTTTTTTCTGCTTGTTTATAATGATTCTTTTTAATCCTTGATAAATAGATAATTATTCTGCATTTTGTGTCTAACTGAAATAAATGCTCTCTCCTTTTTCCCTTACACCTGCTTTTCAAGACCTGAAATTCTGCCATAGCTCCAGTGTTCCCCAGTGTCCTTAAATACACTAAAGATGTTTTCTTCTCCAATAGCTTCCACCCTTTCTGCTTCCCTCTGACAAATAAAGGTGTCTTTTCAAAGGTAAAACAAGCAGTTCTTTTTCTTTGTACTGGTGAGTGGTTTTATATCAGGATTGCTCCCAGCGAGGATTGCCGAAATCCTCAGGAAAGTGGACTCACTTTCTCTTTCTGGAGGCTTACATCTTCCTTTTAGAAGCAGCTATCTTATGAACCTTGCCCTTAGCTTGACAGTTTGTTGGAGAAAGCAAGGCACTGGCTCCAACGAGTACCTTTGGCAGCACCCATTGTGCCAGGCGCTAGCAACCTATGTTTGCAACCAGCTTTCACGAAGCAATGACCGTTTCTTTCTCCTGAGGCTTTTACTGCTATGTAGATCTGAGAAGCTCATGTAGACAGTCTCCAAGCCCTTTGTTTATCAGCATGAAGACCACTGGTAGGAGTAATGCGTGTGAACCTGCCGTGGTGATCCTGCCTGCAGTGCAGATATTCTCTGCAGTGCAGAACAGAGGTGATGCAACAAGCATTTTGGGCAAGAGCTGTTCCTGTGTGCATGTCTTCATCCAGGCCTCTGTCCCTCCTCAACTCAGCATCAATCTGAGCTCACTATGTAGTAAAGGACTTTCTTGGGGTTTTGAGAAACTCCTTTTCCATCTGCAAAGCTGCGGTACTTCCTTATGACAGCAGTTTCTCTACCACATTTTGATGAATATTTAGACCTTGATGCTCTGACACTTCTTTCAGCTCACTTCAGGATCTAATTCTCACTGAGAATTTCAGCTGCTGGAAACACACAGGTTTTTTGTAGTCTCTGCTTTTTGCTTTGTGGCAGGGGGCATGTATTGTACTTTACAGCACGTTACTGTTTTAAGAAAGATAAGATTTTAAATTATGAAAATTTTTGATATCATACTTGGACTAAAATCCCAATTATTTTCATGTGTTTAACTGCCTCACTCGAGGTGCCTGGAAATGAATCAAAGGAGCAATGGAATTTGGGTTACCCTGTGGATATACCATTGTACCCACCAAATCTCAGCATATGCCCAAACATGATCTTTCAGTTTTGCAGAGACCATAAGTAGAACATGAAGGATGACTGACTCATTGTAGGGCACATCCTGGTGAAGAAAAGGTGTTTCACTTTGAGAGGAGTAAAACTGATACTTTGCAAGATACTTGTGAAAAACCTATGGCAAGGCAGGATAAATCTAGTGAAAGGTGGGAGAAGGTCACAAATTCCTTATATGCGTACAATTTTACACTGTATATCAAGTGAACTTTTAAGCCAGCACAACTTTTTTGCACTTTTCCTTAGCTTAAGAAAACCTGATTGAGGTTTCTTACACTGGTGGAGTTTGCTTATCCATTGTGGGAGTTTGTTTACTGTTACACATTTGTAGAAGGTGTGAAACAGCTTTTGTAGAAAAGATACTGGTAGTGAGATAATTAAAGGCAGGGTGATGAACGTGACAGGCTTGCCATGCTAGCTGTCAGCACCGGATTCACGGCTGTACAGTGCTTTTCTTCCTACATCTATGCTGAAGGTCTCGTGTCCCTAATTCTTCTGCTCCCCCACCCCTGAGACACACCCCTGCCTGTCTGCCAGCTCCCTGGGCAGAACAAAACATTGAAGTGCAGCCTGAGATTCCTGCAGCCATTCTGCTGTGTTCATCACTAGCCAGCTCTTTCCTTTCAACCTGAGAAAAAGGGTGAGGGTAGCTCTTCTGGCAGTTCCCATGCTCCTACTCTTGTCATACTCTTTCACGGGCACCCCCTTGCCGTGGGGAAAGAGCTTGCGTGCCCTTGTGAAGTTGAGAGCTATGCTGGTGGTGGCATATGCCTCCGGTAGGCAGACAGGTCTCAACTGAAGGGTCAGACAAAGTGTGTCCACGGGCAGGATGGGCTCACTAGCCTTCGGGCAACCATCCTAGGAGAAGGACAACTCTAACTCCAAACCCGGGCAGATGGAGCTCGATTAGCCCTGTAAGGCCATCCATCTAAGAGAAGGATACTCTAACCAAACCTACGACCTGAGGACTTCGCTGTCACCGTCCAAGCTCGCTAGGCCCTGGCAGATGAACCTCAGGTGTAAAGGGTGGGGCCAGTCTCGCGCACGCTGCACCTCACCTAAAAAATCCACCGCGCAGGCTTGAAGGGTGTACTCACGTTTAAAGCCCTTCCCAAATCTTGGTCCGCGAAGCCAAGCCATGATGATGATGACTCTTTTCATAGCCCCTGAAGGGAGAGATATCGGGTTCATTTTACTTTGGGAGTGGCAACTCCCCATCATACGTCTGCCAGATCTTGCAGTGGAATTTGAAGTGTTAGATTTGGGGTCTGATGTAGGTGGCTGATAATGCTGGAGCTACTCTCAGGAGAGCAGCAAGCATATACCCAGCTGGGTTGAGGGGATCATTTTGTCTATTGCGGACTGACAACACTGCTGTTGTGGTCTGAGAGTCTGATACTCTCTGCAGAAGGTGCATGCAATGGGAAGCCAGCCGACTTCATCTTCATGGTCTGGCAGACCAAGAAACCTTTGGGAGTGCATCAAGAGTACGTATCTGTATTAGAGGACTAATCCATCTTCTTCATCAGGCGGCATCTGAACTCCTTGGGTGAAAGGCAAGAGGCAACGTCATTCGCAACAGGTTCTAAGGCTAACTGGGAGCTAGGATGAGAACCCAAGTAATGCTTGTCTCTGGTAGTTATATTGTTTTGACCTCCACAGTCCCGTGATGAACTTCTGCCTCCTATATTGTTCCCTGACCTCTTCCCTGCTTTTGGGAGTTGAGGAGCCATGCCAGCCATTAGAGCCTGAGCTGATGGAGGAGGGGTTAGGAAAATATTATTTTGTTTCATCAGTAATGAATTCATGTCAGTTCTCGATCCATGTTATGACCACCAACTAACCTGTAATTCAGAGCTTCTGTGAGCGTATTAGCTGAATTCTAATGGCTTCTGGTACTGCATTTCCAGTTTTCACTACCCTGGACTAACCACAGCTGTCCTGTTGCTGGAGTCTCAAATTTTTGCCTTGGTCAGTGAAATTCAGTAACTCTAAAAGATCATTTCCTTGTTTGGTCTTCTGAGCTTGCATGGAAATGGTGTTGCTAATTACCCAATATTCCCTAGAAATTTGGTGGTACTGTATATCTAGCCCCATAGTATTTAATTAGGTTCTCCTCTGTGGGGAACCATTTTGCCCTAGTCCTATTCCAGTTCTTCTGAAATCCTAAAGCTACCTTTGAAAAAATGCACAGCTTTCATTTCTAGTTTGAATTAGGGCTAATATCATGGAGTGAGAGAAGTGAGGAAGGGTGTTATTTGATGTTGGCAGATGCCAGAGTCTTGCTTTTCTTCCCTCCACTGCTGGGGGATAGCACAGCTAGATGGTGCTCCGTATACAGTGTGTAGTACATCCACTAACGCATCCTGAGATTTGATGCAAAGATGCATGACCAGTTTAAATGCTGGGACATGCCCACAGAAACGATACAGCAGATCGTGACTACAGTGGTCTCTGCATACATCAGGTCAGTCTGAACTGGAGATGTATGTGCCTGCACATATATATAGAGATGCACACAACCTTTTTTTCTGCAAGCCGCCAAGGTGACTGCATCTGCAGAACAGCTGGATTATGAGCTTTGTTTGTTCTTGGCTGAACTCATGGCTTTGTTTTGACACGGGGCATCCTGAAGGAAGGTCTAACACAGGACCTTGTGGTAGAAATTAATCAACGCAGGTCTCAGATGCCAGACATTCAGACCCAAGCAGGCTTCTGGAAACAGGGTAAGGTACAAAGAACCAGCCAGACGTGTTTTCCTTCCATTTGAGAATCAGACAGCAGTGCAAACTGCAGGAATCAGGACATTTCATATTCCTTCAGGAACCACCTATCTGTGTATTTTGTCAGAATTTGAGAGTATATTGAGCAAGTAGCACAAATCCAGACTGCTAGGTACCCCCTTGCCAATAATGTTAGAGGTTTACCCTGATGGAATTTTTTCTCTTGTGTTGCCAGCAATTAAAAAGCTATTGTTCTCCTCCCTGTGGAATTACGCATTTATGCCACTCATCACTGTGGCTTGTCCTGTCAGAAATGAGACCCATTTCTTTATCCCACTGAGATTCCACTGCCAGAAATGTAATGAATATGCTTTCCCAGCTGAGGATGTCCCATGGATTTTTTTTTTTTCCAAGCAAGACAAACTTTTGTGCTTCTTATTCTCCATCATATGGTCAATTTTATGCATATGTGTTTTTTGGCTTCACACTGAACTCTGCTATCTAAACTTTGCTTTGCAGAGGTGTTGTTATTACATCTTTTCAGGCTAAGTTGTCCTGTGTCTGTTTTCTACCATAGCCTTTCTTTCACCCTAATATGTTTTAAGCAGCCAGTATAGCAGCTGTCAGGGGGTTAATGTTTTCCATCTGCAGCAGGTAACAGAAGTCAGAGAACAAGTAGCCCAAAAAAGAAACTTTATGTTCAGTACATAAACAAACAAAACAAAAACCAGCGAACAACAAAAATAGAGAAATAAGTGGCAGTGCAAGAATTTCAGCCAACTTTCACTGTTCTTTGAGCAGTTACAAATCAACTGGAAAAATACAGGCAAACATTGTACAGAGCATCCCAGTTGGTGACAGACATGCTGAGCATTGGACCGGGCATTTACAAACCTTCCGTCATTTATGCCACTTCGGGGGATTTGCTGAATTGATGTTAATTCCTTATTATTTTTTCTTTTGAAATACCTACCAGTAGTAAGTCACAAATACCTTTCAGTTCAGAGGTCAGTAAGAGAAGGTCATTTACCATTTTTGTAACCAACACCATACTTGGACTGAGGGCATCAAAGAATGCATGGAGGAGCAGTAGCTTTTATTAGGCCAGCTGATAAAATTGGAAAACAGAGGCAAGCTTTCTGTTACACAGTTCCCTCATCAAACTGAGTGCTATGTTTATCATCATGTTACTCCCATGTAATACTACTGTAAACCTACAGAAATCAATGCCGTTACATTAGCATAATATTAGGGTAACCCAGCAGTAAATCAGGCCATGAGTTGTTGTGGCTGATGAGCTCTGAAGTGGAGCTTTATTTCCTGCAAAGGTCAGGGTGACGGATTGTGCATCAAATTTTACCTCCTCTGCTACATGTTTATTTCTAAATGGCCTTTCACAAAATAGAAAAATAGGGCATATCTTACCCTTCCACACAAGCTACAGCTTTTCTGAATTGAGTCAAGATGACATACGAGGTCCGTGATCCTCCTGAATTTGACAAAAAGGCTGTGTCTGTTGTGGTAAACCCGCATGTGTCTGGGAGCATTCCTGGGCACGGGAATGTGACCGCCTACACGAGCAAAGCCCTGCAAGTGCCCACGCATGATCTTGACCTCTCCTAACTAGAACTCTGGTTTGCATGCATAGTTGGATGTGATCAATTACAAGGGCAGCTGTAGGTCCTTCCATGCTAGTTGGCATTTGTGCCTGAGAACGTTGCTGGTTGCTCTAGAACAGTGGAGCTGTAACCAAATTACCCAAGGACAGAAGTATAGCGAAACAGTCAGAATCTCCTGTACTTCATCTACCTACAGGGATCAGCTCTGAAACTGGGGAAGGGTTTTGTTCGATATCTCCTGTTCAACCTCTGCCATTTTAGAAAAGTATATTTTATGTACACAGAGGAGGAGAACCAGAACAAGCATGGTGGCCACTTGCAGGTCCACACTCATTCTTTCATGCTGCCTGGGTGGACCGGGCATAAGTAAGGCTGAGCCATTGCTACGTACCCTACTAGCAAGTAGTCTGCCTGATCTTGGCCCTTCTTTAGCACTGGGAAGATACCAGGAAGAGCCTGATCTGCCCCTCTGCTACAGTCACAGATCAGATGAGAAGTGTGTGGGTTATTGGTGCCCATACCTGTCTCATGTCACTTCCCCACCTCAAAGTCTAATTAGCCCCGTCTCCCAAGTGTCCCTGATGGATATGCAACGTTCAGTTTTACACTCCTTACTGGGTACTTAAAAAGGATTTCAGCAACTAGGAATATGAGACAGCAGCGTGCATGGATATATTGTGGTGATGGTGACAGGGAGATCTACAGACAAAACGAATGGGGGTAAAAAGAGAGTTCAGGGAGAAAGATGATAGCAAGTTGATGGATCACAGAGATGAATGTGAGCTCCAAGTTAGTGCAGGAAGCCAGGGAGCTTGTACAATCTATTTGCTCTAAGGAGAATTTTGTGGTTTGAAGGCATTTAGATGGTGGAAGCTTTGAAGAAAAACAATGTTTACTAAAGTCAGACAGACAGAGACACCTATATCAGAGGGGAGTGCTTATGTGAGCAGCAGAGTTAGATCTAACAAATAGGCTTAAATTCCATGCTGAGGACTACAGTGTCCAGGTAAAAATGACCTAGGATGACTGGGTAAAGATAAACAAGGATGAAGCTTTTGGATTTCACGTCTTGAGGCATTATAAATGGAAGGAATTCCCTGACATGATGTAAACAGCAAGTATAGAAAGGTGGTGACTAACACTGAAGGAGAGGGAAAGGATTCGGATGGATTTCCAGAAGTGCCACGAAATGTAAAGGTTCATCCCACTTGCCACACAATGCTACACTGCTTCTGCATGTAGACTTCTTGTTGAATACTGAGCCCGGGCTCCTGGACTCTGTGAATAGTGCCTATATGTGGTAAGCCTGCGTCTCTGTGGTGAGGTCTGAGAACATACATTCACATTTCTTCACAGGGGGAATTTTATTTTTACAACCTCCTTTCTTGATTCATAAAGGCATTATAAGACACAGCTTGGGAGTGTTAGACTACGGAAATTGCTCTTGCAAGCCTGACCTCAAGACTTACGACTGTCCAAACCATTAATATTTTTTTATTATTATTTTTTTTTTCCTCAGCTACAAAAGTGCTCAGGATCCCAGATCAATAACCCCTGGACCTCAGGCTGAAAATACAGCAAACTACTCAGACTGCTTCTTTGATGGGTCACAAGGAAGACAGAGATCTTTTATTTTGTGTTTTAAATTTTTTTACAGTGTAAGAATTTACAGAATATTAACACTGAAAAATAGAGGTCTGAAAAGTTGAGAAATGCCAGAACTGGAGTCATTGGTGCTGCACAGAGGTTCCAAAACCTTTGCAGCAGGACAGAAACAAGCTCTGAAGATTTCCCTTCAAGTACCAGAATGAGTGAGCCAGCAGTGGCTGGGACAGTCGCCAGGGATGTGGGAGACCTGGGGATGAGGTTTTGCTCTGTCTTCTCCGGCATCCTCTGTAAGTGCCCCAACCCCAGGACCATTACTGTCTCTCACTCCTTCCTACTGCAGCTGCTCCACTTTCCATAAATAATTAAATATTCATTGAGGCAGGGACCTGAACCTCAGTTTCCCACATCCTGTGTGAACGCCTGAACAACAGCGCTGTCAAATCAATCTCTTGCAAAACACTCTACTCTCTCAGCAAGTGTTTAAGTATTTATGTAGGTTAGATATGCTCTAGCAGGGAAAACTGTGAAAGACCTGCCCTGGGGTAGAAAATACCCTTTGGATGGGGAGGGGGGCTTTGCTCATGCATGAGAGAGGCAGGAGACTCACTCTGAAGTTTCCTCCCTAATCCAGGTGTTGAGAAACAAACCCACTTGTTATGTACATGATTAGTCCAGGAAAATACCCTCTTTCATGTTCCTTTTTACCAGGGTTTTCCTCCTGGATCCAGGAGCTCTGTCTCTCCTGAGCTTTCATTGAATGAAAAAACTCCCATGAAATGTTCCTTTTTGTCACAGCCACATTTTCTAACAGCAAGCCCTTTGCTGAAAACTCCTTAACAGCGATATAAACTAGGGCTTGCTGCAGCCTGGCACTCCAGCTAAAGGAACGGCAATCAACACACGTGAGCTAACCATCCTGTGCTTGAGCCTTCTGCAGGGAACAGAAAGTCATCCTGTATTGGAGAAGGCACGGGCAGAGGATCCCAGTTTTCATCTCCTGGATTTCGTATCTGTGCCTGGAAGGAGAGCTCAGTTTAAGGGTTAGAGCTGTGGTTGCAGACAGAATGCCTAAACACAGACTAGGTGTATCCTGAGAAACAAAACAGAGAGAGTCGTGTCAGTGACCAGGTTAAATTTCCAGCTTTGCCTGTAATGACCTCATTTGCAACGCAGGATGCTGCCTCCCTGACCCCTTCAAGTGAGGGCAGAGGTTTTGAGCTGTAATAAAGGTGGTGAATTGCACCAGGGGATTAAAGCTACTCAGTAGAAGAGGTGAAAGAGGATACAAAGTTGTTCTCCTCTGTCCAAAGACATTTATGGCTTCCGTCAGACTGTACGTGTGTGTCTGTCATGTCTAAACTGAGAGACTTATGGGTTCTACTGTGGTCACCAGGTCTGCAAATTGGCTAGAAGGAAGAGAGGAAAGGAAAAGGAGATATTACAGAAAGATACACTAGTAATGCAAAGGACACTTAGAATGAAAGGAATTTCATGTGGGATGACTTTTAGGAAATGGAGCTAAACCCTTTTACAGCTTTTCCCTGGGAAATGCACTGGATATGAAACCCACATGTTGTGCAGCAGCACAGGGCATGTTGCAATCCACCTTTCGGCCATGCCTCAGAAGGAGCTACATCTGAAGTTCTTAGTGCCTGTCCTCCCTCAGCATGGTTCCCAGAGATCCCGCAGCATGGGAAGCTGTGTTGGTGTTGCCCTGCTCCCTGTGCAGCCAGGGGCTGGCATGCTTGGGGTGTCACTGCTCTCCTCCACACAGGAGGCCCAGAGGTGAGGTGGGAGCATGCTAAAGGACCCCAAATCAGCAAAGTAGCAAGCAGCAGTGTGTCTCCCGATGGGTTTGCTCAGCCTCAGCACTGGCACTGCTGAAGGGAACAGCAGAACTGGGGTAGGAAAGGGTGAGAAGGAGGATGGCAGCAGCAGCAGCAGCTGTCCTGGTGTGGGGCCAAGAGAGTGGAAGGAGTGACAACTGTCAGGGCTTGAGCATGAATTAGGAGGTGATGACAGCTAGGGTAGGAGTTAGATGGTGGCACAAGGAGAAAGGAAGAGAGTGCCGTGGAAGTACAGTATTGCCAGCTCCCCCTTACGAGGCTCAAGAATGAAATAACTGTCCCAATCTTAAAACTTCATCGATTCCAAATAACACTGCACATGGAGGCAACCCTTTGGGCACCAAGCAGACAACTGCACATCTGCAAAAAATGTAGATCTACCCTTGTCATGGGCGGATTGTAAAGCTAGAAAGTGCTTCTTGGAGGGTAGGGATGCCCTGTACTCCACTTTGGAGTCACAATTCTTGAAAAGACCATTGGAGCAAAGCAGATCAACCTGGCCATCCTGGTGGTAGATTTTAACTGGGTAGTGAACCCAAATCCTGAGGTACTAGACATGCTGTTGGAGAGAACAGAGCCTCAGTTCACACAGCATTGCCTTGGGTTTCCCGCTTCGAGATTCAAAGACTTCATGGGGATGGTTTGCACAACCTGATGTTCAGCATGCCCAGAGATGGCAATATGATGGGGACCTGTTGGATACCAGATCAGGATATAGGTGCAGGCAAGCAAAAAGGACATGACAGAGGGGGATACAGGCTATACTGAGTTTAACGCTGAGAAGGGTGAAGGAAGGCAGAGTGAGGCTGCAAGTCAATATCTGATGAAAATGTAAAGGGGAAGACAGGAGACAGTAGAAGAGGGACCTGCAGCAGGGTGGGGTAGAGAGGAAGGTGAATTTTGGCAAAGACTCTGGGAAATGAAAGCAAAAGGCTGAGGCTGAGAAATGATTGAGAGAGAAGGGCATAGACAAGGGTGCAGGGGAGAGATGGACTATGCAGAGCTGAATGTTTGTATGGCTAAATAAAGAGCCTGAAACTCAGAGGAAGATCCCGAAGAGAAATTCAGAGTGTGCAATGGAAAGACGGCAACGGTGGAACCATGTGAGGCAAGAGGGGTCAGATGTTGCAGGGAATGGATGGATGCTACTGTGTCAGTCACAGTACTTTTACCTCCATGAGACTGAACAAAAGCCATCAGGCAGGAGTTTTATTAGTCTGCTGCTGTCGGGAAATGCCTTTGAAACCTACTGATAAAGTGTTTGGCATATTCACCATCCAGGCGCCTGTGCTAGGAGTCCAGCATCTTCAGGCTCCTTATTCCCAGAGGGAGGCTCCTCCGGGGTGGGGTCAGAAGGATTCAGTGCAAACAAATTAGACTCCTGTTTTGATTCTTTTGCTGGAGAATTCACTCCCCTTATGGGAAAACAGCATCCTAATATAAGACAAAGCTACCAATATCCCTTTCTCTTGTAACACAATGTATAGCAAACTTACCAGGTTGTCTATTACAGCGGTTTGTTGATAGTGGTTAGTTCTGTTATTGGCATTATTTGCCTCCTGTAAACAAGACATGCAATCCAGAGACCAGAATAAAAGCCTTCCTAATCCAGTATAAATGTAAAACTGCCACATGCAATCTTGTTCCCACTGATGCCAGTGATAACTTTCTTGCTGACTTCGGTGGGAGCAGACTCCAGAAACTCTGGACACCTCCAGAAACAACATCTTCAGAGAATATTTTTCTCTCCCCCTCGGCCACAGAGCTGATGTTGTTCTTCAAGGACAAATACAGAAAGTCATTATGAAAAAATGCTGTAACAGTGCTTCAAAAGTTCACTCTCCAGGCGAGTGAGTAAAGTAGATTTCCTTTGAGTATTAGGCTACACGTTACCTTTTCAGAAAGCTGCAAAGTGGGAACAGCTCTCCCAGGACCCGGTAGCAGTTGGTTTATAGGATGTGTTTTAACTCTTCTCGGAGCTTTGAACTTCAAAGCTGTCTTTGAGCGCCTGCTCTGAAATTCTCTTGCAGATGGGACAAACGTGTAACTTCAGCAGGTAGAAGGCATCTGGTTGAGCGGTATCGGAGCCATGCAACCCTATAGCTGGCAGGTCAGAAGACCATGTGGTAGGTGGTTCAGAGCCTCTTTTCAAATGGGCTGGAAGTGGTTGAGAGGGCAGCACTTAATTAATTCAACAGTGAAGATTTCTGCACAATTTTTATGCTGCTAATAATCTGCTAACATTTTAAACCTTTACCTCTGAGACTTTAATACTGTCAGGATCTACACCCACTTTTGCCAAAAGAAAAATTCATTACAGCTTTTTTTTTGTTGTTGAACTTGCAATCTCAGAAATCAACACGCCAACTCCCCCTTCCCCCAGGAACATGCTGTCTTCAAAACCCAGTATCTCTGTGACAAACCTTGCCAGACCAGCATGAATTTATACTATTTTCTGTGTTTTCAACTTCTAATAGCCCTGTATGACACTAGAAATTGTGCAACTTTTGACATTCAAAGCTGTTGCAGGGCAGATGGACACCTTCCACTCTCAGGGAAGACTTGGCTTTTGCTCCCTCATCATCCACGGCTGATCAGTTGTTGTTTTGGGACATAAACACATACCTCTGGTGAACCAAGGGATTCAGGGGTGGAAGTAAGAGAAGGGAAGCATTTGCACATGACAGGCTGGATACAGCAGGGGCAGGGTGGTGGCAGAGGCAGGGATGCACCTAGTCACATTACATCTCGGTTCTTTACGTTACAGCGCACACTGCCTTGGGTGGAAATACTGCGGAGAGAAAGGGGAGTCACTATTCCTAGCCCCTGTGCCCCACTCCCAGTAAATCTATCCCTGCATGAGAAAGTTAGATCTTTTAATGAGGCACTGCAGAAAAATAGACTATGATAGAAAAAATTCTGGTGCATAGGACAGAGCTGCCCTTAGGCAGTGTTAACTTGTCTTACTGACATTTAAATGGCCTGAATCAAGGTGACAGAGATGTTAGTGGCATTGTGTGAAGAACTGTTCTGTAGGAATGAGTTGTTCTTTAGAAAAATTTATATTCAGCACAGAGAATTAAGCGTAAGTGGGTTTAACATGAGGCTCACATGTCATCATTTTCCAGCTCTTATTATCTGTGGTGTGACTAATGCAGGATTACTCTTCATCTGTGCTCATGACTAACTTATCTTTGTCCTGTACCCTGCCCAGAGCCTTGTTCCAAATTGCCACTTAGAACCTTAATTGCTGTTCCATCTCCCAGAGAAATGAGGAGCACATGATTTTGTTCAGTATCTCCCATCCTGGGACAGCATTTGGGTATTTATCAGAGAGGGGGACACCACAGATTCCCCTACTGGGGAAAACCAGCTCAGAAGAGGTACTGCCTGCTGGCTTGCTTTTCTGTACCATTCTTTGCACTATGATTATTGTTTGAATTCCTCAAACGAGTCTTGAGGATGGGCAGAATTTCTCATACATTTAATGTTGGCTAAGAAAGAAATTGATGAGACTGCAATGAATCTACAGAAGACCAATGGAGAGATGGAATGTTTGACTAAGTTGACTTTTTTCCTTATGCCATGGGTTTTTTTCTCCCAGAAGATGCTGCAGAAGCTCTGTTATTAGACGCCAGACTGGTCAAAACTAATAGAAAATGTAAGTATGGATATTCTCTGCTCCATGACAGAAGTAGTGAAAGAGTGCTGGACCATTTCCACATTGAATTTCATGATAAAAGGATATTTGTACATTAAAGATGAAAAAATGTGACCTGAACAAAGAATAAAATTTTCACTGCTACTTACTTTTGGATAACTGTTGGTTAACTCAGAGCATTTTACACGTTGAAAAGTATCAACATGTATTCCAGAACACAAATTTTGCAAAAGGCCCAAGTAACTTCCTGGGGAAAAAAGTAAAAAAAAAAAGATTAGAAACTTTTCTTCTGAAAACAGACTTAGATTTGAGGCCCTGATTCAGTCAAATGCTTATTATGCGAGTTTTTAACCTTAACCATTTGAGCAGATATTACATAAATTAATTGAACTGCTCTGCTACTTAAAATCAGGTATGTTCTAAATCACCTGGGTTATCAGAATCCTGAGTCAGTCACTATTAAACATCCAATTTCAGGACAGATTTTTACAGAACAATTTGTTAATGCTATTGTGTTCAATACAAAGGTCTCATGCTAGAATACAGCACGTACTGTTGTTTAATACCATCACTTCTTGATTGAAGTATAACTAGAGCCTTTGAAGTTCTATCCAAAACATAGGAAAGTGGGTTTTTTTCCACATGCAGTAAAAAAGAGGATTAAACAAGTGGCCTGGCAAATCAAAATTTAAAGGGAGGAAGGGGAAGAAGGGGAACTATTGATCATATTTCCATTACCTTCTGGTTTCAAACCAATATGGTAAATAAATAAATAAACAGATGATTTCAGGCAAACCTGAGTAGGAGTTCACTCTTTTTGTTTGACAATTAAGTTAATTAGCCCCTTATTTTGCAAAGCTTAGCTGTGTGCCTGAATCATGTGAGATTTTATATTCATGTTGAAGGTTAAATCCATCAAGGCTTGAGTCCCGTGCTTTCCTGAGCAAAGGACAGGCAGCAGACATATAGACAGGGTTTAACAAAATGTTGAAGATGGCAGGATGCAAGGATGATAAGAAAAGAGGTGAAAAATCACATGCCGACAAGGACTTGTGAGTAGGTGGGTGGCTGAGCTCAGCCTCCAAGTGAGCATGACTAGAAAGGAGGCTAATTACTTTCTTTTTTCTGGCACAGTGCCTGTATAAGATATCAAAGGGTACAAATAAAAGTTGTGAGTTGCCGATCTCCATGAAAACCAGGCATTTCTAAGACTCAGAGGACTTCAATTCAGAGGCTAAAAGGACAACTGCATGTTTCAGGAAAGTAGTGTTTTGTTGAAAAATTTTATTCAACAAATCTTCTTTGTCTTTCCAGTAAATTTTCAGATAACAGTCTGGTAATTGGGGGTGTTTTTTTGACTTGGAAAGTTATTTTAAAATAGCTGCAGGACCCTAGTATTAGTGCTTCTTTTTTATGAGATCACATGTGCAAGAAAACTGAGATCAATGCCCACTTCTGTCACAGATGTTGTGTGCAGGTAGACAAGTCAGATATAGGCTGATGTGTCTAACATTTCAGTGGGTATCATACGACGTACACGATCAATACACATCTCATTTTCCCATACAACATCCTCTCTACCTGGATGGTAGACTGTTTAGGCAGGGACTACTAGATCTTTTAGACTGCCTGGTTGGTACCACAGAACAATGTATTACAGATTTGCTACCTTACAGCAATATTAGAAACCAACAGCTAAGTGATCTGTACCCTTAACTTTATGGAAATGCATAAATATTCTATGCTGTAAAAGTCAAAACTGCACAGTAGGTACGTAGGTATAAATCTGTTGGGTTTTGTGAGAAAAAAAGTTAAGGTAACTATTTCAAAGAGAACTCCAAAGAAAAATTTATCACTTTCAAAAACTAAAAATGTGACTTATAAAGAGAGGAATACAGAGAAAAACGGTACAAAGCTATCAAATAACAATTACATTACCAGATGTTCCCCGGGGACTTCTTACACTTCTTGAGGGACTTTCTGATGATCTATTCCTGCTGTGATCCAAATGCTATGGCGTGAGTGCATGTCATTGCCATCCCCCCACCAAACACACATACTTAAATGGAAATACTGATTTTCCAAGCTAAGAATTTAGATGTGACTACTTTAAGTCTGAAAGTCCTATAAAATGGGATTCTTCAGTTCTTCCAAGTGAAAAGACTTCTGGACAAAATAAATGACACTGTTCTTCGCATTTCCTGACGTGCTGCTGACTCCACTGTTTAACCTGCTGCCTTGTCTTCAACATCTTCCATCCTCCGGTCAGAACCAGTAGTTTCACTGGCAGATTGCTGATGCCTTAAAATTGCTTTGTAGTTACTCATAGAAGAGGTGATGGAGTACTACATTCTTTGTTTACTCTGTTGATTAAAACTTAGGCATTATGGTTGTTCTAAAATGTAAAACAAAAAAAAATTGCTCCAATCTGAAACAAAATGTTTTATTATAGCACCAACAAATAGCAGTTTTTTCAGAGTTGCTAAGATTGAAATGTTTCATGTGGTTTAACAAATGAAAATTTTGAACTCAGGTTGGGTTAATACAAGAAAAAACACACCATCTGATCTGTCTTAGAGGGAATTTGAAAATTCAAAGTAAAAAATGAATTTTGAAGACAAAGTGTTTAGCTTTCTGCTTAAAAGATAATTTGAAAGCAAATTTCCTCAAGGTACTAATATTCCTATCTCTAAATGTATACTCTGATTTTAAAGCCTGAAATTCAAGCTGATAGTTAAAATTTCTGAATGCGTAGACCATAGGCATTTTCAGAGCTGCTTCACATCAGAGCAGCCAGTCTTTGGGTTGTTGGAGTCCCTGCTCGGCTGGAATGCAAGTCATTCTTCACCCAACTGAAGAGAGTTGCTTCAGACATTAGTATGGACGCATATTGGTTTTACTTCAGAGGGCCATTTTAAAAGATAATTTTAAAATAATTTTCTCTTCTCGGCCACAACAAACTGTTGTTTCCTCAGGACATCTTTAATCCGCTTGGATGATGTTAATTTGCAATCTCAATATTATGGGATGAAGTCCATTGCCATTCAGGTCAGCAGGACCCCATTACCCCATGAATTGGACCAGGCATAATTTATTTTTAAGTCCTTTACAGAAGGTTCAAAATCCGACCAAAAGGCCAGTGTTCAGAGCTTCCTACCTTAGCATAATACAGGAAATAGATGCAAAGGAGAATCTGATCGGAAATTCAGTAGTATTGCAGTGCTACATCTGAGGGAGGAGCGGCAAATGGTGGCACAAGGCAAATGTTGTCGAGTATATGTGCTTTAACTAATAAGTCAATACAAATCAAATATAGATATGATCAGGGAATCAGGGAACTCATCCAGTGCATCCCAAAGTGGGTTTCCTTTCACTCTGATTAGAAGCAACTGCAAATATGGTTTGTGGCTTGAGTTCACAGGAGGCAGTTGGTGTTCTGCCATCCACTCATAGAAAGAAAGCAAAATTTTGCATGAGCTGGGGACAAGCCAGATTTGTGGACTGCCCAGCACACACAGTTGCCACCATCCTTCGAAGGAAAGGTTCAGCTTAACAGATCACGTATCAAATGCACCATGTGCATGTTGATCTTAAAAACGACATCTCTGAGAAAGAAAACTGAAGATGCTGAAGATTCTGATAACCACCCTTGTTTTGTATTCTAAGGGTTCAGTGCAACGCTGTCCTTTCCCCCTCTCCTTTGCCTTCTCTTTTCTTTTCCCCTTTCCCCTCTCCCTCTTTTCCAAAGTACTGCTTGAACTCCATGCAAATGCTGTATGAAGAGAAACCGCAGGTTGTATTAAGACCTGACATACAGATTATGCACTGCAGTAGATGCATTATAATCTCAAAGTCTTTACGCCCAGCAAATTCAAGAGCTCCACTAGCCTATAAACACTGGAAATTAATGACATGACAGCCTTAGGAAATAGTACTTCAGATGTACAAGTGCCTCATGGGAGGAACTCATTACTGGAGTTACAGTAAATTGCCACTGAATGAATGCTGGAGGAGCTTCCCACATTTCATAAGCTTGGTCTTGTCTGATTTCAAGTGCCAAGTGAATTTGGGCATGATTAAATACCAGAAACCATGACCATCTGAAAAGGCTTGGACTTCCAGGCTTGCTACATCAACTCGAGGCAACAGCGACGCACAGCATGCACTGCAGCAGATTGCTCAAAGTTCTGTTTATCTGTTTTAAACTAAAGGCCAGCTCCTGAGCTAGGCAAGTATATGCTGGTTGAGGCTCTGCTGCTAAGATTATAGAATGGTTTTGTGTATATGCGAGGTGGTGAGAGCTTGGGAGAATGGGGATGCAGAAGTGCATTGCCCAGATTTTTTACTTTTGGTCCCTAGCAGATTCAGTGCCTTTGACTAGATACAGGTCAAGAAAGAAGCCTAGCTTGAACTGCTACTCACTTTGCTGTATGAGAGACTTCCACTTGCATTCTTGAAAGCCAATTTTTCCTGTCTTAAATCATTGTTGAGTGACATAATAGCAAAGTTGTCTGTCCTGAAACCACCCTACCCTGAGGTGAGATCTCGATAAGCCTTTATAAACTGAAGCTGGCTCCAGTCAGCAATTAAAGTGCCATAAGGACAAAAGGTGTCTCAGATATCACACCAGATTAGACAAAGTGTTTCATGCTGGACAGAACTTCCCTCTGCTGCACAGTGGTGTTTGCTTCATTTATTTTTGTTGTTTTCATTAAAATCGAGCTCTCAGTTATGGGTGCCCAAGTTCAGTATTGCCCTGGTTCCAAAGGGATGGCAAATTCAACTGTACCCTTTCTAATGGATGGTTGACTGATGAAGACAAGATGAACACTAATACTGTGAACACTGACAATGCATACCTTGTGCTGATCGGTTCAGGTACTGCGTATGGCCATGCCATTTGGTATCGTTGCACCACTGGTGAAAAACGAGGGAGTTCTGCTCATTTCTATAAAGATAGGGGTGTCCATATGTGGTCTTATGATGCTTGGCTGCTTGTTGTTAAGGGTATTTGTAGCAGAGAAATGAACTGTAAAAAAAAGCAAATGCTGCCTTAGTGAAATTTTAAGTGGTGTTGGGAAAACAATGGAAAACATATTAAACAGAAGATTTCCCATCCCAGCATGTTCTGGGCTGACATACCTGGGATTAAAGTTGTGTTAAACTGTTGCTAAATTGGCAAAATACTAACCTGCACCTTTCCCAGTCACTGTGCTGCCATTTAAGGTAAGATGCTCAGGGTTAGGAAAGATGCAGGCTTAATGCAAGAACTGCTGGGCAAGGTTCTCTGTCATAAGCTTTCTTTTAGAAATCAACACCCACAGGTATTCAGGACTACCTGGTATTCTGGAAATTGCAGGTACTACCAATATTCAGTGTACACTGCTGTTTGCTCTTCTGCTACTGACTGGATAACCCAAGCAATACTATGTCCTTGAAAATATTTTTTTTTTTCCCTCCTCCAGTTGCCATTAAGAAAACATGAGTTTGAGTCTCCACTGACACATTCTATATGCCTATAAACCAAGCCCCTGCAAGAAATGCTACATTTTGGCTCGGTATTTTAATGTCTAGTGCTTTAGCTCAGCAGATGAAAGGAGAAGACAGATGTGTGGGGGCTAAAATCTTACCCAACTGCAGCTCATTCTGCCAGAGCTCTGAATGAGAGCTTTTGTATGCATCCACATTATGTATTACTCTGCATAACATTCATGACTCCAGAGGAATTTCTAACAACATGGGTAGACAGTAACTGTGATCCAACTACCTTCACTTGTTCACAAAATTAAATTTCTGTTATTGGAAAAGAGAAGAATATAACTTTTCCACATCGATTTTCATTTCTTGTAGAGATATTCCGGTCTATGCATGACACCAGGAAAACAAGGCAATTTTGACCAAACACATAGTACAACCTGCATGACTGTTGGACCCACCCTGCAAAATGCAGTATTCATCTCATAAGAGACATGTACTTTTAGTTTCTTAAAACCCAAGTGCAGTAGGATGAAAAATGTCGAGGGAGGACTGTTCTTAACAGGAATGTATTCTGTGCATTTGATGAATGGCTCCTTTAAGTTAACAAACAGTGGTCCTGCATGCATGAACGAGCAAAGACCTAACCATGCAGAAAATGCTTCTGTTTGTCAAAAACGACAGCTTTCTGGAGAAGTACCTACATTACTTGTGTGTCGGGGCCTTTCCCACAGGAACCCTGTCATTAGTGGTGCGGGAATGGAGTCAAACAGGGTTACCTCCAGGGCTGAGCCTGTCCATGAAGCAGACCCCAGTGTTATGGCCTGGCTGATGTGTGATGTTGACTTCAGTGAAGTTCATGGCATAAGGATTACAAGTTTTGATCCTTGTCTAGGTGTTGATTAGACCACTCGTTACTGCTGGGATTTGAGACATTGCCAGGCAGACGCTGACAGGAAAAAATATTTTGAGATTATCTTTGATGCAGAATCAGTAGCCCTGTCAAAATTACACCAGCAGCAGTTTAGGTACATACTCAGCCCTGGGTAGGTTCACACTGGCTGCCTGCATTTTTTCTCAATTTGGAAAGAACCACTAGTTATGATTAAAAATACAAGTAGAACTACATCTTTTCCAAACCAACATCTGTTTTCTATTTAATCCGCTCATTGCTAACAATCCACTTGGAGTCAGATAAGTTCTATTTCTGTTCTACAGTGAAAAGCTCAAGTAGAAATACGACTAATTGTTGAGAAGGAAATTTAGGCACACATCTGTACTAAGAAAGATCATCTTTTTTTTTAAATAATCAGTTTGTGTGATGAGGTAGCTGAGGTAGTGAATTGAAATGAACCTGTGATGAAATGGGAGAGCCCTCTATACTTCCGTAAACATTTTTTTGCTTTGTTTTATTTTGTTTAGTTTTGCTGGAAAGAAAAGGCTTTCAGTTGAACAGTTCTTCCCCAAATGCTGAAGTGTTCTGGAAGGTAACTGTGGTGAATCTGATCATATATATATATTTTATTGTTCTTTCCCTCAGATTTCCAGGGATGCATTCTTCCATGCTTGAATGCCACCCAGGGGTTCATCTGATCTGTCTTTAATTTCTTTCCTCTGACAAGTTATCAGAAAGTGTAGTGCTTGGGTAAGTCCATAAGTGCAAGTCCATGTTAACATAGAGATGTCAGTTTGCCAAATCCTCTGTTGTTCAGGCTTTACCATCTTGTATGCAGTGTCAAGCGCTTGTAGTTAGTGCAGCTCTGTCTCAGGTTTAGCTCACAGAGCTGCTTTGCTTAATGCCATATCCAAGAAATGGAGATAGCAGCATTTCCTGACCTTGGGAGGTGGAAGAAAGGAAGGGATTATTATGAGATGCATGAATACCTATTATTTGAGGAGTTCATCTAGTTGTGTCAAACCCAAAAGATAGTGGAGTCAGTCTACGTCCATGCTTGCAAGGTGCTGGGAAATGTGGTATTAAGCACATCCATTTCATCAGGTTGGTGCTGAACTGGTGCACCGTGCACACTGGTAGAGGACTCTGTGGTGTTGACAGCATTATCTTCCCAGTGACACAAACTGATATCCTAATCACTTATGCTTTCCAAGAGATCAATTACACTTTTCTCAAGTGTTGTAGGACCATTAACCTTAGCTTACTGTTGAAATTCAATGTGGTTAATTATAGCCTAAGTATCTAAGCTTTCATCTTGCAATGGCAATTAGATATGGTAATCTGCAATCCTCCGTAGCCTACAGTGATGCACGGGAGTGTTGTGTACTGTTAAACGGCTGCCATGTTCTGCTCTAGAGGTGGCTCCGTTTTTCACAGAAGGAGATGCTGAAATATATCTTGATACAGACAACTATTTCTAAATATATACAGTGTCCCTGGAAGTGAGTAGGCATATAAACAACAAATAAACACCGCCTGAAAAGTATATTGCACTTCAAAGTAGTAGAAACATAAACATTCGTCCTGTCAATCAGTCATGAATGACACGAGGAATATAAAATAACCTCAATATCAAAACCTACCTTTTTTCTTCGTCAGAGGTCAAGCCTTTGAACTGCAATTTGCTGAAGAAAGTCAGGCTGACCGTAGCAGCTGATTTCCTCTTCAGCTGACATATCTTTGGCCTTTTTAATATTGTCCCAATCACATGCATTTGCAGTCACCTGATATTGCCATCTCATCGACAGGTACTGAATTAAACTGGCCTTTATTCCTGACTGCAATATCATTTCCTAAGTGTGCCATTTTATACACCTACTCGATTGGTTCATAAAGCCCTGCCCTATACATTGCTTCTACAGGCTAAGTCCTGCTCACCCTAGTAAAGTCAACACAACTCTCTAAAGTCTTGTTGTGCCCTCCTCAGTGTCATGCACAGCCAGAGTCTAAATTTCTATTAAGAGCTACGGTAGTGTTAACCTCTGGAGACGAACTGGTAAAAATTTTGAAAAACAAACCTTATTTAGTGAACTCAGTCTCTTTTTCTTGGGATTGACTTCAACATTTACAAAACTTTCTGCTGAAAGTCTTAGGTCAGTGTTTCATAAATGCATATGTCAGTCTGTGGGTGTCTGTGAACACGTATTCACTCTTTGCAACAGCTACTGCAATACTTGCACTGGGGAGAGAAGCACTTAACACTGCTGGAAGCACTTCTGCCCCAGACCAGAAGCTGCATCTTAGAGCAAAATCAGGAAACCTTGATTATGGCCAGCAGTGTGGCAACCATTTGTGGACATCTGGACAAACTTTAATGGAAAATGAGGAGGAAAAGGTACTCGTAAGTCACTCCAGTTCTGTGACATGGAGAACACCCATGCTGCCACAGCCTTGGCATTTTTCCTCTCCTCTTGCTATAGGCTGCTGGGCCTTACGCATCCTTTATGCATCAGTGTGTACTGTATACAGAGCTTCACAGCTCTAACAGCAAGCAAAATGTACATGGATCACTTGGTACTGATGTATGTGTTGATATCTAGGTTCTGTAAGAGTAATTTCATTTACTGAATTCAGGAGGAGAATCTGCTGAAGCTTCCTTCTGTCTCCTCTGAATTCACCCACTGCCCTCTAAAGATTTGAAAGCCCCTGCAATGCTACCGATCCCCTTCAGCCCTCCTCCACTCAAAGCATACTGCTCTCACTTGCAGTTGTATCAACCCTTCCTAGATTTATTCTTGACTCGCCACGTGCCACGATCCTTCCCTCTCCTTTCAGCCATTCAGACTGCCAAACATTCACTGATCTTGCCTGTTTCGCTCCTTCTCTCATCCTGGTCCTACTCTGCTGCTGCTGCAGAATGGGAAGATCTCGACGCAGCAAAACCAAATGGTGCTTTTTATGATAAGTGATGGAGAGATGGTCTCTTTAAGGAAGCTCTGAATCATGAGAAATTTGAGATACAGAAGGCATTTTCCTCAGAGCTCCAGGAGCTGGAGAAATGTTTGAGCTCAAGTTTTAGATGAAAGAGGAACTACTTTGTGTTTCCTAAACTTTACGGTGAGCAAACTAGGAGGTAGCTGTACAATTTTCCTGGACTGTGATGCAGACCAGATGGGGTGGAGGAAGGAGGCAAGCCAGCACTGTCTAAGACTAATATAAGGCTGAGAAAATGCCTGGCCAACATGCAGGTGGAGGGCAGGAGGTGCTACATTCCTGGTCCTGTTTTCACTGCCACCCGCCCTAGTTTTGATCTTGCTCTTGGTAGTGAAAACCTTGAGCACTTCCACTGGAGATGCTGGGCAATCCAATTTTTGCTTGACAACCATGATGCGAATAGTAAGCCAAGCCTTTTGTCCTTTTGACAAGCACAGGTTGAGAAACAGAGCTTATGTTGCAGGACACGAGCCAGCCAGTGATTAAGTTTCTATAGCACCGGGCATGCCAGAGCCCACATAGCAAAGGAGCCGTCATTTTCTTTGTCGCTGCCGTGTTTGAAAGAACACCAGACTCTAACAACAGCATCACTACATGTTAATTCTGCTGGGTTTTTTACAGTCAAAATTTGGAAACATAGGCTCTAAATCTCTTTCCAAGATAAAATATCTCCTTCACATTTTTGCCAGTATTTCCTTCCACTCCCCCAATGTCATCTAATCATCATTAGTCTGTTAGAAAGTTGATGGCTTGGAAGCCTCTGAGTAGCCAGCTTGGCAGTATTTATTGGGATTTAAGAGCTTACTATAATTATGATGTCCAGTAACTGCCTGGATTGATGTGTAAGGGGAGAAAAAAGGGGAAGCAACACGCATATCTAGTTGTCATGACGTGTACAAGATCAATGAATGGATGGATGGATGGACAGATATGGATGGATAGATATTTACACTGTCATGCATTTTTATGCTTTCCCAGACAGCTATTACTATTATTCTGACATGTCTTGCACCAGTTCTGAAAAAGGTGAGGCCTACCTGTATAATGGGATCGTAAGCAGATGTGATTTTGTCCAGTCTTTGTGACCTTCATTTTTCAGTTCCTACACACCTCCAGAAACTCAATTTTTCTGTAAGATTGTCTTTTTTTTTTTTTTTTTTTAAACTAAAAAAATTCTGTCTTAGCAGTTGAGTTCCCAGCATATGTATGGAATTCACTGGAGAGAGCACATTTCAGATGACTCTGGAAGCTTGTAGCCAGGGAAAAGTTACAGCAGATTCCCACAAATGCACCTTTCTCTCTCATCACCTTGCCGGGGTCTCTACCCATCTATCCGGGTGGGCAGGATCTATCCCTTTGGCCCTTGCTATAGTATAAGTCTCTTTCTTGCTCTGTTTTGAAAGCCCTAGGAAAATCTGAAATGTCCTAGGTTTTCAGGTCTCCATCACTACCCAAGGTAGAGTTCCCCTCTTATCATCCTATTACTTCCAGCCAAGTGATTTTTTTTTTTCCTACAGAAATAAAATAAAAAGAAAGGCTTGTTTTAATTAATCTCTTCAGAAGGCAACTTTGTGCTGCCTTGAGGTCCAGGCTGAAGTCATTTTTAGGATGATGGGTTCACATTATTTTGTGAAATCATCATTACTATAGTAACACTTCTGAAGTGTAAAATGGATCTTAAACTAATGGGAAGCCATAATAAGCCAATAAATGTTCCATATACACTCATGTCCATACCGGATTCCTCTGATATACATTTGCCTTCCTGCAATCTATGAAAGAATGGGAATGGAATTTTGATATTTTTGTGTTCAAGGAGACCTGGAGATTAGACTTGTTGGTTTTTTGTTTTGTTTTGTTTTGTTTTGTTTTGTTTTGTTTATCTGGGTTTTCTCTTGAGCTATTGAACATTTATTTCATATTCTTTATGCAGGGCTTCCCCATCTGCCTTTCACTTGTTCCCCGGGATCCTCCCCTAGGCTCTTAGGGAAGCCTGGCTGCCACAGTAGTCTCTGATGAGATTAGTCACAATAATGCTGCAGGGTTAAGCTCCTTACACTGAAGCCTGGGAGAGCTGGTAATATTATCCAAAGAGCAAAAGGCTAAAGCAATGTTTGGCTTCTGTTGTTTTATTTAAATTATGGCTTAAGGTGGTGGCAGACCTGCTGCAGATATATAGGCTTCTTTCCACCGGATGTAAAGGCAAATTTCCTTCAGGGTTACTATAAGACACAAGACATTCACTATTAGAGTACACCTATAAAACCTGGATGTACGTAGTACCCCACTTATTTCCATCTCTCTGAAGCCAATAAAATTACATGGCTGAATGCATCTCTGCCAGCTTGGGTCTTAGTTCATTTCCTTCTCTTTCCATGCACCAAAAGGAAATTATACTGCACAGTGAAGTTAGCCTGACGCCATAAGGCAACAGCATGAAGAGTATTAACAGAGATAACACTGCTTAATGGCAAGAGTTGTAGTTTCCCTAACTGAAAACACCTTCCTCTTCCAGTACAACAGTATGAATTTTCTGCTGTTACCATTTTCACTCTTCGTGTGTCATCCTATAGGGGTGTTGCAAGTTGCTCTGTGTAATTAAAGTGTGCTGGTTTGGCTATGACTGGATAAACATTAGTTGATTCATTTTGTAATCCTCCCTTAAGTAGGATGCCCTGGTATGGCTTTCATTTTGTGATGCCATGACAATGTCGCTTGACTAGTGCTCTGCTTGGGCACATAGGCATAAAACTAACATTTCATGTCCATCCATGATGCTTTATATACCCTGAGAACAATGGTATCTAGCTAATGTCTTTGCACAGTCAGTTTGCAGTTCCTAATTATCCTGTGGCATTAGCCTGTCTGTCTCGGTAACTACAGAATCTAAACCTTGAAAAATAACCACACAGAAAACAAACAAGGGGCATCTCTGAATGAAAAGTTCCAATGTCTGAAGACAATCATGTCTGATGGTAATCAAGGACCTTCTCTTCATTCAGATCTCAGAAGACAACCCAGTAGTCAGCTCATCTCACAGTCATTATTAAATAATTTCAAAATGCTTGCTTTGGTTTTTGTTTGTTTTCAACAGAGAACTTACTGAGTTCTTAGAGAATGTGGCTTCACTTTCATCCTCTTGCCAGTGTCTGTTTCTGGTCTTTACCCAGCTCTGTGATATAGAGTTAGGAGTCTTGATTAATAGTGTGTAGAACAGGGGCCGGATTAAGATTACCTAGAGAAAACATACCCCTCCCCTGCCCCACCGCCACTCTCCAAAGACTCTAGTATCCCAAAGTGAGAAACACTGGAGATCCCTTTCCCTCTTGGTGCCCACAGTTCAAGTAACTCTGGGAATGAAGTAACTCAGTTATCAGCTGCTTAGAAATATCTTGGCTCATATTGTCTTGAAGCATGGTTATTAACAAGATCAAATGTGCTGATAGTCTTGATAATCCTTTAGCAGAACAAACGTTGACCAGAAAAAGATAACACTGTGCAGCAAATAATGGTGTTTGAAATTACGTTTTGACGTAAAACATCTACTTGGGAAAGTCACAGAAAGAAAACGTAGCATAGCAAAATACCAGTAGGTACAATTTAAATTTAGGCCACTGAACTTACTCTGCACCACTACTCTCTATGGATGAGAAAGCTCAGATGAAGAGCTTGTGTGAAATAGCTGTTCAAGGCTTTTTTTATATTCCCATTTCTGCCTCTTTGCATTTCCATTGTATACAGACATCCCTAAAGCATAGTCTTCCATTCAAATCATGCAGTTAGCATGAATTGCTTCTGACACGGAAGCTATTGCTAGCTTTACCTTTAACAGGTAATATTTTTAAGTCAGCTTTATTCAAGTCTGAAAACTACACAGAGGAAGTTTGAGAAAAATAGACTCAGAAGTACAACAATTTATTGTGATTATTTTCATATTTGGTTGTATTGGGTTTGCGTGGCAAGGTTTTGGTAGGCAGACTACAGGGTTGGCTTCTGTGAGAAGCTGCTAGAAGCTTCCCCCATGTCTGACAGAGCCAATGCCAGCCAGCTCCAAGACGGACCTGCCACTGGCCAAGGCTGAGCCCATCAGCGATGGCAGTAGCACCTCTGTGATAACATAGTGAAGAAGGGGAAAAAACTGCTGTGCAACAGCACCTGGTAAAGAGGAGTGTGCATATGTGAGAGAAACAGCTCTGCAGGCACCAAGGTCAGTGAAGAAGGAGGGGGAGGAGGTGCTTGAGGTGCCGGAGCAGAGATTCCCTTGCAGCCTATGGTGAAGACCATGGTGAGACACGCTGTCCCCCTGCAGCCCATGGAGGACCCCACACCGGGGCAGGTGGATGCACCTGAAGGAGGGTGTGACCCATGGGAAGCCCTCGCTGGAGCAGGGTCTTGTCAGGACCTATGGATCTGTGGAGAGAGAGGAGCCCACGCTGGAGCAACTCTGCTGACAGGACTTGTAACCCCAAGGGAGATCCATGCTGGAGCAGACTATTCCTGAAGGACTGCACCCCATGGAAGGGACTCATGATGGAGCAGTTCATGAAGAACTGTAGCTCATGGGAAGGACTCACATGGGAGAAGTTCATGGAGGACCGTCTCTTGTGGCAGGAACCTCATGCAGGAGCAGAAGAAGAGTTTGAGAAGGAAGGAGAGGCAGACACAACGTGTGATGAACTGACTGCAACGTCCATTACCCATCTCCCTGTACCACTTGGGGAGATGAGGCAGAGAAATCAGGAGTAAAGTTAAGCCTGGGAGTAAGGGAGGGCTGGGGGGAAGGTGTTTTTAAGATTTGGTTTTATTTCTCATTATTCCACTCTGATTTGATTGGTAGTATATTAAATGAGTTTTTCCCCAAGTCAAGTCTGTTTTGCCCATGATGCTAATTGGTGAGTGAGCTCTCCCTGTTCTCGTCTCGACCCACAAACTTTTCATTGTATTTTTTCTCTCCCCTATCCGGTTGAGGAGGGAGAATGACAGAGCAGCTTTGGTGTGCACCTGGCATCCAGCCAGGGTCAACCCACCACCTTGGGACAGGAACTCAGAGCACTGGTGGAAAAGAGGCTTGTTAAAGATGGAGGTTCAGTGTCTCAAAACCACTAAATATATAGCAAAATCCCATCTCCAACAGTCAGAACTATCTGGACTGTGTCAAACTTTGATGCACTGAACTGATAAATCTTTAGAATTAGTCATCAGATTTCTATGCATACTTCCCTGTTTTCAGGGAGTCTTGTCTAAGGTAATGTGACTGAAGACTGGTATCCTGTAATTTCCAGTCTTTTTATCTAAATCCAGATGGCCAATGCCTGTGTTCACCCATGCAGAGAATTCTGTGACCAGCAGTTCCTTGCAGCTCAGGAAAATCAAATGTTTTTGGACTCTGGAAGCTTTGGAAAGTCTGAACATGACTCCAACTGTCCACCCCAACTTTCTGCTATAGCTTCACCCATAGTAGAAGCAGCAGAGAGAAACACTCTCTTTCCTTAACTTGTCTGGTTTGCACTCCAAGATATCAACTTAAATTGCTGAGGTAGGTGAGTTTGCTCTAGGTATATACTTCTGCCTGCTATCCCTGTTAATTAGGTAGTACTCTCTGGCAGAGAGCAGGATGACCAGCTGGAGGAGACAATAGCCTAAACTTGCGCAGATGACCCTGATTTACATGACTCAAAACAGATCAAGTAAAATTCTGCAGAGCCTATATGAAGCCCATTGTGCTGGGAAAAGTGCTTTTGGCTGCAAGTGGCTTGAGTTTTCTGTGTATCTGGAAATTTAAAATGATCCCTTGGGTTCAGCAGAAATAGTTTGTATGGTCTTTTTTTGTTTTCAAGTCAAAACAAAAAGTTATTATGGATGTTGCACAAGTATGCACCAGGATAGGATATTGCTGATCTGTAATAAAAATTAAATTTAAGTTCCTGACACAAGATGAGGAAAGTGACATTTTACCTATGACATTTGCATTTCCCATTTTCTTTCTGTTTGGTGGTGGGGTTTTTTTGGTTTGGTTTTTTTTTTTTTCTTTTTTTAATGCTTGAATATTTATTTTGGATGCTGAAATGATGCTATCTTTTGCCTAATTTGATTTACAATAAAGCATTGCATTTATTGTACATGGTAGCAGAAATGCTGTTTACTTTGAACACTTTGTTGATTGATCCGCCTAGAAAATGATGATTCTAAGTAAGTTGAAATGTACTGCTTTGTGCAACAGATTTCCTGGTTCAATTGCATTTAAAAAACCCAGGAAACTGAATTTTACAACACCTTCATGCTTTGAAAATATCAATGCAAATATTTATCTTAAAAATATAAAGGGGATTGCCAAAATCCCCAAGTTGCTTTAATGTAGTTGTAGTGGGATCCATTGCACAGGTTGAACACTGGTTTAATGCTGCCAGCGAAGAGCTGCTTTTGCCGAGGCAATGCCGATGGGAACAGACGTGCACCCTCTCCTCCAGAAATTGCTAGCAAGTGAGCATGGCCGGAGCACTGTGGGACTTGAGTGGTTCCCACTCAGCCAAAATGAACATGAGAAATACTCACTATAGAATAAAACCAGCACTGAGTGAACTCCAGGTTAGCACAACTTACGGTGCCTCCTTACTTTGCCCTCTGTCTCTCAGCTCTGCTAACTTGCCTGCTGCTGGAGTCTCCTCCTTGAGACCTATATCCTGACTACCAGACCCCCTTTTTTTCCCCTTCCGTCATCCTCAGTGAGGAGCAAATCTACCAGACACCATGGCTCTGCGCTGCACTAAGAGCTTGAAGCAGGCTCTTCAGCTCTCTTCTTCTGTCAAAGCCCTAAGGCACCCAAGGTAGAGGAGCAGGAACGGGGACCTCTGTGAAATTCTTCAGGCCTTGAAATGGGAATCATCATCTAGAAGTGTCCATCTCTCCCTATTTATTATTGAGGGAGCCTAGACTACCCATTTCTAAGACACAGTCAGAGTTTCACAGGGCAAGGAAGGGCTGTACTTGCATTCATGAAGCTTTGGTCTATTATTTTGAAGACATTCAGTGGTCCATGGGAAATGTTGCTTAGCTCCAAAAGAGGAGTCTGGATATTCCTGTCTTCAGAAGATATGAGTTTGTACTAAACTGAGCACAATGTGGGCCTGAGCTGGTTGAGATATCTTGATTTTCCTTAATTTATTAAAAATATGTAGAGGGAATGAAACATAAAATTCTAGTTGATGATACTTCTATCTGAAATAACTGTTTAAATAATAAGCACATAGCAAAATGTAATTTATTTTCAAGATTTATTTTCTGACTCCATGCCATACAGAGAAAAGTCAGATTTGTAGCTTCACAGCTGTTCTGGGAAGGCATTTAACTCAAGTGCTTATTATTTTTCTTTGGGTTTTGATAACCATAATGAAATAACCATACCCAACTTTGTAATCACTTCTCTCTTTCATTTTGCATCACATGCTCAGGCTAGAAAATCTTATGGCTGTGAAGGCTGAGAGAAAGTTTAAGAATTGCTGTATTGATATGAAATGGCAGTGCCACCATAACCAATCTTTTCCAGCTTTGCCATTGGCAGAAGGTCAAGTCAGATTAATATCATGTTCTATTAAAAAGGTCAGAAATGGCAACACCATTAGTACAATAAAAAAAAAACCAAACCAAACAAAAACCCACTGACAATACCAGAATACTCTAGATGTCATTTTCAGAAACTTCAAGACATATCTAAATGAGTCCTGTCCCAAAAGTACCGTGACACCTCCATTGCCTGCATTGTCACCAGACGTAAAATCAGGGCCAAGACAAGGATCCAGTGGAGAAATTTCACGAGGGTCTGTGTGGAGGTGATGCTTGTGGGGACCCAGCTATGCCTCAGCAGAAAGGGAATGGCTGACAGTGCGATACAGCTGCTCCTCAAGAAACTGGGAAAATGGTGAAGCATCTAAGGGACAGAGGCATTGGTTTTCTGGGATGCTGGTAAGGACAAGGCAACATAGATCTGAAGCAGAGTCAAAGAGCATGTTGAGTAGAGCAGACCTGTGTCCTCGATTCATGGAGGAATTCATTTTTAAATGACCCCTGATTTTTCCCTTTGCAAATCTCTACACTATTACTGGCTTTTCAGAGGAAACCGAGGAACTAGTAAAGAGAGTTCCCACCCTCTTTAGAGTTACTGGTTTAGGCTTTCTATAGATACCTAGAGATATCTCTGGGGAGACCTTACAGTGGCCTTCCAGTACTTAAAGGGGGCCTACAGGAAAGATGGGGAGCAACTCCTTCTCAGGGGGTATAGTGATGGGATGAGGGGTAATGGTTTCAAACTGAAAGAGGGTGGATTTAGATTAGATATTAGGAAGAAATTCTTTACTGTGAGGGTGGTGAGATACTGGAACAGGTTGCCCAGAGAAGTAGTGGACATCCCTTCCCTGGAAGTGTTCAAGGCCAGGTTGGATGGGGCTTTGAGCAACCTGATCTAGTAGAAGGTGTCCCTGCCTTTGGCAGGGGGGTTGGAACTAGATGATATTTAATGTCCCTTCCAAACCAAGCCATTCTATGATTCTATGACTCTATGATCTTGGGCACTCCTTGCTATGGAATCTGATTCCCCATTTGAAGGTGGTTTTGGCTTTTGTTACAGCTAAAAGTTTGTTTAGACTTGTTTGTTAAAAACTAATTTTTTTAATTCTACAACATCATGTGCAGTCATGCAGCAAAAGCCAGGCTAATGCTGCGACATGATGCAATAAGACTGGGGGAGAGAGAACAGATATGAAAGGTACAATGCCACAAATCTAGTGGAGATCTTCAAGAAAACATTCCATTCAAATCCCTCGGTCAGGGCATATGCTCTGCCCCTCCCCTGTCAAGAGCATGGGAAAATAAAGAGTCTTTTCAGAATCAGGGGTTGGGTTTTTAGCTAAGTCTGTAGTTTCTCTTTAGGATTATGTCAACCACATCAATAAGGGCCAGCTGCATGCTGTCTCTAGAATTCTTCATTTGCTTATTTATTAGTTATTTGAATCAGCGTGCTCAGATTGCTGAGAGCCCCATAACAGGAGATACCTGCCACAGGCATCTGCCAAGTGTTCTTTTTTCCTTTTTCTGCTGCTTCATAGTAAGATGCAGATGATGGAAAAATGGACCAGCTCATCTTGGCAGCGGGTAGGACTGCATTGCCATCTGCTGCAAAGCGAAAGGTGTTCCAGCACGGTTGCGGATGGCTGCAAGTTGGAGGATGAAATTACGGGAGGGGACTTATGACAGGCATTGAAGGAAAGGAGGCCCGCAGTGGGACTGGTGATCTTGGGATCACAATTTGTTGCTAAATAACCAGAGTAAATGCAATATGCCTCATGGTACAGGAGATACCTCTAATTTATAATTGCATTAAGAACACCTCTACTGGCAGGGAAGCACCATTTCCTCTCAGCAGGGACAGGGTGATGGGAGTTTCTGCTGCAGCTGGAGAGCTATACAGTAACAAAAAAGAACACCGCAGTAGGGAAAGTAGTACAAAAGTATCTAGGAAAGATTTCTTTTCTTAAGTGATCAGCTGGACAGAACCAGAGGTCATGCTCCATTAGGAACAAACGGTGCTATTAGTCGCTCCCCAGCTTTCCAGCTGGGTTGCTGAGTGTCAAGCTGAAGATTTTCGTATTCTTCTCCAGGCACAGGATCGGGGTCACCTGAGTTAGATATGGCACAGCCACGTAGTAAACTCTTCCTCCAGTGAAACTGCAATCTACATAGACAAGGTAAGACAAAAGGTGGAAAGAAAAGCATCTGGATCAAGCTAACACTGATGCTTAGGGTTGGAAGTGGGAACCGGGGTTCTAGCACTAGCATTAAGCATCTAGAACTTTATCTAGGTTTCAGCATTTAGCATTTCATGCTGTCAGACACGTTGACATTCCTTCATATTCTCAAGGACCACACTGTGTCTCTAGCAGAAAAGAGTAGCGACTCTGTGCTTGCATTCCTCTACCCACTTCTGGATTTATTCTGTGGATGAAAAAAAGATTGCTCTGTCCAGAGTTTTTCTCTAATACTTTTTCATTACCAATTTTTCTCTGCATCTCTCAATGTGTTTGAATTTCTGTTCTTCTGCCTGTTAAGCTTTTACCAAAATCAGGATGCAATTTTCAAGTCAGGTGTACATTCTTCATGTATTTTCTTTTTTCCTTTTAAGAAAGGAGAAACAAGTTTCAGACTGTCAGTCTGAAGACTCACAGTCCCCCCTATAAAGAAACTCTGAAAACTCAGGACCACGTGCTAGTGGTGGAGGTGTGTTTATTGTCTTTCATTGAAAGATTCTTACACATCAAAGTGACTCAGACACGAAGTAAAAGCCAGAAGCATAAGTTCACCTTTATAAGCTTATACAGTATCTTAAAGAGTGTCATTTGACAGAATTATAGATTAGAATAATCTCCTTTCTGCTGCGTGCTGCAAAACTGTGCTGTGACAGATGCAAGAGTCACTGCCAAAGGACCTGCAAAAAAAAATGCAAGAGGAACAATAACAGATTATCATAAAGATGCATAAACCAGAAACCCAAGCAAAATAAATTCACATGCAGTAAAAATTATCTGAAGCCATCACTCACAGTTTGTTTTTTGCCTTCAAAAGCAGCAACATAGTCACTGTATTAAAGATTTTGGCCCATTTCCTGATCAGCCATATTCTCTGCAAACACACAGACTTTTTTTTTCTTTTTTCTTTTTCTTTTTTTTTTCTTCAGGAAAAGTGAAAGTTTGCCATACTGGATCAGATCAATGAACTGTCAGAAGAGACCTCTTGCCTTTATTCCTGGCTGGTGCCTGATGCTTTGGTAAAAGCTCCTCCTTGACTTATTTTCCCAGCCAAATATGTAATGATGCCGGTAAGAGACATACATTACTTCCAGAACCCTCCAGGGAATCAGTGCAAACCATAAGCCATGGGGTGTTATTATCAGTATGTTAGATGTTAAAGCTACAGCTGCCACAGTCAGACAGAGCATCAGCCAGACCTTCCTGAACACACAAGTATTATTCCACTGATGTGACCCACTGCGGAACCATCCATGGCTCAGCTGACTCTATGGTGGGTAAAAATCATTCTGGTGCACGAGGCTTATGAATTACTTGAATGTCCTTTAAATCCTCAAAGCAGGGATTAAGTAGGACTTAAGAGGAACATATGACTTGTGCTCGTCCTCAATACAGTGGTGACTTTCATCTTATTGGAAGAAATAGCTCCTTTGATTGTTCTGTATTTACTGGGTGTTGATGTCACTGGATGTCTCCGTGGTTCCCCTGACTACAGTAAAAGAGCAGTCTGGTCTGCTCATACAGTGTTTTGGCAAAGCAGGATTCCATCCGGGTGGGCTCTCCACCCACTGCTGTAATAACACATAACCATATTCTGATTAATGCTCCAAGGTAATAATTCACAGATTCTTCATCTTGCGGGCTAAGTAAGTAGAGTCCTTTGTCCTTCATGGGCTAGTTGGCAAAGCATATCTTTGCACAAGCAAATTTGATTTCTGTTCCGTCTTGCCATGTACCCCTTCCTCCTTAATGAGGATTCTCCTTTATCTCCTTCAGCTGATTGTTTCCTCTAATTCGGCAGCGGAAGGGTCAAAGTTGTGCTCCACACACTAATTTTCCAGCTGGTAGCAGCCCAATGAGATATGCATAGTTACAAGTGACTGGGTGTTAGAAGGGTGACTTCTTCTAAATAAAGTTAACTCTAAAAAATTTACAGCTGTGGATAACCTGAAACTACTCACAATTTGTGATAAAGGAAATCGATTGCAGTGGTCAATTAAAGAAAGATTTGTTTTTACACATTGTCTTTTTTTCTGTACCGTTCACCATCTTCAGTTTCTATACTCAATGCATTTTCAATGTCTGCTTTTTTTCCTACAATACAAGATACCCAAACACAGACCTGGTGTTAGAGGTAAAGATGTCATCCAATATCACATCCTAGTGGTTCTATTTCTATTTCTTTTTATTAATCAAACAAAATGACATAATTACTTTTCTACTGCTTTGCTGTTGTAGGAAAATGGCCTCACAGAACTACGCTCAGTGACCTAATACAGCCCTAGTTAACATATTCATAAGGAAACCTGAAATCTGTCCATAGATACATCAGCAGTCGCTTGTGAATTCTGTAAAATTATAAACAAACGAGTAAAAAAATCCATATTCATTCACAGTGGAAAAAGATATGAACTTGCCATGTATAAAACATGCCAAGACAGAGGAGGCCTGGATGGTGGGTATCTGGTCTTGCAGCTAGGACGGGTGCCTTTCAGTTCACCCAGTTCATGGCAGGCTCTGTAGGCAACGTGTTGGCTTCTGAGGACAGAGGCAAGCAAAAGGTTTATGTTTTTAGGCTGTATCAATGAGGATAAGGGAAAGCAAAGATTATGACTGGATGACAGGCTCTGAATCCCTATGAAGGGAGTAAGTGGGTTGAGCACAGAATAAGGATTGTGCCTCCCCAGAAAGCACGCCTGCCAGTTCAATCCCTGGGTCACCTTCAGGTTTCAGGCAGACACCTAGCATCCTTCCACGAGGGGGTTTGACAGCTCCTGCAATACGTCATAGTGGCTGAGATGTTTGCCCAGGATTAAGTTGCTGCAGTCCCATGTTGAGCAAGTGGCTTTGACCAACAGATTACCTGTTCCAAAGAACGTCCTGGAGTGTAGGAAAAAGAAGATATTCAGTAAGATTGAGTAAGAACAGAGGTTTGATATTCTGACTCAGGTTTGGCGTATCCTAGTGCGTGTCCTTGCCTCTTACAATACACAGTTATTAGCAGAACATTTTAAAGTAGCTGCTGGCAAGACATTTTGCACGGTGCTGTTATGCTTGCCCTACAACATACATCTTGCTGTACTTACTGCTCTCGCTACCTTGTTGAAAAGCTCTTCCTGGCATGTCTTGCATTAGCAATGTGTTCCTCTGCTGCATAGTACAGTGGGCTCATTATCCTGGGCTCAATCCTCAGACACTACTAAAGTCAGAAAATATCACTGTACAGTGTTGAATACTAACTCATGGACTATTGCTTTGAGGCAATGGCACACAGACAGGAGGTAATGCAGATGAATGTCCTTTCTCTTTTTCTACACAATAATGTGGGACATAATGGGAAAAAGCTTTAGAAATTCTAAAGGCAAGCAATTTGTAAATAAATCAGCAAGTTGCCATGTAGGGAGGAAAAGATTTGTCTGAAGTGTAATGGCCCTGCTGCAATGTGCTCACTAAGCTCTCAGTGGCATTTTAAACATCATGAGACTTGATTTTGAGACTTCAAGGGAAAATAAATCATAAAAAGAGGTGCTCAGAACTCGAGTGCTGGGATCTAACAGAGCACGTAAGAAATACGACCAAAAGAAGGCAGACCTTTCCCTTCTGCCACAGACAGCACAGAAGAGGGGAGGCTCCGGTCCTGCAGAAAAGGAATGGGCCTCAAACCTCTAGAGTCCAAAATAGACCCTGGCCAGAGGTAAGTAGGACAAGACACAAAAAGCAAGATTGAGAAGCTAAACAATAGCAGTGCCCAAGGCACAGAAGAGATTGGACATTGATTGAGTGATAGTCTCTGAGGGGTGCCTAGCTGCCTTCATTTTGGGCAAGACTTAGAATTATTTTGAAGCGCTTTCAATCACCCAAGGACAAGGCTTCAAAACATCAGGGTCTTTCACTTTAATACACAGTAGCTGCCAGTATTTTTGTTTATTCAAGTTCCTTCTTTTTATATAAATAATTGCTTCTGCTTCACTTCAGCTGTCTCTCCAGTATGCACAACCATTCTGGCCAGGCAGGTCAGCAAGCGCTTCATCAAGAAACCATCCTATTCCTGAAAGAGGACATACCACTGTGACTCTAAACTGCGGCTATAAGTGTACATTTGAAACACACCCTGCTAGGCATTTTTGCCTTTTCTGCATGCTGATAGCAATGCAAGAGGAAGCCCTGCAGCCACAGCGGCTCTGCAAAACCACCTGCACTGGGAGCTTTCATTACAGAAGGACAACAGCAGTGGGGAGCATTTCCACTCCTGTGCCACAGACACAGGCACTTGAACTCTCTGCTCAGCATTTTCTGCCCTTGTGTGGTTCTTTCAAGCCTTTTCAAGACTTAGAGCTGAGGCTGCAGATCCTAGAGTCCCTCCAAGTGAGATGGATCCCCTTGCTGCAGGGCTTTTGATTTCCCCTAGACCTTTCAAGTTGCTCCTCATTTCCCGTTCACGCTGCTATGCTGCGCAAGACGGTGACGATGTCTTCTGTGAGGTCCTGTGCTTATGTGGTCTTTGCTCAGGTTGTGTCAAGTCCTTTCTCCCAGCTCTACAGCTATCTGCAGTTTTCCTTTACCTCTGTCCTGTCACTGTGGTTATTACCTATGATCCCTGCCAGATGGCAGCTGCCTTCCTTTGGCCATTACCCATGCTGCTACTCGCTGTCTTGCTTCCTATCTTTTCCACTCTGAACAGCAGCTGCAAATAACTGTCTCTTTCCTTCTTTTTTTTTTTTTTTTCCTGTGAGTGGCTTGTTTAGTGTAAATGTTTCCAAAACCTGCCTGCTGGACTGCAACCCACCCCTCTCCACACCTTATTCTTCAGTCCATCCATTCCTCACCTTCCATCTAGTCTCAGGGGGAAAAGCAATGCTGTGCCCCAGCTTTGGCAGGTAAGGAACTTCCTGACGGTCTTGTTTTTGCTATCAGTCCCTCTGCTGTTTATGCTGCCAACTTTGTTTGCTCTCGCTCTTTTTCATTTTTGATACCCACGGCAAGACATCTGGTGCTCAAATCTGCCCTGTTAAGTGCTGAATCGCATAAATTCTGCTGTAGCGTGCTACAAGTCGTGTCAGAGCAGAGCGTGTTAGACATGTTGTGCTGCAGAAAGGCATTGCTTGACTCCTGATCAGTTCTTGCCAGAGCTTTCTCCAGAGTCACCTCTCAGAAAGCAGACTGTCCATCTCCTGTCCTTAAAAATGACTATTTGCAAGGGCATCTTGGAGGGGCAGAACAATCATAACTCCTCGGTGTACCCTGCACACACATCACACTGGGTCTTACATGCTCTGCAATGCACATTGGTGCCTGGCCAATGGAATTAGACTGCCTCAAATAAAGCACCCTCTATCCCCAGGTATGAAGTTATTCATTTCCTGATGTCAGCTCTTATATCTACAGGGATTACTGCTTGTCCTGCTTTAAATAAAATCCCATCTTGCACATGTGCGTGCACACACACACAAAACACTCCATCCTTCGCCTAGTAATAAGACAGGCGATGCCTGTAGTACTTCTTCCTTCCAGTACAGCCACACACTGTGTATGAACCGTTTTGATGCCTTTATCATCTCACCCAGACAGCTTTCAGGAGCACTCATGACTTCCTAGGATGCTTTCTTTTCACCGGAGCTCACACTGCATCTTTATGCCGTGCCTCCAAGTGACACAATGGGATTGTCCCACCCTCCTATGCCGGGGAGCAGCTCCTTTTTTATCGAACTCCATATTGGTTGTGTCAGAGCTCCACCAGCGAGTACTCAAGGTGCTGACTTTGCAGTGATGTGGCTCCAAGCTTTCTGTGGCTCTGTCTGTTCCAGGGGTTTATAGCAATTTGGGACTGGTTCCCTGCATTGGATTGCCTTTACCCCATCACAAGGGGCTCTCACTGCTGCCAAATGGTGTCTCTGCATGTCAACTGCTTAGACAAATCTTGTGTCCTGAGAGGCGGGAGGATAAACAAGAAGAATCTAGTAGTTTATCTTCTCTATGAACCCCTAGAAATCCTTCTCCACTTTTGCTCTGGACATTTCCTTAGTGGCTTTAAGGATTTTGAGGTATAATTGGAAGCGCTCACAGAAGTTCAGGTCACTGTTCTCTGCAAGCTTCAGCTTATCTGCAGGCTAATATGCTGTTCTCTGCATCTCCTTTGGGCCAGTTAAAGTCTAGAATCATGGCTGGGCACTTTCTTTCAGTTACAGCAGAAATGCCATCAGCCACCGCCTTGGTGCCTGGGAGTCCCTCTACTGTGTGTTTCAGTTTCTGCTGGGAAGGTTGTGATCATGATCATGTTCCTGGCATTCACACACTGCGAGGTGTGATAAAGGTGATCAGGAATCCAGTTCAAGATTCTGTCCTAACTCGTAAGAAACGCTGAGTACTTTTGAGTTTGATACATCAAATTGAGCCTTACTTCTATTACTGCTAAAGACTGGTTGACTTCTCTCCAACCCTGTATACGCTGGTTTGGCATCAGTGTAGATTCTCATTTTATGAAGATATTTGTTGTTTTTCTTTTTCCTCTGCCACTGATTTATTCTCTGCTCCTTTCACTGTAGGTCTCTTTACAGCTCTCTTTTACAGAGTTTTCCCTCAGTAACATTGAAAGTACCAACAGAGTTTCCTCTTTTGATAGCTTGAATGTCAGGTTTGTAGTCAGATTTTGAGGTAGGCATCAGTCTAAAGACTAAATGGGTCCCATGGGGACTTCTCCCTCTGGTCTCTCAGACTGGAGATATTCTAGTGGTGTACTATGCTTACCACATGGCTTGCTCAGCAATGGATGGACTTTTTGAATGTCCTTTATCATAAGACCAAGTGATAATGTGCCACATTTCACAGCAACTTACCAAGTTTGTCTCCACTGGCCTCAAAATAGCCTCAATTGTAAATCATCTCTGTAAATTGTAAGTTCCACTACTGCAATCTAATGTTGCTGTTAATCAGTGTTCCTGGGGTTCTATTGCAGGTGACTTTGAAGCCCAGCTAAGAATACATTTGTCTCTGATTTGGTGGGATAGCTGTAATTATGGCTATAGTAAGACTGGTAGATTATTCGGGCACTGTGAGTACCCTGAAATGCCTTGATTTGCTAAGCCACTATTCATTTCCTCAGAAAATTCAACTAATGATGGTGCTTGTGTTCATCACCACTCTGCCTTCATCCTCAAGCTTGGGGTTTCATAACAAGACTTGTTGGGCTGTACGGACCACCACTTTCTGATTCCTTGCCAGGCAGCTCAAATAGAAATGCCATATGAAGGGGGTTTTCTTTAGATACGTGTCAGCTTTGTTGAAGCATCTTTCCTGTAAGCTGGAACGGTCCTGCAAATAATCTCACACAGGAGAAACTTCAGTGTTCCCAAAGCTGATTTCTTGGTTGTGTATTACAAGGACCCACTGCCAGGACTGCTTTTTGCTCTTACAGGAATGTTCTTGCTCTGGTGTTGCTCTGTCCTCATCAGGTGTTCCCCTTCTCTGACAGCAGTGCTTCGTGCAATGCTTATCCCCAGTGACATGGGGAAAGTTCACCTTCTGGTCTCTATACCCCATAACTAGCAGCATTCATGAATGAAGTTCTTGCTCCAGTGCTTGTGTAAGGTCTCACACTAGTAATCCAATCATGGTAAGCCAAAAGCAGGTGCCGTTAAGAGAGAAGTCATATGTATTAAACACTTGAATATGCTCAGGTAATCACAGAAAGCAGAAGCTCTTGCTAAACATTCAGGACTTCTTCCCCAAGAGCTGTTCTCGGTGTGCAAAATGGGAAAGAAATAATTTCCAAGGACTTGATGCAGTTCTCAATGAAATATGCTTTATTCCTTTCACACTCCAGACCAATTTGCTTGAGCAGGGGGTTTTCTCAATAGCAAGCAGCCAGTTGGACAAAACCCTGGGAAAGAAAATCTAGGACCAGGAAAGGAGGTCAGAGAAGGAGGAAGTGGTATTAAAACCATGACAATATTGTTGCTAAGCATTTTTAATTACGCTTAATGTTGAAATGGATTTCTCCTATGGGTAAATATCCACAAGAGTTTGGTATTTTCTGTAAAGTAGCTTGGGCACTGTGGGGTGGATGAGCACTTTGGCCTTCTGTTTTGTCTCATACAGCTGCTTTGGTGGAGGACAAAAGCAGGCTCAACCCTTTCCTAATACAGCATATTCTCTGTTCTGCCCTGCCCTGTCACCCTTCCACTGCCACACTTTGCCCATATCCAATCCATGGATGTGGGATAAAAACCAGCAAGGCAGCAGCATCTTTTCTCTCCAGGCTGGTCCTAGCAGCAAAACTGTCATGCGATAGCAGTTTCTGCTTCCTTCTTTGCAAGGATGCGCTACCAAGCTCTCATCTTCCGTCTGTGCAGCAACAGGTCTAGATCTACTCATTGCCTCTTTTGATCATCGAGAGCCCATATTTAAGGCTTTAAAAAGGAGCAGGAAAAACAGTGAAATGATATGACAAGAGGAATCAAAAGTCATTGTCATCTGCCATCAGCTATCGGTATGCTTTGAAGTATGAGATTTGATTATTCCAGTCATAACAATGCCTAATAACACTGTGGGATAGTAACAAGGCTCATAAATCAGTATTAAAAGACAAAAACCCTTTAAAAGATCCTTTGTTCCCTTCAAGGACTAAAATCCAACTGTTGACACCACAAGCTCACCTTTGGTTCTATCTGTTGACTCTATGTCATGGACCCTTACAATTGACAGAGTTTACTGACAGACCATTAGAAATTGCTTCTGCAAGGCAAATTTAGGCCAAACATCTCCCTTCATGCATAGCATGCTTTGTCTCCGGGGCCGTTAAATGACGTCTACAGTGACACCTGCACAACTCGTTTGTGGGTTTATGCAGCTCTAAATGGAGCTCTAATGTTACTAGGTTGTTTTCCAGGCTTGGATGGATTGGGGCTAAAAGCCTATGAAGATTTAAACAACCAGGACATTACTTGCCACTTTGGCTTTTGCAATGGTTTCTACCACACAAACTGTCTTTACACGTCCAGGAATTTTAGCGTGCTGAGACTGTCACTCGCAACACCTACATGAATGATGTCATGCTGGGAATGCCACTCTGCTTCTGCGTCCCTCAATTTCAATCGGTAATTTTCAGGTTCCCTGGTGACAGTGTTTAAAGCCTCTTTCACTGTGTAAAACCAATGGTTATTTTTTAATCCAGCTTCAGATTCACGGTCATTCAATACAATTTTTCTTTAATTCTTACAATACACTAAGATTTTTAATCGACAACTCAATTCTCTCTCTCTAAAAACAACAACAAAAAAATCTGTTCTTTCTCACCAGGGGAAATCTTTAGTTTGCCAGACTGAAACACAGAAGCCTGCAGCGTTCTCAACAAGGCAAAACCTCGAACTTGCAGAAACGGTTCCGCTTTTGCTGTGCTGACCTACCTCGGACACAAGGAGCCTATCAGTTCTGGTTGCCTGTGAGAAGTTACATCAGCAGCCATCAAAGATGGCAGCAAAGCTCCTCAACCTGTGCAACGCAGAACGCCTGCTGCTTCACCATCTGCTTGTGCTCGTCCACATCCAGCCAGGCTGGACGCCCTTTCCATGGGAGAGCTCAAGTGGCAGTGCTTCTCATAGCAAATGGCTCTCAGAGAGGGTTAACGTCGTTCGCATTGCACCACCAGACCTACCACCACACAAGGCTGGGCTTTTGATTGTTCGTAACTTGTAGTTTCCCTGTGAAAACTTTTGTACCTGAACAAAACTTCTCAGTTTGGGTCTTGGGGGGAATTGTCAGTCCAACTACAGGTGGCCGTTTTCTGTAACACAGAAAGTATGAAACAGCAGCCACCTGACTTCAAACTTGGCAGCAAGTTGGAGTCTCCTTCCATTCCTCAACAATTAATTCAAGCTGCTTAGCACTATAATGTGCAAACTTATGACCTCCTTGCAAGCCCTAGTTTTACTCATCATTTGTCTATGTACCTTAACAAGATTTTCACTCACCCTACAGCTAATAGCCCACTTTTCTTGGAAAGATATCTACCTTCCAGCATGATTGATTGTCCGTAATGTAAGTTAGATTGGAATAAGAATTCACAGAGTTCAAAGCTATTCAAAATGAAGAGGGGGTAGCAATAGCCCTGTTTGTCCTTCTGCTACTCTGTAAGGTAAAAACGAAGGGCTCTATTATTATTTTTTTTTCCTGCTACTGGTGTACCCACAGCTTCCAGTGAGGAATTGGGTCTGCTGTGCTAAGATGGCCCTCAGGAACAAAGAGCCTGAGCAGCTGTGACAGGCAAAGGAAGCACTCTTAGTCCTGTTTTTCAGATATAAAAGCAGAACGTATAGATTTGCCTGCAATCATGCAGGAAACCAAGGGCAGAACAGCACCTCGAACTCAGGCCTGTGATTGTCAGATCTGCGTTTTCATCACACTCCTGAGCACGTGTATTTGCCTTTGAACTAGTAGAGGGGGACAGAATACTGCACCAGAGGCGGGTGAGTGCTAGCTCACAGAGCTGTTTCTGCAAAGCCGTTCCAGGAGCACTGAATGCAGAGCTCTCCGAATACTTTGCAGTCAGCTCTGCGCGGCACGTCAACCGGGCATGGAATTCACTGCCATAAGAGGATGTTGAGTCAAAGGCTATGGCTGAGTTTCTTGAAGGGCTGAAAAACAGCCTGGATAGTTTGCGACTGCCCTTTTTTTTTTTTTTTTTTTTTTTTTTTTTGGAGGGCTGGTGATGGTGGTTAGTTTGTACATGGTTTAGGGCTGCTAGGTCCAAGACTGGGTGCTGATGCAGAGCCTCTAACGTGTCAGACAGAAAATCAGCATTTGTGATTTTCACCAGGAGACGACTTTCTCCTTTTATTTAGTGTTTTGATTGTTGTGCCCAGGAGTGGCAGAAAGAGGCTTGTCTCTTGCTCAGAACTTCACCAGAAGTTTCTCACAACTTTCAGCATATGTGACACTCACTGAAAATGGGGAAAAAAAAAGAAAAAGCCTATAGTAGGCTAGACAGGAAATCTGTTTTTCTTTGCACTTTTGTTTCCACCAGGGCTGGTGAATGCACCATGCAAAGTAGCTGTGATTACAGCACAGCTAGGACTAGAGGATTTTAGAATGATTTGCACTCCAGTGAAAAACCCCAAACCACACCACCATCAAAAAAATCCCACACCAAAACAGCAAAACAAGAGGATAAATAAGGGGAATTGAAAACAGAAACTGTCCATGAGGTCAGGTGGTTAAGTGTATTTGTACTGCCAAGGTGGTGATCTTAAGTGAAGATAATGTATTATGCAATGGAAAGCTAATGAGACCAGGTCTGTTAAACATGGGCTTGGTGTTACTTATCTCTGGAGTGCTTCAAATTACACAGGCCCAGGTTGTATTTGATCACCTCTCTCGCCTTGACAAAGTGAGCAGCAGGCTCTTATATAATGCACATGATCGTCTACTGTAGGGAACAATCCTGCACTGTCAGGGAAGGGAAGGGAAGCTGATGACATAATGGGTCTTCTCCATCTCGAAGTTATGTGATTCATCAATTAAATGAATTCAGTGGGATAAAGCAGCACGAAAGGGCAATCTCTCTGTAATACGCTGCCTGCCGATTAACTCTTCCCTCCCAATTTCAGTCGCACTGCTCGGGATCCAGCTCCCACCACTATGCCCAGGAGGCTCCGGCTGCGCAGCCCCGTTCACTAGCGAGCGCAGGGCTGGCCGGGGGCCGGGGCCGGCAGCCGCGCCAGGACCCCCGCGCCGCGCCGTTCCGGGCCGGGCCCGCACCACGGGGGCTCCGGGCACTGCAGGCGCAGCCACCGCCCGCCGCGGTTGCAGCATCGCCCTCCGTGCGCGGTGTGTAAAGCCCTGCACCGCTCCCGCCGTCTCCTCCGCAGGTGCCGCGGTGGGGCTGCGGGCAGCGACCGGCCGGGGGACGGGAGGGGTCGGGCGGGGAAAAGCGAACACCCCTCCGCCCCTCTGCTCGGCGGGGGGACGGGCGCTCCGCGCACCTGCCCGGGCCCCCGGTGCACCCCGCTCCCCTCGGAACCCGCCCGCTCTTCGCAACTGCCGCTGCGGGCTGGGGCGGCGCGGTGTCCCGCAGCGGGCGGGCGGGCGGGCAGCGGGCCGGGGCCGCCGCCTGCATTGCGTCGGGGGCGCGGCGCGCAGCCTGCCGCGGCGGCGGGGGCCGCGCTGGCGGCGGCGGGGGCGGCCGGCCCGGGAGGCAGCGTGCCTCCGCGCCTCCCTCCGCGGCCGGTCCTGCTCCTGCTCCCCCCGCACACCCCCCCGCCCTCCCGCTCCCCGTGCTGCACCAAACAGCTCTCAGGTTTCTGCTGATACTGCAGCGTCAAGAAATGGCTCGAGTTTGCTCCTTGCTCTTAGGCATTCAGCAGCCCTCCAGCTCCTGCCACACGCGTCCAGCTCCTGCCTCCTGCTGCTGCTGCTGCTGCTGCTGCTGCCGCCGGGACGAGCCAAGACCGGCCAAGGGGATGCGGCTGCAGGACTGCGGCTCTCTCACACCTCCCCAGCCGCCGCTGCCCAGCGCCCGGCTCCCTCTCCAGCTGTCTTAAGGGAAGAGAGCAGGAGAGCCAGCAGCTATCTAGGACTCATCGATTTTATTTACTAACTCAAACCTTCTGAAAAAGGTACTTTGCACTTTTCCACCCCCCACCCCCCCACTGCGGTTCTCGGCAGAAACTAATTAAACCCACTCGCCCTTGGTGCAGCCTAAGACAGTGTATGAATATTTCAGTGTCTCGCAGGCAGCCCTGTAAAGCGATCGCTGTTATTATTAAGAGGGGCGCAAGAGGAGGAGGAGGAGGAGGAGGGTTGAGTTTGCCGCTGCGGTTTTTGTTTTGGTTTGGTTTTTTTGGATGCTGCTGCAAGGCGACTTGACGCATTCCGGCACTGGCTCCTACTCCTAACCAGCGCATCTCCCTCGAGACAGGTAAGGAGAAGCCCCTTCTCCCCCCATGCTGTTGGACTGTTACTCTGGACAGGTTGGGTCTGGGATGTCGAGCTCCTTCCCCTCATTTCTCTCTGAGTTGTGTTTAGCCGCTGCAAAGCTAGGGAGGAGCTGCTTTGCTCGCACTCCCCTAATCTCCCCCGTTGGTGTGATGAAGTTATCAGTGCTCAGCTAACTCTCCACCGTCTGTGAAGTGGGGAGCGTGGTGGTCAGGACGCTTACTGCAGGAGCTGACCCTGCTGAAGTTGCCTGGGAAGCCCTCCTGATGCGCGCGGGGCACCACAGGGTCCACATCAGCCCCTTGCTGCCTTGGAGGTTTTGGTGCGTGTTCGGGGATGTGTGGGAAGGCGTCGGGCTCCGCATGTGCTGCCGTAGTGGGCAGAGTGGGTTGTTCTTGCCGGTGTGAAAGCCAGTTCATTGCGCCTGAGCGTGTGTGTGCGGTGGGGCTTGGGGGCTGGTTTGTTATGTTTCTCTCCTCCCTGGCAGCCTCCATCCTGCAAGTGAGCTTTGTGCCTTCAAAAGCAGAGTGTCTCCATCCCTCTGTCCCCAGCGCATAAGAGGAGAGGACCGGGGCAGTGTCGGGGGGCAGGAGATGGAAATTTGCTGAGTTGGCATTGCAAGGACTCGCCTCCCGGCCACCCCGTGATTTATTTATTTATTTTTCTATCTATTTATTTATTTATTTATCTGTGTATGTATGTGTGTGTGTGTGTGTGTGGTAACTTCGTGACAGCAGCCGCAGCGATGGTCGAGTCATCGAGAAAAGTGGACAGATCAAGTTAAAGGCAAACGGAGACGGCTGGGGAGGGGACTTCAGCCTGGGGGTGCACTCCATAGACCTTCAGCCTCCCAGCTTGTGGGACAGGACCCCTCACCTTACCTGCCCTCTTCCCCCCCCACCCCAAAGGTACTTTTTCCCCTCTTTCTTCACCATCCCATCATCCCTGATGCCTCTCCTTCCATCCCAGCTCTCCTTTCCCCTTTTGGATATTTCCATCCTTTAGGTTCCTCATCCATCCCTTCCTCAAGCTCTTCATCCCAACCCATCATCCCTCCCTGCAGACTCTGAGCTTCACTCTAGCCCTCCCCACCTCCCTGCCCCAAACTGCCCTGGGTCTCTCTGCTCTCCTCCATCCTCCTACCCATTCTCAAGTCCCTCTCCCTCACTTCTCCTCCCCTGCCCCGAGTCACCCTTCCTGTGTGCCACCATGACCGTGATGGCTGGAGAGAACATGGATGAGACTTCTGCACTACCTGGCCACCCCCAGGATAGCTACCAGCCTGCTGCCCACGATGACCACGAGTGCTGTGAGCGCGTAGTGATAAACATTGCTGGACTACGCTTTGAGACGCAGCTGAAGACCTTAGCCCAGTTCCCCAACACTCTTCTGGGCAATCCCAAGAAGCGCATGCGGTACTTTGACCCCTTGCGCAATGAGTACTTCTTTGACCGGAACCGGCCCAGCTTTGATGCCATCCTCTACTACTATCAGTCTGGGGGGCGGCTTCGCCGGCCGGTCAATGTGCCCTTGGACATGTTCTCTGAGGAGATAAAATTTTATGAGCTGGGTGAGGAGGCCATGGAGAAGTTCCGGGAAGATGAAGGATTCATCAAAGATGAGGAGAGACCCTTGCCGGAGGGGGAGTACCAGCGCCAAGTATGGCTCCTCTTTGAGTACCCAGAAAGCTCTGGGCCTGCAAGGGTCATTGCAATAGTCTCTGTAATGGTGATCCTCATCTCCATCGTGATCTTCTGTCTAGAGACATTACCTGACCTGAAGGAGGACAAGGAGTATACACTGCATCGCACTGACAACACCACTCAGGTCTACAAATCCAACATCTTCACAGATCCCTTCTTTGTTGTGGAGACCCTGTGCATCATCTGGTTCTCCTTTGAGCTGGTGGTGCGCTTCTTTGCTTGCCCCAGCAAGACTGAATTCTTCAAGAATATCATGAACTTCATTGACATTGTGGCCATCATCCCTTACTTCATCACCCTGGGCACCGAGATGGCCGAGCGGGAGGGGACTCAGAAAGGAGAGCAGGCCACCTCCTTGGCCATCCTGAGAGTCATCAGACTGGTAAGAGTCTTTCGAATCTTCAAACTCTCCCGGCACTCTAAGGGCCTCCAGATTTTGGGACAGACCCTCAAAGCAAGTATGAGAGAGCTAGGTTTACTAATCTTTTTCCTCTTCATTGGGGTGATCTTGTTCTCTAGTGCGGTATATTTTGCTGAGGCTGAAGAACCTGAGTCTCATTTCACAAGTATCCCTGATGCTTTCTGGTGGGCGGTGGTATCCATGACCACTGTGGGCTATGGTGACATGTACCCTGTGACAATTGGAGGCAAAATCGTAGGCTCCTTGTGTGCCATCGCTGGTGTGCTGACAATTGCCCTGCCTGTACCTGTCATCGTGTCCAACTTCAACTACTTCTACCACCGAGAAACAGAAGGGGAAGAACAGGCTCAGTTACTTCACGTTAGCTCCCCTAATTTAGCATCTGACAGTGATCTCAGTCGCCGCAGCTCCTCCACAATCAGCAAATCTGAGTACATGGAAATCGAAGAGGATATGAATAATAGCATAGACAATTTTAGAGAGGCTAATCTCAGAACTGGCAACTGCACTGTAGCCAACCAAAACTGCGTTAATAAAAGCAAGCTGCTGACTGATGTGTAAACAAAAAAAATCAAAATCCCCACTCACAGCTTGAAGACTTTAGTGACACAGTCACACTTTGTAGATGCTTTACTGATAGTCTTTGAATGCTTTATTTACGTCGTAAATGCACTGTTGCATTGCGACTTTTTGCTCAGCGATAAAGAAGCTTCCAGGATCCATGAAAGATAAGATTTTGTTTATTTTTGAAAGGCACCTTCCACCCGGTAAATGGTAACCATTTGAACTAGTTTAGTTTTAAGCTGTATGACGCTAGACCTGAACTTTTCCTCTCCCATTTCCCTCCCTTTTTTTTTGGATGAAGTTAACTTAAACTAAGCAAGACAGTTTTTAGAGCTATAAAGCATATGCATGGATTCCAGTAAAAATATTCTGCAAAACTGCACAGTTGCAAGAAAGTGCGTCAGATAATAATAATAATAATAATAATAATTATAATAATAAAAAAAAAGGATGATTAGCAAAAACCTGCAGCAAGTATTTGCCGTGGTTTTTATGAAGAAGCGCAAATTTTCCCTCCACCCCCTATGTGAAAGACTACATACTTCCTATCTACAGATCCACACAGCACCTTATTAAAAACATACTTAGGCCTGGTCTGTTTTGCTGTCCACAGAAGAACTACTCTAAAGGGAAAATAACAAACAAAACTGAAGACAAAACATCTGCAATGCTGCTAAGTTCTCTTACGTGCAGATGATTTAAACACACTTTTCCTTTTCCCTGTCCAGAACTGGATACAAAACTTTAAGCCCCTCTGTTGCAAGATAGCACAATGGAGTTTAATATAAGCATGTTTGAATTTGATACTATTTATTTTATAATCGCATGCCTGAAACTTTACCTCAGACAATAGCAGATAAGCTTTCGTTTGAACTGAATCTTCTAAAAATAAGTCCTTTATCTCTTTTTTCTTTTATTTTATTTCCTTTTTCTTTTTGATTTGCATTCACCAGAAGTGCACTCCTTAATTTATTAAATCGTTGACTAGTAATTTAAAGTACTGTATTTAAGTGCGTATGTTAGTCAAACGGGAACAATAACTTTTGGAGATCAAAGCATGTTCAAATATTCAGCATTATGGCCTATTTGATTAAGGTGTTACTTGAATTAATTAATGCATGAATTCAATAATAATAATACTAATAACAATAATACTAATAACAATAAAAATAAAATTAAAAAAAAGTGCTGAGGGCCTGAATGAACTGATTAGACAAACATGATTGTTTTCCTGCATTGCTCAGGGAAGTGTGGTGGCTTTTGTCCAGGCATTGTTGGAAAGGAACATACCCCATCCCTTAAAGGGAAAGCTGTATGGAAAATTAAGAAGTCAAGTTATATCTAGCAACACCTAAAACCTAGCATCCTTTACAGCTGAAAGGCACAGATGCATGCTTTTTGGTGCATTCTCAGAATGTAAATGAAACTTATCCATTATATGCATCCAAATTGCAGCAGCTGGTTTCTTTTGCAGTCATTAGTTGAGACTTTTTTGTATTCCCCTAAAAGTCACTGAAGAGACTCAACAGATTGATTTAGGTAGTTGTGCAGTGCCTTTATCTTACATCCCCTAAATTGCTGAAAGTGCCTCTAGGAACTGAACTGATCAGAGATAACAAAGGAAAGGGCAAGGCCCCAATGCTGTCAGGAATGTTCTGTGGTGCCTCCTGGCACAGCACAGAAGGGGGCTAGAGAAAGAAAGAAAAGGAAGGAAGGGAGGAAGAAAGAAAAGAAAGAAAGAAGGAAAGAAAGAAAAAGAAAGGAAAGAAAGAAAGAGAAAGAAAGAGAAAAAGAAGGAAAGAAAAAGTGTGATTGAGGACGTAAAAGACGTTAGCAGAGACCACCAGCGCCCATGGGATGCCTTCTATCCCCAGCCAGTCTGATGCCAGATAACTCATAGTTGTGTTTATGCAAGACTTCAGGTTTCCCTAGGGTGTTCATAGAGATGTTACTGCCATCATTGTATCTGCCCTTCCTTTCCCTGAGATGGCTTTTTGGCAGCCTGTCCCAGCATGACGGGATGCAGGAGGAACTAGGGACCAGCATAAACTGTGGCATCTCCCAGTCAGGCAACCGGAGTGCAGTGCTGTGCTTTTCTTTCCCTTGGATTTCACAGCAGGTGGGTGGGAGAGGCTTTCCAATGCTCTCCCATCCCTGCCTCCTCCATCCCCTTTCAGCAGTCTGTCAGATCTTAAATCCCATCACAGATCCCTTAAGTGATACTCTTCTTTCTGGTCCCTAACCTTACTCTACTTCCACCATCACCTGGTGAAGAAGCAACACTAGGAGAAGGTACCTTCTGCAATATGCTGGCCTTGGCTGCTAGGCTCTGGAAGATAATATCCTTTGATCTGAACTAATGTAGGCACTAATCTTTATTTTTTAAAATGGACAAAGTTGAGGATTTTCATTCTGCACTTAGCATGTGGCCAACTGCTGTTGAACACTTCTCCTTCCACATTGTATAGATCCTTTCCTCTTCTATCTTTCTGATAGATGTATATATGTGTATAAATACATATATATGTGTGTCTGAGCATATGTATGTCACACACATATGCAGACACACATCTATATAAAATCAAGACACTTAGAGTTAAAAAACAACCCTAACTCTGTAGTTAGTTACACACAAGCCTGACCTGCCAGGTTTCCAGAAAGACTTGATTTCACTTCTCACTGTGTGGCTTCTGTGAATCTTAATGAAAAAGCGATCAGGAACTGAGGGAGCACTAACTCCTGCAAGAAATGCAAAGCATCAGATAAAACAGGGCATTACATCCTCTAGGTAAATGTTGTAAAGCTTCCTGTCCCCCACTCACACCCCTGTCCTTAGAACAACTCTTTCCCTGGTAAATCCTGGAGGTCCTGATCTTCCCAAACACTTGAATTCTAGGCTATGACTTCTCATGTCGAAATGGACTTGAACGCTGCACTCAGTTTATCAAACAACCAACCGACTGAACTAAACAGCAATAATCAATTCAGTGCTGTGGAGCTGATGAACAGAAAGTAGCATCTGGGAGATGAGATCTCACTTTGGTGACTTGATTTCTGCCACAGCTGGGTATGCACACCTCAGTTTAATGAGCAGAATGATAATCTTCCTGCCTATGTAAAGAGGAAAGTGCTGCATGCAGCGATTCTTCTCTGGCAGGAGACCGGGATGGATCTCTAGGGCTCGGGGTGGTCTGGGGAGCCTGAATGTTGCTTTGTCCATTTATAGCTCACTGCAAAGGATCTCAGTACGTGTGGAGTCCAGGAACTAACCTCACATAGCATAGGCATGCTTTTTCAACAAGTTTGGACAACAATAACAAGAAAGAGCTCTTACTCCCTTTACACAGGAGCGCTGAAATGTCTTTGTGGGCCTGAAGGTGCACTTAACAAACTGCCTGTTCTTATCAGTAAGCACTCTTTTCTTTCTTTCCTTCCTTTCTCTTTTTTCCTTTTTCTTTTTTCTCCCCCTTTTGGCGTATGTTTCTTTTTGCCACACGTGAGCTCTATACCGTTGTTTGTGTCAGCAGCAGAGAACTGGAAATGACCTGATGGCCAATTTAGTGAATCTCTGAAAGAGCCCTTCACTCATTTGGTAGGGACCTCCCAGAAGCTCTGGTCAGGTTATGCTGGACAGAGAAACCAGTAGATATGGCAGTCTTAGTTTGGCTGTAGTTTTATGAGTCAAGGCAGCCTCGTAAACTCCTGTTCCAGCATAAGGAGTCACTACCCAAGCCTCCTTTACCAGCCACTGCTCTGTGCCTCCCAGTGCTTCTTACTTGCCCTCATACAGCTTCTTCTCCATCTGCTTAGTGACGGGGAGGAGGGAACTTACCTGGCATGAGCAAGGCAGCAGTGCACTGCAGTGCAGAGGCAGGAATGAAGCGGAGATGCAGTGGGCGGGAATCCCATAGGCTTGTATCACTGCCAAAATTCCCCATCTGGTCCTACCTTACTTAGCTGTAGAGCACTAGGGAACAGGCAAAGGAGCAAGGAGGAGAGTGAAAATGGAAGGCTCTGTACCCCCTTCTTTCACAGAACGGAGGGGTTGCTGCCAGATTGCCAAGAGCTCAAATCCCGTGTGTGGCAGCTCCAGCAGAGACCATGAACTGGATTTACTTGTCTTCGTGAGGAAGTTAGTGTGCTGCAGTAAGCCAGGGTGTGAGTTCACAGCATCCTAGCAAACCCATGCGGATTCCCCGCATGGAGTCTATTAAGCCTTATCTCCACCGGGGGCTTCAGGAAAGCTAATCCAAATTAATGAAAGGTGTGCATTTAAAGTAGATTTGTTAAACTGCTTTAAAGCCCAGCATGGACATTCTGTTGCAGTATAAAAGCAACCTTAATCTGATTTAGAGTCATTCTTTTTGGAAGGAAAGTAAGCTGAATTGAATTAAGGCTGCTTTAATTCTGAACACAATGGGGCTTAATGCAGTTTACCTCATCTGCCTCACAAGTTCATTCAGTAGATAAGCCTTTAGTAATCATTAAATGTAATGGAACTGACCCTACTTTGCCGAGGTTGGCTGGGCACAGTGCAGCCACGTGTTACAAAATTCTTATTACATGAGTGCTGGAAATTCACAGCCTGGCTTACTGAGGGCTAACGTGTTTTTTCCTGGTAACAATTCTAGTGATTTCCTTCCTTTGTTCCTGGTTTACACATTTGTAGGTGTGAGGAGAATCAATCCCGCTGCCTTCTGGGAAGTTGACAATGATCGTGGCCCAAGGAAATTAATTTTCCCTTACTAAGTCCCTGTGCACGTGCTTAACCTGATGTACTTGTGATCAGGTGGACAAGCACTTGAAAGACACTACGGAGCCCTAGAGACAGGACAAATTCAGCAGAAGTCCTCTTGTTTTCAGTAGTGATTTTGCCCAAGTAGAGATTTCAGGGATCAGACACTTCTTTAGCAAATCGTCTGTGTATCATTCGCTAGAGGCTGCATTGGCCCAAGTCTATAAATGGCAACTTTCATGGACAAATTTTTTACTAAGGGACAATTGTTTTCATTAGATAAAAGTACAAAAAGTTTGTTTCTATTATGAGAGAGCTGAAACCCAAGCAAAACTTAAAAACCTGCTTATTTTTAAGCATAAGGAGCTGAGGGCAAGTTTCACTTTTCCATATTTCACACTTGGACAGTGCGGTTTCTTATATGCACATATATTAACCAAAATAAAATAAACACTAGGACAGGAACACCTGCAATGTATTAGAAAAAGGTGGAAAGCTGCATTTTAGAATAAGATCTTCTGCAAACATATGTAATGCATGGAGAGAATATCCTCCTTTCCAAATGTTAGCTTGATGACTGTTCTGAGACGGGTGCCATTCTGGATTAATTAACATAAAGAAGAGGGAAGTACTGCAGCTTTTCCAGGAATGGTCTGATCCTGTAGGCTTCTAGCAGCCTGATGCCACTGATCATCACAGTAATTTCAGACTCGTAGGAATGCAGCACCAGCTCCAAAGTGTGATTTATCCTCTGTAGCCACAGCGCGGAACAGAATTGGAAAGCTGTTCTTGCAATTGCACAGCATGGCAAGTTTGTTCCAGACCTGCCTATGGCAAGTCTGAAACAGGCTCCTTATCTGAGCTGCTTTAACCAGGGACCTACATTTCAATTTTGGTTAGACTTACTTTGGCTGAGTTCTTTTTCTGTTTTTTTTTGTTGTTCTGGCTTTACCTAATCAGGTGTAGAGAGTTTCTTTTTCCTGAAATGCTTATCAAGTATTCTTAAAGGTGTCAGTATTTGTATCTGCAAAAATGAAACTTCAGGGTGTTCTGTTTCACTCAGTACAGGTGAACTTTCCACTGGTGAGGTCAGCAATTTTATGTTGTCAAGGCATAGCATGCTTTGATATTTTCAAAGGAAATAAAATAAAACTGAGGTCTTAACTGAAATTTGTCTCAAAGTATCTGTTAATATCTATGTAACTGTATATTTCACCTGTTCACAGGCTCTGGCAAATGTCACTACAAGTTATAAAAAATAATTTTCCATTTCTAGTTTCTATAATAAAATGAAGACGTTGCATTCAGTTCCTTTAGGTGCATCAGTCTTTAATCCATGTTATTGTTTCAGTGACATTTCTATAATGTAATTGGGATCACATGTATATTTTACTTTTGTACAAAAGTAAAAATGATATTTTTATGACTAAATTCAGCAAACCCTTACCTATAACATGCTAAGGTGGAATCTTTTTTTCCTTTCCTTTCCTTTCCTTTCCTTTCCTTTCCATATAAACCATTGTTTTTGCAGTATGTCGGTTTGAAATGAATGAATAACAGCTGTCAATAGAACTGTGTATGGCCTCTCAGACATACCTCTGATTTTAAGGATCAGATATTACCGATGTGAAATATATAAACTGAATAGTCTCCATATGAAAGTGCACCATCAGGGCAACAGATCATTTAAGCTGACACAACTGTACTTATTTCCACCATTTACAAATCGCTTACACTTTGGGTCAAGTATGTACTTCATGGTCACGTTACAAGTCATTTTACTTCCAGTAGTGAAATCGTTTGACTTACCATTTTTAGAACTTACAATGTTATGAGTTCTTGAACTATTGGAAATGCATAGTTTTCATCTATGCAATTTTACCTGCTTCTGTACTTGTTCATCTGTTCATACTTGGCATCAATTAAAGATAATTTTTAAGGAACTTACCCAGGATACTCTGTCTGGTTATTTTCTGGAGTCTGGTTTCTCTGTTATCACTGCTGGCCAGTTCTATCTGAAATGAATGGTTCATTCATTGATGGTTTTCTTATCGGATGGTATAAGAAATGGCAATGTAGTGAGTGGGAAATGTGGCCACAGGCTTTGAGAGGTTTGTAAATGTCAATTCAAGCTTTACAGTACAATTAATCCAAGGATTTGACTTCCATAGGCTTTGCATCTAGGCTTGAGTGAGTAATATTCTGGGGCCAAACTCTGCTGCCTTCACTGCTGAGACAGCATTCAGTTCCACCAAAAGCCATGGAAATAAAATTAAGCCTACTGATTGTGTTCTCCAAGGTCTTGTGAGTATCAATTAGCACGTTACTGGCTACGTTCCTAAATCTGAACCACTGCCTGTAGCATTATCATACAAGTGCTGACTCGAAATCAGGTTTCAAAGAACTATGTGACCGATCATGGTTTTTTGGTTTGGGTTGAACGTCAGCAAGTCAAACTGATTTGGTCTTGTTGTCTTTTGAAAACTGTTTTTTCAAGGTGTGTTTCATGCAAACTGATCTGATACAGCCATGCCTGCCTTGTCTCAATATTGTATTAAAGAAGGCAATGACATAAACGCTAATTATTTTATGACAAAGGTATTGTGTATTAGAAGTCCATCTATAAGGACTGCTAGTTCTTTCTGTAGATAGGTGCAGTTCGTAACAGTGGGATACATACATGGTAGACTGCTGATTACATATGGTAAAATGAAGTGAAAATACCCATACCTTATATGAGGCAGAACATTTTGCGTGGCCTGTCATGTGATTTTATTTTATTATTTGTTTTTCTTTCTTGGTCAAGAAAAGCTTTCATCAATGGTGTCCTCGTTCATCAATAGCTTCAAGTGTATTTAGTCAGTCTCATTAAATCTCACTTACAGATTGTCAAATAGTGTTTTGTTGGGCTGACAGTAAAGATGAGCAGTTATCAGTCTTAAATAGGTCTAGTCTAAGTCATTTGTCTGTCAGCTGCTCTGTGGTGGTCCGTGCCTCAATTCAAGAGTGTGATCACTGTCATTGGGTTTTGTTGGCTCTAGGTGTGTCTAAAGTCTGATTGGTTTCCTGTGTAAAAAAAAAAAAAGAAAGGCTTATCACCTCTGCAGTATCAATCTTCTCCCTTTTGTTCTTAGCAAAGCTCCTGTAGCCTTCTTTGAATCAAATTGTAATGTTGCTGAGTAACCTGTTTTCCTGAATCTGCAATTCTCTTGCTGTGTAACCCATTTCTCTATCCCTCTACAAGTCTCCTCCTTTCTTGGCCTCACTTCGTCTAGTGAAATACTATTCCCAGAGCCTACTCTGCTGAGGTCCCTCATGGTCTGTCTCATTATACCTGTCGTGTATCTAGCTCAAAAAGCTGCTTTCTCTTAGGACTGGGAATGCCGATTCTTGTATCACAATCATACATTTTTTTGAGGAAAAACCTTGCCCGTTTCCATCTGTGTTGCCTCCTCTGTGTGGGAAGCGCACCTGCTAGGTTCCTTTGGCCATGCTGCTAACAAGATAACATCTCATACTTTATGATTTCTCATCGTTCCCACAGCCTGTACATTCGCTGTACCCCTTGGTATGTCTTGTACTGAGACACTGTGATGTGGTCAGTTTTGCTAAGTGAAGGTTTTCAAGCAAAACTATGCACGTTCAGGGCCAGGTTCTAGGACATGGTTTTTGCCCTCTAAAATGACTTCATTAACACAAAAAAAAAAAAATCAGCATTGTGTCCTGAGTTAGTTGAGTCTCTGTGTGAATTTCTTACTGAATCTCAGAAGAAAATAGATGTGTGGATTTTTTCCACCACAATGCAAATCCTCCTATCTTGTCTTTTGTGCTTCATGAATTACAAAATTTTTGTGTATTGAGTCCTTCCTTTGGTTACACCACGCTGCCTCCTTATACCGTAGGTTTTCTCTGAAGTAACCCACACAGAGGAAAAAATTGTGGCTCTGAAGATGTAACTTAGGAAACAGGCATGTTGATGATCCATGGAATAGGCTCCTCTTTCTTCTCAGCTGCACTGGCACTCAGGTTATAAGGGGAGCAAAGACTAATTCAGCAGACATTCAACACAGAGAGGGAGAGAGTCCATTCAGTAACAAGGCGCTAGTTTTATATGTTACCTTCTTTATATACTATTGATTATTTAAACATTAATTTGATTTACCTAACAATTGGTCTCCGAAGTTATTCAGTTTACAAGTCCTGTTTGATTAATGGATACAAAATTATTGCTTTATGGAAACATATGAATCTCAGGTGTGAATATGTACTCCCTTGCCATGCAGAAACTAGATATTTATACTTCAATGAATAAGAATCCTAATGCTCCACAGCACAAAATGACTCTTACCTCTGAAAGCAAGAAGAAACTTTTCTCTCAGGTGTGCTGTTACCCACCGTCTAAGTTTCATCCTTCCTCTAAAGCATCTGGAGCAGCCGCCTTCAGGGCTAGCAGTCCAAGTCAGATGGCCTGACTGCCAAGGAAAATCAGATTGTCTGATTCAGTGCTATCCCTGAGAGCAGCCGCTATGTACTGCCGCAGCCAAGCTCTGCAAATACGCACAGGGAACTGTTGTGCTCCTGAAGTAAACCAGAGCCCACAGAAGTAAATAGGATTGTATCTTTTCACTTCAGGAGGCTGTTGAAAGACCATGATTTCATGCTCCCTTTCAGTCTGCTAAGAAAAGAAGATGAGAAATGTTCTGTACTCCAGGCTTTTAACAGGTACTTTTAGAGCTGCATTATATCCCATGGTTGGTCTTTCTATAAAAATGTTCACTTTATAGAGTGTCGAGATTAAGCGTTCAAAAATCAAAGAAGCTTTAATTAGCATGACATTACTTCAATCCACTCAGCTTCTCTAACAGCCTCCTAAAATACCTCACATTTTATTCCAACGAGAAGACAATTATGACTCTTGAATAGAAAGCTTTTACAGCTAGGAGATGAAAATGTAATTGTAGCTGGTATATTTGGTGACCTCCTCTCACTAGGTAGGAACACTGGCACATTTGGCTTTTGAGCAGGGGAGCCTGCAGTTGTCACTGAGTGTGATGGAAAGTGCTGCATAAAAAAGGCTGGATGATTCTTAAAGGAGGATGGGTGGAGGACAAATGTGTTCCGTGGGTCACCATCCTGCCTGGTTAACAGCAGAGTGTGAGGAATAGGAGGATCACCTACATTCAGTTCACATGAGAAGCCTGCTATGTGACACCCAGATGAAATGTGCAGTGGGGTTTAGCGTCCCACCGTTACCTAGGGTGATACCATTGATACAGCCTTCAGTCACGTCACGAGAGTTACTTAAACGTCTCTGATTTGTACAAATAATAAGAGGGCAAATGCCTGAGGGCTTGACAATCCAAATGCCCCTGCTATAGCAGGCATATGTGAGGAGTTTCCGTTGTCATTTCAGGGTCTGTAAGAAGTACTTCATACTCTTCATCTTGATACGTGCAAGGAGGGTTCACTGGGGAAGGAAGTGGCTAAACGCACAGTTACACTCTCTGGTGGTGCACACATTCATGTTCATGGTATCACGCACTTTTACAGACGCTCATTTACTTTTGGTAGTGTTGTTTCTGTGGGACAACAAATACATAGGTCTGAAATCAGGCCCATAGCTCAGTATAAGGCTAACTATTAAGAATAATTTGGTAGTGAGCAAGACAGGAAAAACCAGCCGTTCAAACGCCTAGCTCTCCAGACAAGCCATGGAAGGATTCGCCAGCTATTTTTCCGTGAATACTGAGTACACAATATAGACTTGAACTATTTTTTCAGGCTGGAAAATAAATATTTTTTTTAATTTATTGAATATATAACTCATTGCTGCTTGGCCATTCTGAACACAAATCTGCGTGCAAAATTTTGCACTAATTTCTGAGTGAAGGATCTTCTAGAGTTTTATGGCATTTGGTTTCCTACACATTCCGGATTGATGGTGGGAGCTGAGACTGCCAACAGGGTCCTGCCTCCAAGTGGAATCACTCGGGCAATGGTAGGTGGTTAGATGTATCTTTGCCTTCTTCTGGTGACTTTCACCCTTCCCTTCTGTTTTCAGTGTGCACTATTCGTCTTCAGACCAAAAAAAAAAAAATCCCAGCTTACAAGACACATAGCTTTCCTTTGGTTTCTTTTCTAGTTAGCCGAATATTGTTATGAACCTGGTTTGCTGAACTTTGACTGTTGCTGTGGCTTTTACTGCTAATAAATCACTTGCAAATATTGGTGAAATACTCAGAGATTCATTTATTTCCCACTACCCTGATAACTGAAGTGTCAATTAATGTCATTACATTTGGTCATTTCAGTGGCAAACTGGGTTTTTTTAGGAATTTGAAAAGATAAAAGGGGAAATGAATGGTTCCCAAAACGTACTTGAATGGCTTCCTTTCAAAGAGGGGGAATTTTTGAAACTTTTTTTTTTTTTTTTTGCTTGAATTGCATTATCTTTGCCTTACTTGTTTGGGAAAGAACAACAACAAAAAAAAGGATCTGTGTTACTTGGGATACATGCCTTTGCTATTGTTATTTAGATTATAAAAATGGCTGGCATTGCAAGACGAGCATTTACTGCTATTTGGGCTTTAGTGTAAACTCTTGTGGTACTTAATATTGAAATCCTGAAGAGGGTAAGATATGAATCTTGTAGGAACAGCTGCTCGGTAGGTACAGCAGCAGTGTGGTATTTAGAGGGTAATAACGCTGCAGCGTGGTGGTTGTGCAGTTCTGGAGTGACGGCCACAAGTGGTCATCAGAGTGCAGTAATGAAGCTGAAACTGAGCGTTGGCCACTTGGCTGAGAATCCGGCTAAGACCTCGAAGCCACCCTGCATCATTGCTTCAGTGAGGCAATGGTTCAACAAAAGAATGAATTAACTTTAAGGCTCCAAATACCAAATAAGAGACCTTTTTGCTATGAGAAAAACATTGATCTGATATCAACTTGCTTGTCCTGAACAAACTTCTTTGATACATTGTGATGGGCTAACGTCTTCCAGTGGACTTCATGCCACGTTGACTTCTGTCATTTTGGCTCTAACATTTTGCACCTTTTTCCTCTACGCTTTTGTCTATCCTCCTGAGCTTGAGACATAAAACTGGCATGAACCAGAACGCTGCTATGTTTTGTGTGCTGTGGCTAGTCTGTCAGAAACACCGTTGAATGACCTAACATAGGTGAAATTTGTTTAGCTGAACGCTCCAGCTAGTCTGTATGTTTGGTGTGGAGACTTCAAAGCCACTGATTAAGTCCTTCTGGGATAGTGTTGAATTCACCTCCCACATGGCATCAAGGGGCATCCTGTCAGCTCTTGGGATGGAAACGCAGTAAGATCTTGGTGTCACTAAAGACTGTGATGCCTTCCTGGTGTCTGGGCAGAACTGGAGTTCTGCTCTAGTCTGCTTTGGCTTTGTGTCTGTTTGCCCTCTAAATATTTCATGTGCCGTTCTCGTTATTTGGTCACGTTCCAGTGTACTGTTGAAGAGCAGCTGTGTTTTGTCTCAGAAGGAGAAGCATTTCAGAAATGGGAAGGGTGCTTGTGTGTCAGTTTATTAAATTGGTAAAGGGTTTGTGCACTGTTCAGGATGACGTGCTATGTTAATATAGGGTATCAGTCTATATATTGGAAGATGCTAAGCAGAAGTCTGAAACTATGGTAGTCAATCTCTTCAATTATTAATTAAAGGTAGTAAATGGAAGCTGGCTATCACTGCATGGTATACAGCCACTATTGCTAATGTGTATTCAAAGCATGCGTTCTGTCTGACAGGGCTGTGATGTATTTTTCCTGGTCTTCAAATGTCTGTGATCGCATCCGTTAATGACACTTTAAAAAGGCTGCTGAAAGTGACCAACATAAAGAGCAACTCAGTCCTGCTCCAGATCAGATCCATATGTCCACACAACCCTACGTCCCAGGTTGGAATATCTGTGATGGGGAGGAGAGTGCAGGGGTGTTGCTCTTTTGATTTCTGAGTCTCTTTTTGGTAATACCCATTAAGTCCATACTCCTGTGACTTGGGTACCAAAATGAACATGAAGAACGTAGGAAATCAGACTTCACTGCCTGAATCATGTGTGGCTCTTTGCTCCCATAGAAAATGAAAAATGCCCTGGTGCAAATCAACGTAACTTATTTCTTCTGAACTAACCATCTGAGGGTCTTCCTTTCCTATTCATATCTGATAATGTTTTAGATAAATAAGAGCTTTTATACGGCCAACAGGGAAGAATATTGCCCATCAGGTCCTACTATAGTACAATAAATAGGAAAAAAAGCCTTCTTTTAAAGGAGAAATGTGTTAAAGTGACACCAGATACATTTTCATCTATTGGTGTTTTGTGACTCCGGACATTATTCTGTGATCACACTGAATTTATGCTTTAAGATAATAAAATTAGAATCCGGAGACAATGAAATATATATGTGAACATCCTTTATTGTGCCCATAGGCCTCATAACCATGATGCTGTTTTAGTGAAGACTTAAATTCTTCTCTTTCTCTGTGTGTAACTTGAACTTAATTTGTAACAGTTTATGAAAAACATAAATGGATTACTGGAGAATTAATTTGGTATTATCTAAGATACAGGAGAAATGTCAGTTTTCATGCAGACATTTAGAGAGCAAGTTAACTTGTTAATTCCTACTCTTTTTTTTTAAGAGTCCTCTGATAAAGTGAGTGTAAAGTATCAAACCAATTTGTAATTTGCTGTAGTGAAAGTTAATATGCTCCAGGCTTTATTTGCTTTACAGGAAAGCCGAAAACCTCCTGCAGATGAATGTTATCTAGAACTGTGGTGGAAGAAAGTAACTAGTTCTCTCACAGTAAATCTCTGCTATGATATTTTTAAATCTGCTCTTTTATCTTACTTTGTGCAGAACATTGTTAAAAACCCGTACCCATAAATTTCTTTCTACAAACATAACCTACATGCACTTTAGAAGTTTTGTAAGTGTAGTGATACCACTGCATCTTCTCTAACGCAGTCTAAACTGTACTAAAACTTACACTCAGCTTTCTGACACTCCATTGTGAAACACTGATGATGACAAAGCAATTAAAACAGCTGGAACTTTGCAGAGTGTCGTGGCTGGTAGGATGCAACTGACTCCTTTCCATCTCTCAGAAAGTTATTCCATACATTTCATGGGATTTTCTGGTTGGTTTCAGGGTGGGCGAGGAATCAGTGTTTTGCCAGTTGTCTTGATACACAAAACCTGACCAGATAATTTTACGGTCACAGAAGAAACTTAATTCATTTTAAACAACCAGAAACCTTGTTGCACAGAGTAGTACTGGTGGTTTGGGCCACTTGGCTCACAGTCTTAAGTCTTCTGTAGCTGCCAAGGGTACATCAGAGATTGCCTGGACCCAGCATGAGGCATTGTCCGAGCCAGTGTTTCCTCATTTTCCAGGACCGTACCAAGGGAGGGAGTGAAGCCCCTGACTCTGTAGCAGGGAGGCAGGCTAAGGACCGCCTAGCTGCTCAGCTGGTTTAAATGGCTTGAGTTTCAGGGAAGCCAGTGGCCCCATGAGATTACCAGTGTGAAGGAAACGAGCAGGCATCAGCCATGAAATTGTAGTACAAAAGCAGCTTACAGCAGCAGAGAGCAATTGAGGGCATTTGTCTGCGAATACCCGTGCATTTCCGAGCTGATCTTTCCAAGTGCCCTACATTCCTGTTGAGTTCAGCACCTCTTAATATGTTACTGAGCAGGAATTATATTAACAATGACATGTGGACAAGCAGTAGATGCTGTTGTTTGAATGCTGTTCATTCAAACATTCAAACAGTTCGGATAAAACTTGCTTGCTTGTTACCCATTCAAGACAGGAACTGTTGGTGTGAAGCACCAAGTGAAATGGAGCCTTAGACGCCAGGGTGTGACTACACTAAAATCGGAGTTAAAACAGGAATTTTTTTTTTTCATAACCTTGGTGATTAGTGTTTAAAACAAAGCCCTCTCTGATTATTTCGATTCAGTAACATCTGGAGTGAGGTGGGTGTTTTATGGATAAATGGCAGAAAAGCTCTCTGCATCATTTTGTTTACAACCTGTGTGAGTAGCATCTCTGCAAAAGCTGAGATTGTGACTGACAGGGAAATGGAGATTAAAAAAAAGGTCTTGCTGTTTCTCATTTGTTTGAATTTTTCCAGGTTAATACTTTTTATGGGTTGTATAGAAGACTGGTTTATTCTTTGCTGTACTTTCTTTCAGGGTTTCTGTTGAGTAACGTGAAGTAAAGCTCAGTAGAAGCAGTAGGATGCTAGTGCTTTTATGGGTCTGCTAGGAAATGGATTCAGTAAATGTCTCTCTGCTCATAAATATTGTACGGAGACACTATAACCTATTGATAACGTGACTAAGGTACAGCCTACCAGGTAATTGTTTAGCCTTCCCAGTCTTAGGATGCATAGCTACATAAAAAAGCCATGTCCACAAATATACTGTCCAAAACCATGACAATTTGCTCTGAGAAAACTTGGGTACTAACCTCCATCACTATGCGACTCTGCAGAGTCCTTGCCCATAGAGATGTAGAAGATTCCTGATGCGCTGGTGTCTAGGGCACCTGGGAGTTTCTTGTCGTCTGTGTGGTCTCCCAAACCTAAGCCTGCCCAATGCAGCAGAAGCAGCAGGAGGGGTAAGTGAGCAGGCTTCCCTGACTGCTGATACAAAGCGGTGAAACTTGTTGACTTTAATCACATACAGCTGGGAAAAAGTGTGGACCTGCTTCTTGACATGGGCCTACTCCATGTGGCAGGCAGCAAGGCTACGTAATCTGTATCTCTCTCCTATGACAGAATGAGCAAACTAGCAAGGGCTACCAACAAAAACAAACGCCGTGTCCATCCTCACTTTGTAGCGGAGAGCAGAGATGACTGGAAACCACTCCTAGTGCTCCCCTTTGCAGTTCTCCAAGTAACACGCTACTTGTCTTCCAGCTGTTGTCCACATGGACATTTTGGTGTGTGGCTCATGGAGTCAACAGTTTTGTCCTCAGGATGGTGAAGAACTGGTGTGCTATAAAGAACGGTTGTATGGGGCATCTTGGTCCTTGGTCTTTCTTCCCCTTGCTTCCCCTCCCCTCCATTGCCCTTACCTTCCCCTGAGTTCACAGTTTCAGAATTGATGTTATCTGCAAGTATTTCCATCGCCCATGGTACTGTCCCTTTCTCAGAGGGCACAATATGCTTTTGCCAGCAGCAAGCACAGCACCTTGCTTCGTCCTACTCACATACTTTCTCTGTGATTTTAGATGACTTGCAGCAGGTTTGGGTCATGGCAATCTCCACACTAGTGGGGAGGGATCATTGTTCTGGAGTGATGCAGGCCAGTATCATGGCAGGAAGCAGGGAAGGAAAGTATAATGTAGGGAAGACAAAGCTCGTTTATTTGTTTCTGCTTCCTCACATTGACTTTCCAAGGACACAGTAATCTTTGCTTGAAGTTTTATGATACAGGGGGAATTAATATACTGACTCATAAAGTGCCAGGAAGGGATCTTTGCCATTCTCTTTGCACTCTTCAACAGCAAGCAAGGGTAGTTCTCAGGAAAACTAGGGATGAGGGATAGCGCTGTTTTCATTTGTGTTGGGCTAGGTATTGAAAGTCAGTACCTTTTGCTCAGCAGTAGTACAGAATCACAGAAATGCTGAGTTTGGAAGATACCTCTGGTGATCGTCTAGTCCAACCTCTGTGCTCCAAGCAGAGAGTCCTAGAGCCAGTTGCAAAGGACTGTGTTCAGTCATGTTTTGAATATTTCCAAGGATGGAGACTCCACAACCTCTCTAAGAAGTGCGTTCCCCCGTTCAACCACCTTCACTTAAAAAAATAGTGGTTTTATGTTTAGGCTGAATTTCTTGTGGTTCACTTTGTGCTCATTGTCACTGGGTACCACTGGGAAGAGTCTGGCTCTGTCTTCTTTACGCTTTCACCCATCAGTTATTTATATACGTCGGTAAAGTCCCTCTGAGCCTTTCCTTCTCCAGGCTGAACAGTTCCAGCTCTCTCAGCTTCTCCTGGAGCATATGACAGATGCTCCAGTCCTTTGATCATCTTTGTGGGATGTGTGATCAGAAGTGGGACAGTGTGATAACAAGTAACTGTGAATTCAGACAGAGGCATTTGGAGGCCCATCTCTGCGCATACATGCCAGATTAGTAGCTTGGAGACGGTCGCTGGCTGCTATGACTGGTAGTCCAGTTGCCTGTCCTCTGTAGCACCCGGTGCTACAGAGGAATACACAGGAACCCCAGAGAATATACATGTAGGACCATCTAGGTCACCATATATATATTCTCATGTGGAGTCTCATACTGATTTCTGGTACATAGAGATTGCTTTAAAACTTAAAACATGAGGTTCAGTGTCTCTTTCAAAAGTTAAGCATGCAGTTGTAGTAATGAGACATTTTTAATATATAAAGATACATATGTACATATACATACACACACATTCTTTTGGATATATTTCTTTCTTTGAAGTTCAAGGCAAGAAAAGAAATGCAGAATCTGGAGGCAAAATCTTTCAAGTTTCTTCTCCTTTAAAGAAATATGAACATGGGGGACACCTATTTGACCTGGTGCTGGTTCAATTCACTTTGAATAGTTTATTCTGTGCAGATTTACATACATAAAGATTAAAGCAGAGATGTTAAGAAGATAAAGGCAAAGATGCTAATTCTGGGAGTAGAGGCTCACAGGTCTGGACTTCAGGTAGACCAGTGGTCTAATCAAACCTGCTAGATTTATAAGTACCTTGTATGCATAAAAGCTCTCAGGTAGTGGGAGCTGCTGCAGGTTCATTGGTTTCCACTAAGTTATGCCAGTTTATAGCAGATGCAAATCATTTTGGTGATTTCAACAGCAAAAATAAGTTTGAGAGAGGAGAGGGGCTATGGGTGTGTAAGTTATTCATCCAGCTTTCCTACCTGTATTGTATTTCCTACCTGTATTGTATTTCATTAGAAAAAGTATGTAAAAAAGCCTACTTTTTCCTTTTTTCTTTTTTTTTTTTTAATATTATTAGCAGCAGGAAATATTACACTTCAGCAAGAATATATCCTTGATGTCAAAGTTTTATAGGAACTCCTGACTGCAGTGCATTCCAGAAATGGAGGCTGAGGCTGACCAAGAAGCCCAAGCTAGAGAAGACAACAGGAACATGTGACTGATAAACAAACAACATGTTGAGACATGTCAGTTCAATGCAGATTGAAATCTCCTGGCCTTGGACCGTATTTGGGAGAAACCGGTAGCGAGTGGGTGAGGACACTGGCTGATCTGCCATAGTACATGTAATGATACCAGATACTGAAGTAAATGTAATGACATGAGATACTAAAGGTAGTTAATGCTGTTGCACAGCCAGAGTTAATCCACTGGTTGTGCTTCTAAGGCTGATTATGAAACCAGAACAGAGGGTGTTGCTTTTAAGCCCCTTGTTTCCTTTGGAAATGTCACATCACTTGGATGCCTTCGTCCACAGTGTGTGTCCAACTTGCTTGAGTTGGGCTCAGACATGGAGGTAAAGGTGCTCTTTCCCTCGCGATAATCGTATGCGTGATGCAGACAACGTTGGTACCCATGGCTGTGTGAGGCACGCATCGCAGGGAAGCCTGTGCTTGGATGTCCTGGAAATGTCTTAATTATTTGTGTTTGCTGTTTTTGATAATTGCTGATTGCTGCCTTGTGGGATTCAGGCAAACACTGTAAAATTACAGTCATCATAGCCTGAGGAGATAGTGGAAACGTTGCAGTGAGTTGACGGCAGCGTGGAGCTGGTCCTGCCACTGTGAAAATCCAGGGACAAACAAAGGGCAAACTCTGCCCTGGAATACACTTTTACAAATCAGTCCTGTCTTTATTTTAGTCAATCATTGTCTACAAAGGAGAACACAGACAGGGTTACAGGCTGGGAGTCTGGGACTACCAGTCTCTGCAGAATCAGAAAAAAAAGGATGCTTAGATTCTAATTATTTAGGAGGTCTTTTGACCTGAAATCTGATTTCCAGAGGAGTGGCAGGAGGGGTGTTGCTTTTTTTCCGATTGCAGTTCTGGTGCGAGTGTAAGAGTCAGAGAAAATAAAGAACGGGTCTGGAGTCCAAGCAAGCGGGAGTGTGTCACGGGGTGGAGCCCACTTCCCAGTTTACCAGACCAAAGGAAGAAGAGACATGAGTCTTTGGCTTAAAGGGCGAGTTTAAAAGCTTCCCTTCCTGAAGTGCTGATGGTTTCACAAACCAGCAGTGGAAGTAGAAGAGAGAGGAGCTTTCGCTTACCTCAGTTTACTTACTCTCAATAATATAAAAATCTCAGCTAGAGAAAACTAGCTGGAAAGCTTTTTGAAACATGCAAAAACATGCTTCGGTGTAGAAGCATTTTTGTTTTCTCCAGAAATTTTCAGCAAAACACCCAAGAGTTCTCTTGTTGCCAGAAGAAACAATTTGGTTTGCAAAAAAAGAAGAAAAAAAAATTCCAAACCCCGAAATAATTTTGACTTCTAATCTTACGGACAATCACCTGTTTTTGAGGGTGAGAAGGAGTTGAAAACTAAAAAAAAACCTTCACACATTTAGCAGACTTCACTATAGTGAGCACCCTGAGTTATAGAAGTCATTACCTGTGAAACCGATTCTTAACCTATTTACCGCTCCCCGTTCCCCTCCCAAAGAAAGGGATTGTGGACCCCTGCTGCAGCGCATGCGCAGCTTCTCCAGAGGGTACCACCTCTCACAGGTCTCTGCTTCGGTGGGGGAGAGAGCAGAGTTTGTCCTGTAGGGAGAATATAACTTACTGAAGGGTCAGCAGGGGAGTCTTGATTCTGTAGATCTGTGATGATAACAGTTCAGGTATCCCCTCCACGGTAAAACTGGTGGCAGTTGAAGGAAGCCTTGTGTTTGTGTACTGTGATGCAGGAAGAGCTTGTACTTACTCCTATTGAAACTTGGAAATTCCAAAGGCTTTAGAGACACTAATATGAGTCTGTAAACCTCAATATCTTATAGACAAGTTAACTCACCTTTATCCTATCTTTGAGCTGAAAAAGGCTTTGATGGATAAATTTCAGTCATTCTAAATTATTATGGTCTTTTCCAGGATTTATATGGCTTGTAGCCGTAAACTTCTAGTAATGGGAATCCCATCAACATAGTGATTAGGCATAAAGAAATTCACTGCTCCATGAATTGCCCATTCTAGAGAGTATTTCAATCTCATCTCAGAGTAACTTCTGATTCATACATCTAAAAGATCCAAATCCAGTCCTTTGAACATGGGACCTTTGAGTTCCCAGTTGTGTTTATTTTATATAAGAGACTGAAAAAAAAAAAACCAAAACCCCACAACAACCCAGCAATCTTCCAGGCTATTCACACATCTTCAGAAAGGGTTTAATCATTGGAAAGCGTGGCATCCTAAATTTTCTTTTCCCCAGTATTTTCTTACTGTGAGTTTTCCCTCTAGTGTGTGACCTTTAATTCCCCACTCTGCTCTTTGGTTCTTTGAAGTGCATGGCAGATGTCTGTCACTTCCCTTGGCTTTTTTACCTGGACTTCATGTACCTGCCTGTAAGAGAGACTGGGTCGATCTCTGGAAACAAAACGGGGGAGTACAGTTAGGGCAGAGTGATGGGCAGAAATCATTTCTTCATAAATAAGAGCCTTTGAAGTCTTTTTGCCACAGTTGAAAGGAATCGATCCACATTGCTGCTATACTTTCAATACAGATGATCCCAGAAATCAATGCACTAATTTGAGGTACAGTCTCTCTCTCTGTATCTGTGCAGCATGTCTACACAGTGCCAGCTGGAGAGCCCATACTGTGCTGCTATTTACAGCACTATGTAGACATGGACCTTATGTCTGCAGAGAAGCGGTATCTTAAATTAGTTCATTGACTTCTGGGCACTTCATTTATGATGTGGTTGTAAAACTCTTTCTGGAGCTTCCTGGTTAAGTGGGTATCTCTGCCCACTCATGCATTTCTCCGTGTAGACGAACCCTGCAAAGGATATTGGCAGCTTGGCCTTATGGGGTAACAGAATTTACGCACAGCCTGTGAGAATATTGTGAATCTCAGACCTCTTGATACTTTCTTCTAATGCTTCTACCCTTCTTCCATTGAAACTATTTGCTTCTGTTTACATTTCTCAATATTTTGCATTGTTATTTGATACTCACTCCATGAGATGTTTCCAGTGGCTGTGCTGGTGGGGTACTACTGTACTTTCAATCTGCATGCTTGGCCACAGCAGTACGAGACAGTAGAGGACTGAGTTTTGCCACTGACTGCTGTGGAAAAGTATCAACCTGCTATTCTTAAATTAAAACTGATCCTCCCCTCATCCACTGGGACTATTTTTCATCGCCTTATTATGCCAAATTGTTTTGAAAACCATGGGTCTCCTTTAGTATTGATGCACTGGTCAATGAAGAATCAGATTTCGTGATTACTTTGTGGGATTTCCAGGTCTGTCTGTGTGCTGTCTACCATTCTGATTTCTCTTGCTGCCCAGATGCAGCCACTTCCCTCCTTTGAAATCCAAGTATTTACATTAAAGTAGTTAAGAAGCTCTTATCACCTCGGATGTGTTGTTCTTGCTCTCTGATATAGTGCAGCCCATTGCTATTGGTCATTTATGTAAGTGTACTTGGTTGACAATCCATTTATTACATCCAAGTTATATTTCAAGCATAATTTTGGAGGCACATGTCCTATGCTGAGAATCGCCTACACTGCATCTCCTGCCTCCTTATGCCCATTCATTTTGTTCTTCTGTCAGAATATATAATCAACTCTTTCCAACATGAATTTTGAGGTTTGGAATTTTTTCCCCTCTAAAGTAAAACTATGCGGTAAGCACCCCTGCATCATCTCAGAGGTATATTCTCCTGTGGGTACAAGATTACAGGTCCTGTTAGCTTCGAGGGGAGCTGCACGGTGTGACCGAGGGCAGTTGTATCCTCACAGTTTGCAGGTTTCCCTTGATTATTGTCTTCCATTGAGAATGTAGAGGCAGGACTTGCCTGGCTTGCTTCTTTCTCGTTTGAAAGAGCTGGTATTGCACTTGATGCTCCTGGTATGGAAATCTTGACCTTTTAAATGGTCTCTCTGTGAAGCTCTTAAAATAATATTCTAGGTTTTGGAAGATGTCTGACAGTCTCCTTAGGCATTCTGTGACGCAGGCTGGCCTGAAATAGAATCACAAATTTGTGTTGGTGTAAGATGGTAAAATGGTCCTTGGTAACTTTTGGGAACCTAGAAACACTGGAAAACAGAGGTCCCCTGGAAACATCCCGTTCTTCAGTGCCTTACTGAAAATGTTGCACTTGAATGCTATTTGTTAAAATATGTGACTGCACAGTCACAAACCCGTGAAATTCCCATCCCTGAAACTGTCCTTCTGGTAATGCTAAACTTAGAACCAAATTAGGTCATATTTAACAGGAGCCTTACAGCTGTATGTCCTATATAAACCTTTGAAAACATAAGGGCAAGGTGGTGTGTGTTAGCATGGGAGTTTGATGGATAAGGGTAGGAGCTCTCTGAAAGATAAATGGTATTGAGATGGAGAAAAATCCCTGCGTGAGGTCTGCAGCGATATTACTGAAGTTCAGTTTGGACATTAGGAAAAAAGTCACCAGGTGGGTAGTTTAGCAGTGGAATGAGTCACCCAGAAAGCTGTCGGAAACTCCAACCTTTGAAATGTCCAAGATTTGGCTAGGTGAAGCTGCAGTTGACCTGATCTAGCACTGATAGTAATCTTGCTCCAAGCAGGAGATTGGTCTAGATGACTTCTTGTCGAGGTTTAGCCTCAGTAGGCAGCTGAGCCCCACACATCCACTCACTCACTCCCCCTGAGTGAGATGGAGGAGAGAATCAGAAGAGTAAAAGTGAGAAAACTCGTGGGCTGAGATAAAGACAGTTTAATAGGTGAAGCAAAAGCCACGCACACAAGCAAAGCAAAACAAGGAATTCATTCACCAATTCCCATTGGCTGGCAGGTGTTCAGCCATCTCCAGGAAAGCTGGGCTCCATCACATGTAACAGGTGCTTGGGAAGGCAAATGCCGTAACTCTGAACATCCCCCTGTTCTTTCTTCTTCCTCCAGTTTTTATATGCTGAGCACAGTGTGATAAGGTATGGAATATCCCTTTGGTCTGTTGGGGTCAGCTCTCCCAGCTGTGTCCCCTCCTAAATTCTTGTGCACCCCCAGGCTACTCCCTGGTGGGGTGGGGTGAGAAACAGAAAAGGCCTCGACTCTGCTCAGCAATAGTGAAAACATCCCTCTATTATCAACACTGCTTTCATCACAAATCCAAAACACAGCCTCATACCGGCTACTATGAAGAAAATTAACTCTGTCCCAGCTAAAAAAACAGGACACCTCTACAGGTCGCTTGCAGGTACACTTTTGTGTCAGAATAGATGCTACATGAGTAAAAAGAGATGGGGGAGAGCAAGACACACAGATTCTTCTGAGACTAGTGAGCTGCAGCTTATAGCTCGGAAATTACCTTGCTTATCCTTTGCATGCCAGTAAAGAAGCAGCCTCTGCAGATGATTTGCAGAGGAAGATTATGGTGTGGGAAACGCTAGTGTTGAAAGGACAAGTGAATGCCGAGGACTTCAGTGATGGGCATCATCCAGTTTCTTCTGGTGCAGAGAGGCTGCGGTTTAGTTTGTGCAAACTGCTTCAGTCTTCTGCTTGTGTTCCTGAGCCGGGTGAAATGATTGTGATCTGGTACCAGGTTATTTTACTGCTGCTGTGGGGAACAGCCATCAGCTCTGCTCTGGTGGGAGTTCATACTATAGCTGAGCTGAGAAAGCAAGCAGGTAGAACTGAAATTGTATGGAGACATGTGTCTTTGGGATGAGAGCATGGTTCCTGAAAACCAATTTGAATGCACCAGGGTGTCCAGAGATGGCACAAGCACAAGTCCTTACATTCCCCCTAGAGAGAGACCACCTCACCAGTGATTTCCTGGTAGCCCATCCATGGCTTCCAGTGCTGTGCTGGGACGACAGAACAACTGAAATCCTTTCATCTCAGCCCCACCTTGTCCTCAAACTAGAGAGGACTTAACTGCTTCTCACTGCCTGTTGGAATCACTGTTTCACCCTTGTGTGGACAGGGCTAAGCACAGTGGCCCCGGTTCAGGAAATCACTTAACTGAAGCAGCTCAACATGGGTCTGCCATGGTCTCAGTGGCTGTGCTTTCATTCTTCACTATCCCATTTCATCTCTGTGTCTCTGAATATTGCCCTTCAATGCATGGGGTTGACCAGCCTTACATTTGTGTTTTCCCACTTAGACTCCTTTTGGGAAAAGGAGCTGACTTCTGCTCTCCTATGGTCATTCTGGGAAAGGGGTTGCAGACCGTAGTCCCATCTCTGAGTTTACAGTGGGAGAATGCCCAGATACTGTGGAGATATTACAAGAATGTAGAAAGGAGGTTATGCTGTATCCATTCTTTGAGCCAAAAAATTTCTCCCGATCATCATTTGTGAAAGTCCTTGGAAGTATTTCATAGACATACTGTAATGATTTGTTTAGAAGGTTGCCATGGGAACACAAATTCATTTATCTCATTTACGTGCATGTTTCCCATCGGACCCTGCTGCAATCACTGTTCAGTCCCAAGTCTTAATTGGATATTTAAAGATCCACGATGTATGAATTATTGGTGCATTACATGCAAAGTCTCCAAAGAATTTAACTCACTCTGAAGTTTTTCCTGACCTGTTCCTAAGCCTGAGTCCAGTCTAACTCCTGGGGAAGCGCAGGCAATGGCCATGCAAGTATCAGTCTTGGATTCATACCTATTTATAGTAAGAAGTATAATAAGAAGTGCCTACTGACCAAATGCTGTAGAAGTTATTGAGATATTGATCTGGGTGGGAAATAGATTTTCTTGGACTGGCTGTTTTGCTTTCCAAAGTAGGGTGGGTGGGTGGTGAGGGGGGAAGTTTTACATAAAACAGAATTTGGGGGAAGGAAAGTGCCTGGGTCACAGGAAAAATATACATGCCAGTAACAGCTGACCACTCCTTTAACTGAATTTGTGTTTTACACGTGCATCTGTAAAGCTACTGAAACAGATCAAATACCTGCATTTTGCAGTGGAAAAAAATACTGGCACAAAACCTGTGCACGACTTTCCATGAAGCTGTTGCAGGTACTTGTGTCAGCATTCTGTAACCATTCTTAAAAACGCCTTTTGAAAAGTTTTCTTGACAGTATGTTCATAGCTTGTTTTGCCTGCCGAAAAATTTGTGCTTTCATAAGGAAATTGCATTGAGATTAAATCCTTTGGCGGAGTTAAAGCAGTATGCAGTTTGACAGTGGTGATCTTCAGCACTTCCTTAGGCTAGCAAATATTTATTACTCAGTTTGAACAATAGAGCGGGATCAGTTAGGGAAGAGCAGATGCTGCTGCAGGATAGCTGATCTAGCTTTGAAGCTAGCCCTATTTTGGATTAGATTGTAGACCTCCAGAGATCCCTTCTATTCCAAATTATTCTGTGATTCTCTTTTGTTCTGATGGTGACACCTTGTAGTAACACCTCCTCCAGCAATGATTTATCTCAGCACATCACTTGGATACTCTCTATAGACTGAAATTCCGTTGTCCTCTTCCTCCCCTCTTAAATGGAGCATGAACACGACACTTTCCCCATCGTGTTGAAACTCTGGCCATCTCTCAAAACAGTTGACTTTTGGTGAGCCTTTTTTATGTCCTTTTCCTAGTAATTTTGGGGGCCAGAATTCTTTGATAATGTTTGGTGTTGCTAATAGTAGGATTATGTTCCACCACCCCCACTAGCCAGCTGCTGATTTTCTGAAGTTCAGGTAGCTTTCAGGATGTCTGAATAAGGTTCCCATGCTGAAGATAGGTCACATAAGCAACAAAAAGGCTGTTTAGATTGGGGAACTTTTAAGTAGTTTGAACGATTTGAGAGAAGACAAACGAGCAGATGCCTGTGAGACTGCTATTATCGAGTCACTGTTGGATCTGGCTCTATATCCACACCAGCTTTTTTTACCGTGCAATTGCCATTCCTGTCTTAAGCTCTCTGGAAGCTTCTTTTCCTCTCTGTGTTGACTCTTTAAGGTATGGGTTTTGTATCCTGTGGCTGTCAGCCACCTGAAGGTTTTGGTGTGTTGAATATGAGGCAGGAAATTTTCCCACACTTTGTTTTTTTCTTTGTTCACAAGTTCCGGCTACCTCTTGTGCTTGGTGTCATGATCCTGAGAGCTCTAACAGGACTTAATTACTTATCAGCCTCACCCTGGGCTTCCACAACACACCTGATACCCGTTGCCTCAGGAGCAACTTGTAAGCTCTGGCTGGTAGTATCTAAGCTTAGACTGATTTATGTTGTAAGTAAGCTTATACCTAGACTTGTCTTTTGCTATCCTGGCTTTCCTGGGTGGATTTTGGATGTGTGCTGTAGATTGCTTTGTCTCTGGGTCTCTCTCCCATATATGAATCTTAAAACTATATATTAGGTAGCTCGTTTCCTATTTTCTATTCAGTCCTCTCTCTGGTGCAATCTTCATACAGACTTCATGCATATACTGGAGTCATGTATCTAGTCCTGTCTCTGGCCAAATCGTTTGCTGTTTCTGACTGATAGATCTTACTTTGTATTTTCTGGAACTGCCAGTGGAACTGGTCACTGTCACTATGGTGGCCCTGCTTGGGTTCTATGGCACTGTGCCCTGGTTAGTGAGGGCAATGCCTGTGTTGCATTTGCTCTTGGCTTACAGCTTGTTCTCCATGCTTGTGCGGCCCTTGCTCTTGGTGCTTGAGAGCAGTGATCTGTTTTAAGCATAGAAGTACTCAAAGATATGGGTTATGCATGTCTTCATGCTTCTTAACTTGCATCAAAAAGATGAAGGGGGAAAGCTGTGATAAAATAAGAGACATAATTCTTTAGTTCAGAGGCACAATGTACTCCCTGTTTCATTCAGCATGGTTGTGCTTTACAGTTTAACAAACAGGCAGGCGAGGGAGGATTTTCTGGTTGATGGTGCATAGCATCTAGCTTTTTAGTCAATTCTCTGTTGTTGGAAATGAGTATTCAGCTCTTTGGGGTGTACTCTAAAGCTATACTGAAGTCACCCAAAGCTTAGTCATTGCCTTCAGTGGAATTGAAATGTGGAGTCAGAAAAGTCTAGGCAGTTTTGTTTGTAGTAAGCAGGACTGTCCTTTCATTCTCAAAACCAGTCACATTGTTAAGTAGACAGTGCCTGAACAGGAGACTCCTGAGTGAAACCTGAAAGGAAGACTGCATGGTATTGGTAGCTCCGGCTCATCAGATGCAGTATTGCAATGGTACCAGAAAACACCTATCATTCTGTGCTGGGTGGAATAGCAGCTACTTGCAGTGTGTGAAGTGCTCTGAGATACTGTTTCTGTATAGCTTTTCACCTTGAAGTAGTTTTTGCAGTTGCTGGGTGTTCTTCAGTGTGCAAGGGTTTCTTTTCCCTGATTTCACTGTTGGTTAGGACACAGGAGCCTTGAGGCTTTGTGGGAGGAGAACAGAACAGTTTTGCTACCCTTGTTGGTCCCTGGAGCCTTAGAAAAGAGGGCAGCTTTGCTCTATTGAGCAAGATGAGGAACATCTGCTCCTGGCCTAGGGGCCTAGAAAATATAACAATCCCCTCCTAAGATGAGCTGGTCTTGTCTACAGTGTGATGCTCTCCAACAGTGAGCTTCTGTAGCATGCTGGTTTTTTACCCATGGTGGTAAACATAGTTAAGCTCGACTGTGTTGCTTGTCAAAGCACAGTATCCTCGTTTAGGGGGAGGGGAGTGCTACAGAGTTGGAAATTATGCTTTTAATCTGCTAATAACACCCTTAGGAGATGTTGTCCCCTCCCTCCCCTCTTAAGTTTGAGAGGCCTTGAGCTGAGGTGTCATCGATCTGAAGAATTCTTCAACAGGAAAGGTATTTTTGTTTTATCTTACTATATTTAGGCCTTGCATGCACTAAGAATACTAAACTTGGAATGTTTGGAGCATATGGGGGTGTTGACATCTTATATTTAGCTTGATCTGTCAGTTATACAAGCATCTGTCACAGAGGTAGCAGATGGCAGAAAGCCCTAATAGGGTTCAGAGGGAAAAGAACTGAGATCTTGGTTATTGGGGACAGGGTATGCTTAGGAGTGAAACGTGCTCATGAAACAGATGCCTGGTTTCTGCACAAAAGAAAGAGTTGGATTCTGACATTTCATGAGCAGCATGGATCTAGGATAGTGATTGTAATAACATTTAAAAGCTGAGACGGCTCAAGAATGTCACTTGAGCTGGCATGCCTTTTTGTTCTGGGGTTAGTACAAAGATACATGAAAACATGGCCCTTAGACCCGGGAACTTTGCAGCCTATTGGCCATGTGTATATTGCTCTGTGGCTACTGCTGTTGGAGCTGAGTTAAAAGAAGCGTTTGACTGAGAACGTGGCTTCACAGTCAGCTTATCCTGGATAAATTATGATCTACTGCAAAAAGGAGCCATTCATCTGCCTGTGCTCCACTAATGTTCCCAACAAGCCCATATCTACTTTGTTCTTGAAGCTGTGTGTGACTCAGATCAGCTCCCTGAACTTGGCCGAAAGCTAACTTTCAATGTGATCATTCTGCAGACCTGATCATTGTGTAGCTAGAAGATGAGTGGTGCAGGTATAAAATGGGGGAGTGGGAGAAGAATGAGATACCCAAAGCTATGGCAGGATAAAAAGTGAGGACCATTCCTTCAAGTGGTAGTATTGTCCACAAGGGTTAAAGGTGGCTGAGATCTTGCCTTGAAAACACCCCACTGAGGCACTGTGGCCATGGCAGAGTGAAGCAGCCTATCACAAATCTTCTTGTGCATAGGGAGGCTGCGCTGTCCCTAGGATGGGAAAGGGCTACCACCTCAGCAGCCAAGAGGCAGGAGTTACTCACTCAGGCAGACCCTTAGCTAGTGTACTGCTGTTGTGAGGATCCAGCTGCAACCTCTGCTGGAGGTATGGGGTAGAGTGTGCATGGGCTGGTATGGGGCTGGAGGTACTTGCTTTAGGTACTGTGGTGCTCTACTCTATTCTGTGCCATAGGCTTTCCTTGAACAGCTTGCATTGCTTTAACAGAACTGTAGTAACTGTCAAAGGAATGCTTTTCCCACTTCACATGAAGATGTATTAAATGATTCATTGTGGTCATTTTACTTTTCCACTAATATCCACTTGCTTATTGTAGACTCTTTGTATCGTAAATTAAGATGAATTATAAATTAAGTTGAGTTGGCTGAAAATAGACTGTTTCTGGAGACTGTACCTACAGGCTTTTCTTCCCCGAGTGAATGCTTTCATTCTTTTGCTCAAAAGCAGACAAACAAAATGATAAAATAATTGATGTAGCAGATGTACGTATACACGAGCTGTAAAAATCAACCCCTCTGAAATGCTGAAGCTATGCAGTCCAAGTCACCATTTCCCTCCGCATTCAGCGCTGAACCAACATGCCAGGCTAATGCTTGTGTGCGATTCTGCTGGAAGAAGAGAAATGTGGAGTACATATGGTGGTAGAAGAATGTACAGGAGGACACTCCATTTGCTGGCTGCTGGGAGAAGCTTAAGAATGGGGAGCAGGGGGGGACAGCGAGTAGAGGGGAGGATGAAGACCTAAAGCTTTCTATATACCTGTTTACTTAAAATGTGCGGTGGGAACGAAACATCTTTAAACAAACAACCTTGCAGCCAATAGAAATTAATCAGTGACTGAAATTATCATATAAATGCTCTATTATTGGGCTTAATCAGGGCTTTCTTGGAAAGGTTGGTTTTGCAGTTAATGGGAATGCATCACCCAAGCAATTCTTGTTTTACTTGTGCCTTTGCTGCATCCTTTCTGTGCCGTGGCAGCTGCAGGGATCTGTTCAAGTGGGGAGGCTGCTGCTTTCTTTTTTGTTGATGGCAGCATACCCTTTCTGTGTATGAGTGGGGACCTGCTGAATCCCTGGAATAATATTAGTCCCTCAGAGGTAATTGAACTTTTATGCAATTTCTTATTACTTGTTTTGAGAGTAATTTCTCTCCTGAAGAGGTGACTGAAACTTTAGGGCTTAGGTGCTTACCGGTAAGGATAGCACTCATAATTATGCCATGCAGACTAGATTTGCAGTGAGTTATGTGGAGGATAAAACTTGATGTTCATGAAGGTTCTTCAATGAAGAAGGAAGGTTTTCCACTGATGTGAAAGGGTAATGCATTAGGTCCTTTCAAGCACATTTTAATGAGCTTTGGAATAAAAATGATTTATCTAGCTTTTTTACTGCCAGTCAGATAATGCTGAGTGGTATTCTTCTGGTGCAAACAGAAAACAGGGCAGCACTTCACTCTCCTTACTTTGATGCGTGCAGCTGTCATCTTTGTTGGTAATCAATAATGCTGCAGAAATAGCTGTGCCATTGTTTATAGCTGCACCTTGCAAATAATAAACAATTTCCTAGCAGCAACTGATTGTGTGCACATTTCCAAGTAGTTCTGAAGAAATGAATCTATTTAAACTGTTGCTGATACTATCTGCTTATTTAGGTATCTGAGAAAAATATTTAAGGCATATTTTTGGTCTGGAGTTATAAGTAAAAAAACCACTACAAACAACTGTCACATACTGTAATTTTGGGGTGGGGGTTTAATAACAGCAATTCAAATACCTGACTGACCATAATTTCTTCTTCTTTTTTTCAGTAGGTTTGCCACCTAAACTGATAGAATGCTTTACTTCCAGAGTCTCTTCTTACTGAAGAAAACTTCTTTAGCTGACCCCAAATAGTTCAGCCAAAGAAATGTTAATAAAAGAAATTATTAATAATACTTACATTGAATAGTCTTTAACTTCAACTTAAGTGTTATTGCAAGATGCTGTAGCTCAGCCTAAGGACAATGTGATGTGTTTATTTGGTAGTTGATTCAACTATTGGAGCTCAGTTACGTCCAAATGCTTTGAGGAAAATTAATCGAGTAATGAGGGAGGGAAGCAGTGGGGGAGGAAGTCTGATTTTACTTCAAACTCCAGACCAGCTGCTTTCAGAAAAGGCACAACTCTTAAATGAAAGATACCTGTTCTTCATTACTCTATATGCATTTCTGTTTGAATGTTGGCTTTTCATACTATGACCTAACCAGTATGGGAATCTTCTTTTTCCAGAGGTCTGCTATATACCTTATGTCATAGATTTTTGTTCCTCTAGAGGGGATAATGCTCACTTTTGGGGAAGTTCAGCCTCAAGCCTGCATGTTTTTTACATGGCATTAAAGTCCTCAATTTAGTGATGTAATGTTCCTGAGGGCTGTGCTAGTTTTCAGTATGGCTGCATCTAGTATTGCCCCTTTGGAACACAGTGTAGATGTCAGACTCGTTTTAGCTTTCTTTTCTTGAAAAGAGTGGCATAACACTCTTCCCACTCCATTACGTTAGCAGGCAAGGAGAAGGACCCAGGGGACTACAGGCTGATCACATTCACCTTGATCTGTGAGGAATTGGTGGAGCAATTCATCATGGAAACTATTTCCAGACACAGGAAGGACAGGAAGGTGGTCAAGAGTACTCGGCATGGATTTGCCAAGGGGATGTCATGCTTGACCAATCCTGACAACCTTCTATGATGAAATGACTGGGTTGGTAGGTGAGGGGAGAGCAGTGGATATTGTCTCCCTAGACTAGTAAGGCTTTTGATGCTGTCTCCTGTAAGATCCTCACAGTGAAGCTGATGGAGTAGGGGCTAGATAAGTAAACAGGAGATGGACTGAGAACTGGCTGAATGGCTGGCCCAGAGGGTGGTGATTGGTGGCATGAAGTCTAGTGAAAGGCCAGTAGCTAGCAATAACTGGCTCCAATCCTGTTCAACATCTTCATTAATGATCTGGATGATGGGGCAGAAGTGGACCTACAGCGAGCCTGCAGATGACACAAACCTGGGAGAAGCGGCTGATACACCAGGGATTGTCCTGCCATTCAGAGGGACCTTGACAGGCTGGAGGAATGGACTCATAGGAACCCTGTGAAGTTCATTAAGGAGAAGTAAAAAGTCCTGCACCTGTGGAGGAACATGCCCATGAATCAGAATATGCTGGGGACTGACTGGCTGGAAGGCAGCTTGGCAGAAAAGGACCTGGCTGACATCAGGCTGAACATGAGCCAGCAGTGTAGTCCTGTAGCAAAGAAGGCTAAAAGTATCCTGAGCTGCCTTAGGAGGAGCACTGCCAGCAGGTAAAGGGAGGTGATCCGTCTGCTCTGCTCAGTGCTGGTGAGACCACAGCTGGAGTATTGTCTTCAGTTCTGGGTGTCCAGTGAAAGAAAGACAGGGATGTGCTGGAGAGAGTCCAATGAAGGGCCATGAAGATGATGAAGGGACTGGAGCATCACTCCAGTGAGGAAAAGCTGAGAGAGCTGGCACTCTTGAGAAAAGAGGTATCGGGGATCTTATCAATGTGTATAATTGATGGGAAGGGGTAAAGGAGATAGAGCCAGGCTTTTTACAGTGGTGTCCAGTGACAGGACCAGAGGCAATGGGCACAAACCGAAATACGGAAAGTTTCTCCTTTTATTTTTACTGTGAGGATGACTGAGCACTGGCAGCTTTCCTGGGGAGGTTGTGGAGTCTCTGTTCTTGGGTATATTCAAAAGCTGTCTGGGTGTGGTCCTGGGCAACCCGCTGTATGTTGCCCTGCTTGAGCAAGGGAGTTGGACCAGATGACCTTCAGAGGTTCCTGTCAACCTCAACCATTCTGTGATTAATAATTAAAATAACACAATAGGTTTCTTCTCAGTGTATTGAGAAAGGGTCCAATCTGCAAAAAAGCTGCTACTGAGGGTGACTGTCTTGGTATTTAACTCTTTGGTATTTAAATGAGAATTGTTCTGTACAGCTCTACAGACAAAAGCCTCAAAGGAGATAAAGTTCAGGAATATAGTGGAAATATTGACAGGAGTCACCATGACCTATATCCCTGTATCAGACATCTCTTTAAATCCCGTATTTCTTTTAAGAAAATACTAGTTTGTACACTGCTTTTTATATTGGATAAGCACCAGTACCTGCTTCCAGGTGAACCACAGGGTTTGTGAAGCTGCAAACTTTTACTTCAGGCCTGGGCTGTCCAGTTACTGTTTGTGTAGGTCTTTAGCAGATGGGAAATGCTGTGGGTCTGGCCCAATTAAGAGGGTGTGCCACTATGGAGGCCTTGGCTGAAAGGTTTTGGGGATCTGCAGGTATCCCTGGAGAGCAGAGTTGGAAGAGTATAGTGTCATTCCTCCTCATATCAGTCTCAGTCAATAAGCTGGTGAGAGATGGCAGTTAGCTTATGTTTCTTGTCCCTGCATCTTGATTTTGAAACTTGTAAAACTCTGTTGGAGGGTTCAGGCCATCCTGCAAATTCCCTTAATTGTAACGGGGTGGGGTGGAAAGTACTAGAACAGCTTCAGAGGATTTGCATTTCCTCCTTTTCCGTGGGTCTTGCTCTTCGGTTTACTGCAATCACTTACACCCAAGGGATTTCTGCTTAGCCCAGTTGGGGCTGAGAATTGAATGTCCTGCCTTATGGCTTCCCACCTGCTGCTTTTCAGCAGCTGAAATAGATATACTTAAGGGAAACATGCTAAATTAGAGCATTTTATTAGCTTGGGATCAGAAAGACCTTGTTTCTCTGGGGAATCCATCTCCCAGCCAATGTGGCATAGTACCTTCCAAGGTATTCCTCAGACTTTTTAAATAGCTGTTGCTTTTAATAGTGTTACTTCTAGCCTTTCTCCTTTCAAGAGGTTATTTTCCAGGTCTTACCATTAGGACATTTCTGTTGATGCTTGGGTCACTTTGTTTTCCTAATTAAATCCATCAGTTTTAGTTGTAGACCCTCATTCCAATTCTCCATCCCATGTCTGTCCTATAAGAATTCCAAACACCTGGAGATGGTTATTGTTTTCAGTCTTCATCACTTGATAATCTGCCTGACTGTCTAATGACGCAAGATGTAGAAGATGGTGGGTATAGCTTAGTACCCTTCTGGTGTTTTCAATTTTCAGAACTGATTAGATTATGATACCCTCCAATACAACCTGGCCTAGGACTTTTTTCGTAGTATCATCAAACTGGTTGCTCTATGTATTTCTCTTTTTGGCTTCTAGTGCCACTGTCCAGCCGCACTGCTATCCAGTTCTCTTCTTCCCACTGCATATCTACATTTTAAGTCTCAAATATATCAGAATCCAGCTGTATGCTTGTTAAAATAATCTGTGAGGCATTTGGTGACATTCACTGCATTCTGGCTTCTTGAAGGCTGCCAAAAAAAAAAAAAAGTCAAAGCTACGGAAACAGTCAGAACTGCAATGTGTGTGGGAAGTTACTTGTATGTAGTGTGTAGCTAATAAGCAATGCTTGAGGATCTGAGTTGGCCAGGGTAGCAGAGTCTTGTTGATTCTGTTGTTGGGAGAACAAAAGACAGAAAAAACATTAATCTTGCTTATATTTCATACCTCTAACTTAGTCTCTGAAGGCCCTTTTGTATCACTTCCCTGTCCTACTTGGGTTTTGGGGTTTCCAGTTTTGTGTACCCTGTGAATGCCATCTGGTCGCTATTATGAATGATAATGGGACCAAACTCCGAATCCGTGATGAACTATTAGATCTATTAGTATTACTTAATATTGATTTTTTTTTTTTTTCCTATTGTTTGGTAGGTAGATAGAAAGCTAGGGCAGTGGGACTTGTATGATGACTGGTGGTACATTCTCATCACCTTGTCATCACTTCTGTAACACTGTTTGCACATTCTGATCTTATGAGTCTGACCTTCTATCAGTTTCATAGAACTGCAGAGAAATCTTGGTTGGAAGGGACTGCTGGAGATCTAATAGACCCTTGTGCAAAACAAGACCAATTACAAAGCTACATCAGCTTGCTCAGCTTCTCACGGAGGTATGGGAATTAAATGTGCTAAATGCCGTCTATTTTGTTTTCACACTGAATTGTCTTGCGAGCATGCAAACTGTACCTTTGACTCCCTTGTTGTGGATGAATATGTTTGATAGCATTTGATTTAGCAGCAATTCAAAATTTATTGTTAGTATAAGGTAAATCAAAAGGTTGATTTTTAGCAGCACTTAATGATTAATCAATTTAAGTGTTAGCAAGTGATTTAGTAAAGTATGTTGTAATAAAATAGTGACTTAATTACAGAGTCAAGAATGACAAGATTCACACTAACTTACAACAGGATATCTTAAATCAAAGTGTGTATGAATGCATAAACACAAAATATAGAAATACAAACACACACAGACAAACACTTGGATCCAATGAAATATATAGATGCCCACACTCATAAAAGTAAATGTATAAAATCAAACACCTGGATAGGTAAAGATGTGGGTGGAAGAGGCTAGCTTGTAGTTAAAATTTTCCCCTATGAGTTTAGAGTAAATACTCGCAATGCACTGGCATTACTCAATGGGCGGTAGTTGAGACTTGAGGAGGTTGTCTTGTGTAGGCTTTGTCAACAGACAGTCCTGAGAGGCATCCCAGCTCAGGGGAGATGCAGGTCACAGCCTGCTCTGATCCAGGAGAGCACAAAGGGTCTCGCTTAGGATTGCTGTTTATAGTGTCCAAGATAATTGACATTTGTCAGGCTTAACTAGGGTGATGTCATCAGTTGCATGTGCCCAGAATTTGATAGATTTTTAGAGATCTGGTATCCTCCCCTTTGGACTGTGACCCAAGTGCAGGTGTACTAGACTGTCAGAGGGTCAATTGTTTGTCATTGCTATTCCAAGGAGATAAGGAGGGGAGTAGGAGTCACATACACCGAGGGTGTGCCTCAACACTCTGGTCTACTGCTTATGATCTATACTGGATTGTCAGGAGGTACTTGTCATTATTGTTCCCAAAGAACAGGGGAAGCAGGAGCCAAGTACTCTGCCTTAATGCTCTGGTGCGCTGCCTTTCACAAGCTGTATTTGACTTTCCAACGGATTGTTGCGTGACCCAGGGAGGGGAGTTGTACCCTGCACTGAGTGGCCCATGAGCGGGGGAGAATTGTACCGCCACACTTGCACTCCAGTTTTCTTAAAGCACAGGTAAGATAGCCCTTTGTGTTGGCACATCTGAGTGGAGAAACACCGGCAATGGAAGGGAGGGGAAGAGCTCCTTTCTAGACATCTATGAGCACTGCACTTGGCTTACTTTAAGTTCGCTATGCAGTCAGTTGAGAGGAAAAGGAATTGCTGGGTGTGATTCATTGAGGCCATTAAATGTTGACCTTACAATAAGTGGATCATGTTGTGGAAATGCCTCTTGGACTCTGGTGACTATAATGGGAATTCAGATGACTAGCTGAGATGTTTTAGTGATTCCATAAATTCCTAGAGGTAACCAGGGTAAAACTTACCCCTACTTTCTAAAACCTGTTAGAGACTAGATATGGCTTTGATGCAAATTTTCAGCCTTATAAAGACTACAGTGTCTCTGAGCTGGCCCAGATGACCTGTTAAGCACCTGGGAAGCTATAGAGCCCAATATATGAAACATCTATAGAATTTGAAGAGCCTATGAATCAATGGGGAGTGCTATTTTGGAATCATCATTTGGGTTTTAGGCATCTTCTTTTTTAGTCTTGCTGTAAATGTCAGAGTCCTTTTTGGCTCATACTTGATGGTTCACGGTTCTAACTTAAAACAGATATGTGAATGCATTGCTACATGGAGTCCTGTACGGATAGATCCACTAACTGATAGATACTGAAGTGCTCAGTTACTACCATAACTGGGGCCACAGAGGGACCTGAGATGGAGTGAGTGATGAAATGGAGAGGGTAACATAGCAGAGTTTTCTCTGTTCTCTAATTCCTCTGTCACAAATTGTGTTGGTATTAGAACTCACATTTCGTGTGATTCAGGAGAATGCTGAAGTGGTAAATATTGGCTTCTAGTCAAGCACAAGTGCAACAAGAGAAAGGGTGAAAAGAAAATGTGGAAGAAAGCACTGTGGACTCAAATGGGAGTAGCAGAAGGGAGAAGCAAGACAGTACTGTTCTCTGACCTTCCAGAGAACTCCATGGAAATGAGTCCACAAAAACCCCAACCAAACCAGGAAGCTATAATGAGCTATATATTTTATTAAAAATACACCAGATTGAGGTGGAAGAGAGCACTTTTTAATGAGTCAAATGAATATTTTTGTCAAATGTAGGGAGGTGGAGAGAAGTCCACTAATGCTTTGAAATTTAGCAGTAGAAGCAGCCACTGAAGCAGAATGTATATGTGTGCCACTGTATATGAGAGGGAATATAGGTCTTAGTGTACACATGTGGGCTAGCTTATCTAAGGGAAGGTTTGTATGTTTGAGCACTGTCTGATGTAAGGTGTTGCTATAGTGCTAAGAATGAGCAATTTGGCTTTCTAACCATGTTAGGTCTAGTTTTTCTCCTGCCATTTGGAGCATGAAGCCTGGTGATCACCAAGTTATGCTAGTGACTTCAGTGTATGAGATCGGCGTTACTGTAGATGAATGAAGACATTAGAATAATTGCTTGCATTAATCTTGTAGTAAAGGATTTGGATATGCTTAAAAAATGTGTTTGAATAAATGTAGTCCATATGCACCATCATAGCCAAAAAGTTTAATCTGAAGTTCTTTATACTGATCAAAAACTAATCTAAGCAGGGCTGCAAATTGCGTGAGTGCTGGATGGGATTTGACAACCAGAGGCTCGCTCTTGCATATGACAAACAACACTGGATGGAGTTTCTGGTTATGTAAAATGAGTTTCCAGCAAATCAAATAGATTCAGGCACAGTCAGTCCCTCTCTACCAAAACATACACTATTGTGTGAATGTAGGGACCCACTTCTCCAATCTTTTCAATGCCCCTATAGAAAGTCAGTATTTCCTTGACATTCCCAGGCTCTGTGGCTTACTACTCCCCACATGCTTACTTTATTGGGAGCTTTTTTCTGGTGGACTTCTCAGGGTTTTCCCTTCTTACGTCATTGGTGAGAATAATATTCGTTCTCTAACCTCACACTTTTCGAGGTATGTCAGTAACTGATGTGAAGCTGGGTGAGTGACTTGTTACTTTCCTCTTTGCCTTAGGGAAAAGGAGGGGGCTGTGTTATGGAATAAATTTTTTAAAAAAGGGCTTTTTCTTAGCTAGTGGGAAACCCTGCTGTGGTGTGGAAGCATGAGGAGGAGAGGTACTGATGGCTGGCTGCAAGTTGTACTGTTTTATCTGAGGAAGAGAGTCATTGGCTTGCTCTGCATTTCCTTTTGCTTGCTCAGACCCAGAGGAGTCAGCGGGAGGCATTCTTCCTTCTAGGACCTGTTTTGTCTGTGGAAAGGAGAAAGAGGGTTATGCCAGAAACCTAGAGGCTTCTAAAGAAAATGGCTTGCCTTGTCCCAGCTATTACTACTACTGAGATGGTCTAATGAATGCTGGCAGCATCCTTACCCCTATATAAAGACTGAAGCGAAACCACTCTGCTTTTCCATGCTTTATCTCTGCTTTGCATGGGAAGAGGAAATGCATGCAGGACTTCTTGGGGAAGGGATGCAGCAAAAGCTTAATGAAGGGAAACTAATTTTTTGTACCTCATCCTTAACGGGTATAGTCCAGCTGTTGGTATCACTCTTAAGATTTTACTCAAGAACCTTCCATTTTACAAAACCTAGACAAGGTGTCCTGAAAGATTGATGGAGGTAGTAGATACATATCTCATACTGCTCTGAAAATTGGGGAAAGTTTCCAGTATATTATATAGGTAGATAAAAATTTCTGTCTGTCACATCGTTCCCCATCTCTGCATTGCTTCTAAGGTTTCTGAAGTCTTAGGATGAGTGTTTAAGATCCTAATGCATATATTTAAAATACAAGAGTAATCTTTATAGACATTTACACTAGCTTTTGCAGGATCAGGCCTGAAGATGTACCAGCCCAGTAGATACTGATCCCGAGTGAAGCCTTTGGATGCAGCTGCATAGTAGATATATGACTATAAACTTTTCTCATGTCTCTTTTTGACTTTGCAAGAGATGGAAAGCATGCAAGCAAAACCCCATTATTTTCAGAGCTCTGTGTGTGTATGGGAAAGCAATAACCTAGAGGACAAGCCACAGTCATTGTCACTCCAGGAGATGACTGTTATTAATTGTGAGCTTCTGTGTCTTATTTTTCCTTAATAAAGACTCCAGAAGGCTTTGCCACTTAGTGAACAACCTGTTCTACACAACAGGGAGTAAGGAAGATGAGTTCATCTGTATCTCAAATTTGGATGAGGAAGGAGTGGAACATTTGGTCTGCAGTGAGGGGGCACAAGCTGCCTCTTCAAAAATAATCTTCCACAAGTTCCAATTAAGTGATACACTGGGTTTGATTCCACAGCTGGGAGTGTGTGCACGCAGTTTTTATTTTGAAGCTGTGAAGTTCATGCCAAAAAGTTAACAACTTTAAGAACAGCATTTAGGAAAGTTTGAAACACTGTTTAAGATGAGGTCTTTGCTCAAACTCCTTTTGTTCTTGTCATCTAGGTTGTATATTTTTATAAGCTGGTGACATGAGTTCTATTTGTTTATATTTTTTTTTAATGGGTAACCTTAAGAAAATACATTGCTAAGTGTTGTAATGCTTTTGAAGAATAAAATAAATATTTCCTTCTCTACTATTCTTTCTGTCAAGCCACTCACCTCCCCTGTGATAGCTAGTTGGCTTGTGCACCATTCAGGAAAACAGTGTTCACAGAGCGAGTTCAGCTACTTTAATTATCCATTGATATTGCAAGTTCTTGAGCACGGCTTAGGCTTTCTGTGATCTGTAGCACTGTGTCTTTATGAGCAGAGGTTTCTTTGTAAGCATCAGCTGTGTTTCCCAGTACATCAAATTAGCAATAATTTACTTAGGGAAAACAGAACGAGTTATGAAGTGGGATTGTGTCTAATTGTGCTGGCCGCCTTCCATCTGGGATTTCACCAGATTTTCCCCTATGATTCTTGTTTGATCAAAGCTTCCTTCTGAAGTGAACATAAGGGCTGGGAAATGGCAAGATGGAGGACTCCATATAATTATCAATATTCTGAACTAAAGCACCTGGGTGGTGTCAGTCTTGCCTCCTGATCCTGAAAATCACAGGAGTCCTATCAAATTAAATAGCACCATCAAACGCCCAGCTCCCTGGAAGGTCAGGACATGCACATAGGTACTGAACCAGTGTTTAAGATAAGCATCCTAATATGTTAATTTTGCTCCTAGACTCATTAGCATCCTTCCTCTGGCCTGTTTTACACTATGAACACAACTGACTTTAGCAGTGCTTCTAAAACTGCTACTGGCTACACTTTAGATCCTATTTATGCTCCAAATACTATGAATAAGAGCTTGCCATTAACAGAAAAACATACTGTGTTCTCTCTGATCCTTTAGAAGTGTGAAAGTGTGTAGGTGCTGCCCACCCCCTTCATTTTGGGGTCCTTCAGCACTTGGAAACTGACCTTTTGGGAGTGATGCTATATAATTCATGTAGTCTTCTTCTTGACAGGCTACGTACTTCTGTATTTCCACAACAAAGCAGTGAAATCTTTCTTAAACATGAAAATCCAAAACCATTGCTAAAAATAGAGGTGAAAATGCACAGGGTTACAATTATATCGTTTCAGAGAGAAACTAGGAGGCAGGCAGTGCCTCCTGAACGTTGATGGAGACGGTTTGATTCTTCACTGACCAGTCAGTGTTTTGGCTAGTTACAAATGTGTTTAGACAAAAGTTAGTGGCAGTCTTCACCGTCCAAGCAACGACTGAACAGAAACTGAGCATGCAGCATCTGGGTTTAGCCCCGAGAGCACGCAGTCTAGCCAACAGTAATACAAGCAGAAACAGCAAGAGTGAACAGGTTAGCTGAGTTATAGTGGTTCCCATGTTCGCTGATCTGAAATCCTGAATTTTAGGATCCTCACCTGAAATAGTAAAGAGCATCTGAGCCAGATGAGATGTTTCAATAGAGAATGCTGAGATAAAATCAGAGGATGAGCAAACCCTGTCCTCCAGCCTTTGTTTGTAATCAGCGTGTCCGAGAGCACTGACGACATCTTTTGGAGAAGGAATTGAGAGGAGCTTTTTAAGTCTGGCAATCTTGGAGAGTTCTATATAGCTTTGTTGGATGAAGCCTTCTCTCCCTCGATGGAGACTAAGACCAAGCTCTTGTATATACATACTGTTTGCAACAAAACCAAGATAAAAAAAATCAGAAAAAAAGAAAACCAACAAAAATTATGTTTAGAAAGACACCGTTAGTTTCAGAAATGGGAGCACAGACTTTTTCAGCCTGTAATGTGCTGTTACACAGATTCTCCTCTTTTTCCCTTTCTCTGGCAAGTGGACTGCAAAAGTGGTTGAGAGGTGCTCAGTCTGTGGCAGTGAGGGTCCTGTCTCCAGAGAAGGTTGGCTGAGGGAACACTGTGGAATGCTGGTGTGGCTGGGACATGCTGTGAAATACAAGGAGACTGCTTGAGGTATGTGGAAGTATTGCAGAAGTGTGTGTATGGTGGCAGTGGAGAAGGAATTTTTGAAAGATCCCAGGAAAAATACTGCAGTAACACAAAATGGGAATGCTACTAAAGTCAGGCTGAAAAAGACAGTATGGTGAAGAAATTAAGTTTTACCATAGACTGAAGACACTGGAGATGGGCCCATGGGTTTTAAGGTCTTGTGGGACAGAAAACCTTATTTTAAAATGAACAGAGCATAGTTGCTTTTAAAAAAAAAAAAAAAAAAAAAAAAAAGATTAACACTACAGATTCCCAGCAGAATGGAAGCATTTCAAACCAAATGAGTTACGCTGGGAAGAAAAAAGGTAGGATGAGGATGTGTTACAAGCGTGTAGAAGGACTGCATGACAAATGTCTGCATCATCTATCTTTTTGTTTTAAATTCTGTCATTACTGTATTCTGTCTCCTGGATACCAGCGTTAGGAAAAAGTGAGTTATGGTGTAAATTCTTGGGGTGGGTGGGTAATACTGTCCTGAAAAGCTCCACAGGGAGATTTTCTTTATTGTTTGTGTTACCATATAACCAAAAGGCCTTTGGGAATCAAAACATTATTTGTTAGGCACTATACGGAAAAAGTCTCTCCCCTTTAAGCAATAACCACGTAACAAACAAGTGCAGTGGAAGAAAAGATAAGAACTGGAAGCAATACTAGGGAAATCCATTATGCATATCAATATTGCATAGAAATCTTGGTGGAAGATGAAATTGGATTTTTAGAGTATTTACCTCTGAAATATAAAAGGCTGAGCTGAATCTGTGGAGATAGTTCTAGGGAATTTAGCTTTCTGATCTCTCATTTTTCTTAATGCAAGAAATATTTGCATGCTACTAGTGCAATTCTTAGGCTCCCTAGACTATCGCATGCCGGGGAACGCTGATGGCATTGTGGAGAAACAGTTGGTCATTTCACTGGAGGAAACTGGCAGTGGAACTGTGGAATATGCTGGTAAACTACATAAAAAAACCCCAAACCTGAGTAAGCTGGAAAAAGGTTAGTGACTTACCATAGGGACAGTAGCAGCTATAGAGGTGAGATTCCAATAGGATACTTTGGCCATTGGTAAAAGTGTCTGAAAAGAACGGACCATAACTGCAGGTAGTATAAACTTACTGTTTCATCACAGCCATGGTGTTTGTAGAAACCCTGCCTTCATAATATACAAACTTTGTATTTAAACAGTTGTAATTGAGTCCAAAATGGGATATTTTTCCATCACGAAGTTCAGCCTTCTCCCTTCCCAGGATTCAGGGGATGCTGGATTTCCAAAAGACAGAATGAGGAAGGGAATGCCACTCACTTAATTTGCAGATCAGTGTAACTGCAGAAGTTGTGGTGCACTGACTCTTGCTGTGCGCTATTGTACTTGCAAGGAGAATTGGGTGTGCAGATTCTTGAGCATGCTTTGTCACTAGCAAGCAGCTTTTTTTCTATTTCTCCAGACCAGCCATGTCTGAAATGAGTCTGAAATACAGCTGTCTTGATCTAGCTTCAGTCGCAACAAAGCATGGACATTGCTCCATCACAAAACACCCATTGCCTGAGCCTGCTTGCTCCTGGATTTGGATCCATGCTGTTAAAATTCAAGCAACCTAGAAATTAGATCTGTCTGGTAGATTATATGGCTGTGCATTTGTCCCTGGGAAGAGAGGGAATTGTTTTTTCTGGTTATTTTGTTGAATACCCACAGTTCTTTAATTCCTTTCTTTAGAAACAGGGCAGCACAGTTCCGACAGATTTAAGCAGCTGTCGTGTAAAAATCATTAGGGAGTACAAGAAAGTCATCGTGGCCTGCACTGAGTGGAATTTGATCACTGTTTATTGCATTGACATACTGGAAGATGTTTTGTTTTCTAATGTGGTTGCTGATTGATGCCGACATTAGTATATGATTGCCTGTGAAGGTTTCTTGTTATCTCCGCAGGATCTTGGTGCAGAAAATCATGGCAACAAGCAATTAGATAAATAAAAGGGTTGGCACTATTTTGTTTCCTGAAAAAAATACAAAATAAGGCTGGGGTAGAGTTAGATGGTGATGAGAAAATCCAGACTAAACACATATATGAAATAGATAAGCAGTCAGTCAGAATGCACGTACCCTCTTGATGAGTATTTTGTGTCTTCAGTGTAGTGAATGACCAGAAAGACTGGACACGGGAGCTGGGTGTGGAAGCATAGTCGGTTCCCACCTGCATGCAGAGGCTTGTTCCCAAAGCGCTGCCATTTCCTCCTTTGGAGGGACAGAATAGCTTAAATTGCTCTACAGTTTCTTACACTGCATGGACCTTGCCCATCTGCCTGTCCTCCTGGTGGACTCAGAAATCCAAAGAGGGTCCTGCTAGCTGGTAGACTATACATCTTTGCAGGCGTTCAAAACTCAACTGGACAAGCAGGGCAATCTAATCTAGGTTTTGAGCTGGCCATTTTTGGAACAGATGATGGCACTAGATACCTCCAGAGGTCCCTTCTCTAGACTCTTTATGCTCTTCAATATCCAGATGCTGCTGGATATTAAACCCCCAACATGGTGATTGCAAGCTTGAATCATCTTACTGTTCCCAGTTTTCAGGAACTTCCATACTTTATCTGGCCAGAATTACTCAACACCAGAGAATTGGGTAAAAAAGTCTCTGTGTTTGAACCCTTCCTGCGTATTGCTTCCTTATTGGCTTCCCATGCGAAATCGAGAATTTACCGTATTGGATGTGATGCCTAGGTAAAGCACGTATCTATGCATGTGTATTTTCGTCTTTTCTCAGCTAAAAGGTATTCAACTCGGGTTCATTCCTTCAGCGTAGAGCTGAAGAAGCCTTGTTCAAGAGCAGAATCCTGACAGGTAGGAAAAGAGGCTGTGTTGCTGGCAGGCTAGAATTTCGCTCTAAAAGGGATAAATTTGAGAGGGATCTGATGGGCATCTGAAGAGAAATAGCTTTTGTTAAGGGTGTATTCTACCACTTTTACTCATGCGGAGTAAAACTATTCTCCAAAGATAGCAGCGCATGAAGTAAAATATTATGTACCGCTACCTCTGCGAGGCCTGGAGGGTTTCAGAACTGCGTTAGTCATTTGAAAAGACCCAGGAACAGGTGGTTTCCATCTGTGCGTCTGCGGCTAAGCCACGTCTGCTGTAATGTGTTCATAGGAGAGACTTGGTGTCTTTCCCAAAGGTACCATCATACTGCTCAGGAAAAATGATTTGCCTTGTAACAAGGAATCAGAAAAAGTTTAGAATGTGATATTAACTTCACTTTAAATACAATTTTTTTTCTTAAATGCTACTCTAGTATGTGTATACTTACAGCTCTGTGTAAAAATATATGCATTGCTACATGGTCCATCTGAGCGGAGAAAAGTTCTTATATAAAACATCACCCACTTACTCCCTTGGGTTAACCCAAAAGGTCTTCTATTTTCTCCTCAAGTATGGTCCTTACAACTTACAAAATATTTTTTATTTAAGCATCTATACTTGTTCAGAATTTCCTCAGCCACCGTCATTTGAGGGCATTAGGAAAATAAACTTTGGAGAGAAATTTGCCAAAACAGAATATTTGCCTGGAAAAATAAAATCAATTTGAGGTTAGAAAACAAATATTTCACCCTACTTACCTATCCAAAATACTACATGTAGAAACCTGGTTCATTTTGCTTATTGGTCTGCTATCATTAAGGATATGCATATGAAGAGGGAAAGTAAACTTCAAAGCAACTTTTTTTTTTTTGTGTTAGTCTTAAGTCATGTTAAATTGAGTTATGTCTTATTTACAGGGGGGGCGGGTTTTAAAAAAAAAAAGCTGAACTGTTTTACAGATGGCACCAACCTGCAAAATCTTATGGTTGACTGAAACTTGGAACAGTTTAGAGAAAAAAATATAGCTCCAAAGACCTTGGCTCTACTGGATATTGTTGGAGATGTTGTTATAACAGTATCAGGGCAAGGGAGTTGCATTTATTTCAGTTAGTACCTATCCAGCTTCAGGGGCATGCACCAGGATGAACTATATTTTCTTTGTCACGTTCACGAAGCAAACTGTACTGCTCCTGTGTGAAGTTTGGGGATGAACTCTCGTGTATGCAGAGAGGCTGACTGCTGGGGTATGCGAAGGGGGTTGAGAACGCTGGAGCGAAGCAGGGATGTATGGAATTGGCAGTGTAGGCGCACCCTGTACTTACCTGGAGTAGCTTTTACAAAGTTTGTAATTCAAGCTCTTGCTCAAAGGCTGTGTTCTCATTGATCTCTTGGAACATGAGAAACTGTTACCGCTATGGCTTATGCCTTCATTGAGTTCAGTGGTGTAAGATAAATCAGAAATATTTAGGTGGGAAGAGATGCTTGAAAGCTTCTAGTCCAGCCTTGCTCAAACACAGGTTGTGACCCACAGTTCTGCTCCCACAGCCAGTGCTGAGCCCCTCTCTCACTCCGGTCTGCCCAGCAGGTGTGCCCAGGACACACCAGTCCTGTCCCAGTGGCTGGGTTGAGACCCTCATGCTCACCAGCAGCTGGCACTGCAGCCCCAGCTCACTTCAGTTGCTAGTCCCATGTTCTCCTGTACCAGTGTCCCCAGTTGCTGGCACCTTGTCCTTACAGCATTCACACACGTGGGATAGACTGTGAGATTGTATGGAAAAACAGTTAAGAAAGGCTTTAATATTAAGATAGGAAAGACCGTAGTGATTGGGTGCAGGGCTTGGTCAGACAAATGTACTGATCAGTGAGGGTTTACAGGTGACTGGCCCCTTTTTATCCCCTTTTCTGTCTGTTTCTTCTACCTTTGGTTTGCCCTGATCCCCCTTCCCCCAAATGTTCCTTAAGTTTTGCACAGTTCCACAAGGCCACTTCAGATATCTTGAGTCCTCCTGTTCCTCTTGTTTCCCCCTTCTTATCAGTTACAAAGTCCAGATTAGCCCTCTCCAGAGCAGTTCCCGGAATTTCTTCATAGTCCATCAGTTAGTGGCTGAAGAATTTTGGTCTTTGCCAGTGCCTCTATCTTTTGTGCCTCTGGTTCGTGCCTCTGCATGTTTTTGTTTTATTAATTCCTCCTTTACTTAACATCCCCTTTGCATTGAAAGGGTCCTTTATTGAATAACCTTAATGAAACAGAGGCTCTCGCCTTCTGTATAACGTTACAGTAGTGGCTGCCTGTCCTGTAGTAGAGGCTCAAAACTGCACATCAAAACTCTAAAGTGCCTCACAAGAGATGAATAGAGAGGCAGAGCTTGTGTTTTTATAGTTTTCACTTAATTAGCACTGATGAAATATATACTTAATATGGTACTCACAGTATTACAGAGTATGGGCATTAATTCACATGGTGTTTGCTTAGCTATCACAAACCCGGTTGTTATTGAAATAGAATTAGTTTCTGGAGCAATACTCTGTAGAATGATTCTGATGCTGTTACTCTAAAAACAACAGCCAAAGTCTAGCTAATTGCAGTGGGAGCAAACTTTCAGAAGAGGGTTAAACAGCACCAGGAACTCACCTGGCTTGTATGGTTGCAATCTTTTTATTTCATCTGGCTAGAGAGAATCAAGTGCTTATTCCCTGACCAGTATACCCATTATGGTTTTCTGTAGAAAACCTCCAACCCTGCAATACCTGGCTGGAGGTGACCCAGCAGGAGCCCTGCTGAGAACAGCGCCGCTAAGATACTTTCTCATCAGTACACACGGAGGCTCAGACTGTAGTGGTTCAGAAGGGGTGAGCACCCCTGAGATTATAGGCCAGTACACGTGTGAAGGATGGTCTTCTTTCTTTTCTACACGGATGGGAAACCCGAGTGGAGCTGATAGTAGCACTGAGGCAAATGCGAAGATTAAAATCTGTCCCTTACAACCATCTGCCTATGTTAGGGGCAGAAGGCAGTGTGTTTTTTGTGTTGAAAGAAAGGCCGAACTGTGCTGCCAAGCTGTAACGTAAGAGCTGTAATGAGCCCAAAAGAAGTTGGGTGAGTATTAGCTTACACAAGTGACCAGAATCTGTAACTGATACTGAACAAAAGAGCATTTGTGTCCTCTCACTGCTTCAGGTCCAGCAAATCTCTTCACTCTCGTAGCAACAGCCAGACTGAATAGACCCGCAGGACCTTTCATCACTTCTACCCATATATGACCCTTGTCCTGCTGCTCTTGTCAGCAAAGACTACATTTTCCATCACCTCTCTTCAGACAGAAAGAAGGACTGCCCTTCTTTCTTTTGCTGAACTAATCACCTCCTTGAATGATAGGCCAGCTAGATGGGAGGAAATAAAGGGAGATGAATATCATATGCCTGACCATCCTGCATGTGCGATAAACACATGAAGGAGATGAGAAACTATGACTTTGACTTCTGAAAATGTCTCTCTTTAACAGGAAGGGGGAGAATTTGATATCCTGCTTTCAAAGTCACATTGCCCTCAACAGAAGGGGTCAGTCTTCATTCCCTTCCAGGCAAGGCTTCTGGAGATTGGGAAAGAAAACAAGGTTTCTTGGCATATGTTTTCCCTGTAGCTCCTCTTGTTGGTCTGGAAGGCCATGCTTCCCCTGTACCTCTCCTGCATCATAACTCCTCTGCCTAGTAGGAGCTGAAATAGGGAAGTTCATGGCTTGTATCTGATCTTGCTTCTCGGGTAACCCTGCTGAAGATGAGGAAAAAAAAATAGCAGAAGACCATAGTCCACCCTTACCTTGCTTAAATAACGTGTGGTCTAGAACACTAATCAACCACCCTGTGTAAACTAAAGCAGCGCCAGTAATTTCACCGGGGTCTATGCAGAATGTTGTTTTATGCAGGGCTGCTGGCCTGTGACTACTTTTGAAGAACAGGGAAGAAGTGAGATGCAGTGTCTGTCAGACACCTGCAGCAGACGCTCCTGCCCATTCACATTCAGGGGTGTGTCAGAGGTTTTTGCCTTGGACTGAAATCATCAGGAAGTGTTTTGTCTTGGTTGAGCCCGCTCTCCCCGTATAACCTCTGTGTCTAATAGTCATTACTGTAGTTATCCCAGTGGGGATAGGCTTAACCTGCTGCTGCCCTCAGTTTGCAGGTAGGGAACTGTGGTACGGAGAAAATAAAAGCTGCATTTCTGAAAGCTTAATGGCTCCAATGCCCTTTGAGTGTTTAAGGTCATCAGTCCTGTCAGTAAGATTGGTCCTCAAAAATGTTTCAAGCATTCAAGAGCCTAAAAGCCAGTGAAAGGCAAAAAGCTTTAGATTTCAAACTGCTCAAGTTCTATCTGAAGACTTTAAAGTCTCTCAGGTGCTTGAAGCCTTTGATTGCTAAACGATTACTTAGGGCTAATTGATTTAGAGTTCAGTACCTTTGAGAACCTTCAAGTAGTCAAAGTCTTGTACCCTGAGCTGACACTTGCCTTGTAAAGCATTTTGCTCTTCATTGGATGTAATTAAGAGAGAAAAGAATAAAGCAAGTTGTCTTAGTAAAAGTAAGGATGCCTTCAAAGACAGTTTATTTCTTGTTCTTTTTACTATAAATGATGAAAAAAAAAATCACAATGTTTTGCCAGTTCAGGTCCTATATTATTTTCTGTGCAAACCCATTTTTCCTAGGAAACCTAAGTGTGAGCTAGCCATCTAAATCAAGCTGCAATTTCATTTTTCTTCAGAGAAAAAACTACCACTTACAAGTAGCTCTTAAAAAGCAGCGTGGAAAACATCAGTGAGTCTCTCCAGCAGCAGGCCCACTTAAAAGTATGTAATTACTCTTTTTATAAATAGGCTCAAATGATGAGAGAGGATGGGATTACTTGACGCATGTCTGCATGTGTCTACTCTACACTTGCGTGTCTGTGATCACTTATTCTGAGTGATTGATACCACCAGGGCTGCATCTGAGCCTGATGCAAGACTTTCAGGATTGAACTATGCATATACTGACAATGCTATATCATTTCTGGAAACTTTTCCATTTTGGAGGGTATTTGGAGGTTTGAAAACATGATGATACCATTCAAAATGATCTTTTATCTAGAGAAGATATGGGCTCATTACTTACATGTTTTACTTTAGTCAGCTTTTTGCTTTGTCACTGTGTGCAGTTCTTTTCTGTGTTGAAAGCTCTCTCCAGAGGAAGAAAAGGTTTGCCCTTATGCCAGTCTTCTCCAAGCATAAGGTTTAGCATCAGGAGGAGTGCTTTGATTTATGCTGCTGACACACAACCTGGCTTAAGTTAAGCAGAGTACAGGTCTACTGAGACCAAAGTCATGGGCATTTACGCCAGCAATGATTTGGGGATTCTAAGATTTATCTAGTGACATATCTTTATCAGAATTTTGAATCGAGTGTTTCTCTCTTGGCTGTATTATTGCCTAATCAGAAGGCTTCTGAAGGAGCAACGGTTGGCCTGGGAAAAATCACTTTTACTCTCCAGAGGAGCTGGGCAAAGAATTACTCTGCTTTTGAAACCTCCCCCTTTTGTTTGTGTGAAAGGTATATTTATATTCTAATCTTGCTTAGATTATTTCATGCTCGTATACCTTTTTTTTGATGTGGACATACCTATGGCTTACAGTATGTTTGGGTGTAGTCATTGAAAAAAAAAGAGTTTTCATCCAAGGGAGAGAATCAAATCTGCTCTGGCTATATTTCAGAAGACCTACTTCCTGGGTCTCTTGCTTCGGAAAGAGCACATTTAATGTCTCCAAGCCAAACAAATACATAGTACTTCCTGTAGACTGAACAACTGATACCATATTAAAATAGTTTGGGAGAACAACTCGATCCATATTTGCCCACATGTAACAACTGGTGATAGAAATTATTCACCATTGAAAGAATCCTTGGTCCAGATTCACCCTTGGCATGAGTAGGCGTATGTCTATTAGCATTAAAATACTGTTAACTATGTATAACGGAAGTGGGTTTAGCTTTTATGGTCTTTTTTTGTTGTGTGTGCTGCATATAAACCAGTGGTTAAGCCAGTCATGCCCATGGGTACCTAGTAAGGAGATGTTCTATGATAACCGGTAGCTGTATCAACATAATTACATAGAATTTTTACATGCATAGTGCTCTATATCTCGCATCGCCATTTCAGTGATGGACCTTTATGGCTTTGTCTCATCATGTAGGGAAGCTTCAATCTGATTTTGGCTTAGTTTAGAGACAAAGAGCTTGCTAGCAAGGTGGTGCTTCATTTGTACCTTGAGAGTTCTGGAAATTATTTCAACCCTTCTAGCTCAAGGTTCCTCAAAGTGCATTGCTCATTTTATTCTGTTTGGCCCAAAGAAATAAGTCAAAGTAAAAACTTAAAAAGATTTTTTGGTACATCTTGTTGAAAGTTTGTGCCCTGTGGTGCTCTAAGTAGGTAGATTCAAGTTTGTTGATCTACGAAGTGAACTTAGTCACACCTGGCTGAGGCTGTATCATGAAGCTAAAGCAGAGTGGTGTTTGTATTGAATATTTAATCAAACAAGTGAAATTGTCTTATACGGATCTAGAAGATGGTCAATCCCAACCCTGAAGGGCAAATTACTTTGAAATTGCATAATACTATTTGTATAAGACCTTCCCTTCTCAGGGATAAGGAGGGGCTCTTAGCAAACATGCCGTGTGTACGTTAGGTCTGTGTAGTATAAACGGCAAGTGTGTCCTGCTGAGTTGGGGCTAGGGAGAAGACATGGAGAAGCATCTTGCGTGCACTGAGGTGTGATACACAAGCTTTCCTCCAGTGGCGTGTACTAACATCGATTATAGAGAATGGAAAGTCTGTGTATGCTGTAGTTTCTGTTTTAAGCCTATTGATAACGCTTTTATGCGTCATTTTGTAATTGATATTTTATGTATAACATTGTGTGTGATGGTTGTCTCTTTCACGGGCACCCCCTTGCCATGGGGAAAGAGCTTGCGTGCCCTTGTGAAGTTGAGAGCTATGCTGGTGGTGGCATATGCCTCCGGTAGGGTCTCCCAAGCCAGACAGGTCTCAACTGAAGGGTCAGACAAAGTGTGTCCACGGGCAGGATGGGCTCACTAGCCTTCAGGCAACCATCCTAGGAGAAGGACAACTCTAACTCCAAACCCGGGCAGATGGAGCTCGTTTGGCCCTGTAAGGCCATCCATCTAAGAGAAGGATACTCAACCAAACCTACGACCTGAGGACTTCGCTGTCACCGTCCAAGCTCGCTAGGCCCTGGCAGATGAACCTCAGGTGTAAAGGGTGGGGCCAGTCTCGCGCACGCTGCGCCTCACCTAAAAAATCCACCACGCAGGCTTGAAGGGTGTACTCACGTTTAAAGCCCTTCCCAAATCTTCGTCCGCGAAGCCAAGCCATGATGATGTGTGTGATGGTTGTACATTTAAATGACTATGGAGTCATAGAGTAACTTGGGTTGGAAGGGACATTTAGAAGTTAGCTGGTATACAATCATCTGTCAGAGTAGGGTGAGCTTCAGAGATCCAACTCAGAGCTAGACTGGGTTGCTCAGGACCTTGTCCAGTTGAACTTGGAATGCTTCTTCCACAGTTCTCTGAGCAACCTGGTTTGCTGCTGAACCATCCTCAGGGGAAGATTTTTTTTTTCTTTATATCTAAGTCAGATTTCACTTTTCACCATCCGTGATTGTTGCTTCTCAATTGCTGTATACTTTTGAGGACAGTGTGGCTCCCTTTTCTCTATAATCTGCCCAGGTAGTGACAGGTAGCAATCAGATACCTCAGTCCTCGTCTGGAAACCAAGATCCCTTGGCTGGGGTTTATATAATGACCAGTGACGTTAAAGCTCTTATTTGTGATTATTTCACACATTCAATGACTCTCTCACTCCCCCCAACCCAATGCTGCAATCCCTAGGTCTCAGCTTTGATTCCCAGCAGGAGGGCACTGCTGCTCTGGGAAGGTCAATTCCTGCTATGCAGCTCCTTGCATGTGCCAGTTTTGGGAGATGCTGGTCAAGATCCCTGGGCATCTTCCAGCAGTAGTCTCCACTCAGCAATCCGATCTCTGAGATTTTTTTTACTTCTAGGGGTTTTTTTGTCCAGTCAAGCTCTTCATCTTGTTCTTTCCAAGAATCCTGCTTCTTTTTGGAAAATCTTATTTTTAGTGGAACCTCCTCTTTCTGAAAATTAGGCCTCTGAGTTTTCCAGCCTAAGTAGTGTATGTACAGAACAACCACACATGAATAGCCTCCAGATTGAAGGTTCTGTCTCATGTTTCTTTATTAATAAGAGGATTCAGGGTGGGGCCACCTTTGTTTAGTTCATGATCATAAATTTAGATAGCACATCCTTTATTGATTTCAGCTAGTGAGCAGCAGAATTGTGCTTGAGTTTCATCAATTTCAGATGTTCACCAGCCCACACGTATGCAACCAATTATCTGCTGCCTGTAAGCATTCACAATGTAAGCTACTTTTTTCACCTATGGCAACTGGGGAACCCAAACCAGGACACAGTAGTCCTGATGTGGTGAACAGAGGATAAAAGGCAGTTTCCTTGATCTGCTTTCTACTTCCTTGGTTGCTGTGTAGTTAACCTTCATCACTGCAAGGATGTGCTGCTGGCATGTGTTCAGCTTTTGTCCACCAGGACAAAAGCTGCTCAGTGCTGCTCTGCGGAGTTACGCTGTTGCAGATGCAGGACTTCCCATTTGCCTATGCATAAAATTATAAAATTACTCTTGGCCATAAAAACTTATAGTAAAATTTTCTTCAAGAGAGACCTGTGGAGGTCATCTTGGCCAACCCTCAAGCCCTCAGGCCTAATTTCAAAGCAAGACCAGGGTGGTCAGTGCCTAGTCCAGTTGTGTTTTAAATATCTCAAAATTAAAGAGATACATCTCAAATCTAATGTCTATGAAATAAATTTAATTTTTAAGGAGGGAACAAGGTCAATTTATAGGCTAGCTGGTGCCATTCTGATCAGGAAAATCAATTTAAAGATGAGCCTGTAGCACACTAGAGACAAAAGATGTACTCTCATGATAGTTCCGTAAGGACGTTAACTCTTCTGACTGACACCTTCCAAGACTACTGAAGGACTGGTTTGGATTGACTCTTAGAATACCACTAAACAAGGATGTTTCTTCTAATTTCTAGCCTTATTTCTAGCAATATTATATTATCAAAATTAGATACAATCAGGTAAAATATCTGAGGTGAAGAAGGGAAACATTTGTGAAGCATCATCCACTGTGCTTTGTCACACTAGGAGGGAATTAGGAAGAATGAGTGATAAGAAATTTATGTCTTCTATTTTATTATTCATCTGAAGTCTTCAATTATTAGTGCCATGCTGATGAAGGCTTTTTGGATTGTCTGACAGGTCTCATGATAAACTCCTTAAACAATAAAACTGGGAGGATGTCAATTGGCTAATTAGCTAATAATCAATGTCCATCAGCTGAAGCTGTGATGACATGGTAGACAGATATCAAGCTCTGCTCAAGGGCTGGGTACTTTGTTGGTTTAAGTTTCAGGGAAAATACTGCCAAAACAGTAATACTTAATTAATAGTGCCATTAATCTACACTGAATACTTAGAAATAAGTGCTCCTACTTATTATTATGTAGTTGATCCTGGCAATTCACATTTTTTCTTGAGATGGGCAGTAGACAGGGCAGATATGAAATGCCTGAGGTAGAATCTGAAATTCATGTATCCAAGGAGCCAGGGCTATCAGCCCATGAAACATTTAACTACAACTCCTCAGATACAAAGCTCATCAGAGTATTCTTTTACAATCTCAGAGGCAACCAGACCAGGATTTAACTATAGGCATCTACAGCAAAGATATAGACATGTATTTATTACTGAGCTATCTCAACTCCCATGATATCCAGAAACAAGAAGCATGAGTTGTCTGATCAATGGAGGTGTTTGCATTATGATGGAGGTGGGATGCATCTTAGAATTCCCTGAGTCTGTTCAGTAACTCTAGAAGCCTAGATGGCCATATCAAGTGCCTGAAGTTGAGAGGTAAATCTCACCATGATTAAACGTGCCACAAGTATCAATAAGAATAAGAACTTGCTTGGTGGGTCTATTTGTATGGCAGCTTAAATGACACAAGTTATGTTTAATTTACTGATATACAACTGAAACTTTGCTTACTGAAATTCAGCTTATTCCAAATGTAATTCAGATAGGCAAGGACAAGCAGAATTCTGTTTCCACTCACTACCTATCCATCTTCTTTGAAAATGATGTTCCCTATATGATTTTTCATTGTGCTCCATTGCACAGAGTTGGTGAGAACCATATGGTATCATAGACACAATATTTCCTCTGAAAATTAAGGATGAGCCCTAATCTTGGTTTAACCACCTAACTATGAGGTTCTTTTGGTGCAGAAAATCCCTAAATGTCACAGAATTAGCTCCCACACTGGTTGGGAGTGCAGAGGGTATCTGAGCCTGCATGAGGTAAAGAAGCAGGCTGGAGAAGACAGTAGCCTAGAGGGTCAGGGCTGTGCTAGAAGCAGTTCCCTCACATTTAGCAGAGGGGGCTGTTAAGAAATGCTTCCTGCAAGCTCCTGCCCCCGACGCAACCTCTCCTGTGGGTTTTGCTGTGCTGCAAAGCGCTCCTCTCCTTCCCGAACAGTTTGTGTTGGGTCTGACTTGTGCTGGCTGCCTCAAGCCCAGAAAGGATGAGCAGTGCTTTCACAGAACCTTCCAGCTGCCAGTGGCTGGAGAGGGCTCTGGGCTGGGCTTGGATATGTGTAGGGTAAACAGTGTGTAGTGGGAAGATGCAATAGCTCCTGACAGTGCAGCCTGGTGGAGTTCGCTAGCTGTAGGGCTGATGAAGGACTCAGGCTTGAGGTTCATCTCACTAGTAGAAAATAACTATGGGAGGGGAAATAAAGAAAAAGTCAAGAAACGGCAACACAGCAGAAGCAAACAGTTGACACAGCTTACTGCGTATTAAAGCAGGTTAGTGTTCCAGGGTTGTACTGCTGGGAGAGTTTGACAGGTTTACGCTGAAAGACACCACTTAGAAGTGTTAACTTCTTTTAGTTTAGCCTTATGGAGCCTTTTCACTGCAGAGTATAAAGCTGGCTATAGCCTCCATAATTCATTCTTAAAATGTGACTTTAATGTGTAGCTACACTGGGTATTAAGGGAAACAGATGGAGCAAGGAACAGAGTGAATCACAGGGAATCTGTTAAAGAATTTTTCTCACTAAGAGAATTTTTCCTTACTGAGTCTGTCTTAAATATCAGAGAAAGCTGAAGTCACTATATAAATGCCAGTTCCACTGTCCCCTGGTTGATATTCGAGGTTTTGAATTAAATGTTGAGTTTTTTCAGGTTGGGACTTAGCAAGGAGAAGCAGGAAATTAATTCTTATTGAATTATGTTAGATCTTTGTTCCTAGTCCCTCTTGAAAATCCACGACTTTGGTTTCTCTGATGACCATCTGGATTATTATGCTTTGTAAACCTTACTGTTTGGCCATAAAACGCAGGTCTGCTTATTTCAGCCATAAGAAGACATTCCTAATGCAATTCCTAACACAAATCGTACCTCATATCCAAATTTACTGTAATTCCAGGCTACCCATCAGCTTCCAGACCAACTGCTCTAAGGCAGAGGAAGGCTGTCTGGTTACATAAATAGGGTTGTTGGAAGCATTCAGTGAGGTCAGCTGGCATGGTTCCCACAGTCAGAAAGCCCAGCCAGGGTTTCCATTGCTCTTCAGTCAGATAGGATGGAGGAAGAATGCCTCTGATGATCTCAGCTGCAGCTGGGGGCTGATATCCTTCCAGAGCTGGATAAATAATAAATGGCCCTGGTGATGGATGTCTCTGATATGTGCTAATAATTTTCATATAATGATCTGGATAGTATAGATGTATGTTTGTGCCTTCTGCTGGTTGGATCCAAGTGATGTAGTGTTTTTCATTTGTGTGGAAGTGAACAGAAAATTAGGGCCTGCTGTGAAATTGGTGGTTATCCCCTGGAGGAAACTGTCAAGGGAAGTATCACCACCTCTTCATGTTTTCAAAACTGGATGGCTTTCAGGAAGCAGAAGCTTTAGCTGAATATCTATCATTGTGCTTGGTGAAGAAGTGAATGGGTGGCATTGAAGTCTATGGAGCCTGAGGCAACCAGACCAAGAGATCAAATAGCTCCTTTGTGCTTAGATTCTACAGAAAATATTTTACCTGTATTTTCTGTTAAGAGTTTTGAGTGAAATGTTTCTAACCAGCCTTTGAACTGATCAAAAAAGAAAAGTAATTTTTTGTATCATTCCCCATTTTGAGAAAAATATTTTGGCTTGATTTGTTGTCAGATGGTTTTCGTGTTCTTTATTTTTTTTTTACACTGTGGCTCATATTGAAGTAATCTGTATTTTTGGAACAAGACGATCAGAGCTTAGCATCTGCTTTTACTGAAATAATCCTCTTGGCTATGATGTGTGGCAAAGTAGCAGGTCTGAAGTCTTTTGTGGCATTTGACCTCACCTGCTAGGTGGGATGTGGTAAGGAGCTGTGCTAGTTTGCCTGGAGCTACATCAAAGTATCCCCTGCTCTTCCCTCTGCAGGACAGAGGGACTTTGCACCATCTATTTGGCTAGAACACCATGCTTGTCTTGGCTTACCTCACATGGGTTAGTGATGGGGAAGAGTGGACGTGTGTGTGTTTGCATTCCCACCCATTTTCAATTCCACCTACTTTGTCTTCACAGTGTGAGGCACAGTAAAGCCATTTTAGGCCAGGAGGTAAATCTCTAAGACCTTTTTTCTTCCTCTATAGCAAGGAAAGGAAACTCAGCTTCTACTAAGAGGGGACAGAATTCTCTGTTGGTGTCAAGGTTCAGAGCTCCCACTAACAGATACGCATAGTTCATTCTAAAAGGCTCTGTCTCGACTGACACCTGGTTTCTCCTGAGGCAGGAGAAGTCAGAGGTGGAATCCTGTAGCTATTCTGCGTAAGGCCATAGGTTTGCAGTATTGGAGGTCATGAACAGACTGGAGGAGGTATAGGCAACGTCCTTTCCATCTTTGCAAGGGGATGGCATTCTGTCTGTTTTCCTTGTTAATGTGGTGGTACAGTGGAAAACTGCAAGCTGCTGGGCTAGGCAGACAATCCCCTATAGGATTCTGGAGCAGGCTGTTTATCTCTGCTTGTGCAGGGTGTTCGTTCTTTCAGTCCATAGCCTGAATAGAGGATACTTCCAAAAGGATTAGTACTTATAAGTCCCTACAGGTTTACATGGCGCTGTTGCAGACATGAAATGTGCCAAGAAAACAACAAAGAAGAAAAAATGCCTCATCCTGTGATGTCATCCAACAAGCCAAAGCATCGACCTTCTCTCCCCTCCTCTGTGTGTTGGTTTTCAGCATTGTTTTTTTCTGGATAGCTTAATATATCTCTGCCATTCTGTATTTTGCAAGGTTCCTCCTTTGCCAGTCCTACAAAACTTAGAATCTTTCCTTAGCATTTGTATCACTCCCCAGCAACATCTTCTGGGCGTTGGCAGAATGCGGTGCAATACAAAGTTATCTGTCCAGATGGTCAAAGCCCTTTATAGACCAGAGGTACAGGAACACTGGGTCTGGTTTACGCTGTTGTCATTTCTGTGGCTTAAGTTGAGATATTCCTTATCCACCTCCTCACCTATGAATTGATGGGAGAGTCAAGGTGAGCATTTCTCCCATTCTTTTGAAGGTGGGTGTTGTGTGACATGTGGCTATGGTACCCTGTGTCACCGTAGTAACAGCAAGCCTTTGTTTCCTGGCAACTGTCAGGGTTGCTAAGAGAAAAATCAGCAACATTCGTAAATCTGACGTCTTTGACATCATCCACTCACATTACAGTGGGATGAGTTTGGAGAGAAAAAGACCTGGTGGCTAGTCTAATCTCCTCTAACCCAGCTGTATGTTGGTTTTCATAAATAATTACGGTGTCTGTATGGCATTGGAATAACCTGTCTGGGAGTCAGGGATCGTGGGTCCCATGGTTCATTCTCCTTGGTCCGGATAATAACTACAGGTAACAATTTCTGCCCTATGCTATAAGGCGAAGTGAGTTCTGTGGATAAAAATCACTAAGTGCTAAGTATTAACACTGGTCTTTGATGCTCTGGTTCCCCAGTACATTTCATAGGTGGTTTCACTGCAAAAGAAATTTTCACCAAGCCCTCTCCTTTGCCAGTGCTTCATTCTTAAAACATTCTACTTCATAAACCCACCTGTCCATAGGCCACTGTGTGAAAGCTGTTAGTTGGAGTGGGGAGTGTGTGTGGGGGTAGGGGAAGGAACAGCAGTTCCAGTAAGGTATTACTCCAGCTTAGCTCTGTGGAATTCAGTGGAGTTATAGCAACGCAAATCTAAAGCAACACAGTGATGAATTGATAAATCCTATTTGCTCGCATCTGCCCACTCTGAGCCAGAGCTGGAGGCATTACTATCTGCTGGTGCATGCCAGAGCATGTGCTGAGTGAGTTGTGCTCTGTACAGTGCACAGCAGACAGATGGTGAAACCCACCCATTCTGAAGCATGCCTACAGAGAATATGATTTTAGCAGCGTTGTGGTGCTGGCAGACAATGCAATAGCCATATTCTTACATTTCAGAGAGCTGGCTAGTCTCAGGTGTGCTATTTTACCAGCATTCTCTTCTGGCACCTTTTTGTTCCACAACTGCCTGCACAGCTTGTGGCACGCATCACTGATGGAGACTGGCTACTGCTCTGGCTGGACCGACTCTGCAATTCAGTGTGAGGACTGGGCTATAGGGAGGAAAGCTAGATCATCTCAGCTACTGAGGAGCTCTTAGGAGATGAGAACTAGTGGAGCAATGGTCTTCACACCTCTAAAATTACAGCAAACCCTCTGTGTTAGCACTGTATGGGCAGAGCTTCTCTGGGTTGGGGTGAGTCGGGGGCAAGGGCAGAGCAGATTAACAGGGAGCATGTCTTTACCCTAAATGGATAACATTTCTTTAGCTGTGCAAGTGGGGCTTGTGACAAGACGATGAAGCCCTTTTGCACTTGCCACTTTTGCTGATGCCGTCAGAAGTCCTGGGGACATTCAGAAATTCACAGTTTTCCACCAGTTTCCTGCAGCTGACAGTACATTTATGTTGACCTTGGTGACAGCACCAGCCTCGCAAATGAAAAGGACATGCATCACTAAGAGGAGAATTAAACTTGCAGTGAATGGCTTGTATTTCATTTTCTGTTACTGTCATTTTTATCTGTACTGGCTAATCCTCGTGTCCCTAGAAAGCCTGCCCTAGTATTCTATTTCCTGCAGCAGGAATGATGCCTGTGCTCACAGCAGGGGTATCTTGCTCCAGCTCTTTTGTCAAACGCTGTCATGTACCCCCTGAGCTCCTTGTTCCTGTGCCAGTGGTGGGGAGAGTGCAGCTCACTGATGTAGAGTCTGCTGTCTCCTTCACAGACAAAAAAATCAGCTCTGGCTTTTGACTGGAGCCTGTAAGAGCAGCATTTCTCAAGTGAAATTATTGTTCCCAGTTTAGCAGATAAGGACTCTGTGTTGGTATGAGAAGGGGAAAAATGTAATCTGTTATATTGCAGCTGTCACTTCAGAAATTTTCATCTTTCTCCCTTACGTAATCATGAGAGTATTATAGATATTGGGATTACAGGTATGTGAAATGCCTTCACACACCTATCCAGACATCCCTTTCAGCCTAGTTTGTGTTAGAGGTGGGGGTTTAAAGAATATATCCTCTTTTTGTTTTAAAAAAGGTAGAAGTTTGGCGTAGTTACCAGTGCAATAGTGACATCATGGGTGAATCCAGATGTGATTAGTATTTTCTTCTTCTTTTTTTCTTAGTTTATGTAAAATATCATTGTAGCTCATTTTTCAGGCTTGTATGGTTATTATTGGATAGTGATCTGGTTCCACTCAGAAGTTCCTACCTGGAAAATCCTATAAGGAGGAGTTGTCCCTTAAGGACCAAGGGACAGTCATTTGTAAAGAAGTGGGCTGGTAGTCTGAGGTACCTAGAGCTATTTGCCTGAGCTGCAGAGGCCCATGACCTGAGCTTTTGGGGAGATAAGTGATTTGATGTCAGACTTGAATTGTTGGCTTCAGGAGCTGGGCCAGGTCCACTTCCTAGAATTAAATCGTAGTAGTCAGGGCTATGATGGTAGCTGGAAATGACTAGGTCATCCAGTAACCTCTCCTGCCCTCCATCAAAGATGAGGAGGAAGAGGGAAGAGAGCAACTGAGAAACTGAAAATGAAGCCTGTCACAGGTGCTACTCACTGCACCCTGCTACAGGAGACTGGCTTACAAAAGAGGGAAGGGCATGAGGCTGGCTTCTTTCCGCTGCAAGATGACGGACTTTGTAAGGTCGTGGTGAGGCTGCCTTGGTTCCCTGTGTGCCGCACTCTCTGCTGCCCTGCCAGCACTAATGCGCAGTGGCTGTGGAGCCGTGCTTCAGTTCAGCGCAGCAGACCGCAGCCAAGTCTAGATGACTTTGCAGTTGCTGGTTGCGCATGAAATGTCCTGAGATGAGCCATGGTGCGGCTCTCTGGGCAGGACTGGAGCACTTTACCCAGAGGAACAAGGCAGTGGATTCCTGTTTGAAGTCCCTCAAAAAGGGTTTTCTTTGCAAAAGGTTTGGGATCGATGCAGCTGGCCGAAGTGAGAATGCTTTTGTGTTTCAAAATCAATGGGAGTTTTCCTTTACCCTCTGTCAAAAATAAGGGAGACAGAGGAGCTTGAGAACCATGAGGAAAATGTTACCAAGAGGTCTGTGGATAGGAGAGATTTTGTAGCAGCTCTAGCTTATCTGTACCCCCAAACAGATCTAAATGAGAGGAACATGAGCACAGCAAAGCCCTTTGCTTGGCAGTATCCAACGCCATTTCTTCTCTGTGGAAGTACACGGCTCCAGTTCTATGCAGACAAAATGTCAGGGTTTCATCTGTCTCCCTCCCGTCTACAAGCTGAGAAGCCAGCAAGTGCTTTTCTAATCAAGGATTAGAACTTTGCACTCAGATATGTGCTCCTTGTGCCCTCGCCACATGAAAGGACAATCATACCCTAAGTATATTAAGACATGCTCACTGAATAAAGCCAGTCAGATGTTGAGGTGTCAGTCTGCTGGCTTATATGTATCCCTGACTCATGGAAACTGGACTTTGACCTGGTTAGCAACAGTAAGCCTGTGCTACAGGTCCAAAAAGTAGGATTGCAAAGGTTTTGCTCCCCACCTCCTACCTGAAGGACATGGTTCCCTGAGCTGGTTGGCACCCTTTGTTTCGCAGTTGTGATACATATGCATCCTCCAGCAAAATTCCTCAGGCATTTAACCCCCTTAGCAAGGCAGGGCGTGTGCTAGCTGCTGTAGAGTGGCAGAAGAGCTGGGGAGGCAGAGCAGTAGCCAAGCAGCAGGGCTGACTTGCATCTGTGTTCTTGGATGCCAGCCCTAGCTAGAGAAGAGGACATACTGGTTGGGTGGCAGGGGAACAGGAACGAAAATGACCTCTGGGCTCTTTGTGTTAAAACACATCTCCCTAGCACTGACTGCACGAATCCTGCAGGACTTGGGGCGTCCTTGTCCTGACAAGCAAAGATTTTAAAGGCAGGTCTGGCTGGTCAGCAGCGCTGAGTATGTCCTTGCTTTGCATGCAGCAGGCATGGGGAGAGGAGCCTGAGAAAAATAGTAGCTCCTGCTGCCAACTCTATAAGGCAGCTGACTTCTCAGATGTCAGGCAGATCTGAAACATCAAAGGAGCTTCTCCTGAACTAGCTGACCTTTTACTACACACATCCTTTCGCTAATACCCGGCAGATTATCTTTGCCTTGTTTTTGCTACTGTGTTCTTGACCTTGTGGCAACCCTGCTGCTTTGAACATGCTCCATGATGGCAGAGAGGTGGCTTCACAGGGACTGTACTGCTGCGGGTGGCTCCCAGCAGGTGGCAGTTGTTCCCCTCTGATTTTTCTTTTGTGTGTGTGTGTTACTGGAAGTGCCACCAAGCATGTGTTGCCACCCTCACGCTTCAATCCTATCCTGAGCTATAGGTGAGCATCGGTTTGGTGGACACTGAGAGAAAGTGGGTTTATCCCCAGGTGAACTATGTATTGCTGTGAATGCAAGAGTTGGCCATGCTTACAGATGTGATAAGCTGCATCTCAAGGCTGCCAAGGACAATAACCTCCAGTGGCTTACTGTCTCCGATGAGCAGTCTTGCTGAAATCCAGGGAAGTGCTGGTGGAAACAGATGAGAGGTATTTCTGGGGGAACAGGTTGCTGGAAACTTCTGGAGGTAAACATGGCTATGAGATGATGCAGTGAAGGAAAGCCAGCACAGTGGAGAGAACTCCCCTGCTTTTAAGCATTGTTCTGCTGCGTCTCAGACACGCTCTCATTGACCCCATTGTGCGGTTAGTGTTAAAAGGCAGCTACACAACACTGCCAGGCACGCAGATTGCCTCCGGCTCTGCTCCCCCAGCTGTCTGCAGCCTTCTCTTTCCTGGGTCTGCTGTTCTGGTCCTGGACTTCTTCCAGCCGATGCCTCCCACCTTCATTGTACTCTGTTATCAGTGATTCCCCTATCATGTTATACTCTGCTGGAATAACTTGCTCTGCATAAGCAGTTCCTGCAATGTGTGTAGAGCTTATCCTTGCGGTAGAGGACAGGCATTTACGAAAGATAGGAGAATCACTAGATTAAAAACAGTTTCTCTAGGAAATTAAGGGTAGAAAGCTTGTATAATATGTTGCTCAGACCAGTAGGAAACCCTGGTTTCTAGGAGAAGGAAGGAAGCAAAAGAGGTGACTGCGTGAGGCTGCTTGCCTCAGCATTCTGGACCAAACAGTGAGGGTCAGCTTCAGTTTTTAAGAGTCAAGAAGACCCTGGAGATGTGCTGGATTCACGAGGTATCATGTTATGTCAGCCAGTTGTAGAAGCTAGCGTCTTGAGGCTGTGCCTGTAAAAACAGGTATCTGGTTCTCTGCACAGTCTTTCTGCAGCCTCCAACATCCATGCAACTTGCATGTCAAGTCTTTCCTTTGTGATCTGAGTTCATCCTGCCTTAATAATCAGCTCTGGGGAGACTAGTCAGTACTGACTCAAATTATCCCCCCAAGTGACTTCCATTTACTTGGAACAGCCCAACTCTCAATGTGCTTGCATAGGTTACTCTTTTTGCCAGCAAACTAGCTTTACTGTTTGAGTGCTATACTCACCAGGTGGCACTTGATTAGCATTTTCACTCCTGCTTCATCAGTTTGTGGCTTCCCGCGTAATCTGTCCCTTTCTCAGTATGGAGGTGGGCTACCCAGCAGGGCTGAAGTGCCTCTGTGGACATGCTCGTGTGCTACATGGAGGAACATTAGAGCTGACAGAATGAATAGTTCTGTTGGGTATAGCTACCGTTCAAAGCGCTCTTTGCCTCTTTAGTCTCCTGGGCACCTATTGACTATAATGTACTAGTCATGAAAGAGGCTGTGGCCCCTGCCATGCCAGTACCAGTAGATTAAGCCTTCTAGTTCATTCTCTGTATTTTTTTTCTGTCCAGTTTTCTCAAACCACAGTAAGTTTTTGTGATTGCAAGTTAAGTTTTAGTGCAGGACTTAATCCTTAAATAGCTGAACACTTCTATAGGGTCTTAGTGCCAGGAGGGATTGTCAGGCACTGTATAGACGGTAAAAGTGTGATGATTGTTGTTGTTACCAAGAATACAAATAATAATTTATTATAGTTACCTCATATTTGCCACATCAGAAAGAGTCTGGGAGCTACTGGATGAGACATAGAATTATCAGGCAAAGCTGTACTTGTAGGAGTTAGTCATGAGCTGTATAAAAGGTAGCCTGTCCTATATAGGGATAGTTTTGCTTAGGCTATGAAATATTGTTGAAACAAAATTGGAACAATCCAGTTAGGTCATGCAATGATACGTGATTTATGAGGATATAGCCAACTCAACATCATCTTAATGACATACTATTAAATATGCATTACTGAATTTGATATGTCCTGGAACACACTGCCTGCGAGCCAGCGTTCCTATCTAATTTAGTGGTTTCTGCTCATTTACAAACAGATTGCATAGCCCTAGAAAAAGAGTAGAAGCACTGTTTTGGAAGGTTACTCTTAGGTAAAGGTATACAATTTACAGAAGACTCACTTTTGCGCACCACCTTTGTGTTGACCACTTGAGCAAAGAATGATTGATGTTTCAAGTTAATATACCATATGCAAACAATGGCAGCCAAAGAGCCATATGTTTGCTTCAGATTCCCCTGCTGCAGTGGAACTAACCTCTGATTGCAGCACGGGCGGTGGCAATATCTTAAACAACCCCAGCTAATGTAATGCCATCTCCGTGGACCAAAGCCATGGCCAAGCACAAGCACAGAGGTACTTAGACTTTCTGTCCTGTAGCAAAGGAGGGAAATGATGTAAGACTTCATGCATTTCATCTACCTAAGTTACTGTGAGATGACCTTTCCAATGCTAATTAAGCTGAGTCAGAGTATAAGGTGTGACATGAATAATTCTTGAACACATAAAAAGGCGCCATAAACATACATACAGAGTTCTGAAAGCTTAAATTGCTTTCTGTGATTCAGAGTATGTCAGTCCCCTAAGGAAAATGCCACCAAACAATGCTGGATTCCTGTCAAAGTAGCAGCTGATGGCCATTCTGGGAGTATGACTACCGATGGTTCAGCATCTGACAGCTTGGCCTGTTTTGTTTCTGCGGGATTCAGGCAGCAGTTCAAGTTGGCCTCTCAGCAGAACTCATTCCAAGGACTGCAGGGTGGAAAATCCCTTGCATATGACATACTTTTGACACCCCAAATTTCTGTCTCCTCTTGAAAATTAGAACATGTCCTGTGTCTCAATTTCTACATATGAGGCATTAGTTCTTTTCCTGTGCTTCTAAGGTGTTGCCCCTAAGACCACAAAGTTCTCCAGTGCTGTTTGGATGGGAATTACATAAGAACACGGCATAGATATTTTGCTTATAATTGTGGCTTTTGATTTCTGTCCTTCTCATGAACAACAGCCAGCAAGTGGTTTATTGGAATAGGAACTTGCTTCTCTGTGCTTATGACCATGCAAAATCCATGGGTCGTTGCAGCACTGTGCATCCAAGCAGAGTGAGATCTGGTGTTATTCCAGCTGATACCTGGAGTGCAGGGGAATTTGTAAGGAACATCACAGCATCCTAGAAAGCACCCTTGAACCTGTAAAGAGGACCTGTTCCATAACAAAGTCAACTGAAGTTTCTAGGAATGATATACTCATGTGAAGGGAGACCGGGGTTAAATTACCAAGTCAATACACATCATTTGGAGGAACGCAGCTCTGAGGTGAAAGCAGACAGCAGTACCAGGGTGAACCAGAGTTCATCTGAATTACAAGGCACTATGTGTGGAATTAACTGTGCTTTCTGAGGAGCAGCTGGATGGATGGGCAGCCAGCAAGCCTGTGTAGAAGTGGGGTAGGCAGAAGGTTATGTGTTGATGTCTAAAGCAGGGTGAAAGGTTATTAGTCTCTGTGGACAAACTGTCATACAGGCTGAGTTGCTGGACTGGGTCCTGGAGAGACGTACAAGAAAGAGGACTATTGCTTCCCACATCAGAACTGGCTTGTGACTTCTGCAGCACAAACACCACATCAGTGTCTTAAAGTGCTTTATTAGGAGGAAGAGGTGCCTTGGTAAAGACATACAATAGTGGAGGGATTAGCATGATGCTACTGTGGGAGATATGCAGGTTGTGTAAATACTATTGGTATCAGTGGACCTCTATCAACTGTCTATCTGTCACTGGCAAACAGAATCAATCCTTCTGTTTTCTTTTCTTCCTCTGCTTCTGATCACGCAAGGAGAGTCAAACAGGTTGGCCCGTGCCACCATATTCTACGACTGCTGGAGGGGCGCGGCAGTTTGTCTCTCAGCAGTGTTCTGCTGTTTTGAAACATGAAGCAGAGAGGGAAATTGAATTTAAATGCAGTGTTTTGGGGTCACATTCTCTGGTGCGAACTGTCACAGCCTCAATTAATTCAATTAGCGAGGTGACATTGTAGTTATAAACGTTGGTAAGTCTCTTGCTGTGAATGCTATGGCAGCATGCAGAAGATTTTAAAAGAGCAATTCCCTACCCACCCCCAGTTTTTCATAGACAGCATTCAAAGAAATGCTAAAAAAGTTGTCAGCCTTTGCGTCAAAGTTCTTGAACCAAATGCTAGCTGCACTGAACACTCCTGTTGGCCTGCAACTCAGAGCAACCCTCACTGTATGCACTACACTGTCATGTTCAAAGGACTGTTTGCACACTAAAAATCCCCTTGAGTTATATTAACAAATGACAAGTAAGCTGCTCCAAGTTCTTGTGGGAATACTACAGGATATATGAGTGTGGAGACATTTTTTTCTTAGAGGAAATCCTGTCACCTTCTGTGCAAAGAGAGTTCCAACAGAAAAATCCAGAAGAATTCACAAAGGAAATGCTTCCTGCATATCTGGGATGGCAACACAGGCAGTATATGCACATGAATGTCCTCTGCAAGTGAATGCAAGTGCCAGAAGGCCTTGATGTACGGTCTTTCTTTTTTTTGAGGGGGTGACAGTTTCAGTTTGCAAGTGCAGCAGGTCTCTTCCCAGTCACTGATAGTCAGAAATCCGGGAAGACTGGGTGTGATTTACAGTCATTTTCCATAAGAAACTGAGGGCCAGCACAGTCAGGGACAAAAACTGAAGTAATAGCAGCTTTCTCCGTAACAACCAGTCTTTCATTTCTAGATACGCATGCCTCGCTCAGTGGAGTAGCTTCAGGTAAATTCTATTCATAATAGAAAAAAGTTCTAAACCAACAAAGCCAAGTGCCAGCAATCCCAGAACGACAAAAGGTCTGAAAGGAAACAAAGTAGTCATTGGTATGCCACCTTCCCCTCAAATATGCCCAGGTGCCAAAAAGAGACTCATATTCATTCTGAGTTTACTTAGAGCATCCTTACCCCCAGTTTAATTAGTTGACCACAACAGCAAATAGCAACATGAATGACAACGCAACAGCAACTGTAGCCTAGAGATTCCGGTCTATATTTCAGGACAAAGGTTCCCAGAGGGTTAAACAAGTCTTTATTCTTAATTTTCTGAGTTTCCTGTCTCAGCAATAGCAGTAAATGCAGCATATCCTCCTGCATCATGTGATTTTTAGACTGGACATTAGGAAGCATTTCTTTACCAAGAGGGTGATCAAACACTGGATCAAGCTTCCTAGAGAGGTGGTTGATACCCCAAGCCTGTCGCGGTTTAAGAGGCATTTGGACAGTGCCCTTAACATCACGCTTTAACTTTTGGTGAGCCCTAAATTGATCAGGCTGTTGGACTAGATGATCGTCGTAGGTCCCTTCCAACTGAAATAGTTCTGTTCTATTCTATTCTATTCTATTTTGCTGTCATTGTCTCCTCTCTGAAGCTGGATAGCAGGGGGAAAGGAAATGAGAGTCCCAAAGGGCACAGCTGTTCATTGAGGCTGTGGGTAGCAGATTTCAAGTGAAGCAAATGCCAGAGCAGTCCACACATGCCAAAATGTTAAGAAGGTGCAGCTTGGGAGTGAAGCGCATTAGCAGCATGCAGGGGCTGCCCACCCAGCACCTGCCTGCTTTGAACCTGGCTTGAATCGAATACATGAGCCAGAGGCTGCTCAAAAGTTTTGAAAGCTCTGTAGGAACTGGCTTTTCCTCTCCACTCCCACACCTCAAGCCTTTTGCCTCAGTGACTTTGCTGTGTGGGTTGGGAGCAGGATGCTGGGAGCAGGATACTGAATCTCTGCTACCCACTCTGCTCCTGGATGGGAACAGAAAGGGTGCCATCATGGTGGGAGTTACCATCGCTGCTCTGTGTAGGCTTCTACTTCCACAAAAGACCTGAGCTTGTGTTTGCATGCAGGGAATCTCTGTGGTTTACATCACTATTTTGTTCAATAGCTGTTACCTCTCCCCGAGTGTAAGTGCTGAACAGAAAGCTGGTAGGAGCAGAACCTCCATCAACTTAAGAAGAATTGTTCCTTTCTTTTATCCATAAGCTAAGAAATTGAAATGAGGGGGAGAAAGTGAAACTTGTCATTATTTCAAGCATACAGATGTTTTTACCACATGGACTCCTGTTATTAAATTAACACTCTCTGTGTATGCACATAATAAGAGTGAATATATTTGCCTGTGTGTGTCTGTTTTTCCTACCAGTCCAGCATATTTCTCTTGTCAGGCAGGTGACTTTGCACTAAAATGACGAGTGTCATGGCAAAACATGCATTGGACAGATACGTTTTCAGCACTGGTAAAGGTCCATGATGATCCTGAAAGACTTGATGCTTTGCGTAATTACAATTTGGTGTGGCCAAATCTTTTCATATAGAAGGCAGAGGTTGGTTGTGTTTTTTAGTGCAGTAGCTGTGCTGTCTATTTTATTTCCCCAATAGTTTGCTAACCTCAGGTCACAAGCATTGGGTGATTTCCTGACCTGCAACATTTAAGCACTGGCTATGCTTATGTTCCAGAACATGGGTAGCTCCTGCACACCTCTTGTTTGTCTGCACAGTTTCCATCCTGCTTGTTGACAGGTGGCTCTTCATTCTAGTCAAGGTCTGAGAATCTCCAAGGATGCGGATTCCACCACAAGTCTGGAAAACCCGTTCCAGCACTGCGCCACTCTCACAGTGATTTTCTTTTCCTTATATCTAGTCAGCATATCCCCTGCTGTAACTTCTGAACAATCAACATAGATTAAGCAGAATATTTTGGCCATTTTTGTGAATCTGACATACCCCCCTGACTCTGCCAGAATCATTTCATTTTGCAAAGTCTGAAATACTTTACTTCTATTTGTATCTTTTCTAATGTGTTGAATACTTTAAATAAAATTTGAAGCTCACAGCCATCTTAAAATTAGGGAAACAACATTTTCACTTTTTCACTTAGACAAAATCTGAGGATTTTTCACATGACATTTTCAAAGCCAACCTTTTAGGTTTTATATTTCGGTATTTCAGTGTGTTGGTTTGGTTTTGTTTTGTTTTTCCAGAAGGGTATTTTAGTCAAAACATATCCCACTCTCTGCACAGTTAAATCTGGTGCTAACGATGCACTGGTGAGACACAAGTTACCTTTATTCCAAACCTGTTAGTTAGTGAAGATCCAGGCTCCACAAGAAGACCCACTGAGATGTAGATAGCTATATCAGCCCTTCTAGAAAACAAACTCTTTCTTCTTTCATGCTTATGGTCTAGATTCATTTTGCATAACTATAAACTCTAAATAGGTCAGTGGCTCCTTATCCCTCTTGCCTCTGAGGAAAGAGAAACATCTACAAAAAGCAGCTCGAACCTCATCTGAGCTGGTTGCCCACCAGAGGTGTCTACCTCCCTGTGATGACTACCCAACAATCTCAGCTTGATCCAATTGCTAATCTAAATGGTTAAGAGAGGTGGCAAAACTTCATTTCCATAAATAAGGGCTCGAATTCCCAAAAGGCACCTCCCTTTGGCCTATTGCAGGTATTTTCGTCATCTGTGTTAAGATCCTAATTTAGAAGCCATTTGTAAAATTGATATTAAAGACTTGGTTTGTTATACAGAGGCTGAGGAATGAGGGGATGTCTCCAGAGTACAAATGCTTAAGCTAGTAGTCTCCAGTGAGATGGTATGAACATCTTCCCTCCCAAAGAGGGTGGACTAGAAGCAGAGAAGCTAATACTCATACATCTTTCACTAGTGGTTTGAGCTTCCTTGTCTAAGGATACTGGTGGGAATATCCGTCTTCTGTGAGAAGACAAGGGCCTTCTAGAAGTGCTAAAGGAAGCTCATTGCAGAATTGGTGAAAATTAAAATTGAGTTGGCAGGTTTCCTCCCTGGCCCTGGTTGCTGGACTGTTACCACCACCCTTGCATCTGATGGCTCTTCACATTTCTTCAGTGCAGCGTAGGGAGGGGGAAAATTTGCAACTGAGTTGCACTGAGGTGTTCTGCCTCCATCACCAGAAGGCTTAGTTTTGATTTTTATTCATCACAGGAGATGAGTGACTGTTTAAAATGCAACAGCGTGGCACTGGTGTCCTGTGAAACATATGGGCCCAGCAGAAAGGTCTGACCCAAGCCTCAGCTGGTGTTCCCTGACGTCAGACCAACTGCACCTGCTTAGAGCAGCTGAGGGAGCTAGTCTCCTGTGTGCAAAGCTAAGCTGTTTGCCTAAAGGGCAGCCTTGGCTAGGTTGAAGGGCTTGTTTTAGGATGAGAGAACGGGTGGGTATGTACTTCCCGCATATTTTTTGCAGAGTTTGCATCAGCTTACTGATGTGGTCTTGAGAAAGGGAGAAAACAAGCCTTCCCTGATGACTCCAGTGGTGCATGTATTCTTTAGCAACCCCAGAAAAGGAATGCTGGCTTCCTATGGTGAGAATTTCCTTGAGTTAGAAGCTGATTAGCTTCCCAGGGTCACTGAGTCCTCCGGGTCTTCTGCATTGGCAGAACAAGTAAATATACAACTGTGCCAGGGACACTGAGACTTAGATAGTCTCTGTTCCCTAGAGTTATTGCACCAAATCTACAGCTGGGGAAAGGCAGCGTATTTCTGCTTTGCTGCACTCTCCTGTTAGAAGCTTCAGCCCTGAGGATTTGTTTATCGGCTCTTCAATATGTCAATATGCCATATTTCAATATGAAAACTCAGCATGTTACAATGCTAAGTAGAATGACGTTTAATTTTAGAAGACACCTCCTTTCTGAGTGTAGGAAGATGGGTTTTGCTGTGCACTGAAGCGCACTATTGTCTGTTATCGAACATTCCCATGCTGGTGTGAATTATAAGCAGCACAGTTTTAAAATCAGCAAAGCTGCACCCACTTAAAACCAGTCTGCTTTCAAAGCCTTTACGGCAGCATTTTGCATTTGTTGCCTCAAGTGACCACATGAGTACTGAGGGTCATCTTTCCTCTGGAGCCACATCAGTTTATATCTGCTGAGAACCTGACTTTGAATGCGTATTCTACCAAGCGCGTCAGAGTTGCTGTTTTGCAGTAAATGCCTAAAGGCTTATTCAGTGCCAGGAGTAATGCATAATAACAGAGCTTGGATACACCAGTGACCAAGCAGAAAAGATCGCTTTCTGGGGAAGGAATGGGAGGGAAGTCATTCGTGGGGAAAAGGAGGACTTTTTGGATCACCTCTAAAGGGAAGGAAGGGAAGGGGAATGAAGGGAAGAGTGGCGCATGAAGCTCCCCGTTACAGGAGCTGTGCAAGAGCCAGTGCAGAACAGGATGAGTCACCTTCAGGCTGTGGCTTGGGTGGCAAGGGAGGCGCTTCCACCTCCCAAACTCCCCCTCCTTTTGCTTTATCACTGTCTTTCTGCTCTCAGACTCTGCAGTGAACCTTGATTCTCTGTTCAGAGAGGGATGGTGGAAGTGCCACATGCATTGGAAGAGCACAGCAGGGACGCACAGCACCTGCTATGGGGATCTCAAAGCGATGCTTTCTTGCTATGGGTTCAGTTGGCTGTTAGAGGACTGGCCTAGGGGCTCTGGATGAGTCTGAGACTCCCATGTTTTATGTAGTAATTTACACCCACAGAGGTGGGGGAGGAAGCACCAGCAAACCTAAGCTTCTCCATTTCTTTACACTAGACTTTGCTTGCTTTGCATTATGTTCCGCAGAGAGGAATTACTGCACAGACCCCTAAGCAGAGGGCTTCAGACCCATGTATTTTAAGTACTGCTGTTGATATGCAAGACTGAAGGCAGTGAAAGGGATGTTTAGCACAACGTGAATTATCTCATACTTAGGCACAAAGTCTGAGTTAATTGTCTAGGCCCCTTCTTTCCTTAGTAGAAAAGCTAGGCTCTGCTAACGAGTGGTTCATGCTGTAGACCTGACAGCCGCGGTGACTCACCTGACAATACTAGTATGTCTCCACAGGCTGAGGGTTTGCTGAAGTCATTTAACTTCCAGGTGAGTAAACTTAGATGTGATGAATCTTATCCCAGGAAGCAATTTCTGCTGCCATCTCTCACCTTCCTCTGCAAACACTTCCAGTGAAATGTGTGCAGTGAGTTGTGAAGAAATGTGCTCTTCAGCATGAATCAGGAGCTCTGAAATTAATATTGTGAAATATCAGTGGCTGTGTACCTATGTACCTATCGTGTACTTAAGGCCAACATGTAAGGGAGTAACCATTAGACATGGAGTAGTAGCCTGGAGGATGTCAGGAGTAGAAAACCACCAGTCCAAGTGCTCTGCTCATGCAGAGATTCAGTTATAGAGTAAGATCTCAGTGATCCTCTAAAATCCACAGAAAAGTTTTATTTATACCTGAGGAAAATATTGCCCTATCAGAGGAAAGTAGAGTGATCAAATGGCCAAATCAACACACAAAAAAGCCCCTCAAAACTTAAACATTGTAAACAGCACTACTGCTTTAAGAAATATCCATCTCATGAGTATTTTAGAAGAAAAAAAATATATCTCTAATAGCATCAAGTACAGCTTTCATGCATAGGCGAGGTACTTTTTTCAGTCTACCAACAACAGTGAAGATGTCAGATGTGCTGTATCTTCAAATCAAATGCCCAAGCATACTATATGTGAAGATTTATTCCTAAATTTCTATTTATTCCTGACTTGAAACTAGCTGGGTATCTGTTCAGTAGATCTCAATCTGAGCAATATTACACAGGGGACCAGTCCATGAGTTTTAAAGAAAGCTGAGGAAAGTTACTCATGTGTATAAATAGTATCTGATTTGATTATTAAGGGTCCTCTCTTATGATCGTATTAAACCACTGAAGAGTCACTTATTTGAACTTGTTTTGTCATTGGCAGAGAATTGTCTTTGACAGTTGAAATTAAGTATGCAGGAACTTATTTTAAAACATTTAGCAGATTTGTACTCACGGTACTGTGCCATTGACAGATAAGGTGGATTTTGCCAAATACGCAGCACGTTACAGGCCTCTAGTGGTAGAAAGAAAAATATATACATTAGGATCTATCACTGTAACAGTTCCTGATGGCACTTATTCCAGTCTTAATATATTGCACAATGCTTTCTGTTTACAGATTTGGCCTGCTAGTTTGCTCACTTGAGGGAGGTGGAAATTCTGTAGAGGTTGGAGATGTCAGTGACAATTTTCTGTTAATCTGAAAACCACAATGAGAAAGTAAACTTGGTTAAAAAAGAGAAAAGCACGTGGTGTATAGCCCTACTCTTGCTCAATATCAAGGGCTGTTTGCAGTAGCCAGGAGAGGTAGAATGCAAGCCCTCCCTGTGAGTCTGGCAGGCTGCAACCATGCCACACCGTATATGCTGATGCTCAAGCCTTACCACCGCTTTTTCTGCCAGGTCTGTGTGTGCACAGAACCCTGCCGGTACATCTCAAAGCCTGGTCATTGTCTGATTCATATCACCTTCCTGGCAAATTCTCAGGTGGTAGCAGCATCCTCCTTTCAGTCCTTGTAAAGAACATACCTTCCTGCCAGGATGGTGTGGTAGAATTTAACACTTTATTTGCCCAGCACAGATTTATTTGTCTTGCACAAAGTACAAGACAGTGACTAATCAACTGCCAGTGGGTTGTTTGGTAGTTTGTTTTGGTGTTTTGTTACAAATTTTCAGTAATAGTAAGAATAATACTCTCAAACATAGCTTCATTTCTGAGATAAACGTGATGTGAACTTACACCACCCGAGGCTGGACTTCTGTACCATTTCCACTACCATCTTGCTTCTTAAGCTTGTGTTCAAAAGGAGCTGAGAACTGCAGGTGAAGAACAGAAAGAGAGATAATTTGGAGGATGTGAAGGCAGTGATTCCCGTGTTTTGAGTAGTGTTAAGTGGAAAGTGATAATGAAACTCAAAGAGGATTTTGGGAAGGGGAGGGGGTGGTGGAGAAACTATGTCTGCATGGTAGAACAGAGATAGGAATACCTGCATATATTAAACACCGATGGTAACAAGGCCAGTGGTTGTTATACAGTGTCTCTAAATTGAAGGATCTCAAAAAACTGTATAAATATTAATGAGCTAGTAAGGCTCATGGGTTTCCTGTGAGGAAGTTATCCCTGTTTTATAGGATTGATACCAGAATAAGAGTAAAGGTAAACAAAGCCTGGCTCACACAGGAATAACTGAGAGCTGTGGGCTGCAGTGGGCTGGACTGACATGGTTTAACCAGGATCTAGGCTCTCCAAATGGTAGCGCATGCCTCAATCTCAGCATTTTACTACATTTTTTAAAGGGGGTTCATGATTTAGTACATACTGTTTATAGGAGTACTGTATGTAAAAAGGAGTGTCAGAAATGATTGAAGTTAAAAAAATTATTCCACTCTTTTTTCTACTTAGATGTTCTTTGTTGGACAATGGCATTCATCGCTGGTCACTGCATTTTAGTGAAGAAGTAGGCAAATTTGAGAGGCTTCAGAAGAGAACAATCAAAATGTCTGTGTGACCACAGGCCATGGAAGAAGTGATGGTACAAGAGGATAAAATTCTGTTGAGCTAGACATTCAAGTCAGAACATCATATTTGGAAGCGAATGTGTTACTTTAAGATGCATCCTCTTGTGCTTAAATTCCATTAGATCCGCTTACCTCTGCTTATCAGGCAGGGCAGGAAGTATCTGTGTTGTTGAAGTTTGCCAGGTAGAGCAAAAAAGAACCTGCTTATCCTTTCATACACTCATTTATTGCTTTCTTTTGGCTTTCCTTGCTACACTTCTCTATCCTGTCCAGGTGATATATGTGAATTGTACCATTTTGGTACAGAGACCATCAACATTTCTCAAACGCTCCCACTCACAATCCACAGTGAAATTCTACCCATCTGCAGCCACAATCCTGGAAACAACCGGTCTTTCTGTTACCTGTGTTCACACACCTGATTGTAGCTATGTTTGAAGACAAGTTCGATGTCTTCAGTTGCTGTCCAGTGAGATGAAATCCAGTGACCTACTGAAAATCACGTGCAGTTCAGGAAATTCTGTGGGGAAAAAGGGAAAGTCCTACCATATTATTAAGTAGCACCCAGTTATGATAAAACACCTGCTTCATGTAGCCCAATAGCCCAGCTGCAGGGCAATCTGCCATTATTGCTAACTTTTAAACATCGTTTTTGCAGGAGATGCCTCTGCTTAATGTTCCCAAGAACAGAAGAAGAGATCCTGATATCTAAGACATTAATAAAGGCTTATGGCTACATGGCAAAAAAATGTTCATCTAATAAAATAACTGGCATCAGTCCCTAGTCCACAGCTGAGCCCTGTCATCTATGTCTGACTTCCAGGCAGCTCACAGGGAATGAGTGTGTGCCTGAGGTCTACGTGATGTCTCTGATAATCCATTTAACTGATGTATAAGGGACCCAACAGAAGTGATTCCCTGATACTGTCAAGGGGCAGGTTATTCAATTAATTTAGGACCACAACTGGTCCATCCTCTTTATGACTAGTCAATGTCTCTCAAGGGTGTGGAAACCTTCTTGCCTTCTCTCCACTGCTGAGCGAATTCTCTTGTTGTATCGCCACCTCCCCAGAATACAACTGTGAGCACTCAGATGTCACATCAGGCCCTCCACTCAACACCTTTTACTGTGGCAGCTGTTGTCTGGCTAAGCCGTTCCCCCTGGGGCTGTGAAATCCCAAAATGGATCTATTTGTATGTGGCGCGGGAGGTACCTACTGACGAATTATGGGGAGGGTGATTATGGTACTGCACAAACCAGCATGATGACTACTTATGCTGGCAACATGCTTTCACATATCAGAGTCCTAAGTACATACCTTGGGATATGCTTTTGCAGGGAGCAGCAGAAAAACTTTAAATCTGTGCTTCTGCACTACCTGCTTAGTATAGAGGTTGAGCTATCAACCCGGGGCTCAGAATATTATTCTAATTTGATCACACAATTTCTTTAGTCTTAAGAAAGCCTGCAACCCATGTGAATATTTTTTTGCAAAAGCAGGTCCTTTTTCTTCTATCTGCTTTCTTTATATCATTAGTTTGGGCATTGCTAGCTATGCAATCATTATATTTTAATTGTCTAAACCTCCTCGTGACAGAAAGTAATTTGAGAGGCTTCCGTGATATGTTAGACATGAAGAGAACAAGTTGTACACCATCCATTTTTTTAACAAACAAATGAGACAGAGGTATATGCATACTCAGAAATGGTCTTTCTTTCCAATGCAGTGTCTGCTTTGTATTGCATTGTGTCTCCTGTGGCAGAGCTCAGCCTCTCAGGACGGTAGCGCGTTGACTTCCAATGAGGAGTATTCACTACCACGAAGTGCGTTTTTCCTATCCCGAATAGGAATCAATTCCAAACTTCTTGCAGTAGTTAAGATAGAAAGGAAGGCTCAAGTTTATCGCAGCTTGAAGTATACTGAGCTACCAAAGCTGGACTGCTAGTCCACATCCTTACCCAGCCTGTTAATATGATCAGACCTATGGCTATTGGTGAGGTTAACTTTCCCTACTACATAATGCTATTGCAGGGAAATGGAAAGCAGTAGGTTTCCCACTGCTGCATGCTGCAGCAGCAGGAGGGAGAATCCCTGCATGTTACTCTGGCTAATTTGTTGTCACCTTTATGAGGACTGTACTAGCCAGCAGCAACAGTGATATTAATGATGCTTCCCATGAACATATTGTCTTTTATCTGAAGATCGCCAAGCATATGTAAACAGTAATTAAGCTTCATAACACCTCGGGGAGTTACAAAGGATTCACGTCACTCACTTATGATGCAGCTCTGCAGCTGCTTGTCTGCATATGGCCTTGCTAGTTACTGACCGATTCACCACCAGCTTAAACAGTCTGCCAGAACTGGAGTCACAACTGCATTCTTTTTCTGCAATAAATGGAGGGGGAATAGCTTTTTTTCCCCCTAGCGATCATCCATAATATTTTCATTGCCGTAAGAGTAGTGTATAAAATCCAGCCAAAGTCTTCCCCAGTAAGGAAGTTGCCAGTCTTTCAGTTTCGAAGAAGGTATGTTGCCCCAATAAAGATTTCATGTCACTATGCCTTTTGTTATGCGTTATATGAACTCAAGGCAAAGTCTTATATTTCACATAGGCTGTGCACAGAGATTAAGGATAGGCCATAACAAAACAATCTTTTTTGCTATTGTAAGGCAATTTCAGGAAGGTGTCTGCTGTTTTCCAAATAGTAATTGCATCAGAAGGATGGAGATCAGAACATTATGTACTACCTAGTGGCCACACAATCCCCTATTAGAAGTTGGAAAGTCGAATTGTTCATTTTCTGGCTCCTATAAATATCTGCTCTATTTGACTTCCAGATCACTGGGAGCAGATGTACCAGGTCATTATAAGAGGAAAGAGGATTTTGCATCCTCAATTTTTATTGCTACTATAAGTACTTTGGTAGTCACTGCATGGGGAATTGGACCCTGCAGGACTTGCAATCTGCATGTTAGACACAATGAAGTGCTTTGCAGGCATGGGCAGGATAAAGGTAGGAGTGGGCAAAATCGGAATCGAAAGTAAAGTGGCAAGAGTTAGGGACATATCCTGGTTTGGCAGTTGCCTGCTGACCATTACATGCAGCAATTTTCAGGCATAATTAGAGTGCAAGATTTGAAGATTAAAAGGAGAGAGACAGTAGCCATGTTAATTTCTGTGGGGAATTTTCTTCAGGCGTAGGGCTGAAACAGAAAGGGATGAAAGCATTCTGGCATCACAGAGAGATTTAGGCAAGCCTAATGTGAAGTAGATATCTTTACAGAGGGCAAGATGATACAGGTATCTGCCAGGTGAACAAGAAGAGGGAGAGATGTCTTAGACTTTCAGAATCCTCATGAGGCTGACAGAAGTTGGAGTGGTAATTCAGAGCATCTGATTTCAAAACCAGAATACACATTATTTACTTCTAATGCCAGCATTTCAATTACAAGAGCATCCTCTTTCCTGTAGTGGGGTCTCCAGTTATTTGTAGGTGGCCTGCACAAAATCTGTGCACTGTTTATATCTTTCTTTAGCCTCTGAAGTAGCATCTAGTATGACTGGCATGTTTGATCAGCTAGGTGCATGTTGTGGAGGACTATCAGATGGTAGGGTACAGGCAGAAAAAAAAAAATTCCCCTCTCCTATGGCAGTGGATGCTCAGTGGCAAGTACTACTATGTACTTTCCCTTCGATAGGAACAGCTGGTCAGAATTAATTTCACAGTTCGGGGCTGTTGGTGGTTTTGTGTGGGAGTGAAATAGAAGAGGAAAATTCTCAAAAGAACTGAAACATTAAATTATTACAAAGAGAGAAGTTTATAAAGGTTTTGTATTTCTGTGATTTCAGATGGGAAAACAAGAAACAGGGGTCATCATTCCAGATCAAGCAGCCACAGCACTGTAGTCTTATTATGTGGATACTGCACTCGTTGCAGTTAATTGCAGCAGTAATTAAATGTATGTTCTGCTCATGGCTCATGCATATTGTAAATGAGATCTGGTTTTGGAGACTTGTATGCTGCTTTTATCAGAGGTTTTGAACAAGCTAGTTCATTCTGTGTGCTTTGTAGAGCTCTAGGACTAGAACAATATTCCTGGCATCCCTTGGGTTGGGATTCAGAGTTCATCAGGAGGCTCAGGGGAGACTTTATCACTGTCTACACTACCTGAAAGGAGGTTGTAGCAATGTGGGTGTCAGTCTCTTCTCCTGAGTGACAAGCGATAGGACCAGAGGAAATGGCCTCAAGTTGAGCCAGGGGAGGTTTCGATTGGACATTAGCAAAAATTTCTTCACTGAAAGGGTTGTTTAATGCTGGAACAGGCTGCCCAGGGAAGTGGTGGAGTCACCATCCCTGGAGGTAGTTAAAAGATGTCGGGGACGATAATGACAGACTGCACACACTTTATGAAAGTGATAACGCAGACCTCTATTTCAGCTCCTTTCAGTGGTTTTATAGTCTACAAGGTTGTTCACGCGCTTCAAGGTTACAGTTAATTGGTTTGCTTGCAAGGTTCACGTGCCTATTCTAACAAACCAATTGGCTAGTTAGCTTTTCCTCGTGTACATGTTATTCTTTGTTTTACTTCCTCATTCTTGTCTCTTCAGCCACCGTTCATGTCCGTTCATGTCCGTTCATGTCCATTCATGTTAAAGATCTGACAGCAACAAGGCCTGTTGCTCTTGAAAGTCACCCACAAAAAGACATATGGATGTGGTGCTTAGAGACATAGTTTAGTGATGGACTTGGCAGTACTGGGTTAATGGTTGGACTTGATGATCTTAAAGGTCTTACCTAAATGATTCTATGATTCTATGATCAGTGGCTCTTTCTAAGCAAATGGAGAGAGAGGGGCAAGTCCAGAGAACAACTCCTTTCCAAGACTGACATCTAAGTTATGGCAGATAAGCAGGTTACTAGAGGGTCCTGTTTCTCTATGCAAAAATTCCTGGCTCCTGGAGTAAGCAGTGCAGAACTGGGCGTATAAAGCTAGGTGAGATAATCCCCAACCTAATGTCTAAATGAAAGCTTATCAGTTCCGCCTTTTCTTTCTTTTGGCTTCTCACTTCTGGCTAAGATCTTAGCATAAAAACCTTGTTACTCTCATGATCCCTAAAGGCTGCAGGTTTTTTATAAGAGGCCATTATTACCCTATTGCTCAAGACATATTTTTCAGCTCATTTCTGGGAGATTTTTGAATTATGTTTGGGATCAGCATTAAGTTACTTCTTCACAGTCCAACTTTGAAACAATACTGATTCAAGACATGATGAATAGTCACCAGGCTTTGAGATGAAAGTCAAAGTTTTCTGAGTTCTTTAGGCCTGTAAATTGTTTGGGAATGCACTTTTGGAAACAGGACTGTTCGGACTCCTACAACCGAGACTGATGCACGGTCACAAAGATTCCTACCTCAAAGAACTGGTCAAGTAAGTAGGCAAGACTGGCAAAAGGTGGGTATAGAAGCGAAGAGGACTCAATTCAGATGCTGATACACAGGTATCTAGTGCCACTGGAGATGCCTTAAGATAGCTCTGATATCCACGTGGAGCTCACAGATATGGCCCAGGATGTGCAGGAATCCTTTGCCTATTGAAGCAGCAGGAGGTCAGGTGAGATAACTTAGGGCACCCTCAATGTCAGTAGGTTCCTGTGTGTGGACAGCTGAATCAGTCCTTAGAGCTCCCTAAGGATAATAGAAGCTAAATCAGATGTAGATGCCTGTACATTGACACTGAAATTTAGGTGTCCTGTAAGATGATTCCCACCTGATATCACTTGCTCAAGGTCATAAAGATAATAGCCTTGGAGCCAGAAGCAGAACCTGGGCCTTGCACCCATATGGGCAGACTATGGCTGATATGGCTGTACACTAACTGCAGGTCACCTTCACCACCTTCACCACCTTCACCTAGGAGACAGGCAAGTTTTCCTTCTCTTTTACAGATTTGGAAACTGAGGCACAGAGAGACTGAATAACTTTTCTGAGACCACAGAATATGCTTCAGATATCGTATGCAGAATAATTAAGCTGAAAAATCTATGCTGCTGAAATTTAAATTCTGGCTTTTAAGACCATAATTTATGCAAATGCTGCTGTAATCTTCCAGTTCTATGCGTAGAGACAGGCTGTTCAGTACCTCTGCCAAAACCTTTCTTCCTGTAATCTGTGCTAAACCTTCCAAGTTCTGTGCAATTGGTTGCATGGTGTATAAGTGAGGCAATCAAGAAACAGAATCCCCGTGCCAGAAGAAGCTTCTTCAACTGCTTCACTGTGCATCTTAATGGCTTTTGCTTGCTCTAAATAGATATGACTTTGGATTTTTTCATGCGCAAGAGCTTTCTGAACTAGACCCAAATATACTGAAAAGTTTGGTTAGATTTTCAGAGTGTTTTAATGATGGTTGATTGTCACCTGAAATCACTGTATTTCTCCAGAAATGATATATGAGCTGGTAATTGCATATTAGCAAAACAAACTGAGTCATTCAATTATAATTCCGTAGGAAATTCTATTGCTGTAAAAACATCTATTATTATGTCACCCGTTGTTGCGAGAGTACTCAAAAGCAGCTGTTATTTATTTCTGTTGTGAGTAATTGAAAGCTGATGCGATTGTTAAAGAGCGTGAAGTAGGGAAGATTACATGAACCTCCCTCATCAAATATGCTCATGAAGATGCCATTTCAGAAGCTCAGAGCTTTCTTTGGAGGGCTCTCTTGCCATGGAGGAAAGTAGTGCTTCATCTGCTGGTAGTGTTGACACTATGAGCCTGTTCTTGAACTTCTCATGACTTAGGTAGGCTCACACTAGGAGGTATGTTATCCAATAAGTGGCTGTAGACCTTGTTTAGCAAGAGTGCAGATGTAGATATAAGCTGAATGACAGATTTTGGGTTTTTTGCCTTCCTTCCCGTGCTGTGGCATCCACAGCTCTGACATTTACATCTTATTGAAGCCTTTCTCCAGCTCCAGGATTCTCCATGCCAGATGAAGCTGGTCAGGAAAGTGCCACCTGAGATGTATGCTTAAAACTAGCGGTGTACAACTTCCTTTGGACTTCGTTCCTGGTTAGGTGGCATAAGTGTCATACGTAAGTTACAAGTAATTTTAAATATCTGCATACAAACCACTGCATATGTACAGCTGCATACATAAAACACTTGAAAGGTTTGGTTCAGTTAAATTGCCTATGAAAAGAATTTGATGCCATTCAGGTTTTCCAAGGGCCAGGTATATGCAGGTTTTAGAATGCATCTGGCCACCCTAGATCTTTAAATAAGTGCTGGTAGTTAAGATTGTGGCACCTTAACTGGTTAGATATTCTCCGACACAGCTTGAAATTCCTGCTGCTATTTTTTGGTATTTTGTTGATTGCAGCAGGCTGGAGATGTGTTCTGCTGCAGAAGAGAACTTGTCTTTCACTGCTTTCACTATCACCCCATGCATCCCTGCAGTTTAGAGGCTGATAGTCAGTTTGCTTGATTGGTAAACTTAGTAACTTTTTTTCAGGCAGATTTGTGGTTGCTTGTCGGTGTTGTGTAAGTGTGGCTTATACCTTTGTAACACTGCGGAAATGAACATAAATGGGATATCGGATCTGAGACTTTCCTGCCCTATAGGACTTGGCCTGGATTCAGTGGATAACTGAAATAATAACATACTCAGGGCTTAAAGATTGGAGAAGTAAAAAATAGGTCTTAAATTTGATGTAACAGCTTGATTAATAGCAAGAAGCTGTTCTCATTTTTCAAGCAATTTTATCTATATTAAAATAAACTTTTAGGTGGATAAGAAATTTTGATCTAAGAGAATTAGTTAAATTGCTCATAGCTACAAAGAACATTGCCACAAGAGATGAGGTTAGAACCCCTTAGGTTCTGGACTTTAGATGTGTACCACAGTACATCTCCTTCATATAAAAGGTAGGTAGGAAAAGCAAAGCATATAGCCCTGTCAGATTTAAGAAGCCTCTGCCGTGGTAATGAATGCACCACCATGACGTAGCCTAGATATCCAGGTGAAACTGGCTGTGTCTGCCAGGCTGCTCCTTGTCTTCCTCAAGTATTGAAAGAGGTCTGTTTTGTTAATTTGTGCTTTTAGTACAGTTTTGTTTAAAAGGAACAGCAATTAGAACACGAAATAACAAAACCTGCATTGTCCAGAAGCTCTCAGAATTGTTTTACTGTTGGTATTTGTTATTGATAATGATTGTGTGCCAAACACTCATGTTATATGCAGGAGATACCGGGGTTTTAAAATAGAATAGGTAATGTTTTAAATCTCTGATTGACTTGTCTGAGCTGTTACATATTGTACACAACTGAGTTGCTTATTACTATACTCATAATCCATGTTCCTTCAATACCCTTTTTTCTTGACAAGTCACTGAATGAAAAATCCAACTCACTTTGCCATTCAGAGCTCCCCTAATACCATCTCAGTGAAGGAGCAATGTTTTTTTCTATTGAGTTTTTGCTGAAACTGAAAGCCCAAACTTCTTTTCTATGTGGTTACCGCAGAGCTGCCCTCACAGCTATACTGACATCCATCAAAGGACACCCATCCTTGGAGTGTAAAAGTAGCATGTTACTGATGTTCTCTCTCCATCTGTCAGCCATGCTAGTGAACAGCTGCAACAGTACCACTGGGAATACTTTAGGAACAGGGCAGGTTTTAAAAATGAAATATGCTTCATGGTATTTTTTTTTAAATTTCAGTTTACATGAACAATAAAATACTTTGCCCCGGATGAAACGTGTTTGTGAAAAATCATTTCAGCTGAATTTTTTTCACCAGAGTAAAAAAGTTTGGTGGAAAAGTTTGTGTATGTAATTCTGAGTCTTATACATCAATATAAATAGCTCAACAAACATTACTTAAAGTTTCCAGATAGCAGTAATAAAATACAGTCCCATCTACACATAATAGACAGATAGAAAGGGCTGGTCTGATTTATTACCACCATTGATTCACACAATTAAATCACTGAACCTTTTTAAGGACTTGGGCACCAAAACTTTGGAAATTAAACCTGTTAGTTAATGAGCAATTAAAAACTTTGAGAAAGGGTCTTTATAGGAAGCTCTGAAAAAAATCGTATGTAAAGTTCACTATAATTGTCTCCCTGAACCTGAATCAACAACAACCTGGATCAACAAGGAAAACCTCAATATGTTACTAAAAGTCAGTCAAACCTTCTCCTCATCTGGGTTGCCCTTCTGACCCCCCACGCTCAAAATGCAAAGCCTACACCCTAAATCACCTTTCCCAAAAGTATCTGCTTAATTTCTTTCCTAATTTCCACAAGGCATGGAAACACAGTAGTTGTTCAGCAGCATCAACAAATAATGTGTTTCAACAAAAAACTACCCGCTCATGGTATGTCTAATTATCCTGCTTTCAAAAGCTAATCTGTGTGATGGATCTGTCTGGTGACAGACACAATGCAGTGGTACAAGGTATGATGCTAGCCTCTTTTTTTCAGATTTCTTCAAATAAACCATGCCCATTGGGAAAATAAGAGGGCATATCTAAAGCCTAGGTGCAGGAACACCTCAAGTGACCGAGCAGAACCCCATCACTGGCTTTGTGTTGTTTCTTGGAGGGATGGGGCCAAGGTGCTGATTCTGCCTTGGTACCTCCACAGGAGACTGGATCACATGCACTGCAATTACTGACTTGAGTCACTGCTGATTAAGGCTGGGTTTTTCCTTGATACGGTTGCTGGAAATCACAGAGGAGAAAACTTGGTATCACTGTCAAACTCCCCAGAATTTTTTTGTGTATCTTTAAGAGCAGTAAACCTGACTCTCCTGGGGATAAAGGCTGGGTATGAAGGAGTGACTCCACTGGAGTTTGCTCTGCCTTCCCTGAGTGAGTGAGTGGGGACAGTTCCCACTGTTCTTAATTCCCTCATTTTGTGGTTCTGACGTATTTTGAGTGCACAAAAGGCTTGTTGACAGCCCCATGTGATGGGCTGAAGGAGTGCTCCAAACGGACTGCTTTCCAAGGTCATGTCCAGGCATGATTCCTCATCTTTCACTGTTTGAGAAGCTCTCGTGACATGTCCTGAAGAAACCTGTAGAAGAAATGCTGGCCAGGTTCCCACTTGGCCAGGCTCCCAAGTGTGGCACTGAAGGTCAGTGGTTCACTTCCGCATCCGTTTTCCTCCTCTTTCCAGTCCCCTAATCTGGTAAATCTTGTGGGGAGAGTCAAGAGAGGGAGGGGGAGGAGTATGTGATATAACTGCCACTCTGGGAAAGTTATGAAACACCACTAGAGTGCCTGCAGCTGGCCGTGGTTTTATGGTGAGTACCACTGGGAGACTCTGAATTGTGCTAGAGGCATGAAGATCCACCTCATCTGTGTGAGAGCTGGCAGGTGATGTACTCACCTCACTTGTGGAGAAGAAAGCTGAGCACGGTGCCTGCTCAACGGCACATGCTCTTGTAGCTTCTTATTTTGCTGCCTGCCGTGTGCACCTGGAGTGAGAGGAGCAGCGGCTGTGTGCTGAAGACACCCCTGAGGAAACCAAGGCTCGAAGCCAGCTGCAGTGCTGGGGTAAGTCTGTTCCTTCTTCCTGGGTTTTCCTATTCATTACAAGAGGAAGGTTTGGGGGAAGCACAGGAAGTGGAGTAGAGTGAGCTGGAATGTGCATGGATTGTCTGGGGCCATGTAACCGTATGAAATCCCTGCCAGATTGACTCTGAGCCAGCTGATAATCACTGACTAATCTCTCTGCTGGCAGATTCTGCCCAGATTACAAGGGCATGTGTCTCTGTGTCAGGATGTGCATGAGACATGTTTGTGCTGAGGGTCTCAGGGCATGTCTCAGAGAAACACACCAAAAAGCGGTTGGACTGCAGTGACTGACTGCAGGAGGGAAGTTGGTGCAAGTATGCTTCTGTCACCACCACGATGCTGGGTGTGCAGTTGCATGTTAGGCGGCAGGCTGGGAGGTGTGGGTATAGCAAGTTTAGTTGCTTGTTACATTTCACCAGCGTAAATCTGGTATACAACTGGCATAGAGAGAAGCCTTGATAATTTTAACAGGTTTAATCCAGACGTGTAAAGTCAAAAGTACAGTTGGTAAGCGGTGTGAGGCGCACTCTATGCACCTGTAGTTCCAGCAGAACTATGTGTTTTGGGTATGAAGAGACTGTTTATATTCATAAGGCTCCTTAAGACTCCTTTATACCAGTATAAGAGACCTTATATTAGGCTACAGTTTTCCCTACTGTATAAGCAGCACAAGCTGCTATGCTGTAGGGACCCAGCGGGCACAGGAGAGTAGGGGACAGGTCCAAAGAAGGTGTGGGTGCTCTTAGCAGTCTATAAGTCAAAGGAGAAAATGTGCTTTTCTCAGTACCAGGAGGAGATGAAACTGGGAGGAAGCTCGTCCTGTGAATTTGCTAATGAAGAGGACTAGGGCAGATAACACAAGCTTACATGCAGTGAAGTGTTTTCTAGGTGAACTCCCAAATGCCATTGAAAAGGTCTGCCTGCTAAAGGAAAGAAGGGAAGAGCATCATACTCTATATGAGTATTCAGCTTTAATATACTATATTATAGAATCTATACTATACAAAGCAAAACAAAATTAGTGTAAAAACGGAGCCTCAGAAAGAGAAATAACCAGCATAGCTCAGTTAATATGTTTGGAGTTGCAGTAATACAGAATTAATCCCAAACTGCCTGCTAGATTTGTGACTCTCCAAGAATGCCTGCAGAAGAACGCAATTATGCCACCTGGTGTGTGGCTTTGTGTGAACATTGTGTCTACACTGCTTTAGGAAAAAAAAAATCACATGATTGATTTCCCAACATGGTACACAAAGCTCCTGGCTCTGGTATTTCACATGCAGCTCCTCAGACTATTTTTAGAGGTGAAACTTCAACAAAATATCAACATGTGGAATAGAAGTTACATCATTACAGGGGTTTCTCTTCCTTCCTTTTTAAACGTGACTCTAATCCTGGTCCAAAATTTCAATTTATATAGAGAACAAACTATTTTCATTAGATGTAGTCCTGAGTCTTTGTCTAAGGAGCATCCTTATTCAAGACTCAGTCAAGTCTAGGATAAATTAGGTTAATCTGATACTGGGGATCCTAATTTTAATTTCTTTCCAGAACTTGAGATGGTTTCAGCTTGGCAGAAAACTCAGGAATTCTACAACTGGGTCCTTGAAAGTGGAGGTATGTAGAGATGCTATCTTAAATAGAAATTTCCCCATCAATAACATCATCATGAAGAACAAACCTAGAAGGAACGTGATCCTCAGATAAGCCCACATTTTTCTTCACTAGGCAAATTTTCAGTTTTTCTTCTCCATGATCACAAACTTCCCTTCAGTCCTGAAATATATCTCAGGGACACTTCAGCTGGATCACAGTAAGGAATGAAGGGATAGGGGATTTTCCCTGCCCATTGCTGGGAACTCTCAGCAGCTTTCTGTTCAATGTACAATGGGCTCTGACAGGATGATATGAGCTCAGGATTGCTTATTAAGACAGTGAATTTTTAAAAATGTAAATGTGTCATGGGAAAGCTTATTAGACCAATGAGTTAATACTTTGAGGCTTAAACTCCTTTTGATGCCAGTAGAACCTATTATCATACAATATATAGAAACCACTCCTCAGTGTTTGAGATTTGACATTTTGCAGTTAGGAGACTTCAGATCTTCAACACTTAGAGGTTCTGCAGGTACAGTTTGGTCCAACAGGGCACTGCTGGAGAGTTAAATGTAAGGAAAAGCCACAAAAATGGTCTGAAGGTGGAATGGCAAGCCTGCATGATGGTTCCAGAAGGAGAAGGATATGGGACATAGTGCTCAGGCTGTAAATGTTTCAGGATTTGAATTTCAGGAGAGAGTCTAAATTGGGATTCAGGACTTCTGTTGGACAGTTAAATCCAGCAGTGGAATATTAAGAGCTCTTGACACAGCCATAACAGGAAGAGTAAAGAATTGGGAGGTTTAGAAGGTATAGTGATTAACAGAGTCACGTGGACAGGAATGGCATTTTAAAAAAATTACCCTGAGGCCCACGGGCTCACCAGCGAGGCAAGGACTAAACTTCAATAGAGGTCTTCTGCAAGGATCCCAGGGCTAGAACAGTGAGAGGGGTCTGGGGCTTGTGTCTGTCAGGTCAGAAAGCAAAGGGTGATGCTGAAGGAGTTTAGCAGAGCAGTGACCACAATGGAAATAGTAGAGGAAAGCATGAGTGGGAACTGGGACATGTTTGCAGATTTAATGTATCCTGCATTTCTGTGGGTCAGGGATGAGACAGGATCAGGAGGCGGTGGCAAGACAGAAAATTTGTTGAGTTTTCCTTTGCTGTAGGACCGAAGAGCAGTTTTTAGCAGGGAGAAGTGTTTTGTCATTTTCCAGTGAAATGGCATGCTTTTAAGAGAGTCCGCCCTCTGAGTAGATATAAAAACAAAAGGGTGGAGAATTTCAGATGTCCTGAGCATTGTGGGACAGGAAGGAAATAGCACCAGTGACTGAAACTGTTTTATTATTTAGCTGTGAAGTTTTACACTCCTGAAGAGGCAGGAACTGTTTGGTTTGTTCTACGCACCCCTGCTGCGTGTGTCTTGAACTATTTCTTTTGCCGGTGTATGGGACAGTCTTGCAGCCTGCAGTGAGAGGTCCAGCTCATGACAGGAAACGTCTGTTCGCTCCTGTGTGGCAGAAAGTTGGTGCTCAGCAGAGTAGTCTTCTAGTACTACAGTCCCAACCCGAATGTCATGCTAAAGCCTTTTAGCAGAGTCTGGCCCATGGAGCTCCAGTGTAGGAGAAGGACTACGGTACCGCTTTGTACAGATACAGAAGACACCAGGTTTTGAGTTGCCAGAGAGCATGCCGCAGAGGGCGTGCTGCAGGGAAGTAATTAAATATATCTGCCATATAGCGTATGGGATGCGCCAGCTTCGGCTTCTTGTTTTGCCTTTCAGATCCAAGGACAGACCCGTGGCCCCTGGTGCACTCTCCACTTCCAGTCACACTTCTCTTTGCCTTCTACCTCTTTGTCGTGGCAATGGGGCCCTTCTACATGCGTCAGCGGAAACCGCTGAAGCTGCGAGGCTTGCTGATTGCCTATAATCTCGTCATGATGGCATTATCCAGCTACATGTTTTATGAGGTGAGGAGACAGGATTGGCTCTTAGCTCAGCATACGGGAAGTGTTTGAAAGCCAGAGCCATTGCAACAGCTTTTGCTGACGGACTCCAGTGAAGGGAGTGGGAGCCAGTTTGGAAAACGTCTACTTTTTGCCACAAAAGGAGCGGTATTTCCCTGTTGAAAGCGTTATTTTCAGACCGTACCTCATTTCCTTCCATTTTTCAACCTTCCTCTCAATCATAAAACTAACATTGAAAGGTTCCTGAATGAACAAGTTGAAAGTTGAGATCTCCCCGGTAGACACAGAATATATGGAGGACATGGAAACTCCTTGTTTTGTCTTGAGCCTGGCTGGTGAGAGACCCATCTCTGAGACTAAGACTTCTGCAGTCCTCTCCAAGAGTGCCAAGCACACTGCAGCTTCCTGCCGCCAAGAATATTGTTAACCAGGTTTGCTGCTTGTCCTCAGTGCACCAGCTTTCTCCAAGCCTTTCCCTAGTTTATGTAGGCTACTGAAAAATCTTCAAGGGAACATGACTGAAGAGGTTCAAAAAACGTTTTGATGTTGACAGATTTGCCCTTTTAGTTTATAACACAATTGTTACTTCTAGTTAAAGCAAATGGCAATTTTCTTTTTGAGCAAATACTACTCGATCTGAGGACAGGTATGAAAATTGCTTGTCTGTGCTTGGTTGTTCAGTTACACTGATTACTTGGTCCAGTTTTTGACTTTACAATTAATAGGTAAATACAACCAGCCAAAACAAAACAGTAGGGGATCTTTGTATTTTCAGAGAGGTTGTCAAGCCTAGAATTCACTATTCCTGCTGAAGCATTTATGAGCACTCCAGTGATTACATAAAGAGTTACAAATATGCCGAGACTGAATTCTCTTTTTCAGATTCCAACAAGGATGTGAAGTACTTTGTTTTAGGTTTTTACTATTTGCTCAGCTAAATAATTTACACGGATTTTCTGTCAGTGAGTACTAGATTGACACTCTGTTATCTTCACATTAATACACACATTTTTTTGGAACAGATGGCATTGAACAGAAAATGGATCTCTATTGCTTTTCCTTTGTTTCAGTTTCTGGTAACTTCTGTCTTGGACAACTACAGCTACCTGTGCCAACCAGTGGATTACAGCCAAAGTGAACTAGGAATGAGGGTACAGTTCTATACAAAGCTTGCCTTAGGCCCTGCTTCTCCTGTGGGTATGCAGAGTGTTTTGCTCATAAACAGCAATTTGCATGCCTAAGAAGGCTTTTACTCCAGTTTGTTGCTTGCAAATCTATTTCACTAAATTGTTGGCTTCAATAGTTGCACTTTGCTTTAGTTCTCTACAAATTAATCATCTCAGTCAACGTAGCCATCTAAAGTTCTCCCTTTGATCACTGGAGAGAGGGTGATCCTACAATCTGAAGATAGATGTCTAATGTAGATATTGCAAATTACCTCTGAAATATATTTGACTCTTTCCATTGACTGTATAAGGATTCTGAGTGATCACTGCAATGAAAGAAACAATTTTTATATCCTTAGTTTTGCATGACATAAATCTTAGTCAACATTTCTTTTAGTAGGGGGTTTGGGTAAAACTATTCATTGCCTGGCCATCACAGGGAGGTTTGGGTCCCACCAGCTTGAGCTTTCCAAAATGCTGATGAGGTTTTTTCTGTTTGAGTTCAGAGCTATTATACTTTGCTTCCAGACATAACCAGGTTTTGAACAGATGCAACATGGCTATTATTTTTTTCACTATGCTTGCCATCAGGCTAGAGACAGTTTCTGAGCCGCTCAACCTTCCTTTGTCAAAGAGCAAGAAACTTAACCATCTAACCAGCCAAAAAAAACCCTGAATGCCTTTCCTCTTCCCAGATCAACAACAAGGGGGGGAAAAAGGCAACAGCCGTAAAAGAGTCCCCTCGTTTGTCCCCTTTGCTGTCGATCCCGGGTGTGCAGCATTCACATACTGCATAGTTGAAAACCTCAGCCCGTGGGACTGAGGAGGGATTTTGCTGTGAGGTCTAACAGCGTTTCTCTGTGCTGCCCAGCAGATGGCAAGAGTGTGTTGGTGGTTCTTCTTCTCCAAAACCATCGAGCTGCTTGACACGGTAAGGAGGGCTCGGCTGGGCTCCACAGCGGGACTGGTACGGTAAACCCATCGCTCCCGTGTCAGAGTGGGGCAGGGGGCCAAAAGCTAATGTCCTTGGTTGATCTGTATTGATTTGGTTGATGCTTTTCAGTAAATGCTGCTGTTTTCATGTGTGCTGCTCTGCCCGTTTGTGGGAATAAGGCTGATACTGTTCAAGAAGTGGGCACAGCTTCAGCGTGCTGGTTTTTAACAGCATGTGGCTTGCAAGAGTCCAGCACCACCGCTGGATATCATGCTGCTAGGCTTCCTCAAAAGCTCCTTTCCAGTTTGCCAGTCCCTGTCCCAGTGGCTGCACACACTCATCCCCAGCACCCTTCCTGCGGGTGGTCATTCCCTCCTAACCACAGTGCTAGGGCAGGAACTTGAACCTTGGCTATTGCCAGATGGTGCCCCAAAAACTTCACTATAAGTTGATTGAGGCTGCCAGACAGGATCTGCCATTGCCTGTCTGGCTGAATAATAGTGGTTAGTTGGCCAGTAAAGAAACGGCAAATGTACAAATACATGTCCTGCCACAGATTATCTCAAGCTTGTGGGTTAAAGGTTTGTGTCCCATGTGAAACAGAGAGTTCACCTGAAGAGAGTACCGTTTTATAGCTTGTCTTCAGGTCTCCTCCTGTGTTATAAATGAACTAATTAACTGACAGACCAAACAAGGAATCCCACCTCTCTGCATGGTCAGCAGGAGTAAGCTGTATACTAGCCTAAGACTTCCCAGCCTAATGCTTTTTGGGGTATAAGTTGACAGCCTACTTTCTGAAAAGTGAATTGTCATGTGCAGCCCTCCTAGGCCTGTTGCCAGTGGACTGAGCAATCCTCTCTCTGTTTTCATCAGCAACAAAAGCAGCTTTTTGCCAGTCCTGAGTCCCTGAAAAGTGGATTCACTTTTATGTGTGTGTGCATGTGCACGCTGAAATACAGTGGACTGACAGGTATTCATCTGCCAAAACCATTCTTTTTACTAATGCAAATTCCAGAAGGGTTTGGGCATTCAAAACAGCACTTTTCCTGTGGATCGCTGTCTGGTACCAGTAAACACCTAACCTATGTCCTGAAAAGTACCAGAACCAAGCAGCTGTAAATTGTATGGCATCTCAACCAGAGTCTCCGATGTGTCTGCTTTGGACCTTGGGACCTGAATCCAAAGGTAAAAATAGTTTGAGCTCTGTGGAAGAAATTCTGCCTTCCAGCTCCTCCCCATCCCATAATAATATAAGGTCTATCGCATGTGTAGAATTTCTCCAGTTTTTACCAACAGCAGAGGAAATGGGTTTGGGAGATTCAGAATCATCATTAACTATTTTTATCACTTTTTAGTGTAAAATCTTTTGTCTAAACACATAAGCTGAAGATGTTCCTTTGTCTGGCTCCTTTCAGGTGTTCTTTATTCTGCGCAAGAAACAAGAACAGGTGACTTTTCTGCATGTGTACCATCATGGCACTATGCTGTTCAACTGGTGGTCAGGAGTCAAATATGTGCCTGGAGGACAAGGTATGCTTCCGTAGAGACCTCGTGTTTCGTATTTGCTTGTGCTGTGGAGATAGCATAAACAGTGCAGATGGGCTGACTGGCAGGTAGGGAGCTCACCTACTTCTAAAGGTGTGAAAAACATGTGCGTTTCAGTTAATACCATCTGCTCAGCTCTTTGGGCTCTATAGACTGCTATATTCACTGCCTCATCCAGAACAAGAATGTACCAACAGAATGGGTCCAAACAGAAACAATAACATCCTATACAAGGTCTGTGTGTATCTCCACTCAGACCAGTGCTCCCTCAACCCCCATTCAGCTGTGCCTGCTGCAGCAGCCCAGGTTCCAGCTCTACATTTCCTGCTGTGTCATGTCCAGACTAGTTCTCACTCCCTTTATGGTCTGTATCCAGACTGCTTCTCCTTCTTGCTCCACCGAAAGAGAAGCGTCTGAGTACTAGGCCACTATAGGTAGACCCTATACAAGATGCTGCCTTGTTCTTTTTTGGGAAGCCTTTTTTTGCTATGTGGCCTTGACGCCAGAATGGTATGAAGCGGAGAGGTCAGAAGATAAGGAATTGTCTCCTCTGCTTTTGAAGCTCCTCACTCTCTGAACACTAGATATGGGATATGAAAGGATGTGAAAGGTCTAGATATAAAAGAAGGGAGAATATGACATCCTTCCTAGGCAGAGTCTGAATTGAAGATTCGTGCATAGAGGTGACATGATGTATTTTGAAAGCATCATCAGAGTGGCTGTGAGCTCATCACAGGATTAGTCTTGAGTGGTTTGTGTGTCTTGTTCATCACTTCTTTCCTCCTCAGCCTTCTTTATTGGGATGCTAAACTCCTTTGTACACATCTTCATGTACGGCTATTACGCCCTGGCCAGCCTGGGCCCACAGATGCACCGTTACCTATGGTGGAAGCGTTACCTAACCATCATGCAGCTGGTAATTAGTTCCATGTGCTCATCTCTGCACTTCGTATGTCAGATATGATAGACCCTGATGTCTGTCTCTCTTCCCTCACTGGCTCAAATCCTTCTGTTTGCTGCCTATGGAAGTCACTGTGTCCTTAGGTACCCACATCTGCCACTATGAGAGATGAAGTGATGGGTGACGTGGTCTGAATGGTACTCTCAGAAAACTAGCAAGGGGCTTTCAGTGACCACATCAACTAATAAGCCCCTACCTTTTAATGGGAAGGACAAAGAAAAATTGACAATTGGATTTCTCCTTTTTCTGTTGTATATGGCAGCCTTTTCCTCTCTGGAGCCCTGAAAAGACAGGTTGATTTTGAGAGGTGTGGGGCAGTAACTTGGGGAAACATTGACTTCTCAGTAGGGCAGGAGATTGGGCAGCCTTCATTCTATTTCTATAAAAACCAAGAGCATGTCTAACTGCAGGCAAACAGAGGCGAGTTAAAGAAAAATGTGTTCTTCTGTAGAGAGAATCCCTTTTGGATTTCATTTCTCTCATCTGTGAAGAGGTGACAAATCCTGACAACCCTGTGGTTTTCAAAGATACATCATAAAAGCAATGTTCCAGACAAGAACAATGATTATAGTTAAGCATGTGCAAAAATTAATTCTACACAGAGACATTATGCAAACAAAAATTATGCAGTTGCCAGAGAAGAGGAAGAAAAGCTAGAGTATATGTAAAATAGTGGTAACACTGAAGGCTGGTCCAGAATTCTTATTTATCTTGAATGGAAAAAGCAGAACAAGAAAGGACTGTATGAAATTAAAAGGTATTTGTAATGCAAAATGTAGCTCAGGAAATCAGTTTTTATTAGCGTATTTTTGGTAGGTAGAACTCATTGCTTCAGGGCATTGAGACAGGTAACTTTGTAAAATACAGGAAAAAAGAAAGGATGAATCTTTAAATGACTAAAAGAAGCAACCGTTGAACCTCCCTGTAAGCTAAAATACAAATCAAAATTGTTATGGGTATAATAATCTGATTACTACTGGGGAAGAGGATTCTCCCACCTTTAGTTTCCATATTCCAAGATCTCAGTTACTGTCCAGTGGCAGAGAAGAGGCACAAGGGCAGTGTCTGCTCCCAGGCAGGAGAGACTGGATTCCAAACCCGCTCCCTGCAGCAGTGAGCAAGCCTCGGTGTTTGGTGGACACGTATGTGACACCCTTTCATGTTGGGAAAACACTGTTGGGCTTGAAAGACATGTTTTTCAGGGATGTCAGGAGAGGTAAGCAGGTGATAGTCTGGGATAGTATGTTGTGATGCTCTTTATGATGGCCCTAAAGGACAATTGAGTACGTCTCATGTAGGTTCCCTAATCTGGCTGCTTCTTTTTTCCCCCTCTTCCAGTGCCAGTTTGTAGCCATTGCTGCTCATTCTTCCTACAACCTCTTCACAGAATGCCCGTTCCCTGATGGCTTCAACGCTGCGGTCTTCCTCTACATTCTCAGCCTCATTGCTCTCTTCCTACACTTCTACTATCGAACCTACATTAGGGGAAAGCAGGAGAAGCTAACTTAAAAGAAAATCAAAGAGGAGAACAAGAACAGTCTGATGAACTTGCACATTCTCTGCTGCTTCTAACACGACTGCATGAAGAAAATGTATTTGGGGAGTGTGTGCGAGGCTCATGTATGCAGAATCACGGTTGCCTTCAAATATCTCAAGTTAGGAAGAAACAAAGAATGACATAAACTGAGGGATTAAGGTATTGAGGAGCACATTTAATTAATGTGATGCAAAGCCAAGCCAAGAAGTCATCACCATTGCAGCCTTTGTGAAATTAGCACCAGATCTTCCCTTTCATCTGTTAGCTCAGTTCGCAAGGACTAGTGTCCAACCATCACTCCTTGGCTCATTTCTTATGCTCTAGAGGGTTTCTTTGCAGTCATAAGACTATCTCAGCTTCCCGTTCTAGATCAGGCAGAGCCAGGTGTCTCCAACCTTGAAAGCAGTGTCCAGGTAGCAGCAGCAGCCAGGAACTCACAGGGACTACAGGATGTGCTCACCTGTACACTGCATCCCAGCCTTTCCTATTAAGGAAGCTCCCACTAGGACTGGGGTGAATTACAGCTATATGGCTCTGATGGTTCAACTTTGTATTAGCATAAGCATGAAGGAAATTGGACATTATGTTGTCCAGCTGGACAGTGCTTCTCTTCCTTTACTGTTCTGAAGCTAGAGAAGGCATTATTAGCACTTTCATCCTAAGTAATAAACTAATGCAGTAAGAATCATCATGTACCATCTTTTGGAATGCTTATTTGCCTTCGGTTGCTCTCATAACAACAGAGAACTTCTAATGCACAAAGACTAGCATGGCATCTATAAGAAGCAATGCCAACATTTTAATAGAAAGAATAGATTGAGGTTCCCTATTTGTGACTTTTTTCCTACAATATGTTATTATTTACTATTATTATTTTAAAATGTTGCTTCTCATCAAAAATAAAAGGTTTACACCACCATAAGCAGCCACCTTCCCTACCTAATTGTACAAGTATTGATACAAAATGCATAAAGTCAATTCAATTGGCTAGTGCAAAGCTGCATAGCTCCATTAGCACATCACTTTACTGGCTTCTTTTTTTGCTCCTAAATCGATTACGACTAGAATTTGGCCCTTATATTCATCTGCAGAGGGTTTAATACTGTTCAAGTTTTGATCTGGCAATGCTTTGAAAATCTTAAATTCAGATTTTAAACTACAAAGTGGTATTTATTTATTGCATTCTGCTTTGTTGATTAAAAAAACTATTACGGAGTAGCTGTTTTTTTCACAGCTGAAACACAAAGTTCATGAAAGCGAGGATTAGAATTAGTAACATGGTGCATTGCCATTGCCAAGCCAAATTCACCTCAAATGTAAAAAAGTCTAACTCCTCTGGGAATGTCCGAGGATTAGATGCTAGCCTGAACCTAGCAAATGGATGTACAGAAAAAAAAAAAGGCAAAACTTTACGCTCTACACCAATCTAGAGTTTAGTGGCTATGCAAAATAAATGCAACTTGTTCATCATTGGTCTATGTTCACATGCCAAACCCTTCCTTTAGCTACTACATGCACGTGTTTAAAATAAAAGAGTATTTTCCATTCCTTGCCCTCCTCCCATTCACACACATACACAAAAGGCTCGTTTACATTACCACAATGATACATCATAGATGTCATTCCATTGATTGGAGAAGTCTTTCTTCTGATTTTCACTGGTGGGTATGAAAAGCAAAGCAGGGCTTATTTTACAGTTATGTGCTAGCTGGTTTTCTTCAAGTCAAATATTTCTCCACGCTACTTACTATATATATTGTACTACTTTTGCTTACTAGGATGCTACTGTTGTTAAAACTTTAAATAATAAACCTATGGTTGGGTCCTCTATTCTTCACTCTGTTTGCTAAGGCAGGAAAAAAAAATCTGCTGTGTATCTAATACTGTATTCAAGCTGAGGGTTTCCCCAGAGACCTCTCCAGCGTTGAAGACTTAGTGCAGGTAAAGCTGTTTCATTACTCCTCTCCACTTCATGATTCACTTATAGCTCTCTCCTGCTTAAACTATCAGTACATATGGCCCCCTAGTTTCATGGTAGACCATACAGCTGGCTAAGTTGTGTGTGCTTACAAAGAAACCTAATGAATTTAGCTCTTACCAGAGTAAGCATCACGTATTTCGATTGTTCTTGATACACTCGTAATTCATGACTGCTTAAAATTTAGAAATGAGCAGGAAATTTGGATGAGGTTACTCAATGTTTTAACAAATCCACTCCTTTTTAAAATATATAGATTTGTAAACAGGTCATTTAGCTTTTTTAAAGTAAAGTAGCTTAGGCAGCTTGTGTCTGTGTATGACAGACCTTCCTGCAATGGATCCTGGATCGTGACTGGCCAGATAGCTGGTAACAAAATACAAAAGTATAAATTCTCCACCTGACACCTTGAAGTGACTGACCACCTAAATCACACGCCACTGTAATGATTTATCCTAGACATGCAATGTTTGGTCTATCTGTTCCTGTTCCTCTTCCTCACAGCCTGAGTGAGTGGCCTGATCTTGCACTTTATAATTGGCAAGAGCTTTTTGTCAGTGGCATCAATGGCCATGGGGTGAAAATGAAGTATTTTCAGCTGGGTGATAAGGACGCATTCAGTTTGCCCAGAAACACCATGCTTTACATACAGAAATAGATACTGGTATGGAGTACAGTCACTACAAAAGCATCGATGCAAACATTCACTCGTGACAGTATTTGCACCAGCAGTGAGGATAAAATTGCATAGGTATAGCTGAGTGGCTCTGCAGGTCTTGACTCTTCGCTCCTTCAGTATGCACTCATTTTCATTTTTCTGCTTTATATTGGGTTAGTGCAGTTGGTACTGTCCACTTGGGGCACCCCGTTGTGACAAGAGCAAAAACCCGAGAGCAGAGGGAACGTGCTCCTGGAATTTACAAGAGAATAAAGGCACAGAATGAGACCTCCCATTTAAGACCACATCCCTAGAGTAAAAGATTACATCACAGTAATGCACTGTAAGTCAAAAGGGAAGGAAATTATAAATTGCAAGTTTAGATGATTCATGCTCTCAGGCACAGCCCAAAGCTTTGAGGGTGAATTGAAAATGCCCTGTTGCAGCTGGATTTATAAAAACCTCTGGGCCAAATGCTGATGCCACCAACATCAACGACAAAGCCTGCAGATTGCACTGGAAACAAGATGGCACAGCTGTATGAACAACAACGCGCTCAGCTACACGGCCCGGTTTGTGCGTGAGCAGACTACAGTGTTACTCAAGCTTAAGAGATGACTTTTAAGGGCACAGTTGTGTGCACATCTCCCCCTTATAAAACGTGGGTCACTACACATTTTGAGAGTAGTTTACATTCACAAGATACAGAACAGAATGCAAGTAGTCTATTTAAATGAATAAGCTTGGTCACTGGTAGTGCTCAGCATCTTTCCTGCTGTTCAAGTCAATATAAATTATGGATGTTCTGATCAAATTACTTTTGAATTAACCAGACCATTTACTCAATGCTTACTTTCTCTCTGAAGATAAATGAGAGGGATTCCCATTTTAATCAAAACAAAATACAGAAAAGAAAATCAATTACTATTTAATGCTTTTTCCATGACTGTGTGATGGAAAGTTTCCAAAGGAACTTGGGCTTAAAATTGCAAAACAAGCTAAAATGCAGGAACAGAGTCGGGTTTTAACTATTGGATTTTTTTTTTTTTATACCATCAGAAAAATATGGCAGTGTGTTTTTTAAAAAAAGGCAAAAGAATTGCTCTAAACAATTAATTAAGCAAAAGGAGGATACAGTAGATTGCTTCATACAATAAATAAAAATCTGTTGATACAGATGTAAAAGACCTCCAAGCCAAACATTAAACAAGATCAGCCGACCCTATATATAGAACAGCGTGAATGTGCTGAATTCATTAATGAATAACTTCATGGATTAGGGCTTGATAGATGGAGTGCTCACATCCAGATGTTTACTGTGATTTGTCAATGGCCTTGTACTTAATCCTCCTGAACAGGAAATAGGAGTCTTTTCTCCGGTGTCTCCCCTGGGGACTGTGGCAGTCTCTCTCTCTCTCTCTGGCCTGAATCATCTCAACACAGGATCAGGATGCTGGGGAATTAACCAAGTGGAGGAGGCACAGATTTGCCTTTAACCCCTTTGGTTTCTTCTTGGCTTCAGATGACTCGCTCACCATCTGCCATGACAGGAATGTTCTTTAGTCAACACATGGAGAAGAAAAAAAGGAGCCACCCATGTCACCTCATGAGGCACACTCGTGGGGTCCCTGACCCTACAAAATGTGTCAAAGCACACACGTCTAGTCCCACCACTGAGGAGGAGGGCTGTGGGCAGACTAAACCTCTAAAGGCTACTGTACGTGTCTCCACATCTCAGCACCGTATTTTTATTTTTGTGATGCTGCAGCTCCACAGCCACTGTCAGAAACAGGGACGGCCCGAGAGGGAGTATTTGCGAAAAGACTGGAGGTCTCCAAGGTGTCCTTATTCAGGTGTACCAGAAGGTGTGTAGTGTGTGCGTACGTGTGTGTGCGTACGGGTAGATGAACGCAGCCGCTGCAGACTGCCCCCATTGCTGAGTTCTCAATATGTGAGACCCCTACATGGGATGGGTCACTCATTTTGCTGTGTGGGATTGTCCCACTGAACCACAGCCCCCAACAGCCACACCGCTGCCACTCCTGCTAGGTATTGGCATGTATTGAGTACTGCTCATCAGCCCATGATGGCTTGGATCAGACAGTTCCATCTGCCCCAGCTTCTGAGAGCAGGGGGAGGCCAGTGTGCAAAGCTGAAAATGCAGCAGGAGACGGTGGGGCACTGCACAAGTCTCCTGTGTGGTGCATGTGATGACACAGGTCTGAGCATAGGCCTGTATTATTCATGTCCCTGGCATGATGGCTGTACAGGGCATAGGATATGATCCTTCTTTCTCCCATGGAAGCGCTGGTAAGATAGCGTTGGGCATGCAGCCTGCCTTTAGGTGAAAGAGAGAGAATCTCTAGCTTGGACAGCGTTTCTTCTGCAAAGCTTTTATGAGCCTCTCATAGGCGCTAGCTGCTGAAGTGGGGAGTCTTAGAAGAATCGCATTTAGGCAGCCCCTTGGTGCTGCCTCACCAGGGGACTCCCATTTACAAGTCCAGCCTCACGACAAAACCTGCAAATGAGGCTGCAGGACAAGCCATTACTGGTGCTGTGTGGACCAGCTGGGGGAAAAAAGCAACATCCCAGTCAGAGGGTGTGACAACAGGTATTATACTGGATTAGAACTGAATGGCAGTGGGAACTGGAGAGAACAGTAAGTTTTGGAGTGGATGTGCTGGAGTTTATGGGACTGATTGCATGTGTGCGTGTGCTCAGGGTAGAAAAAACACTTTCTGCTAAATCACAAGTATGGGCTCAAATAAGGTCTCCATCAGAGTGTGTCTGGTTAAAACATTAGTATCACATCTCAGCACCTGGTATGTCCCATTATTCTGCATGTCATCCTTTCTCTACAGGACTTGCCTTTCTGCTGGTAGGACTGCTCTTCAAGTAAGCGTTCAGAGTCTTTTCATGACACTCAAAAAATGAAGGATGCTAAATAAGAATTGCCCTTTGAAATTCTCTGCTCAGAGTAGAGGTTTCTTCCCCTTTAACATTATCCTTCCACTTTCTCTTCACCCCTTTCTCCCCTCTTCCTTTGAACCCACATATACAGATTCCAAAAGCAATTCTTAAGAGTTGTTAAAGCTGCAAAGAAAGTAGCTGTATTCTACTCAAATGCTATACAGAGCAGCTGGATTTTCCTGCTGTACTAATTAATGACGTACATTTTCTTCATAGGGCTTTCAGGGAGGCTTTCAGCAAGATGAATGTGGGCAAGTCTGTCTTTTTCTCCGCACTTTAGCATAATCCCATCTGCCTGCAAATTTAGGATGTGAACGCTGCAACACAACATTTAGAAGAGCTGGAAACTTGGGGTTTCACCAAGGCCAAATTTAAATTCAGCGTAATCTCTCCCAGGTGTCATAGAAGCGCTGCTCCCTGTTGTTGATGAAGGCAGGAACAGCAGAACGGATACAACCATTTGAGAGGCAGCAAGTTTACTAGTCCCCTGTGCGCTTCCTTCTGCTCTGCGCTGTGCCCACCGCCAGCCCCGTGGACTGGGTCCCCAGAAGGCTGTCTGCCACAGTCCTCAGGATGATTGCTGCGTAGGGGGATCTTTGAAAGTGCCTCTAGGATCGAGAAGGGAAGTGTAGGAAGAGGGTTGAGAATGGATGGGGCTTTTTTTATGAGGGGTGCTTGGAAGAGCATGCGGAGATCTGGGATGGTTAGCGCATGTATATCCCTCTAGGGGACTGGGGTTTGGTCTTGGAGCCTGTGGGGACCCGTCCAACACAATGACAGGTCACATAAATGCAGGGTGGTTATAAACAAACACAAAATGTAACCCCTGTAGGAGGAGGTCCCTGAAAGGGGGTTTTGCAAATGGGGAGAAGGGTGTGTGTATGTTCAAACACATGCAGGGAATGGCAGGCTGCATGAAAAAAGTACAGAGGTGAGGGAGCAGGCACAGGTGCTGGCAAGTCCCCTGTTCTATGTTGTGCTCCTGGTGATATTAGTACACAGGTGAAAGCACAGCAGAGAGTCTGTGGATGCCTGTGCCTGGCCCTGTGACAGGGACACACTTGCTGAGCAGACTCCAGAGGTGTTTGTTGTGATAGGCCAGTGCCACGGTTCCTGGGGTGCAAGTTATTAATTTTGACTGGCATTGCCTCCGGGAGAGCTATGTGAACTTGTCTACGGATGTTTCCTCTTGAAATAGACTATTATTCCTGAGGCACAGTTTGGAGGGAAAGTATTTTGCATGAGAGGAGCAGACAGAGCTGAAAAACCGGAATAACTTCCCAGTGTGCAAGCCCTTCCTCTGGCTCTAATCCTTGGCATGCATTGACAACATGATCAGCCGTTATGTGTCTGGGTGCCCAGGTGTGGTGGGTGGACCCAATACACCAGGTATATCTGTATTTATCACAGAGTTTGCTAGTCCCAAAGGGTCCCAAAACTTCATTTTGCAGTTCTGACACATTATTCCACTAAATAACTGTAACTCAAAGGGCCATTATTTTCAAAGGGCTGCTCTAGAAAATTTATCTGTAATATTGCTTCTAGGAATTACTTGTGTGAGTAAAGTGGTCCTTTACTTTACCGGCACAGTGGCCAAACAGGTCAGCGATTCTGTGCTCAGTTTTCAGAGGTAAATTACAGAACATGACCATGTTATGGGCAAATTATCATTTTACAATAAACATTTGATATAATCATGGTTTTCTATTTTGGCACTGTTTTTACTGTCTTTGGGCATATTTCACACACAGAGGCAATGTTTTAAATTAAGTGAAATCCCACTAACCGCAGTGAATCTAGGCAAACTGTTTGATGCAGCTATGAGTATTACCACAAGGGTTCAGTAAAAATGTCGCTGTAGTAATGCCAACTGGAAGGCAAAATGGTTTTTCACTTAATACTTTCTACACTCGATATTGTTAGAAAGCTGGAAACTCCCACGAGTGGAGTAGTATATATACACAGAGCTTTTAACCCTAGAGTATTTGGATATATATTTAGTATATTCCCCTATAGAACCTGAACGGAGGAGTTCATGGATTTAATACAGAAAATAAGATCTAAGCATTGATTGCATTACTGAACTGTAATTGAAGTCATTGTGTAAAGCAGCTTCAATTCCTTTTCGCTAATAAAATGTGCATCTACTGAACTGTATCAGCCTCGGCTGTGGGTTTAAGAATGCATCAAACGGAAAGTACAGTCCCGGTTTGCAAACGCTAACATGAAGGTAGTCTGATAGAGACGTCGCCTGGTGGCTTTAGAAACACCTTTTGGAGCTGCACCAATTCTATGATAAACTGGGGGGAGGAGAGAGGAAGCAAAGCGGAAAAAACCCCAATAAACCCAATCCCTCCCTTGGTTCTCACGACGCGGGGGAGAGGCGGGGGGGTGGGCACAGGCCAGGAGGCGCCAGGAATCCCCGGGACTTTTGATTATGATTTTCATTACAGGTGACTGGGAGTTTACCGCCAGAGCCCTCCTTGCGCGCAATCCCTTCAGCGAGTAATCCACGCGTGGCGGCTGCACCGTAACCCCCTGCTGAGGCGGCGGCGGGCGCTGAGGAGCGGGCGGTATCCCCTGCGCCCTACGGGGCATAGGGCGGCCTCTGCGCCCCTACCCCGGCACAGGAACCCGAGCGTCCCCGCCAACCTCTGCTCCCACCTTCCCCCTTCTCAGGAGCGGTACCCAAGCGGCTCCCGGCGCGAAGAACCCTTCAACGGCCATCCCCCAGCCCGCACGTCGCGGCAGTCCGGCGGCCCCTGTGGGCATCCGCAGCGGCAGCCCCGCCGCCGGCCGTCGTGCTCCCCACGGGTGAGATCCGCTGCCCGCAGTGCGCCCCTGCCCCGCTGCGGAGCCCCCGCGAGGGGCGGGGCGGGGACGCGGTATCCCGGTGCCCCGGGGAGGCTGCCGCTGCTTGCACGGGGGCGCGGAGGAGAAGGAATCCTCTTTGACGTCAAGCGAGCATAATGTAATGATCGCTCGTTCATATCCGGGTCCCCGGGCGGCTCCCCTGGGCCGCGCTCGGCCGCGCGCCGCCGCGCAGTGAGGCGGAGGCGGGCAGGGCAGGGCAGGGCAGGGCAGGGCACGGCGGCCGCCCGCCCGCCCGGAGGTGGCCGGCGGCGGCGGCAGCGGCGGCGGGGCGGCGAGCGCAGCATGCTCGCCGCCTCAGACGCGCCTGCCTCCTGCCGCCGCTGCCCATGGAGATCGCGCTGGTTACTCTGGAGAACGGCGGCGCCACGGCCATCGCGGGCGGCGAGGATGCCGCGGCCGGTGGTAGCGGCGGCGGCGGCAGCAGCGCCCGGACCCGGCGGCGGGGCGATTTGCTCCACATCGCCGGCTCCGCTGCCGCCGCGCCGCGACTGAGCGACGGCAAGGAGGGCGCTCCGCCGCCGCCGCCGCCGCCGGGCGAGGAGCGGGAGCGGCCCCCGCCGAGCCCCCGGGGAGGCGGCGTGAGGCGCCGCAGCGGCAGCGCGGGCAGCTCCAGCGGACACGCGGCGGCGCGCGGAGCCCCGCTGCCGCCCCAACCGCCGCCGCCTCAACCGCCGCCCCAACCGCCGCCGCGCTGCCAGCGCCCCAGAGCGCCGGTGGAGATGGGCCCTCCGGAGGAAGGGGGGCACCGCCGGGGCATGGCCATGGCGGCGGCGGGCGAGGAGGAGGAGGAGGAGGGGGCAGCGGCGGCGGCGGCGAATCGGGGTGCCATGCACCACCAGCGGGTGCTGATCAACATCTCGGGGCTGCGCTTCGAGACCCAGCTGGGCACCCTCAACCAATTCCCCGACACGCTTTTGGGGGACCCGGATAAGCGCATGCGCTACTTTGACCCGCTCCGCAACGAGTACTTCTTCGACCGGAACCGGCCCAGTTTCGACGGGATCCTCTACTTTTACCAGTCCGGGGGCAAGCTCCGCCGGCCCGTCAATGTGTCCATCGATGTCTTCGCTGACGAGATCCGCTTCTACCAGCTGGGCGAGGAGGCCATGGAACGCTTCCGAGAGGACGAGGGCTTCATCAAAGAGGAGGAGAAGCCCCTGCCCCGCAATGAGTTCCAGCGCCAGGTTTGGCTCATCTTTGAGTATCCTGAGAGCTCCAGCTCGGCTCGGGCCATTGCCATTGTCTCCGTGCTGGTCATCCTCATTTCCATCATCACGTTTTGCCTGGAGACCCTGCCCGAATTCAGGGATGAGAGGGAGATGCCCGTGCCCCTGCCCCCACAAAGTGGAGGTTTGAATGGCACGATCGGGGACTCCCCACCCATGCAGCCACCCAGTAGCCTTTCTGACCCCTTCTTCATCATCGAGACCACCTGTGTGATCTGGTTCACCTTTGAGCTCCTTGTGCGTTTCTTCGCCTGCCCTAGCAAGCCTGAGTTCTCCCGCAACATCATGAACATCATTGATATTGTGGCCATCATCCCCTACTTCATCACCCTGGGCACCGAGCTGGCCCACGAGCAGCAGCAGCCTGGGTCTGGCAGTGGCAATGGGGGCGGGGGCCAGCAGCAAGCCATGTCCCTGGCCATCCTCAGAGTCATCCGCCTGGTCAGGGTCTTCAGGATCTTCAAGCTCTCCAGGCACTCCAAGGGGCTGCAGATCTTGGGACAGACTTTGAAAGCCAGCATGAGGGAGCTGGGCCTCCTCATCTTCTTCCTCTTTATTGGAGTGATCCTCTTCTCCAGTGCTGTCTACTTTGCTGAAGCCGATGACCCCGAGTCTCATTTCTCCAGCATCCCTGATGCTTTCTGGTGGGCAGTGGTAACCATGACCACTGTGGGCTATGGTGATATGCGACCTGTCACCGTGGGGGGCAAGATTGTGGGCTCCTTGTGTGCCATTGCGGGTGTGCTCACCATTGCCCTCCCTGTTCCTGTCATTGTGTCCAACTTCAACTACTTCTACCACCGAGAGACTGATCATGAAGAGCAAGCTGTCCTCAAAGATGAACACAGTAGTGCTCAGGGCAGCACAGCAGGGGGAGATGCGAAGAGAAAATCCAGTAGAAACTCTCTGAACAAATCTGTTGTGCACTTGGAAAACAGTGAGGAGTTCAACAACGGCACTAGCTCCTTAGAGAAAACCAATATCAAAGCGAAAAGTAACGTAGATCTCCGAAAATCCCTCTATGCTCTCTGTCTGGACACCAATAGGGAAACAGACCTGTAGAGGAGAGGAGAGTTCAGAGATGCAGAAGGATTTGATGGTGTCAGAAATTTACTACTATAATAATTCTTTTGGTACCAACTAGTTTTTTAAATCAGGCTATATTTTATAAATTGATCACTGGCCTGAGTAGCCCTCCAGGAATACATGTTTTTATGTTCTTTTTCCATGACACAAAGGGTCACCTATTTTTAAAATAGACTAAGAATAAGCTACGCTCCATGATGCAGGAGCTGGTAAATTCTGACAGGTCAAAATCTACTCTGTAGAAACTTATTTTAGCAAATGGTGGTTGGCTTTAAATGGGTCATATGTAACCAGTTCAGTTGCTCCAAGTTTAGTATTAAAGGGTTGGGGGATGTGTGTGTGGAGAATGAACGAACTGGGGGAGGGACGGAGAGTCTTTTTGTACTGTAGTTTCAAACTGAAATTATTCCGATATATTTTATATCTGTATAACTGTATTTATAGTTTAAAGGGGATTTCTTATTCCTGTGAAAAATGACATCGTTAGAGCACTAGGCACATTAGCAGTTCAGCACTTCCAGAGTTTTCCACCTGTGATCAGTACAGATCTGGTTTTCTAGTATGTGAAGTGAGTTTGGTGCTTTTAACCCTATAGCAGAGAACTTTTATTGTCATTGATATGTTAGTTTCTTGTGAGCCTTAAATTATTAAATATTGTAGATATTATTCTTTATAAATTATTTTATTAATTACCTTGCTGTTTCAGAATTTCTAAATAATTAAGTCCTGTGCTTAATGTCCCCACTCAAAAAGATGTATATGCAGCTTTTTTTTTTTTTTTTGTAGTTTTGCAGTTTTATACCTTCGTTACACTTTTGAGACCAAAAGAAAAAGAAAATTGTCTGCTGTTACTGGTTTTGATCCAAGTGCACAACAGATCAAAAACATGAGGGAGTGGATAGATATCACAAGAAAGTAGACTATGAGTGCAATATCTGAAAAACAATTTTCATTGTACACCCCAGATTACTTTGGCATGTGTGTCAGTCACCTTTATGTATCCATACCGTTTGTTTACACAGTTCACTGTTTTTAATTATAGACTGGAAACGGACGGCAGTTAAAGAGTCTGAGTGTGCCGTGCTACTTAAATAACCGTTGCGTGGCTTATATATTGGACTAAGACGGAAAGCATCACCTTCATCAAAACACGTCCTTGTTTTCTTTTATTTCCAAACAAAACCTTTTCAGTGATGTGGATTTTACAGTTCAGACGTTGCTGAAAGACAAATGACACATTATCTTCATCGTGATAACACAGCACTACACAGCTTACTAGTGAAGACTGACACAAAGTTGCTTCTTTAACTCAAAGAGCTGTGTTATCGTTTTTCTTGCAAAGGATGTCTGTTTTACCCTCAAACTTCTGTTTTATTGTTGAAGGATGTTTCATGCCTTTACCACACACAGTGGCACCACAAGACTAACAGAAAGAGAAGTATCAATTGTCAACGCTCAAGGTTTGTTTCTAATAAATTTCCTGATGCAACTAAGTAAATGCTAGATCAGAATTATAATTTATGCAAGTATCTCAGATATATGTACTGTGATAAATTTAATCCAGCTTTGCAAAACGGTGCTTTGACGTTCTCTCGTCCAGACCCAAGTTCTGCTTACCTGTCCCTTACCATGCCGTTTAAGGATAATGCCTGATGTTTTTCCTTCCTATTCAGTAACACAGGCACGGTAAGTGCCAAGCAAGCAGTGTTTTTCATGTTTGTTATAAGGAACTATCATACAGAGCTCAGCCCAAAGCCCAGAGGTGAGGGGGAGGGAGGTTGAATCTGGTAGTAGAGAACAGGATCTTTCACATTAATTTTAGATGTTGGTTTCTTGGTTGGTTTGCTTGTTATTTATCTGGGGAATGACGCTGTAATATGCTGAGAAACTGCAACAAGACTGACAAAGTGCCTAGTCCAGCTGCACTCCAGACCTCCAGTTTGCTTTAGTGGGAGTTTTTGCATCAAGGTGAAGTACAGAATTGGCCTGTTGGTGAGGCTGGACCTAAAATGAAACAAAGAAGTGGTATAATTCAACCTGTTGCACATGCTGAGATCTAGATGATTGAGGGACTTAGAGTGAAGCTTTTTGCTCAGGCAAGTAGTTTGATTTACTTGAATAGTTTGATTGTACCAAACAATTCAGCGAGTCTTTAGGTTCAAATTTTGGTTCTGTCTTCCTCTCACTACCACCCCCACCTTCGTGACCACTTTTATCGTCCATATTTCCAATTGCACATTGTGCTGAATTAAACTCAGCTCCTCAGAGTAGGGGTGATGTGTATATAGAGTCCCTTGTTTAACAGTGGAACCCTGCTTATGGCCAGGGCTGCTGGATATTAATGGTCTGAATTACGTAACAGTAATTATTGCAATTAGTGGAGTAACACTGGTGTAAAATGGGTGCTGGTGAAAGCAGATCAGGGCTATGGGGAGCAGGTTGAGCTCATCTTGAAAGCCCATAGCTGATGGAAATGGAAGGCCTTGTCTTCTTCCTTTTCAGTTTTCTTCCTCCCATTGTGTGCCCTTTTGGTGCTTACCTTGAACTGGTTCTGGTTTAGTGCAAGTGCATATGCAAGTGCTGCCTTCTCTTCCAGGAGCTCCTTGAGCTCATTAAGCTGAGAGAAAATGCAATACAGCAACAACAACAAAGGAGATATTTTCCTGTCAAATTAGTGAGTTGGAAAGCAAGTGAGTGCCAGAGCCAGTGCAAGGAAGGGATGGGGAAGGTCAGTGGTGCAGGGAAGTGAGGAGCAGGGAAGACTGAAATCCTCACCCTGCAGTGTCAGTGAATGGTTAGATTATCACTACTGTTTGTTGAAGCGTGTTTCATGTTCGCAGAGGTAGCACAGGACTTGGTCTTGCAAGGTGATAACCTCCCACTGGACTCCAGTCTGCAAAATTTAGCTCTGGATTCCAGCATATATGCCCTGCTATAACTGAGAGTAGAATTTATCCCGATCAAAATCAAGCTCTATGAGAGTAAAATTCCCTGATTGCTGCACATGGTTCTATGCAAACCAATTATTCTCAAAATATGGTTGAAAATATCTGTTTGGCTTGGCTTTCTGAACAGTTGTCAAGCACACTTCAGGCAAACTCGGTTTTGACACCTTTACAAGGATGCATAATTTCTATTGGCTTATAAGGGAGTAAAGGATTTGCCTTCTAATGAGAGAGGTTGCTGCCAGACATGGAGTAATACGGCCAGAAACATGGCTAGTTCACAGTTCAGCAAAGCACTTAGCATGGGCTCGGCTTTAAGCGCATGCTTAAGTAAAGCGTTGTTCAGCAGGTGGCTTAGATGCACTGATCTTTGAGCTGGTTACTTAAAGGTGAACTACCCACCCTGCTGAAACCTTAGAGCCATCAGTTCCCATTGGACTTTGGGGCAAACATTTAGGTACATGGTACAGCTTGTGAGCCTGAAAACAAGGGATGCTGTGGGACGCTGTAATCAGAACACCCAGTTCTTACTACAGAAAGAGTGTCTATTCCTGCAGCCTACTCATCAGAGCAGTCCTCTTGACATGATCAGTTGCAAACTGAGTACCAGGATTGTCTGCTTGAAGAATTGCAACTTTAGCCTGAATGAGAGTGTAATTGCACTTTCTAGTGGTGAGAACCTGCTTTTGCTGTAAGTGATTTTGGTATCAAGAAGCTTCACGGAGTCCAATAGACAGCGTGTATCTGTGCCTGGGATGTAAACAGTGCAGAAGCCTCATAACGTGCCAGTGGAAATTTCTGCTGCAAAAGAATGTGGGAGAATAGAAAGAGAGAACCAAATCACTCTGAGAAAGCTCCTGTAAATGTGAAACAGGAAGAGAGTTGAGGCTGTGTAATTCTAGGCTCATTACAAGAAGGAAATCTGCCCAAACCATTATTGATCTTACATTAGCTGACCTGGAATGAAAAGCAAGCCGAATAAAACCTCTTTGGAATATCAAAACCCACAAGTTAACGGAGCTTAATGAATAGCAAATCATTGCAAACATAAAAAACAAAAACAAAACCACAAATAAATCAACACTTTTCTGTAAACTCTTTTGACTAGGAGCTACATCATGGAAGATTTCTCACCCCACGCATGCCTGTATGCCGTGGTTGTTAATGGCTTGTCGTTTTGTGTGGGACAGTATACTGAAATGCATGACCCTGCCATCCTTCCATTCTGGGGATGCTAAAGTGAATATTCTTTTGGCTCACCAGTAATGTAAGTTCAGTTTGCTTAGCTTGGCCCCAAGGGGAGTCTTCATGCCCATTTTGCTTTTCCATCATTTAAAAAAAATGCTAAACCAGTAACCACAAGTTATATAATGCCATTCACCTCTTAGTGCTTTATGAACAGTAGTACAATGATCTATATACAAACATGGTAAAGAAAAGGCTGTGGAAGGGAAGACTTAAGGCTTCCAAAGGGAGAGAGGCCTAGGAGAGGAACGAAATGCATGGTCTTGGCTGGATGGGACGTCTAAAATGAGGGATTTCAGGGAGGACGGAAAGGGAAGGGAGGAGAGAGAGTCACCCTGTGGTCTCTTTCCTGGCCTCTTGCATGGCTCTTGTTAACTCTGCAGGCAAGGGCTGTACGCCAGCATCTGGGCACTGCAACCCATCTGGTGGGGTCACCCAACACAGAGGCGGAGTAAATGCTGAGCGGCACGAACAAATGCCTCTTTTGTGTGGCCTTTTTAAAAAATTGGGACTCTAAGGAGAGTTGTATGGCAGTCAGCGTGTTGGATCAACCTCGTTATTAGCCATGTCGATCCTGGTCAGGACAGAGGGGCACAGGGATACTGTGAGATAGAGCTTTAACAGCATCTGCCTGCCTTTGGTGCAGCTTTAACCTGTCATTGTGTGACCCCCAGTTTCACTAATCTCCCTCCTTAGGCTAACTTACCTACAAGTGTTTAAAAAGTGAAATGGAAAAGGTCTTTATAATAACATAGCCTATAAACAATCAAAGTCTTTGCTCCAAAATCATTCTGCCAAGGCTTATGTTATATTCAGCACCACAAAATATTTTTTAGAATGTGCCATTTAGTGTATTTGTAGCTCTTGTAAGGTTTGGTTTTTGGCCGTTTTTTCACTTTCTTGCTGTATGCATTAACTTCTTCCCAGTTCTCCTTGTCAGCTTGTTAAATTTCTGTTGCTCTTGCCTTCATTTGGGACCCTGGGGTGCTGATACTCTTCAGTCACTCTGGATCATGCTGTCTGACAGTGTGTCAGCTCATAGTAAGAATAAACACAGTATTTCTCCGGTAACTACCTGTGGGTCCATTGGCCAGAACACAACCCCGTATTTGTATGATGAAACATTGTGAAAAGTGTGGGGTTGTGTCATTAAAATCGTATGAAATAAGAAGCTTTATGTTGATTGGAATAGAGAAAAAAGTAAAGCTTGTAACAATATGACTAAAGAATTAATTGTAATTAGAAGTTGCAAAGATAAATATCAGCTTGTTGGAGAAAAAGAGCAGCATTCATACTCAATTAGTATATATATTGCAGTGCTTCCTTGCTCCTGTAATAAGAGTAATGTCGTGTCTTTTTTTTGTTTGGTTTGGTTTGGTTTGGTTTTTTTTGTTTCTTTGTTTCTGAGGTATCTGTTTTTACCAGGGCTGAAAAAGACAAAAACAGAGGCAAACCCAGAGCTATTGTGAACCAGTGCCTTGAAGATAGCTTGCTTACCTGGAAGCAATTTTTTTTCTTTTCTCAGTAATAGCAGCTGATGCAATAAAAGCTTATTTCCCTCTTTATAAGTACTGCAAGGAAGCATGTTTATGTAGTTAGCACAGCTTGATTGAAATCGCCAAAGTATTGAACCCAGTAACTACAGCTCCATATTCTCACCACAGTATCAGCACTGCCTGACTTTGTTTTGCTCCCCACTGTTGTATATGCATGGGATTTGATTCTGGACAGGTAGTCCAACTTAGAACTAGCTTTGCATCGCTAGCTTTGGGACTTTCTTAAAGAGCTTTGTGCTAGGGACAGATACCTGAATTTGTTCTCATGGAAGACTGGGTGAATCCAAAACAGAGCTGTTAAAATACAGTGGTTCTGACTGCAATGTTGTTTCCATTTCTCTGAAAGAGGATGCAACATCCTTTGTTTTCTTCTTATTTGAACTGGCGAGACATGAAAGTGAGGTTACTGTTTCCAATGGAACAGTTATTACTTCTAATTTTCAGTGAATTGACCTAATTTCCAGAAATTACCTGGTGTAATAGTAAAATTAATAACCTTCCTAGCTTGCAATGAGGTGTTTCCATTAGAGCATGGTCTTCCCAGCACACGTAATCTGTATAATTATTGCAGAATTAATTGTTATCTAGACAGAATTTAGAATTTACCAAAAGTAATCTGCAAATTCTCTTCTGCATTAGTAATTCATTCACGTTCACTGTCATAAGAGAACGTTTCCAAGCAAATCAGTGCAAGTTGTAACCCTTGTCTGACTTGTAGAACTTGAAGAAGAAAGATATATCTCATCAACTACAGTGTGCCATGGCTCTTGCCCTTTGGATTAATACCTCGCTGGTCACTTGCTCCCTTCACTTCGATCACATGATGTATTTGATGGTGATAGCAGTCATTCCTGCAGAGCTGTAAGTGGCAGAGCTGTCCTGCTGTGCGTAGTACAGCATGGTAGTGTGATGAGTGGTGGACATTCTACAGCTGCCTCCCTTCAGTTTCAGATGGATGTGTTGCTAGAGTGTTGTGTTAAAATTGACATAGGAAAGCATGGTGCTAGAGAAGCCACTTTGGAATGAAATCCAGAATAATTCCCCTCTCGGAACCAGGGAAATTCTACCCTGCTCCAGTTTTCTGACAAAGCCAGTTTGGAGATCAGTGTTGGAATATATGGTCTCTGCTGTCAGATCGTATCTCCAACCCGGGCCAGGCAGTCGTGGTTTCCATGTGTTTCATTTCCTGTAGGTGAGGAGTACAATGAAACCTTGCAGCTCTTCTCATGAGAGTACAGTTGCACAATACATACTCATATTTAGGGTTGCAGTTTGTAGAAAGGTACTGGAGGAAAAGGTGCAATTTAAATATACTAGATTGGTAGCACAGCTTTCTAAGGGACTGAGGTGTGTTCAGGGGACCGAGGTTGGTAACACCAAAACTCCTTCCTTTTGCATGGTTGCACTTCAGTGGTGGTGTCCTAGCACTCAGTAATTCCCCCAGAAAATCTCACCATACCAGGATTTTCTGTGCTCCCTCCAGAGTCAGTAGGGATTCATTATATTCTACCATACTTAATTGCCTCAAGCAAGTTCAACAAATTCAAAACCTCTTCTACCTCCTCTTCTTCTCCCTCCTCCCTGTTTAATTGTTAGTAGAAATGCATGTGATTGGGGTGGAGTGTGGGGCAGGGAGCTGAAAATAATTTGAATTATTTCAGCAGCATAGCCTTATAATTTTTTTTGTATCTATCTTTTTAAAAATTATTTGAAAATCCAAGGGTGTGTAATTGAGGGAAGGCTTTAATGTGAATTTGCAGAGCAGATTTTATGAGTTCCTTAGTTCAGAAAACTGTAATTTTCAAGGCAGTGCTGAGTAAGCACTTATTTAAAGGTTAATGTGAAAATACATGTTGTTACTATTATTTTATTATTATGCAACTAATTCTTGAAATGTTTTAATTAGGAAATATAATCTTTAACATGCTGAGAAATTCTGGCTGTGCAAGAGAGCGATGCAAAGAAATGGTCCGTCTGGAGGATGACATAGGTTGTTCTGGGAAGGAATACCCTCTAGCTAAAGCTTAGCCACTGTGGTTTGAAGGACACAATGTTCCATGAGGCCTAATAAGAAGCAAAGGGAAGAGCAGAAGTCTGACATATCAGGGCATTTACCTAAGAAAGGGGATGGTGGCTCCCAGAGTTGCTTCTGGATTTCAGCTACTGGGCAAAATACCTACCCAACATCTCTCAAGATCATGTTTTAAAATTCTGCTCAGTGCTTTGAAAGAAAGTATTACAGGTACATGTCTTTAGGAGAGTGTGCTAAACGCAGAGAGTGGCATCTTCTTGCAGGTCTGGTGCAGTAAATCCCAGTAAATAGCAACAATTTGGTCAGACTCCCATCACCCACTTGTCTCACAGAGTATCTCTAAATGACCCGTTCCTTGGGTTAAGATACTAACTTTAGTGGCTCTGAGGCCAGCATGTTGAGTATAGAGATGTCCCAAACCTCCCTGTGGGCAAAAGCTGTGTAGCCAAGGCATTTCAATCTCTATGTCTCTGGAGCTGGGAACAGTATCAATTCTCCAGCGGCCCTATTTATCTCTGTGGCTCTTGAAGCATGTGCAAGCACTGACAGCTATGCATAGCTCGCTCACATATAGTAGTTGCAACAGGTAAACTATTGCAGTAATGCTAAATACTATTATTGCACCATGGAAAAATGTTATTTATCATTAGAAGCTGATTAGTTTTCTAACTTGGTCTGGTAATTTTGCTCTGATGGCAGAATTCATTTGACTGCATAACAGAGTGTTCACAAGCTTGTCCTGGTTGGGTTTTGGAGGAATTTATTTTATTTTTTCTTCAAATTTTAGCTGTCTTCTTGACATTCTGAATTGAAACCATCTTAAGCAGATGCTGGAAGAGTACCAGGGGATGTAAGAAGGATCTCAATGATGCATACTGATAATGTAGCAGAGGCTGAGGAGCGTAGAATTTTGGAGCATGACAGAGAAATCTCTTTGGAAGGCTTGGAAACACTGTGCATTTCAAAATGGAATTTGCACTGCTTCTTGCTAGTGGAAAATGGGGTAGGTTCTGTTCTTAATAAGGAAGCTGGATTTTCCACCAAGGAGGAGATATGAATTCTCATAGATATCCCGACTGCATCTATATTAGAAAATGAAATGTGCCCAGGAGTAGTCTCTGGCACAGAGACCACTTGGCATGCAACACATGCCTGTGTTCATACTGTTAGCCTCTCCCTCTAAAACAAGGTGGCAGGAGGCAGGCTGCCTGATGGGGTCAGTTCCTGGCCAGTCCTAATTCCCAGATTGTGCTTAGGAAGTATTTGGGAGAGAGCTTTCTGGTACAGACTTACAAGTGTGACCAGGAGCCCCTAACAGTATAACTGATTGTGATTAATTACCTGGGAACATGTCCTAAAACTGTTTAACTGACAAGTGTACATATTGCTCCATTTCACACTTGGGGCTGAGAAGTATGCCCTGCTTGGATGCTCCATGGCATCTTCCCCTCAGGAATTGCTTGGAGTATCTTAAAAGCTTTTCACATTCTCCCTATTGGTACTTTCTTACCTTAAACAATAATTATTCTCTATTCATTGAGCACAATTATTTCTGCAGAAATCTGTTCTCATCTAATTCTGCTTCCACCTGAGTTCACCTATATGCAACTATACTAAAAGTCATCACACAAACCTCTGACTTTTCTAAGAGCAAATGGAGGACCACAAGTGAACCTAACAGTGAGAGACGGATACTGTTTGCTTTTTTTTCCCTTTTTGACTGACTGATTTTCCTGTTTGCCCAGCCCTAGTGTAGGCTATACCTTGTGTTTCAGTCACTGCATCTTGTAATTCTGCTTAGGAACTGTGATGCAGTTAAGGCCCTGGTGGCCAAGCACATCCCCTGTTCTTGCTATATGGCAGGCTCCACTACCAAATAACTGGAAATTTTTAAAAACACTCCCCACCTCCCCCCCAAAAAAAAACCAAACCAAAACGCAAAACAAAAAACAAACAAGGAGCACTCCTAACTACGTGCAAAGAAATTCAGTTAGGATGAGACCTGCAGAGACCTCACTGAGGCCAGCCTCCTTTCCACAGAGATCATCAGCTTCATCTTAAAGATCTTCTGCAGATGTTTGTCTGGCCTGTACCTGACACAAACAAGGCCCTTCTGTGCTGGTCCACGGCGTTTACACTGTGGATTAAGTTTACTTCCCTTGGTGTATATCCTAAAAGGGTAATTTGGTCCTAAATTAATTGCAATCTGAAAGGGGAGTAACTAAAGGTCAAACCAAGTGCGTGCTTTCTGCTCATTGTTAGTTTCCAAATGGCTTTGACTCCTCTAAATCCATCGAGATGATAGCCTCAGAAAAGCATAAGGACTGGTCTGAGAGCATCTCCAAGCTTCCCTTACAAAGCATTGGGATTTTGGATGTAATACTGGAAGGAAAATTATTACAAGCATGTCTAACTGTATTACTGCTTCTAGTGCGGTAGAAACCATGCATCACCCATCACAGGCAGAAACCTGGACCACCACTGGAATTCTTCTGTAATTCAATGTGAATCTATATGCCAGCAGTTGCTCTGCTGTGGTTCCCAGGGACTGGAACATTAGTTAAGTTCAGTCAGACTGAGAAGTAGGAGTGCATGTCTAGAAGTAAACTTGAAATCTTTTCTGACACTGGAATTCATGGATCTTGACAGCTCTAACTGTGATAATTTAAGATGTTAATGCTGTCAACTACCCCAACAAGTGGATCAGAAGCAAGTCCCTCTGAAGGGACCACTAAGGACAGGTGAACCTATCAATGGGCTTTCATTTCTTAGTTTTTGTGTACGTGAGCATCCCATACGATCTCCCATTGACCATAGTCCTTCTTCTAATGACTCAGTTTTCTCCTTTGTCTCACTCCTCTGACAGAGTTTGTCATCCTTCAGTAGGAGTGGTAGGACAAGACTTCTGAGTACTGAAGGCCTTTTTGATGATGGCAAATGTTCTGGACAATAGAACTTGCTGGCTGAGAAATTTCTGCTCTGGAGGTGGTTTCCTCCAGCAGATGAGTGGGCAGATGGCTTAGTGTGGGGATCAGGTCTTAGGTGACTGTATCAAAGACCAGCAGAACTTGGGGTCTGGTATGCTGAGATCCACCACCTGGAAAGTCTGATGAAACTTTTTATATCAGGGCATCAGTCTTCAAGGTCTGTTCCAACAATAAGTAAGGTTAAAAACTCTGGTTTTCATATTTTTATTTATATTTATTTATATTTATATTTATATTTATTCAATATTTATAGACAGGATACCTTGCAAGAAAGTATAATTTAAGAGCTAAACACATCTTGGAGGTAAGTGAACAAAATCATCATTGGAGCCGCTAAGGGGAGGGGGCCTTGCTATTGATTTCCTCTAGAGAGAGAAACTGTAAAGTCATTATTGCAGCTTTCATGGGCAGTGAAATGTATGTATAAAATATTTCAGGAGCACATCCTGCTCTCTGTTCACTCTGTAATTACGGATTAGCCCTTCTGAAGTCAACATCTGTTTCATTCCAGGAATCCTACTCCGATAGACTTGAAGGCTGCAGTCATCCCCTTTGTTTTCCTCGAGTCTTGGCAGACCAAATTAAACAGCGATCTCTCTTACAGTGATAGCATGCTGACAGCATGCGCAGTGGGCAAGAGAGAGTGTGCAAACAGTATTACTTACTGCCCAAACGCAGCTTGCAAAATGGCAGCATCCCATGTCTTGTTCATCTACAGTAGTTTCTCAGGCAAAGCAGGTGATGCTGGGAAGGTGTGTGAAGGGTCCAAATCTGGAAGAGAAAATAATCGAAGACTGATGACTGGAACAAAACCCTCAAGCCAAAATGCTTCCTCCCTGGGGAAGCTCTCCCACAGCAAGATGTAGTGTTCTTTAGCTGTCTGGTTTTAGTTTGCAAAGAAAGCATTTCAATAGTATGAAACCCATACTATTCCCTCGTCTGATTTTCTAACTGAATTATCAAGGATGTAAAATCACACTGTAAAATTTCCTCCTATAATTTGTATGGAGCTCAGAGGCAGGAGCTGGTGTGACACACTTTGAATTTGTTTTCCTTTTTAGAAGAGTCTTGCATTTTGCTGTGGTTTGGTTGGTTGGTTTTTTTTTTTTTTCCCTGGGCTAATGTACATCTGATGTCAGGCTTCCCAGATGAGAATGGCTGGAGTGTCATTGACATTTTTAGAAATATGTGCAAATGGAAAAATATCCTGGGAGTGCTGCCAGTGGCTGATTCTGTAAAGTTTTAGTCTCTGTTGAATAGGAAACATGAGTCAGGTACCTTTACTGAAAAGAAGCCTTACTCATGAAATGTTTCCACTCAGGTGTGTGCCATGCATGCCTTCTCGATTTAAGGAAGGGGCAGGAGTGAATTCTAGCAGGCTGTGACTCTTTCAAGCAATATTCCATTCCCCCTTCTGACTACACGATAAAAAGCCAATTAGCATCTTTCCCAAAGAGAGGAACAACTTCAGCAAAAGATCCTGGCAAAAAGTGGATTTTCCAAGGTTTAACTGTGAGGATAACAAAGTGGTTCAGAGAAATCTGCCTGATAGGTGGCTGTTCCTTCCAGTTTGGTGCTGATGTGATTGGGACAAAACAGTGCTGAGCTGAGCTGATTTGCAGTGAATCAAGTCTGCAGCTTTCCATTTCACAGCAAGATGGTAGAATTTGGGGGATGAGTGCAGCTCATTAATGGTTCTATGAATTGTCAGTATTTTTTATAGGCTTTGGAATACGCTTGTTTTAACTGCCTCATCAGAGCAAATACCGTGTTAACAGAGAGCAGGCGTTCCCACAGCACAGGTCAAATGCTGCTCTGCATTGAAGAGAAGCAGACCACCCTAAGTGAACAGGAGGTTGTACAGGGGTTAAACCAGGGCAGGGCGTACTCCAAGGGTGCAGCATCAGCACTCGCTGAGAACAGGTTGGCTATGTCTATACCCAGGACTACAGCCGGCTCCCGCTGAGGTGCTGGCTCTGTGGAGTTCGGATCTCAGTAGGAGCCTGGAGCCAGGAGCTGGTGCTTTTCACTGAGGCAAAACAGTGCTCAGTGAGTGGCAGGGCCTTGAAGCTCCAGCTGAGCTCAGTGCTGAGCCCAGTGCTGACTGGCAGCATCTTGCCTCTGTGAGAAGCAGAATCTGCTGAGTAGCCTGACGGAGCAGCGTCTCTCCTTGTGCTTCAGCGGGTGTATCTCGTGCAGCCGTCCCTCCGCTCTCCCCCGATGAATTGCAGGATGCTTGTTTGCAGCATGGTCTTGCACACCATCATTCTCCCAACACTATCTCTCCTTTGCAGAGTCGGCAGTCCCTTTCTTATCATCTCTCTTCTGTTTATCTTACGTTCACATGTTGACAAGGCTGGGTGGATGTGGCCGAGAGAAGCAGAGTTGTGGTTAGAAATAGGGCAAAGAGTGGCTTGCATGTTGAGACAAGTTCCTTCTTCTAGCAGTACTTTCAGAACGTTTTTGAGACTTTTAACTTATTCTAAAGTCTGTTGTAACAGGGGTGGGCAGGGACAGGGATAGAAAGCTTTCTTGATTTCAGCGAGCTTGGGGTCAGGTTCATCACAGTCTATTTCATGCCACCCTGGTGTTTTACAAGCTGAGGAAACAAAACCTTGAAATTAAAGCTTACATCCTTTCCTGCTGCATTGCAGTTGTGAGCTTGGAGGGGTAGGAGGAACCGAGGGAAGAGTTTACAAGAAGACTATTTCTTATTATTGGACTTTCAATAGACTGCGTTTAAGCAGATTGGCTTGCACACCCCTTAGCAGCCCTGCACAGCAGCAGAACTAGCTGCAGCTCCTCTACCTCCTGGAGCTGAGTGATAGTTCATCCTATTTGCTATTCTAAGTGTAAGGCACTCTGCAAAGAGTTGGCTGATTCTTTCCTGCTTACTAACTAACTATCCGTACATATTATGCCATATTATGCTATAGGACTTTCTGGCCCAACTTGAGAATGGACAGGAAGAAAAGCAAAGCACTATGCCATGTTTTAAGACTGGACCTGCAAAGCATAACTGAGCTCTAAACAACTTTCCCAAGATCACCCAGTGCTGTGGTGCGGAAGGGAGGGCACATTTCCTGATGGGGAGGCTAGTACGTTAATTGTAAAGACCATGTGGTCACACTTTTTGCCTGCAGTCAGAAATTAAAATGAAGCTGTAAGGTACACCTAGCCAAAATAACTGTCAATTTACTGCTCTGTGGTAGGATAGCTGTTACATGCACTTTTCCGTGTTAATTTTATCGCTGGAGTCACTAGAGCTTACCCTTCTGGTCTAGCCAATGCAATCGGTTTTATTTACATTCTTGTACTGCATTCATCACCGATTCTATGGAGAAGACTCTTCCAATGATACCATGTATTGGTTCTCTCAGCCTCTCCTCGTGAGAGCTGTGAGCTGTGAAGAGGGTGGGGGTTTTAAAAAGAGAATATAGATACATATGATTAGCAATATGTGATTTCTGAGAAGAGAGTACATCTTGGAGTTTGTTCTTTATCCTCCAAACTTCGACCCTATCCCGAAGGAACTTTTATTTCCTGGTCCCTTATGGTAAGAGGTTTTGCTGAGCTTGAGGAAGAAATTCACTCGCTCTGACTATCAACTTGGAGCTCCTGTTCATTTTTTTAATTCCTTGGGCCAAAGTTCTGTTTCCTCAGGGTTCAGTTCTAGGGCCGGTTCTGTTCAGTATATTTATGAATGATCTGGGTGCAAGAGTTGAAAGCACCATTAGCAAGTTTGCTGATGATACCAACCTGGGAGGTGCTGTGACTCTCTTTGAGGGACAAGAGGCCTTGCAGAGAGATCTGGATAGATTGAAGATTTGGGCTATGACTAATGAGATGAAATTTAACAAGTCAAAATGCTGGATTATGCATCTGGGATGGAGTAATGCTGGGCACAAGTATAAATTGGGAGCGAAGTGGCTGGGGAGCAGCTCTGCAGAAAGGGATCTGTGGGTGCTGGTTGACAGCAGGGTCAATAGGAGTCAGCAGTGCACCCTGGCAGCCAAGAGGGCAAACCACATGGTGGGACCTGACCTTGAGTACTGTCTGCAGTTCCTGGCCCCACCATTTAAGAAGGATGTGAAGGTCCTTGAATACACCCAGAGGAGGGCAACAAAGCTGGTGAAAGGGCTGGACGGAATGTCCTCTGAGGAGTGGCTGAGGACTTTGGGTTTGTCTAGTTTGGAGAAAAGGAGGCTGAGGGGCAACCTCATTGCTCTCTACAGCTTCCTGAGGAGGGAATTGGAGAGGGAGGTGCAGATCTCTTCTCCCTGGTATCCAGTGACAGGATGTGTGGGAATGGCTCAAACCTGCAAGAGGAGAGGTTCAAACTTGACGTTAGGAAACATTTCTTTACAGCGAGGTTGTTCAAACACTGGACAGACTTCCTAGAGCAGTAGTTGATGCCCCAAGCCTATCAGTGTTGATGCCCCAAGCCTATCAGTGTTGAAGAGGCGTTTAGACAATGCATTTAACAAGACAGTTGGATTAAGTGATCATTGTAGGTCCTTTCCAACTGAAAATATTCTATTTTCTATTTTTCTATTCTATTTTCTAAAGCTATGGATCACTCTGGAGGCAGGGCAGTTAAACTTTATTGGTTCATATATGGACAGGTCTGTGTGGGAATTAGAAGGCATTTGATCTGCTGCCATTGTTAAGAAAGACTGCAGCATTTTATTATCAGTATAGTGATGGATTTCTTGTGAAATCTGTTCAAAAACACTGGGAGATGCTCACCAGCTTGGACACTAGTGCTATTTCTGACTTCATACTATGTAAAAAATACAGTATCTCTAACAAGCCCAATGTAAACAGGAAGAGCCTCAGATGTGAAATCTGTTTCTTAAACTAATCTTCTGATGCTGTGAAGTCAGACTCATGACTGTTGAATACTCAGCTTATCCTATTCTGTCAAAAAGCAGCCTTCTTTTGAATGGTAAATGCTGTAGAAGGGCTGCAGAACAGGGGCAGGGGCCCAAACATCCTGACCTTGTAGGCAGTGAGGACTTCCAGATTCTAGAAAAATCTTCCATAAAATCTTGTGCATGATTGGGTTTCCTTTTATGTTCTTTTACCACTGCAAAATAAATGTAACAATCTGCTGAAAACAAATAGAACCTGATCTGCCATTTTGTCTGGACCATTTTGAAATAGTCTGCTAGAAAAGCCAAAGAATGGCGCACAGGCAGTTTGCAAAATCATTTTGCATGAAGTGATTTCAAAAAGCTTCCCCAAAAGCTACCTACAAGTTATTAACTCACATTTGGGGACCATCTGCCTAGTGGCTCTTCAAAATAATGCTATAAGCACACAGGCTAAAAGCAAGGAATATCTCACAAAAGCATATTTTCCAGAGCTAAAAAGAGAAGACAAATCCCCAAATAGTTGAGCCTTACCATTTGTTATACCCACTAGTGATAAATCATAAGGTGTGTGTGAACAGCAATGCATGTGGGGCATTACCACAACATATGTACGTTCTGGAATCATCTTGCAATTTCTATTGCAGAATTTTGATCTATTTTGGTGCAGCTACATTTGTTTGGGGAAAATGCAGTGTGTGTAACAGGGACATTACTATGGCTCTTCAGACTTTACTATCAGGAATTTGCAGCAATTTTCCTGCTGTAGAGAAAAGCCAGGCATTGGAAATAGGGTTTTTCTAAAGCTGTGAGGCTTCATGTGCGTGGGAACACTTCTGAAGTGTAACTGAATGGAAAAAAAGCTAGTTCTGAAGTATGATGACTTGAAATGCAGTATACTCCTCTGTGAATAATCACATTTGGAATAAAGATAGATCTGACTCAGGTGTAACTTAGTCCACTGCAGAATACTAAAACAAATTTAATCTGTATTTTTTTAAAGGAGCATGAGTGTGCAGGGACTAACCAGAATAAACATGGCTTCTCCCTAGGTAGATAATCCCCATTTTTAAAAGTCATCTGAGAATTCAGGAAAGACACTGCAAGTCACTAGAAAACAGAGATGCTATCTCTATAAATTGCTGTACACAAAGAACACAGCTGAACAAAGTCCTGAGAAATATTTTTTTTAGGTGATAAATTCCTTTTGTCATCTCTGGGTGTTGAAGACAATTGGTAGCATCACCGTGCTAGTACTAAATATCTGTGAAGATAACTGGAATAGCTATCTGCTCCGTGTTTTTATTGTCTGTAGTTTGTAACTCTGAATATTCCAGTAAGTGTTCTGTCCCTTTGGAATCCAGTTAAGGTTTTGGTCTGTATGATTGCCCATGTCACTAAGTTCCATAGCTGAATTGCATTTTGTGTAAAAAAGTAATTCCTTTTGAGGCCCTGGATCATTATCATGCTTCCTGTAAGGCTTCTCATGTTTTGAGGTCCAGCATCTGAATGTGCACGCAGGATCCCAGAAGGGACTGATCCACTGAACGACGTGAAGATGATGTGACATTTTCAGCTCCATTCTCTTTTCCACCTGCACATACAGCTTTCACCACAGCTTGCAGAGTGATCACAAGCCTTCACGTTGCAGGTCGTAAAGGCCATGTCTAGCCGGGTGGTCTTTCTCAGTGACTGAAGTAGAGCACTGACCTGAAATGATGGCAGCCAGGTCTCCTGAATGTTCACTGTGCCAAGCGTCAGGCTGATTCAGATTTAAATGCTAATCTTGGACTAGCATGAATTTGGGCCAGCTTCTTTTTAAACAGGGCGTATAGAGACACACAGAGATTCTGAAGCCCTTTGTCAGAATGTATACAAACATTTAGATCGCTGTAATACATATGAGGATTTTTTCTTTACAAATTATGTGTACGTTTTACTGGCCATTTTGGTGTGTATTCATCTAGATCTTTTCCTGAAGGACCTCAAAATTCCTTTGTGTCGCAACTACTGTAAATAAATGGAGCATTTGCAGGCTACTGTATCTCACTTCTACCTTTCCAGCGAAAATGTAAATATTCAGTGAAATAAGATCATTGGGGACCCTTGCCTGATCTTCTCCCACGGTCATACCAGATGTGTCCTTGACAGTGGACATTCAGCCTTCCGTGAAGCAGGTGCACGCTTCACAAGAACAAACGCCTAATGCATTCACTGGAAGACCATCCTTTGTGTACGAACTAGAGGGTTATGACCTGCTGGGATCTAGTTATGTTGGTTTAGTTGTTTGTAGATTTTAGGAGGCCAGGCTAGGCTGCTAAGTGCCTTAGGTTAAAAGGAACGACAGTGAATGGTTAAGGACTCCTTTGGGTACTGACTGTGTCCAGTCGCCATTCGGAGCACAATAATCTTATTTCTGAAATGTTCAAGTGTTACAGTGAAAGTACAACTCTGTGTCTTGGCTGTGGGTGTGTGGGACTCTCCTGAAGCATGCTTTCATCATTCGCTCTTTTTCAATTTGCGAATGGCCCAGTTCTTTGTACGACGACCAAAGCCGTCAGCGAGACTGCCTTCCCAAGCTGTCCTGCCAGTTTTGACAGCCTCTCTGAGCCTCGGAGAGACAACACCTCCTACGGGCTCCAACAGCACCTGTTGAAGTTATGTGCTGTCAGACTCAACATTGCATTGCCAGCCTGAATTTGCCTTTGCAGCCAGGCAGCTGGTAGCTGCAGGACCAGAAACCCGACCTTACACTACGTTATATTAGGGGAGCTGGTATTGGTTGAGCAAACCCTGTGTTCTTCTGATGTGAATGTGCTCCTGATCTACATTCCCAATTCACAGGAAAAAAGTCTGCCCTCACACAGCCTGGGTAGAAGAAGGAGCAGAGGAAAAGTGATGCCTCAAAATGATTGCTCTCATTTTGCTGAACGTATCGGGGCCGATTTAATTAAACTACATGTGTGGAAATTAAAGAGCTAATCTAATCCTAACCGTGGCAGTCAGAGGGTGCAGTTTAGGGAATTACCAGTGTCTGTCTTAAAATCAACAGTGCCAGTCCTGATGAAGTTGAAGACACTTGGCACTGTGCCACTGACTTCACAGAGGTCAGAACCAAGCTCAGTGTTCTATTTTAGACAGAGCACAGTTCGAGAGGAGGATACTGATCTCTATCAATAACTTAAAACTGAATCCAGTTGCCACAGCACAGGGTAAGGTCTTAGGAAGGTTTGTGAGACTTTTCAATATCAATACTGGATTTCAGAGGTATATTTGCTGAATTGTTCTTTTGATAAAACCCCTTAATAAGCAAGTCCGTTTGCTCTCCATCTGGTGGTGATCTGTCTTAAAATACCATGAGATTGGCAACTAATTAATTGGACAGAATGAATATAAAAGTTATGTAAATTGGTTGATACTGGTAAGTCCAAAACTTACTTGTAGTTGCTTGAAAAAACAAGCTATGAACCCTTCCTCTAAGGACAGAGGATGTAAGATGAAGACATATCTTCTGGTGCTGGAATACTGAGTGGTGATGCTTGGGTTTTGCAGATTCCTTTCCTGTTAATTCTTGTTCCAAGTATAGTACTGTACTTGTCTTGAAACTGGTTACGCTTCATGGTCGAGGCAAAATTCTTATACTTCAGAGATTTGGTTTTATCTTTAAGGCTTTAATCTTGCATCAGTAACTTGAAGTGCTTTCCAGTGATGCACTGAGCAAGGACATAAAATCCTTCTTTGTTCTTTTCAGTGGCAGATAACATTTCTATCCAGTGATGGGCCTCCATTTGCCATGAAGATGCAGTTACAGGGGATACAGTGTACAGACGTTAGGCAATTTAATCAATGTTATCCAGAAATTATAGTAATTATATATATTTTAGGACTTAGTTTACCTTCTAGGTCCCAACTCTTTCTCAATCACTCGAAGAAAATCATTCTAGCTTTATTTTTTTCTAGAATCCCTACTAAATATTCTAGAATCCCCACTAAATGTCTTGTTTAAAGTGAGCATGGTAAAGATAAGGATGAAACTTCTTAGGCATAGGATAAAATGGGATGAGTTCAGAAGAGAAAAGTGCATGCATGGCTTTATGGCTTAACAGTGACAAAAGACATGTTTTCAGGTAAGGATGTAAATAAATACCCAAACTGGAAGGCTCTATTGACAGACAGCAACAGTCATAGAATCGGAGCTTCGCTGGCATCCTCACTGAATGATCAGGAAGGGGGAGGGGGCTGGTCTTGATTTCTCAGGCTATCAGAGATGAATGAAACCTCCTGAAAGCTTGAAGCAGTGAGAAAAAGCTGTGGGCTGCTCTATTTGACAGCCAGTTGACCAAAGTCCTTTACAGCCCACATTAGAGTTCACTGCCTACTGTATTCCCCATGTGATAATTTCTGTTTTCCTTTCTCCATAAACTCCAATCATACGATTTTTCATGTGAGTTGGAAGTAGGATAGCACACTTTATCAGTGTGAATCAACATTAGACACTCAGGTTCAAGTTCCTCTTCAGAGTGCTGCCAAAAAATTCCAAGGGGATATCTGCTAAAGGGTTGAAGGATTGGATTTCTACTTTTGCACTTCTTTTTTTTTTCCACCACAAGCAATACCATCATGTGCCTAATGTATCAAAGAATAGTGTAGGCCAAGCTTCACTTGATCTCCTGGCTGCTGCATCTGCAAATGTGGCAAGACACAGCAATCCTCCCTTGTAATTTCTCTTTTGTGATCTTCTGCTATATGTTTGATAGTGTTCACTGTTACCTTGTGAAGTCACGCTGAGTGAGACCGTTCTTTTCATTGTTTTAGTTAGCAATATGCTTAGGCTGATTGAGAAAAAAATAGTAAAATTGCCGCCAGGATATGTGGTCTTACAGCTTGCGGTGCCCTTGTGGCCCATCTGCCATGTACAAGCAGCTATCACAAAAAGATGTTTCAAGACCAGCCTGCTTGAGCTTGTAGGAACTGTGAGTTAATTGTCTGCTACAGGTGGAAAAGAGCCTGTCTCCAACTGGGAAAGCCTTTCCCAGAGAACTCTGAATTGAAACAGCCATGTTTCCATGAAAAGTGTCTCTTCTGAGGACCTAACAACCTGCAAAGAAAACAATTCACTGAGAAAGTCCCTTGCTTTTCTCTGTCCCGTACACCAGTTGACTACAAGTGAGCGCAGTGGACTGTGCCCCTGCATTTTCCTTTCCTCGTGTTTGGAGGAGATGAGTGGGAGGACGTGCAGAGACCAAGTGCAAAACCAACCTCATATGAATGGAGAGCTCCTCTTTACAAGAGGTTTCCTGGCTGTTCTGAGCAATTGCTTTCCTGGCCTTTTGTGCCTCTCAGATAAGGCAAAGCTGAAAAGCAAGATATTGTAAGAGTCCTACTTAATTTGTACAGTCAGCTTGGAACAGCTGCAGACAAATACAGGTTCAGGACAAGAGACTGCAGCCCAGGACAAACATTGCTCTAAAGGACTGCTGATATGAGTCTGATGAGCAAAAAACTTGTTTAAATCAGTAGTACGAAGGAGCCTGTCTATTGAACAGAAAGCTCACAGCTGCTCACAGCAGGACGCTGCTGCTTTACTGCTCTAACAAGATTTTCTCTGGCTGCTCCAATTCTCTTTAGGTTTTTTTGTTGGTTTTTTGCTTTTAGTTTTGGGTTTGGTTTTTTTTTTTGTAATCATCTTTCAAACTGCAGCAGCGTTTGTTGTCCTGAGGTGCTGACTCGAGTGGAAGAGATTTGAGTGGAGGCTTCTACTGCGGTTTGCACACGCTTCATTTCAGGTCACTAATCACATCCTCCTCGGGCTCTCCTCAGGCTGTTGCATTGATTGTCCCCTAGCTGGAGGAATTGTCTGAGAGAAATGACGTGACTGGTGTGTTGAGGTCACGTTTCTAGATTGAGGGTGGACTGAGGGAAGCTTCTGCCCTTTGGATTCAGGGAAAGATTGACATTTGAATGTGGCATGGATGTGCAAGCCTTCAGTCTTCCTTCTGTATTGTGCACATCTGCTGCCCTCCAGGCAGCCAGTTATCTTGGGAATGAACAAGAAGAGAGAGCAGAGGATGTGATGGCTGACTTGAGCTGGCGTCTGGATGCTGAGCAGCAAAGTGCCTCTGCCGGATTAGGCTACTTCACCAAGAAAAGACTCATTGACTCTGCGTCACTATCAGAAATCCACGTGAAGGACTTGTATTGAGGTGATGGGTTAGGGAGTTCACCCCAAGGCAAATGTGGAGAACAAAACAGTTGAAGAGATAAAACATGCTTTATTTTCCAGTGTTACCTGATAACCAGATTTGACAGTGGAAAAGCATGAGATGAAGGGCTAGTTGAGATCCTTTGGTACCTTTTTCTGTGAAAGACAGAATAACACAAAGGAGCACACATGATCCTTCTACTAACCTTACTCCAGAATCAAGCCTAACTCTTACTTACCATCTCAGCAAAAAGGCAGATTACTTTGGCTAGATAAACACTAAGGTCCCTGGAGATCTCATTGCTCCAGCACCTACATGAGAGGAATCTTGCTCTACTGAGTGGAATTCTTATCACCGAGTTAGGATTTTATTCCCCTTTCCCAAGATAAATGCCTTTTATGGCAAGGATTCTTCAACTCCTTTCAATGAAGTTATTTTTTTAAAGTGACACAACACTGTCACTTTAGGAGAAAACATGACCTTTTAGCCTGAGATTTACTAGTTATTTTCTGGTAAGAATTTGTTTTGATGGATGATATGGTGTCCGATTGCTGATTCAAATAGTATTGAAGTACTCCCTGTAGCCTAGGGAATATTTGCTTGTTCATATAAAGAGTGAACCGTCTGTGATCTTGGCTTTTGACTGGTTAGAAAATGCCCTCAGGAAGATGTGATGAAAGTTCTGATACAGGCAAACAAAGGAGGGAATTTGAGTTCTTGACCAAGGGCTCTTGACACCTAACTAGGCTTCCTCCAATCACCCTGATTTCTGGGACGCAGTAGAATTTAGGTTCCTAACTAGTGACCACCGTGTTACTTCTGGATTTAAACAAGGTCAGAGCCTAGGCACTTGGGAAACTGAGTCCACTAAGAAGTATGAGTGCAGGATTATACAGCAGCAGACTGAACTGGCATTTTCTAAAGGTTTCTGTAGTGTCAGCTTTCCATGTGACTATCTGTAACCTGGAACGCTTTTGCCACCTTACCTCCAGTAACACCACCGAGGCTGTAAAAACAGGACGAACTGCAACCCTCACAAATACTGAAGACTGTTTGCTAAAAAGGCTGCAATAGCCAGAGCAGTTATGAGATAATTCTGTAAGTGATGCTGTCTCTCTTTGTTTTTAAGAGCGACCTGGAACTCGTGCAGTAGCGCTATTCTCCAGATGGCTTTCCACAGCATCGTCTTCCGTAACACACCAGTGAACCATGAGACTGAGACAGAAATTCCAGTGTGGGGAGGGTGTGAGTCATGAGATGGTGAGTGAAAGAAACTGCAGGATAAAAATAACAGCACAGTATGGTGCAGAATGTTAATCTCTTACTCTGTGTTATCCTAGCTTGTATTACACACACTACTGTGTTATACCGTAGATGCTCTAGTGCTCAAAACAGAGCTGTCTATGCTACTCTGAAGGACTATGGCTCAGGCTGTCAGATTGCAGGGACTTCTAATACTCATGCCTTTAAGTTGGCTGAAAATTCTTAATCAAGAAGTTCCTGCAATAGAAACTACATAATCAAAGACTATAAAAATGCCACTACTGCAACATTCATATTTTTTATATTTTATATGAAAACATCAAGTTTAGTTATTTTAACACCAAATGAAAACATTTATTTATTAAAAAAGTAAAATTATATTTTATTTATAATTCTTCTCTTTTCTCATTCAGGATGAGAAAATAAAGAAGAAAAGTATAAAAATACTGTGAAAAACTGATATAAAATTCAACTTTGATTCTAGCTAACATGAATCAGTAGGAAAAAAATAGAAAAAGTAGCATTAGTAAAATCAGAGGAAAAGCCAGGTATTTTGTTTTGAAATGTGAATCACTGTTTTTCTATTCAAATCTGCCATTCTGTCCCGTCCAAGCTTCATTCTGAGATCACTCACAACAAAATCAGGAGCCCTTCTAGGGAGCTATTGTTTTCAGCTCAGCCGGTATGAAGTATTTGAGTAAAGAATCTAGCCCTGTTACCTTGACATCTCCTATAATCCCTGGAGCGAGACAGTGATCTTCAGGGAGCTATTCAGAGCTTAGGAAGCCTGTTACCGTGTTATTTTTCAATTCAGTCAGGAATCTGGGCATCATAAAAACAGCGGGATCTTTTCCTTTAACTTCAAAGGATGTCACTGCAGATTAAAACATAGACGGCTCTTTTGATAGTAACTGTGTCTTTGTTATTTGGGAGTGTGGAGGAATGTTTATTTTATGTCACACAGATTCAGTTCAAAATAATTCATATGAATTTCACTTTGCTTTTTTTTCATGTAAATCACCTTCAGGCTTTGTCAGGACTGTGGAAAACTTTACCAAAACTGGGGAACAGACAAATGACAGGGTAACCTTGTCTGACAGTCGGTGAGGTGGCTGTGTGGTCCCCGTGCTGCAGCACTCAGAATGGGAATGACCAACCTTTGTAGGGCTCTCCCTTCTCTTTGCCCTTTCAAGGCTGCCTGATTAAGTGAAGAATTTGCACACACGCTGATAAAAGAAGCCGTTTAATCATGATCGATTCAAGGTCACTTGATTTAAGGCAGGCGTGAGTGTAAAGTAGCATGGTTTAGGTATGCAGTTATGGTCAGAATACTCCTTGCTCCCTTTCAGACCCTGTTGAAACCCATTTCTTTAATATCACTAAGTTGAAACTACTTTGAAAAATCCTTCTTCTTCCTTTTTTTTCCATTTTGTCTTACAAAGGTTGCTTGAGGAATTACTTGGGAATATATTTTCAATTTTTAAAATACTCTTCTTAAGCAATCTTCTGTTATTTTGTACATTTATATTTCCATCTATTTAACTTATTCTTGTATATCAAGTATTTTTATTTTCCAATACGTAAAGAAAAAAAACACTTATTTTTGCAGTTATACAAAAATGGAAGTCATTGTAGTCATGATTTGATGTCCTTGGAACACATTTTATTTACTATTCAATAGCCACTGTTTTTATTAGGACATTGTTTGAACGTGAATTTAAGCCCAATAAAGTTCCAGGGCTAATCTCCTGGGAGACTATATTTATGGTCCATATTTTCAGAGAGGAAGATTGGAAGTAGAAAAAGGCTTAAGTATTTAGGTCTTAGTTCAACACCAAACTCAGGGGAAATCCGTTGCAAATTGTCGTTTGACCAGTCCAAGTATTCAGTTGCACGTGCAAAAGCCCAGCTGGAAGGGGTAGCTGCATTCAGGGTACTCAGTGCAAGCAGAAACATGGGCCTGAGATTGTGTATTTTACTGCAGGGGAACTGACCTATTTTTCTGGAGAGAAAAAAACCTACCATGAAAATCTAATTTGCAAGAAATGTAAGCGTGTAAGCAATAATGTTTTTCTCTAGGATATTTGGTTATGCAAACAAATTGATGAAGACATCTCCAGCAGGAAAACCACTGATGGTGCTTGGTGTCACTCAATTAATATTAACGACCTTGAAAAAAAACGTGAAATAATGGTGCATCTTTCACTTGGTTCTAAGCCATAATTCTGTACCCAGTGTGGAGCCTAATGATTTGCTCTTGATATTTACTATAGATTTTTGCATTACAAAAGTCTGATTGCTTTCCTTCTGCAGATACTGACCATTAGGAAGACACGGCTGCAGAGACTGAAACCAAACTCATTTATTCCTTGTTCTCAAGTCATCTTGAGTTAGAAGCTGCCAAATATTTTTCTCCTGGATAAATAACTGTGATGTCCCCATCAAGCATACATTCTCAGTGAGTTGGATTTCTTCATTCCAATTGTTGAAAATCTGTTCTGCTCGGAGGTTTCTCTCGTAGAGGAATTGTTCAGCACCACAAAAGGAGTGTGCAGGGGTCCCATAAAAGTTTAAATGTTTTGAATTCCCTCCCAGGCACAAGAAGACTTTACTACTTGAGATTTTGTTTGGAAATAAATGAGTTCATGTCATAGATTTGACATCTGCTACCATGGTTCTTACATATCAAATTCTGGAAGAATATTCAAATATTTGTTCTTTTTCTTCTATTGGAATTTATCTTGTTTATTTATTTTGTATTCTCGAGATGTGTTGCATCTCTGGAGTTTGTATTTCTAATTTTAGAGTAAAAATGCTGTATATACAAGTCTAGAATGCACCTGAAGATTAGTCTAATTTTTCGTGTGACTTTGACTTGAACATTTTCCTGTTTATGTTTATATTGCTATTTCAGAAATGTGCATTACCTGTATCCTTTTTGCCTTTTCCCATCTATAACTCAATAAAATGATGTCCCCATTCTGCGGAACCATATCACATGTGTGTAACAGTGATAAGAGTTTTTGAATAATAATAACTGATAAGTGTAAATGGGTTAATCTATATCTATATTTATATCTTTATCTAATCTATGTCTATCTGTCATCATCTGAAGTTTTTATGATGTAGGAGTTGAGATGGTGAAAAAATTACCAGTGAGCAGTAAGTTCAGCTCAGGAATAATTCTTATAAGGCTGTTTTGACTTGATAAGTAGATTTTCCTGTTCCCTAAAGGTGTTTGTTCTTTATTTCAATTCACACCATGATGTAAGTTTAGAACTGGTATTAGCCATGTGAGTCAATGGGGCATTACCCATTTCGTCAGGCTACACAAGTATTTTATGTCACTACAGCTCAGGGATAAATAAATGACTGCAATATGTCCTTAGTCACTGAATATGCAAGTTGCTAAGGAGTGCTAGCTTAACTTTTCTGAGCTCCCAGTCACTGCATGACTAGGAAGGAATATAGCCCAGGAGATCTGCCCCTGGCCTGGGACAGCAAACGCTCGGGTTATGTTAAATGACCTAGCATGAGTTTTCTTTGTGAGAACAGGTGTATTAGATTAATTCCAAGCATATAGCTTTCATTGGAAGTTAATACTGTACCTAAAATTTATGTGAGAATCCACATCCAGCTTTTTTCATGGACGCTACATCTGAGGCAGAGCAGAGACAAATCCAATGTGTTGTGATGAACGGCTGTTTGGTCAACAAGCCCAGTGAGCACCAAAGCAGCACATCCAAGGGACAGAGGTTGGTTTGCTCCATCATTTGACGTAAACACAAACAAGGAGGCTCTGAGAAATTGGTGTGAGGACAGTACTTTCCTGTGCTACCATTTCAACCCAATGCTGTAGCACCTGGCTCTGTGTTTTCAGGCAGATTCTCAGTTGGCATGAACCCGTCTAATTTCTTTGACATTAGTGGGGCTATTCTGATTTATAACCACTGAAAACCTGAGAGCTTAGCTGCATATAAATGAAACTTGTTTATGTAAAGCACAACCTTTTTTAAAGAATTTGGTTCTTGTTTTTGTTTTTTTTTTTAACCCTCTCTGGTAAGGAAAAGAAAAGAGAACTTGATATGGGGCAAGCCTTAGACCTTTAACTAGTGGAACTTCACCCTTGTGTAGATATTCAAGTTCTTTACCCTTGATTTTCTCTGCTTCTCTTTTCGTAGCGGATAGGTATAGCAAGGTGCTCAGTTCTGTGCTTAAGTGTAGCCCTAGCTGACATGCACGGACAGCACACATGCACAGATGGATGCAGGACTGAGGCTTTAATGAGTAGATTTTTGAATGTCTGGAAATAGGCTTTGATCTTAGAGTGAACTCATCAAAATTCTATGGGCTATGAGCATTCACAGGCATTAAAATTCCTCAGAGCAAGGACATGAAACCATCCAGTGTTTATTCTGCTTTGTGGACATTCAGCTTTTCTTGGCGTATTTGCTGGAAGACGTTCACTGCCAGGAGAAACTTGAGGCCATTGTACAATAGTAGCTTTTTACTGCTGTAATTTTCCTTTGGGTCTCCAAGGTTTAGTAAAGTCAATGGGAAATTTTCTATCAGTTTCAATGTGTTGGGAACATATCCTTGCTGCAAGTCAGACTCCATCAAATAGTTATTTACAAAGCATTCAAAGAGGGAAAGATGTTTCTCACCTTTGTCCAGTTAACCCTGCCTGCCAGACCTGCGTTCAGGATTTTCAATCCTACAAATTGAAAAGTGCCCCATTTAAACAGAACAAAGTCTGAACCAACCATCTGCTGCTCTGTAGGATATTTGCCACAGGGAAAGGGCAATAGGACCTCCACTGAGATGTCTGAGGACTGTGAGAGATGACATGTTCATGATGACTAGTCTGACTCTGTAGACTTACCTACACCAAGACGTATCTTCACTGCAGTGTTGTCTGCAGTCATATTTTTTCACGTACCCAAAAATGACAGCTTCTGACTCCTGTTACGTCTTCATAATTCACTCTATAACTTGAGCAGAATTCTGACAAATGTGTGGAATTGCAACATATGCACAGTAAAAAAACCAGCACTTTGTGTCTACTTCTTGTGGTAAACCAGAAGAGCACAGCCTGGTAGAAATCTTGAAAAAGAAACAGTTATCATAGGGGGCAGCCCTCATTTCAGGAACTCCCCTAAAATTGATAGACTGGGGCCAGGAGGATATGTTCCGATTCTAACCTTCCTCCTTAAGTGTCTGCCATAAGATGACTAGATTTTGTTTTTCTCTAGTACAGAATCTCTTGTTCAAGGAAAAAAGTGGTGAGGGGGTTCAAGAGGGAAAGGATAATGACAAAATTACAGCAATTGGAAGAATTATAATCTTAGCTATGTGAGCTGCTCTAGTAGGAGCTGTATCCATATTTCCAAAGTAGACTTGATAGCCTGTGATGGTGCATACCAGGATCAAAGCATGTAGGTAGCTGAACGTGTTTTACTCATTTGTTGAGAATTTGGAGGTTCTGAGGATGTTTTCCACTTTGGACTGGGATGAAAAGCTGAAACAGCAAATATGTTCATGCTTTAAAAAGCTTTTATTTCAGACTAGGCTAACCAAATCACTTTGATTCTATTTATCAGCTTTTAATGTACAATAAAAATTCAATTTGCATGAAAATATCTTCAACCTGAAGAAGGGAGTCTGCTTTGAAATTGACTCTGTCCCTAGCCAGCTTCTAGCCTTGTGCTTGGGCTTTGTGCCCAAAATTACAACCAAAATGCCCAAGGCAGGCAGGAAACACAACAGAAAATTCTCCTAATAATAAAAAAGGTGATAGACTGAAATACACAGAGGTGAATGTAGTGCAAAGACCTGGCTGCAGTAGGATGTTTTATCATAGGATTAGGATGCATAGGCTTGTGAGCATGTTTTGCAGCAAAGAACGCTTACAGAGCACGTGCCTGCAATATGCCCAGATGAATCAGCTGCCAATGCTGTACTGAACACTAAGTTCATTCATTATTATTGCTGGGTTTTTAGGAGGCAAGACGAGCAAAATCAACATCAATCTCCAACAGATGGGACTAGAGAAGGGCAGCTGCAGGCAGACGGTGTACTACATAAGGCATGCGAGCGCACGTGGAATCCTCTGCCCCCGGAGCTCCGGCATTTCCGTTAGACAGGCAGTAGGGAAATACAATTATCTGAATTAACTGTCACTCTACAAATCCCTTTACTTTGCGCTGCCCACTCAGAAAAATAGAGAGGACTTAGGGAACACTCATTGCGGAGGTGCAGTTTGTCACGTGGCAGCAAGGGCAGTGGTGGAAGAGCTTATTACTGCGTATGCGAGGGGAGCAAGGACATCCCTGTGAACCTCCTGCCTCTTCTTTTTCTGTTTTTGATATCTCATTTTATTTTTTTACCTTTGGGTCTGAAATCTGGTAAATAAGATTACAGCACAGGCTTGCAGAAAGTAAAATACAGCAGAAACATGTGTAAACAAGATTACTAGGCGAAAACAGTGCCTGTCGGGACACTAACTGCACCGTGGGGGGGACACAGCTGGGGCGGTCCCTGAGGCGTTCTTGCCTGGGTACAGCAGATGTGGGCAGAAAATACTAATGCAACGCTCGAGAGGGAGCTGCTCTCATCCCTGTTCACCGAGTGTAGATAAACTGAGGGTGGGAAAGAAGCATAAGGAGTCTGGGTTTTGCATTTTTTTTCCTTTGATTATTCTCTCACCCTAACCCCCTTGAAATCATGCTGGATTTCCACACTTTAAAAGGATCTCAGCTGTCATTTTGCATGTAGCCATGCACACTTTCTAGCTCTGCCGGCCACAAAGACAGAACATTAGGAGTCACCTTAGGACAAGCAATATGATAATGACCCAACATGTTTTGTGATGATAGGGAGGGGATACTTTTGAGGGGGCTGTTGATTTAAAATGCTTGAGGTTGTTGATACAGTCCCTGTCCGCCCAGTCTGGTAATATGTCTTTAGTACAGCCTGAAGTGCCATGAACTCTTGTCTCTGAGAGATCTACATGAGAAAGGGACCGCAGGCTTGTGTTTAAAAACACAAAACCACCTCAGGACTAACCCTCCACCTTTCTGCTTGCTGACAGTCTCTGCTCCCTCCCACGCAGCCCCAGCTGGAGAGCCTTCACTTGCAGCAAAAGCTACTCTGTGCCGGTTTCTTTCCAGTTGCGGCTTCCTCTCCCTCCCTCCCTCACAGGTAGCAGCAGCTGCAGCAGACCTCTTTTCTGGCTCCAAGGGGTGCCCCACTTACGTAACTTACAGAAGGCAAAGGAGGAAAACATTTATTTGGTGCTAGATTGGGTCAGGGCGATCTTCTAGCTGCAGAGATTAACAGGTCTAGTTTGCAATGAGCATCCTACTTCACTTTCAGATTGGGGTAAAATCTTTTGCCCAGATGCTGAACCTGTCTCATGCATAAAGACAAGGCAGAGGAGCTCTGTGCTCAGGTGCTTCTAGGTTTAAAAATATCTTTAAGGCTATGGTTGAACCTGGTGTTTTGAGTCAAGTTAAGTTAATGGGTCATGAGGATGGTGGCCATATGGGAGCTTTTTTGCATGTGACTGGCAAAACCTGGTCTAGTTTGGTAGCGAAAGGATCAGTGCTGCTGCAGAGGGGTTCTCTAGTGACAGTCACCCCTTATTCCGCTCTCTCAACCAGGGAAAGGAGGGACTAAATATGTTACTGAACCATGCTGAATCAAGGGCCTTTGGTTTCTATCCATAGTGAATAAAGCTTAAAGCAGCTTTTGGGAAGAAAGGCAGGAATTACTTTTCCTCTCATAACCTTGGGGTCTGCCCCATTCCCGCCATCAGTGAATTGCATGATAGCGTGGAAGCTGGAAACAGATGTGTGCTCCACTAGTTAATGAAGCGTGAATGACTGCTTCCCTTCTTGCTTAGGAAGCACAGCAGAGCACTTGCCTTTGTGCCACAGGCAAGTCTCCAGACTGAATGGTGACTTTGAGGCTCCAGTAAGGCTGCTAGAGAAAAAGTGTCAAGGAGTGAGTTTGAGCTGAACAGACTTTGGGAACTGAAGGGTGGGAGCAGCTCCAGTACTATTTATATGTAACTAAGATCTATTTTATAAATGCATCACTACTATCATTCCTCAGCTGCATAGAGGTTACCGACTTCTAGGAAGGATAACCAGTAACTGGGATTAACTTAAACAAGATCACTCATGGAAAGGAAAAATGCAAAGTGCCATTTTGAGAAGAGCCTGTTCCTGAAGTGTAAACAAGACAGAAGGCTGACAAAATTGCCAGGTACCTCTTATTTACTTTCCTCCGAAGTCACCGAAGAATTTAGAAACCTGTTTTTCTTCACACATTTCTGTGATTCAGCTTTCTGTAGAGCTGGAGGTTATAGTGACGACATGGATTGTCAGGTAACTGTGCAGTAAGAGGGTTATCGTAGCCATTTTGAAAGAGCTTTAAAGTTTTAGAAGTCAACCAGATATGAATAACAGAAAAAGACCCATGTGCCTTAGGTGGGCAGGGGCTTGCCATTGCTATTGAGTTACAAACAGAAGCTCCCTCAAGCTTTACAATCATCTGCAAGAGTTTGGAGCTGAGATATCTGTACAAACAACTCACTGGAGAGTCACAAACAAAACTGTGGGGAAAAAAAATCCCATCTGAGAGTGGAGAATTCTCATGCAATAACCTGATTATGCTGTTTGCTAGAATTCACTACCTTAGTATCCTGTCTCTTTATGGCTCAGGCTGAAAGGCAAATAGCATGTAAGAGCAAACCCTTTCCTACCTGATTACAGAAAGAATTGCCTTTGTTCAGCAGTGCATCATGAGAAAGGTATACCAGAGAAGGAAACTCTCCCATCAGAGCCCTCACAGTGCCATTCTCCATCCTATGCTGTGAATACCTGGGCCCCGTTGGCACTGCCTGGCTGTGCAGGTGGAGCATTCCCAGGCTCAGCACCCCGCCCAGGGGAGCGGCTGAGTTGCTTCTGCTTTGCTTGATTTTTCCGTGCCCTTCATGTTTCACAGAGCGACAAAAAAGCAGTCTGATCCCTGCGCGTATTTGTTACACGCATAGAGGAAAGAATAAAGACCTTTAAAGCTGAGGGACATATTTTTCTCCTTAGCTTTTTCCAGCCTGCTTTGCCAAACTGCCGCTCCTGGGTCAGCCCCCTTTGTAAATCTCCACAAATAAAACCCATACTGAAAACTTCAAAATAGAAATACCCATAAAGATAATGAATGATATGACAGTTCATAGCGGACCAAACTTTTCTTCACTTAAGTTGGGGTTTTGTTAGGCAAGAGAAAACTCTAATTTAGAAAACCCTAAATTAATGGTAATATTTATCTCCTTTTAAGTCCATTTAAAGAATTTTAATGCATCAGGATGCAGTTCAAAACACATATATAGAGGCAGCTTTTATCACTGTTGATCATCTAATGGGTTTTCTGCGTGGCACATGAACAAGAGCTGATGGGAAAAAGAAAGGGAAAGGCAACAGTTAATGCTAGTTTTTAAAACTAGCTATCCAGGTTAGTGCAGCTAAGTAAATGTGACAGCTAAAACTCTAACTTCCCTGACTGTCTATATGAATTGCTGATAAAACAAAATATCCTGCCTTCCACTAAGATGAACACGAACCCTATTATAGCGGTATAACTCCTGAAGAACTCCATGGTGATCATTGCCATTCTCGGGATTGTCACTTGTGCAAATAAGAACAGAAATTCCTCCTAACAACTTTCTTTATTCACTACGTAAGGAGATTCCAAGACTAAAATCTAGCTATTTATCTCTTGACCCACCCACCAAAAAAATGAAGCTCGAGCCTAAAAGTGTCTCTACATTTGTGGCTGTCTAATTTAAAAATTTATCATTTTTATTATGGTTCTCATAGCATTCAGGGTAGACACAAGGGAAAATCTTCTGAAAGTCATCTTCTTGAGAGCTATAGTCTAAGTAAAAGCAGAAACACAGGAAAGAGTGTGGACGGGTTATGGGATAATAGATTCTTTTGCCAAGACTGAAGGCCAAGAAGTTGGGATGGCTGATAAGCAGGTAAATCAGGTGAAAATGAGGTAAGAATATTCTCTTGTTCTCCCCTTGGACACACAGACATGGCAGGTCTGTTCTGAAGAAGGTTCTTTGATTCAATCAAAGTTATTTTCAGGCAACCTAACACTTCCCTTTCTCTATGTAGAAGCAATCACCACACAAAAGTCAGTACGATCCATCTTAGCAGATAAATGTACCAAATTCCTAAAGCGATAGGTTCCTCTAGAGGCTGCTAACAGCCTTATAAAGAAGATATGAAAGGCTTGGAGAAAGGGGGCTTATAGGAGGTTGTACAGTGGGGAAAAAAGTAATAGAGAATTACTTTTAAAAAAACCCCAAACTAATTGAAGTCCCCAAAATCCAGTGCGATGAACTGCAGTGCATCATTTGTGTGTCCCATAGAGAGCAGTCAAGTACCTGTGAACTTTTAAAATAGGCAAATTACATTTAAACTGCAGTTCGCAGATGATGTTATAAAGCCAACGAGATCCCTTCTCTCAGCTTAACAGAAAAATAGAGTGAGCTTACGGGTGACTTGAAAGCTAGCAAACAGACAAATCAGCCTTACCTTTTCCTGTATTGATACCAAAGGTGTAAAAGAGTTCTTATTAACTATGTGTGTGTCGTAAAATCACAGACTTGTAGGTTGGAAAGGTCCTCTGAAGGTCTGGAGTTCAGCTTCAAAGCAAGACTCCTGTCAAGGCTGGATTAGATCAGCTGCAGCTGCCTCCACCCAAGTCTTGAAAACCTCCAAGGGTGGAGTTTCAACCACGTCGCTGGGTCACCTGCTCCAGCACTGCACTACCTCTCGGTGAGACGCTTCTTGATGACCAGCTTGAACCTGCCATGATCTAAGTGAGTAGATATGGGGTGAAATGAATATCACAGTGGATTTCTGTTTCTTTAAACTTAGTTCAATCCTGCGGTTTGAGGCTGCCAATTCAAACCCTGTGGCAGTTCACGGTTTTCCATAGCATCAAACTATTTCAAACTAGTTTCCCACCATGCTGCCATAGTAATTACCTTTGTCGTGAGATGCTCTGAATCAGACAGCATTATGGTTTCTCTGCTTTCTACTGAAAATGTGGCTCCACTAGTCACAGAACAATGCATGCAAGAGAAGTAGAAAGTGGGGAAAATTGCATCAAATAACATTCCACAGCCAATATCTCCTCAACACGACTTTTTGGTAGAAAAGCCTGATGTTCAGTTCCTTCAGGGCTTTGTGGTTATCAGGGAAGGTGCTTCCTACAAAGGACTTTCAATGCACAAATGCAGAAGTGCTCATTCATTAGCCTTTATTTTGAGTGGAACGGCCTATTTCAAACATACTACATTCAGCTCCATTCCAACATAAATTTCTGATTTTGAGGCAAGTCACAGAGTATGTATGTGACCTATAACACAATCTTCTTCAGAAAGGCTTTTGGCTTTCTCCTGATGGAGATTGACAGATAGTAGTAATTTATAGACAGTCACTTTTTGTATCAATTCGGAAATTCTTACTTCTCATATTTTGATTTTTTCCCCCCATATTTTGTCCCAAATTTAAAACAGAACTAAAAATACTTAGTGAAAGGAATTGAAAATTTTGAAAACTCAAACAGAAATGTTTTATGAGCTAACAATTTTTTTCATAACTGAAATGAGACAGTGCCATGAACAGAATACATATGAAATTATATGTTTACACTTAGACAATATTATTTGTGTTAAGTGTCATAGAAATCAGATAAGAAGGTGAAACAAAACTTCACTGTTATTTTGGATGAAACATCTCCATTACCCAAACTACGTTCTCCAGCAGAACATTGTTCTGATTTTTTCCACTAGCTTCTTTTCTGCTCAAAATTGTATGAGACATCTCCCATTTGCCAGGAAATTAAATACTGAGAAAACTACAGTGATGATCAAGACCGAAACTGAGAGTAAATAAGGTCTGCATTTATTCTACTGTGGAAGATGATCTAGTCTGATGTGTGTGGTCAGCTTTCTGTGGCTCACATCCTGTATCCCCATTAGCCTGTTTGTAGGTTTTCCTCTGTCCTTTTAGTCTCAGAGCACCTCAAGCAATTCACTGGAAACCACAGAAAAACAATTCCTGCACTGAACATGCTGATCTAACTCTGTGCTGGAGGAGTGATGTGGAAATATGAAGAATAATGTGAGAGGAGAGTAGTCTCATATTTCTGATCTCTGTCCAGGGAATAACATCATTCCCTTCCAGTGGTACAATTCCCCAGATACCCTAAATTGGAGTGAATAAACATGCCATATCTCAAAGCGTGTTTGATAATATAATATAAGCAGGAAAAGTATGAAACAGCTGAGACTTGTGGTAGAGCTCAGAATAATGAATAGGATTTAAAAAATACCAGCCCTACTGAGGTAACAGCTCTGGTGTGCTTCACACTAGTATTACAGCCCTTGAGTTTGTTTTCCTATTGCCAAAAAGCTTAATGGGGGATAAGGTTTCTATCCGTACTTGAAATTTTATCTTGATATTTCAGATACCGCAGAACATCACTCAGGGAAGTAATACAATTTCCTTTACATAGCATTGATCCAGTTTGGACTGCATGTTATTTTGAGCTCTAACAAGTCAGAAGAATTATCTTGATCACAAAATAAGCAACAGAAATGCCTTTACTGAATGTAGATTAACATAAAATGGTGTGGTAGAATTTCATTCCCATATGTAGACTAAGGTGAGAACAGTCTGGCACCAGGACAGTATTCTGACAGTGAACACTGCTTATGCAGACACTCCCACCTGCAAAAGCTCCAGCCGTCCCAAAAACCTACTCTTTGAGCTTTGGTAAAACAGGTAAAATTTTCTGCCCTAAACCTTCTTAATGCCCTTCAAAATAGATTTTTTTGTTTCCTTTTGATCGTAGTTATTTATCCTTTCTTTTTAAAACATAAGGAAAAACATTTTCTTTTTTTTAATCTACATAATCACTGATTGTGTGCATTGTCATATTGTTGTAGCCCATGAAGTTTCCCTGTCTCTATGGATCATTCTTTATATACTCATTGTATTTCACACTTAGATGTTTAAGAAAATAATCTTTATATCTCTTGCTGTGAATCTTAGATGGAATTACTGTGTTTCTCTCCTAACGTTTGGTTGTCAAGGTGGCCCAACAACAATTATTTTTTCACACAGGATTAAATTTAGATTGTTCTCAACCCTAGCACCTGTCTGATGGTATGCAAATATGCAATGAGTGTGGAAGACTACAAAGCTGCACACAATTCTGCGTAAATGCAAATAGCTACACAAAGTAAGGACCAGTAGAAACACTTCTTTCTTTATTTGTCACACTCTAGAGAACTTTAAGTGCTGATCTTCAGATAAGTTAGTCTGGTTCACATCAGGTGAGTGGGAGAAGATTCTAGGCCAAAGAGATTGAACTGGTCCCTACATGAAGAAAACTTGACCTGACAAAACCAAAATCTGCCCTTACATTAGCTTCAGGATCAGTGACCTCAGTGGCTCTTTCCCCCTTCTCTCCAGTGATTTGCTTCATGCACCATGAAATGTGCATTAGTTTGACAGCCAGCAGAGCACTGATAGATGGAAAACGAGTATTAGAAATGCAAAGTTCTTGACTCATTGAGTTGATCTGGTAAAGTAGATGTTCTCTAAACTCCAAAACCATGAAAGGACTTTAAGAAGATGGTGGCAAAAAGAGATCTGATCTGTTTAGATCCCTACTCAGCCCTCTAATTTCTGCTTTCTTTCCTTTCTCTCTTTTCCACTGTCCTTTGTTCGCAGAACACTATTAACCAGAAGTCAGATGCTTGAAACCGCTGACACATTCAGTGTTTGCAGCAGAAACTTTGCTTCTGATCACTTGCAGTCAATGCTGTTTGCTCCTTGTCTTGCTTGAAGATAAAAGATTTTTCTAAAAGCAGTTGCCTGGCCAAGAACAGAACACGCAGAGCTGAAATTCCAAGGAATAAACTGGATTTTCCCATGCAAGAGCACGTATACAGTGAGTACATGGCATTCTGTTTACTCCTCTATAGAGTCCAAGAAGACAGCTTCAAAAGCTCACAGATAACTCACATACCAGGAGAGGTTACTTCTCAGTGATGAATCCATACTAAAATTATCTCGATTCCAAAACGGCGGTTTATAGTGCTATAGTTTATAGCAGTTTATATTTTAAAAAAGAACCTTCTTTCCTTGCCTTCTGAGTCTGAAGTTTCACTTGGGAAACTTCTCTCAGCAGCGCTGTTTTTTTTTCTCTTTCAAGTAAAATCACGAGCTGCTGAAAGGTCCCAATTTAAGTTCTCTGGGATGGCAGGGCCCCCCAGATAGTCTCTGCAGCAATGACTCTTGGCAAAGGCTGCAGGCCTGCTCTTGAATTTGATTTTCTCTGTGAGGGTGAAATTCCCATCACAAGGACAGGCATGGGTTGAAGAAGGAAGATACTATATAGTCCTGGAGGACAAATAGTCAAAATATTAATAAGCTTAACGTCAAAGTGATGGGAGGGAATACAGAACTTAATGGGTACATGAGGCAGATAGGTAGGGGAACATGTTGTGGGGATAAATGAGAAAAGCAGACAAAAAGAAGAGTGTGGGGGACATAGTCTTCTGCTCTGTGAAAGAGTGCTTGTAGTCAGTGGATGCCACCGAAAGGAAATTTACCTGGGTACAGGATATAAAAATGAGTTAAGAAGAGGCCCCAAAGTCAGACAACATCATTATAGGAAACATTCTGGAACAACTGCTCTGAAGCATTTTCAATCCCTAGTGAAATAGGTGTAAGATACACGGAGTATTTGTAATCTTAGAGGTTTCTCATCATTCCCAGACCATCAAGCTGAGTATAGAGAAGGGAACCTGCAATCAGACTGAGTATGCAGCTGGGCTGGTATCTTCCTGATATGCTGTTCTGGGGGTGTTTTTTGTTATTTTAAATAGTTGTCAAATATATTTTGTAAAATGGGTACCCAATAGTAAGAGCTGGAATGCAAAATAGCTCTGCTTATTTTCCTCCAATTTCTCCTCTGTTACTTAAACCTGGAATCAGATCACTGTAAGCTGACCTTTTTGATTCAGGTAGGCTCACATTGTTCTCTCTTCCTCCAAGTCTACTAGCTTTGATGGATATTGAAGCAGGTGCCAAGAATATATCAGGTAGAGGTCAAAGGTATTCACTTTCAGATATGTGACGCTGCAATTGTAGAACAGTTTTGGTGGTTCTAGGATGCTCTCAAACTTGGAATAACTTTAAAGAGAACTTAGAATAAATTTAAAAAGAAATGGTTTATTAAAGAAGTATTGTCAATAGCTTCTCCCTGAAAACAAAGGCACAGATTGGAGGAAGTCGCCATGTGAGCCACTAGAATGAGGCTCAGGAAAAATGCCTTCTGGGCAAGAATGAAAGAGCTGTGTTTGCTTAGTCTGGAGAGGACAAGTGTGAGGAGAGTTGTGATGTCAGGCAAAGAGGAGGATAACATTGGTTTGGGGCATTTTGGAAGTGGGATGAATGGTGGAAGATGTTCATGAATGGAAGCAAGACCGGCAGAGGAACACCAAGATGATTCATGATGTAGGAGGAGCGAATGAGGCAGCTGAGTTTGTTCAGCTGGGAGAAGAATAAGCTACAAGGGATATTATTGCTTGTCTCCTGTTACCTATTGGGTGGTTACGGAGAACAAAGGGTCACGTTCTTTCTTGGACATGCACAGTGACAGGCTAAGGGGCAAAGGACATAGTTCACAGCAAAAAAAATTCCAACTGGATATGAGAAAAAGACTCATAATGAAACCCATCAAACACTGGAAGTGGTTGTCCAAAGAAATTGCTGTAGAAAGCCCTGAGCAACCTGATCTAGCTTTCAAGTTACCCCTGTTTTGAGCAGAGTGTTAGACTATGAACTTCCAGGAGTCTCTTCCCACCTAAATATCTCTGTGATTTTGTGAAAAGAAATTCAGGTTAGAAATCAGGTGCCCTTTTTAATGGTAAGAATAGGAAGAGCCTGAAATAGACTGTGTGGGAACAGCGAGGTGCCTGAACTGCCACAGGTTTCCAAGAACGGGGTAGACTAACAACTATCAAGAGTAGTCTAGAGAGGATAGCTCCTTGTTCAGAACAGAAAAATTATCTAGGTGGTGTCTTAGAGTGCTTTTCAGCCCTGTTGTCTTTGATTCTCTGACAAGGGTAATAAGGACATATTTATCCAAACGCTCGTAGCTTTGGGTCTCTCTTCAGCTTATCTATTTGTCTTAGCTATACAGAAGAACGGCAAAAATGCAGTCCATACTGAAGTAGTGAGTGCCTGATAGTGACACCGTACAGTTCATTGGATCTCAGATATGTGGGCAGAATCATAAATTTTCAGGCACTGGGCACCTTTAAATTCTCAGCTGAAGAAATTAAGCTATGAGAGAAAAAGCTCCATCTTTTCCTTGCTTATGTTTAAAAGATCTTGCTGTCTTTAGAGAACGTGTCAACCCTATGAATGGAGCAATCTAAGAGCAGAATGCAAGCCCCATAATTTCCTCTAGTTGGGGTTAACAGTAGTGTAAGCGTTTGGAACATCAAGAAAACTGAAGAAGCAGGCTTGCTCTTGATTTTGTATTGTGCTAATTACCCTAACAGTGCCAATCCTTAGAAAAGGAAAGAACTTGTCACCTGCAACCCACACAATGCAACAGACAATATTAATGGTATGTGCCAGAGGTACATTTGCTTCCAGTAGGATTTTTCCAGTGATACCTCCCTATGTGTTAAAAAATGTGCCTCAATACCTAGGGCCACCCTGGTATTCCAGGAGGATAACAAAACAAAATCCTGGTTGAAACTATATCAGAATGCTGCTGACCCTGTGGGAGAGGTGGCCTGTTAAAGCCAGAAATAAAGACAAGATTGAAATCATGTGAGATTACCTGAACTGCTGCCCTACACCTGCATGCTGTCCTATGTGCTAGAGAAATAAAGCAAGATAAATGGTTGATGATGCAACATCTCTCATTAATTTTAAAAGGAAATAATGCCCTGCTTGATTCTTGCCTGCTTGCATTTAAATATGAAATACTTACAGTCTCAAGGTGTTAAGGGCTGCAGTCTTTTGTACAGAGGAAACCATCTTCAGTTTAGTAATATGTTCCAGAAAATTGTTTGGGGAGTATTGGAGTTGGGGAAGTGAATTCTTTTCCTGGGAGAGAAGATTCATCAAAAATCACTTCAAGTAGTTTCATTAAAGATTATTTGTCTTCTTATGGATCAGTAGCTTGCAGGCAGATTGCCTATTACTTTTCAGAAAATTAGCAGCTTGTTACAGTTCTCTATTATGCAACTTTTTGTATGTATCTCCTCTTGTGCTGTTCCCAATTTTATATGGGCTATAATGTGTCAAAGCAGTGTTTTCTCTTTTACCAGATTATGTGCAAGTTCTAATGTGGTTCCATGCCAAATATTCACTGTAGGGTTAGGAAGGCAGATTCTCATCTGGGATTTATTCCACTTCTTTTGTGCACTTGAGATAAAAGACTTTCGGCATTAAATAGAGAAAATACGTATCTGAAGAAATCAGGCAATTCTGGGATAACCTGGCTCTAATATATGTTTTTATCATACGATGTTTGATCTAATCACACACAAGTAGAGTATCTCACTTCCAGTGGCCCTGCAGGGGTACTTTTCTGAGGGAGGCTTTCATCTATTTCCAGAGTTTTTGTATGGGTTTTATTTTTTTGTTGGTTGTTGTTGCTTTGTTTTGGCATTTTGACATATGGCTTCTTTAAAGACCTGTCCTTAAGATTCCCTCTGACATCCACTCAAAGTATACTCAAGTTTGCCTTAAGAACTAGAAATCTGGCCAGAAGTTAGGGAATCTCAGGGTTGTATTTGCCTTGTGAACAACAAGGAGTCTATGCTTGCTAAGGAAGCACAAAAGGAGGAATCCTACCTCCCAATTTTCTTTTTTTCTCTGTTCAGTGTGGGTAGAAAACACAGAGCCTATGGCAAGAGATCTGAGAGGACACTTGGGCCTTTCTCAGTCATGTATTTGTTCTCAGAACTCTTTAGAGTAAGGTGGCATAAGGTAGTGCCATTAGAATTTCACGTTATTATGCCATGGTAGTGCATGGGAGATCAAGAGACAGCTTGGAGGTCAGAACTTACACAGTGGTGTTTCAAATGTGGGGCAGGTTAGTTATGATCTTTCTGCTTCTGAAAGGCTCTGCATGTTGAGAGTTCGGTCATTACTAGCTGTAGGCATCAGGTTTAAGTGTGTCTTCGGGGTCCACACACTGCCTGTCTTGTAATACCTCAGCAGCTGCGAAGTTGACTTAGTTCTTATGCTGGTGTAGGTAGGCAAACTTAAATAGGACAGCAAGTAATCTGTGAGGTGCAGCATGACTGCAGCAAACTAACTTACAGTGTGAGCTATCTAGCAAGTGAAGTGTGCAGGCTGCTTTGCTGATAAACCTGCCATATTCAGCAGTGGAGAAATGGTCACAGCCTCTTCCACAAGTAGTAACTGCCTACCACCCATTAAAAGAAGGAGGAGGAAAGCCCATATGCACCTGGAACTCCCATGGATGAATTGTTCCTACCTTGGAAAAGACCATTCCTATGGTCTTGGAGCTTGACAAAGCTGGAGAAAAAATCTGAAAAGGGGGAAAGTGACAAATTTCCCTCAGGAAATTTAGAAACAGAAAGGAGAGTTACGAATACTTGAAAGCTGACATCACCTGCTTGTCTACCCACTGGACAGAAAAGTGAAAGCTACTTTGTGGAAGACCAAAGCACACTTTCTGCTATAGTTTGGAATACTCTTTTTTTCTGACCACATTACCTTTTTCTTCACTACGTGTGCAGGAATAATGAGGGTGTGCAAGCTTCTGTGATCACAGGAGTTTGTTTCTGTTTCTTTACGTCTTGTCTGAACATGACCATGTGAACTTCATGAAAGTTATGGTAATGATTTTAAAGCATAAATAGAGAAATGCTTTCCATGTTTCCATCCTCCTGATTTTAATACAGATAAGTGACAGGAGGAATTGGTTAGTACAGTGGTATTGTGATGCTGCATCAAAAGCTGATCGTGCTTCTTCAATATGTTATATGATGAAGCATTGCCATCATGACCTTCAAAGCAAGGTTGTAACATGCAGATCACACATCATGGCTTGTGAATGACTGTTGTGATGGCAAAGCTAGGTTTCAAGGGACTTTGAAATTAAGTTGACTGAGACTTGCTTTTCTTAAAACTGTTTGTTGTGCTGCACTGTAGTCACCTTTGTTGCTGATTCTAATGAAAAGCATTTGCAATGATATGTGATATACCCTGCTAATGTTTTGGAGAGGTGAAAGCCAAAGGCTGGTATGGGGTTTCAGTTAAGTGATTTCATAAATTAATTTTAATGTGGCCTGTAGTTCCTTTGTCAAATAGTAGGTTAGCAAATGAATTTGAATATGTATTATCTGAAAGATGAAAGGTAATGTTAGCATCTGAATGGGACCTGGAAACCTGACAGGTTTTTATTGAGATCCAGTCTTCTTATCATATCTGGTGAATAATTCATGTCCTGAAGATGGTTATAGCAGAACGACTGCAAAAGCAGACGTGAGACAAAACCAGAGAGGTTTGCCTCATCCCATTCTCACCTTAAGTGTGTGTTCAGCTGAAAACAAGACTCAGAAACTAATTTCCTTAAGCGCTCAGTAATTCACAGCATCTCGATGCAGCCTTCCACTTAAGGGACTGGGCCACATCACTGTGCTAGAGAAGACAGCAGGGGTACAGGGCAAAAATGCTGGCGTTTGAAGTTGAGGGCGTTATAGTTTCTGACATAGACAGCACTGCACCATACAGTGAGCTTCTCATGAGCCCACTGATAAGGGTGTGCTGGGAGATTTACTTCATACCTGTGACATTATCCCATCCTAGATAACAGACAGGTGACAGCAGATACTGTGTGGATGTGGGAACTGCACATTTAATTCAATATATTGTTGATGTGTAGAGTTTTAATGCATAGTTTATGCAGCTGTTGCCCCAAATTCTTCCATGTTACCATAGCAGAGTGAACTAATCATAATCTGGGGACATGATCAGAATAGGCCTGTGGAAAGGAAAGGATTGTCTTTTCCTTCCGCTTGTGGAACATAACGACAAATGCTTCTACTAGGAACTAAGCTGAGATCACAGTTTCTTTTCAGAGGGCGCATCAGGCAAGAGGAGCCAGGTGTCTGATTCTGATCCAGGTTTGACCTCATTTTGGAAAGCTCTGGGACTCAATGGCCATTCTCTGGCCCGTTCAGCCTTTCAGCATGATGTGGGCTGTTGCAAATAACCTCCTGCTTTCTGGAAATCATTTAGTGGAGAAATATTGAATAATTTTCTCAATGAGATCAAGGAAAGCAAATGCTGTTAAAATGCATAAATAATTGATTCTATTGCTTGAAAATGCCCATTGAAACGATGTCATGACTTAGACAAGTTTTTTATTCAGAAAGTAAAATGACAAATTAAACACAACTCTATTGATACACCACAATAATGGTTCTTGGTATAATGCCAACATCAATAATTATAAAGGGGAGACAGCAGGCTAAAAGTTCATGGCTGGCAGCAGTTTTAAAATATTTGTCCTTGGACCAGAGACTGATTTAGTTTAAATTTAGATTCCAAAGAAAACCAACATCTCAAAGGGCATATAATAAAATTTAGTGTTTTATTTGTTGCAAATAGGAACAAATAAAATACAATAGAACAGGCTTAAAACACGGCTTTAGAATATTGTTACAATGCTGCAGTCAGAGGAGCACATCAATTGAGCTCACAGTGAGTGAGGAATTAGCCTAATAAATCAAAAGAAGTGGGAACCAAAACCAGTAATACGAATTTATGAAGACACACATTCGTTTAACAGGTACGCCCCAAGCAGTGCCAAGGAAGTCTCAAGGGCTCTGTATCCAGGGTGAGCCTATCCTTTATGATGAACAGACACAGGGCTTTTCATCTGCTGGTGTTTTCAGGTGCAGCCTCTGCACAGCAGTTGAAAGCTCTCTGATTTTTTTTTCTGGTTGGGACTTATTAACGGCTACGTAAACTCTCTCTGGTGTCATGGCATGACACTGGCATTTCCAGGGGAGTTTTTGAGGCTTTTGCCATGCAGGTGATCCTAGCAATCTTTTCTGGATCAAAATGCTTTTAATCTCCGTGGCGGCATTACACAAAGTTACATTTGAGCATCAGTTGGTTCTTAGTGGTGGGAGAAAGGCTGGCGGGCCACAGTTCTGCATGAGGACAGACAGAGCACTGCATAGATTTCTGGCCAAAATTGTTTGTGGGAAGTTTCTATGTGAGACTAGAATGTCCTGTCTTTGAGGAAAAGATCGTGTTTTCAGATCTCTGTTTGTCAGTGTCTGTGAGCATGTGGTATGTTCTAGGCAGTTCCACAAGATGAAGAAAAGAAATTTAAATGGACAGATTCTGTCTCAGCTATGGCTCATCTCTTTAAGATTTATCTCAGAAAGGAAGCAGGTCCTGAGTGTGGAGGGCAGACAAAAGGTCTCCAAGCAAGTATTAGCTATTAAAGTCTATTGACTGGAAGTCTGCTCGTAGTTTATTGAGTGGTCATACACTTAAGGCAGAACCTATTGCCAGCGGGTGATCTAAACATTTTCCGGCAGATACTGAGAGAAATCAATATGACTAAGGTTTGTGAAAGAAAAATAAAAACTTGTTAGCTCATTCAGTGTTCTCCAACCAGTAGTGTCTGAGCCAGTGACGGATCAGAGCACAAACATGGGCTGAGCTGCACTGAACTCTCATGAGTAGCACAGGTGAGAAATACCTGGGGAAACCCAACTTGTCAAATTAAGGAAAAGAAAGTTTATTGTAACTTCCTGCTGCTCCTACTGCTGTAGCCTGCTCTGTAATACAGAGAAAACACTGCATAGGTAGGAAGCTCATCTCTGGGGCAGAGAGAATAATGTCTCTGAACACAGTGGAGATGACTTAGTCTTTGGGACCAAGTCCAACAAGACTGTGGGGTGCAGTGGAAGATCTTTCCTAACCATTCTTTGATACTGCCACACTCTCAAAGTATATGCCCCTCCAAGGAATAAAATAGATAATGGTTATCCTTTCAGGGCTAGAGCAAGGCTCTTCCATGCAGCATGCTTTTCCAAATGTATTTTGTCAAAAATTTGCCATGATGTCTAGGAAAGAAATTTCTACAACTCTTCTACAACTCCTCTTAGGAAGTCAGTGTCCAAGTGGGAATTCTTGGAGGAACTGACTGCCTATTGTAAAATAGTTCTCTTAGAACTGATTTACTTCTATTTTTAGGGAGAAAGCTGTTGTTGCTGTTGTTGTTTATAAGAGTGCTGCAGGAGTGTTTTTAGCTTGCACCACGAAATACTCTTTTCATTAAGATGTAAACTGGTTACAGATGGGCTGTCATATCGTGCTGCTTCTCAGGTGACTTACAAAATACTAATTTAACAAAAACTGTTCTACATCAAGTTAATGCGTACTCTAATGTAATGACAAATGCTATTTTGGTAATACTCAGTCTCTGTCAGAGATATTTGATGTTATTGCAATGCATGGGTCTAATAACCCACATTAGATTGCAGGATCAACCCTTGAGGAAGAGGACATAAGTTGCACCTCCCCTGCTGATTTAGCCTGTGGACCTCTTGCAAAACAATCTATTCCTTCTCTGGGATGTTTCTTGGGGCTGGAAATTGCTGAATACAAAGTATGGTGCTGTAGTTAAAAAAAAAAAAAAAAATCACATTTCCTTTTGTCTTTCCCCTGAGGTTCCAAAACAGGAGTCTGATACAGGATCTGAGGCTCTAATGATGGCAAAAAGGATACTTTTTCAAGAGCACATGCTGAAAATTTATTTTAACATCTTAATTTTAATTAGAAATAGGAAAAAAGAAATCAGAGCAAGAAACTTTCATGGTCTCATTTTGAATGAGCACTCTAAAATTCCAAGTTTGACAGCCTAAATATTAAAAAAATGCAATGTATATTAACTTTCCAGTAGTTAAATTTGAATTTGCAATACAGTTTTGTAATAACAGCAGTTTTATGGAAAAAAAAAAAAAAGACTTACTACTACAATGGCTGTGTAGTCCCAGTGGAGACGCCGCATGTTGGATAAAGACCTTTTTCCTGTGCAGCCACAATGTTCTGTAATCTTTTATGTTCCATGTTGTGAAACCACCCTGCAAATGCACAATTTTTAAGGAATTATTTAAGATTTTCATTTGATTTTGTTCCTTTCTAACCCTATGTGAAAAGTTGTTCCCTTCTACTTACCAGTAGAACTCCAATTTCTCTTGAAATTTTTTGAATATCCATAGCATCATGCCAGGTCACATCAAGTCACTCACGCTTTCAAGATATAACATAAGCCTAAGCAATGTGACATGCTTGCTGCATCATGTCACAAACCTTCAGAGATATTATAGGGGTTTTTTTAAATGAATGTGGAAGTTACCATGGCTACAAACCCTCTTTATTCTGCTCAGATTTGAAACGGTTTTACATATTGAGTAAACCACTCTTTCCTTTCCAGCTACAGCACAGCAAGTGTTTCAAATGTGCTTATCGTCAAGTTTTGCAGATGAAGAATATTTCCCAGCATATTTCCATGGTTTTTTATCAGCTGTATTTCTCTCCTTGGGACAAGCATAAAAGGTGAAGAAAGAGATTTCCTTGTTTCCTGGTTTGAGTTAGAACAGGACTAACTCTGTTCAGTGATTTCACTTTCCAGCTCAGTCTCTTCTAAGTAACGGCACTGTCTGAAGTTAATGGTGTGTTTTTGCAGACAGTGTCTGCTTCTAGAAGTGACAGCGCTTGATGTTTACAGCTACTACCAGGGACTGCTGTGCAGAAAGGCTCTTGCTGATACTCGCTCCTGTGCAGACCAAGGTCACAGTTCTAGAATCTAGCTCCTGAATCCAGCTCCCGTCTCCCACTGAGTCCAGTCTAGGACTTCCCCAGTGCCTGCCCTGCAACACCAGTGGTGATGGTGATGTGGTTGCCATTAGGGAGGTTGGCTTCGGTATTGGTATTGTATATATTTGTATGTATTTTGTTTTATTGTTATTATTCTCATTAAAGCAGTTTTAGTTTTGTTTTCCAATCCATAAGTCTCTCTCCCTTACTCCTTTTCTCTTCCCCTTTGGGAAGGGAGAGGGGTTAATAGACAGCATCTGTCATTTGTCTAGTGGCTGTCCCAGCCCTGACCCATTACACGTTGCTATATAAATAGCAACTAAGAGGACTAGAAAGAAGTGCTTCTTAGCTGCTGTATGACTGGATGACTCCAGTTTGCCCTTACAGACTCAGCAGCCCGTAAAAGTCAAGGTGTGTGGGGGTTAGAAAAGCGCAGTGTCTGGAGAAGGAGGCAGTGCCCCGTGAATGTCAGCTGTCATTCCTGCTCAGTAATTCTGAGTTTCATAGTGGTTCTCATTCTTTCCTTAGAGTTAATCACAGAAACGTTAATGCGGAGCCGTTTGTCAGGAAACCCTCTGCTCTGTCCTGTGGTGAACAGTGTGATGAAGCTTCACTTCCCACCATAGTACTGGTGGAGATTTGCCGATTTTATCAGTGAAAGTGTTTTACCTCCTTCTGCAGATTCTAATGATGATGCATTGCATCATCATTCTAATGAACAGAACAGGGTAAAATAGTGCAAAATGTCAACTCCATGAACCTGAAGCCCATTTGCCCTCCTGCCGGTGTGTAAGGTACTTCGCTGAATGTAGGATTCAGCATGCTTGTTCAAACATTACGTTCCTCCAGTCCAGACTTTAGCCTCCGATGGTGGCCAGCACTGAGTAGCCCCAATGGGAAAGAAAATCTTTGAGGGAGAAGGACGTGGGTTATGATTCCTCGCTCATCTTCCCTTGACACCTCACTGTCAGGCTAGCACTGATCTCTACTAAGGAGGGTGCTCTCTACTTAAAGCAGGCGATTTAATACAATTGGAGGAAATCCCTTTTTGTTTCTCTTAGTATGCTACTGTTTTCCTCTCTTACTTCCTCCTCATTTCTTTTTCCTTTCTCTTTTCTGAAGGCAGGGATTTTTATTTTCAGCATGCTGGTGTTCTTCCCTAACAAGTTCCAAAGTGCGACGTGCTTTCTAAGAAAGCTTGTATGACTCTCTTCTGAGCTTGCAGATAGATGTTGGGAGTTGCAGAGTCTGGGCAGGAATGTAGCCTGGGAAAATAACCTCTGCAGAAAGAAGGCAACTTTCTAAAAGCATTTCGCCAACGGGGGAGCACTCACAGTGCGTCATACGACACAGTGCGTCACACGACACATTGCAATGACAGACTAGCAGCATGGGATCTTACTCTTGGCTACGGCATTCTGGGTGAAAAGAAGCCTTTAGGTTCCCGTCTCTTATTTCTATAATAAACAAATCACAAAAACTTACCCTTGAGTTGAGACAGTAGCTGCTGCTTCAATTTTCTCTGAATGTGAAGGCAGCCTGCAAAAATGAGACATGAAGTCTCCTACTTAGTCTTGCAACATGATTGCTGTTTCCTAGTGAAGTTGTAGCGTGCCCTTACACTGGTCTGAGGAGGCTTCTAAGATGCTGTGGAGGCAGCCTCTTCTGGGAAAGAAATACACAACCAAAAATGATCGGCAAAATGTAGGTAGCTCTTCCACCAGTTACAACACCTTCTTGCTACCGTGTTGCAGGAGTACCTGTCAGCAGGAAAATGCTGGAATAAGTGGCATGAGGATTACATATATCTGAGGACCAGATGTGGACAGGCAGTTGCTGGTACTTTCACTTTGCTGATCACAAGAGCAAGGACATATCTGGGAAAACCTTCCCTGTGCCTAATTCTGGAACATGCTATGGCTGGTCTTACCGGGTTGAAACGAAGAAGAATTTATTTATTTGTTGCTTCTTAATTTTTATTTGCTTTTAATTATTCAGACTTATTTTTTACTTAAGGATTATATTATTGAACAATCGATATTAGTTTTAGCTAAAATATCTCACTTCATGCCAAACTTTCTTTGCTTACTGTCTTAGTAATGATTTTGAGTATTTTTCAGAAGTAATGAATGGGAAATTTGATGGAATTTGACCAGATGATTTAATACTCTATCATAATTATCTAATATCCATATGATGCAGATGTGAAATCTAGGAATTTAAAAAATTGAATTTGATCATCTTTTCTGTCAGGGGATTTTGTATACACTACTGTTTAAGGATTCTCCTCTAAAAAAACAAATCCTGAACCCTCCCTACCCTTGCAATTTGAAATTATTTTCTATATTGCTAGGAAAATTGCTAGGACTGATTGCTAGCAAGATAGCAGTTGGCAGGATGGGAGATCTTGAAGGACAAGTTTTAATTAAAAAACTACTGATATCAGGAACTTTTTTCTGTTCTTCCTCATTGTCGCCATAAAAATGGAACAAATTTTAATAATTAAAATGGTTTTAAAAAGAAATCTTCCTTCTCAAACATGCATACAAATGCTGATGATTTCAGAGGAGATAAGCCTACTATCTGGCCAACAGCAACTATGTCAGACTTGCGGACTTTTATATCCGAGCCCTGCAGCTCTCACTTAATATTTTTGCGATGTATTTTTTCCTTTATATTTTATTTCGTTGTTCCTTCCTGGGGTTAGTTGCTGTAAATTCCTGTGACTAATCTGTTTCTTAGGTGGTTCTTCTTGTAGTCAAACCTCATTCCCTGGATGAATGAGACTTTGTGTGAATCAATGGGGGCCAATGGCATCTGAAAAGAAGGTCAATGAAAGTGATGCAAGTAGCAAATCTAACATGGCAGGGAAGGAAATCAAAGCTCTGATTTTTCTCTCAGCAGTCTCCTCACAGTGGGTTTGAAGGGACCATTTTCAGTTGGTTTCTAGACTATGACATTGCATCTCTTTATAATCCATCACCTGAAGCCTTTAGCTTCTGTATTTTTTTGCTGTCCATTTCAGAGGGAAACCTAGATGGGCTATATTTAATGAAGGCTTTACTGGAATCTGATTCCTTTCATTTCTTGCACCCAGTCTATCTGAGTATGAAGGGATTTAAGGCAGTGTAATATATGGGAACTACAAAAAAAAAAAAAAAAAAAAAAAGAAAAAAGTTATCATCCTCCATTAAGTAGTTCTTTGGTTTGTGAGCAAAACCTAATTCTGAAAAGAAATTCCTCTTTCTGCAGATTTCATCTCAAGCCAAATGGCACATATTTTGCCCTCAGGCCAAAGGAGGTGCTTCTTGTGTCCTTTCTGCTCTTAGGAAGCTGTACTTGCTTATTTCTGGTTTTTGAATAAAAGATAATCCTGGTGTGAACGCCCACTCAGGAATACTGCATCTGCTTCTGCATCTACTTCTGCGACATTAGTTCTGTGTTCTGGATACCTAGTTGTGAAAAAGATATTCCTGCCCGCTGTGCTTGTTTGGCTTTTTACCGGGTCACAAAATCATCCTCGGCAGTAGAGTCTGTCTAAGGATGGGGGAGAAGAATCTCCAGTGTGATTGTGTTCACCTCCACTGGCTGTGGAAGGTGATGGGGAAAGACTAGTTTGAATAAAAAAGAATAGCTGGGCTTTGGTATGGCTGTGCTTTTTCAGCTTGATTTCCTGCTGGTGGGATCCTGGAGCACAAGAGCTATGAGGTGCCTCCTTCACAGGAAAGGCATAGCCCTTTCCCATATGATGATGTATTTCACTCATGGACTGGCTGACTCCAGAAACTTGGTTGGTTCAGTTTGGCCACAGCAAGGTTAAACATGTTTTTTAACATAAAAAATAAGCAGAAAGGGGTTGAAACCCCTGAAAGGGGTTTACCGCTTTGCAGAGTGGTTCTTATTATGAATGTAAACGGGACCAAAGTCTCGTGTTTCTCAAGAGGGATCTAATGCCTAAGGGGTCTGGGTTTTATTCACTGAATGACGACTGTGCATTTCTAAGCACTGCACTCATTACAAGGTGCTCCAAGTATGATATCAGTGTTTTGGGTTGAATTCTGGCCATATTTGCCTCTAACCCCTTAGTCAGCCAGTGATGTAGGAAGGGATCATCTGCTGGGGTAGACTTGTGAATCCAAGCTTCAGAAGTTGAATTTTGGCTAGAGACTAATCCTGGGCTGTTGCGAGAACTGCCATCTGACTTCACCATGCTCTCCACTGCTCCTCTGACCGTGATCAGACAGCTTTGCCTTTTCCTGGAGAGCTAATGACGGTGCTCTAGGGAGATGCTGAGTGACATCTGTAAAGCTTTACTGGTGGATGGTGCCATCAGTTCCCATTAGGGTGAATGGAAGCATCTACTGCTCCCCTTCCTCAGAACAGCACCATGTAAAAGCAAGCTGCTGGTTAGCTGGCCTTTCACTCTGCAGTGCGTTGGCCACTAATACCAGCAGGCAAACCATCTGGTGAATGCCAGAGAATCAGTCACCTTTGGAACAACACACTGTGGAGAACTTGGACATAACTCTTGAGAAATTTTAAGGCAAGGGCGCACTTCTCTGTTTGAGCAAGTTGTCCCCTAGCTGGACAGTCACAGCTGAGTACAGCCACAGCACAGGAGCTGATGAGTATTTTGTAACTAATACAAGTGGCTGTGTTTGCAAGTCCCCTTGCAAACATGAGCCTGAGCCAACCAAGGAAAGAGGTCAAGCTGAAGCAGCTTGCCACAAAATCAGGATGCTGCAAAGGTGGTTTTAAGCTAAACCTTTTAAACTGAAACTTAAAGCCGTTATACTTTCCACCAGGGTTTGAATTCCTGTTCCTAGCTCAAAGTACGGATTTTGTAACATTTGCTGCCTCTTATTTAAAAAGTTTCTTTTGCTCTGTGCATGTATTGTTAAGCTTCCATACCAGATCCCAACATACAAACAAATTAATAAAAAGAAGTATTATTTGTTTGCTAATACCTGCTTTTGGATATGTGAGGGCTGACTCCACTGAAAACAGTGGAGCAACATCTGTGCCTCCGATGTATTGATGCAGAGCACTTAGCGCAAGCAAAAATAGCAGATGACAACTGCACAGTTGTGCTGCTGAGCTCTTAGAAATCAGACTCCTTCAGATGATTTAATGGTCATGACAAAAGCTGTGTCAAACAATTTCCTTGTTTATCTGATAGCTATGTTAGAGCTTCATTGTGCTAGGCTCATTGCTTGTATATGATAATCAATACTCCCTGCCCCAGAGCTCTTGCAGTGCGGATGCCGAGTGAGGCAAACTGACAGGAGAATTGCAAGGTAGCTGTGAACTGATTAAGATTAGTATAATGAGCAGCAGCCGTGGTACACCAGCTGTCTGTCCTTTGTCTAGAAAGGATAGAGCAGGGGCTAAGTCTTAAACAGATATATGAAGAAAGATATGGCAATGGCTTTTTACATTATTACTGGAAGCTTTGGCCATACATAGAAAATAGAATAAAAAATGAAGGGGTGAGCATAAAGAAAATCTAAGACAGTCAACAAAGGCAAGGATTACTATCTGCTGTGTGCCCCATAATTGAAGATTTATTATCTGTATTTCTTCCTTTTTGACCATAATAAATTATTTGGGATCTCGTTTTCTTTGAATGTAACATACACGTCCACCAAATACTTCAGCCAAATAATTTCCAGCCTCTGGATTGTTTGTGAACTGTTATTTTCTTTGCTTTGCTCTTCCTCCTAAATGGCATGCCATTTTTCGTCTTAATTACATGAATGAAGGAGGTTAACTAGAACAGCAGATAGTTACTGATGAACAGTCCAGAGAGGCTTTTGTTATACTGAGTATTCTGAAGTGCGTGAGATTTCCATTGATAAAGACCAAAGTGTCTGTATAAGCAATTTGTGTTCTTCTATTCTCTCTGGGCTGGTTAAAGCCCTCCTCAACATCGTCTTTCATTTACAGAAAAAAATGTATATATTTTTCTATCCAACTAGCAGGGCTTGTAGTAACTATATGTCCTCTCTAAAATGTGGATACATATTCTCTATGCTACAAGTCTCCCAAAACATCCAGCTCTGAACAGCAAGAAGTTAATCTGGGATGATATCCAGTGTGAAGGGAAACAGACTCTTGGCCTGTACAAGTCAGGGGTCAGCTGTCACATATCACGGTCAAGTCCACCAGTCCCCTGTTCCTATAGCAATGTGACTGGTGCGATGCCAGAGTTCAGGTCTTGAGACACTTGGTTGCTTTGGTAACTACAGCTTATTTTCGTGCCAAAAATATGTGGGCTTTAGCCAGCGGGACGGTCCGTGTACTGCCACTAGCAAGTTTCTTTGCAGTAAAAATAAACTCTGCTGCTGGTCCCTCAAATGGATTAGCTTCTGCCTCTATTTTCAGGTTTTTTCGGACCTCTGGTATGACTAGCTTTAACCTTCTGGTGGTGCTTGTGTGTCCTCCCGTACTTGTCTTCTGTGGTAGTTTGGATGGGATAAATTTGTTTGTTTGTTTCCTTTTGCTCAAATAAAGTGGTAGCTTACATTTGCCCCATTTTTTAATGGCAAAAGGACTGTTCTCTGTGTGCTTTCCCTCCAAATTTCAGGAGGACGAAGGGCCCGTTAGGAGGTACCCATAGTAGAGAGAGCATTCTCCCACGTGGTGCTCACGGCGGCTCAGCGTAGCTGAAAAGTAGCTGCAAACAAGCTCCAAGCGAGGCTGGCAGGGCAGCGCAGGGCGCCGCGCAGCTGCACGGCAGTTCCCTGGCCCAGCACACCAATCCTGTTCCCCTGCATCACGTTCCCTGCAACGCTGCTAACAACTAGAGCTCCCAAAGGCTTTTGGTTCGTGCTGAGCACAGCTTCCTACGGCAGAGCGGTGGCTGCAGGCTTTCTCTGAGCAGCTCGCTCATTTACTGACCTCTGGGTGAAATCCCAAATGGTTTTGCATCAAGTGTATCCTTGCAGCCAGGTCCCCTCTTGGAACCCACCTCTCAGTGGACAGCTGTAAAAGCACACCCAGTGCTGCTGTGCAACCAGGCGCACCTTAAGAAACACGTAAATTTGCATTCTTTTTGTTTTCTTTAAGTCCTTCACATCCCAGTTTCAGTTTCTGCCGTTCTTTCTGGTTCTTTTCTCTCTTTTTGGGGAAGTGGTATGACTGGAGTGTTCTGCTGGCACCAGTGGCCAGTATATTGTAAAGTTTTAGAGGGATGGAGCAACGGAACATATCTGGCTTCTGTTCTCGAGAGGGAGTATGTTGTGGAGTTGTATGAGTTGCAGATGATACAGGGAAGTTTTTGCTCTATCAGCTGTGGAAAAAAGTGGGATTCTGTGATTTATGGCAAAATATTTAGTGGGAAAAAGTGCTATTCTCCATTTGCTCGACAAGCATGTGGAGAGTAAGGAGAGAGGGAGTGAGGATGAGGATATTTGTTCTTGCGCACATAAAAGCTATGGTTAACTCTGTGCTCTTCTTGATGAAGTACAGGAACAGCCATACCTTATCACAAGAAAAATTATTATAGTTTCTTTTTTATTATTATTATCAGAGCTTCTCTCAAAGCCATTCTCTGTACAAGTATTTAAACACTAGACTTTTTACCAAGAATGAAGAAAAAGATCTGGAAACAATTTGTTTTCATTCTGCCTGGGGTTGTAAAGTTAATAAGACAAGGCCGTCTTTTGCGCCCTTCACTGATCCTGACAAGTGCTTGGCTGAATGTAGAATCACATTGCTCACAAGCGTCGTCATGCCATGGCCCTGGCCTTTTCTCTGTGCTTACTGACCCCATCCATCCTTTAACAGCCTGCTTCTGAAATGATCTGTAAGGAGCTGTGCAAATGGCCGGACGTTATTCTGCACCCTATTGGCCTGTGTACACCTTTCACACTAGCACACGGGCTTTGCATGACTTGACTTCGAAATTGCTTCAGGCTTGGTGGATCTTCTGCTGGAGCTTGTAGGTTCTGAGGCGAGGTATGTGTCTTTTCACTCCCTCAGTGAGGTATCTGTTTTTGGAGCCTGGGTAGCTCGTACCGTAGTCATGCATTCCTGCAACCGACAGGTTTTGCACATGTCATTTAAGAACTTTTTAGGTGAAGACTATTCAAAGGTGGGTTCTAATGGTCTACAGCAGAGGTCTTTGAAAAGCTTGCAACTGACTGACCCTTTACAACTCCTATAAATGCTCTTTGGACTGTGAAATCATCCGGGTAAGAGAAAACCATTTGGTTGTGAAAGTCCGTGGAGAATCGTGGCTTTGTCCAGGAAAGAATATCTGTATCCCTAACGCAGTCAAGTAGGAAAGGGTTGTGAGCCATCCGTGCTCAAATCAGCCTGACTAGCTCTGTAAGTGTGGGCACTGCTTGTGCTTGTCTCTGCTATCCTACCTCACCTGACTCACTGAAAATGTGAACCTTGGGTTTGCTGGGAGGTGCCCTTCAAAATGCATTGTACAACTTTCCTTTCCTTAAGAAGGGTCAGTGCTAGTCTTAAGCAGCTTGGCTGTGGTCCTATTAATTAAGTAGCTGTCACTGCTTTAAAGGATGAATCAGCAGGGCCTTCATTTGTTGCTGGCTGAAAGCATCAAAGCAGTCAGTAAAGCTGCCAGAATGTGTTTATTCCTACGTACTCCTACACTGTCCCCTACACGTGACACAATTCTGTGTGAGGCTGAAAGAAGTCTGGCTCCACAAAGCTGACATGAAATGTCAATACTGGAGATCATTTCTGACAGGCATGAGCTTATACTAATCCAACTTAAGGTTTATGCAGACCCAGTCATTCATAAGTCCATCAGTCCCCCAGCCCCTCATGCATGCTCTGAGCCCCTGGAACACACAGGGCCATCTGTTGTTCTAATGGAGGATTAATTTCTAGGAAACTCCAGTGTCTAGTATCAAAGCTGACATGCTTACATCCATGCCTGGCCAGGATTTTTTTTTAATGTTTTTATTCTGGGCAACAGTTGAATCTCACTCAAGATAAATAAGGCACAGGCATATCTTAAGATTGGGTCAGCACGTGCAGTTTTTAGAGCAACACAGTCAGGTTTGTGAAATCCTGTGACTCCAGGTGAAGGCTTTGTCTCTTGTTGTCCTGGTCCTGTAGATGTGTATGGAGATCATCAGGTACTGTGCCCTTCTGAGGAAGAAAAACAGTGCAAAGGAGAGGTAATAAACCACAACAACTTGATGACATAATAAAGCCAACTTATCAGATAAATCTATTTAATTATTATTATTTTTAGTAATAATTTAGAATGTGTGTAGTGCTGAAAATGAAATGCTTATAAGAGGACAAGAGGAAGGCACTGTCAGTATAAGAGAGGGGCCTGCGATTTAGTCAAGTGGTGTAACGAACAGGCTTTTTCTTTTCCAAACTGAAGAAAATTTGGAAAAGATAAATGCATCTGGAGGCAGTATTTAATTTTGCAAGCGAACTTTACAAGGACATGCAAAGAAAAATTCATAGCTGCTCTGAACTTCATTTGCAAAGTACATTTGCTGGGGACTGTTAGCACTGCCGTTACCCAGTGAAATGCAGCAGGAACTGGTAAGGCTGCTGCTTGCTACAGCAGCAAAGTATCCTTCTAATCATCAGCTCCTGGGAGAGAGAGATGGTTATTCATGTGCCAGGAGAACCAGCCCTGCTATGCTGGCAGGTCTACAGCTGCCTGTACCCACTACTACACGTGCTTGTAGTGTTAGGAACCAGCAGAGCATCAATGCACTTGCCGTGTCTGTGTGGAGTGTCATTTACTTGCTTCACACATGCTTGGTGTTAGCTCAGTCAGATTTTGTACCCGGTGACAGTGGTCAAGACTAAGGCAATCTCAAAATTCTCTTGGAGTTTCTGGATGGAAATTTGGTGATTAGTTTAAACATGATGTTTTCTGGAAGGTATCTGGTTTCCTCAAGCTTCATGTTTTTCCTTGGGGAAGGTGGTAGGGTGAGGAGGTTGGCACACTTTTCTGGAGGTTGCTATCGTTTTTCTTTGCCAGAATTTTCTATGCCAGCTTCTGCAGGGGTGGTTTTCTGTGTATCTCCAACTCCCATTCATAAGCTATCTCGATGAGGATGGATTAAGACACTGAGTGCTTGGAGCTCTGACTGGTCCCGTGGATTCAAACTGCACCTGAATGCTCTACCTTCAGGCAAGTTTTAGCAGGATCCAGCACTAGAAATGAGCACACAAACCCAGGCTGTATTGGGATAACAGAGATGAGTGATCACATAGGCCTTTTTTCTTCTTATTTCATTCCTGATACTGTCAAAATTAAAGAGCTTCTCCAGACTTGGTGGGATGAATCTGTTTTAACTGAGGGATTGAATGCTGTATCATGGCCCTTGTTAGTTCTTCTGAGGCTTACTGATGAATTACCAAATGCAATAGCAATAGTTCTCTTTCTTTTCCAGAAATGATCACTATCTTTTCTGGCTGGCCTCACTTACAGCTTGGCTACATCAGTAGGTGGAAAAGCTTTTAAGTAAGAGCTTGAGTACTAATTATGGGTAAACTTAGCCTCTGTGCTTCTGTTAAAGGCTGAAAATGCCTGCTTTCTCTTCCTCCAGATTGTTCTCTGCCTTTTGATCTTGCTTCTCAGTTTTTCCTTCCTGATCATCCACCCTTTGATCTTCAATAATCTCTTCTCTCTACCATTTCTTACTGGTTTCCCATATGTTTATATTCTCTCTCTCCCTTGCTTCCCGTTCTTGTAACCATTCTACTGCTTCTGTCTCCTCCAGCCCATGGTTTTCCCCAGATGTTGAATAGGTCTATGATTTATGTTTCTTGAAGTCCACGGCTGTTGTCTCCTGTTGCAGAGGAGGGAAGGTTCTCCCTGCCATCTGCTCCACACCTCACAGGAAATGAATGCAGTGAGATATGCAAGAGTGGTCCTCAGAGTAGAAAGGGAAAAAACGTATCTGCAAGAAACTCTGAGAACAAAACAAGGCAAAAACCTAGGAGGATGCCAATGATGTTGGAAAGACATAGATCATAAGACGACTTTTTTTTTTTTTAAATAGGATATAGGAAGTTGTTAAAAGGGTTTGATATGGACAATAACATAAACCACCCAGGTTCTTATTTAAAACTACAGTTAATAATAAGGAATATTGTAGAAAGGATATTACAGCCTATTTCTTATGCCAATTTCTCTTAGGCATCAGGATAAAGTCTGATGAAGGTGACTGTCCAGGCAGATTGTTCTACCACAAATCTGTTAAGCTTTCTGCACAGTTTCTGAAAAAAGGTGATGGGCTGGCTGGAGCAGGGACTGTGTCACCCTGACCCACCATGTTCCTCCATGTTGCACCTTTAAGCGTCCCTGGCCCACACAAATTGATTTGATCAGTGCTTTGGGGACGCTATGGTGCAGCCATGCCATAGTCTGTGTAGCAGGCTGTTGCCAGAAATTCTGCTGGGAAGGTGGGTGGGAGGCTGAAGAGCCCTACTCTCTTCCCCTGCCAATGCTGGATCATGCTGGCATTGCTCTGTGGTGTGATCCAGCTGCTGCTGAAACAAAGCCTGTGCTGAAGCATGTCAGTCATACACTTCTTGTTGACTCCAAATTAATTTTTAAAAAAACCTAAAGCTGAGCAAATCTTTGATTAAAGGGGCAGTTGGTCAGACTAGCCTGACCCGTCTCCTTTGTTTTAAGCCACCATAAACAGCTTGCTTTCTCTGGTAACAAGAAACCATTCTGCAACAGTCTACATTAAAACCAGAGTCTCTGTCAAAATATATGAAAAGTAGGTTAAATCTGATACAAATATCACTTGATTTTTTTTTTAATGGGATGTTTTTGAAATAGGATTATTAATGCTGCTTGAATTAAATTGAAAAGGAGAGAGAAGAACCCAAATATAAAATCTGTAACTGGGAATGAGAATGCTGAAAACAGATTTGCCTTGACCTGATGTCTTTAATCTCTTCTGTTTTTTTAATATTCTTCCTGAATCTATAGAAACAATCCCTTTTACTACAAATGTAAAGTTTGTTGTTCTGAAGCACAAACAGGAAACTATCTAGGATCATACTGATCGTCTGACTATGCTTGTATGAAGGAAGGCAACCTTTAGGGAGTACAACACATATCTTTCCATGAAGTCCTCCTAAGCCTCCACATCAGAATAGAGAAACATTTTATTTTTATTACTTTAAATAATCTGCCCTCACCGCCCCACCCTTCTATGCTGTTTTGGTTTTTACACCATCCAGAGGTATGTGTAAGGGGTGCAATGTGTGATTATTTTTGTTTCTATTTTTTAAGCCTGGCCTTGCTCAGTTCAGTGTTGCCCATGGGGATCTAGGCATATGCATTCTCTCCAAGTTTGTGGCTTGATTTGCTCCCAGATGTGCAAAATCTATCCTGATGGTGCTTTCAGAAGCTACAGCCAGCTAGCCTGCCCCAGACTTGCAGTAGCTTAGTAGCTCTGACCTTGGATGTGCTCAGGCACTACCACACGCAGCCTGATTGTATCATCTTCTCTCAGTTGGGCACATTCTGATGGCTGTAAAAATAAAGTTCATTAAATTATAGTATCCAAAAGCAGTAGTGTAGCTGGGCAGGAACGGGAATGCTTTGAAAAGATTTGGCAATCAGGAAGATGAATATTTTATGTAAATATATAAAAAAGTGAAGGATGTCTTAAGATCCTGTCATTAAGGTATTATTGTCTCTTATTATATATTAAGATATTAAAAACATAACCTTTCCTTCTTTCCTCAACCCAGCACAGATGTCATCTATGGGAAAGGATGTAAATAGGGTCTTTCTCCTGGATCACTTGGAGTTTGCTGTGAACCAGAGATGGAAGAACTGCAAAACAGCCTTCACATCAGGGAGCCGGTGCTGCCCAATGGCAGAGTCAGGATACCAGCCCATGCAGGACACTGATGGTTTCTTAGATGGAGAATAGGAAGTGGAAGCTGGTGAAGACCTGCTACAGTGCCCTCTTAGTCACATGTGTAGCCCTTGTCAAAGGGATTTGATGGGGATTGAAAGCAACTCCCTGGCTACAGCAGTAGTGAAGTCCAAGCCTTTAATTTTCCCCACTCTTTGGAACAATGGATGTTCAAGTCTAGACCTGCTGACTTTTGGGGTTTTCATCCCCCTCCTTGTCTTTTACGTGCCATGGACAACAAGGACAAGGCAGCAAGGAAGGGGCTCAGATTATGCAAGAAAGGAAAAGTGAAGAGTTACTTCGGGCTGCAATCCATCACATGTGCCTTTGGGCAGAGGACCTGCAGCATCCTTTATGCTGTGTTGTCCGTGGCTTGGGGCTCCCTTTTCTGCTGTGGTCCACACACCACCATGTTCAGACGATCAGGCTGATAGGCAGCGTGTCTTCTCCTAAAAGGGCTGAGAGGCAGTGGGTGGTTTTGGAGCGTGGCCCCGGGTCTGCTGGTTCTGATCTCGTGGCTGTTCTCTCTGCTGTGAGGGTGCAGGGTGTGCCCCCGCTGAGGAGCAGATGCCAGAGCTGTGGCGGCCTGGAGTGCAGGCTGTACGGCTTGGGCAGGATTAGGAGCGGGTGACAGATGCACAAGGTGGCCTGAGGGCTTGGAGAGGGGCTGGCCAAGCATAAATACAGCAGCGGGCGGTGAACACAGCTTATACTGCAGGATTCAGGAGCTGGAGAGATCTGGGGGATGCAGGAATGTGGAGTGGGGAGGGGGAGAGGATTCAGACCCTGCTTGTGAAATGGAGGAAGGTAGCAGATGAGGTTTAAGAAGGTGCAAGAGACACAGCCCCAGTTAGGGCTGTTCAGAAGAACCAGTGTTACAGCAGTGTGGTGAAATTCCGGTTTGGGAAAACACAGTCAGGTCAAGACAGCATGTGAGGAAGGAAGTCTTGAGCTAAAGGATGGCAGGATTTCTTCAGATATGTGAGGCTTTTGACTGTATGGATGTTGATCGCAGCTCCTAGCGTTACTGATGCCTTTTGCTGTCGCCCTGCGCGCAGCAGACGCTGTCCCCGCTGTTCCCGGGGAGCCCGCAGGCGGGTTAGGTCCAGCGGGCGGCACGGACCGGCGTGCAGCACTCCCACCCGTTTCGCTGCTCCGAACGCAGACGCTGGGTTTGCGCGTCGCTGTGTCCAGGCGGGCCGGTGCGGGTCCGGCTGCAGCCGCGGGCCGCCGGCGCCCCCTCCCGGGGGCGCGGCAGGAAGACCCGGCACGGCCGCTCGGCGCCTCCGGCGGCTCCGCCGCACCGCGCTCCCCGGGCAGCGCGTACCCGGTGAGCCCGCCCCGCTGTCACCTCGGGGGTGGCTGTGTCCGAAGCTCAGCTCGCCATGGAGCGCTAAGGAGCACTGAGGTCTCTGCCGCAAAGGGGGAGGAGAAAACCGGAGCCCTGCTCCGTCCGAGAAACTTTCCCCACAAACTGAGAGAGACGGGATTCTCTTGAGGCGCAGACGCGCTGTGTAAAGGTGCTCGGTGTTGCTTAGCTGTTCTCTGTCTGCTAGTGGGCTGCTCAATATGTTGTAGGATCCTGAAATCTGTAAAAGTTCCTGGTTTTCCAGTATATGCACTAGAAGATATATATGCACTCGCTAAAATATTTTTCTTCCCCTGCTTATTAATTTTCCATTATTTAACTGATTTGTTTTTAATGTTAAAAATCCTCCTCATAGGATCCAACATTGCTGGTTCTGTTTTTATGCCAGACTTCAAGTAGATGATACAAGATTCTGCAGCAACCTGTTTAGAAAACCTCTAGCCAATCTTTGTGAATGGATTTAATGTAGGTAGGCTAGTTATGTATAGCCATGGACTTTTTCTTTCTTTACTTTAGTTTCCTTTTTCGTTTGTTTGTTTGTTTGTTTGTTTGTTTTTTCTTTGATGGAGGGTGAGAAGTCCAAAGAAAGCTTCCAGCTTTCCCTGCAAAATAAGTTATATTTCTGTTTAGATAGTCAGTTTGGGCAGCTTCCTAAACTGAGAGCTTCCAGGAGTCCAAAAGTAGTGAGTTTTGCACTGAAATTGAGGTCTGGTTTGACTATCCATGTCTCAAACAAATAAACTGACAAGGATGTGGGCACTCGGCGGTGTTTCCTTCTTCGCTTCCTTTGAATCTTTCTTTTCTAGTAATGAAAGTCTGGGGTTTAGTCACTAACCCTCTTTGGCCCTTTATATGTAGTACAAACTTGTGAATACTGCATATTGTATTGAAACACAGTTTTGTTAATTCTGAGATCAGAATTTGTAACTTGCAGAGTTGCAGGCCTGTGTGGTGCCTCTACCTGGGGGTCTTTACGAGCCGTGCCAATGTTAACCTGTCGATAGTCTCACTAAGAACAGTAACAGTGTCTTGAGGCACATCACGCTGTTGAACACTTACTATAACCTCTCCTTAATGTGTGTATCTCTGTTTTGAGCCATCTGAGGGGGCAGAGATACAAGAAATCCACTGAGTAGAGAAAAAATGGAAGATTGGGGTTTGAGTTGTGCTTGTGTTTCATACAGCCTGTGTGCAAGGTAGTCTCATGGACAGCGGAATCCAACTGTTTGGGAGGGTGGGAAGAGGGACTGGGAATACAGCGAGGTCAAGAGTCACTGTGTAACTGCATCCTAAACACCAAGACTTATAATGCAGAGACAGTGCAGCTTTTACTTATACCCTTCGTACTTTCATTTACACCCATTCACAGAGCTGGAGCCAAACATTATCTGCTGCTTTAGCAGAGCCCCTTCTCCTGCAAACCCTCCCACTTCTGTCCTTGGGTCTTCTCAACAGTGCTCTTCATATTTTACTGCCTGTACTATAACTTTTGTCTCTATCCCTGTCTTTGATTTGCAGATACTCTAACTACAGGAGGTTTATAAAGCTGTTCAAATGCAGAATATTGTAAAGGTCGGTTTTCCTCTGAACACTTTCCTAAGCCCGATATCCAGAGTTCTCCACCAGTATTTCACTGCCTCAGGTGAGGAATAGCATCATTAGATTATTCTCATTACAGTATTAGGCACCATTTTTGTGCTTCTCTCTGCTAGACACTGAAACAGGAAAGTTTTGCAAAGATTAATGATTTAAGGGTGCCAGGAACAATTTCTAAAGAGCGAAGGACTTTAATAAAGGTGGAAACAGCAGAGAACTTGGAAGCGCCTAGCTACCAATATGAGGAATTGACTGGGAAAGCTGACACTCTTCTAGACCTCACAGAGACAGATTGAGAGGGACTCTAATGGGTGTTACAAGAATTGGCTTCAATTATCTCTCATAAAATTTGCAGTACGTTCTGTCAGAGGGAAGTCGTACTTCTTGACAGCATATGAGATTGCTGCAATTCTGACTGGAATTTGAATACTTGCCACAGCCAGTAAAGTAAAGCAGAGCACTCCTCTACCTTTGTCAAGCTTGTCTTGTCATTTAACTAGGATTTTAATTTTTAAAAACAGTGAAATTCTTGTGTGACCATATTTTCAAATAGATGACATTATGCAGAAGTAACTGGAGGTCCTAAGTGCTTCAGATTCTGCACATGCAGCTTGGCATCTTCAGTGGTGAGTGATTTGTCTTCCTCCATCCTGCACTCCCCTACAATGGGTGGTGGCTCACAGGACACCAGAGTAGGAGAGCGGCTAATATGGTGAAACCTGAGTGGCCAGTGATTTCACACTAAGGTGATTTTGCAACTGAATGCAATATAGAAAACTCATCTTGGGAGACTTCCTACTTGATGGTAACTTTAAAAAGCAGCTCTCAAAGTAAAATTCCAAGCAAGAAAAAAAAACCCAACTCAGTTGTATAGGATGCAATGTGACTAGCAATTTTCCCTCATTTTTGACAAATTAATGTGTAAATTTTTACTCCTTTCTGATTCTCACTCTCTTCTGAAACATTTTTTCCTGCACCTGTCATGGGAATTAGTAAATATAAGCGCTTGATATTTCTTCCGCGTTTGGCCTGGCAACTTTACACTTTAGAGAAAAATTGCTGACCTCTATCTTTATTTCTGAAAATGCTGATTTAAAAAACTTCACCTGTTTGCAAAAATGTTTATCTTCTGAAAAATATGTTATGGGGAAAAAGTTTCAAGATGGTCTGTACTATGACTTAACAGTTTGGAGGATTTTTTTTTTTCCCCCCCTGCTTAAAACCACTTTGCACATTTTTTTTCAAGTTAAAACTCTAATTTTATTATTTTTTAATCTTTAGATTGAAATGGAATACTTCGTTTCCTGAAAAAGATCTTTTATCTGAAAATATCACCCGTCTTGAGGTCTTTGGTGTTTTATCCTAATTCAGGGAACAGTCAAATAAAAATCACCGTATAAAAATTGTTAGTAAGATAGGAAACCATTTCCCAGCTCTGGCCATGGGCACCTGAGTCTCATGTTCCAGACATTTCCATTATCACTGGAAGTTCTTATACTGAAGACTCTGGATCAAGTAATAATTTTGCCATATGTAGAGGAGAAATCTGATTTGTGTTTCTGTTGTCCCAGGACATTGTCCTCCCAAAGATGATGTTGTCTGAGGTCTTCAGCAGGTAATTGGTTATTCTTTTTCCATCTTCAGCCTGAGTAACCTGAACTGAAGCAGCATCTGAAAGTCCTACACAGTTCTGTAAGACATTATGATGAAATGACATTAATTATTTTTTTTTACTAGCTCTGCTGCCCGAACATATGTCGTGAAAGGAATAGGAGGTGAAGGCATCAGCAGGCATCTTGTCCTCTGTATATAATGTTATCTTTTTACAGTGAAAGTTTCAAGTTCATTCATGGTAGAAATATTCTGGGTACATCAGTTACACCAATGCTCATATGCTTTGTTTTTCTTTCAGATTAGGCTTGTTGAAAAGGGAATGGAGGCTGTTCAGCCTGCTTACATTACTTCGGTGTTTGTGCCCTACCTTCTGTGTCTTGTGAAAGGATAGGAGGAATGTGAATGAAATATGGGGCCATATTTCCTAAGTACATTGTCAGGACTCAGAGTCTGGATTACCTTACAAATGACATTCAGCAATTTTTTCAGTCTTTCCTGCTTCTCACTGTCACTTTGACTTTGATACCCTTTTTATTAGAGACATCTTTCTTTTGTAGCCTGAGTCTTCAGAGTTCCTGTTTCCCATGTATCTTGTCCAGTTGTTGCCTCTTATCACATATTCAGAGTGCTCCTGGGGCTGTTTGACTTTTCTCTTTGTTAGTCACAAAGTATCTGCTATATTGGTGTTCCGTCTAAGGGGTGTCTAAGGGCTCCTGGGAAGGACATGAAATCTAAAATTACTCATCTCTGTCTTCAGATCATCTTGATAGTCCTCCAATCCCAGTGCACAAGATCAGGATACTTTGCTTTATGCAGATGAACGTTACTATCTATCTGAAGAACAAACAAGATTCCAACTCCAGCTCAGTTAGGTACTTCTGAGGGCAAGCTCTCGTCCTTCCCGTCAGCAGGTATGAATCTGTGCTGAGAGGATGTCTACTTATAGCTTACATCCTGGTACCTAACAAGCTGGTAGCTTGCTGGAGGTTGTGATTTAAGATTATTTGCCTTCAAAGTTCTGCAGGGTAACGTAAATTTAAAAGATTCCCTAGGGAAAGAGGTGGAAAGGTTCACAGGAGGGAATAATGGAGGTCTGTTCCAAACAGACCAGATTAGCTTTAGAACACTTACCTAGAAATCAAACGTTTTTAAACTGTCTGTCCAAATGCAGAGGTAACATTGACCCAGTCAAAGAAGTAAAGACTATCAAACTGGATTGTGTTTCTTCAAACGTGGAGTTTATTTGTGACATATTTGGTAAGATAAGGAGAGCTACAGTATTACAGCATTGTCCAAGGGAAGGGGTGGCCTGTTACAGAGCTCCATTTGTCTCTTCCACTTTTGGCCATTTTCATCATCTGGCCTTGCAGCTATTGACCTCCCCATGAATACTGTTGCCTTGAGTACCATGAAAAAGTATTACTCTCTCCATAGATACTGGCTTTAACACTTAGGCTTGCATCAGACAGGCGAGATGAGATTTGCTGCTATTTCCTTATTTTCCTACCGCACAGAACAGATGTTGAAAGGCCCTCTTCTTGCTTGTTACCTGGAGATCCCATCCTCTGTGGGTGACTTGGACTGGCCCAGCAGCGATCAAGATCTGACGCAACTAGATTCCTCAGCAGGACACTGGGAGTTGGAATAGGCTGAAGAGTAGGGTGAGTGGACAGTGATCCCCGGAGCATGAAACTAAACCGAGTCCTATTGTGCTGCTTTGCTATGCTTTTTTTATGTATATGCCTAAGCGGAGATTTTCCTTTTTCCATCCCCTTTCCTGTTTTGCAGTCTCAGTATTGGTGACTCTATGCTTCTGAGAATTTAATGTTTCCGAGTGGAGAGCACCCGGTGTCAGTGCTGACCCTCACAGTGTGACGTTTTTTAACTACAACCCAAAATAAAGTGTAGCTCAAGGAAGGGGCTTAGGTTTTGGTTTTTTTTGTTTTGTCTTGTTTTCAAAAAATATTCAGCTGGATTGATCCTGGCAGCAGGCAAAGACTGCAGATGAAACAAGTCTTTATGATCCTTTCCCATCTGTTCACCTGCATGTGCCAATGCTTTTATTTTTGAACCAGGGAGCACCTCTCTCTTCTGTCTAAGTACTTCTGGGCAAAATGAGTGCTGATCAGTGGTGATAACTCCACAGTTCTGCAATAATCCAGAAAGCCGTTATTCAGAAATGAGTAGTGTCTCTCACAGACATCAGGGGTATTTTGGTGTCCTTGAGATTCTCCTTTGCTTTTTCCTCTGCTTTAGATAATATTTATTTTTATTTCTGCTTCTTTTTTGCAGCTGCCAGCAGAAGTTTATGCAGCCTTGAGTCTTGGAGGTCAGATGTTGGTATTATGAGTCCTATTTTTGCTCTTAATACTGGCAGGGCACCCACAGGCGGTCTGAGATGGCTCCAGTTCATACTGTCCCTGGTTGTCATGCCTCTGTGCTAGATAGAATAACTCTTCCTCTTGACTAGCTTTCCTGATTATATTTTTTTTTGTGTTTTCAAATGGCTTCTCTTTTTCTGGATTTAAGCCACTCGATAATAACTAACAATGCAAATGGCGGGCAGTTACAGTCAGTCTTCTCTTGTGCTCCCTTGGTTCTAAGGGGATCTGACATAAATACAAATAATATAATTACAGTGTAATCTATTTGTGGATAAAGTTCCTAGTCATGCTGAAGATTTCCCAGCGGGAGCAGCAAGGAGGATGTCAGTGCCATCCATGCTAGGAAGAAGTAGCACCATCCTACTGAAAGGAATTTTTACAGTTGCAATATCAGTCCCTTTGGAGTTGCTGTTCTCTCCTGCTCTGGAGGGAGTGGCTGCTGGTATTGTGGAGGTGAATTGTAGATAACTGTGATATCTTTTGCCAAAGACTCACTATGGCCTGGGCCCGAGGGCTTCGTGCATGGGTTTGTTGCACTGAAAAAGGCTAAACATTTCCCTGCAATCACCTCCCTCTGTCTCAAACGCCCACCAGTAGTAGGACTTGGTCAGGCTTCCTGTGTTATAACTTCAGTACACCTAAAAAATAAATACATCTGGATTTTCCTGAAAATAAACATGGAAATAATTAAAATTCAAAGTTTGCAGAGATTGAAGGCTTTTTCCCCATTGGCCTCAAGGACTCGGGCCCCTGGTGATGTGACTGGGATGTATTACAAATGCCTTTTCAAGTCTCCTGAGTCTTTGCTCCACATGAAGCTCTGTTGAGAAGTGAGGGCGAGGGGGGAGGAGGAAGAAACAAGGCGGTAGCTTTCCTGCAGAGGAGCTCCACTTTCTGTACCAGTGGTAGCACAAGCCCAGAGTGCAGGTAGGAGGTTGTTGTGATCTTGTCTTGTTCCCTGGCATTGGACGATGGCTGTTGCTACAAATCTCCTTTTGACATGACATCCAGTCTTCCACACTCAGTGTCTGGCTGGTTAGAGTATCTGCCCTCCAGATATATTGTATTGCTTTTATTGTTATTAAAATTAGAATAATCATTTCCAACAGGAAGCCTACCAGATATCCTCATTTAATCAGAACAGATCCCTTTTTTCTCTGTAACATCCAGCTGTCCTAGCACTTTTCAGAGCAGACCCATTAATCTCAGTTTCCTTGGTGCCGAGATTCCTGAAGGTTGTCAAGAATCGCTCAATAAAATTTGCATCTCTGATCCTTCAATCAGAAGTGAAGTATGACTTGAAGCTCTAGGAAATATTGGTTAGTGCTCTGAACTTCTTTAATAAGGAAAGGAACTGATACTCTATTTGCAAGGAAGTGCTTCAATCCCATCCCTGGTGTGAAATATTTTTAAGAGTTCATTATAGAAGCATTTTTGGATTATCTTTGATTTAGTTTGTGCACTGTTTTCTCAGACTATAGGAATGCAGTCTAACAGAACTGTAAAGGAGAAAAAATACACATTTTTACATACTGGAGGGATGAAAGACTGGGCAGGGAGCTGCCTCTAGCTTGACATTGCAAGAAGGGAAGTTTTCGTTCGGAATGATAGCCACTGTTGAAAATGAGACTGATCCACAGACTCTGAGTACCGTGGAAACTAACTCCTTGTCTTTGCTAACAGCATAAACAATTAAGTTGGGAGGATGCTTGAAGTTATTTTTATTCTAGTCATAAAAGCCTGGAACATTGTATAATTATTTTTATATCAAGTATTTTATAGTATTTGGTTTATCTGTTTTCACCAGATTGGTTTTAATTGAAATAGTGTATTTAATGAACAGAAATTCTTGGTGCGCATAAGCACTCGGTCAGGAAAAGGGAAGACTGAGATATATAATTACAGTCAGTGACCAATATGGGTACTTCCTGTCCCACAGAAATCTGCCACCCTGCTTAGATATTTGTTGTCCCCTATAATTATGGCAAATCTTTAAATCCATTCAGATGTCATTTAGATGCTCTGGGGGCTCGTGGTTGTTGTTTTCAAAAATTGTCCCAGGGTGTCTAATTTCCGTTTGGCAAGATAGCCATGGAGGGAGAATATAGATTAGATTTAAAGTCTCTGGTGACTTCCCACAGCAGCACCTTATTTCCGCGTATTTAGTTGACTAGAAAAGTATATTCTCATAAATGGAAAGATACTTTTTGATAAAGCTCATTGTCTATGTTGTTTGCAGTACACAACAAATTCCTTGAAGAGTTAACGAAACAGGCCCTAATTTGTTAGAACTGCTATTGAACAGGCGCTTTTGATCCAGTCCAGCACAACAGAAGTCCAAGGAAATTCCTGGCAAAAAATATTTGAGCAAAATAGCAAATTTTTGGGGCATTGTGGTTTGCAGAGTACATTACAGCTGGCATACATGGCTATGATGGTCTACTCACACAGGGACATCCTGCTGTCTGGCCAGAGGTCAGGGTAAATTCAGTAGACTCTGATGCATAGCTGTGCAAGGGAGGGCTCTGACAAGGGAGACTAAAGCCTTTTTCATCCAAAAGGGAAAGAAATGTTGTTCCAGACAACTGTTCTAAACAAAGTATTTAGTGTGTGTTGGGGAAAATGAATGTGAGCTGTTAAAAAGGAGCTTTTATTGTCAAAGTGCAACAAACACGAGAGAGGAGGAGTATTGACCCATGGATGGGGCGTCAGTCACAGTATATTTTAAACAGCCAGCAATAGTTCCTTTCATACATAAAAATAAAGATCTGTGGGTCTTATCCAAAACCCATGGAAACAAATGAGATAATTTTCATTGACCTTTGAATTAGCAGCCATAAATAGGTGGGTTTTCTCTTTCCTCATTTGCTGGAGAGGAATAGGACATTCTGGGTTTCATAGCTCTTTGAGCTAAGCTGCTGAAAGACTGCATCTGCTAATAGGCACAGATCCCTCTTTACTCTCATTCTTGGGACAAAGAGCACTGCTGGTGCTGGGGAGAGCTGCGAAAAGGTGAATAGTAAGAATGGCAGCCTCCAACATGCCTAAGCATGAGGAAAAGATTTTTATACTGAAAACTGCAGTTGGGATAACTCTGATGTCACTTGTGGGGGGGAAATGAGAGAGTTGATTTTTTTCCTTTTTTTAATGCAGGAAAGGAATGAATTTTCAGGTACCTGCTCTGACTTTCTTTATAACATGCTCTGAAGCCATGCGTGGCAGTGAGCCTAGAGCTTTTGGATGAGCAGTAAAACATCTTAGAAAACCATTTTCTTGATTTCAAAGCAATGTGTGTTTAAATGACAGAAAGTGTAACGTGCCTGACTGACTGAATGCAATGTGTGCAGTTCTGCATGGAAGAACCTGTCTTTCAGTATATTTACAGAAGGCTGTTCACTACGCAAGTAGTAATCTCCTACAGTGTTATTACTGTATTGTGGTACTGTTGTTCCTCATGGTACTAAAAATCAGTGCCATCACTTTAGTGCCTCTGCGCTAGCAGGCGTAGGGCATATGGTATCTTGAGCAGACAAAGGACAGATCCTGTGTTGGCTTCCCAGCATGATATTGGCAATCCTTCTGCTTGAGGGTAGATCCCAGTCCTCACATGTCCTTGCAGACTCTGTCTACGTGGATGGCTAACTCCCTCTATAAGAGGTGCCTGGAAATGTTTTGGATCTACACACAGTGGTCCCTGGTTTTCTTAACGTTTCAGTCCAGTCATTGAGTTTTGTCCCTCCAGAAATACTTAGCCAGCATTGGGAATCAATCTCCTGGCACCCTATCCCATCTCCCACAAGCAGAAAACATCTCCAGTTGGGCCTGAATTAGTATGTGACCATGATGTTGTATTCATCTTTAAAATCATTGCTGAACTGTTCTACTGACACCTCTTCACTTTTTGGATGCTCCAAGCTCCCTTGCTGGCTCTAGAGGGGTTGTTTTTCTCAATCTTCCTGTTGCTTTCTTAGTACTGTTCTCCTGAAGAGAGCAGAAAACTAGCACATGTAGTGGAGTCAAAGCAGCCACAGCAGGTGTAGCAGTGTGATGATTTCCTTCTTTGAAGAAGAGGAGGTTTGGCGCAGAAAAGAAGATGCGTTGTAACTTTCTGTATGAAACAGAACAGCAGCAGCAATGACAGTTCACGAAGCAAGAATTAGTAGGACTTGGGTAACTCGTTCAGGCTGAGTGCATAATTAATGTCACCTTTTCCATATTAAAAACATTTTTTTTCCTGCTTCGTTAGAGTGATGTTTGAAATCCTTTGCATTTGGAGGAATTAAGAACAATGTACCCAAGAAAATATTCTTCTTCAAGACAGGAGGCACCAAGAAGTGCCCGTAGAGAATGCCCAGAGTCTAACATCAGAGCAGCTTTGGCTGGGTGATGAGGGTTGGATTTCCAAGGTAATGGAAGGGAGTATATGTTATACTGCCCCAAATAATTATCCGGACTTGATTGTCCAAAAGGTTTTTTGCAAATCGAGCTAATATTATCAGTCTAGGTAAAGCCTTGGGCATTAGTGTTGAGTGGAAGACAACTCTTTCTAGTCTCTGGTTATGGCTTCATTCTCTGGAAACTTTTTACAACTCCAAGGGTAAGAATCAATTAACCAGATATTCCTAGAATCGACCAGTGATTGCTTTTGCTTGAGCTGAATTCAACTTTCATTCCTACTCTCTCACTTTTCAAAGTTTCTAAAAACTAGCTTAAACACATTTCAGAATATAGGTTTCTATACAAGCTTTCAACCTACAACAGAAATGAGAATTTTGCCTTGTACAAATCTCCTTTTTTGGGGGGCAAGGGAAGTGAGTAGGAAGGACAAGTGCAACATGCCCCTTGTGTAGCTGAAACCTGGAACAGGCATGAGAAAAGTTTCTAGATCATTCTCTCACAGTAGCTACCATTGTCCTTTCACAAGATTACATTCTAGAAAACAAGATACCGCTGTACTGCTGTGTGAAATGTATGGGATCTGTTCTGTGTCTGTTATGCAAAATGGTATGCTACAGATCGCATCCATGCAACTAGGTTTTCTTCCTTTCCAAAACAGATTGAAAGGATTGCAGCCTGCCTCCAGGGAACCACCCCTGGCTCTTGTCGTCACCCATTGTTCCCAGGCACCGTTTGGGAAAAAGCATGATAACAGTTTAAACAGCATGGTCAGTATTTGAAACCATGCCCTGGCCCTCTTTTATCCTCAAATACAGACCTAGCCATGCACAATGGTGCCAGAAATAGCTGTATTATTGAATCATGTGCGTCAACAAACCTATGTCAATGTAAAGCAATGCTGGACTATTTCCTTCCTTTATGTTCATAAAGGAAGTTCAGAGGCCTGGCCATCAACTCCTGCCAGGTAGCTGCAAATGCTGCTGTTCATCCTCTCAAGAAGATAATAGAAGCTGCTTGATATGTGAACTCCAAAGCATGATTCTCTTTCTTTACCCTGAGAGGACCTACGCAATAGGACTTTAAGGTAAGTGATGGTTAATTTCAGGCATGCAGCTCCGCATGAGGCAGTCATGCTCATGCTCAGAGAGAAGTACTTACACCTCGACTGAGCGAACTGGGAAAGTAAGCTTGCCAGGCTGAATGAAGACAGTGGGGAAAGTCCTGCAGATAGCCATGTCCTTTGATATAAACAAACCGGAACAGTGATTTATCTCATGCCCTTATTCTGTCCATATTCTTATGTTCTGATTCTGTCTATTCTAGCCCTGAAAGCAGGGCTTTGCTCATTAATACCAAGTTCATATTCAGCTGGCAGCATCCCAGTCTCCAAGCATAGCCTTGGAAGATACAGATGGTTACTTGCAGTGCAGAAGAAAGAGCCAGAAGGTGATAGTTTTCCTTCATGGTACTGTGAGTTAAGCATCCTTATGCCTATTTTCTTTAGGGAGAGGCAGGAGTTTCAGAGAGAAAAAACTCGCTCATTTTGCCCCGGAATAAGAACAGTGTTTGAACGTTTATTTATTTATTTCTCATAAAAAGGAGTTGCTCTGAATTTTCAGCCAGCTCCTGTTTCAAGCATTTCTTTGCAATTGTAGGACAGCTATTTCCTGTTCTACAGCAAGTTCCTGTTATTTAGGAGAAGCTGAATTTATGATGTGACTTTTTTGTACCAGCACCCAGCATTTTAGGAGAAATACTCTGTGCTGTGAAGCATATTATTAAATTGCATTTGCTAGTAATGCAAGAATGTGCTATCACAAAGGAATGGAGATTCATTTGCCACCTGCTCAGAGAACCTTGTTTGCTGTTGAGCAGTCTGGGTCTACAGCAACTTGTTTTGCCTGTCATTTAGATAATGTTTGAATCACCCTCCTTTTCAAATGCAGTGACAGAGGGCTGTAAAGCACTCAGTAATTCGCTGTGATCTTGATACGGGGCAGGTCCACTTTTCTGGCTCTGTTAATTTACTGTGACTGGCTTGTGAAGGCTCTCCAGTGATAAAGTTTAGGAAACAAGTAAAAATAAGAGCTCTTCTTCTTCCAGATAAATCTGAGTTAGTAGTCAAGCAATCACTTTGGGAAGCCTTAAGATCCAGTACTAATTTGTAGCTTCAGCTTAAGCATGCAGCCTTTGGTTTTCAGATCTCCATCTGTCAAGGTAACACTTCACAGGGGTGTCATAATGAGTGCAGAGCTCTTCATGACCTCATGTGGTAGGTGTTACGGGCGAACACTCTTTCATCATTAAAGGGGTGGGTGAGAATCATGGAATTTTAGTGTAAAACTAACTTACAATGCATACACAGGACCAAAAATGTTTGTAACACTTGGATGCTTTTTGTGATGTGGAGCCGAACCTTTTGAACTCCAGCCAGCATTGCTGGTCATGCTCCTGACATGCCTCCTAGCTGATTCCATGGAGATTTCCTTCCATTTTCTACAGAATTCCTCCTCTCAGATGGTGTTTCATATTCTCATGACTTCAGTCCGCCTGTTCTGAAATACCAGCATGCCTGCTGGTCACTCCTGTATGCTCTAGTGACTCAGTAATGCTGCTCTCTGGCTGGTGTGGGATTTCCTTCTGTTTCTCAGGGATACAGTGTCAGCTTAGCTGTCCTGAGTTTGCATGCCCTGATAGCTTATTTCCTCATCATTTGCCAAGCCACATCTGCCTTTTCTCCTGCTCCTACCCCAGACCTTCTGTCTCTCTTTTGTGATGTTACACTTCCAGTGCCTTGTCAGTTCACATGGGGAACTCAGTTGAAGCTGAAGCAAAGGTGGTTGAAGGAGGGAGGGAAAGGATATATTCATTAAATTACAGGGACTCTCGAATCAAAAAAACAATATTTATCACTGTAGCTTTTCCGCAGTTTGTGGGTGGGAAAGGTGGTCCTCTTGTTTAGGTCAGAGACTGATTTTTCAGGGCTTTTACAGTAAATGAAATATGTCCTTCAGAATATATGATTGTATGCAACGTACCAGTGTTTTACTGCTGAAAAGACTGTTGCTTTTTGCAATGATTTTTGCTTTGCTTCAATTTCACAGCCCTCGGGAAGTTCTAACAGTGGAAGGAAGGCAACCTGGGTAGAACGTCACTGTTCCCACTGCGCAGAACCTTGCAATATACTTGTTCCTGCAGTCCTTCACCTTTCACAATCAGTCCTGCATGCTCCGTGTGAAGGAAAAGGAAATGAGCGTAACCAGGAACCTGAGAGAACCCAATTCTGAATCCATGAGATTGTTTAAGTATTCTGATGTGGTAGCAGAGTTTCTTCTTGATGAGAGAGAACCTATTAGCTAAGTGTTCTTCCTAATGGAGTTTTCCACAGCCCATACATTTCTTTACTATGCCTCTGTTTCACATCCCTCTGCTGTGAGCAAGATTTCTGCTGCAGAACTTTCTACCTAATATTGGGCTGCCCCAGCTCACGCGTAAGCCTTCTCCCCTCACCTGTCAAAGGCATCTGGTGTGCCCATTGTACATTTGTTGTACCATTGGCTTCCCTGGATGGACAAACTGAGACGCCAAGGGGAGTATGTGACTTACGGCCCCACAATGAGACAGTTACAGGTGAAGAAGTAAAGATTGCACAAATGTACTCTCCAGCACTAAACCAGTGAGAATATGCACTATCTCTCGTGCCACAGAAAGATCATAATGAGAGACAAAACCTGCTACCATAAAAAGAGCAATTTAGGGTATGTGTACTCCCTGACATTTGGAATGTTCTCTTCCCATATATAAGAGATCTAAGTGGGATCATATATTTAGTAGCTCTTATATTTAGCTGCAGAGTGTCAAACATAACAGGAAATTGTGGAAGTCTGATGCAGAAATGATGATGAATGTGTGGTAACATTGTGGGAACTCGCAGACCTGAATGCTGAGTTCACATTTAGTCTACTAACGTGCAGTGTACACACCGTGTACTTCATTATAGCAATTTTCTTGTTAGGTGTCTTTTTTTTTCTTTTTCTCTTCAGCTTGTAATACTGGTTATTGATCTTCAGCATTTGTTCAGGCTGATAACAAAGAACAAGTGAAGTACAGTTACTAATGATTATTCAGTACTTTCCATGTCCATTGCCCAGTCGTTAATCTTGCAAAGCATTTTAACCTGTAACATGACAGATACAGTTTGTTTGATATGACAGCTTTGAAGGTAAAATGCTTTTGTGCTCAGTGCTCTGCAGCTTTAAATTGAGCAGACGCTCATTTTTACTAAGGGCCATTTTGTCCCTTGAAGGCTACAGCCTTTACCACTCGAGGCAAGACTTTGTCCTTTCACCAGCTGCTTCACTTTTCTCCTTTAATCATTTTAGCTGGAACTTTTACTTTACAGTCTGTGGAAGAGCAAAATGCTAGCTTTAAAGTTAAAAGTTTTCTGCTGACATCCCTCTGACCTATTCCAACCACATGTCTGAGTGATGCTTGTTTGATTAAAATAAATAATTTTATTTTAACCATGGAATTAAAAAAATGTGATACCTCAGATAAACATTACTGGGATCATGGAGCAAGAGAGAAGAAACCAGGCGTTGCTACAGAACCTGCATTTTACCTTGTTTTTTCACTACAACGGTTTCTCATGAGAATAATCTCATTCTTGCTGTGGTAAGCCAGGACCCTCATCTTCCTCCTCATATCTTTCTCACAGTTTGGGCAAGAAGCAATGTATGTTACAGCTGATCATGACCTACCTGAGGGAAGGCTCACAGAACACCTGAGCTCAAACTTCCCCTCACATACTAGGGCATCAATTCAGCTTTTTTTCTCTTTCTCTTACTATCTCTGATGAATTGAAGAATCTCTGAGACTTCCATTCCTCTGATAATTTTGGATAAAAATAGGCAGTAAATTGGAGAGAAAGGGAAGCGATGATGATGGCTATGATGCTATGACTGTGTTAGATTCATTGTCTTATGAAACCATGCCTCAAGATTATTCCGGCTCATTCTGTACACACAGACAACTCCTTACAGAAGTGCAAAAGTTCAGTCTGTCCTACTGCTGTTAGAAAGTGAGAACTTATTGTTATCTCAGTAAATTCTTGGAGTATAATTTTTTTAAGTAATTTAAGGTCCTGTTTAAAAATAGTTAACCACTCATAGCCTTAATTTCACTAATTTGTTTATGGGATTTAGGAAGCTTAGTCTATGAAAGAGGTTCTATGATACACCTGAACAGGTATCTGAGTATCTTTAGGAAACTGGTACTACGTTTCCCTTTGGAAAATAAATCTTGAACATGTGACGTGGTACCCTTCCCCTCATCAGAAACATAATTCTGTAAGAAGAGGCCAGAAAACAGGTTCAGAATGCTTTCCCTCAAACTTCCATAGTAATGGAAAACTAATCAGCCTCAAAGGCTGCAGAGATTAGACTATGCAACAACAAACGTGATACTCTGAGGCAAGTCAGTCCATATCTATTCTGTGTTGTGTTTGTCGTATTTCTTATAGCATCACTGTAAAACTTAAATCCTTCTGGGCATGAATGTTATCCCACTTAATATTATCAGAATCTCCATCCTTGTTGCACAGTGTTGTCATGTTGAGATTAGACTATGCAACATATCTCATGAATATGAATTCTCATGTATTCCTTGCCTTTCACTTCCTTATCTTCCTCCTCTGATGAGGCTTGCTTTCTGCTTCCAAAATGTGCTGGGACGTTTGAGCCTGAATATGTGTCTGTGCAGTCAGCCCATCTGGGTACTCTGGTATGCACCGTCATGCAACCAGCTTTCCCAAACTCTCTACTCCAATTGTTCTGGTTTCCCACCACTCTTTTCCCTCTTTCTGCCAGATGCTGCCTCATTCTGTGTCTCACTTGAGGATATTCAATCGGTTCTACTTTCTGAAGCTTGCATCCCACAGCTGTTATTTGATCTTATTTTCCCCATTTTTTCCCTCCTCCCCCTTTCATTTTTGATCTAGTTCCAGAATTTCATTATCTAATTGATTTGTTCTGGTAGACCTTTAAATTCTTCATCTTTTAATGTGTCTTATGAGGATTGTTTTATCACTTTGGAGCTTAGTGATGGCTGCTTTTCCCATTTAATACATACAGGCTGCCGATCACTTCTACCAGACTTGATCTCAGTCTTCAGCAGTCGCTGTTCAGTCCATGGCTATTATCTGGCCTTTCCCAGTAGTTGCTTGGCTTAGAACCAAGAATGCAAAAGCACACAAATGCCCATGTGATAGTCTGCCATTGACATTATAAGACAATTAAGATCTTATTTTGGAGATTTTCACTCTACAATTGCTAGGTTTTTCTACGTATTTTTGGTTCCAGTTGATTTTTGAGGTTTGTTTTGAGAGAGACTGCAGAAGTTACACTTCCTGCAATAAAAACATGTTCAGTCACCTTCTTGCCAAGTTTCAGTGCGTCATCTTGGTTGTGACAGAACGGTGGTAGACCCTGAGATTCGCATGCTGAGAATATCAGATTTCTGTACAGAACTGGGGTCTCAGTTTCCAATCATCTTGTCTTTGGGTTAAGTGTTTGGGGTTTATTTCTCTTAGCAAGGGGATCTTTGTCTCATCTAGGGCTTCTAGATACTGCTGTAATAAAAGTATAATACACAAGTATTTTTAATGAGCACGTGCTATTTGAATAAACAAGGATGGTGACTAAGAACTTGAAAAAGTTGCATTTTATATGAGTTGCGTCTTAGTAAATTCACATGTATTTATTTAGGTGTTTTAGGGTTCTTCAGACATATTTTTGTCTACTAAGAATATAGTATTGCTTTGACATGAAACATGAACAGCATAGAGGAAGAAGAACACACTGATCAAGTGAATTATGTGATTTTTAATTTTTTTCCGTATAAATGCTACTGATTTCTGTAAGGAATGATTATCCATATTTAGAGGTGCTTGGAGAATGGGATATCTTCTTTTTTTTTTTTTTTTTTCTGGAGAAATGGAAGGAAGGTGATGATTTCTAAGCTACTGTACAGTTCAGGCTTACATTGATGTCTTGCAAGTGTTGAGTGTTGCCCACACTGTGGTGGCCGTGCCATTTTTCTTCTTCTATGTAAAGAACATTATGGCACCACAGTTTCAGTCAAAAGCTGAAACTGCTCTTATTCACAAAGTGTACTTAAACCACTTTATTTTGTTCACTAGGCATGCTTTTCATTATTTTTGTGGGTTAATGAATTCCTTAACTGAAGCTTTGAGTTGCTGTTCTATAGTAATGGAAGAGAGAGTCATACCACTTTGGCCTCCATATTTAACTGGCATTTTATTTTACTCTAACTTCAGGTAGCTCTTTGGATGGAGGAAAAGCCCATTTCAGAATGAATGGGTAAGACTCTCAGCGGATGTGAATTGGAGTAGTACCACTGAAGAAGATGGGGCAACTATAGATTATCTGCTGGATGTCTGACACAATATAGTCATAACAAAATCTGGCTCTCCCAGAACTGCCTTCACGACAGTTCCTCTTGTTAATGGGGCTATATTTCATAGGTTCTTTTAGTCAAGCAGTTCTGGTCTACCTTGAAATGACTGCTCAACGCTTCATCCATCTGCTTTCCTCGGAAGAAATGTGACTCATGAGTCTGTCACAACTCTTTATCAAGAAAGTCCTTAGGGTTTGGAGGGACTAAGAGTGAAAAGGCTACGTTGTTTGACTCCTGACAGAAGAGAAGGCAACTTTGTGGTCACGTTCAGACATGGTTTTGCTGCTTGTTCTCTTTTCATCTGTCCAACTTCATCCATTTAATGGATGAGAGTGGCCTCCCATCTTTGTTGCCACTGAAGTAAATACTGGGGTAATTCTCACACAGGGAGTTTTATATTCCTGCTATGGAAGAAAACTATCACTAAAAGCTTAACTGCAAGGTTGTATAGCTTCCCTGTGACTAAATTCAGATGTTGTTAGCTGCCTGATAGGCAAGAAATAGTGCCAATATCTCACGCTTTTCTCCTGAGGGAGTTCTGTCTCCAAAACTGAATTAGTGGCTTTAAGGACCAAAATCCACCAGGCTTCTGCTGGCTTCCTGGTCTGCTCCAGAGCATGGGCTTGTGCTGGCAGTAAATTTGAGGGTGATGCTGTACTGCAGCCAGCCTTTAGGGTGGGAAATTGGTGGGAGTTTTACCAGAGTCTTCAGTGGGATTAGTCAAACCAACAGTGAAAATCCGCTATACAAAGTGGATTCTGTTATGCTGTTATCTTTATGAGAAACCACATAGGGATCTAACCAAATGACAAGTGGCGTAGGCAGAGTTAGGAAACATAATGCTGGATTTAAAAAATACCACTGCAGAGAGAAAAATATGTAAGGCCATAGATAGACCACCCTCAAAGTGTTCAAAGTGTTTTAAATGGCAGAAGTGCTGGACTGTGATGATAGACATCCAATGTACAAGATGGTTTAATAAAGGGCAAGAAGCAACAGCTGTTTCTGATTTTGTTCATTAAACTTTGGTGAACTGCATAATTTTTCTGAGCCTTGCTTTATTCATCTGTAAGAGATACTTAGAAGCATTGTGGGAGAAAAGAAAATTGCATATGAAAATGTCAGAATATTTATTTTGGTAATAGTCTGAAACACAGTTGAATGTAATGAGATTTATGATTGCAATAAGTACATACTTAGATTTAGTTTTGAATTTTGTCATGAACCTAAAATATATCAACTATACAGATGAAATATTTAAATATTATCTAAATTAATTGAGATTGTTAAAATACATCATTCAGAACATTTTCTTGACAAGAAATTAAACAATTTGACCACCTTCTGCAAAGTGTTATGATAGGAAGAAAACAATTTTTCAACAAACAGTTCCTCTTCTTATCTCTCACTAAGTAGATGACTGACCACATTCAATTGTGTACATCCAAAAGAGAAGCAGCTTCATTAAGGGTATTTATGCACGTTACATGAACTAAAAAGGAGTCAGCTTTGCTTAGGATGAGCCAAGGCCCTAGTAAATTTGAGAGATTTTTAAATACAGAATGGCAAAGTGCATGAGATTATTAGGAAAAGATGGTGGGAAGGGTTACTGGTTTGATAAAGCTGCTTATACTCTGTTTCAACAAGTGAGGTTCTGACCAATTGTCGTAATTACTACATGGTGAAATTCTTTACTAAAAACAAAGGCATTAAGTGTCTGATTTTCAGCTTTGGTAGTTACACCCTGCTTAAATTCTACCTTAAAATTTTAATTATATACACAGTTCTTTACTTCCTGTTCTATTGCAATACATATAACTTCTTTTTGCCTTCTCTGTTAATGTTGGGACTCCATTCTATTTTTTTTTTTTTTTTTAAATATATATATGATTTTTGAAACCAGGAGGACTATTAAAGCTGAGTTGTAGGACTAAATCCTTATCTTGGAAGGGGTTGGACTTTTTTCTTTTTTGATCAGGTGAGCTTCAATAGCACTGTATAGATACATATACATATGCATATACTGATACACTGTATCAGTAGAACCATAATTCTATCTTTGATAATTCTTACATGAAAAGACTGTCCTGTTGGTCAGTTCTGACTATGGTGTTCCTGTAGGATAAGGTATCATGTGAAGTGAACAGAGAAAAGGAAAAGGAAGGTATGCTCCTGGAAATTTTTTTTTTTTTTTTTTGGGTGAACTTTCTACTCAAGGTGAAGCAAAACTTGGAATGTAAAAGCTTAAACTTCAGTATGGATTCTTTCAAACATCTTCATGTGAGGAAAAAGACCCCAAACTATAAAATTGATGCAGACCTCCTTGCCAGCTGCTGTTATTCTTCTCAGACCATACAGAGTCCTTCTTAACTTAGCTCTGCAGTTTATACAGTTTGTATCCACATTTTAATTTTATTTTCCAATTAAAATTTGTAATTATTCATTAAATTAATGAACAACAACAAATAAAACCCATTTAACATGCAGAGCTTCATGTTGGGTGCATTTGCACCAGTCGATGGAGTGGTGTTAATAGTAAAATTAACTGTGAAGTTTAGTATGGCATAGAATCAGGGCCTCTGGGGTGTTATGTTTCACTTTGTTGCTGTATCAAAACTCAGCTGTTACTGGTGGGGGACATTTTACTCCTTTTGCTATGAAATAAAAAGATTCCAAATGTAAGGTCATAAACAGTCATTTCTTGATGAGGTCAGAGTAAGTTTGGGGATTCCCAAAAAAGAGCTTTTATTTCTTTCTTGCTAATCATACTTGGGCTCTTTCCGTTTCACAGAAGAACTTCTGCTGCTTCTCTCTTCTGAGACAATTTTCATTGGAGCATGAGGACCTTTCACAGAGACTGCTCTGTCACTTTACCCATGACTGAAAATGCACAGATAAATGGAGGATGGTGAGAGTGGCACCTGTATTGCACTTAAAAGGGAGTTCTTCAGCTTTAAATATGTGAAGGAGATTCGAAGGCAGACAAGAAACGGGTCTGGAAAGGCTCAGTAAAGTCTGACTGCACAAGGGAATATTTTGTGGACATCATTTTACTGTTCTGCAGTCCTTATAAGTTAATCATTTGTTGCAAGTTGATGCCTTGCTCTTAGAAGAGCGAGGGTATATGTGAATACTCTCCCAGAACCCCTAGTAAGGTTCAGAGCACACACAAGGATTTGCAAAACATTTTGCAAACCTGCAAAAAAGTCCCCCTCTTGGGGAACTACTCCAGTTCTGGAGGCTTCTGTCAAATTATGTTCTCATTGTTTTCATTGCTGTTTAGGAAAAGTGAAACTGTTTGTGAAACCAGGCTTGTGGAGTCCTTTCTTATCCTGGGTCTTCAACTCTAGCGTTACTAGTCAGGTTATTCTGGCTTAATGAGTTACTGCTCATTAGTTCAAACAAACCACCTAAGAATATGTGAGTGAGTGGTTTTTAGCTTGTTCTAACAGCAAACTAAAATGTTTTAGCTTAACTCATCCTGAAGAGAGTTTAAAGGATTGAAGTTTACATTGTGAACCCCCAGAGCTGCAAGGCTTGTTGTGAGTTGGGTGGAAATGTTAAACAAAAATAATTTTTTTTTTTGCAATGGTCTGTATATATTCCAGTATGACACTATCAACTTAAGTGTCACCGGTTGGCTGAGGCAAGCCAATCACAGAGACTTGTCCTCTCCTATCCCTTAAAACCCCTCTCCCCTGCACCGGGAGAGAAAAGGGTTAAAAAGCGGAGATAGGAAAGGGAAGGAGAATTTGTGAGACCTCTGAACGTTTGGAAAACTGAAACAAAGTTTAATAACACCAGAACAGAATATATTATATGCAGGGAAAAACCAATGCAATATTGGAGGGTTTGTACGGGATGGAGCAGCGAGGGTTAAACACGGGTTGAGGGAAAGGAAACGGTACCGCGGCAGAGTCCAAGATGGCACCGGCCACGTGGACGCTGTCATGGAGTGGAACAAATTAGCTGCGGCTGTTACGAATGCCGGGATCCCGCGTGCAAACCGCGAGCTGGACTGTTCCTACCGGTCTGGTTGTGCGAGTTGGAGGAAGAAAAGCAGCAAAAGTGGTGGCTTTAGCGGCAGGGAAAAAGCAGCCCCGAGACGCGGTGTCTCCAGCGGCGAGGAGGGGTCTGTCCCAGGCGGCGCAGGGAGTGGGGTTTTCCGCGGCAACCGCTCCGGCAGCGCGGGGTGCCGTAGCCACAGGCAGGCAGGCGGGCAGGCAGGCAGGCGAGTTCCTCTGGAGGTTTGAGCCGAGGAGACACAGCCTGTAAGGTCCCCGAAGCCAAATCGCGAACCTGGAAAGCCTTTTCCCGGAGAGAAGCTGCAAGCCCGCGGCGCCCCTCGGAGTGCAAAGCAGGAAGTGTATGGGACGCCATCGGAGTGCAAAAGCACGCAAAGAGCCCGCGGCAAACGCAATACGCGCCTCTTAAAGAGACAGATACGCTCGTGAGAAACTTTTATAGCCAATGAGAGGTGCTAAACGTGACATGGGAGGGAATAGTCCAATTGGTCAGTTTAAAACAAACCTTCCAAACAGAAGAACTGTTTTTTTTCCCTCAAACTGGGACATTAAGATACACCAGTCTGAAATAATTTGGGCTCTTTGGTCTTGTGTACATTTTATTTTTAGAACTCAATCTTAAATTTCGTAAAACTTCCTTTTGTCACACAGTTAAATACTAAAGTGGACAAACTCAAGAGAACATGTTCCTTGTAATTTCTTTATGCTTAGTAGATGACCCTTGATTATTTCCTAAGAAATGGGTTTTTTTGCTTGTTTAGTGAAGAGAGTATTGATTATAAGAAAATGAAAGTGAGAAATGACTTGAAATCCACATTATGGATCATCTCTTGGAAACAACTTGGTTTCTTCAGGAAATATTATCTCTTCTGCTGCACTTAACCCCATCCCTTCTGTTACGCTTAACCCCATCTCTTCCACGTTGGGTCTTTCACATTTAATATGCAAATAGGGAGTTGTTCAGGGTAAACTGGAGCATATTTTGGCTCATCGGACATCATTATCACATGAAAAAAAATAAAGCTTCATTTGTCAGAGGCCAGGTTGAGAACCCTGCAAAAAAGTCAGAAAATACAAATGCTTTGTACTGCAAAGTGACAAGATACATATGTCAGCAAGGTCATTTTCACAACTTGACTGAAGGGTACAGCCTAGAAAACAGAGAGCATTGTCGGCGCATGTGCACACTTCATGAACTACTCAGTTCCCAGTTCTCTCTCATACAAAGTTGAAGGCACAAGAAACAACCAGTATGTCCAGCAAGGTCTCACAACTCCTATATGTGGTCAAGAATATTCCCAACCAAAACATTTTGCATTCTTAGCAAAGAGTAAAAATTCTTTAAATCAATTGCACAGATTCAGGGAAAAGATTTCTCCAATTTAACACAATTTAGCTATTTTAATTTTATTTAACCTTTCATAAGAAAATGTAGGTGGATAGAGATAAACAAATAATTTTCATTGAGCATTTCCACAAGAAAAGCGATGAATTTTGGACCATCTGTAGCAAGGAGCACTCTGGACAAAACCCATGCAGTGCTAAGGGACATCCTTACTCACTGGAGTGAGAGTCTTTTGTTGAGTTGAAGAGTCAGTGTTATGGCCTGAGAGGTCTGTGCTTTGTTTGATGACTGTGGGGTCTCCCTTTGTTTTCCTGAGCATTATTTGGCATATGAGACTACATCTCCTATAACTGATCTCCCTCCCAAGAAACCTCTTCTGTTCAGCAGGTGGTGAAGAAGTACAACTTAAGTATTGTGATCACTTTCAGAAGGTGTCTGTCTCTCTCCATTGAAATAGATTAGACCCTCAGGCTATTTTTCAGCTTAATTTTTCATGCATTATATACCAGAAAATTTTTTTTTTTTTTTTTAAATTGGCAAGACTGTCCTGCCAATGCCTTGCTGCCTCTTAATCTGACTCTGTGTGCTTTGCTGCATCAGCCCAGACCAACCTGTTCTTCATGCCTTCCCATGTGCTTTTCTATTCTTTGCCTACAATCTTGCCGGTCCTCCTGAGTATACACCAATTTCCAGTTCTGCTTTGGCACTTGGCTGCAAGTTTGGATGTGGATTAACTCACAGAACTGAGGAAGGTAGCCCAGTTTTTCTAGTGCAAAAAAAAGGTTCTTAGATTTACCCTGGAAGTTTTCCGAAAAGCTGAGCTCTGAGCTCAACTAGTAACAAGGCTCAACAACTCTGATGGCTGATGCTGGTTCAGAACAGGCCTGCAGGTACTTGAGACTGTTCTTGTGAGATACAAAAGGTTTGACCTAAATGTAACTCCCAGCAGCTCTCAGTCTCTGTTGTTCTGCTGATCTTTCTCTAGAAGTCTAAGGCAATTCAAAATGGTGAAGAGAAAACCATCTGTGAATGTAATTATTATTTTTTCGATTAAATCTTAATCTATAAAATCAGTTAAAATAAGGCAAATGTATCACAAAGTTCAGATATGTTAATCATGAATTCGAGCAAGTAAATCACAATTGCAGTTGTCTGAAAATCATAGAATTAAAATGGGAAATAGAGATCTGTCCATTAGGTAAGACATCAAATTAATAGTCAATAATCATGTAATGAAAGTAACACAGCATGAAGACAGACCTGTAAAATACTAACTTCTAGAGAATATATTTTTCCATTTCATGCTAAACCTTTTACAGAAACATTTACAGAAAAATGATTGAGTGAATTAAACATTTTTAACATCAAACCCAAACTTGTTTACCCACAAGCACTTGAAACACATTTAGACTCTATACAATGAATATGATATCATTGATAGGACCCCTCTCAATTTACTTGCTTTTTGATACTGTAGCAGTTAGCTGATTTCGCTTCCTCCTGTAAAATACAGCCTGGCCTTTGCCGGATCTTTTCACCATCAGATGCCTGGCAATTTTGTAGAGCAGGAATTGCATAGCTTATAAATTTAGGAAAAGGTGACAGATGTCTTTTGCGTAAGAACTTGTCTGGGAGTGCTCACATTCAAACACATGCTTAGAACTTCAAAACTTCAAAAGTGTCAGGGGTAATCGTAACGGATGATACTCCACCCTGTAGGAAAAGAGGAAAGAGATACAAATGGTTCCTTAAAGTCGGAGGAAAGGTTCATTCCTTGACGCGCATAGTCTTTGAATGCTTGTGGTAGCAGGCAGTGCTGTGGAGAGCATGCTGACATCATCTGTTGTTGATGACATCATTTTGTGTGCTCAGGCTGGCTGGGTCATTGCTTTGTCTCTTTCCACAGGATCAAGTTTAAAAAGCAGGTGTCACTCTTTTGTGATGTTGCAGTTGCCTGAGAAAGAGCACCATCTTCTGCCTTCAGCTTAACCTTTAAGATTGTGATTCTGGCTTGTACTGCCCTGTAGCACCTCCTTTAAGGGTCTGCTCAAGGATTCAGGAGGTGCAGATACCTACAGCTCTGCCCTTTCCCCCAGCTTAATCTGCTTGTCTTCATAACTGGCAGGTTTGACCCTCATCAGTGGGGAAAACCACCCCGAATCTGGCAGTTCCTTTTCAACATCCCCTGTTACAGCCACAAGCAATGCAGGCGCCAAAAATAAACAAGGAGTGGGATAAACAGGAGGTGAACTTACGGAAGCTGCCTCGGCCCCCTCTTCTTGGTAATAGCTAGAGGGTACCACTTGACACCGATGTGCGGTCATTTTCCCTCACCCACACGCTTACATTTAAGGATCTTGACATGTTCAGGAGTGTGAGTGATGATCCAGTCAATGGATGCTGTTCCTTATCCGTGCTTCCTCAACTATATACATTTTCATATACCCTCTTAATACCTCCTAAAATAGATGTAGCATTCTGGGAACTGTCACATCACCCTTTCACAAGGCAATGAACTAGTGAATTAATAATTTGTAGCTTTAGGCAGTACAGGGTTATAGAGTCACTCCTATCAATTGCCAACCAAGAAAATGCTAATTTGGATTGTTAGTAATAAAAAGTTCATACCAGGTAAAATATTAAAACATATGTGAACATGTAGTCTGACTCTTCTGTGCATCATGAGTCTGATGGGAGGTTAAGATTTCAGCAAATGCACCTCTGTTATTGAACATTTTTTGCATGAGAAGAGCACAAAATACTAAAATATTACTTAAAACTTTATTGTTTAATGCTTCAAAGATGAATCAATGCAAGATACCAAAAAATTTCCTATGGACTCTTGGTTGCAGGACATACACTCACCTTTTAAAACATCATGCCCTTTTAAATTGGCTGGAAGTGACTGTCCTGAATTGCTAGTCAATCCAGAAAGTTGGCCACTAGAAACAATTAATCTAATGCCCACAACTGTAGCCTCGTTTTTAATAATGTAAATTATTTCTCATTACTGCAAGTTATTTTACATTACTAACATTACATTTGTTAACAGCTGAACAGAAAAAAGTTTAAGTTCTTGAGCTTTTTTGACGTTAAGATTCAGCCATCTATTAGTTTAATTTGGTGAAAAATAATTTCTTCCATCTCTAGCAAGGATACCTGTGTCATGGTCCAGTGCTGCTGTGATCATCCATCACAGGAAGAAAGGAGCATTCTCTTCTGAAAATTTCAAAACCTCAGACATCTCCCATCACCTTTCATTCTTTAGACACCCTCCCCTGAGGTTTCTGATACTATGAAGTACCATGTCAGGCCCTCACAGTGGGTTATTATTATTCTGAAATTATTAAACTGGTTTTATGTGACTTAGGACATTCAAGGCAGTAGCTTTTATATTACATTGATGTTTCCAGCTAAGGACTCAGTCAAAGGGCATTTCACCTGCTGACCTGGTCCAGCATCCTGAACATAAATGGAATTAAGATGTAGAAGAGGAATTGCAAAGAGCAGAGGCATCCAAGGAAGGAGTTCAGCCATCCTGTTTACACACGCTGGTGAGGCCCAGGAAATCCCAGCACATTGCAGACGGCTGGAATTGGCCTCTGCCATTTCGCAATCTAGTGGCAAAGACAGGCTGGACTCTGTGGCCACTTGAATTATACACTGCCAGGCACGTGTGTCTGAGCCATAGAGGGCAGAGTCTACTTTGTTTTCGCACAGATTCAAGATACTTTTCTTTTTTTTCCCCCTTTTAATTGGCTCCTATTCAGCACTGATTTAGAAGCTGGCTGCAGCTGACCTGGGTGTGACTAACTGGAACTGGGCTATCCCACCTCTCTTTCATTTCCTTCCTAAGGTCGAGATGTAGTGATAAGCTCCATGAAAGGTAAAGGTTTGCTGCTGGACTGGAGGGCACTGGTGCCAACCTGGTACACCCGTTACCACCCCCGCTTAGTTTTGAACAGTGATTGAATGCGTCTTTACAGAGGTCATTGCTGATATGGAGTCTGGGAAAGAAGACTGTAAACAAAATTTGATCAGGAGGTATGGGATGAACACCTACTTTATCAAATTCATTGTTACAGTACATAGGAGGCGGTGGGAAAAAATAGATTGTACAGAAATGCTCATGAAAGTTATGTTTCCTTTTTCGGTCTGCTCAGAGGACATGTAAATATACTAATGTGTTGCTTGGCTCCAGAGTTTAGCATAATCTTTTCAAACTCTGTCTTGTAACAGTCTGGTTTTTTAAATTCAGAGATAGAACCTGTTTTCTGTCTGGCCATTACCCTGACCATGATAGTGCAGCTGCATCAGCAGCCCTGGCTGAAGGCATTTTTAACGCTGGATGAACATCAGTTGTTCCTACTCACAGAAATCGTAGTTTTACTCTACTGTTTTACAACAGTATGGACAGATACTGGTTCCCAGGTGCTCATGGCCCATGCACAAAGTTGGAATTATAGAAATCAAGTTTCTTTTGCTACAGAGAGCACAGGGACTGCTAAGTCACAGCTTCTGCCTTGCAGAGTCCTGCGGGGCACTGCCTTCTCCCCGGTTGTAACTGGTCTCTTCTGAGCTCAAAGGAAAGCTGTTTGAGCTTACATAAAGTTGTTTGAGCTGTGTGGTTTTGAGCACAGATGAGCACGTGGTTTCTCTGGCCTGTCCTTCAAATGTGGAAGGAGTTATATGCCATATATTATGCTCTGCCATATTTATTTTCTCTCTCCCTCCGTTCTCTTTTCCTTTAGTTATTACTTAGCTGGATTGAGCAGAGAGAACAAATTCTCCCCTGGTACTGTTTCCTGGTGCTCCCCATTTCATCTGTCACTATTCGCTCTCTTGTCTTTTTTAAGCTCCATCACCACAGGACCATGTATGTGTACACAGTACGTAGCACAGTGGTGCTCTGGTCTACGTCACTTTGCACTTTTGTTCAGCCCTCAAAGGTGCTGTAAGCACTGAGGTATTCCACTGACTTAAATTATGCTTGCTTCTTGTTTCAAGGCTGCTCTTTTATTGCCAAACTAGTGCAAAAAAAAATTAGAATACATGAGATGCAGGTTGTAGATTTACGAATACAATACCACAGTTCACAAAATTAATCTAAAAATACACTGTCACTTCACCTGGTACAGGATTATGTGCAGATGAAGCCCAACAATATGTTCTTTATGACAAACATGCATTCCTTTTTTTCCCCTGTAAATTTACAGCACTTTCGACCTTGTCTGTGTGATGCTTTTTTAAACTCAACTGGAGAAAAAATCTCAAGACCAATGTGATTAAATGAATGCTAATCTCATGCTGTCCCAGTTTAATGGCAATTTGTTTTATTTTATCTGAAATTAGGAATGATGTATTTTAAGGTCACACCTTCAAATTGCTGAAATAAGCTTTCATAAGCTTTGGGTTGGTGGGTTTTTTTTGTTTTTTGGGGTTTTTTTAAGGCTTAGCTATATGATCGTTTCACAAGCAGCTGTAGTGTTTTATGCTGGTGCCCCTTCTGTGAATGATTTCCCTACCACAGGCAATGGCCAGAATGCATGCTCTCTCCTAAGACGCTGCAGGTAAATTCTGCCTCTTTTTGTGCATCTTGTAGGGCAAGTTCATCTACTAGACATTGCACTGAAACATCTGAGAAATGTTCCCGTATGCCATTCCAGAGACACTATTGTGAAAGTGGGGACTTCCCAAGAACAATGTTAACAAATAACAAAGGTCAATGACGTCTTGATCCGGTGCAGCTGCTTAGGGGCAAGTCTATGCTTTTACTGTATCAATTTTTAAACTGATTTAATTGTTATCTGAAGTTTCCTGACTGGGCAGTGCCTCACTCTTTAATTCAAACAAATCTAGCAGAAGTGGAGGGTGATAGTGTCTCACTGACAAACTTTGGACTTATTTTCAGATGCTCTGGGTTCGAATTACAGAATCACAGAATCGTTTGGTTGGAAGAGACCTTTAAGATCATCAAATCCAACCATTAACCCAGCACTGCCAGTCACCATTAAACCATGTCCCCTTTACCAGCTTTGTTACCCTTCTCTGGACACGCTCCAGCACCTCAGTCTCCTTTTTGGAGTGAGGGGCCCAAAACTGAACACCATATTCTAGGTGTGGCTTCACCAGTGCTGAGTACAGGGGGACAGCCAGCTGGATTTGACTCCATTCCCCACCACTCTCTGGGCCCAGCCATCCAGCCAGTTTTTTATCCAGCAAAAAGTACACTCATCCAAGCCATAGACAGCCAGTTTCTCCAGGATATTACTGTGGGAAACAGCATCAAAGGCTTTACTAAAGTCGAGGTAGACAATGTCCACAGCTCTTCCCTCATCCACTAAGGGGATCACCTTGTCATAGAATAAGATTTTGTTAGTCAAGCAGGACCTGCCTTTCATAAACCCATGCTGACTGAGCCCGATTATCTGGTTATGCTGTATGTGCCATGTGACGGCACTCAAGATGATCTGCTCCACAAACTTCCCTGGCACTGAGGTCAGACTGACAGGCCTGTAGTTCCTGGGATTCTCCTTCCGGCCCTTCTTGGAAAGTGGCTTGGTGAGCACTTTCGCCAGCTCCCTCAGTACCCTTGGGTGGATCTCATCCAGCCCCATGGACTTGTGCATGTCTAAGTGGTGCAATAGGTCACTGACTGTTTCCTGTTGAGGCTTCATTCTGCTCCCTGTCTTTGTCTTCCAGCTCAGGGGGCTGGGCACTCAGAGAACAACTGGCTTTACTATTGAAGGCTGAGGCAAAGGTGGCATTCAGTGCCTCAGCCTTTTCCCCATCCTTGGTCACCATGTTTTACCCTGCATCCCGTGGAGGATGGAGATTCTCCTTAGCCCTCCTTCTGCTGTTAATGTATTTACAGAAATGTTTTTTATTGTATTGTATGGTGGTGGCCAGATTGAGTCCTAGCTGGGCTTTGAGCTTTCTGATTTTCTCCCTGCACAGCCTCACAAAATCCCTGTAGTCTTCCTGAGTGGCCTGTCCCGTTGTCCATTGGTCGTAGACTTTCCTTTTCTTCCTGAGTAGCCAGCGTGATTTTCTACCCCACTGGCTCATCTTTTGGTATACCGGAACAGCTTGTTCTTGCGCCTTAAAGATTTCCCCCTTAAGGAATGTCCAGCCTTCCTGGACTCCTTTGCTCTTCAGGTCTGCCTCCCAAAAGACTCTGTCAACCATTCTCCTAAACAGGCCAAGGTCTGCCATCCAGAAGTCCAAGGTGACAGTTTTACTGGCCCCCTTCCTTACTTCCCCAAGAATTGAAAACTCTGCCGTTTCAAGATCTTTATGCCCAAGATGGCCTCCAACGCTCATATCACTCACAAGTCTTTCTCTGTTTGTGAACAACAGGTCTTGCAGGGAGCCTTCCCTACCTGGCTCTCTCACCAGCTGTGTCAGGAAGTTGTCTTCCACACACTCCAGGAATCTCCTGGACTGTTTCCTCTCTGCTGTATTGTATTTCCAGCGGATGTCTAGTGAGTTGAAGTCCGCCATGAGAACAAGTGGTAGTGATTGTGGGACTTCTTCCAGCTGCTTAGAAAACATTTCATCTACCTCTTGATCCTATTTGGATGGTCTGTAACAGACTCCCACCATGAGATCTGCCTTATTGGCCTTCCCCCTGATTCTTACCCTTAGACATTGAGCCCTATCGTTACCATCATTATGGTCAAGACAATCAAAACATTCCTTAACATACAGGGCCTCTCCACTGCCTCTCTTTCCTGGCCTATCCATTCTGAAGAGGTTGTAGCCATCCAATGCACCACTCCAGTTGTGTGAATCATCCCACAATGTTTCTGTGATGGCAACTCTATCATTGTTTTCCTGCTGTACAATGGCTTCCAGCTCCTCCTGTTTGTTGCCCATGCTGTGGGCATTGGTGTGGATACACTTCAGCTGGGCTATTGATCCCATCATCTTTTTGAGGGGAGAAGGCCTAATTCCTGCCTGACCAAGCGCTACCATGGTTTCTACCCCATCGGTATCCCTTGTGTCTTTGCTATCTTGTGGCGCTCCATCCCCTGCTTTTACTGATATGACAGATCGCACTCCAAACCCTACCTCCACTGATATGACAGACCAAAGGACCATGCTAGCACCACCCCACAAACATTGATGTTCTGCTCCCAGGCTTATATTCAGTAAGCCTGATTTTATACCTTTACCACTTCAAATGTAGTTTAAAGCCCTTCTGATGAGTCCTACCAACTCCTGAGCAAAGATCCTTTTCCCAGCTTTGAGACAGTTATACCCTGTCTGTCCCCAGCAGGGCTGGTGTCGTGTAAACTGACTCATGGTCAAAAACCCAAAATCCTGCTGGTGGCACAAGGCTCAGAGCCAGGTATTGCTCTGGTGGATCTTCCTCTTTCTTCTCACATTAATCCCTGCAACTAGAAGGATAGAGAAGAACACTGCTTGCGCTCCTGATCCCCTGAATCGTCATCCCAAGGCTCTGAAGTCTCTCTTGATTGCCCTTGGACTTCTTGTTGTGAGTTCGCCGCTGCCTACCTGAAAAGTCAATAATGGATAATAACATGAGGGCTGTACCGGGGTGGGAAGCTTTCTTGACGTGTCTTTAACCCTGGCCGCAGGGAGACAGCAGACTTTCCTAAGAAATGGGTCAGATCTGCATATGGACCTTCTGTTCCCTTCAGAACGGAGTCATCTATAACAATGACCTGTCTTTTTTCCTTTGTGCAAGTGGTTTTGATGTGGGACTTGGGCCAACTTAGCCTCAGTGACACTTGTGGGGCCTTGTACCTGTCATGCAAAAGCATCTGGGAAGGTGGGGTTGTTGCTGGGGCAACACAACTGCTGCACCAGCCAGGAACTTGTAGCCATTGCCTCCTGTCCTTCATGTCATTATGTTCAGTCAGATGGAGAGGGTAAGAGGAATCCTCCACGTTATCCACCTTGTCTGACTGTTGGGCCTGTCTCAGGGAAGGCAGGATGAGGTTCTAGTGATCCATCTCTTTCTCACACTCCCTGTTATTCCTCAGCCTACTCATTCCTCCTGGAGTTCTGTCACTAAGCGGAGTTGTTCCTCTGTGTGGGCGCACCTCCCACAGGGATGCTCTCTGTTGCCATCTGGTTCCAGTGTCACAGCAGGGCACACCATGCAGCCTGACACCTGGGTGGCTGCACGTCTCCACTGGAGCTGCATCTGGGAAGCTGCGTCAGTTGTGGTGGGTGCAGTGCTTAGAGAGGCCGTGGCCTTCTGCTGCAAGGAAACCATCCTTCCCTCGTCAGTTGGCGGAGCTTTCAGTGCCCTTCCTGCACCTCTTCCATGCAAACTGTCACACAAACTAATGTGCCCAGCTCTGTTTGCCTGCTCTGGCCACAGTAATAGTTATAGCAAAAGAAATCATAAATATTTAAAAGGGGGGTGAGGGGAAGCACCAAAAAACCCCCTTCTTCCAATGTATGTTTAAGAAAGTAAACCCTGGAATTCTTTCTGGACTGTTTAAGTGAAATAATGTCCACAGGAACCTTCACAGTACATTCATGTGCACTCTCCTAGTGAGACACAGGTGGCCAAGAAGGCCAACAGCATCCTGGCTTGTATCAGAAATAGTGTGGCCAGCAGGACCAGGGAAGTGATTGTCCCCCTGTACTTGGCACTGGTGAGGCCACACCTTGAGTACTCTGTCCATTTTTGGGCCCCTCACTTCAAGAAGGACACTGAGGTGCTTGAGCATGTCCAGAGAAGGGCAATGAAGCTGGTGAAGTGTCTAGAGAAGAAGACCTATGAGGAGTGGCTGAAGGAACTGGGGCTGTTTAGCCTGGGGAAACAGAGGCTGAGAGGAGACCTTATCGCTCTCTACAACTACCTAGAAAGGAGTTTGTAGTGAGGCTGGGGTCAGTATCTTGTCCCATGTAACAAGTGACAGGATGAGAGGAAACAGCCTCAAGTTGTGCCAGGGGAGGTTTAGGTTGGATATTAGGAAAAATTTCGTTACAGACAGGGTTGTGAAACATTGGAACAGGCTGCCCAGGGAGGTGGTGGAGTCCCCATCCCTGGAAGTGAAGACGTGTAGATGTGGTGCTGAGGGACATGCTTTAGGGCCCCTGGCAGTGTAGAGTGAGTGGTTGGACTTGATGATCTTAAAGGTTTCTTCCAATCAGACGATTCTGTGATTTCAGCGATGCCAAGTTATACAGAGATGAGCATTTAAATTCACTTTGTGCTTTGGAAAATCCATTTGTAAACTAATTGTGCTTTTCTTCTGTTCTAAAGCTACTTTTAGTAAACCTATGAATTACTTTACCTAATGATTCAGGATGAAGGGGCATCAAAGTTACTGACTGTTAATAGTGGGTATTATGTTTTCCATGCAATAATCCTTTCAATTCATGATGCGATTCTTTATGCATAGACATCAGTAAAACTTTATAACACACTGATTGTAACCCAAGGAAGTTCATGGGCAAAAAAATGCTGGTGGCAGGGAAGGGATATAGAGCCAGACCTTCAAGAATTTTGAAAGGCAGCTATCTACAGATTTCATCTGAGGTTTCTCAAACCCCTGTTGAGCTGACATACTCAATTCATGTATCTGCCTTGAATTTTAGCAAACAGCCCCAATGGAAAATGCATTAGATCATGTTTGAAGAAACATCCTGAGGATACTAATGCTCAAGTTGCTTAGTGACCATGACAAGATAATTATTTCTCAGTGTGCTGTGAAAAATCTCTTGTTCAGGTTTTTCTTTAACCCAGTTGCTGTTTATCCATTTAAACAGTTCATGTGAGTGTGGTTATGTTGTGTATGTGGGCTTTCTCACATAGCTGGAGGTAAAAGGTAGAAGCTAAGCAATACTATTGCTAGATCTAGTGAGCTATCTGCTTTGCAAGGAGGGCAAAAGTTAAACTACTCTCTCCTTTTCCCTCTGGACTTGAAGGGGTAGAAGGATCTTCCCACAAGTCCCCAGGAAAGGCTCTGAGAGAGGCTCAGGTCTGCGTAGCCCCAAGGACCACAAATTTGAGCTCCTAAGTCCCAATGGAGACATAGATGAAAGTAGCCTAAGTGTGGACACAGTAAATTATACTCACTTGTGTGTGACTTTAATGTGAAGTCATTCGAACTTGAGGCAAATTAAGATGCGCACATAAATAAATTAATACGAATTAACTTGTCAGGCAAAGCACATTTGAAGCCTTGTCCCAGTCTGGTATCTACTACTGCCATTTAGTTGTACTACTAAAATGCCTGTTGCTGCTAAAATGAAAAGTATTTGGCTTGATTGTTCTTGCTTCTTCTCAAGCAGATATTTGCCATTCGTCGTCTCTTAGCTATTTCTAGAATAAGGTGTAAGCTATTATTTTTATATAAAAAGCAAGGTTTAAGGTCCATGAGCAGCTTCTCTTGGAGCTGAGAACAGACAAGGACAGATCTAAATAAGCCCTCGGAAGTCATGGTGCAGTATGAGGGTGAAAAGGAACATGATCCTTGCCCTGCCTGCCAATGAAACACATTTCTGCCACTCTAGCCTTACACTGAGGGGATGGAAGTGAATGGGGTAGGGATAGGGGTGGTGCCTGGGCCCCAAATTCAGGCAAGATAAGGGAAGAACGCACTAGGTTTTCTCCAGGATACGTGAGTTCACAAATATTAGGATTGGTGGAGTCACAAGGCTGGCTTGTTGATTTAATACTATTCAGCTGTTCTCTGTTTCCCTGTAACTGTATGCCTTTCCTTGCAAAACTATTCATTATACCATATTATTAATAGCAATGGTTTTTCAAAGTCACCTTCCACAACCTTTCCTCACATCTAGGTCTCACACTGTCTTGTGGTATTCTGGGAAGAATTTGTCTTATCCTACACAAAGATTTCAAGTTTTATGAGATAGCAGACACTGCTTGTGTAATGTTTCTGCCCTTAAACCAGAGCTCCCATTTGCCTGTAAAAGCCTCGAAGCACAGAATGTTCTTCGTCATTGACCCACTGATTCTCAACTTGAAGTTGCTCATCCTTAGTACAGCCAGAGAGTCACGTCTCTTACCAGCAAATAAGCAAGCTTGAAAAGTCCAAGCCAGAAATACACAGAAAATGTGCATGTGCTTGTTTTCTTTGTAGTGAGGACTCCTCAGGCTAAAACATGGCAGTCAGACTGTTCTTTCTAGGCTCACTTCAAGTAAATTTTTTAGTATTCCTTGAATTGGATAGCAATTTGTTTTAAATCCTTATTTGGTTACATAAAATATCTGATATGATTAAAGGTATGGATTAAGAGATTTTCCTCATTGGGTTGTTTAACTAGACATTCCTTATTTGAAACTAGGGCTTGACATCTCTAGCTAGGAGCATTTTCTAATTAAAGAAAATATTCTTTTGAGGTCAGGCATGTATTAGTAGCCCTTGAAATAAAACAAACCCAAACAAACGACAAATCCCAAAACACATTAGTCTCACAGTATATTAAGAGGATGTTTTTTATTTAGGAAAATGCATTAAATGCTCAAGGAGAGAAAATTTATATCTCTGTTTTTGAACTGGAGATATTATTCAGATCTGATATGCGTGCTTACGTGCAGTGATTTGGCAATCTGGTGAAGCTGTTCTCTCAGGAGAACAGGTTAGAAGGATAAGCTAGGTTCAGAATAAAATTGTTAGTTTATCTCATTTAAATATGAAATCTGTTTGATAACTTCCTTTTTGACTACTTAAAGACTCATTCCTCTTTTATTAGCAATTTTTAAGTAGCAACAGTCTTATCCTCTCCTGACAGAAGGCAGGGTAGTTCTACATTATTACAACTGACAAAAAAACCAAAAAACCCAAACAAACAAACAAAAATTCCAAAAAAACAATTGTGTTTTTTACATTGTGACCCCAGTAAAGCAGTTGCTGAAGTCAGGCACTGTAAGGTATCAAATCGTCCTGAGAGTCTAAACTGAGCTCTACCAAAAACTACTCGTGTGACCTTGGGTGAGTCTTTTACCATTTCCCAAACTGGCCGAATAAAGGCAGACACCTAAATCCATAACCTTAGTTCTGCCCCTTTGGAAATATTAGAAATAGCGATGTACATTTGTGGCCTGAAAGGATGTCTAATGCACGGTATTAGCAATTATTCTTTTGTCTATTTTAATCATCACAGTTGAAACACAGTTGAAACCAAGCGGCTGAAACCAAACAGTTCATTGGTTGCTTCAACTATCTGAGAATAAATAACATTGTTCTCTACAGATTCACATGACATAATACTATTTTTATCATCATTTCAGTAATAGGTATCAAAGACACTTAATATTGCTCTCATTAAAGCTCTGCTTACTGCTGTTGCCATGGGGTTATGTGTTCTGAACCCACCCACAGTCCTTAAACATCTCAGCCCTTAAAGCTAGAAACAGTGAAGAGGCACCACGTGATCATGGATACAGAAGTCCTCTGTCACCTGCTGCCACCTCAATAACTCATTTTGCAAGGTCAACCTAACAGGCCCATGCTATTTGTCATCTCTAAACAGTATCTCATGTATTCAGATTTGAGTTGTACATCTGAGAGCATACAGCTATGATGTATTTCCTTCCTACACACACTACTTTCAAAGTGGGATGTCACATTTGCTGGGCTGGTTGCTCATGCAGGCTTCACAGTCTAATTTATATTATATAAATAAATTTATATGTGCGTGGCTGTATATTTACACATATGCATATTTATACACACATATACATTGTGCTAGTATACAGAACACCAGGCATACTCCTTAAGCCCTTCCTTCAAATCTCCAGCTGGAGGTAGGCAGACTGCTGCTGCTTACTCCATGGTTGTTTCAAGTACCTAAGCTGGATGCTTACTCTCACCTCTGAAACATGGTATGATGCTTTGTAGTTAAATACTCTCCTCCTGGCTCATTTACTTGCATTTACTTTGAGAAAATCCAAATGTGAATGCCTGCTACTAGGTCTACTTTTCATAACTTCTTTGTGAAAATTGTTGGAAGTCTTCAATATGGCTGTGATATGGGGGGTGGGGGGTGGGGGGTGTGTGTGTGTGAATACTGAACCCAGTGTGTGCAAATTTCTAGAAGTCTCTGCAACTGGTGATGACACCGATGATTACTCAATATTAGCAAGTGAAATGTTAGCACTGCCCTTGCTTGTGTATGACCCACCAACTAATATTTACACAGAAACTATCCAAGGCATTAAAAATATCCCTTGACAAGTCTTGCTTTGCTGTAAATGGAGAGCTATTCTTCAGATGGGTGACCTCAGGAGGAATTTTCAGCAACTGCTACATCAAAAGGGTTTTTTCTTTCTACTTACTGTTCTCAGTGGCATAAGGCTGTGACACACCAATAATAGCTCATGTTTATGTAATGTGATGCTACGAACCATAAAAACTTAAATTCAAGAAGTAACTTGCTTAAGTAACCAGGGAAACTAAAAGCAACACATAAATGTCCTTTGGTAGCTCAGAAGAAAACACAAATGGTGACCAGTGCCTTGGGACAAACCTATTATAGGCTTTTGAGGGAAAGGTGAATTTCATCCCTGTAAAAATCAATTGCGAATAATGGGGATCTTCTGTTAGTCCACCCCCAAAAATTCAGTTTTTATGGCTCTTATGGTAAGAGAGAAATGCTATGTCTACCAGTTCATGTTTGCTTCTTATTTATTCCTGTTGGCACAATAAAAGATTGACAGGCAAGACGTGTGGGAGGACAGATAGAGTAATGGGGCAAAGTGGGTGGCCATAACTTTAATAAGACATGTCCTCTTTGCAGATTATTGCTGTCATGTTAGCCCTGACTGGACAACCGCTTGCTGGTAAGAGCAACCAGAGTGAGAAAATACTTTCAACTGCTGCTCCTGAAAGCTTTACTTCCTATACTTTCTTCCCGCTAAGAAAGAAAAAGGGCACGTTAGCTCTGGAAGTAGAGAGTGGAGCTGAGGGCATAAGCTTTCCAGCCCCAGATACTCAGGAGGAGCTAACAAAACACAGGACTGGGTAACTACAGGAAGTGCCAAAGAAGAGGCAGAAGATGTTGTGTTGTATGGTCTTGTCCAGGAAATACTCAAGTGGTTTAAAATAATAAAAAAAATATCATTACTTTTTCATGCCCAGCTGAGAGAAGCCGAAATGGTAATTACAGTTCCTAGATTTTTACAAGGCTGTTTTTTTGTTCTTGACATTTCAAGGTATTATATTTTCCAATGAAATATAGTACTCAATAACTGTAGATATTTTTTAATGTTGTTAACCAGCTTTCAAGATTTGAAGTTTTCACATATTGAGTTTTCATACTCAGAAAATAAGGAACTTGGTATCTGAGCAGTTTTGTACCAAGGCTGTCATGCTTGATAAAGTTATGTTAAAAAATAAAATAAAATCTAATCAGTAATTTACATAAATATGATTTAAGTTATTGACGTAAGTCACTGATTGAAACGGTCTTGATTTAAATAAACCTGTCCTCAGTACTATTATTAAAATAGTGGAATATTGTTGCTAAAGTATGAGCAGGAATAGAAACCTGCTCACATATACTGTTTTCTTGATGAAACACATCAACATCCAAAGGACCAGAAAATGCCGTTTGCACCTGTTAAAACTCATGATTAAAACAGTTAAATGTGTTTTGAGATGTTAAGAGATCGATCCTTCACTTGGAGCAGGAGCAGAAGCAGGTGTGTTAGTGCCTTTGCCTGTGTTGGATTTAGAGGTTTATCAACTGAAGAATACACACTGATTTTGACCCCAGTGTGTTGTTAGAAGGAACTACATTGCAAAGGAACCAGTGTCCTTCCATAGGTCTCATTTCAGAGCAGAATAACACTTTTAATCAGTTAAAGCAGTTTTCCCTCTTAAACACAATTGTCCTATTAGACGACATGCCTTTGTATGAACAATGTCTATCTTGGCTTCTTTACAGTTGTAGTACTTTATAGTAGTTGTTGTAAAAAAACCCTTGCCTATTTTTATTTGCTTTAAATGGCTAGACAAGCAATTCATAGTTTGGCCTTCATCGTCCTGCAGAAGGTTCCTTTGCTTTCAAGGCCATAATATATGCTGCATGAGGAATACACCTGCCTCCTCCAAGCAACTTCTCAACAAACGTGTAAAAGAAACGTATGTTTTTAGGGAACAGACAAAATGTTTTGCTCAGGTCACTTGATATCCTTACTGCCTAGGCTGAATACAACTTTGTTATTGTAAGAAGAGATTTTCTGTCTTGCTTTAGGGCTGTCTCAAAGTGCACCCTTTATGCTTCTCCAGTGGTTTTATTAGGAATAATGAGATCTAATATCTATTATCCCTGACACAAAAGCCCTGTGCTTTCTACACAGGCTTTGAAGTGCTATGAAGGTTTCACTGATGGCTATCACTAAAAAAACGATTCACCATCTGGAAATGTCCGCTGCATTCATTTTCTATGCCTCATTGTACTTGGCAACAGGAGTTAGCTGGGAACTTGGGTGAAGCTTTTTTTTTCAGTTAAAAAAATCCCCAAGGTATGATTAGATTTATTGTGATTAAAGTGTAGTTTAAAATAGAGGCTAAATAGAATACAATAAACTGACAAGGCTCTTACAACATCAGATGGGAATACAAGACAAGATTTTGTTAATAAATGAAGTAAATGACAGCTAATAAATAAGCGTAGAATAGGAAGGTTTTCTAACAAAGTTCCCATTGTTGAGGGTTCCTCTTCAGACTGTAGCCCTGCTTATCTTTCCAACAACCGTCTATTACACTGCCATTTCACCAGCTAAGCCGGGTAAATCTATATGGGGCTGGGTTCCATATTTCATTGGCCTTTAATCTAAACTAGGTTGCATTCAGAACTGTTTAGTCTGTTCTGGCTTTTATCTTGCTGGTTGCCTTTGTTAATGGATTATTTTCATTTTAACTTAATGATTTGGAGTAGGAAGAAAGGAATGTTTCTAGCTTAGACTTTAGAGTTGCATGACCAGCTGCTCATCTTGTTGCATCTGGTGTGAACTGAGATGCACTTAATAAAAAGTGTCAGTTGATATACGCTGTATTTCAGAAAGGTGGCTTAAAAGCTTTTCAAGTTGCAATTTTATACCGGTTGCTTTTAGTGCTCGCCGAAGGAACTGTTGCTATAACTGGCTTTTGTTTTCATGCCTGTGCCACTGGGTTTTAGGATTGAAGAATTAGCCTAGCAATCTTATCAGTGTTGTACGATGAGACCGTTGCATCTCTCATATAAAACTGATTTCCTTGTAGTGTTTTGGTTGATCAGCTTTGGGAATTAACTTGCTCTAAAAATGTGGAGAGGTTTTAGAAAACCATGCTATTCTCACTGCCTGAAAGTAACCATGATTAAAATACAGAGTGTCCACCTATATATCTACGCTTCTGAATGCATGGGTATATATGTAAATGTATAAATATTGTGCAAAACATGAGTTTATATTATATATGTGTCTCAGAATAACACGATGAGTGTTATTGCGGAACTCTTCAATAAAAAAACTGTACGACTCATTCGTTGTCCTGTGTTCACCCACTCAGTACTAATGGAGATCCTTGTTTTCCCCAAAAAGCTTCTGTCTGATCTCTTCAGAAAATATACTCTAACTTAATTTACCTCAGGTACAGCTATCCTGCTTTTGTTCTTTCAAAATGCGTGCTACAATAGGTTTTATAAACATAGAAAGGTTTCTCTCTCACGTTACAAAAATGCCAAGAAAGTCTGCTATATGTAAATACATTTTTCATGGTTTTCACTTCATATTCTTCACGCTCTATTCTCATTCTCAGTAAGCTGGTTTTATAAACCAAGAAGAGGACCTATCAGATGGTGATGCAGAAGAGGACATATCAGGTAGCCAAATACTGCTTGTTTGTAATGTGCAGGGCAGTGGTCACTGGCTTCCAGTTCAACCCTATGGTAGATGCAAACAGTTGACGCAGTTCCATTTCGATGGGTAAAGATTGCTTGTTGTGAGGTTGAAAAGTAAATTGCAAACAATTCAATAAAGATTGCTTCATAATCCTAAAGATTCACTCACACTTTTCAGTTGACTCGTTTATTTGACTTTGGCTTTTATTTCCAGTTTTTAATAATTTTTCTTTACTTCTTTCATGTTTCTACATCACTCTGGATTTTTTTCCATCTTCAATTATTAAGAAGCTCTTCCGTTATCAGTGGCTCTATAGTTTGTGTTAGCACCAAATCTGCTCTGTATTTTGAATTTCTTTTCTATGACTCTCTTACATTAATCCCTCTTTGTGCTGTTCTGACTAATAGGGTAAAATAAAATTAGCATTAACAATGAACGTAGTTTTGCTTGTGCTGTGCAATTTTCTAAAGGAGATTTTTTTTCTCCGTCTGTTTGAACAACTATGCAAATGTTCAGCCTTCTCAGAAAAGTACCGGAATAAAAGATTTCTGTGACCCAAGAGATGACTGTGAAAGAGTTGGGGTGCACTTTAAAGGCATGTTTGTGGGCATGATGCTTAGGGTTATTTTAAACTGACACATTAGAACAAAGGAGACTTAGGGCATCTGAAATCAAATAGTAAATACTTTGCAGAATTGGAGTCTAGGAAAAAGTAACTTAATTTGGGATCTGTAGAGAATATTACAGCAGAAAAGTCAGTATTATGAAGTGTGATTTGACTTGATTCTACCGAACACTTTCAAATCGAAACACTGAATGTTTCCTATATGAGTTGAAGCTGTTTTGAAAATCTCTTTCAAGGACTTTTGAGTAAGATTTTATTTTAATGAGCGTTTTTGAAAGGATAATGTTCTTGCCTTCATACAAATCAGGACTTGCTGCACGCAGAAATATAAAAAAGGCAGAGGGAGGCTCTGGGCCTTTCTCTTTTGATTACCCATCATCATCACCTGTAATTTTAAGATGGTTCTTCCAGACACAGGACATAATGAGCCTGGTGTCTCTGCATGTGTGTGTGCGTATGGGCCCAGAGATGTGCACTTTTTGTGAGTACCTGTGAAGCTGAGAGCACCCAGTGGGTGCAGAGGCTTCTTTCTGGATACTCTGAAGTAGAAGCCAAAGCAGGCTTGCTGCTATACTAATATGCTCTCAATGGGAAGCACATGTGAGAGGATGGTTTCCTTATTCACCTATCAAACCCTCGCCATAAATTGAGGCACAAGGGTGAGGATGCTAATACAGAACTGTTTGGCAGCAGAGCAGTCACTGGGCTCTCATGTGGCTGCATGTACCTGCTCCTTCTTCCAAAGTAGGTGCCACACCCTTGAAAAATGTGAGGAGTCCTTGTAATAAGCAAAATTTACGAGAGTCCAGATGTTAGGATGGGGATGACAGCACCGTACAGTGTACAGCAGGGAATGCACAGGGGCGAGGGCAAGAGCAGGAGATGGGTCCGTCAAATCCTTTTCAGAGAGTCACAGGGTGGGGGTCTCAGCCACAGCCTGGAGTCAAATGCTTAAGCATCTCCCTCATGCAAATCCCCACATGTCCCTTCTCCTTTTCATTTTGAAGTAAGGTTAGGGTAGAGTTTTATCTAAATGGTGGAAGCTGATGGATCCCAGGTGTCATTTGATAATTGGGGAGCCTATGTAGATAATGTAGGATCTATGTATCACATCCCATTAGGTCAGATACCTACTGGTCAGCAGCTGCACCTATTGCAGGCAGTTTGAAAGGAGCCCTGGGACTGTTTCTGCTTATGTCTTTTGGGTAATTCTTGATACCACTTAATCCAAACTGTAGCAAGCAAGTACTTTCAGGTCAGACTGGAGAAAACATGATCCCTGAAAGCTAGTTTTCATGCCCATCTCTTTTAATGCTAAGCCCCTCACCCCCACTCCTTTCTTGGGGGCTCTATGGTTCTTGTTGAGGCAAGGCTTAGGCAGGCTCTAGAGGAAACTGGGGCATTTCGGGGCTTGGGTGCTTTTGGCAGTGAATTCAGCTGTGTGAACCCACCAGGGCACGCCAGGGCAGAGAGGTGGTGCTCTATGTCAACACAGAAATGTTACTATGCTGCTGCTGGCAGATGGGAGAGGACAACAAAGACAGGATCTGAGTGAACTGTGCTTGAAAACTTTCTAATTCAGGCCTGAGCAGAGGTGTAGGGACTAGAGTGTGGAATCTGCCCTCCCACACATATTGCAGATTAAGGTAATGAATGCACCGGCTGAGAGGGCATTCATGGTTTGATTAAGCAGCAAGGAGGGGGCTGGAGTGTCTGAGCTGCTCAGAGAAGCAGCTCATAGGGTCCTGACTGCTGTAGCAGGAGAGGAGAAGTTGTTCACATCCCTAAAATCAGAAGCCTGGGATCAGAAGCGCTGCACTCCTTCAGTGCTTCCGGGAGGTTGCATTTGATCCTGGTGCGCCAGGGTGTGTGATAGCCCTCAGAGCAGAAGCAGAAATGCCATGCATGGTAGGTGCAGGGAAGCTTATGGGAAGAGGAGGAGGGGTGCCAGGGGAGTGTTTGTGAGTTAAAAATGGGGATTCCCAGTGGGACTAATTACCACCATGAGTGTGACTGGAGAACACAGCTCCTTGTAATGGGCACTTTGCAGAAAACCGACTAAGAAGACTCTAGGAAGGTTAAAACATCGTTTTCAAAAAAAAAAAAAAAACCACCTTACAAAAGCAGGACCTTTTTCTTCAGTTAAGGATAATGAAAGTTCAGACACAACAGAGCTGCTGAATCTCTGGAGCCAAGTCAAGAAAGCTGATCAAGTCCCTGCTAAAGCCCTGGGCAGGGCATGTCCAGCTCTTGGCAAACCCACGCTGCTGCCTGCAGAGAGCCCTGTAAACACACATTTGCAAACAGTTGTGAAAGAACCAACTCCATTCATGTAGGGCTTGGGTCACATTCATGCTAAGACCCTCTTTTCCCATTCATACTTTACTGGCAGTGAAACTAGATTGTTATTTGTGTCTATTTTAAAGCTCTTTCATGTTGCCAAATGGAGTGTTCATGTAGAGGAGGATGAGGCCCGGATCAGTTTACAAAGACAGCATCCCAGAGATTTTGCCTATCCTGTCTTTTCTGGCAGGCACAGTTATCCCACCCACAAGTTCTACAGGTTTGACCACCGTGGCCTTTAATATACAAACGGGTCCTTTGTAGGGCTGCTTCTCCAGGTGTTAAAGCACAAATGAAAGATACACGAAAGCTTATTCACATATGCATGAGCTCTTTCCTAGTGTTTTATTTTGATTTTGTGCCTTCTTTATGATAAGCCAAGTATTTGTATTCTGCTAGATAATGAACTGTACTCATGAACAGTGAAATGCAAAAATCCAGGTTTTCCTGTCGTTGTTTTGAAGCAATCATGTAAGAACTTTCCTTGGTGTGATTTGACAGTGGAAAGTGATTGCCTTGGTGGAAAACACAACTATCTAGATGCTGGGAAAGAAGTTGTCATGATCAAACAGAATGCCATGGAGTGAAGCTGCTTTCAAGGCATTGAGTCTTTTCTTTTTTTTTCAAAGTGATTCTGTGGGTGAAATGAAGAGTGCTCTTTACCTGACTTCTTCCACTGTTTTAAGTGGTGGGATCCATTTTTTAAGTGGCTAGGGTTTTAAGCATCCTCACACTAATTTCGAGATGAAGGCCTTACATGACATCAGAGGTGACACTGGCAAAAGTGGTGTATACATAGTTGGGCTGTACAAAACTTGAGCTCAGTTCTTATAGTCAAGAACACTAACTTTGCAAACACTAACTTTGCATCTACACCATTAGTTCTTCTGTGCATGAGGCCCATTCACCTGTCAGATGATTTTCTAGTTCTTGTGGCAATTTTTTGTTCAGCTGGCATGCAGTTCTATATGTAACCAACAAGTCACAGTTGTTTCCACCAAGAAGCAGGAAAAAAATCTTCAGGACTTCAGGTTATCAGGTTTCCAAACCACTTCAGACTATTAACTCTGAGGACTTCTGACAAAACTAAGTAAATCTTTGTGATGATACGTGTTTAATTATTTTTGTGTGCATTCTTGGCAAATATGACAACACATAGCTCTCAGAGACCATGCTATTAAGTAGATCTTTGAGGAGAGCAACTCTCTCAACAGGGTCTCTAACGAGGTAGTAACAATGAACAATGATCTTCTTTTCATCATAAGCCTTATGAGGCAGAAGAAAAAAATATCTTGGAAGCACATAAACTTTGCTTTAAGTTCTACTTTGAGCGGGAGAAGAGAGAGGTGAAAGGTTGTCAATAGATATAAAGATAGACTGAGGAAAACAACACATTTTGGAAGCACAGCAGAAATTTGGGTTGTTGTAAGGTTAGGCAGAGTATGTGTTGGGGATACAATGAAACGTGTGTGTGTATGTGTGCATGTGTGTGTCTGTCTGTGTGTGTGCACACAAGAGTAAGGGATTGGCTTCCACGTCTGACTGCTTGTAAATGCAAAGTGCTGCCCTAACATGCCTAGAGGGCAGAGCTGAAGTTCTGGAAACTGAGTCTTAAATCAGAATCTGTCGTGCCGTTGGGTACAAGGGATGTTAAAATATCTTTTGGAACCAAACTGCCATGTCAACAGCCATTACTGCTGTCAAAAGAGCCACTCCTTTTATCTGGAAACAAAGAACCTTGTTTAAGGTTTGTGTGTGGGTCTATGGGGAGAAACAGGTTTAGTGGCTTTCTTTTTAGAAAAGGATTTTGGGGATTGTCTGGAAGGAGCTCTTGGTTGCAGCCCAGGTCACGGATCAAGCTGTAAAACAGAGGAAAAAGTTTCCAATCGTCTACTTTGGCCCTTCTGGGTGGATGTTGACTTGCTGAGATCTTTGGTCAACATGCTGGTTGTTCTGGGAACTATTCTGAGGTCAGCCATTTAATAGTAGTTCTGGCGTATAATGGCTTGAAGGTGGGAACTAAAGAAAAAAAAGAGAACATTTTGAAGGACAACTGTAGTGCCTGACTTCCTTATTTCGAACCATGCTATGCCTACTAAACTAACAAATCAGTGCAGGATCAGCCTCCTCCTGGCATCATTCCTTCGCTTTCAGTGAACTCCTTTGGTTTAGATAGACATGAGTGAACACAGGATCAGTCCTCAGGTGTTGGATACCTGCAATAAGCCTGGAACCAGGAAGCTGGCATTCATTATCTTGGGCCATGAATGTAATGTAAGCCCAGAATAACTGGATAGAAATATATTGCATATGCAATACAAGTGGGAAATCGTGGCTTGAGAACTTTAAAAAAGGCTTTTGTGAAGTTCAAGACAATTAGATCTTTCTAAAAGGAAAGATGAGTAAAACTGTCACTTCAGGAGACAAAATGATTAAGAATAAGTCTTGCAGAGGTGGATATGTCCCAGCACTTTATAAGGGCGCTGTGTAGCCCAACTTGCAATGAATAGTGCCTTTCTCTTCAAGTAATTTTGCCAAAATGAGTAGAGTTTACTGGGAATTTTCTACACAGCATGGAACAGGAATACTCGACTTGTGAAGCGCCTAATATGTATGAACTTCAGATTAGAAAGGAAAACAGTACAGAAGGCAGGAGCACAATTTGATTAATTCTTGCAGTCTGGCATTTAGAGTCTCCTAATGTACAGACAGATTCTTGCCTTTGGTAACTTAAAAGTAGAGAAAAAAAAAGAATAAAAGTAGGAAAAATCCCTGTCTCGCTAAAGTTGGCAGAAATTCCAGAGTGGGTGAGATTTTACCTTCTTGTGCATGAATCTGAATTGAACTGATAAACTGCTTTATCTACCCCTTCTATTCTTGCACAGTAACTACTCAATTCATGTTGCCTAAATTACAGATGATATCTAGGACAGTTTCTGGCTTTTATTCCAGTGTTCTTTCCTATAAAAGACAGAAACTTTTTCTGATGCAGGTACTAGAACCACAAATTCACAGATTTCCTCAGTCTCAGTGGAAAGCTGTGGATTAGGAATTAGGAGAGCTAGAGGTGAATTTGGTGCACATTGGGGCAGGCGCCAGACCAGAGCGAGGATATAGCAGAAGAAGTGGGGTAGGCATGGTAAGAAAGAGACTGGAAGAAAATTATGGAGTTAGAAGTAGCTGGAAAAGAAGAAAAGGACCTAAAGGCAACAAGCGGACAAGGTCTAGTTACAGGAGAAATTGAAGGCAACAAAACACTCCTTGCTAGAACTGGAAGAGAACCCAGGAGCCGTGCCAGCACACAACTGCAGCTTACTGGCAAAATGTGATAGTCCACACTAGAATTGCTAAACTGTTGCAGCTGTCGTCTAATCCTTTAGCTTCAGAAACTGAGCTTAGACTGAGGTGACTCACATGAGCGTCGGTAAAATGCCATGTGGTGAACTTTCCTTTTTATTCACTTGGCAGTTTTAGAGCAGATGTGATGTGTGACACATGGTAGTACACACACATGGACTCTGCTCCCCTTTGCCAAATAGGAGACTCAGGGTGGACTCCCAGTGGCTGCTGTCAATGCCTTCAAACCGGGCTGGCACATGAGCAATACTTATTTTAACATTTCTCTGTTTCTTGTCCCCATCAATAAAAGATATTTGGGGGGATAACTTTGTTCCTGTTCGTGAAGCCTTCAGACACAGTGCTGTCGAGCAAGCGAGAAGTTCAAGACATTCAGTCAATTGTGTCTTCACCTTCCCTCCCTGTGTCAGTGAAGGACTCAGGCAGATGATTTACACTTGCTACTTGTGGGAAATCCCGTGGGGAAATTAATCCTTCTGTCTTCAGAGCAGGATTTGTTTAAGTGTGTCCTGAGGTCACCCACCGAACGAGGCGAAATGAATGAGACTGGCTGTAAATGAATACAGAGCAACCCGAGCGCTTGGAGCAGTGAGAGAGAGACAGAGACGTACTTTAAAAGGAAGAGATAAAAAAAGGAGTAGGATCATTCAGTTTGAGAATTTATCACATTTCAATCTCACAAAGAAGCTGAATTACAGTTCTTCAAGCACTACCTCATTTTTGACATTTCCTATCCTTTAAATGCTTGACCTCACAACCTTAACAGTGCTCTTCTAATACAAATCTAAGGGGGGGGAATTCACCTACGTACCCACCCACAAGGCAGGTGTGTGAATTATAGTTACTTGCTATACACAAGAGATATATACTTCAATTCAAAAACTCTTCTAGAAAGTAGTTTTTAGTTAGCCTTTATTGCTTTTATAACTGGTGTGCCTCACTTAGGAAATGGTATGATTTTTTTTTTTCAATGTTTGTGCTTTATAAAAGCTCTGGAAAAGAAATGGGTTAAATGAAGACAGTTTCTTCAGTCAGACCAATTTGCAGTCCGTGTTAATAACCAAACCGCACTCATATTTCTTCCAGTGTCCTAAGAAAAATTTGCTTCTCTCTTGTAACCAAACGACATCAGGTCTACAGGTGATTCACGTGTCAGGAGACCTACAACATGCTGATATGTGTATACAGGGACTCACAAACACGTGAGGCGTTCAGACTAGAGCTCTCCATGATCCTGCATACCCCATATGGGTGAAGCACGGTAAGGAAAGCAGAAACCTGCTTGGGGTGTTGCCTCGGAAATGTCTAATGCTTGTCATAGCATAAGGTAACTAAAACATTAGAAAGTTTTTCAACCACTTTGGTCCTACTGAAAAAATTAAAAAAACAATACCTGTATGAAGTATCAAAATGCCAGGAACGCCATGAGCTGTAACTCTCTTATCTTCTGAGTTGCTACTATTTTCTCTGCAGTAATAAAGACAAGGAGGATGGGGAGATGGTTACATTTACTTTATGCCAAACTCCCAAAGGTAATTTGCTATTCTGAGTGTAGATGCTGTTAGTTGGCCATGTATTGGGCAGGTACTGTAAGTCTGCTCTCTTGTTGCTTTTGGAATGGTGGTGGGCAGGGTTTTCCTCACTGCTGTATCTGCAGGGTAGAGTGGACTGTGAGCTCTTGCTAGGTTTATTTCAAGGTACCTATGCTTGACCTAAAAACGTTAGGATGGAGCTCTCTTTGAGATGATTAACACTCTGTGTTGCATTGTAGCAACAACTAAGATTGACCAAGCGAAGTATAGGTCGAGTCATTCCTGTAATGGTCCTTCAAATCTCACGCTTTATGAAGCCAGCAGACTACATTTAGTGGAAGAAAGGTGCTTTCTGCACAAGGAGAAAGAAAAAGGCACAACCAGCTGTTCTGTCTGTCTCTCCCTCTCTTGACAGGCAGAAATGTGTGGAGAGCTGAGATCACCTGAGGTCTTCAACAAAAGCCTGTTCTCAACAAGAGCGAGAGGCCAACATAAAAACTCCCTGAATATGTACCAGAATACTCCCTAGATGTCTCCTGTGAGTGCGGTGGTTTTGTCTCCACACTGGATCTGCTGTATGATTATTGGTATTACAACTTTCATTTCTTTGCCTAGTGGCTGCCTACCTTGCTGGACTGAAGTGTTGGCTTTTGCTCTTGCGTTGGAGATGTGGTATGGCTGTATGGCAGCCAAACTACTCATTAATCTGCTAGAGGGTTGCTTGAAGGCTTCCAGACACTGTACAGTGGTGTGACAGTCATATTATACTTGTGTAAGATGCATCACACTATCATTACTTCCTAAGTAAACCTGGCCAATCAGCAAAGAGAGACTATGGCAGAGCCTTACCCGCCTCTCCCTCACTATTCATGTCCACATTTTCATAGATCGGATTCATAGAGAGGAAATGGAAACTTCTCAATAGGGGCTTTAGCCAGACTCCATCAGGGAAATAAAGAGTGGCAGGATCTCTTCTGCCGCTTTCCAGTTCTTTTTTTGACTAGATTTGACCCCGTATCTATGCTGATTTTCCAACAAATTGATTCACAGACCACCTGAAAGGGGGACCTGAGGGAGTCTGGCTGCAAGGGAGATAAGAATTCACCCATCATCTTTAACACTAAGCATATGTGCCTGCTTACAGGTGTGCACAGTCTCTCTGTTTATGCTAAGACCTGTTGTATTCTTAACGGTTTTGCTGGCAGAGCTACGTACAGATAACCAGAATGAAGAAAATCATATACATGTGTGTGCACACAAGCATTCAAATGCAACTTATTAAATATTTGCCTATTGTTCCCTTAAATATATTCTTAATCTATAGATTCCTCTCAGAGTGGCTTTGTAAAGTGCCTTTATACCATGAAGTGAAGCACAGTCCCATGAGCTGGTGGAGTCCTGAGCAGGTAAATCTTTGCCATTCTGTGCAGTTCTGCTGGATTCCGTGCTTAATGCTGGCAGCAGTCTCAGTATGTTCACACAGTGTGAGTTATGCTTGACTGAACCATCTCAGCAGGGTAATTAGCTTGGACACAGCCTTGCGCAAATGTGGCTCTCCTGCATTCATAGACTCGGACACCTAGTACAGCCATCTGTACAAGCAGGTCTGGCTAGAGTGGATTGCTCAGGGGCTTGTCCAGTTGAGTTCTCAGTATCTTCAAGATATCGCACAGTCTTCCTGGGCACCTGATCAAGTGTTTGGCTGTCCTCATAGTGATTTTTTTTTTTCCGTATATTGAGCCAGAATTTACCATATTCCAGCTCATGCCTGGAATGAGCTTATGCCTGGAATGAGCTTATGCCTGGAATTCCAGCTCATGCCTTTTCGTTCAGTGCACTTCTCAGATGTGTCTGATCTTTCTTTCTCTATACCCTGCCATTAGGTAGTTGTGCATAGAAACAAGACATCAAAGACAAAACAGCCTCAACTTCATGAATTTTAATTTATTGCCAGTTAATGCAAACTTTTAATCACTGATTCTGGTATTGAGAAAAAAGAAGATATAAACAATTAAACAAGCACTTAGGGATACACATTTTCTTCCCCTTCCTTAGTCTCAACTTGAGTCATCATACACTGCTCCTCTGACCTTCTTAGTCTTACCTCCACTTGTTTTTCATAGGATGTTGCACTCAGTCATTCTCAATCCCTTTCATGAGACAATGGATGGCACAGGAGGCCAGTGTCAGGGCATAATTCTATTCTGTTGCATCTCCTTTCTTCTTACCCCTTCTTCTCCACTGCCTTTTGTTTGTCACTGCTCCTCTGTTCTGGTGTGGGTCCTCCACAGACAACAGACCCTTCGGTGATGGCATGCTGCTCTCACATATTCATCTTGTTGGCCATCAAATCTTGTAGGTCTTTTTCTGCAAAGTTGCTACCATAGTTGCTGTCCCAGACACAGATCCCACTGTACCAGTCACAGATCAGTATGGTAATCCTCCGTATACAAGACTTTGCATTTGCCTTTTTGAGCTCCATGATGTCCCTGTCAGGCTGCATTTCCAGTTTGTCTAGTTTCCTTTGAATAGCAGCCCTGCACTTCAGTGTATCAACTACTCCTCTGCGTTTCGTATAATTCACTTCTTGCTGTGAGTATTCTTTTTCTCACTGTTCAGGTAGTTAATGAAGATATTAAACAGTATTAAGCCTAATATCAATCCAAGAGGGATGACACTGATTACTGGCCCCTAGCTTGATTTTGTGTTTCTGTCCATCCTGCTTTAAGCCTGACAGTTCTGCCTGTTTTTCACCAACCTCACTGTCCAGTTATTCAGTTCGTATCATATCTATTTAGCTATAAGGATAATATGGCAACCAAATCAAAAGCCTTACTAATAGTCAAGGTATACAACATTCACTGCCCTCCCACTATCCACACAGTCAATCATGTAATTGTAGAAACCAATCAGGTTGGTCAGGCATGATTTACTCTTGGGAAATTGAAAAAGTCTCCCCTCAAGCCCCTTCTCCTGCTTCACGTGCCTGGAAACTGCTTCCAGGAGAATTTGCTCTTTAACCATTCCAAGGACTGATGTTAAGCTAACTCTTCTGTAGTTCCTTGGATCTTCCCTCTGGCCCTACTTAAAGACAGGTGTGACATTGTCCTCATATGTCGTAAGGAACTTTCCCTGATTGTCGTGAGTCTTTGAAGATGATACAGATCAGGGTCACAGTGACACTGCAGAGTTCTCTCAGCACCATCATATGCATACTAACTAGTCCCATGAACATAAGTATGTCCAACTAGTTTAAATGATCCCTAACTCTATCTTATTGTACTGTGGGCAATGTTGTGTTCCCCAAGATTGATGTAAATAAATTTAGGGATCTGGGAGATGTGAAGGCAGATCTTACCAGTGAAAACACAAGCAAAATGTGTCCTGAATATCTCAGCTTTTTCCTTTTTTTTTTTTTTCGGTCACTAGATCCCTAAGTCTATTGAGCATTGGGCTAGCTTTGTCCTTAGCCTTCATTTTACTGTATTTGTAGAAGTTCTTTGTGTTGCTCTTCATATCCTTCTTGTTTCAGCTCCAGCTGAGATTTGGATTTGCTTCCTGCATCCCCAGGCAGTACCTCTCTATTCCTCCTGATTAGTTTATCCCTGCTATTATCACCTTTACACTTGCTTTTTGTGCTTGAGCTCAGGTAGATGTTCTTTGTTTACTCATGCTGGCCTTCTGCCACATTTGCTTGAATTTCCACGCATCTGAATGTGCTGTGCACTTCAAAAAGTGGTAGTCCTTGAAAACTCCTTGAAGCATCATTGAGACTTTTTGCCTCCCACAAGAAGATCTCTGAACAAGCCAGGATTACCTTTCTTGAAGCCCAGGGCTGTGATTCTACTCTTGGTCTTGCTCACTTTTCCTAGGATTTTAAAAGCCACCATTACATGTGACTGCAGTCAAGGCTTCCCTTGACCTTCACATCCTCAACAGGTTCTTCCTTTTTTTTTTTTTTTTTTAAAACTAGTAGGTCCTACAGAGCATCTTCTCTAGCCATCTCATGAATCACCTGCATCATGGAATTGTCTTCAGCACACTTCAGAAATCACTGGGACTATTCTGTGGTTACAGCAGTTGTATCTGCATGTACTGATATAAAATCATCCTTTGTGGCTCCTGCAGAAAGAAATGTTTCAGTCCAGCTGTTGAAAACAAAACTGAAACTCCTGAATGGATTTTTTTTTATTAAATGTATTTGTAAACATTTATGGTCTTGTGAGGTACTGATGTATTTGAGAAAGCTATTCAGGGAAAATGAGGGGTGGGGAAGCAAGAAAAACAAAAAAGAAATAAAAATAATTTTAGATTTGGCTGTGAATAAAGTGTTATGAACATCTTCTTCCTTCTTTTTATCTCTTGGCCAGGTCTATATCTTTAGGTTATCCCAGAGAAAGATTATTTTCTATGACCAAAAATCTCCTGCTTACCAAAATAAATGTCACAGTTATGTAAGCTTTTCACTGTGGAAGAAATTAGCCTAGCAGTTAGTGACAGCCACAGCCAGGAATATCCCCGAGAACTGAACAAGGAGCTTTGAACCAGACTTGATCCTTGATAAGTCAGTAGAAGGAGCAGTGAACAAGGATAACGTGTTCCCACTCATCTGAGTTTCTGAAGAGGGAAGAGGTGGGTGCTGAACTCAAGAGCAGCTGCAGCTTACTTCAGAGGGGAAATCTATTTTTTGTCTCCTGGAACTACAGTAAAACCTAGGCAAGGGGTTATAAATACAGTGGCCAAGCGCATGTCCCGTAGAATAAGGCACGATTTCAAGTCAGGTGCAGATGGCAGTGAGAGTTTCTCCCACTAGGGTTGTGAAGTGATCTAACAGTCTGAAGGCAGATGCTTTGATGAGGACAGTTTTGGGCATAAGCCCAAAATGAGCAGCAGAGAAGATTTCATCCTTCCGGCCACTGTCACCTCTGTCCTGCCAGGCTTCAGATTCATCTCAGGGTGATTTACCCAGGCTAAATCCCCATTCAGTGCTTAAAAGTACGTATAGAAGAGATTAGTAACACTCTTAACTTTTAGCAAGGTGTAACTTTCATGACTCTCTCTTCTGGGGCACTGGTCTCTATGGTTGTCCCATTAGCTCTATCAATGGCTGTAAATGAGAATAAAATGTTTCTTGCTTGAACCAAAGCACATAAATTAGGCAACAGAATTGCTGTTTGGTAACCCAGTCTTCTGCTTTTGTTAGTCTCTTCAAACCTGTACTCAAGCATGTTCCCAAAGATAATCATATGAATTGGGGTCCCCCTGTCAGCCTATTAATTTCCTAATTCCTTATTTTGTCATCATCAGAGTGTCCTAGTGACAGTCATTATACTCTGTGCCGTGTCTGGTTTTGGATTATTTGGTAAAATCTGAATAAGCTAGCCTGAGGGGTATCTGTTAATTTCTTAATGAAAAAGATGTGTTTTAGGTGAACTATGAAATAGTATGGTGATGTGCATGTTTGGGAGCGGTAGGGAGAAGAGGAAATTTCTGGCAAATATGTCTACTGGAATTTTAAGATAGCTATACACATGCATGTGAAATCACATATGAAATTACTTACGCAGACTAAACTTGGGAAGTCACTATTAAAATCACTTCAAAATTAATAAATCAGCTCACAGATAAGACTGGATTAGTTTGTAGTACAGGGAACTGACAGGACTAAATAGCGCATGTGCCATGCAGTTCTTGTAGGGTAGTCTTTCTTACATCCCTTCCCCAGCAGAGAGCAGCAGCTCACCAAGTGTTTCTTTTGCATGTTCCTCCTTACGGAAGCTGTAAAAGTGAGTCTTGGTTCATTTCGTATTCGAGTTCATTCATCACAGCTTGACTTAAACTGAAAGCTTTGTACGTATTGGTTATGGTATTAAAGGTAGTTTTAAAAGCCCTTAAGAAAAGACAGTGAAAGGTCTGGCATTCCCTAGCACTGTCATACAACTTGCTGGATAGCAGAATGAACAACTACACGACATAGTATTCTTTCTTTGGTAGTTTCTGCTTCCTTTCTATAAGAAGGGTTTGCAGCATCCATGTGTTAGACTGAAACTTTGGCTACTCATATTCCAGAATCATTAGTTCTACTCCATCGCACAGCTACTGAGACTATGCTTTTATATGAGCCTGGGTGATAATATGCAACATTCTCTGATATCATCTGTGGTCTCTTTTTGTAAACACCAGGTCTGGAAGAAGAAACAAAGTCATGTGACTATTGGGATCACAATGAATCAGAGCATGACTTCTCATTCTCTTCAAGATATGCACCAAATCTTTGCCCCTCAAAAAAGGACCTCTCCTTAATATTTCAGAAAGCTGTTTGCAAAGGGTCTTTGAAAATCTTGGACCTGTGTGCATATGTTTTTTATGTGTTTGCTTCTTATGAAGTGGATTCAGGGAGTGCAACTACTGTAAGTCTGTTTCTCACAGTTTTATGCAGGCAGAAGGCTGACAGGCAAGGATAAGGCTAAGATGTGGGCAGGGTATCAGAACATTCACACGTACACGTTAACACATCAGAACTGCCATAATGGAGGAAGAGAACCTATCTTAGCAAAGGCAGAAGCTCCACCAATCACTTGGAGAAGCAGAAACCCAGCAGCCAAAAAGTCCTATTTTGTGTTTAAGGGCATGCTTTACCTCTAACTCGGACAGGAAGCTATGGTTGGAAGGTTTGCAGAATACCAGTGTTCTGCCTTTTCCCGTAGCAGCATCAGGTGGATGGAAGATGACCATGAGTTGTCAGACTGTCGCAGTGCACACGTAGTGGGAAGAAATGGGGGTTCCCCAGAGGCCAGAGAACCTAAGTAGGTGCTAAGCTCTTGCCACAAGGAGTGTGCTGGTGTTGGTCCTGGCTGCTCCCGAGAGGGAGGTGCTGTAGGTACATTCTCCCAAATGGAGAAGCTGCAGTGACGTTTGCAGGGGGAGTAGAAGAGACGTGCAGTCTGGGGCACAATAGAGTCTGAAAGACAAGACACCCAAGTGATGGCAATGCTGTAAAATGCTGAAAGCGTGGTGGCATGAGAAGTTGCTCTGACAAGAAGAACAAGCTCATTTACTGCTGTGTCAGGAGCTGAACTGAACAAGCGTGTTGCTGGGGGTCAGTGAGTTGTGTGCATTAAAACAGGCAGGGCCACAGTGAGCCGACAGCCAGGGAATGGCAGTGTTATGCTGAGCTGCTCCATGGAGGTTTGCAGTGATGTTAAGCAGAGCAGCTTTGAAGCGGGAGCTGCAAGAAAAAAGCTGCAATGATTTTACACCATCTGTTTACGAAAATGTGCTTTCTCTCAGTCATGATACAAAGTGAACTGTACTGAATATCCTGAACCTTGACTGTGGGTCCCTTTAGGATTTCTGCTCTGTCGAGCCATTGCCATCCTTTTCATATTGCTAAAGCCTTAGTCTTCTGCATGCTGGAAGACTTCCCTGTAATCTGGGACTCTAACAAGCTGCTGTCATCACAGATGTGTCACAAACAGCTCTTGCCTCGGGATACTGCATGTTTCTGAAGGAACTAACATCATTCCAATGAAATGCAGGAGTCTTCTCTTGTTGTCTCACAATACCTCCTCTTCACCCATTTTTCTTTTAAAATGGTCAAATTGTACATTGTCATATCTATGTGTTATTAAGACTCTCATTATATTTTCCCTGGAAAGATAAAATAGTCTTTCTTATTTGCATAAGGAAAAATTATCATTTAAACAGAGAAAACACAACCACAACATTTATACAGCACTTGTATATATATCTTGTGCACATATCTGATTTTCTAATAGTATAACACTCTCTAAGACTTCCAAACCAGTTTTTGCAACACAGTCTGAGAGCTGATTTATAAACTCGGGTCTCAGTCTGTTATTACTACCTTCATGTTGATAAGAGATAAGGGTATGAAATTCGTCAGATGGTTGATATGCTGACAGAGCTTTCAGAGGCTGTCCTCTCCAGCGATACCTTGTGCTACTATTAGTAATAGGAAGTGATGGTAAAAGTTTGTAAAGCGTGGTCATTGAGGATTCCATCCTTCCCCTTAGCTCAACGCTGCTGTACTGGTCAGTCAGATGTGCTTTCTTTAGGAACAAAAGTAAGGCTTTTCCCCTTTTAGCACTGTCAAAAGAGGGTGAGATCTCCCTGCTCCGCGTACAAATGGATGTACAGATTCCCCTCTGCAGCACATTAAGCAACCATCCTATCAAACTGCCTACTGCTTCTCTTCTGAAAAGCCAATGTGGGTACCAACATTACACAGATGACCCTGAGGACCCATGTTAAAGGCAGAAGTTTACAGAATAAATTGTTTTTCTAAAAAAAACTGTCTTCTTGGTTCTAAGTCAATGAACTGGAATTTATTTAAGCTAGGTTTACTTCTGGGCAATATTCTCATAAATACACTTGTAGGTAGAAATACTTGAAAAGGCAAATCTTAAAGGCTATATATAGAAAGCAGGTTTGGGGTGGTATTCAGCTGTCTAAACATCGGCATCTAACGTCATCTGATCTGTGCTTTGATATACTGTTTGTCTGGAGCTTCTGCTTCAGAAGGAGTAGGCTTTCCGCAAGTCCTGTCATTCCCGTCTAGCTCATGTGAATGTCTTGGATATCTTCGAGTGTCTCAAATTGCACTAAATATTTTTATGTACAGAACTGAATTGCAGCTTTTGAAATAAAGATACAAAAGTATTGGTAGCGTTCAGACAGTTCTCGGAGATATTTTCATTTATTCATCTTCTATAACATCTAAATAACTCTGCAGACTTTGAGTTTTACATGTCAGATTTTGGTAGTGAATTGTCTATAAATCATCTAATGGCCAGAAGCTAATTGCAAACCTTGTCTAAGCTGTTTGGAATGAAGCAGACCCATTGGAGTGTTGTTTTCCTGATGAAAAAACTCTGGTTTTGAACAACTTAGACGCTGTATGGGAAAATTACAATTTTACTGGAATATTGCAGTATTTTCTTTGGAATATAGGAATACTATCTTCCCAGTAGCCTACCTTGAAGACTCTGGTCCATTTCTCTCATTTTCATTGAAGAAAAGCAGACTTCAGTGATGCCTGCAGAGGAGCTGAGCACGAGTTTAAAAGTAGGAAAAGGCGATGGTCAAGAAGGCAAAATGTAGGGTTCATAAACAATGGAAAGTGAAAGGCTGCTTTTTTCTTTTTCTTTCTTTTTTTTTTTTTTTTAATTTAAAGAATTGTGGTTTTCTTCCTGCATTAAGAAAGCAGAAATGATGATGCTTTCAAGCTGGGCAGCGAGCAAGCCACCAAACTCCCAAAATGGAATATTTTAGAATTCCTATCCCATGAACAATGGCTGGGTTTTTTCTGGTTTGTTTTCTTTATTGTGAATCAATATGAACTTATTTTCCAGTCTCTCAACATTTTCCACGGGACATTGAGTCTGCTCCTCTGGGCCAAATCTATTATTAAGCATTTGGGGAATAATTTCCAATGGCAAATAAATATGAAAAATAAATTAATGACCACAAAATCAATGTAATTTCTCTGAGTTATTCACTCAGCTGGAGTTTGGAATGAGCCTCTCTAAGATGCAGATACAGATCTCAAGAATCTTGACATGTCTTATGACATGTTTTTCCTACCTTTGGAAAGCAGCCTAGGTTACCCATGTTGCTTTCAGTGTGCACTGTCAGCACTGCACGGCCATGAAACAGGATGAAGCCTTGCATCTGGGGACTTCTTTTTTTTCAAAAATAAATTTTGAAAATACCAAATAAGATCCATGCCTGATACATTAGTAAGAAGGTTGAGGAGGCATAAAAGCTCTTGAAAACCTCTTCGTCAGGCTGCAGAGAGCTTATTCCAGACACTGCATGTGGCAGAGACGTTCCTCCTACGCAACATTTCTCCCAAAGGCCAACTATCAAACTGGATGCCTCTCTGAGATGCCTCTCTGAGATGCAGCATCTCCTGACGTCTACTGAGAACTGGGATTGTGTTAGAGGCCAATGCGCTCAGCCCCTAATTTTGTAAAATAAAACACAACCCAGCATAACACCCTTGAAAAGCCATCCACTCCCTTGCTTATTGAAGAGTTACACTGCATGGAGGAGAACCAAACCAGTGTCGATTTGGTCCATTTGTGAGACTGTCGGAATATGTCTGTGCCTCTTGCTCTTTCTCCTCCAGTGTCTGCTGAGTGTGAGTGCTCAGGATCACAAAGGATCTATGCCTGGAGGTTTGCGTGCCTATATTTCATAGTTAGCACCTATTTCCAGATAAAGTATTATACTTGCTGGCCTAAAGTGAGGAATAGGGCCCTGTTACTGATGTTTTATTCTCCTACTTACTGTAACCGTTTTGGATTTCAGCCAGCGCATATAAACAATATGCCTGTGCCTTTACAATTCTGCATTGCCATTTCAGCACTCTGGATATTGGCCAGTGCCTATAAAGTGTGGCATTACTTTTATTTCAGCTGGTTTCCTAGACATTTACATTTGATAAATGGATCCAAGATGGACATGTCTATCTAAAATAATGAATTTAATTCTGCATTGAAAATTAGCTATAACTGGTTAAATTCTGTTGGTGGCACAATTATCAGCATTGCTTTTAACTTTTGTCTATCACAATGACAGACAAAGATGCTTTGAAGAAGAGGGTAACAATGAAAAGAAGCCTTTCCAGTGGAACTATAAGCTTGATGTTTTATGTTTTACGCCCATGTGGACATTGAGGCTATGATCAAAATTACTTAGCATGATTTACCTCATTCTCATAATGCACTTCAGCATTATTCTCATGTAGTCAAAAAGACTCTTTCATAAGTTCAAAGTGCCGTTACTCATTATATTAGAAGCAGAAACAGTCACAGAGATATCCCAACAAAGTGGCTAAGTAGTGGTGTGATTCTAAATTGTCTCCTAAAACCTCTTTCTTTCATGGGCAATTTGGAAGGAATAAATCAGAAGCCACCACACCGGCTTTACAGCTGGCATTTTTTTCAGAAGAAACATTTCCGCTTGTTGATTTCATGATGCAGAGACATACTGAACTGTTAATATGGTTGAACAATCATAATATTTAAATTAACAGTAGGAATAATTTTCCAGTGATGATTAAAATTCGTAAAAGAGCTGAAAAATAACTTTATGAGTTACTCTCTGTATTTTCAAAGAGATATGGTTCAACCACCACTGTTGCTGTATTCTGGTACCTTGAGCAGAATCTGCACTAGGTAGTACCTCTAGAGTTGCTGGAGGTTGATTTACACAGGGGTCAGACGGAAGTTAGAAGGGAGGTTGTAGAAGGCTATCTGAATATATGGCAGTTGTCCTTCATGCTGCGGAGGCACTCTGTCTGCTCAGACTACTTACTGTCCCCCAAGACAGAGCAGTGCTCTCCCTTCAGCCCTTGCTAAGGAGGTGTCTTGCATCAGAGGCTACAAGCACACCAGGTAAGAGTCTGTAAGACAAGGCTGTCCCTGTAAGGTCAAATTCAGTCAACTAAATTTTAAAAAATGAACTGTTATGGGAGAGTTTTCCTTATAGCATTCAAGATTTAATCAACAAAATTCTTATGGAAACCAGTAACAGTAAAGGTTAGAAAAGGGCACAGGCCCTCACTGCAAAATCCAGATCCTGGTCAGAGTCTGAGAATTCCACTGCTATTTTCAAGGGTATTTCACCTGAGAGTGGGAATGTGGGTGAGGAGAGGTGAGCTCTCGGGGTGGTGGTATTTTTTCAGTCCACTGTTATATCAGGAGCCCATGAATAAATTCAGAGCAAGCTTTTAGTTTTGCCTTCTCTTAATAAGTTAAAACTGTTTTCTCATCTTTTTTACTACTTCCAACACAATAAAGAACTCTCGTGCGTGGGATTCAGCTACTCATTTTCTTAAAACTTCGATGATTCTGTCCTGTAGTGATGCAAAGCTGTGTGTTAGGGACTGGGCATGTGGCAAAGTTATGTAGCTTTTTGTGAGAGGTGCTAGAGATTTATCCCGACACTCGGGTGTAAATTATACAAACCCTGTAGAAAACAGAGAGAAATAGAATGAAAGTTTGTGCACATAGTTTGTATATTATTTCAAGATACAAATGTTTAACACGGCAAGAATTCTAGTTCTTATAACGTTAATTCATCTGCGTTTTAAATATGCTGTACTTTTTTCCTGTTCCTATCCTCAAACACCAACCTCATCAGTCCCCCTGTAGTTTATTTATTATTTTATGATTCCAAAATGGGTGAGATTTCTATGAACTTTTCCAGATTGCTACATAGTGAAGCAGAGAAAACACAGGGAAAAGTGACACACCCTGGCCATTTGGGTTGGAATTTCTTTGAATCATGAATTTTCTCTCATTCTCTGTCTTTCCAACACAAATGTGGTTTTGATTGGCAAATATGTGTGCTGTTGTAATAGCTACACTTGGAATCAATACCATGGAATGTAGTATATCTTTGATATTGATTTTATTTACCAATGCTGTTTAACCATCTAATTGCTTGTGCTATTCAAATGCATTAAGTTATAGCAATTTGTGGAATTTCAACAAACTCCTAAAATCACATTATGTCTTATCTATACTCAGTGGCTACTTTTAAGGTTATTGTACTTGTCATATTAACACCACATCTCAAGCAGTATTTATCTTGGTGTCTATTTCTACCTACCACACATGGAAAGACAAAAATTTAGGTGTTACCATGGGATTAAAAGCTCTCTAGCAGATAGAGGATTGAAAGGGTTATCAGATAAGCAGAGGTTGTCATTTTGACTGATTTAGAGGAAGCAGAAAGTAGAGCAGGCTGGAGGTCACCAGTAGGTGAAAGGAAGTATTTTTTTATTGAGACAGAAAGACTAGATATTAATTCACAGATTTAAATGCTAGATACATTTTATTTAAAGTTTTCTAGCCTTAGCAAAAAAGGCTGAGCAGAAGAGGAAACAAAACAAGCTTAGGTAAATATTCTCGTGCACAGCAAAAGCTACAAAGAAGAGAGGGCTGATATGTAGTTTTAAAGAGCTGTCAAATTCATTCCTAGGTGTTGTGTAATGATTCTTATATGCATTACAAAGATGTAATGCCTTCAGGTATTACATCTCAAACTTTATTGATTGTCAACATGATGCCTAACCAAACATGGTACAAATGCAATTTTGGAATGTAATATAAAATCTTAATGAAAATGGGGATTTGGTGGTAGGCTGTGATCCAGATTATGTTAATTTTGTGCCCTGAAGTTGAAGAAAGAGTTTATTTTAATGTTCAAGCCTTAGAATTGCCAAAGACAGTTGGCATCATGGTCTATAAGAAAGATGGTTCTGATTAGTCGGAGGTGGCTGTCACACCAACGGGTTGTAAATGAATCAGAAAGTTTCATAGAGGGTAATAGATAATTTACACTTTGTTTTATCAACAAATATTCTAGTTTTACCCGGATATTTAGCAGAAAAATGTGGTTTAGGAATGTTGTAGTTTTAAATGCATTTTAAATGCATCCACACTTATTCATGTAATTGGATTTCTTAGAGTATAATTGCTTCTTTTATTCGCATCACTAACCTCATAACCCTAAGGTTTTATAGGGTTTATGAACAACTTTAACTTCTATGAAGTCAGCTATTTGGAGTTCAGTAAGAGCCAAAAAGTAAAAAAAAAAAAAAAAAAAAAATTAGGGACATAAACATATTTCAGGTTTAAGAACTAACTTGTTGGTATGCCCAGGACTGGAAACAAATGACATATGTCATTCTCCCCTCATATTTATTAGAATTGTTCTTGTTTTGAGCACTGTCATATCATATCTGTCAGATAATGGCTATTCACCCCACCGACATGGGGTGAACAGCCATTGCTGCATTTTGGGGGAGTTTCACACTGAGAGGCAGAAGGAAAGAACATTTTAGCAGTAAACGATTTCTTATTTTTTCATGTATGCCAGCTGCAGAAAACTCCCCAGAGGTCTGGCACGCTGAGAGCAGCCGAGGGAGGTGGATTAGTGAACAGCGGGCAGGTGAGTTCATCAGAGATGCACAAGAACTTGCAGAACTATGGGATAAGCGCTTTTTTATCACACAGCTATCTTAAGAACCCTACACTCTTTTCTGTAGAGAGGTCCCAAGCTCATGAGGGAGAACTGCTCCACCAAAATCATGCTAGAAGGTTCACAAAGCGGTAATGAAAGAAGAAGACAACTGATGACAATGATGATTTGGACTGCTGAATGTGAAAACTGCACTGAGGGAGGACATGGTGTCACAGTGATCCTTCCTTCCTTCCTTCCTTCTCCCTTTGCCTGTCGCAAGAGCAAATCATGAGCCCTGCCCACTCACCCTGTTGCTTCTCCAAGGATTAAGAATAAAGCTAGCACCTATGACACCTTTGTGCCCACTTGCAGTAAATTAGAATGAAAACTGAATTCCACTATTCAGCCAATAGTGGGGAAGACTTAAGGAGTGGCTTCCTTACCCTGCGTCTCCTCCATGTCCATCATTTCTAGATGAGGGGCTGAGAGAGCACAGGTTATCTATCACCCTCACCTATCCGAACATAAATAGGAGCACTTGTTCCTCAACTGTGTTTATTCTTCCTGTTCTTCAACCCATTGGTAAGCATTTGGGTGCCTCATGCTCCTTTGTGCATTTTTGCATAAACATCTATTGGAAGTTAGCAGGACATTTGGGCAACAACTTCTGTCACTTAACAGAAGAAAGCTGAAGCACCTGCATATCCAACATCACCCCTCCACACACAGGCAAATTGCCATTTACTCTTGTATGGGCTTCATCACTGAAGCTTCCCTTTTGATAGTTTTGCTAAATGTTCTTCAGAAGAGGGAGATAAAATGTGTAAATGTGACCTCGATTGCTAGTAATAAGGGCACTCAGGAGAGGAAGGCTCTGGTTTTCGGCTTGTTTGCCTTTGACCATTTATGCATTTTTAGGAACTGGAACAAGGGGTTAGGTAGGAGTTTGTCCTTAGCAAGAGACATGATGACATCTCATGGAGAAGAGGGAAGAGAAGACATCAGAGCTGATTGTTAAAAGCCCTCTTTAGTTCTTAGCATGAGTAAGTGAGAAGTAATGCTTTGGATAACAGAATTTCCAGGCTTGTCTGGTTTGCTTTGTGCTACCTGGAAAGCCTCTCTCAGCACAGGTGTTTCATTTTGAGCATGGGCTGTGTCTCATACAATTAAATTAGTTCTATTTCTTCAGTTGAACCAATTGCAGTTTGGTTCTGGCATATCCATTCTCTCCCATGGGCCAATGCACACACAGAATATACCCATCCAGATGCTCCTCAAACTTCCTGTGATCTCATCCTTTTACTTTCAAACCGGTACCCAAGCTTCAATTTAGGGTAGATTATCTCAGGAAATCACACTCTGGTTTTACTGTGTCCTCCACTTGGGAATACCTATCAGACCCACATCCCTACATGGTTCTCACAGTTACAATGTGGCAAGATTCATAGGTAATGAGCACCAAAAAAAAAAAAAAAAAAAAAGAGATGTCATTGGTGTAGCTGCTGGGCACAGGTTATTCTCTCTGGCTTTTGGATTCAAAGACTGTGTCACTATCCTGTCTCTTTTGCTGAGGTGAAATTTCTTCTTCAGGAAACCTGGAGCTCCTGTAAAACAAGCTTGAAATAATGAAGACTAATCACCGAGATTAGACCATACAAGCTGAATATACTAGCTACATCACAGTCGAACGTGGTGCCTTGGGGCTAGGTGACTTCTGATGAGGAAAAGTGTGTTGTCTCCAACTGTAAATTGCCACACAGTTGACTAACCAACTGCACAGAGAAGAACTGAAAATTTAAACAAAGCCGTATTTGACTGAGTGCCATACAGAAAATACTCTCTGCCAAGAAGGCTCTAATTGCGGGCAGTGTCTGGCTAGCCAACAGCTAATGTCATCTGTTTGTGGTTTGTGAAGATAAAAAAAACCAAACCCACAATCAAACCCCAACCCTTGTTTCTCTACAGAACTTCGTAAGATTTCAGGTATGATGAGAAGAGTCTGAAGCACAGTTTTCCTTAGCTGCAATCCCTCCTTTTGCTTCTCCCGTTGAGAGCTTGTGGGCTCCAGGGGAGTCAGAACAGCGACTTACCTGTCCCAAGGGCAGCACGGACAGAGGCTGTTCAGCAGGCACTAAGGCGTATTTGGCATATGGTACTTCAAGCCATTTAATGTCTAATCTCCGATTTGGGTGCAAATAATTTCTTTTTACTCTATATTTTACGCCTTAGTGTAAAGACCAGCCACAGTGTGGCTGAGAGCTCAACAGACATTGCCTGACCCTGATCACTGAGGCTACAGGGATTTGTTCTAATAAAGGAAGATTAGGGAAAATAGTGATAAACCCTTATGTTCCTGTTCCCTTCACACTGTCTCATAGCTAGCATATATAGCAGATGTGACAAATGCAGAGGAGGAGACAAAAGTGGTTGAACGGCTGAGGCTAAACCACCACTTTTCTACCTACACTCCTCGCAAGAATTATTTTGTGCAAATCTGGGTTTTCTCTGTCTACCTAAAGAAGGCCTGAGAGTGACAAGACAACAAGGTAGCCCTTGTAGTCTAATCCCCTCATCCTGCTGAAGGCACAGAAATATCCTCTGCTTTGTAGGAAGATTAACGCTAGTTTTATAATGAAGGGAGGAGGTCTTGAGCATGTGTATTAAACACACCGTAATTAATATGTGTAGGGGGAACAGTGCAACAGCACAACTGTTGGCTTTATTCCTAAGTTAGTGTTAAAACTAGAGCTGTTCCTAAACAGCAGACTTTTAAATGTTAAGCTATTGTTCTAAATATTAGGCTGAATAATTGCTCAGTTTCCATCTGGAGTAGCCTACTAAAATTTCTTTGGACCCAGTGATGATATTTTCCCATTTTTCTGCTGGCATTCTGTTGAGAATGCAGGGTGTGGGGATGGGGGGGTGGGGTGGGATGCACTTCTCATAACTTGCTTCTTGCCAGCTAGTTAAAATATCAAGCTTTTGAAAGAAATTTGAAGTTAGTATTGCTACCTAAAAAAAAAAAAAAGAAAAAAAAAAGAAAAAACAGTCCTCATACGCTTTGGGGAGGAAGATTTTTCAACCATTCCAATTTAAGCTGTAGATCCTCAAAAGCAGAATCATGGAAGTTTTGTTAAAGACTCTCCTGACTGGAGCTGTATTGCCCAAGAAGCTTGTAAACATAAATACAGCCTTTATGTAAGGAAATAGTTTCACCTGTTTGTTGATAACCTAACACTACATATTTTGTGATTTTTTTGTTGTTGTTGTTGTTCACCAGTTTGGTTAGATTCATCAATAAAATATATCAAGTTCTTGTTGCTTGACTTGCTATTTGAATACTGAATACTGAATCCTCACTTTCTAGAAAGTGACAATAGACTAGATATCCCCATTGCGTTAGGAATTGAGAGAATAATTTAAATAGACCTGTTTTGAAAATAAACTATAAAATTATAAGCTTTCAAAAGAATTTAATATGTATTTTCAGATTTGGCTTGATATGTAAGACTGATAAACGGGTCATATTTGAAGTTTACAATTTCAGCTGCCTTTGAATAATGCTAGAAAATTTCAATTTGAAAGCTTAGTAACTTAAGAGCAAATTTGAGTTTACCGTTCAATACTGGACCAAAAGTAATTTTCACAAACATCCCAAACAGAATTAAAATATGAATTCTAAATTTTAACAAACTGCAAGCAACTGGTTTGAGTAAGTACTTATTTTTCTTATAATTTCATCAATTATTATGAATGGGAGAAGATAAAACTAGGAAGCATGCTTTAAACTAACCTGCAAAAAAACCCCCTCCTGTCTGTAAAGAACTAAGTTTCTTAACGTACCATCAGTCCAATTAGGCAATGGACAAAGTAGATACTATTTTAAAGTATTATTATTTAAAGTAGATAGATAGCTATTTTAAAAGCTCTGTGGTTGCATTTTAAACCCTTTGCTAACCTTAAGGCAAGCTTGCAAACCTCCTAAGTTGGTGGTCATCCTGCTGTTGGTTTCAGGGGCTCTTCCAGAGCTGTTTTCAATGATGATACCTTGTCTGCGATACGGTGATTAGTGCTGCTTGCTGCATTTCAGATGGGCTCTGTTAGTAAAAATACAACGTCCTTTTGCTTTATATTCGCTCTCTCTGTAAAGATAGCCATGTGTCTTGAGTTGGTACTGTAGCTGTGTGGTGGGTTTTTTCACCCCGATAACTCCTAAGGTCACTGCCAGATCAGTAAGTTTTATTTCACACATACCATGTGCGGCATCTTTTCTCCCAGATCTTCCGCTGCATTTTTCAATGATTTGTACTTTAACAGTAGATCTCTGTAGCTCTTAAAACAACAGATATTGCCCCCAGACTTCTGTCATCCGGGAATAACAAGAAAGAAAAATAGTGAGAGATAAGAAAGTCTATTTACCTGTCTTTCCTGTGATGTAACATCACTGCCCAGAAGACTGCAAGAAAGGAAAATGACAGTTCCTGGATTCATCTGGGAGGGACAGAAAATGAGGCAAGTAAGTCTGACCTCTCCTGCAGTTCAGATTCACCTCCTTGTCCTACATGTCCCTAAGGAAAATGTATTTAAATTCTTGGCGTTCTGAGCACCTCCTGTGGATTGTCCCACCATCTCAAAAAAAAGTTTTAATCTTCCATTCAGAAACATATTTTTCTTCTTGTTGCTGTTATTCTTTTTTTTTATGTAATGACAAAATATCTCCAGCATGCAAAGTGTGAAGCTAGGAACCAAAACCAAAAAGGATTTCCTGTGCACAGGTCATCGCAGTCTGTAAATCTCCTGAGGAGCTCTTTTCCCAGTATTCTCAAGTCTTTCTAGTTCTCTCACAGAATTACCAATGGATCGATAGCAGCCTTGTCGTTTGGAAACAAAGAGCAAATCTCTCTCGATTTACACGTGAGAGTTAAGAGCTCAGGGGAGGAAGAGGAAGAGCAACAAAGCCCAATGTGCGTGCCTGCGTTACAGCACATCCCAAGAAGCTGAAATACTTGGTTTCCTCAACGTAGAAAATAGAAGTTGAATTTCATAGCAGCTGGTCATACATTGGTGATGGCTAAATCTTCTTCTGGTGTTCTTGGTAGAGTCTGGTTTGGTACACACATGATGTGTTTTGGAGCATCCAGTATAGTCAGATGACAGGAGAAATAATCAAAGTTGAGGATCCCTCCATGACTTAGGTTGTTCTGAGCAGCATTAACGGTGTTGAGATTTTTACTCTGTTCAGAATGGCTTATTAAGCTAGGACGTCCAGCCCAACTAAACTATTCCCCCTGGTCAGGAAAAAGTTAAAAGCTGTGCACATTAAAACGGTTTTCCTTGCTGCATTAATTACTTTCACTCCTGTTTGTTAAACAGATTCCACACATTTCTCCTCTTTAGCACCTTCAAAAATTGAAATGTGGAGTTTTCTGTATATTAGAACTGTTTTGTTTTTTTTTTTAATGATGAGTATCACGGCTCAAATTAACAGCGTCAAGGCAGGAACATCATCTCTGTACTGAGCTGTAGTAAATGCAGGTTATAAAGAAAAGAGTTTGCAGTGGTTTCATGTACAACTGAGTATAGTATGTAAACCCTGATGCCAGCCAGACCACTGCTAGATTCATGCTAAATTTCGAATACAAGCAGCAGGGTAAACAGCTAATCTTGTAAGAAGTTCCTACTCCCCTGGGGAAGGGACTGAGAACAGCCAGCAACTATAAATGCAGTCTGTGCCCTTGGAGACAAGGCTGGCGTTCTCCAAATTCTTTCACAGGGAAACAGCTTTAGCATCAAGATGTATTGCCGTTGCCATTGCTGTCCCAAAACTGGGGCATTGTAGGTGCTGAGGGGGGTCAAGATTGGCAATGTAGAGAAGGCAAAGGAAGGCAAATAGAATCAAGTAAAAACAAGCAAAACAAAAGACTTGTGTAGTGTGCAAGATCAGCAGGGGCTTCATGGGGTCTTTCCAGTGTGCCATATGGAAGCAATAGAGGGATTTGTTTCCTTCTCCAGGCTTGTTAAAGCAGAAGAATTTCTGGTTAGATGAAAAGGACCACCTTGCAAGGGTGGTCAAACACTGAAACAGGTTCCCAGAGTGGTTTTGAAGTTCCTGTCCTTGGAGCTAATCAAAGATTTGACTGGATACAGCCCTGAGGAACTGTTCTAATTCAATTCTAGTTCAACGATTCTGGGGGTGGGGGGGAATGTGTGTATATTTTTATATATATATATATACACACACTTATCATTTTCTGATCAGGAGTTTGGGTCACGGGTCTTCCAGAGGTCTTTCTAACCTAAATTATTTTGTGATTCAATACTGGCTTCTGAAGGACTTTGTATTGTGAGCTAAATTCAGGTGAATTAAATAGAGAAAGCTTTAAAAGGATCATCTCCTCCTTCACTCTTGTTGCACCTGTTAATTTCCAGGTTTCGGGAAAGACTGGAAAGGCACAAGTTATGTACAACTGGCATTACCAGCAATCTGAAAGTATTTTTTTGGGGGTGGGAATTGAAAGACAGATCAAAGTCACAGTAGGGGCAGTGTGGGAGTGTTACATACAGGTACAAGAAAAGTCTTTTTTCCAGAAACCTTTGGAGCCCTCTTCGTGTATGGTACACTTTGAAGCCACCACAATGGCTAGCACATATGATCCTTTCCCTACCATATGCCATGGCAGTCCTTATGTATACAAGAAATTTAACTGATCCTTAATTTGCTGTTGCCTATGAATCTGAAAAGCCCAGGAAACACAGTGGTTATTGGCAACTTTTGAGCTCTTGACTCAGTGAATCATTGTAGTTGTGTTACTACAAGGGAGTGGAATCTGGCAGAGACCCTGTTTGAAATTATTTAATGGAGTAATTTCTTTAAAAGGGATGGGGTTTTTTTGCTTTTTGGCTTTTACTTTGGGGGATTTTTTTTTTTTTTTTTTTTTTTTTTTTTTGGAGGATGAAGGATCTTTTGTTTTCCCTTGATATTAGTCTTTCCAGCCTCGTCTTGACAACAACATAACAACTAACTGGAGGATTCCTTCCCCCTCAGATTTCAACATAAGATAGCTCAGCGTAAGTTTTGAAAGGAGTTGAACATCGAGGGATTGGGAACTGTTGTCTTCTGAAGCACTTCTTGCAGCACAGCATCTTCCCTGGAAACTTGAAGGTCCAGAGACTTCGAGGTGCATTTATAGCTTTTGCTGTGTAGGGACTTCGTTTTAGTATGAGCACACTCTAAAAATATACCCGTTAGCAACACTCCAGCAGTATATTTGGTATAGTTCAGTGGCAGAAACACAGAAGGTAAGAACACTCAAAATTTATTATCTTGGACCTATAGGTTCTCTACTACCTCTTACTCTATTCACTATCCTTTCACATGTGAACAAATGCCTACTCCTCACCCTCCACCCCAGACATATTTTCAAAACCTTTAAATGAAGGACATCTGGCAGCACTGATTGAGCAAGAATATTGGCCGGGTCCTGGTACAAATAGATGTAGTTTAGCCAGCATCACTTGAGATCAGATTATTTATACCAGTTTATAATCTAATGCTGGGTTTTCCCCCCTCACTTTCCTAACGCACATTGGTAGAATCATAGAATGATATGCAGGGGAAAAGAGTACTAACTGGTCACATTCGGTGGTAAGATCACCAGCTTCAAAGAAAACAGGAGCTGGCATACTGGGTGAGAACTAGCAGCCATGAAAAGAGGCTTTCTGTCTTTGACACAGATATGGCAGATGTCTCTGAGAAAGACCTGCTAGGCAGACATGATGGTAAAGAACTCTCCTCTTCTTTCAACTCTCTCCTTCTTTCAACACCAATTGAAATCTTGATCTGTATTATGTGACACAACACTTTTGTTGTCATCAAATGGTTATGGATATGAATATGAATATTCAGTCTTACTCGGAATCTGATTACATTTTTGGTTTCTCTGACTCTTTGTTTCTCACTGTACTTTTACCACTTCGAAAATTCCTACATTTAAATGTCATTAGATATGCATCATTATTGTTAATTATTGTTAATATCATTATTGATAATTACCTCACACAATTAATTATTTTTCCAGTGCTTATGATATGATCTTGTATTTGCCTCTCGGCTAAACATTTCCAGCCATTTCAATTTCTCTTCAGGGCATGTTATTCTTTGGTATTTCCTAACTAAAGGTATGTTCTCATATATCTCAGATGAGGTAAGAATACTATTGAAAAGATTGTTTCACTGAGATCTCCTTTCCTGGTATTTTACTCTCTGAATGCAAGAAATACCTCTTAGTAGAACAAGTAGCAAGATTCAGTGGTGGACAAAACAGACCTGTGCTACATTCACAGACAAGTCTCAGTGAGTGAAAGACAATTTCAGTCAGCTGTAAATGCAATGAATGGCTCCTTATACAGATCTTGCTGAAGATCTACAGTTGTTATTTCAATGTGGGGTTTTTTTTCCCATCAGTTCTGTATTAAGTTCACTGATAGTCCCTACATATCATGCTTCTGTGCAACACAGTATGGCTAGTTCTCAGCACTGTTAAAATGTAGAAAAATGGAACAGAGAAGAGAAAACTTTGGAAAGCAGAAAGGAGGAGAATAGTGCCGGGCGTGGGGGAAGGACCAAGAAGAGCTAGGAAAAATACATTTCCAAATGGAAAAAGTTGTGTAAGTTAATGAAAGATAGATGTGTTCTCATGTTGCACACAAATCTTGAGGCAAACTATTTTCTCTTTCTAATACTTAATAAAGCCTCCTCTTATCCAGAATCATATTGCTTTTCTTGTTATTTAGTTGGTTGTTTTGGGGGTTTTTTTGTTGTTGTTTTTTTTTTAAATACAATTCACTTGTCTTGAAGGTCATGGCGTGGAATTGATTTCAATAAAACACAGGAAATTAAGTTAATGATCTTGATCTATTTCCCTAAAGTGACAAAAACCTCCATGGAAGACTGGGACTGTTCCAGGTTGAGCCAAACCTTGGGAATGCCTTGGCAAGGGCCAATAAATTCAGTTTGATGTTCTTCTTTCCCTGGATCCAAGTGTCTAGGTTACATCCAGTAAAAATTAGCTGACTTTAAAGCAGCCTTTCCTTTGTTAGAGCTTGGAATCTGCTGTTCCTTTTAGCTGTTCCTGGAAACTTCTTCTCTCCCTGCTGAGGTGGCTTTGGTAGAATGAAATTAGTGTGGCTAAGGAGACAAGAGAGATATGCTGAGAGTACCATGTGGCTCATATGTTTGCTTTCTTTGTGACAACATTCTTTTGAAGAGGTGGAAGATAAATTTCTAAGGATATTGTGATCCAATTTGTTACAGAAAGTTTCTATGGAAGAAGTCTTAAAGTCATTTGTAACTTACCACACTGTCAAATGTTAACACTGTCCAGCAAGGTATAACATTGTTCTGCTTGTTTTCTTAGCAGTTCTGGAAGCAGTGTGTGAGCTACTCTGTGTGTAACGAGCCTTGCCTGTGACAGGAGAGTGTCTTATGTTTCTTGTTACAGTGCAAACTTTGTTGATTAGAAACAAATGCAAACCTTTGGGACTTGCCCTGTTCAACAGCTATCCTAGAGCCAAGAGAATAATCCCCTATGTATGTTCACATGGTTCCCACTCACTAACACAGACAGAACCATCACCTCACACTTCAAACATAAAAACAGAGGGTACGTAGCAACTGTCTTTAGAGAACAGCTCTGTGGTATTGGCAGTGAGCAGCAACATCGCTCCAGACAAAAATCCGTGTGGCATTTTGCCTGTGGTTGGCACAGTGTCTTTCAGAGCTCTGCAGCATGGAGTCACTACGGTATGCTTGATGGGAGGGATGTGCGTGTGACTGAGGGGTGTGTGTTTGTATGATGTGTGTGTGTTTTGATGGGTGTTTGGTCTTCTCTGGGCCCTCTTAAGCAACGCAGAGAGGAGGACTAGAACAAGGACTTCTTACTTCAAAGAAAGAAATGCAAGAGCCCATAATATCTGGGTTGGTTTGTCTTCCTTTGCCCTTCTGCCCTTCAGATACATGCAAAAGCAGTCACAGCCTAAAGGGTTTTCTGTCTGGCAGAGAATATTATATCTGATGAGAATTGGCCCTGCAAGTGTTCTTGCATAAAAAAAGAGGGGGTGGGGGAAGACAAAAAAAGAAGAAAAAAAGACATGAAAATGTCTATCTGGGTACAGAGTAAAAACAGCACATAGAATTCAACAAAAAACTGTAGAACTTGTATTTATAGTAAGAATTACAGCATTTGTTTGTCAAAGTAGCTAGACAAACAAATTACAGATTTTAGCAAAAGTTTCTGACAGAAAAGAAGATCTTGGAGGAGAATACGGATTCACTGATGGTGGAGGGAGGGGACAGAATTGGTGCTGACACAAAAATGTCTTACAGATCTACTGTTCCTGCTACCAATTATTTCTGAAATACCATAGAGAATGTAGTGAAATACTTGGAGAAAATAAATAGGGAACATATTTTTCCCTAAGAGAAGAAAAGGAAAGATTGAAAAAGAAGCATAAGTCCTCACCTACATCAGTCCGTAAGCTGTGGCACCAAGTCGCTTATACACTCTCATTTTCTAGTCAAACTTTTCATTAAGGGGTTTAGTACAGAGGATTTAGGCAATTACCATATTCCAGAAAGATAAATGCTTTTTAGTCAAAACTACTGAACTGTGTGAGAAGGACAGTGGGCTCAAAAGGACATTTAAATAGGCAGAGTCCTTTGAATCAAACATTTTTGTCTGTATTGCTGACTTAGCTTGTCAGTGACTTGCCCCCAAAGTATAGGCACTGTGCACAGGATGAGTGAAGGCTACGATAGGTCCCATTGATCTGGCTTGTAGTATGTTCAGCTGCTGCTCTTCCTGACCTCCTGTGACAAGCTGAGCTTGGACAGCAGCCAGATGCCCACCCAGCTGCTCTCTCACTGGCCCTCCTCAACACAACAAGGGGGGAAAATAAGATGAAAAAACTCATGGATCATGAGCGCAACAGACTTGACCTGGGGAAAATTAGTTTAATCTATTGACAATTAAAATATTTCTTGATAGAGAGAAACAAAGGAAAATTAAAACAACACCTTTACTCTAATCCCCTCCCTTTTTCCCAGGCTCAACTTCACTCCTTCACTCTTAACTCCTCTACCTCCCACCAGCCCAAATGGTGCAGGAGATGGGAAAGAGGAGATTATGGAGTCAGTACATAACGGCCTTGACTTCCTTCTCACACTGTTCCCCTGCTCCATCAGGGGCCCCTCCATGGGTTGCAGTCCTTCAGGATAAACCCGCTCCAGAGTGAGTCCTCTGTAGACCACAATTCCCATCATGAGAACTTGCTCCAGCGTTGGGTTTCCATGGGCTGCAGTTCCTTCAGAAAATATCCACCCGCTCTGGCATGTGGTCCTCCGTGTGCTGCAGTGTGGATGTCTGCTCCAGTATGGGTCTTTGCCAGGGGTTACAGGGAAATATCTGCTCAAGGATGGGCTTTCCTCAGCAGGGGAATCTCTACGTGGGTAACAGAAACACCTCCTCCCCCACCTCCTGCTCTTGCCTTGGTGTCTGCAGTGCTGTTTCTCACACTTTTTTCCCCGCAGTTCTCTCAGCCTCTGTGGCACTTTTTCCCTTTCTTAAATATGCTTTCTGAGACACACCACCACATGGGCTATGGTTTGGTTGGAGCCAGCTGGAACTGTCTGTGTCTGGCATAGGGCACCGCCGGCCTCTCCTCTCAGAGACCACCCCTGCTCTCGCTGCTGCCAGTGTTTGGGCACCTGCACCCAGGACACCCTCATGAAGCACGATGTTAGAAGACCTGGTGTGTAAACAGATTCAAAGGATGGGAGAGTCCATCAGGACTCAGCTGGGTTCAAACCTGCTGCCTGTCAGCTACAGTCCGACTGAGGCAGGCAGGCAGAGGAGGCAGGCAGGCAGAGGAGGCAGGAAGGAACTCACATCAAGTCACACCAAGTTCCTGAGAACTCTGGGAACACCTTGTCTCCCTGGTGAGTTTTCCTTGTAGAAGTGTGACTGAACCAGCTTCAGGGACATGTCTAGCAGCAAAAATACAGGAGCAAGGACAAACTACCTTGGGATACACAGAATGACTGGTTCATGAAGCCAGAAAAAGGTGAAACTGCATTTAAAGCAAAGTGTGTTGGGCCAAGAGAATTTTCTTATTCCCATCTCCAAGAGACTAACGTCATATCAGCTTCTCCTCAGACTCTGAGGAAGACGGTTGCTAAAGAGAATCTACATTTAGATCATGCATAATCAGAATTATCTTTCTCTTCCATTGCCTTCATGTCAGCTCTGTCTATCTATTCTTTCCTTAGAGGCTGAAGGCTGTACTTTGAGCCAGGTGATGACAAGCCTCATAGACCCAGAAGAGCTTGTTTCCAACTTTTCATCCATGTATTTGCATAAGAGAAAAAACAATAGTTTGCTTGGCATAGATTTTATTCTAACAGTATTCCAATTAATAGCATAAGGCAATAATTGGGATGCTGATTGCTAGGACTTCTATTTGACTTTTAAGGGTTTTTTTAAGATCAGTATATCTTCCTACAGGAGCATCACTGTTTTGTCTCATTTTGGACTGAATTCTTTGGCATTAATTGGACCGTTGCTATTACCTTTAAAGGAAGCAGGGCCTGTTTTTGTTAGCTATCTAACAGAATGCGGGCCATGAGAAATTCCCATATTTCCCTGGAAAACCAAGTGCATTTCCAAAGGGCATGTTGAACTTGTAGCCTATTCAGTTTCCTTTTTCTACCAGCTGCAAAAACCCAGGGAAGTTTGGACTATAGAATGTTTCAGTTGCTGTTTGGCCTTTCTCTGAAGCAGGGACAGTTTCAGTGCTGTATCATCAGATAAGCTCAAAAAATAAAATGCCAACTCCCTTTTCTTGTCCTTGTTCTCTAATCTTTCCATCCATGTTTAGTTCTCCCACTTTACCTGTCCCTTGTGTGTTTTCATACCCCTCAACTCTGCTGCTGGATGTCTTCTATCCTTTTCTCCTTTTCTCCAGGAATCTTCTTTCCTCGTGAATTTTTGCTTCCTCGGTGTCTCTTCTCTACTTCTTGTCCAAGCCTCTGGATTTGTTTTCTCGCCCTTACATCCCACCCACCTCCCCCCATCCCGCCAGGCCTGCCTTTTGTTATTTTTCAGCCAGTGTACCTTTTAATAAGGATTCTGAGCAATAATAAGGATTTTGAATGATATTATAAAAGAGAGTAAATAATGTTATTCTTACTAAGGATATTCAAATGGATTGTGCAATTAGCCATTTTGCCAACAGTAGGACTACTGAAGCCTGATTCCTACTGGGTTTGTGTCATGAGGCTGATCTGGACACCATCTCTGATGTCTAATGAAAGGAAAAGTCATCTTAGTTTTTTCCTCAAAGGAAACCTTAAAGGATCTTTTGTCTTTCCCCAGATGCCATTTAATAGCAATGTATTATGTCCAAATGACTGTTACCCCTGAGGACAATCGCCATCCCTGTTTGTGCAGACCAGCTGAGCAGAGAGTTTCTTTTCTGTGTTTTAACCCTTGGCTCCCTGGTGGGATGCCACGGGAGGTGGGGTTGGGGGGGGTGGGGTGGGTGTGTTGCACACTGATGTGTGCCCCCAGCACAAGCCTACCACAGGAGGCCAAAGCTTGCAGCCCTGTGTTTCCAGCTGAACCATCAGCACAGCTTCGGAAAAGGAGTCTTAAAACAGTAAATCTCCTTCTTCACAGCACTCCTGAAATGGGGAAAGCAGAAATTATTCAGAGACCTCAGATTAACGTGTTGACTTAACTAGATCTTGCAGGACAGCGAAGTGAAAAGAATGGACAAAAGTAACAACAACAAAACTGTTACTGAAATGAAGCAGCCTTGCTCTGAACTATGTGGTGGGGAATCGGAAAATAGGATGGTGATTTGGATCAGCATTGCAGTCAAGAATATGTGTTTCTAAACTAGTGGTGTTAACAGCAGAATGCCACCTCTGAACCTTAGAAGCAATGCATGCTTGCTTCATCACAGAGCAGAATCCAGTTAAAGATCAATTACTTTTCACTGTCAATTACTATTTCTTGAAGTTAGAGGGTTTTTTCTTTTTTTTTTTTTTTTTAATTTTGGTTTTAGGCAAAAAAAGAGTGTGTGTTATGTGGAATTCAAGAAAGCACACGCCACAGGAATGTCATCCTACCCTCAGGCAAATAACTTACCAAACCCCTGACACCAGACTTTCAAAAGCAAATTCATAAGCTGCTTTCTGCAACCTACTGTATATTAACAGGCATGAATTAAGCATACTTATCCCTCCCATTGCTTCGCTGAGGCAACTGCTGTTGTACAAGAATAAAACTACCTAAAGGGATATGATTTCAAACGTCGGGTAATAAACCTTTCCTCTTCTCCGTAAATCTTTATGCTTTTATTTTTAATAATACCCAAACCTAGGATACTTTGCTTTCTCCAGAATTTTTTAACCATGCAGGATATATTGCTGGTAAAAACCAAGCATGAAAAGTGTTTAACATTTGGCTGCATTATTTCATACAATTAGAGGTAAATCTGGGTTAATAGCTGACACAATCTAAGCACAGGAAAAAAAAAAAAAAGAGGAAAAGAATAATAAAAAAGTGGCTTTGCTCCAGTTATTCTTCATTTATGTTATGTTGAACTAACCAGCAATGAAGAGGACTCTTCATGCCATTAAGTACCCGAATTTTGATGGTTATCACTCATTGGCCTGGCCAAGTCTTTCTGTTGATTCTTGAGATGCTAATCTGTTGCAAAGGACACCGCCTGAGTTCAAGCCAGGTTCAGTATCTACTTCGCTGCCCTTTCTGAGCCCCCATCCTGGAACTTCTCCCACCGCAAAGCCAAGGGGTGGTTTGTGCAGCAGGCGTTCAGGAGGGACACAATTCCTGCCACTAGAGGGTGGAATGTCCCCACCGTTTATTTCTCCAGGAGTCCTAAAACGGAAGCCAAGCTCCTCGGGGGAGCCCGAAGGAATTAAGATCCTTTTTAACATGAACACCTAACTCCTGCAGTCTGCTCTGATGATCTCAGCCTGAGACTGCTTTTCGGAAAGCTGCAAGTGTGAATGAGAACTGACCAGTGGATCTAAAGGGAAAACAGAATTCTCAGGGTTTGTGGGAAAACATCATTAAAACGTCAATAACCAGAGCTGTTCAGCGAACAGCCATCAGCAGAGGGAAATCCCAGCCTGTCATTCCAGGCTGAACGTGGCGAGCTGATGTAACATGAAGCACAAGCCAAGTATCTGTTAATCATGTTTCCATGTACTTGGGTGGTAGGATTTCTCAGCAGCCAAAACAAAGGTCTCAGGGCTGAGCAGCAGCCCTGGATAAAAACACAGCTGAAGGCATCTCTGGTTGTTAATTCTGAGCAGGGAAGAGCTCATGCTTGCTCTGCTGAGTAACATGCTCTGTGCCTGTGCAACAGACCCTCAATGAGGTCCTCAACCAGGACAGAGGGCACCACAGCTCCAACCAGAGACAAGGGTTGTGTCGTGGCAGCTCTTCTTCCAGAGGACATGGGATTCTTCAGGAAGAAAATCTGTGTGTTCAGCTCTAGGATTTGTTCTGACAGGTGACAAATGCATTTTTCTGCTTCCAGCTAATGAGAAGACAGAGCTTTGAGAGAGAATTTACTTGTGAACTGTTAGAAGGATCCATGCAATTCATCATCCTAATCTCTAGCTTTTAGGATCAGGATATATCTTAGATTGTCTTACAGTAGTACCTTGCTGTACCATAGTTTGATCCTGCAGTTCTACATATTATATAAGCCCAGTGAAGAAAACTTGCAGCCTAAATTATACATGCAGAAGCTCCTTCTTAACCTCTTAGAAAAAGAGGGAAGATGTTAGGATCTCAGACCAACCCTTCCCTGTCTTTTGATCTCTTACAGAGAGGCAAAACAGTAAAAAATGCTTAAATCCGTAGGTGTTGCATATGAAGAAATAAGGACAAGTATTCCTTTAAACAGCAGGAGATACAGACCCTGTGTAAAATTAAGAGGGTGCTACCCTGCCTTTGAAAGGCTCAAGGTGCCTACTGACACACAGTCAGACCCTGAATTAAGGTAACCAGAACGTCTTTCTTCAGCTAATAGTGCCAGAGCCCCTCTCCAACAGTTTCTGCGTCCCGCTCCCCTTGGAACACAGACAATTCCCTGAACCACAGTGCTGGGGAGCCAGAGCATTTAAATGGCACCTTAGTGTTAACGTAAAAACGCCAGCGTCGAGTTCCAGATTTGCCACAGTTCAGTCTTTTATTGCGAAGACATCAAGTAGTCTCAGAAGTATTTGCTCTGCTAATCTGGACTACATTTAATGGCTATCAGATAACCCCAACATGGTGATTGTTAAGAGGCTTTTGTCCCCAGCTAGTGGAAGTGCAGATGGCAGCAAGACTGCCTTTCTTAAGAGGGCAGTGCCTGGGGAAAGCAGGAACACAGAAATTCTGTGTTAAAATGGACGGTGGATGGGTCAAAGCTGCAAGTTATCTGTGACTGAACTTTCCCCCCTCCATCCCACCTGTGGAGGGCTCGGGCTGTTCGAACACGTCCCTCATGAGAAGCCAAGTTGATGGTGACTATGTCTGTGGCTTGCTATAAACTTTAAATTGTGAAAACTCCCTGTACCACAGCTTACTGGTAGTGTTGGAAAGAGAGCTAATAGGATTAGGCACATCAAGTGTGCACCTATCAGCTACTGCAGAGAGTCTCTGCTGCTGCTCTTGTGTGAGGAAATAGAGCCAAAACCCTTGTGAACTTTGCTGGAACTAGATTTGGCCCTCTGGGCAGATATGTTATATTGTGAATTTTCCTTCGGGAGTGGGGCGGTTAGGGTTTATAAGTGAGAAACAGAGAAGATGCTTGAAGCAGGACTAGAAATGCCAGATCAGAGAAACTTTGACCTCTGGAAATAAGGTCTAGACTCAAATCTAGGTAAGATATGATCTTTGTTTACAGGTTTAAATATGCTGTATACCGGCTCAGTTTCTGTTTACCAAGAACGTTTGCTGGTTTTTTTAAGTTTCTAAACTGCCAGAATAATATCCCCCATTTCTGCCCCCTCCACCCCAATTCATTCATTTAAAGAGTAATTTTGAAACAGAAAAGCAATCTCTCCTACTTTCTGAAGATGTGGTTATTTGTTTATTTGCTATTACATACTGAAAGCATTGTGTTACTTCTTTTCCCCAAAACACCTGTATACAGGCAAAATAGGGGGATTCTCTGCATGAACCTTTCCACAGATTCCAATGGAAGGAATTAGATGCTCAAAGCCAGGAAGATTATTGCAACAATAAAACATCTACAATCTCTCTCTATATATATAAAAAAATCACTTGCAGATCTTTAAAAAAATGTTTTAAGAGGTTTATCCTGACAATAAAGGACATAAAGAGACAGATTTGAATATTCTGCCCAAAATACAGGGACTTGTAATGAAACTACATTGCAATGGAAGTGGGAATTATGTGGATTATGCGTGAGTCTAAAAAAGGCCTGAAAATTAGTGCAACTACTTGTATTTTGTTAACAGTTCTTATTATACTGTATGATACTCAAATCCTAGTGGGTCCCCTTCGGTTCCTGAAGTGTAAGGTGGCTTTAAATGCAAGTAGCATGCACATGTCACAGGAGAGGTTTATAGCTCATGTTAGCAGACAGGCAGCAACTCACAACTGAAGACAAAGCCATTTGCAGCTCTCAGTCTGTTACTAGGTTTTGAGGTTGTCTTATGCTCCTGAAGCTACACTTAACTCTGCCCTTTCTAGGGTTTTACCTCCTGTGGATTACCACATATTAGCAGTTTGGACTAGATAGATTCCTCTGCAAGACACAATTAAGTGTTAGTTGACTCATGGTTTTGGATATAGCAATGAGACAACAAATTCATCCCCTTTGTCCATTTGTAAAATTCCACTGAACCGGAAGAGGTCACTGGGTGTAAATAAGGGCGTGTTTTCTTTGGCTTGAAACTAAACTCACATAAGTTGATTGCTCCACAAATACTAAACATAGTCTTCTCTAGAAATCAAAAGATTTGTAATTTTAGTGCCTTCTTGAAAAGAAAATCAAAATACCAAAATTGCTCTGGGTAGCCGGTTTAAACTTCATGTTTTCCAAATGTATTGCTACTTTCAAGAGTTATGATGCAGTACTTCTTATTATAGGGTTGTATTACAGCACAATTATTTCCTGTCCTTGTAATCCACAAAACATAACTGAAGTGTGCATTCTGAAAGCTAGAAATACCAAACAGAGAACCCAGAATAACTTCTGTGGTCCACAAATGCAAATCATCTAACAGCATCCTTGTTTACAGATGTGCCACTCTGAGGAAGTCAAACAGACTAAACAGACTTTGGTGGTGATGTCTTCTTTTTGCTCCTTGCTAAGCTATGATGCTCTCAGTCCTCTGATCTGTAGTGCTGAACAGCTCCAGCACTTGGCTAAATGCAGAAGCTTGATACAGGTATGAAATTTAGAGTCTCATTACTTAGGTATTTTTATGGATGTGTGAAACTATGAAGCAAACAGAGCCATGGAGTTATCCTGACTCTCACCTCACAGTTGAATTTGTCTGTTTCTTCCTCGGGAAGCATTCTGAAGAATCATTTTCTTTCCCTTTGCTCCCTGTGGAGGAAGGAGTGCCTTGTAAGCTCATTCCCTCTCCACTAGGGAAGATCTCATGTATCTGAAGAGCTGCATCCGCACCTGTGAATTGTACTGTGGATGTAGTTAGTTTTATTCGTTTTACTTTAGTTTTCCAATTTATTTCACTCTCACTTATGCCATCATGTGTACTTTCATTTGCACATGAAAATATGCATAAGCACTCTGTCGCTTACTCTGGGTATTGCAGGTGCAGATATGAGTATTTGCTCGCAAGAATTAGTGCAAACGTAGGTATTGGCATCTCAGCAGTAAATATGTATTTGGTGTGCACATACTCTTTCATTTGGAGAAATGTGCAAAGGGAAAGGTATCAAAACCTTAAGATTCATCACGCCTTGAATTGTCTATTTCTTTCCATTAATTACAAATGAGTCTAAAGTGGACAAACATAAATATACACTTATATAAGAACAGGGAAATCCCACCTGATGCATCTGTGTATTAAAAAAGAAAAATCTTACAAACTACACTGGGCTGCTTGTAGAAAATAATCCTCCCCATGCTCACTTTCAATTCCCTCAGTTTACAGCACTGACACTTGTTAGCATTAAGTTACATTAACCTCTGTTTCTAGATATAAAGTCTTCCTCTCCACTGAAAGCTTGAGAATAAAAATATTCACCAGCACTTATTTTTAAGAAGGCTGGACGTGTCAGTCACCTATTGGTCTAGATGTGCAATGCACATTAATGGAAAGAGGGAGTTGGCATATTTTAGGCAGGGTTGAAAACCCCATCTTTACACTACAAGTTAACATTAGAAGGAAAAAGAAGATGTGAAGTAAAAGGAAAGCAACGTAAAAGGATTTTTTCAGTAACATATTCCTACAGGGAAAGCCTTGCATGCTGAAAATTTTCCACTTAGAGTTCTAATGAGGCTTCTTCAAACCCTTTTACAAGTCTTTGTTAAACCCAAAAGCGTAGCTGTTAATGTGTTTTCTTTGTGTATCCCTGTAAAGTACATTTTCCCAAGTTCCCAAGGTGGAGTCTCTAACAGTAAAAGAAAACCAAGCTTAAAGGCATTGTTTTTCTTCCAGCCTTCATCTTGTTGAGTTTGTGGTTAATTTTCTATTTGTCTTGTGATTCTTAAATTCCTTCAACTTTTCCTTTAACTTCTCTGTTACTTCTTGAGACTATAATCTAATATACCCAAGAATGCCCTGCAAAAGACTGAGCTACTAACTCTTCCGTGAAGGAGACAGAATGACTATAATAACTATTCTGTTCATTTTTTGGCAAATAAATCTGGCAATAAAAGAAATCTAATAAAATGAAATTTAGAAATATATAAAAATAAAACCTAGTATCACTGTGGGGATTCCACAAGACTTTAGGCATACACAGGCAATGTGTGCGGTGCGTATTTGTGTTGTACAGATTTATAACCCTCGGTCAGTTTGTAACTGTTCGGTTTAAAAGAGGGGTTTTGGCTTTTTAATATCCCAAGTGGGACCAGACTAGGTTTCCAAGCAAACCCTTTTATATAAGATGAAGGCTGCTGAATACAACGAGGTGGTGATACATGGGAGTCAAAGTTATGCTGTGGCAAAAGCCAAAAAGCGTTTTAAGTTGGGATCTGCCTGCTAAGGCTACCACATCAAAGATCTTAAACTCCTATCCACAGCTACACTCCAGGGGCTGTCAGGGGTGTTTGCAACAAGGATGGCTTCCCAACAGGAGATGGAAGTAAAAGTGGAGGGGCTTTGAGTCACCACATGCATCTACCCCCACAGCAGTGTCAAAGAGGCAGTGGGGAACAACGTGGGACTTGACCTCTCACAGTGGAGCATTCCTTTTCAATTAAAAGTATAGATGGATGATACCACGCTGTCCCTCTGCATTTATGTTATTTAAGGGGTGCACTAACACAGTAAAGCCATGCCTCCGCTTAACCAAGAATTAAAAGGACCATCAAAGTAGATATTTTTGACCTAATATTAAAACCTGATATACCTAGGTTCACCCCTGCGCTCAGAATCTCTGAGGTATCAAGGTTCCTGAAGGTCCCCCACTGCAATGCCAAAACATCCCCACAGCTTTCTATCATAGAAGGCTAGGGAACAGTTAATATCCAGAGTTAGCTCTGTATGACATTTTAGTCAGCACCAGAGGGCCATTCTGGAGTAGGTGCTGCAGGCTAAGCAACACTATGTCGCCCCAATGCACAGCCTCATGCAGAGCAAGCGGCTGGGAGCAGAGCAGGACTATGTCCCTAGCCCCCAAGTGCCATATGACTGCAAGTACTATGCAACCAGCAGGAGGTTCTGTCATAGCTGGCAACAGCCCCTAAAGCTGCTCTAACCAGTGCTGGGACTGTGAGATTTTCTGCTCCTGATGAGATGAGCTTTGAAAAGGCACATTTCTGCCCTTTGCTTGACTCCTTGCAAAGCGTCAGGACCAAAATCATTTTCAGATCCATCCATTATCCCATCCCGCATGCGTGCATGTGTTGTGTTCCTCTGGAGGTGTAAAGCCAAAACCATGTTGTTCGTGGCATTGTCCCATGGCAACTGAAATTTGCTCCTTTCTGGGAAGAGTTTAACATTATCAAAACAATAAAGGCACTTTACATTTATTACCATCTTCCCTCCCAAAAGAGTGTCATTTCTACACCCACACTGTCACCCTAAAAGGTTCAGTAACCATGGCATAGGAACAGTATTGCGCATTAGATCACCAATCCAGCCATGCCTATATTCTTTCTCTTGTAGCGCCTTGCGCTAGGCAGCTCATTTGCAAGAAGCCATTAATTGAACGTCATTGACCAAAGGGGAAGTTGCTTTCCTTTTGCTTCACTTGGAGGAGAGATTATACTCTAAATCATGAAGCTTTGTTTTTCCTTCCAGTAACTCCTGGGCGTATTTTTCTTTCCCTCATTTCTTCCTGATGTAATAGTAGATGATACTCTTTATTATATAAGTGTCCAGTGCCTTTGTTAATCTTGCTAAATGCTTGACTTCAATGCTATCGTGTGACTAATTAATCCCACACTAAATGGTACTGATACCACATGTAGACCAAAGTAATGGCTATGCAAGATGTGCATTTACATCAGTGCCAGGTGAGCCCTCCCTCCCCTACTAGCCTGAGGTAAACTTTAGCACTGTACAGAGTTTCTCCATCTGTCAACACACTCTATTCACATTAAGTGACCGAAATCCTTAACGCTATATTATATCATTGCTAATCATGGGAAAAAGGACATTTTGAAATCTGGAGTGTTCTCTTCTCTGCATCCCTCCTTCAGAGTTGAGCAATACCAACACAAACTCTGCAACAGATTATGTTCATTTCTTGAGGTGTCATTTTGGTATGCTTAAATTGTATTAGTTTTACGATATTTAAAATGTACTCCAGCTCAAAAACATTACCATTTGCTCTCTATTACTTGCCATACAGTGTAATAAATAAATAATAATAAAAAGGATTGCACCAACTGTCTTTGAGAAAGTTGAGGAAAGCCACCAACAGGCGCAGAAAGTTTTAGAGATCCCCAGGAACAAAAGTTAGTCTTTTTGCATTGAGTGTAAAATACTGAAAAACAATATTGGGTGTGAAGAGTGAGCTGGATGTGATGCCAAACACATGAGTTCCAGGTGAATGCTTTTCCCTGCATAGTACCTTTCCTTTAAAGGACCCAGCAGTGTTATTGCAGCCTCATTTACGCTGCTGTTGTTATGGCTGTGCCAGTATCTCCGTTGGAAAGCTCCATTTTCAGGGGTTTAGTAGCTGACTATAAAAAGCCTCAATGGGCAAAAATCTTGGCAACCCTGGTCTCAATATGGGAGAAAGCCTTTGAGTTTTAAGAGGGTTTTTTTCCCCCCTCTGAGTTGTAACTCAAGTTACTTCATGGGCTTTCATTAAAGGGAAGTTTTCCGACTCTCTGTGTCCCCCTGTGGCCTGGACTAAGGCAGCCTCCTGTTGCTGAACAAGAATAACACCTGTTGCCCAGGGAGGAGCATCACGGATGAGTCTCTGGGGATGCTTTTGCCCAGATCTCCCAGCTGTGATATAGTCCTGGCAATTCTTAACCAAGAAGGGGAGAGCAGATAGAACTCAGGGATAATTCAGCGCCCTTTCCCCACTCTCACCCCAATATATTCCTGGTGCCATCTCTAGGGATTTCATATCCTGACCAATTCCTTTCCATATGAGGAGGCCATAAACCAGGGAGAAATTATTTCTTTCTCCCAGTTCAGAGTTTGATTTCACACTTTGGACCTTCTTATTTACACCACAGCCATTTTACCGTCCTATGAACACATAAAGGAGCGACTTAGAATGCATAAATGTTATTGACACTCTCCTTAAGAGCCCTTTCAACTGTTCAAGAGGTATAAAAGGAACAGAGATTAATAAGAAACCGAAGCAGCAATGCGTTAGTAATAAAAAGAATGGGGGAAAAAATCTCTTAGACTGGGAATGGGTCTAAATGGTTTGCTTCATTCTTACTCCACCAACCCTGACCGAGCCTATTTGCAGTGGTCAGATGCCCCTTGCCTGCTACCCGTGGGGCTATCCTTCTGATCTCAACCTAAGCCTGGAAGTGACTACACGTAGTTTACCCCATGCCATGGCAGCACTAGCCCTGGGACAACTTTGAAGAAATCCTTCTGCTGCAAGCAGGAAACTCCTTCTGTACCTTATGGTAAAGAAAATAATAACCCTTCACCCCCTTTTAAACATATCTATAACCTGTATCTTTGCTGAAAAGTAAGGAGGAATCAATCTTTGTCCTACTTCTGATTGAAGTAGAGACTAACTGATTGGTCTGACATGAAGTGATTCACTTTGCCTCTGTGCCTTCACTCTTCTGGGTTAAGAGCACGCAGCCTTTCAGGCTTTTTCCATCTCTGATCACTTTTCTTTTGCTTTGTTTTTCCAGGAAGGCCATGCCTTTCCTGAGCTGTAGCACTAAAGATGACACACGGTGCACCTGCCGAGGCCTTGGCATCACAGGTATGCTGAAGTGGTGCTGTTATTATTTAAGAATCCCCGAACAGATCATACAATGGTATATATCTTTTCCTGTGTTTTTACAGCTTCATGTCGTTGCTGCTCTGTCACTCAGTGATCACCTTTTTTGGTAGTACTTCTGCCTAACAATTATTTCTTGGTTTATATGTATTTTTTTAATTGTTCCTTCTTAATTGTATCACTCTGTGCTTGGCTTTACTGAGAATTTTTTTTTTGGTTTATTTGGGACAGACTACCCAGTTTTCAAGATCTTTTCGATTCTGATCCTGACCTTCATGGCACTTGGAACTTCCTTTTATCTCCATGTGATATTCAATTCTTTATGAATCCTTCTAAGCTCTTAGCCTCAGTTAATACTTTGTTCAAATAATGAATTTTTCAGTTCTTAGTCCAAACAAAGAAAGTATTTAGCCTTGAACCTAAGGGATTTTTTTCTTTTTTCCTTAAAGAAACAAAAGATTAAAAAATCATTATGAGTCAAAAGAAATATTTTTGTTTTCATTGCAGATGATTCTAACAAAAGCAGAGTACTGGAAATGAAAAGCTTCATTAGGTAACACTGAAAAACAACAAAGAAGTGTCACGCTTTTTACCTAACCCAGTGCTTAAGCCGCTTACCCAGAATATCAGAGGTTCAGGTTCACCCTCCTCCCCCACTGAGAAGTTTCAAATCCCCATCTCCCACAACTCCCTGGCCTCCAAACTCTATGGCAGAGCTGGACAGTTTTTCAGCCTCCCTTTTGAAGTAACTCTGTTTTTTACAATATGCTTAAGTGATGACTTGCACAGGGACAGGAACCAAGGCATTCCACTTTCCAGGTAAGCATCCTAACCATGACAGTGAAAGCACAAACCCAGTTTCTGTTTTTCATGTCTGTTGACCTGGTCAGTTCTTACGCAGTGATACCCATTTGCGAACAGCTGCCAGTCAGACTAAGGGACCTCCTCCCATCATTCTAAACCAGAATACCCTTAATGTGGTGGTGCCTTTAGATGTGGAACAGGAGAAGGGTAGAAGGTCCTTCACAGCTAAAAGATCCTTCACTTCCAAAACAGATGCATCCCTATTCTCATAAAAGAGGATAAAGAGCCTTGCTTCCCTTGAGTTAATGTATCTACCCAGTTACTTTTGATTAAAATTTTCAGACAAGTTTCACCAGAATCACTGCATATTTCAGGTCAACCCCAAACTCGTTCTCCAGTAAGCAAAACTGTTGAGGCATAGTACATGTGTCCAGGCCTTGCTGTAGTATTCAAAGCACTGGACCTGTCCACAAGCTGCTTCTTTGTCAAGAGAACCTCCTAGGGTCATTCTCTTTGACTCAAGCTGTGGTGTTATGGCCTCTCCTGTGCTACCACATGCCTAGCATGGAGGTCGAGGCACACTGTCAGCAGAAATCTGAGCTGTGATATGCCCAGGGTGATAGAACCATGAATCAAACTTACCGCACCTAGTGCTAATCTCTGCATTGAAGGGCAGAAGGTTAGTAGAGGGTGAAGTAAACGAAGTTTTCTGGACTGTATTCTTGGCACATACCTACCCATGACCTACAGACACTTGATGCCTACAGAGAAGTTGTGACAGGTAGCAAGAAAAGCTACTAAAGGCTATGTGCAAGATACACAACTATCTCCTTGATTTCTAAGTTGCTTGCCACTAGCTGTGTGGAGGCTGGGGCAACTACTGGTAGCATATTACAGTCTAAAGACTTCACCTCTCTGGAGCAGCTATCCTTTGCAAGACTAGTTCTGCAGTACTTCCGTTGTTTCACAACTTTTCCTCATTCTCTGGTCCAAGACTAGCTCCTTCCAAAACTGATGGGACCTCAATCAGCTTCTACTGACAATGGCTGGAGGACCATTGTCTCTAATGTCTCAAGGAAGCCCAGTATGATGTTATTGTACGACAAGCCTAACAATAAGTATGTTTTAACTGTTTCGTCTTTAGGTAATGTTACTCTGAGCTTTCAGATGTTGTCATCAGGAACAGCATGTGCTACTCTGTTCTCAGCTGTCATGTGGAACTGTTTCCACAGTCTAAACCACACCGTGATTGAGATATTTAGAGAATACAGAAATAGACATGATTTGGTTGAAAGTTCATCAGTAACAAATGTACAAGATCTTTGCTGCTAAACTACTTATCAAATTGTAGAGCTCAAGGAAGTGAGTCCTATGTGTTAGTAACTGTTTGGGGTGGTGAAGAAAGTACAGAATCCATCATTCTGCTGAGCTATATAGAAGAGAAGGCTTTGCACATATTAAGATTGTGGCAAAAGGAACCCTAGACCTCTAGCAAAATCAGTGTCTGTTAGGCCCTTGCTCAGCGCTATGTTTGGGTGAGGGTTACAAGGCTTATTTTCCATTCTTATGTTTGAAGCATAACCCCTGAAGAATAAGTTGTTGAAGACGTTCTGATGCCTGGAGTAAATCTCTTGTCAGATGACAAGACTCCAAAAAGGACTGCAGAAGACTCAAATGTAATGCAGCATAGTGTGATGAACACCAGGATTTCACCATTTTAGTAGGGTAATAGCAAAAGGCTAAACCATGGCTGGAGTTTTACATACATGCTTTTTTTTTTTTGCTATATAACACACCGCACATAGAGAATTTTTTGTCTATACCCATCATGAACTTGACTTATGAAATACTGGCATTTCAGGCCACCTTTCCAGAGGTTTAAGAACGGTTTCCCATAGTTAACATTGGTGCAAAAGGGTAGTCTGCATCTACTGGTCAGGTATCAATAATCATAAAGTCTTTAGTCAATGTTCATCACGATTTGCTCTTGTAAAGCTGCAGGAGCCCTGAAGTATAACAAAATAGTGACAAAGAACATTCCCAGTTGGCACTGAATTCTAATTCAGCTTTCCCTGTAGGATTTTATATGTATGTTTCTGTAGATTTGCCACTGGCCAGCAGTAGAAAAGAGAGATGATCTGGCTCACCAGATGAAGTAGTCTAGAACTGTATTTTTTGAGCAACATTATTACAAAACTGTTTAGGATAACGTTGAACTCGTATACATTAATTTAAACTAAAAACCTCAGGAGATTTTCAAGCCTACAACAAAAGCTAGCGTCATCAGGAACAGAAAGCACAGAAAAATAGTACGTGAGTTTAAAAGTATAAAAGTATCTGAAGAAGAATGTGGTGAAGACTATTTATATTGAATACTTAAACCAATGCTTTTATGTTCTTATATTCTTAAATATTAATGTTTTCAGAATATGAAATCTGAAATTTTTGCAGTTGTGATGTGTGTCATTCAATCATTTAATGCTACAAAGTTGTCAGCATCCCTGATGCAATACATTTAAGAAATGATTCCTAAAGCTTGTGTCAATTTTCCTACAATATTCAAGCCTTTCATAAAATTTCATAAAAATGTTATGGTTCTGTAACTATTATGTAATTCTGACTTTCCTGTGATCCCTGGACCAAATAATGACTGATGAGAGCAGCATTATACGAATGTGTTAGCAGGACAGTAGAGTACCCATGAAGAAACGTAACTAGGCCCAGTGTCTAGCAAGGCTGCCACAAGTCTTAACTTTCTTGACAAACAAGAACACAGGGCAATTTGGAAAATGAACAGTTCATTCAGATGAGTCCTCTGTTCTCTGCTTCTCCCTACGTCTTTTTCCCATCTATTCTCATCTCTCACCTGTATTAACTCATCTCACTTCCTCACTCTGTTCTGTGGAGCAGAGCTAAAGGAATTGTGATCCCAGGAGATCTTAAGACTCTTCCACTAACGTAGTGTGAAATTGCTCTGCAGCTTGATAGACTTTGCTCTGCCCTGCTGACAGCAGATTTTGAAATGTACAAATGAGAGGTCTCACTGTGCTGTGCTATCTGACCTCAGTAGTTGATGCTTAGCCAGGAAGTGCAAGTGGGGAACTGCTACCGAGAAACTATGTGGATCACCATGGAGTCCCACTATGAGTTCCAGTGTGCACAACCATGCCATATATCACAGTTAGCAGAAAAAGCAGAAAAATGGAGGTGGGCAGATGGAGTGAGGGAACCTGGAGAACATGTGGAGTCCAGCAGCTGCGTGATTTCTTGCTCTGCTCAGGATTATTTGCTTGTGTAATCTTAGATTAATTGTTCTGTCCCAGATGAGAAAGCGCCCGGGGTCTGGACTCATGATTTTTATTAGAACTGATGCTTTTGTAAATAACTTTGGAAACATTCTGGGCATAATCTTGTCCTTGTCATGCACAGAGAAGCGGATTTTTCTTCCTCACTTTTCTAATTTTACATTTTCTCTTCTGCTTTACCCTGGTATCTTCCATCTTTCCTCCTTTTCTCTGTTCCAGGATCAGAAACGTGGGTGTCTCAGACAACCAATAGGTACTTAAGAACCAGTGGAGCGCCGAATGGTCACAGTTAATGTTAATGGGTTTAAAACACATTAATCTGAGGTATACCTCTACTCTTCAGCGTATTACATGTCTAATCATCCTGTGGACCACTGCCAGTTAGGAGGCTAAATTAACATGCTTAAAATTGGACAGTGTAAAAAGTTTCTTCCCTCTTCCCCTCTGCTCAAAACAACTTTAAAATGATTATTTGTTTCTTCTGCTTAGTAAAGGTAGTGTGACAGGAGCATCTCATACCCATAATGAACAGGATAAAAGTGGATTGTAATTAATTGGCTGCTGCTCTCTGAATTATCATGCCCACAACTCAGTAAAAGAGTGTCCATTTTTTTTTTTAAATAGCTTCTTAAAGTCTAAGTATAATGATTGAATAAAATTTTTCTTAAAAATAAATTATACAAGCCTTAATGAGCGTAAACTTTGGCAGATTTGTATGAATGGGAAAATTCTTGAGTAGTATATATGAGTAGATGTACAGATAATTGTAGACCTGCATTTTAACAGATTTCAGTGAGACTGTACTAGGCTTGGGGAAAAGAAATCATGAGCAAAATAAGGGCACCATCCTGAAAACCACATGCGTGGAATTTTCACTGGCACAAATGAAAGCTTTCTATGCTCAGAGCAAGGATTCTGTAGTCAGTTAAAGCAGGCCACGTTGACATCATGGTGGTAATACATGATGTTATAAAACAAGGGGAAAGATGGGAGGCTTTTTCTCTCTGTATGACTCTCCTCTTGGATCATTTGCTTTTTGGCTTGAAAGTAGAAGAAAAGTCCACTGTAAAGAAGTCTAAATTTAGCCAGAGTCTCCCCTTGGTGTGGAACACCACTGTTTTGACATTTAGACAAGAGAAGAGAAAAATTCTTTGGAGTCAGTTTTGTAGTCACTGAAATCAAGCATCCCACTGCCTGTAGGTAGCAAAGGAAAGGTCTTTCACTCTTGCAAGGAGCTTTGTTGTACGTTAGGTCTTCTAAATACTTCAGAAATACTTTTGGTTGCTAAAATAAAAAGCATCATGACATTTGTTTACAAGTCTGCAACCTTAAGCAAGATCTGGATCGACATCTTTACTCAGCAGAATTTCAGCAAATGGAAATATTTGAGGCAGATTTTTAACTGAAAATGCTAACGATTTCATTTTACATTTCAATGCTGCACTAACATTGAATTAAAATGGAGTCCCAATGGTAATGTGCAACATCTAAATCAATACCACATGATTAGTGTCATGACAATGAATGTTAAATGATGTAACAATGGGACTCACAAAACAAGAAGGGGTTTTTAAGGGAATAAAGCCTTTGGTGTCCATTAAATCATGTCTGACTAAGGCTAAATTATGATAAAATATCTGGAAAGTACTTGTGGGAGCTTCACTAATGCACACAGAATGTATGCTAATTAATGCTAGTATGATAAATGCTGAAAGAATTTATTATGGCTCAGAACTTCTAATAGATAATTCCCCACAAACTTCTTCTCTACAAACTCTGACATTGTCACAACCACAGTGATGACTATCGCTTCCATAATGGTGCTGTTTAACAGCTCACATTAACTGTGGCCAAACCCTTTACTTAAAGTCTACCAATGACTGATTTTCCTTTGTCATGTTTCTTCTGGAGCTTTCTACCATAACTTGGAATCAACATCTTGCTTTGTTTTGAGCAACAAAACCTCACTTGCGCAGCATGAATTGCACAACAAGCTTAACAGTCAGTGCAATCTCTGAGTCCATGTGGTCTCAACAATGAGCACATGCTTATGAGCTCAAGGCAACTGGGGAAGCACAGAGATGAATATAACTTCAGTCTTTCCAGTCTCATAGATAACAGAAGTTCTACTTCATTTGATAGGGGAGAAAATCACTTTGATTCGGATTCTGCTGTCAGATATCAGATATATGGCTTTTTTAAGGTGGCTCCCTACTTGCTTGGAGTCTTCCACATATATTTCACTGTAGCTACTAGCAGGACTTGGACCAGTGCCTTCAATATATCCAGAATCTGGTTTATATTCTTTGAATGCAAATTAACATATTCTCTATCAAAATAATTACTATTAAGAATAATTAAACCCCCAAATAAATCAAATATTCTTTAATATCTAAAGCATAAGACGCATTTACTATTTATCCCAGTAAATGATTAAAGGCATACTCAATCATGGGCTAATTACAAGGTATGGGAACAATATACATTTAAATTAAACAGTTGTAACTTTGTGAAAATTACAGATACTCTCTCAAGTTCCCCTGTTACCTTTCTTTTAATGGGATCTACTCTCTGAACTGCAACACACATACTCCTCCTGATGTACAGAGAGTAAGTAGAAGGAAAAATAGTTCAGCAGGGAAGTTTGCTTTGGTTTGATCAGTGACCAAGTTAACCACAGCATAGTGGTGTTCCGGTGACTGCTGAAATGAAGTCACACTGTGATAAACCACCACTGAAGCCAAGACCTTACACTGGGAATTAACATGCCTGCATGTGATGTCTTTCAGAGATGTAAAGGATTGAACTGCTTTGCGACTGATAAACCTTCAGTGGGATGGGGGAGAGAATCGAAAGGGTAAAAGTGAGAAACTCGTGGGTTGAGATAAAGACAGTTTAATAGGTAAAGCAAAAGCCATGCCCACAAGCAAAGCAAACCAAGGAATTCATTCACCAATTCCCATTGGCTGGCAGGTGTTCAGCCATCTCCAGGAAAGCTGGGCTCCATCATGTGTAACGGTTACTTGGGAAGGCAAATGGCCTAACTCTGAATGTCCCTTACTTCCTTCTTCTCCCCAGCTTTTATTGCTGAGCATAATGTCATATGGTATGAGATATCCCTTTGGTCATTTGGGGTAAGCTGTCGCACCTCCAGCCTACTCGCTGGAGCGGTGGTATGAAGAGCAGAAAAGTCCTCGACTCTGTGTAAGCACTGCTCAGCAATAACTAGTTGATAACTAACTAAGTTAGTTGGCTGATAGCTGTGTTATCATCTCTGTTTTCATCACAAATCGAAAACACAGCCCCATAGTAGTACTATGAAGAAAATTAACTCTGTCCCAGCCAAATCCAGCACAGGGTTTAGAAGTCTGTTTGGTTGCAATGCACAGAGAGCTGCAACTGAGACTAGGGAATCAATCCTGTGGGATGCCTGCATCCATATTCAAACCCTTGCAAGAATCTTGGCTTTCAACCAAAACATGTGTCCAGCCACGACAATGTTTTTAGAGTATATGCTTTGCTGGACTTATGCTTGGATTAAATACAGAGTACTCCGGGCTATGTGTACACTTCTAAACAGGACTGCATTCATACACGCTTATGTGTTTGACTAAATCAAGGCCTTTAAACATGCAATGGGGGGCACTTTTGTTTTTCTTTTTTTTCTTTAATCACTCAAAACCTTTCTCTCTGTTTACGCTTCATATTTACTGATAAAAAATTACTTGCCAAAGTAACAAATATCATCTGCAAGTCAGGACAGTTATACTGAGATTATTTTCTGTGTAACCAGTAGGCAGAAATGAACAACAGAAGGTCTATTCATTGTTTGTATGTTTGCAACTTTACATATTTTTTAATAGCTTGTGGTCCTCATTTGTCTATATATTGCTTATGTCACTTGCAAATCAATTCAATATCATAAAAAAAATTCACTGATTTGCTCAGCTTTTCAGAGCTGAATAAAAAGGTATGCTACATTTTGATTTGCTGGTGAGAAAAAAAAATTCAAGGGTCAGAATAATTCCTAGTGTGTGCCAGAGATTAATTCGGTCTTGTGCAACGTATTTAGAAGGTAATAAAATGTGTTTCTAATTGAAAACGTGTTACGTAAAACGGCAGCTTCTTGCACAGATCGGTCCCCCTTTCTGAATAATCAGATTCAAAACCGCTGACTTCAATGACAAAGTGATCGTTTTACTGCCCTTTCTCCAGAGCACATATCTGAGTTTATAACTGAAGAACGTGCTTCTGTGTGTGGTTGAATTCAACATATTTAAACCGCAATGAAAACTCGAATTAATTATGTGCTAAAGTGCTGACCCTGAAAAAGATATTTGCCTGCGCAGAGTTGGGAGAGGGAGATGACTTCTGTTCCATCCAATAATTTAAGCAGGTCTGGAAGTAGATCTTTTTTCTTGAAGAGAAAAAAGGAACCCTTAGTACAAGACACTATCACCACCACCACAACTTTTTTTACAGCTTTCTTTCTTCTTATTTTTTAACAGATCAAGATATCACATTAAATAAGTAGAAATCAAAATTAACCTCCTTGCAAATAGACTTGATTTACAGGGAATGAAAAGTATGTGTTCTTATCTGAAAAACATAAAATGTTTGCATCTGCTACAAATGAGTATCTATGGTTCAAATCGAACACGGATTCTTTCCCCTGCATTGCAGAATACGCATCACAATACTGTTGTGACAAATCTTAATGCAAGAACTTATAGAGGGGAAGGTGATTCTATTGAGAAAGAAAATGTAAACAACACCAATTTCATTCATTCACACTCAGATTGTCATACCCACGTTCTTTCAAGCACCGCGGCATGTGTAACAACGAAGTAGTGTGTCTTGCAGTCAGGCAGCAAGACACTTGTATCCAGATGAACTGTCCAGTGTTCTCTGCAGTGACACAGAGGACAAAGAATGATTGCTGTTGAGTCCTCTCCGTATCCTTGAGGTTCTTCTTAGCTTGGATATCATGTGCCACCTTGGGATCTCCCTTTTTCGTATTCTCTAGGGCCTGACAGTGATTGTAACCTTCCATCTCTGGATCCTGTCCCACTTCTGTGAGATGTTCTGATTTATTCAGTGTTTTGTGGTTTTTCCTGAGACCCTTAATCAGCTCTTCCCTCTATTCCTCTAGTCTTGAGGTGCTTCTACAACCATACAGTCCCATCTTTCTCATCATCTTAACATTGGTATTATAATTCCCTACACCTAAACTTTCCTTACATAATAATCAATTGATTAATTAGTTTTATACATATATCTTTTTAGTTATTTTCCTTCACTTTTTTATATATAGTACAAGCTAAGAATCTTACTTTTGTTTTGAGCAGAGATATCAAAAGGCCCTGATTTTCACAAAGGTTCACTCCTTCTGTCTTTTTACCTCAATGTATGCTTGCTTGGTCTTTTGTGTGTATCCACAGGTACCCATGTGTGTAAGCACTCACATGAAAATGAGCAAAACGAATCGGTGTTTCCAGAAAGCAATCAGGCCTGCAGCCTGCAGATTTAATTGTCCAGCTTCAGATGATCCAGACTACTAAGTGACATCTCCAGCTGCATTACCTACAAGCCTGACTCACTTTTGAAATTAGACAGTCAAAAGATGACTGTTCACAGCTGGACTGCCCCTGTCAGGAGGTGTTCCTTGCCACATCTCATTTTAATGTGCATCCACATGGATTATCTTTAAGGTTTGCATGTCTGGATGCTACAGTCAGGTCAGCGGTATCAGCAGTGCTGCCACCTGTCAAACTGCTGCGAGTGTAGTAACAGCCTCACTGCAAATCCAGCCACGTGTTGCCAAAGTTTGTCTCAATGTGGAAATTATCTTCAAATGAAATAAAGACACTCCAGAAGAAGAAAAACTTGGGTACCGTATTCCTACTACTCTGCGTAACGCACCTTTGTGTTCAGAGGTTAGCTACACACCCAAGGCAGCTTTCGTCTGGGCAACTCTTGACAGTTACTTCAGCACATGCCGAAGTGCGGAGAGGAATTCAGTCAGCCTGTGCTGAAATCCATGTTGCAAAAACTACGCTCTTTACGGGCGGCAAGTTGGTGACATTTCAATTAGCCAAGACATGTCTACGTAAATTCCAGCCATGCCTTAGGCTCTTCCTCTCATGATATTGTGGACATATGTTACAATAAAGCCTTTATTCCTGCCAAGCTTGATTATCACAAGATCAAAATCACTTGGGCAGTCCACACACGAACAAGTCCAAGTTATCACCTCTGTCTCAGACAGGCCTCAGGCTGATTACTAGAGACTGGGGGAGTATATTGGGGCAATATTGCTTGACACTTACTTGATTCTCACCTCTTTTCCATGGAAAGTGTTATTGACCTTCTCCAGGGATAGGATACTGAGCTAGATGGACTTCTGTCCTGGACTTCTGCTGTCCTTCCATTCACATTTACCTTAGAACCAAACCATCCATATTCAAGGCCTGAAGTTACGACTAAACAGCGTGATAATTCACATAAACTGGTATTTATATCTGTGTTACTATTAGACAAGCAAATCCTTCTGTTCTTGAAAATCTGGCCAGACTGGAAACTGAAGCTCCATGGGGCTAACTGACCTCCGGAGCTGTGAATTACAGTATCGCTGCTGGAAGCGAAGAGGCAGTAACCGAGACAGGATCAGTCCCACTGATTTTCAGCTATTTGAAAATTAGATGTCTAGCTTGAGCTAATCATGTGGTGCTCATTCCAGCCAATGTATAAGCACCTCTAGGGACTGCGTCATCTCTCTCATCTGATAGATTAAATTAAGTGAGGACAGCTAAATGTAGGTGAAATCAATTTTCTTCTCAATTTTACTCTCTTTTCTCTTTCCTTCCCGTTAAGTTTTTTTTTCCCCCTACTGATTATATTCTAAGCAACTAGATAATGATGTATAATGAGTTTAATAAAATTACTAAATAAACCAACTGATTTTTAAAAACTTCTGAGTCTGCCAAGTATAACAAAAAATATTTCATATATCTCCATTTCCCAGAGACTGAAGGAGAAAAAACCAGAAATTTGGAGACAAAATCTTTTGGGGTCAATGAAGACTTTTTTGTTCCCATGAGAAAAAAACCCAATAATATTAATTTCAAGGGTTTTGCTTTGCTGTATTTTGTTCAGGTTCCAGACCAATCTTTTTCACTTTCTGGAAAGGAAAGATTCATTTTCTGTTGCAAAATTATTTGTACAATTGCAAACCAATAACAATGAAACGTGAAGTGTTTTCAGAAGGAAAATGGCCTAATGTGTCTGAGATTCCATTTTCTTCTGAATAATGGGACCTGGAAAATTCTGAATTGTTTGTTTTAATTTCACTCTAGAAATGAAGAAATTTTGCTATTCCAAAAACCATTGTTCTTCCAAAACTGTTCTTGATTTCAATTTCTTTCAAAGGACTCTGGCTGGCTGTGAAAGAGGAAGAACTCTTTCCAGAGCTGTCCATGAGTAATGTCTACTCATTTCCTAGAGCCAAAACCAGGCTTATATCTCTGGGCAATGACTTCCAAATCAGATTTAATTATTTTAGAAGAATATGTCCCCTAATGCTGCCAGCAACACCTGTAAGAAAAGATGTGTGTCCATATAGGATGCTTCCTGAATCAAAGCCTCCAGCTCCATATAATTTCATTCATCTGTGAATTGGGATAATATTTACATTGACCTCACAGAGGTGTTGCAAGGTTCACTTCATTAAAATTTTCCAAATGTGAGGTCCTTGGAAGCAAGATGAGATGGAATTATAAAGAATTTATATTTAGTATTTGGAAATTCACTTTTCAACCTGCCAAGACAGATGCACTGTGCCTTTCTCTGTGCCCTGCAGGCTGCTGAACTCTGGTGAATCATGAGCAGAAATTAGCTCCAGACTTTGCCTGCGGACATGGTAAGGATTGCATCAGACCTCACAGAAATAACAGTATGTTCTCAAGACCTGCTGGAGTCCTTTTGAATTAGAAGACTGTGTCGAAAAACTTCATCTCTCATACTGTAGCTTTTGAAAAGATTGTGCTGTTTGAAAAGTCTTCCAGTGGAATTGACAGCTGTTTAGCCCACTGAAATTTTGCTTTGCTTTCTGAATTCTGCTGAGTTTTCTATCATTTTCCTATGTTCGGAATGAGTAACTTTCAAAACTGTAATTGCAGAGTTTTCAAAGTAAAGTAAAACTATATGACTACCATAAAAAAAGTAGTTGGAATCAGCAATAAAACAAAATTTAAAAACCAAGCAAATAAAAGCCAGTCATCCCCTGAAAGCTAAAAGAAAAGCCAAAAAGGAGAAAGTGCAAAGGCTTTAGAGTATCTGAAACAGAAGAATAAAGATAAAACAGGGGAAGATGATTTATTTAAGCCTCAGTTCTTTCTCTTAATTATGTTTTAAGAATGCTTCATTTTAATTATCAATGTGAATGGTTCGGTAACTCAGCTTAGAGACCTCAGCAATGGCAATGGAACAGCAGCAAAAGCTGTTCCTTCCCCATCTTCTTCTCTGATACTTTACCACTGCTGCGGCCATGTTTCCACCCTGCCTGTGTGACCAAAAATGGGAATGGTATGGAGAAAAATGCCTGCAAACACTAACATCTCCTTTGCTGCCTCATGCAGACCTGCTGTGAAAAATGCCACGCTACCAGTCACTTGCTGTCCTGGCCACACTGCAGAGAGTAGCTCCATATAGAAATTCTGAGGACCTCGTTGCTTCGAGCTGTCACCATCTTCAGCTCATGAAGACCCTGTGGCAAAGGTTGCCAGGATGACATGATCTGATATAACATTACTGTATGAATGAAGTTCAAATGTGGGGCGTGACTGTCACACTACCAGGATCACATTTCTTCAATGCAAGTCCGTGCCTCTGCATGGTATTGCACTGCACCAAACAGACACAGCAGCTTGCTCAGAGCTAACTGCGATATCATGTATAGAGCTGAAGAGTATTGAAGATGCCCATGGGTCCGCGAAAACGCTGGTACGCTGACGCTACTGCCTGAGGATGTGACTTGCAGCTGTAGAGTTATCACAGAACATAACCAATCAGGTATTTCAGGTAAAAATTGATAATGGAAACATGGTTCAGAGAAGTGAATCATCTCATTTGCACTGCTAAAATGTTGTTAATAAAATGTGATGACAGTTTCAGTGTTAATACTGCGTGCACTGTCTCTGTGATCAGCAGAATGTTTATTTTGAAGAACGGTGTTTATTCCTTCCATTGCCTGTCCTAGTCATTCAAGACCGAACAAGAGATCATTTGTGTAGCATAGAGCTGGGCTTAATCCTACAAAGGGCTAAGCATTCTTGCAGCAGTGTACTTAATCACACGCTTAACTTTAAGCACGTAAATAACCCCAGTGAAATTGGCAGGACTAATTACGTCCTCAGAGTTAAGCATGTGCTTAAGTGCTCTTTTGGATCACAGCCAGAATACTCAGCACCTTGCAAGGCTGATGTTCCAGTGACCAAATTTTGCTTTAGAAGAATTTATATTCAATGAAAATTAAACAACAACAACAACAAAACCCCAACCCTTGCATGTTTTTGTAACATTATCAAATTGGATCCAGGCCAAAACTTCACCATTCCCACCAGCACACGCAGCTGTTCACTGCGAAAATGGTGTAATTCCAACCCTGGATAAAAGTGTCCATTTCAGTGCATTTGCCATAAGCAGAAGTTTGCCATTTTTCACAGTAAAGCAACTTTTCCTGGTTAGTGGTAGTTTCATTGTCTCCAGTGAAAACGGCCTCAATTTCCTATGGAATGTTTACAGGCAGGAACAGGAAACAGTTTCATTTTATTACGAACCCGAAGTGTATTTCCCATTTCATCAAGCCTGAGAAGCATGTCTTTCAGCCCAGCAGGCTGACTGGTGGCTAGGATAACACTGGGGACAAGCTTCCAGGTACTGCAGCACTTATTTCATGACATCAACAAGCTTGAAAGGGGGATTTCAAGATGCAACTTTTATCTCCAGGGAAGGCAGTGTGGTGAGGGCTATGAAGTAAAGTGCCACTGATGTACCGTCACGTAGTCCTCCTGCAAGAGGAGAACTCACTAATACAACCTTGAGCCCTCTCGTAAAGGCAATTGAAAGGTGTTCCTCTGGCTCAGGGCTGCTGCTTTGCTGGTGACGGCTCCCAGGTTTTGCAGCCCAACACAACTGACCCCCTGTATTCTTTGTGTCCAGTGCCCAGATAGGTCAAAGATCAACCTTACGGATCTGTAAAGAGTTAAATTTGCAGGCCCAGCTCATTTTGCGGTGAAACACAGCGTAATACAAAGTGAACACGGTTTAAAAGAGATTCAAGTCCATTGACTTCTCTGGTATGAACTTTTCCATAGTACCCCAACACACTTCTCTTCGGCTATGTCCCTGTACCTGAAGGACCCTCCTGGTACGTCACTGTTTAAGAGTATACTGTCTTTGCCCCAGCGCAGACTGGAGGTAGTATTTGCCACCCTTGACATGAGCCAGAGTACAAGTCACTGTTTCCAGTAAACCACTCACTAAAACACACCACTGGGGACCTGGGCTTCCCTCCTGCGCTGCTTGCCATCTGCTCTGGAATGAATTCAGCCTTCAGTTCCTGCTCTGCTGTCCTTTTTCTTTCACTCACGTATTCATCTTTCCCCACTGCAAACCAGATTTTTTCCTTAGGTTACTTAGACTCTCAGCTTTGCTCCTACTACCTGATGCTGCCGGTTCCTTTTCCCTTGCGCCTCTGACAGTGAGTGTATCCCAGCAGTCAGTTTCTCATAGATGATATAAAATAACTGCTCGTGTGGAGAGGAAATGGGAAGGGGGAGGGAAGCAGGAAAGAAGTAAGTCCCTTAGCTTTTTGCTCTATGCCGCCAGTGTTTTTCTAGCAATGCCCTCCCTACCTGCCAGAACCTGTCAGCCTAGCCTTCCTATTATCACTTCCACTTTGAATTTCTGCTGGAATGTACTCGTTTGTTGATTTCCCATTTGCTGTTTGGCGAGGCTAATGAGGAGCAGCTGCAATACTTGTGCTAACTCCTTCATTTTGCCTTCTCCCTTCACCCTTCTCTTTTGAAACCGGTCACAAACGTACAGATGCTCTGGCTTGGAGACCTACACAGAGCTTCCAAGCAATGTTTGTTAAACAGATCTTCAATTAGCTCTAAAATCCCCCAGGTTTAGCTCTGGAAACACTCAACTTAGCAGCAGTTCAATCATCTATCAACTGCACTAATTTTAAAACCCCGATCTTTCTCTAAACTCTCAGCACTGAGGGGAGGTCTCACTTTCTATATCCACCTTTGCTACAACACACAAGACATCTTCTGCTTTCTAAGAGGCCAAAGACTATTCTGGTATAATGTGTAACGTCCTGCTTGTAATGCTTGACACCTCCAGGTTCAAGTGGCTTGAGAATCCACCCCTATCCATCACTTATCCAAGTCATTATATTAGGCCCATCACAGCGGTTTGGGAGAAATGAGGTCACTTTCCTGGAAGGATAATAACTGCTGATTTATTTAATAAAAATGAATAATCTGTAAGCCCAGCAAACTGCGTAATGGAGTGGAATAGGGTGAGTGCCTCCCTTTGCTTGCTAGATATTCTTCTTAATTTTAAATGTCAGTGATTACTTTTTTTCCCAGGAAATCCCTTTTTGCTCATTTTTCGCTTGTATGTGACAAGATTAAAAGGAAAATTTGAGATTCATGTTCGTATATGACTCTATTCAAGATTTTACTTTGTTTTACTGTGTTGCTATGCCCAAGCATAGATCCTTTCCAGTCCCGTGTAAACAGGTCTAATCATTTAAATATGGAGCAAAAATTCAAGCAGTCTGAAAAACCCGAGACTTCGGCAGTGTAACATGTTACAGAAGGTCGAGTGTAAAAGGCAGAGAAGCAAGGTAGCGAAGGTAAACTTGCTCTAAGACAGCACTCAGAGTTATTTAGTATCACAAAGACATGCTGCCAAAATATTTTTTTTTGCCATTTAAAAAAAAAAAAAGCCTAAAATATTTTCTACAGCCTACAAACCTGTCTGTCTAAGTTGCACAGTCTTTCTAGACCTTCTAACACTACTAATGCTGTTTCCTGTAAACTCTTCCTGTTTCCTCTGTCCTATTTAGCAGAAGGGTCCATAGTAACTTGCAGATTTTCAAACTGGAATCTGAAATCATGCTTTTTTGCAATGAATATTTTCTTCTAAGATTCAATCGGCTCCCTTCCGCTGCACGCATCGATGACTACGTCCTCATGTTAAGCAGGGTGAAACACTTGCAGTTCCTGGAGAGCACATCCACACAACATTTGAATGTTATGAGATATCTGAGTTAAAAAAATATATGGGAGTCATGATGAGAAATGTCTGTTTACTTCCCACTGGAGGAATATGAGACAGTTCTGAGGAAATAGCACTTAATAACAGTGCAATATTTTTGCAGTCACTCTGACATAAACTCAGTTTTTCTTGAGGAATTGCATAGTCTAGAAAACTATCAATGCGGTGAGAGATCATATATCTTTTCCTGTTCAGAAAATTATGCTTGTTGATATGGCAGAGCTGGTATATCGCAGGGATATTTTTAACAGAATTATAGTGAGCAAAATCAGTCTAATTCAGTAGGGAAAGGGCAACAGTGAATGGAGTAAAGATTTTTAGAAATCTAAACTGAAGTATATCCCGTGGGGAAACATTCTTTCTTCCTTTTCTTTATTGGTTAAATATAGCTTTGAACACTGTAAGTAGTTTATTACAGTAAAAAAGCCAAACATGCTTGTACGAGCATATTGTCATCTCCATGTCTAGGAAACAATGCAATATATCCATGCACCTTGATTCAAGTTGAACACCTCTGTAAAATTCTAGTAAAATTCTGGTGGCTTGTGGAAAATTTTCAGACAGAAGGACAGGCCAACCTTTCTGCGTAAACTGTGGCATGTATTATTTATTAAGCGCTATTGAAAATATTTATCAGTCTTTGTTATTTAGACACTTCTGTTACTATAGTATCTGAGTGCTTTATATTTTTTATTTCTTCTCTATACACCTCTGCACAGTACGTTGATTTTCCCGATAAGGAATTAAAACGGAGAGCTTGTGGCTTGCCTTTATGGAGAGCTTGAAGGTTACCATGGGAAGCACTGCAGGATCTTATAGGTAGGTGCATTAACTCTTGCAAATGGGAGCCACAATAATTTTCCGTCACCCAGATTCTCTGGACAATATCTCTAAAAGGATTTCAGTTCTGTGACCTTGGATCACTTAATTTCAAAGCTAATTCTCTTGGGTAGGAAGCCATCTAAACTAGTGTACAAGAAAAAGCCTTGGAAAGGAGTAAGCTGTAAGTCATATCCAAACACAGTTGACATTAATGATGGAGAAGGTGCTTTCCTTCACACCCTGATTCTTCTCAAGAAGAATAGGTACACCTGTGTAGCTGTTCTGACTTGAAGACTTTACACAGAGTCTTTTCATTCAAACCTGATGATGGGCTACTCTTTCCTGTGAAAGTGCATCTGGAGGATGAACATGCAGTTACAGTGGTACCTGGTGTCTCTTTGCATACAGTAACCCCTGCTTGAGGGGTTTCAAACTCCATCTCCTACTTTCTGTGAGAATGCCTTAATCACCAGTCTATAACTGTTAGGAAGTGAAAGGGCATCCAAAGCTCTTCTGCAGTAGCTGTTCCACACTGGTTCTTAGTCTAGAGGAAAGGAGCTGAAATAAAGTTCAGTGTTGCCAATAGGCTGAGTTGCTTGGGAAAGGAGAACTCTCAGTTGCCCTGCTCGCTGATAGATTCCCCCATACATTTTTTCTAATGTAAAATATAATTAGTAAACAGACAAATAAAGTAAAAAGTGATAATCCGCATATGTATGTATCTCTCTGAGCTCAGTGAATCTTGAGTTCTTTGCTATAGACTGGCATAATTTTGCCAAGAGTGTTTTCCTTGTCCTTGAAAAGCTATACACAGCTGGTTGATTAAGATACTCTACCGGGAAGTTGCAGATAAGGGTCAAATGCTTAGGGCAAATGATGAAGTTCACCTTGGGCCTTCCACATACGGGGGGAAGCTCTAAAGCACTAAGGTCCTCAACAGAAACAATAAGGAGCAGAACTAACAAAATGTGTTCTGCTATATAATGCTACAGCTCCACCTCTTCACTATAGCGATTTCAGCTCTTCCCACTCTCTGTTTTGTTGCCTTTCAAAGCATTTTTGAACTTTTTTGAAACGTGCAAATGACTTCCTTTACTTTGCGATATGAGCTGGAAAAATTTTAGTGAGATAAATGGACTGGAACTATCCAAATCACAGCAGAACAAGTACTATTGTTTTTTTTCTGGTTTAGAGGACGAGTCACCTTTTTCGTGGGATGATCAAGTTGAGTTGTAACACCCTGGCTCACGTTAGAGAAACCTGACTTGAAGCCAGCCTTTTTCTTCGTCAAAACCGGGGCTCAGATAGCACACAGGAAATAACTTTTTAAAATATTTAGCAGCTGGTGAATAAATAAATCAGAACAATCAGGTCCATGAATATAATATATTAGAAAGCTTGGAAAAGATAACCTCTTCATAATTATAGACTGTGAAACCTCACCTCTTTGTGGTTGCAAACCAGGGTGACATTTCTCCTTGTGTCTGAAGGAATATGACATCTGGAGCAAGCATCTTAAATGTCTATTTTTCTTATTTATTTTTCTTCACTTTTGTTATGACAAGCAAATCAGATGTAGTTTATTCTTGGGCTTGGTTCATGTTCTCTTATTTTTTTACTAAGTTTTTACTATCTCTGCCAGTCTTTACAAAATTCCTCAGAAAAAATTAGAAGTAGCTTTCAATAAACATATAATTATGTTATAATTGATATGAATGTGTGTACACATGTGTTTGTATACACATACTCTGTCCCACTATATAATTCTGAATCTCACTTTCTTATTTCCTGAGTCAGACCAAGCCATTTGTAGGAACTACAGTAGCAAAGGAGTGAGAATTGTGCAAGCTAAGGGAAGCTTCAGATACAGTAATTTATTAATGCGGAACGGCTGTCATTAACCACTGTCAGAAGGTTTCATTTCAAGAGTTTTGTTATTATTGTGTGGATAAATTTGGAAAAATTTGGTGATGGGGAAACCATTACATTTCTGTACACAGTTGTTGGAAGGAATTTGGTCTGCTAGTGTCCAAAGAACTAAAAATTAGTATCTCAGGAAATGAATTGGATGTGATTACTAATCTGTCAGGCAACAGTAGAAATCCACCTCCCACTGACTCTGGGGCAACTATAAATGGACTTTTGCTATTCTAATTAGTGCTGAACAATAGCAATTTGAATTGTTAACTATGTTGATTGCTAGACTAATATGTGATACTGCCAGGTTAGTGAACCAGCAGGCTCTCATGCCACAATGCTACAATTCAAAAAAGTATTCCAGAAAGTGGAGGAAGGCTCAAGTTGAAACCAGGATCCCAGGTGCGGAAAACTGGGAAAAATGGTAAAACGTGTGACCACGAAAGACATCTGTAACTCAACAAATGCAACTGAAATTAAAAATTGTATCTATATTTTTTTTAGAAAACAAAACAACATTTACATCATAATTAAGAACCTAGGTGGTTTAGTTTCACAGGTAGAACAATCAAGAAAAAAAGGCACACATCTTCATTAAAAGAGAGAGATGACCGAAGACTTAAATGCGAGGCCTTAGGAGTGGGAAGACCAATGGAAGCTAAGGAAGGACCAGAATGAAGGACTACATGCCTTCGTAGGCATTCTCAACATTGATAAAATGTCTGATATTTATTTTTCAAACCTCATCAAAAGGGAGAATTTCCCAACGTACCGGCGCTAATGCATCTTTCAGTGCCTTATCTTAGATTTAATCTACATTGCTGTATATTGATTTGTTGACTAATCAGGATGTTCTTCTAAGCAATTAAATCTTGTCTGAATATGTAGGAGTTGCTGCTCGCCTCTACCAATCCTTAGATTTCGATCATTATTGACATACAAGATCCAACCACTACTAGACAGAATGTGCCGTGACTGTCCATTTTAATCGATATTCTGTCCGTTTTAAGACATAACCACTCCCACACAAACTCATATCTTCCAGTGTAGTCTCTTGCCTTGAATCATGCCCTGGAGGAACCTGTCCTCCTCTGCAGACTGTGGAGGGAACCTGCACTGACTAGTCTCTGATTCTACCATCAAGTTTGATGTTATTCATGCTGCTTCTTTTCATCCCTAACCAGACTACCCGGAGCAAGTCCAAAAGGACAGTGATGAGAGGGTAATATTTTGTTTATTTGGCTTCTGCAGCACGGAGGGAATGTTATCATTCATGTCTCCAAGGCACCAGCAGAACATCAGTACCTTCCCTGGCCAGAGGAAGGGGAGGGAGAAACTGTGACTCAGGCGTGCATCTGAGTCACAGTCCTCACAGCAAACATCAGGGTGGTGCCGCTTTCACCATGCTCCTCTCCCAGAGCGGCACTTGTACTGACGGCCTCGCTTGCTCCCTGTCTACACGACTGTTCTCAGGAGGGACTGAGGTACCTTGTGCACTCAATTTTAAAATTTGGACCACATTCTCTAAGACATGGAATAAATGTATAGTAATTTCTTTGAAAGAAAAAAGGAAATGCACCCAATAAATCCTTCTAAAATATCCAAGTCAGCCCTTAAGCTGGGTCTGGCTGGACTTCAGGCACTAAATAAACATTTCTGCATGCCAAATAATCCTCTTTCAAATTGGAAGAATAACACCTCAAAGGAATTTTATTTAAAATTGACAGAAAATCCAAGAACAACACAAAGCTGGAGGTTTCCCAAACTGTTCTTCCCCTTTCTAACATTGGAAGCAGACAGTGACACAGTGACTCTCTTAGACATCAAATAAAGACCAAGCAGGTGGTCAGTATAAAGTCAGTGGTCATTACCTATAGGACTTTGGTTTCTTTTCAGGTTGACTGAAGTTGAAATCCATTTAAAAGCTGTAGACCAGGCATTAAGGACACTAATATTGCCTTAAAAATTGCACTGTTTCTGCATTGTTTTTATAAGCAAAGCTGGGAATGACTTTGACTTGGATCACACTATGAAGGTGAGAGTTAGATTTAATGCAAGAAGATGTTCCCACCTGCCATTGATCTCAAGGCATTCAGGTTCCTATGCAGAGGCCGTTACTTCCAGCTTCTCTAAGAGCAAAAGAAGCCCTAAGACCCAGGAGTGACTCTGGACTTGGTATGAAGATTCAGAGGGATGATGGAAGCCATAATTATTTGAGGCCTGCTTCGATTCAAGAGAATCGGTGTTGTTCCAGTGGAGTTTGAGGTGCTCCTACAGAAAATGAATTTATTTCTGCCTCAGAAGACTTCAGCGTGTGTTCTGAGGTCTGAACAGTTAAAGGAAAACACTTTCATACAAACATCTTTGGCAGCAATTTTCTCTGTTTTCATTGAAATTTCCTTTAAGAATTTACATGAATTTTTCTAGTTAGTCAGCCGTTACCATATAACTACTGCAAAGTTTGTATTCTCTCATTTTGAAATAGTTCCTTTTATTCCCTCACATTTTGAAGTAGTCTTGAGTCAACATAAACAAGAAGAAGTAAATTTAAAATAGAAATTCTGCTAAGGTACCAGAGGTTGTGCACGACATGTTAAAAAGTGCTGTGTTGAACTGAAATGGTGCGCTTCATCAAACTATTTTTTTTTAATTTATTTTCTGTGTTGTTGCTGCAATTATTTAAAAGAAAAGAAGAGAAGAAAGCTGCATCGTCATCTTCAGAGTCATTATACTTGGCTTTTCATTTATACAGTGCAACCACATTTATAGTTAGACCTTTCCTAAAACTTGTATTTATTCAGCTCTGCCCCCTTTTTGCTGGAGCAACATCAGTTCAAACACAAGTAAGAGTGTGTATTCTGAAAAAGAAGTAGAAACAGAATGGATCCATGTTTGGGCCCTTTGAACCCAAGAGAAAGCGTATTGAAAATGAGACTGCCAACATGCTGGGTTTCCAGGGTCATCTGAAGACAATTTTTAAGCACCAGAGGGATGATGTGAAATGTTCAGCCACAGCCCATCTGCTGGTTTGGAAGCTTTGCTGGTACACAGGAGATGCACAGAAATACTAGTGCTGGCTCTGAGCATGCTGCCTTTTGTAGATGTCACCACACACCACTGAGAGGGGAGGCTGGCTCAGCCCTGTGAGCAGTGCATCAGAAACTAGGCAGCGCAGTGCCGTACCCGCGGCACTCGTCTCGCCATACAGTTTATTGCAGCAGGGTGCTGCCCTGCGGACACAGAGAACTTGCTCCAGCTCTGGATGCCCATGAAGTCAGAGATGGTGAGGGGTTGCTGGGGGGCACTCAGCAGGAGGTGAAGTGCTGTGCAGGACTGTCACTGATGTGTGTCACCAGGAACATCAACTTAGGCCATATAAGGATTAGTCTTGGGATGATCATTTGAAATGAAGGACCCTTGTCAAGCAACTGGTGAGCCAGGAATTCAAGCCATATAAAGGGGGGTGGGAATTGGCCAGGCCTAGGAAGTCTGTATCAGGTCACATTTGTATCCCTCTGAGTTTAATGTCCTATTTCTGACTGCAGGCAGTGCCAGTTATTTAAAAAAAAATTCAGTGGTAGACTATTGCAATTTATCCCCAGGGAAAGCCTAGTTTTATATTTATGGCTTGTGTCTTGAACAGAAGATTTATATATATTTGAAAAAAAGCTTAATAAACATTTAGAATTTTGGACAAGACTCTCTCCAGTCCCCAGGGAGAAGCAGTTTGGAAAGCCCTGGAAGGGGTTATGGGGGCCTTAGACTGTTTAAGAGTCAAGCCTCGGGGGTATGGGAGGAGCTTGTGCAAGAGCAAAGTCACTTTAGGCTTTGCAGGCTTAGACTAGAAACAGGATAATTTCCATGGAGATGTGAAATTCTCATTTTCTGCAATGTTAAAGGCAAGTTTCTTTTTCAGACACCGTTTTCCCCACTCTGAAAGTGAGGACTGATAACCAACTCATTTCCTGCTGGCATGAGGTGCTCTGCACTTCCCAGTGAACACCCAGCAACTTCCAGTAAGTTTGATTCACCAGTTTATTCCTCTCTGCCCTGCCAAATCCCTTCCACCCCTGTGAAGCAGAAGACCCTGCTAATCCATAGCTAGATGAATGGTGATACACCTCAGATGAATCCTCTGCACCTGCTTCCTCCTTCAGAAGCACTCAGCTAACCAAAGATTTACTAGACTGTCAGGGGAAAACAAGGCATTCAGAAGACCCTCCTGATCCCATCCCCAATCTCATTAACTTTCTGCTTTCCCAAGTGCCCTGGTGGCTGCGTATTAATGAAGAGCTGTAATTGGTAAATGAAATTGATTACACAACTGTTTGAATGAGGCAAATTGTCCATCTCTAGAGAAGAGGTATAATCTTCCACTGCACGTAAATCAAATGCAGGTCTCTTAAAAGCACTAGGTAAGTAGAGAGCATTTCAAATGGGCTACAAAGTGCTGGGCAAAGCACTTGTCAGAAGGAAGGGCATGGACAAAGATGACCTTAGCAGCTCTTTTCTATCTCCAGTTTCTGTGATTCTATGAATTTTAATTTTATGCTGCACAATTTAATTACCACTTGCAAAGAGCTGCTGAAAATGGATAGCCATTTTCTTCTGTAGGCAGATCTTTTCTGTCACCCGTTAGCTGTGAGGATGCTTAATTGTTCCTACAGAAATTTGGACATAAAATTCATTCGTGTCCGTCCAAAGGGCTGGACATTAGGGCATCACAGCTGGAAAAAAGCTGTCAGAGGCAGTCCTAAAAAAAACCCCGAACACATCTTCAGTAAAGCATCTGAATTCTGCCACATTGCGAGACTACTCAGTGTTTTGTCATTTAATCATCCTAATATCTTCATAAGTCTGGTTTTGAATTGCTGCACAGTAAAGGAATCAAAAGGGAATCAATTCCTTTAACCAATTACTTCATTTATAGCAGCCATTTTACTAATGCCTATCTTTGCATTTTTCTTCTTAGTTAGAGGAGAAATGTGTTTCTAGGCTTTTTTTTGAAATGCAATAATTCCCTTTCCTTACTGCCCTTGAAGCAGCATAAATGTCACACCTTCCATTCTCTACTGTCCTTAAAGAGGTCCTCCATGCCTGGTGTCACTTCTGTTCTCAATCTTGTTCATATTATGAAGTTGCCTCTGAAGCTGTAAAGCCACTATAGAGACAAAAAAGTTCTCAGTGTCTGGCCATATAAATTCCTACGTTACAAGCCTGTGTATTCATGAGTTCATATAGTTTACAGTTTGTTGCCTGTGTACGCCTTAACATTTCTGTTTGCTGCGTCGTGTTTTTCTGATTTTTTTTTTTTTTTTTGGTCATTTTTACTGGTTTCAGAATTTCAGATCTTGCTCTTTGCTGTTTCGTATGTGGCCAACGTCTGCCTTGTCCATTCCGGTGTTTCAAATCTGGTGCGTTCTAGCGCACAAGCCTGCTGGTGATCCACTGGCAGAGATTTCATTCTTAGGTGAGCCAACATTTTGGTTTTAAGTGACAGGTTTAATGATTTAATGTTTCTTGTTCATAAAGATGCATCCTATTCTCATGCTACGTCTGGGCAGTTTCATCTCACAAATTCTCTGTTATACAAGGCATTAAGGAGCCAGTGATATCTTTGATCTTCCTATGGCAAGTCATAGTTCGGGGATTTGGTCTGTGCTTGTTGTAAGGTAATAGAATGGTCTGCAATATGTGATGAGTAGTTCTTGGTGATGGATGTTTAGGGTGCTGTGTACTTTCATTCCCACTAAACTAAAAGCCTATCACCCATGACAGATGTCAGATAGGTTTTACAGCCCAGATGACACCTCCAATTATTATCTTTTTTTTTAAATGGAACTGTTTGTTACTTTTCAATGATTAATCTGTGCTCAGCAACACCTTCTTATATTGTGCTTCTGTTGATAATTTTTTTCTTGTTTGCATCGTGCTGTTTTGTTTATTTAGTGTTTGATATGTTGTAAAACCTAAAATGATCTTAGACATAAATACCCTTCATCTTCCAAGATTAATTTTTAAAAAGCCAAAGAATGGTAGGGGTCTAAGATTTTCATCAGTATTAGTATTTTAACTCTATTCAATAATCCTAATAGAAATGATTAATTCAGCATGTTTCATTAGTCCATAGAGGTAACTACCCCATCATTCATTTTAACATGAATTTAGACAAAAGCATTAGAACCTTAAGTAGCTCACATTAGCTCACGGGAAGATAGAGTGAACAGTTTTTGCAATGAGGCAACAAATAATTATTTGCATTCAAACACCCTTACTTCTAGCGACCTGATTTATTCCAACTCCCTGCACCAGAAAGTAAAGCATTATGTTCTGTAAATGTGCTGAATAATGAATTCTTCCTAAAAACCTGGCATAACAGGCAAATAAACACTTTAGCCATGGGAAGGCAGGAGCAGAAAGGTGTTGAGGCTTGCCTAAAGCCACACAGGGTGTTAGTGTCAGAGATCAGATTAGGATTTTGCAAGTCACTCATCAGCAATCTCACTTGACTTGGTATCTGGGAGTTACAAAGAAACTTGGCAAGATTTAAGGGTGCTCCTACCACCGGCACAGAGATAGGTTCTGAGGACAAGTATGTGTAGGATAAAGATTCTGCCACAGCTCCCTTTCCCTGTAGTGTTTATGTGAAGACAAAAAGGATCTGGCAGAAAGGTGCAAAAACATTAGCTAGAAGCCATAGCATACATTTTGTGGCACTGTGAAGTAAGTTGTGATAGGTGGGGGAATATGGTTCGCTGAAGAATCACTGTGAGCAGGGAGACAGCCTTGCAGTATGTTACTGACATGACCCAGTCATTTTGTTTCTTTTCCTTCTTTTTTTTTTTCTTTTTTTTTTTTTTTTTGGTCAGAAAATGGATCTCCATGATCTATTTGAAAAAGGCAAAGCTTGCCAAGTATCAGTCATTCTTACTCTCTTTTGGACAGGATTCCGAAGCCTACTGGTCTAAGTTCCCTGGAGCTAAATGATGACCATCCCATCAAACTTACCGATACAGTTCTGGTCTCTGATACCACTCCTGTATTTGGGACATCCAGGCCATAGTTGCCCTCCAGGAAGACCCACTGACGTCCTGAATCAGTTACACAGATAATTCCCTCTGGCAGGAGGGAATTTGTTTTTTCTAGTTGTTTTTGGTAGTAACATTCTTTAAGGAGAGCATGCCAGATAAAATAATGAAGATAAGGATTTCTTAAACGGGGCATCACATAACCATACCTTCACACCATGATGTACCATATCATTCCTAAAATCCCTGAAGAAAGTTACAAATAAGGTGTAGGGGGATAGAGCAAAACACTAAGGGCATTTCTGCTCTCCTTATAATCCTTATAACTCTTACCAACCTGTGGGTTTTGATCAGTATCTTCAAAACAAAAGGCAAAGTTCCCTTCTCCGTTCACTCTCCAGCATTTGATAACAGTTCAGTACTTGTAGCTGAAGAATGTAAGCCATGTTCACAGCCTACCGTGATGTCATTTTTCTCCCACACGGCTATAGTTTGTTTTCCCCAGCTCCTTTTGTGGGCGAGTGAGCAAGGATGGACAACAACAGTTAGCATACCTAGTGGCATTACCCACTGTCACGCCAGCATAGCTTGAGGGTTCATGGGGCGCAGTTCCAGGCACAGGACTTTGAGATCTGCCAGTTTCACACTGCTCAATGAACACTTCAATTCACAGTAACTGCAACACCTACAACAGTCTTTCCAAACCCAAGTGCAATTCATAACTGGACACAGACATATCCTCAGCTGCACGATTTCTACAAAAGCACTATTTAAAACTAATGGGTCAAAATCATTCTCAGTGTAATTCCACTGAAAGTGACGGTCTGAATCAATCTGAAATTCAGTAAGTGGTGCCTAAACTCTTTCCAGCTGTGGTCATCAAAGCCTGTGATGCGGTACAGCAAGTGGGAAATAGAGGCAGGAGTAAGAGTGTAAGAGCAAAGTAAGTGAGGAAAATCTAAACATTTTTATTTGTGGTCCAGAAGGGTATGTCACACATATATTACATATATATGTTATAACTGCATATATACCATGCAATTATATTGTTGGCATAAACATTTGAAGGAATTTTTGCTTCATTTTAAAGGTTTCCAAAATGCAAACCTGGGAAATATTACCAGATAGGTCAGGAAGATTGGGAGCCACCATAGCTTTCAAAACCATTGCAAATGCCTTTATGAAACACATAATTTTTTGTCTAGATTAGATCAAGAGCCACAACAGAGTTTTAGATATATTAAATAATCAGAGCATATTTCTAATAACAAATGTTCTGTTAACTCTGCTCTAACATCTATACTTACGGATAACATTTAGTTTGTGGGGAACTAAGTGCTAAGTACTTTGATGTCACCTAGTCTGTTCACTGACATCATGAGCACATAGAAGAGAAAAATTTTAAACAATAAAACACAGCTCCCGTGAGAAAAAACTGAAGCTCTAGGCAGTGTGGAGATTTGTGATTTGTGCCCAGGGACTGTCACAAGGTAAGCAGCAAATGACTCCAGAAGAGATGGTGGGGAAGAAGGAGGATGGTGGGGACTTAGTGCTTTTTCTAAGAGCATTCCACATGTGAGGCCAAGAAACCTCTGCAGCACTCCTTTGATGAGGTAATAGAGTCACTGATCGCTTATGATCACTAAAAATCTACTGCCAGCTTTTGTAAGGCTGGAACTGGCAAAGATATTTAGGATTTAAGGGTAGATAATTACATTCTACTCCTGAGATTACTCTGCATTTTCAATATTAGGGAATATGATATTTCTTCAAATTGATGAGTATTAATTTTAGGAACAATAAGGAGAGCTACTCAGTGGCAGATGAATATCAGATGCCATGTATAATTTGAGGATAACATTTGTACCCACAGCTGGACAAATACTGCAGGATATTTTAAAAATTATGTTTCGATAAACCATTGTAGGAGCAATCGTCTGTTCTTAGAGAGAAAGAAAGGAAGAAATATATAGTTGTTCAGATATATATGTCAGGTGGGTATTTATATAGTTATTTTGAAATGTATTTCTTTTCCTGCTTATAAAACTTCGTTGTCCAATCAGGCAAATGAAGTGCCCTGTTGCACAACAGAAAAAAGATAACACCAAACGCTTAGACACAGTTCTAAATGGAGATTTTGCTGGTAAGTAGATGATTAAAAAAATTCTCAACATGTTCATTGAACAATTAGGGGCAAAAAAAGAGAACCTCAAAAAACAATATGCAAAAGGCTACATTTGTCAAAAAAAAAAAAAAAAAAAAAAAAAAATCCAAGATTTGCACACTTCTTTCCAAGCATCATCTTCCTCTGCTTGTAAAGAATGAAGAGATCCTATGGATGGAAGATACTGTATCATTCTGAGGATTTGAATTAGAATTAAAATTCTAAGACTTTTTGTTTCAAGAGCTGCAATGTCTCAGTGACAGCATTAGGTAGAAAACTCACCTCACACAAAGACGTGAAGGGCCCTCCCACAACAGTGTCACATAGAAACTCGCCATTATTTCTCACCATTATGTTTGCTGCCTGGAATCTTGCCACAGTGAAGTCGGTAGACTTGTCATTGCCTTAGCTTTGATCTTAGTAATGAAAGTCATTAATACCACATACACGCTCAGTCCTATCAATCATCAACTGAACTAGCAGCACACAAGCTACTGGACCAGTTTGGAGTTCCAAGTGTACACAGCTGCTGCATTGGATTTTGTTTTTCCACGCTATTCATGAAATGATCATAAAATTCACCTGATTTGTAGCTTTCCTGTGCTGGATACTCAGTTCAACAGTTTAAGCGAAGCCATATCATTACATTACACTTTGCGTTAAATGAACCAGGGCCTCAGTTCAAACAAACAAGAGCAGCTACTTGTAGTTCTACCTTGAGGCTGACCATACTGTAGAAGGTTTATGAGGGCAGATGAAGCACTGTGGTTTGTATTATTTATTTCTTTTGTAGTTTTTTGGGTTTTATGTAATCTACAGTGAAACGCCAAGCAAAGCTGAGACCTGGTTGGAATCCTTACAAGCAGAAACTGGAGAATAGTGCCTTTGATCCAAACACAACTTTGCTCTGGTCCATTCAAAACCTACAGATAGGTCAGTGTTTTGCTTGGGACTTCTCTTTGGAGAAATGGAAGCAAGGTCTCAAGTCTAAACACTCTGGAGTGTTCCCTTTTTTCCAACTTCCATTATTTTTCAGCTTTGGCCTGTATCTTCAAGGCTGGTATACACAGCATCATGGCACTGTCTTCTCTGGGTATTTGAAAATGGAATAGTTAACTGTGTAGATAGGTTGGTAGTAGATAAGTAGATAGTTTGGCACAGTAGTCAAGGTATGCTTGAGAAAATAAGGAAGGATAAAAATAAAAATAGCCCGGGTCACTTGCCTCAGAGACATGTCATGGCTGTAAAATACCCAATTTCCAGTGAATGTAGATCTCTGCCAAGTCTCTGCTTAAATGTTCGGTCCCGTAATCGAGGCCTACCTTGAAAAGAGTTTGCTGTTAGGAAAACTTTCAATCAACTGCTTTGTTCTTTCTAGTCTTTTCTTTTACTGCTCCAGTCAAAGTTGTTTTTCATTTGAAATGTGGTAAGCATAATAAACCCTTTCATGAAATTTTAGAGGTCAGGTGTGGGAACAGCTGGCAATCGATCATCAACAGAAAATCAAGACATAATCACTTTGGTAAGCAAGAAGCCGTGGGATCAGTGAGCAGCTGCAGAAGACACGGGAGAAAGAAAACTACCAGTTAAAAAATAGCAGGCAAGAGCTGGGAAATAGCAGACAAGCGCTGGGAAGTACAGGGAGTAGAGGCTGAACTGATAAGATAAAGGGAAGGTGTTGTTTTAGTGGAAAATCACTGCTTGAGAGACAGAGGGTATATAAGGCTTGCTGTGGCACTAAATAAAGGTCTGCGTTATCACTTTCATAAAGTGCGTGCAGTCCGTCATTATCGTTCTCCGACAAATGGTGACCCCGACGTGATTTTTCCAACGCCGAGGTAGAACGATCCTCAGGGGAAGACTGCAACCGACATGAAGCGGTGCAGGGAGAAACTGCGACCGACACGAAGCGGCGCAGGGAGAAACTGCGGGGAGACTGCGACCGACACGAAGCGGCGCAGGGGATCAGCAACCGACACGAAGTGGTGCTGAGGATCAGCGACCAACACGAAGCGGCGCTGGGGATATCCGCAGGGACCTTAAAAAAGGTGAGCACCTGAGGCGCGGTATGGGGCAGGCTTCATTGACTCCAGAAGAAGCGGCGATAGCCAAACTCCTGCTGCATATCCTCTCTAAGAGAGGGATTAAATACGAAGAACATGCCGTCCGGCGCCTGTTACAGTGGCTCTGGATGCAAGGCTTGCCAGCAGAAACATCAAAGGCATTCGACCCTGCCGTGTGGGACGAAGCGGGCAAACTGTTGTGGGAGGCAGTCTCGTGCAGAGATAAAAACGCAGAAGGGCTGGCAATTACATGGAAACTAATGACTGAAGTAGTTAAGAGCGTGAGAGCAGAAAGGAAAACTGCGGTGGCTTGCATTCTACAATGTCGCGGGCCTGACGGGCCTGTGTGCTCAGTCAAACTGTACATTGCAAGGATTCCTATCAGTCTCCTGGGAAGAGATGTGCTGGGACAGATGGGGTGTAAATTGACGACGACGCCGTTTGCGGAGCGGTCATTGACAAGCGACTCAAAGCAAAACGGCAGAAATAGGAAAAGCGGCGCGGGCGCCCACGGATCCCTCGCCCCCGCTTCGGCTTCCGCACACCACACAACCTGCCAGGCACCCAGCCTGATCCGGGCACAGCCTCTGCCCTGAGCCCGCCGGGGGATCTCGACTGCCCGCCCCCCCCCCCCGCTCTTGGCGTTGAAGATCGAAGCCTCCCCTGCTGCAGCTGCCCCCCTCCTTGGCCGGTGGGCAGTGTGCTTCTGTGTGCTCAGTATGCTGTTTTTCCAGTGCAGCGCACCGAGCGGCCTTGATCTCTAAAAATGAAAAACAAAGCGATGTTTTCTTCCCGCTTGCAGGATGGCAGTAACGGTGGGATGGTGTTTTGGTTCAGTGGTTCTGACTTGCTGCGCCCCACCGTGGCCCACAGGATTTAGTGGTGACCTCGGTCTGCACAGCAGACAGTATCAGCGAGTTGTGTCCGAAATGCAGGAAAGCACATTATCTCTCTCCCGGAAAACGGGAAAAAACAGCGACATGCTGAACACATAATTCCTACTACGAGTCCGTGAAATTCTCCTGTCTTCGTTATAAAGAAAAAGAGTGGAACGTGGTGTTTGTTGCATGATTTACGGTGAATCAATGCCGTCCTCAAAGACATGGGGGCCCTGCAGCCAGGTCTGCCCTCCCCATCTATGATTCAAAAAAATTGGCATTTGACAGTTATTGATTTGAAAGATTGTCTTTTTACTCTTCCATTATCTGAACAAGATGCACCTTGATTTGCATTCTCGGTCCCGTCAATCAACATGGCCGAGCCATGTAAAAGGTATCATTGAACTGTCCTCCCTCAAAGCATGAAAGACAGTCTCACTATCTGTCAGTGGTATGTGGCGAGGGTTTTGAGCCCAGTGCACAAGCAGCTACTTCATATTGCGATATATCATTATATGGATGACAGCCTTGTGGCTACAAGAGAAGATCGATCATTCAATATCGAGTCATCAACAAATCCAGTCGTTACAGGACTTAACAAAACAACTGACTGCCAGTATCAGATGGAATCCATTTGCCAGATGAACATGGGGCTGGCCACGGTCACGCAATTTATTATTAATTGCATCCTCTCTCTGTGGTATTTTCCTGTGTATTGCCTGTTGTTTACCCTGTTTGTGATAAAGATGAAGTCAAACGACCACCAAACAGCGACCCCAGTAGTGAAATTGGGCATGCGTGAAGTTACAGATTATGTCATTGACAGGTGGAGTTTGGAACGGTCCACACATACGTACTGGCCACACGTTATGTGAGGGGCGGCTCTAACCTCTGCTATCAAGGTAGTGCTGTTTGAGCACAGGGGCAAGGTACCTACCGATGCCTCATCCCAAAAGCAATCTATGCTGGGGACGCTGTGGGTTTGAACATCACTTGCTATGTGCCTTTGCAACTTTAAGACTACCACAAAAAGTCAAAACAGACAATGGACCTGGGTATAGTGCACAGCACTTTAACACATTTTTGCAACTTTGGGTGATTTGACATGTTACAGGTATTCCCCATTCCCCCACAGGTCAGGAAATCATTGAACTAGCACTCTGAAAAATATGCTTTAAAAAAAACCCCGAACAAACAAAACAAAACAAAACAAAACAAAAAAAACCTCCCAAAAAACCAAAAAAACAAAAACCAGAAACAAAAAGGGGGAGCAGGAATGGACAGTATGAACCCTCATGAAAGACTGGCTAAAGCCTTATATGTGCTCAATTTTCTAAATCGCTGGCATGAATCAGGACCTCCATTTGTTAAACATTTTATGTCCATGGAGGGAAGCCACAGACAAGTGGAGAGAAAAGCTTTAGTGAAAGTGAAAAATTTGGAAACAAGACAATGGGATGGTCCATTTCCTTTAGTAACTTGGGGAAGAGGCGATGCTTGTGTGTCCACAGGTAGCAGACCACGGTGGACGCCAGCACCATGTGTGCGACCGTACATGTCATCATCGGATGGATCCAAATAGCTGTGAGCATTGCTGCCTGGATACCACCACAACCAAAGACCGACGTCTGGATAACATTTAGCAAACATGACGGGTCAAGACTCCCTTTGTCTTGCGACAGCATCGCCAGAAAATCCCTTCTACACCTGTTTAGTAGGCCACCCATTGGATGATTATTCAATTATCGTCCCTTTCAATGCTGTGGGTGGTCCCTGTAGTTTAGGTCGACTAACTTTATTAACATCAAATACATCTATGATTTTAAATCTCCGAAGGTCATGACGGTCATCACGAAGCTTACATACATATAGTAACCAATGTGATGACCGGATTAAGTTTTGGAGTTGTAGCAAAGTAATCGCTACTTCTTTTTATGCCTGGGGTGGCTACTGCCAAAGCCTTGGTGATATTAAATAAATTAGGATGTTGGTTAGCAAAGCAGAGTAACGCTACTTCACGAGCTTTGAGTGGATTATTATTAGACACCAATTCTATTAGACATGCCACGCTTCAAAATAGAGCAGCCATAGATTTTTTATTGCTATCACAAAAACAAAAAGGGGAAATTGTGGGAGACTTTAAGGAGCAGCAGGACTTGTTGCTGTCAGGGTTGTAAACAAGGATGGACATGAACGGACAAGTACGGACATGATGAACGATGGCTGAAGACAAGGCAGAGTGACTCGGCAGAAGAGCTGGGTGAAGTTGGCTTGAACATCTATTAAATAATTAGGGATTGACAGGGTGGATTAAGTCAATAATTAAAACAGCCGTAGCATATTTTGGGATATTTTATGTATTCTTATTCGTATACCGTGTTTTATGTCACGTGTGCAGAAACTAGTGGACAGATCACTCAAAGAAGTGTTGGTTCTAAACAAAGAAGGGGGAGATGTGGGAACAGCTGGCGATCGATCATCGACAGAAAATCAAGACATAATCGCTTTGGTAAGCAAGAAGCCGTGGGATCAGTGAGCAGCTGCAGAAGACACGGGAGAAAGAAAACTACCAGTTAAAAAATAGCAGGCAAGAGCTGGGAAATAGCAGACAAGCGCTGGGAAGTACAGGGAGTAGAGGCTGAACAGATAAGATAAAGGGAAGGTGTTGTTTTAGTGGAAAATCACTGCTTGAGAGACAGAGGGTATATAAGGCTTGCTGTGGCACTAAATAAAGGTCTGCGTTATCACTTTCATAAAGTGCATACAGTCCATCATTATCGTTCTCCGACAGTCAGGTACATTCCCCATTTTATTTAGTATATATTTCTTTATTTAAAAGAACAATAGCAAACTAAAAACAAGTATCATCAAGCACTGAAAACAAAAGGGTGCTTATGGGACTGGAGTGATGAAAAAACCCCACATTTTATTTCCCAAAGCATTCAAAAAAGCACATTTGATCTTCTTATTTCATTCTTTGATGCCTGATATTTCAACCATCCATCCTGGGTTGAATGTTGTGTGGTCCTACCAGCAAATCTGGGGGCTGTTCCTGATTGTACTACTTATCTACTGCGTGGCATGGATTAAAGCATATATCCCTGTGGTGCCTGAAGACACCTGAATTTAAAATGGCTGTAGAGGTGTATTTAAGAATATAGCTTGGTGCCAAAAGGTGTACACATCACCAGTTTCCTTCTACACATAGTGCCTAAATGGGAGACAAGTAGGTCCACTTTGTCTCAGATGCAATTTTTTAGGTTTGGTGAAGATGAAGGGTATGTTCTAGGATTGTCCAATCAAGTTACTCTTCATCCAACCTTACATGTTGGAGCAAGAACTGCTCAGACTATGAGCACCACTGCTGTGGATTCTCCATCAAAGGAGTTTCCTCATCAACTCATCAACTTAGCAGATGTCTTCTGGAAGTATAATACAGCAGAGAGGAAACAGTCCAGGAGGTTCCTGGAGTGTGTGGAAGACAACTTCCTGACACAGCTGGTGAGGGAGCCAGCTAGGGAAGGCTCCCTGTGAGACCTGTTGTTCAAAAACAGAGAAGGACTTGTGGGTGATGAGAAGGTTGGAATCTGTCATAGCGGTCATGAAACGATAGAGTTTTTGATTCTTGGAAAAGTAAGGAGGGGGTACAGCAGAACAGCTACCTTAAATTTGAGATGGCAAACTTTGGCCTGTTTAGGAGACTGGTTGACATAGTTCCTTGGGAAGCAGTCCTTAAGGGCAAAGGAGTCCAGGAAGGATGGACATTCTTCAAGAAGGAATCTTAAAGTTGCAGGAGCAGGCTGTCACTTTGTGCTGAAAGATGAGCCAGCAGGGAAGAACATCAGCCTGGCTGAAAAGAGCTTTGGCTGGAACTTAGAAAAAAAATAAGAGAGTTTACGAGCTTTGGAAGAAGTGGCAGGTAACTCAGGAGGACTACAAGAATGTCTTAAGCAGGGAGAAAATTAGAATAGCCAAAGCCCAACTAACCCTTAATCTAGTTACTCTAGTGAAAGACAGTAAAATATGTTGCTATACAAATTCTATAAATCTCCATCATTTACTGGGTGTGGGAGGAAACATATAGCGACCAAGGATGAGGAAAAGGCCAAGGTACTTAATACCTTCTTTGCCTCAGTCTTTAATAGTAAGACCAGCTGTTCACTGAGTGCCCAGACCCTTGATCTGGAAGACAGGGACAAGAATGAAGACTCCATAATCCAAGGGTAAATGGTCAGTGACCTATCACACCACTTAGATGCCTATGAAGCTGTATGGGATCCACCCAAGGGTACTGAGGGAGAATAAGTAAGTGCTCACCAAGCCACTTTACATCATTTGTCGGCAATCCTGGCAAACCAGGGAGGTACCAGTCAACTGGAGGTTAGCAAATGTGACACCCATCTACAAGAAGGGCCAGAAGGAGGATCAGGGGAACAACAGGCCTGTCAGTCTGACATCGGTGCTGGGGAAAGGTTATAGAGCGGATCAACTTGGGTGTCATCACACAGCAGGTGCAAGACAACCAGGTGATCAAGCATAGTCAGCATGAAATGAAAGGCAGGTCCTACATAACTTACCTTATCTTCTCCTATGACAAGGTGACCTACTTAGTGGATGAGGGAAAGGCTGTGGATGTTGTCTGCTTTGACTTCAGTAAAGTTTCTGACACTGTTTCCCACAGTATTCTCCTGGAGAACCTGGCTGCCTATGGCTTGGATGAGTGTACTCTTGCTGGATAAAAAATTGGCTGGCCAGGCCCAAAGAGGGGTGGTGAATGGAGGCAAATCCAGTTGGCAGCTGATCACAAGTGGTGCTCCCCAGGGCTCAATACCGGGCTCTGTTCTCTTTAATATCTTTATCCATGATCTGGACGGGGTGATCGAGTGCACCCTCAGTAAGTTTGCAGATAACACCAAGTTAGGTGGGTGTGTGGATCTGCTTGGAAGTAGGGAGGCTTTACAGAGGGATCTGGACAGGCTGGATCAACGGGCCAAGATCAATGTTATGAGGTTCAATAAGGCCAACTCCTGCCCTTGGGTCACAACTGCAATGCTACAGGCTTGGGGAAGAGTGGCTGGAAAGCTGATCAGTGGAAAAGGACCTGAGGGTATTGGTTGACAGTGGCTGAATATGAGCCAGCAGTGTGCCCAGGTGGTCAAGAAGGCCAACAGCATCCTGGCTTGTATCAGAAATAGTGTGGCCAGTAGGAGCAGGGAGGTGATCGTCCTCCTGTTCTTGACACTGGTGAGGCCACACCTTGAATACTGTGTTCAGTTTTGGGTCTCTCACTGCAAGAAGGACATTGAGGTGCTAGAGCATGTCCAAAGAAGGTCAATGAAGCTGGTGAAGGGTCTAGAGTACAAGACCTATGAGGAGCAGCTGAGGGAACTGAGGTTGTTTAGCCTGGAGAAAAAGATGCTTTTCTCCTGAAAAGAGGCTGCAGCGAGGTGGGTGTCAGTCTCTTCTCCCAAATAGTGAGTGATAGAATGAGAGGAAATGGCCTCAAGTTGTGACAGTTTAGTTTGGACTTCAGGGAAAATTTATTCACCGAAATGGTTGTTAAGCATTGGAACAGGCTGCCCAGGGAAGTGGTGGAGTCACCACCTCTGGAGGTATTTAAAAGATATTTAGATGTGGTGCTTAGGGACATGATTTAGCGCTGACTGGCAGTGCTGGGTTAATGGTTGGACTTGATGATCTTAAGGGTCTTTTTCAACCTAAATTATTCCACGATTCTATGATCCTGTTCCCTTCTCCGGCTGATCAGAATGAAAGCCTGCTATTGGATAATATATATGTGTATCCCTATGGTATCTGGTCCTTGATCTTCCTTGGCCAATGTGATAGCCTTCTATGTGTGTGTGTATGTGTGCGTGACTAGGTGGGTAGATGAAGGGAGAGCAGTGGTTGTTGTCTACCTCGACTTCAGCAAGGCTTTTGGCACTGTCTCCCATAACATCCTCACAGGTAAGCTTAGTGTTAGATGAGCAGACAGTGAGGTGGATTTGGAACTGGCTGAACAACAGAACTCAGAGGGCTGTGATCAGCAGCACAGATTCTAGTTGGAGGCCTGTAGCTAGTGGTGCTCCCAAGGGGTCAGTACTCGGTCCAGACTTGTTCAACTTATTCATCAATGACCTGGATGGAGGGACAGAACCTGCCTTCAGCAAATTTGCTGATGTTACGAAACTGGGAGGAGTGACTGACACAGCAGTAGGCTGTGCTGCCATTCAATGAGACCTGGACAAGCTGTAGAGTTGGGCAGAGAGGAACTTAATCAAGTTCAACAAGGGGAAATGTAGGGTCCTGCAGCTGGGAAGGAGTGACCCCATGCACCAGTACAGGTTAGGGGATGACCTGCTGGAAAGCAGCTCCACAGAGAAGGACCTGGGAGTCCTGGTGGACAGCAAGTTAACCATGAGCCAGCCGTGTGCTCTTGAGTCCAAGAAAGTCAGTGGAATGCTGGAGTACATCAAGAAGAGTGTGACCAGCGGGTCGAGGGAGGTTCTCCTTCCGCTTTACTCTGCCCTAGTGAGGCCACATGCGGAATACTGTGTCCAGTTCTGAGCTTCCCAGTTCAAGAGAGACAGGGAACTATGGGAGAGTCCAATGGAGGGCTACAAAGATGATGAGGGGACTGGAGCATCTCTATTACCAGAAAAGGCTAGGAGACCTGGGTCTGCTTAGGCTGGGAAAGAGGGGACTAAGAGTAGATCTTATCAATGCTTATAAATGTCTAAAGGGTGGATGTCAAGAGGATGGGGCCAGTCTCTTCAGTGGTGCCCAGTGATAGGACAAGGGGCAGTGGGCACAAACTAGAACACAGGAAGTTCCATCTGAACATAAGGAAAAACTTCTTTACTTTGAGCATGACAGAGCACTGGAACAGGTTGCCCAGAGAAGCTGTGGAGTCTTGTTCTCTGGAGACTGTCTAAACCCACCCAGATGCATTCCTGTGCAACCCGATCTAGGCAACCCTGCTTTAGCAGGGGGGTTAGACTAGATGATCCCCAGAGGTCCTTTCTGACCTCTACCCTTCTGTGATTCTGTGATTCTGAGTCCTAGACACCCAGTCTATCCCATAGCTGGACCCTGGATCCCCATGGTCTCATGCTTACTAGCACCTGGGCAAATGAAGCCATAAGACCTGCAGCCCCACTCCAGGTGTTGGTACTCAGACCTACACACACACACACATGTGCAATCACACTACGTATCACTCCAGTAACTGGCCTCAGACAATCTGTGTATCCAGTAGCTGGTCCTTGGATCCCCTCATATTCCAGCTGCATCATGAACAGACATACGCACACACACACACACACATACACATGTCTCTCCACCAGCTTGTCCAGACCTAGCAGCTGGTCTTCCCAGCATCTGTCTCTCAGACCCTCTGGTCTCTTCACTATCCTGCCAAGACTCATGGTCACTCTGGTACTTGGCTTGATACACACTCACACAAAACAGGCATGCTCTCCACTTTCTCCAGTTATGACCATCAGAGACAAATGAGACCTTGTGTCTCATGGTGTCCTCTCTAGTGGCTGTCGCTTAGGCCTCCATACACACACATGCAGAGAGAATAGAGAGCCCTTTACTCAGACATATAGTCTGGAATAGACTTTACTAAGAAGATGGAAAAGAGTGTGGTGACCAGACAAGTGTACTGACCATCAACCTGTTTGCATGTGACAGCTGCTTTTATAATCTTTTATATCTGGTTTTCCACACTAGTTATCAAAGATCCTGGAACACCTTGACCTCTCCTTTTCCCAGACCGTAGGTTCCTTCCCATTCCAAGAATGCCCTTTCCATCATTCCATGATGAGTCCCATTCCCCTCTAATCCTCTGTAAGGTGACCAAGGAGAACATCTCCTATCTGGTGGCTCTCACATCCAGACAATGGGGCTGATTGTCCCCCTGCAACAATCCTGGGAGTAACCTGTCATTGAGCACCATTGGCTCTGCTCAGGTTTTGGGGATTCTCCACACATCATTGCTCTTCTGTGGCCTGTATGTTTGTGACTCTATGTCTTTCATTGTGCAACTGCTTTTCCTTTCTGCCTTTTCCCCTTTCCCTCCAAACACAAACCTTTTAAACCAAAGATTAAATATCAACCATGTTTTTCAGAGTACAGGAGATCTCAAAAATGCGTACTGAAACATTTTGTAAAAATGAGCTGTTGGACAGCAAAAAGAGACCCTATTTGTTCTTCACTCAGGGAAGGAATGCAGCATGAGTCCAGCCTTTTTTAGCTACAAGAAAATCCACACCAGGGATCAAGATTAGGATATAAACCTATGGGAAAGTAGACTATGTTATGTTCACTATAAATAGAATGAATCTGAGCAATAGTTAGAGGCTCCTTGGCAGATTGGAATATTTCTTGCTGTATGTATGAAGTTAGGAGCTTTGGAGCCAATATTGCAATAGTAAGAAGCTTCTTTCCTTGCAACTAGAAATAAGAACTGTGAACATAGTTAACGATGTAAATAGCGCGTTCACTGGGAATCGCATTGCTTGGGAAGCCCGTGATTAAAGCAAGAAAAGCACAAAAGCTGCAACAGTAAATGGGATAAAATAAATCTGTGCGTGTGTGTAATAATATTAAAGTAAACCTAGGAAGTTCTAATAAAAAATATTGAACACTGAAAAGAGAATTAGTAACTTAGTTTGATAATAAGTTGCATGCAGTCTTCAATGTCACGATAATGGACCAAACAGCAAGTCTCTTACTTTATTTGGATCCATAAAAGCAAGTGTTGCTTTTAAAACTTAAATTCTCAAATAGTCAATCTAATGCTGCAGAGACTCCTCTTCGGTTTGTGTAAAATTCTGTGTGTAATCCTGTATTCATGGGTTTACTGTTTTAGTTTATGTACTATCTGCGCATATTTCTTATTTGTCCCGTTCACACTATTTGAAAAGATTAAATAGTACAGAATGGCAAGCTACTGGGTTCTTGTTATGCTACGATTTTCCCTGAAGAAGCAAGATCTGCCACAGCAAGCAGAATTACAGTAATAGATGCATTTAGAATTGAATTCAGGCAGGGTGTGCACAGGTATGCTTTTATGAATTTGATTTCAGTGGGACAAGTACGTGAGCAGGATTATATTGAATTCAAAGCAGCACTTGCATATCCTCATATTTCAGTGTTACAACCCCCCCAACGATCATTTCCTACCACACAGCTCTGATAAAAACAGCTAAATACGGCTGGAATGTAACAGATGAGAAGAGTTGTTTTTAAAGACTGCTTGCTATAGGTTAAGTGGGAGAACAGCAGTTTTTCATTTATTCCTTTGTAGATCTGCAGTGATGAATTCCAGGGAAGGATATAGGTTTAGCCACAAACAGATGAAGTGGTTGGGAAGTCTTGATCTAATGATATTTTGCACGACTTTTTTTAAAAATGGTGGAGTTTATTCCAGATCCTTATCCAAACATTTATTTGTCTCATCAGTTTCCACAGTAATTGGCTGTTACAGACACCCAGAATCTTACAGGGCTGGCATAATAGGCCTGCTCTTAATTTATAAAAATAAATCACAACTTAGATGTCACTTTGTAACTCCATGTAGGGAACTGATAGCCAGCTGGAGAATATTAACAATATGATTGTTCACTTTTTTTTTTTCATACAGTGGAGATGAAATTTGTTTTCAAGGTTAACCAAAACCCCAAGACAACATAATAGCATAAAGACTGGTTGGCAAAAGCCAATACTTTGGATCATCACTGTTTCCAGTGTGGAGGATGGCTTTTGGTGAACGGTACATCACAGAACTCTTCAAATTGTATACACACATACACAGATGTCATACGGTTGGGTATCTTTCCAATGTAAGGTTATTTCCTGCTGTTAATTTCCTGAAGCTGTATGAGTGTCTTCCCCAAAACTGGCAACAGCCACCAGCTAGAGCTGCCTGGAAGACAAGGATTTCCAGTTTTATTAATATCTTAGAGGCCTTGGCATTTGTTATGAACTGCTGTTTTTGGACTAAAAAACACACTGTAATAAAAACTGCACTGGAACAAAGTCTTCCCCTCTTAGGAGAAAGAAGAAAGACCAGCCCTACCGTTGCAATACAAGTTGAGGGATAGACAGCACAACTGTGCCGTTGAGGGAATCTGAGGTTCAGGCCACTGCTTTGTCTCCTTTGGGAACCTGGATGACTGCTGTGGCCTCTGGGCTACAAAATCAGCTTGTTGTTCACATTAATAGACTTTAAATTATTTATGTACTATCAAAACCAATGCCAACCAAAACAAACAGCCTTTGTTGTAGGAGTAATTTCCAGATCTATTGAAATACCTCCACAACCACAACAATTGGTAGTTGTTCACAACAGAACCACAGAGTCCATGAACCCTGCATTTGTGCGTGTAAAATAAGAAAAACTATATCCAATGCAGTAAAAGCCACTTAAAAACATAGACAACTCTTTTGCACCAGGATGAACTTTTAAGCAACAGATAAAGGATAGGAACAGAACAATTTTCACTGAATGATAGCTCTGTTTCTGAGCTGACAGAGATGATTTTGCAGTGAAGTATCTCTTTAAAACATGCATCTGGAAAGGTGATATTTTTTATTCTATTAGATACTAAAACACAGTGACGTGATACAGATACTGGTTTTATAGCTCATTACAATCTTTTTGCCTGCATGCTGATCTCTCTCTATGTCACATACATGGCAAAATACCCTCTCCTCCAAAAAATTTAACTACTCTTTTTCAACTCAATTCAACTAAATTGTCAGTCCAAATGGAATAATTTAAGTCATTTTAAAACCTATATTTAACCAAATTTCATGCTTTGACAGACCCAATTGTACGAATTTTTTTTTTTTTTTCCAGTAGATGGTTTCTCTTCCAACTATTCCTGCTGGACTAAGAAGCATTTCTCCATTTCACTGGCTTGTTTTTCTCCTCACAGTATTAGTTACAACGTTCCTACCATTCAGCTGTGTTCTTCAAACTTCATTTCAATTTCTGGTTGTTAGCAATGAAGGTGAAATCTAGTGTTCAAAGCAGACTATGCTGTATCATCCTTCTGAAAGGGTCTTGCAAAGCTTTTCTGTTGCTGTTAGTAGTTGCTATCAAGTTTAAGATACCAGAAAATGCCACGTAAACCATCTTCTATTTCTTCTGTACTTGGCTGACTAAAATGGTCCAAAAAACCAAATTAAAGCCATCTGCCATTTTGCTGCTGCTCCCAAGACGCTGTTCTCAGCTGTCTCCTCCTTTCACTGCATGTGACGTGCTATTACTCGCAAGGCACCTGGTCAACACCCTATTTTGACGCTTACAGAAACAAAGGGACATCTGCAAGACAGACTGGAAATAGCAGGTCTGTGGGTTTTAGAGAGGTGAGTGAGAAGGTATGTACCCTTCTGGACTAGCGTAGGGAATGCAAACCATGCGGTTTTGTTTATTTTTACCTATAATTCAGGAGCAGAGGGAAAGCAGTGGAATTACAAGTCAGTGAATTTAAAACTAATTAAAAGGAAGGGGTATTTCAGCCAAAGTCCAATTCAGCTACCTCGTATCTGTATCTGTTTTGCACATTAAAAAGAGTAAAAGCCAGTAACAGAATAATATATTTTTTTCATATTAGAAAGTATAAGTGAATATACACCAGACATAGGTATCTTGAGTAAGATTTTATCGGACTTATAAAGCTACTTTAAAGCTTACTAAGCCAGTTATTACTAGAATAGTTCAATTTTTCAAAGACTAATGAATACATATTTAAAAATATATATTGCACAGTTTATAGCTGCTATGAAAGTACTCTAAATCTAATATAACCTTTAAAGTCACACATTTCTGGACATAAAATGTTCAGAATAATGAACGGTCAGGGTAGTAATCAGACAAGGTAATGGTGGTTTGCATGCACTTATATTCATGTAAGTGGGAATACTTTGTATGAGGAAACAGGATTAGGCCCCATTCACTTTAAAAATATTTCGAAAGATTAAAACCTATTATTTTAAACAATGGTAAAAGAAATCACTCACTCACTCTCTAGTGTAATTGAGATAAAAAAGTCGGCTGCCATAGAATTCAAGAGGTCATCCAATCCATTCTCCTACCCCAGGCAGGGTTACATATAAGCAAACTTCAGTCTCATAACTCACCTGGCAAATGTTTGTCTAAATTGCTCTTTAAATCTCCTGTGAAAGACTCCACAGCTTCCTGAAGCAAGCTAATCCAGCACTTCACTATCTTGCCATTAAAAGGCTTTTTTTGCCAATGCCCACCCTAATTCTGTTGAGGCAATTCAAACACGTCATGTCTTGTCCTGTTCATAGTGGCTATTATCATGTCTCTCCACATTCTTTCCTTCCCTAGACTAAACAAACCCAGCTCTTTCGATCTTTTCTCACAAGTCGTGTTTTCTGGACCTCTAATAATTCTTGTTGCTCACCTCTGGATTCTTGCCAATTGGTAAAGACTTTTCTCGAACTGTTGTCTGCCCTTAGCTGGACACGGTATCCCAGATGAGAATATTCATATGGCGAAGAAGTATTACTTCCCACACCTTATATAGCAAACCCGCGTTTATACACCCTGTACGAGCATTCCTTTTTTGCAGCAGGATAAATCTGCTGATTCACACTCAAATTCCCTTTTGTAGGTCTGCCACCCACTCGGTTCTTCCACACTTTGTATTTGTTCCCTAGACTGTACTCAGCAAGGTACGGCACGCAGTTTTCTTCATATTTTTCTTCTCACTGAGGTCTTTCTTTGAACGTTTGAATTGAAAAAAAGAGCAGTTTCAGAGTTCAAAAGATGAAATGCTCCAGTCCAAAAGAGGAATTATACATAAGTTTATAGTGATGGAAAGTCAGGGGGAAAAAATGCCATGTAAAATTAGATGCAATTTCACTACTCTGCAGTTATCATTAACACAGTCTCTAATAACTTCTTATAAATTGTGACAGTAAAGTGATCTCTGGTACAAATTACATTGTTCTGGTGTCATTTGAATTTTGACTTATTAAAAGGAATCAATAACTTATGACTTTTTATTTGTAAATAAAAAATTAAAAAATGTGATCATTAAGCAAATTAATGAAAAGAAGGGCTTCAGAGAAAGGTGAATGGATGTGTGGGATTTCCAGTCTTGTCTAATTAATGAAAAAATCTGCATTTCCTTGACTTCCTGACAAGTTTTAGAGTAAAATATTCGTTCTCTTCAAATGAAAGCATGACAAAAAGTCGTAACTACAAAGAAATACTTCAGTTACAAGTCATCTTCTTTCCTAGGAACATGAACCATTCCATGATCAGCAGAAAACCTGAAGCCTGATTCCCTGGAGCTCCAGGTTTTGTGGTTGAGCTCTCCTCTGAGAGAACAAATTCCGGCCAAAGCTTGTTTCATGACTAAAGCACTAACATTACCTTGCTGCTCTGTTGCCTCTCTGGTTTCTGATACTATATTTGAGCTTCCGCTCTAACCTTTCTCTCAGTAAACACTGCTTTGGATCTTCTGCTGTCCCAACCACCGATTTATTGAAATTTGCAATTTGGTGTCTGTGGAAAGTGATCTGTCGGATCTAGCTGAAATTGGAAAAGGGCTTCAAGGTTGTGAATAGAGAGGATAATAACAGACATCAAAACTGGTTGTTAACTTCAATCTTTATTTCATAGGAAATAAAGCTAGAAAGCCTGCTCCTGTCTATGCGCTGTCACATGTCTTCCTACAAAATACAAACTGCTTTATTCAGGCTTTCTAGAAATGGGACAAAAAAGAAGGTCTTGCTATAAAAGGAACTTTTTTAGGATCTGGGTGTGAGATGAAACCAAGGAAAAGGATCCTATTGGCCAGAGAAAATTTGGGTAAAACTTGATGAGAACTGAAATTTCGTGCTTAATTACAGCTGGCAACAGTGGAATCCCCTCTCTTAATTAATTCTGCAGCAACAGCATAGGCATTATAATAATACTATCATTTAAATACCAGTGATAATATCGCAGAAGAACAGACACATTAGAATTTGAGCTGGCCAAAGCTCTTAGATTTTCCATTTTAAATAATTTATACATTTCTGTTACTTTTCCCTCTTCAGAACTTTCAGGTGTCAAAATCAAACTGTGGAAAACCTGTGGAAAATACCATGAAAATTTCTGAGATCTCAGCCTAGATGTGTTCTACAGTCATGTATCTGAAAAGTGAAGCAATAGCTTCCGTGACAATTTTCAGTTCTGATGTATTTTCTTTTTCAAAAAGCAAACGAAATCCAGCCTCTCCTCCCTTCTAAACCAAAGAACTGACAGCATCATAATTACAGATATTTCTACTTAAACATTTATTTCTGAGGAAAAGGATTTCTAAAAAGAGAGAGAGGAAATAAACTAGCAAAAGAGTCTCTCATCTGTTTTGAACTTGATCATTAAATCAATAATTTTTCCTACCTTCTTGCTTTTCCAAGGTCCCCTCTGTCTTTTCTCTGGAAATTCCTTGCATTGTTTCAACAGCAGTTCCTAGTTTGTTAATTCAGGCTTACGCATCCAGTTCTATTAAAAAGGGGTTCCCTCATTCATTTTCTGGTCATGCAAGTAGCCTTCTTCTCAAATAGTATTTTTTTTTTCTCTCAAAAGCAAATCCACCAGTATTATATTTCCCTATCAGAGAACAAATATATGAATTACAAATTCTTCCTTCTTCCCCCCCACAACAGCCCGTTGATTTCATGCGCAATTTCCCAGAAAATCCAGCAGCTTCACATTCTCCCTGCCCCCAAATCCATCAGGTTTCCCATTCCCACAGTCTGCTCCAGCCCCTCTGAACACACCATACTTCTTATTCCCAAGGACTCAATAAACAGCCAAGAAGCAGGGTGTCTTCTCTGGCAGCTCTTCTGTACAACAGCACCAGCATGACAGTGGCAGCAGATGGGCTGCCTTGAAAGCTTCTGCTAACAGCATGACGTGACAATCAAGTCTTCCTGTGGGGCTCTAATTTTTGGCTGGTTGGCAGGCTGGGAAGTAAGGGAATCCAAACTCCCTCACTTCTGTACATTAGGAAACAAAAGCTTTTCCCTCCCTCACTGATTTCAGAGAGAGACAGGCTTAAGACCTTCACTGTACAGACAGAATAGGCTGCCCCATCCTCCTTTACTGAGCTGGAGAAAGTAAATGCTTCCCAATGCTGCTTCACCTGCTTTCCCATGGCATGCTGGAAAGATGATTCTTGCTGTATACACCTTGCTTCCAAACCGCATAAAAAGGACAGACTGCTGTTGCCTTGCCTCAGTGATGAGTGAAGTATAGTGTGTGTGTATGTGTGTGTGGTAAAGCTCCTCAAACCTTTTGGAGATACTCTCTTTGAAAATAACAGCGATTTCTATCATGATAGCTCAACTATAAGTAATGAGTGATTTTCCCGGTATTCTATTTCTTTAAGTTATTCACTTGTTGGATTTATTTAGTTCAGCCTTCTAAACACTTATGAATGTCTTTATCATACAATGTTATTGTATGGAAATCAGTTCACGCAAGTTTAAGCAAGTCAAGAGAATAGGCATTAAGAAATTTGGCTGCAATAAAGGTATTATAATGAAAAAGAAGTCCTTTCATTTACCTGCATGGCAGAAACAAAATTAAGATCATCATTTGCAATGTTACTTTGGGAACAACTCCCAGAAGCTGTCCTTTAATACCCTTTCAAAGTAATTAAATTAGTTATTATTTGGTCATCCAAATATGGCACATGCAGCTCCATAATAAACCCAGGGTGCTGTATTCACATTGTCTTTACTTACAACATGAAAAATTATTTTAGTTAGAGTAATATCCTAAAATAAAAATAATTTGTTTCTCACAACAGTTATCTATTGCAAATACCAGTTTGCTCTCTCCTTTCTCTGCCTTGGAAACACGCTCCAGTTCTGATAAACTGACAGACCATAAAATAGTTACAAGCTAACCCTTGCGGACTGAAAACTCCCAAGATTTCTTGTTCGCCTTCCCCTTGGCAAAAATTAAAGACTTCCTCTTTCACATGGCAAATCTCATTTTCCCACATATTTGCTGTCAAAGCTGCATTTCACTAGGCCTTTTACCTTACAAATTAATTTTTTTTTTTTTTGACTAAAATCCAAATGTATGGGCAATAGGTGTAAGAATACACGCACTGTTCCTTCTCCTGATCTCCTCTTTTGAGGAACCCAGACCTCCAATGTCCAGAGGTTGTTGGTTCCTTTCCTTGCATTCAGTACCATACAGAAGGGAACCAACCGCCTTACGTTTGTAAGTTCATATATACCTTGCGCATCTATAGGAAAAATGCTGTGATTTCTGTCAGATTGCTCATCCATGTCACCTCTTCTTCCATAGACCATTTACCTCCATTGCTTTCTTGCTGCTGTCCCAAGGGAGAAGAAACAGCAAACAGGGTAGTCGTGGAGGCAGCACAGATGTGGAAAAATGTGGGGTGGGGGTTGTTCTTCCTCCATGGAGGAAGTACAGGAAAATCAGCATTATCTCTAGTTTTATATTACTTTATAGCTGCTAGAAACCCCCTTGGTTCCTCAGTTGACACCTCCTTGCATCAGTGAGGCTTAAAACTGTAACAGTCCACCTTCCACAAGAAATCCAACTGCAAACATTAGTATTTCTGCATGAACATAGCTCAACAGCTTACATATAATAGTCCCCACCCTTTTTCCTTGGAAAAATATACTCATCACTCCCACCACGCATTTGTAATTCTCCAACTGCAACCTTTAAGAATCTGATTACGTACAGATCTATATAGCTGCGTTTTCTGTGGTTTCAAAACTCCCCCGCAAAACTGAGCACAGGCTTGCAAAAATTTCTGTCAAATTAGTCATACCCTGACTTTTACGGTGTGAAATGTTCAGTAATTATTTGTCCCACCTGTTATCTTTGGTGAGGTGAAGCTGGATGGAAGTTGAATGCTTGCACCTTCTGCAGCTAACCTAAAGAGAGAAAGAAGAGTCCGTCCAAAGCAGCTTTCTGAATGGGAGTCAGCAGAGTTGTTAAAAGGGACATCAAAGGTAACACCTCAGGTAGCAGATGTTACCTTAGCTGGTTCTAAATGCCAGTCCTAATGTGGAACTAGCCTTGCCTTGAGGCTTTTTTCCGGGCTGCTACTCACCTCTCCAGTAACACTTTTGAAGAGGCTTGACTTGGTGTGGAGTCCGCACTTCTTTCAGAATGGTTTGTCATTTCCAAGCTGACAATGGATTTTGCTGTAAGAAATTGCCTCGTGTCCCACATTCTGTATTAAGACCCTCACAGCCAGCAGCTTTACAGCACCTCAAACCTCCTTCTGGCTGCTCTGCCACACCAGACTTGCCCTGTAGAAGTGTCCAGCTCTGTGCAAAACATGCGCTATGGACTGTGAGTTGTAAAGACACTGGAGGGCAATATCATCTGTTGCTCTTTTTAAAGTGCTGTGGCTGTGCCGGAGCAGGAGCCTTGGGATGGACCACACGATTTAACCTGTCTTTGAAATGTTTGCTTTTAGCCCAGTTATTTCTTACTAGAAAGTACTTTCATTTCTTCTTGTCATACATCAGTAGATTTGTTTGAACACAATGTTTAATAGTACAACAAGACTATCAACTTCAGACATCAGGTTTTTTTCTACTAAAAGAAATTCTTCTGTGTAGAGACAAACGGTATGATGTCTGAATCTTGAGGATGCATTTTTGAAAGGAGAAAACTTCGTTACATATTTTTATGTGCTAAAAATGCATACTCCCTGATTTACAACATATATATTTATACACTTGTGTGAGCAAACAGACTCAAACACTAGCTTAGAGACCTCTGCAATGTGTGTTTAATGGTCAGTATACTCCCTAGCAGGATTTTGGCTCAGGCCAGCTATTCCTGGTGTGGTTCAGGGAAGGCCGTATCCCCAAAACTGCATCCAACAGGCACTTCAGATGCAGCCACCCTGTTTCAGGAAGGAAGAAAGTTTGGGCACATGGACACAGTGCCAGGTCATGGCACTTGGCTCGTGAGCCAAGTCTGGGGCACCAGTTTGGGGCTGTTTTGTTTAGTAGTACAGATGAAATTACATCCTACCCAATGAGGTTTTTTTATTTCTTCTGTGAAAAATAACATATTGAAACAGGTGACTTTGATTAAAGGACCAATTTAAAACACAGAAGTTATTCATGCTTTCCTGCTTTGTTCTTCTGGCAAATTGTGCATTAGTAAGGAACAAGAAAATATGAAAATATCATTTTTCTATTTTGGGTGAACCGCTGGCAAGGGAAACCCTCACTAGCATTAAAACCAGAAAAGTTTGTGGGTTTTTTAATAGCAAAAATGGTAAAATAAAAGTTATCTAGTTATTAAATTGTTATTTTTTTCCAATAAAAAGAAAATTCCCATAACAGGTTGTTGTATGCAAATTGTAATTCAGGACAGATTACTGATGATGCTTTCCCACTTGTTCTTTTGACTTCAGTTATTCCAATATTGAATGGAATCCAAGACTATGCAGTTTATGTTCTATTGGCTACATTTATCCTCTGCTCACTTTCAGAGGTATTTTTTTGCAGGTGGCTTTAGCAATGTTGTCAATACACCGCATTTTGGGAGAATGTGGACCAAGTTCTGCACTGATTTACTCACCACAGAACATGGAGTCCATTGGTATCAGTCAGGTTACACAAGATTGCATGAAGCAGAATTTAAAACCAGTATATTCTTGTTCCATATTATCTATTAGTCTGCTTTAATTCCAGAGAAAGAGACTTGCTCTAAACCAGTTTTATCTAACTGGATAAGTAAGTTTTACCTTCAGATTTTTTTTTGTAATGAACTTTCTTTCTTGTATAAAATATAAGAATGCTAGGGAATCAGTAGTAGTATTAAGAAATATTTTTGGTGTAGGTTTTATTGTTTGGTTGGTTGGGTTTTGGATGTTTTTATAAAGCACTTCAGACAAAACCTTTTGAATACAAGGCTTGACCGTATGTGCAGCATTTTCTTCAAGAATGAACTTTGGAGAAAGAATACACCCGAATAAAATTGCTTGTGGGGTAGGAAACTCCTTTGGAAATATGATGATGACAATTTATGAGTGCTAAACTTTCTGGTTTTTTCTCTAGCTTTGTTGTTTGGTCCAATAAAAGCATTATCTGTCCCTGCAAGGTTTGCTTCACTTAAAGTACTGATGTCACTATAAAAGCAAAGCTGATATACACTGCCTATAGCTGAAGACTGTCGTGGGCAAATTGATATGATGGCTGAGATAAGAATAATTTAGGCTTAATTTTAACTATCCTGTGTCAAATATTTTGAACTACTAATAGTTTTGAAATAATAGAGCCAATTAGTCCTACAAATATGTCAGGCAGTTATCAGAATTTCTACTTCTGGTTTTGACAGGAAACAAATCTGGCACCATTTCTGAAGATGGAGAGGCAGCTTTAACGTCAGTAGAAAGAGGGTATTCAAGCAATGATGAACTACCTGTAAACACATCAACAAAACAACATCAAAAACTTGAAGACTGAGACAGCTTTTGGTGTTTCTGTGCTCATACCTACTTGTATGTGTTTTTACTGTTTGCTTGAAGGTTTCCCGTGATACCTAGTTATGCTTTAATATGTATGATGAGTTTAAGTAAAGGAGCTTTACCTTTGGGCTTCATCTGCAAAATCAACTGGAGAATAATAAAATTCTAGGATGTCATAGAAAATTCTCTAATGACACTGATATTTTTAACTCCTCCAAGGGTGGTTTGTGAGTTATCAAAACCTGTATCAGCCTAAATTAGTGCATTGATGTATATATATAGGTATATCTGGGGACCTCTTGTATCACTAGAACTAAGAAAAACCTTTCAGATTTTCAGCCCCTGGTGTATAGTGAGGAATACATGTGTTTTTCTAGATTGAAGTGTTACTTGTCTAGTACTCAGTTTAACTAACACCTCAAGAAAAAGGCCTTGTTAAGTGATTTATCAATTAGCTAGGATGTATATTGCCTAAAAAAATCAAGTCAAACCGTGCCCCCCCACCCCACCCCCGCTCCAATATTAGGACAGTGCCAGTAATTCGGGACTTCTACCATACAGGTAGGGCCTGATGAAGGAAGATGTAATTTCTTGTTGTCCCCTTCTGGGACAACAGTGGGCGTCCTTTAGATTCTGCTTCTGTTCCAAGTTTGGAGTCTTCCCCTTTTTTAAAGAAAGGCAGACACGTTGAAGTGTAGGACTCCTCAGATCAGTTGTTATATCTTCATTCACTGTGGCTTTCCCCTCAATCTATCTCAGTGTTTCATTTGTAAATCAAACGGTCGTCTTCTCATACAATGACTGCTTCCTTCTGCTTCCTGGTCCACAGGGAAACAGAGCACTGATTCTATCACCATTCCCTCACTCTTTTTCCAATAAAAATTATTAAAGGAATAAAGACTTACCAGTTTGATTTAGATGGGCTGTCTGTTTTGACGGTTCTCCTCACACACTACAGATCTGCATGAAAATCAAGAATTTGGCATGGTAAAATCAAACTGCTTGGCTGCTGCTGTCTGTCCTGCACCATTTCCCTACCTCCTGCTTCACGCTTGTGGCACAGCTCTTCCATTTACTGCTTTGTTGGGATTATGCTTTCTCAACCGTGTATCTCAAACATCAGTTTCACATACCAGTTCCTTAAAGGTACTTGATCAGATAATGTATATCCACTTCATGTGTTGCTCTCCAAGCGATATGTATCTTCACTAATTCAGGTCTCAAAAATGAGCCAAGAATCCTACAGTAATATAGGCCTTACCCTGACTGTTGTCAAATGAGTACGGATTTATGTGGATGAGGATCAAGCCACTTTTGCAAACTGGTGCGTAAATTGAGAAGATTATAATCTAAAGATATAATTTAGAAAAGATTTAAAACTGTGCTTCATTTTGCATGTGTAGGTAGTCTCAAAGAAATCAATGGGTTTATTCCTATACATAAAGTGAAACGAACCCATAAATCTTTGTGAAACTATGACCCAAAAGTCTAGTCTTGCATTAATCTTCAATATGGATTTTAGTACTAGAGGCAATTTCATTGATGACTTAAATATGCTCATACACAGTAGTCTCTCATATTCATGGCTGCATATATCATCTGGTTGATCAGGTCCTTAGGTAATACGTGGAGTAGCAGAAAAGAGAAATTTTTTCTTTCAGTCTGCTCACTTTTAGTATTGTAACCCCAACCAGCTTTAAATACTTTTCTTTCTTTGCATTTTAACTCTGAAAAGACAGAAAATATTCCTTAATATTAAATTAATCTGTTTCTTCAGTCTTCATCAGAACCAAATCATTCCACCACCCATAGTTCTTAACTTTAATTTATAATTAGATTATTAGTGACAGTACGGTCTTCCCCTTACCCATGTTTGGACTGGATCATATTTGATTCTTTTATTATAGATGGTTTAGAGTTCCCTTTCTTGTAGGAATTTCTTTTCCCTTTCCCTTTGCAAATATGATCTACCCTCATGTAACTGCTTTATTTTTGACCCTTTGACACACATTTGTGTATATTCAAGCATCTTCAATTAAATATAACTGGGCTAAACAGAGGGTTGACCTCATATTTTTACAGCTGTATCTCAATTTGTTCTCCCCAGGGATTTAAAATTGTATTTGTTACAATTAATTACTTCTTGTTAAAGAGACATCAGAAAAATCTTTTTTATGCTTATTGCACATCTCCTGAAGCTTGCACTCATCTGCACGAAAATTCTAAAATTTTCCCTAAGTTTATTAACATGACCTGTCTTCAAAGAGTTAACTGGATTCTGATCACCCTTCTTTGAAAGACTGATACCTGAAAATTTTCTTCAACACTCTAACTCTGTAAACTTGAAAGATAATTTCTCCTAATAAGCTTCTTCATTAATACCACCATTGAGTCTTAACACAGTATAGCTCTACAGACTTCACTAAGATTGCACTGCTATGGAAACACCATAAAAGTAGAGGAAGAGGCCACATCAATTAACATCATATGTTTTGGAACCATTGTTCTGTTTTTCCTCCATGAGGTCCACAAAAAATGGCATGCATTAACTAACAGCAGACTTATATTGGTCCAATACCTGTATAAGGTCAGAATTAATCCTTACATAATATAGTCAGACAGATGGAAGCTGGAAAAAACGCAATTGTTCAAATTTACAGTTATCTGCCAATCACTGTATATTGCTCTGAAAAACAGAATTTAACAAGTTAATAGACCTCTATGTGTGTTTGGGCATATAGTGTCCACAATGTTTTAATACAATGTCATATTCTTTTCTGAGTTAGCTAAGTTTGACATTGGGAACATTACTCACCACTTTTAGCTAATACTTCCATCCACCATCTTCCAATCCATCCTGGATTTACTCTAGGAAGAAGGCTGCTAGCTTCCCATGAAAGTTGTGCTTGCCCTGCGTATGCTGTAGTGCAACAACTTGGGGTTGTTTCACTGTAAGGTTGATTTAACGAGTACTAAAATCAGCCCACAGGCTTGTATTTTCCTGATACCTCCTATCTACAAGTACCTGAATGAAGACTGACCTACGTAGCAACTGTTCCCTGAGGCACAGACTCCAGTATAAAACAAAATTCTCTGATGATCTACTGCCTTTGTTGCTGCTTGTTGGCTCACCTGGGGCTCAGCCAAGAGCCCCTGTCATGTCCAGTCTGTCTCAGCTCTTCAGCATTCATTTTAGTTGCTACACAGTCTACATGTCATTCAGGAGAAGCCATGATAAAAAGGTTGCTTAAGTGCAAGTTTGGATGATAAATGTCCGGAAGAAACAGGTTGGCAACAACACTTACAGCTAGCCTATGTAAGTGCTCCCAGTCAGACCACTGTCACAGTAATGGGATAGTTCAAGGAGATGGGCTGTGTTAACTGATTCTGGGCCATATACAAAACTCTTACAATGAACATGTCACATGGAGAAGTGGTCTACACCTGTCCTGGACTTTACATAGATGCATCTTTAGAGGTTTTGCATTTAGACTGAAGGCATCTAGCCAGGTCGACCCTGGCTACCTGATCTGCAGGACAGCAAGACACCTTCTCCCTGTGTGGTCAGTGGACAGAAATGGTCACAGTACCTGGGTTAGGAATGGACAGTGGGCAGGCTGGACATAGTGCCTATGTATCTTCTCTGGCTATACCCAGACACGGGGTAGTTCACGGCCTCGTCTTGTGCAGGCCAGCCCTGTAGCCCCCTGGTACAGACACCTTCCCTGATACTGGACCCAATGCCCATCTTATATGCATTTCAGGGTGGCTTTGCTTCAATGCGCTCTAGCCTGGTCCCATGGGCTGAATTTGTAGCTGGCATACATTAGGTGTACTCCTGGACTTCTCCTTCCAAGCTAATTTCATCCAAAGGGAATGGATTGCATGCGCTCAGAGAAAACCCTGTGATATAAACCACAGCATGGTATTAAACTTACTGAGACCAAGCATCTCTGATACTACTGACCATAATCTGCCTAAGAGAGGGAAAAGGCAGGTGCACCTAGAAATCAGAAAATACCTGTCTTCCTAGTGAATGTTTCAGATGCCTAAATTTTATTGGTAGTTGTGAAGAATAGTATTCCTTTCTGATTAAAAAACAAACAAACCAACCCCAGAAACCCAACCAGGAAAAAAAAAAAAACCACCAAGAAAAGCAAGAGAAATTGAACAAGCTGATCAGTGACAAAACTCCCAACCCTGTAAAAGTGTACAATGAAGTCTGTCTGGCAGTTCAAATCATACAGTTCTGCAAAACTCAAGGACTCAAACCCTAGGAAATTAAGACTGATGGTACACAGCTGCAGTTTTGCTGTTCCCAAACAATCTCCTAAAATGCCCAAATGCATGTACTCTCCTCAGTCTTGGTATTGTCCAGACCATGGGCATACGACCACAAAGAAGGGGCTTCATATGCAGCACCTTCACCATGCTAAAGCAAAATTAGTGTTTGAAAAAAAGGCATTGAGCTGCATTTGCTGTTCACTTTGAGCACATGCTCAAGTAGGAGCTCCTTACCTACTCCATTTTAGCTCCCTTTCATGCAGGTTTCCACCCTTACTTGCTTACAGCTGACAATACCCCTGGTAAAATAACCCTGGGCATCACTACTGAAATGGACACCAACATAGCACCAGAACACAGTAAGATGAACCTCTTGAAGTACCCATGCACCTGTTGCTTTTCATTCAGTAGCAGCGAAGGATTACTAGACATGACCCCAAATAACCTTCCCTCACAATCCAGGCACTGTAAAGTTTTTGCGGCTAATGCCTCCCTTCACCATTAGTCCATTTACACTTGACTCGGTGTTAGGTAGTTTCTAATAGGAATTGATAGCCTTTAGGTTGAAAGAACAGTTACGGTTCATGGAATGGTTCATGAATATAATATTGCACTCTCCAGTTTTCAGAAACCCTATTTTGAATTACTCCAGCTGTTAAGTGCTTAAATTAGTATGAAAGGAAGGAGGGAGGGAAGGAGTTCATTTACTTCTTAGGAGAAAGAAAGACTGTGGAAGAGAAACTAAGATTTAAGAGAAGACACCATGATTTAGGAGAAGGTACCTTCTAGCTTTGTTCTTCTGTGGTGTTTTCATAGTTTGCAACATTTACCTTCATCAAGTGACCAGAACCTTCAGGGTCTCCACAAACTGTCTTCTGCCTGTTTGTTATACCTGCTGCTGACAAGAAAATATAATTTTCATCCTAACAATCAGTCCGTGGTTCAAAAAGTGTTTCAAAGTCTCAGTGAAGTTTTAATGTGACGAAAATAAATCTCTGAAAACTGTCAAGAAACAGTCCGATCTTTCACTTGGTTTACACCAAATAGTTGCTTCTGAAAATAACCACATAAAGAACTGCATTCATCTCACTTAACTCCAGATATGTAGGTATGGCACATTGGCTACCAAGTCTTGTTCTGCAGCTGATGGAGAGGATGCCTAAAGAGGCAACTTACCCATTTTCCTGGCATGAATGAATAGATTCCTGGAGGTGCTGCTTCCTTAACAGCAAGGTTTGCTTAAATATCTAGCATTGTCTGGATCCCTATGAGGCACCAATATGGAATAATGTACAATCCACAACAGGAGAACTTAAAACCCTCATGTAAGGAAACATAAATAGAAAATGAAACCCCAAATTTTCATGTTGTGTAAAGGAACAGGAAAATTGAGGAGGTTTGTCTGGATTTGAAATGCCATGGAAGTGCTTATTTTTTAAAAAAAATAAATGCTGCATCTTCTTCAGTAAGGCTGCCAGAAAAGACTTTGACAACATTTTTTGACCAGTTCTCGTTATAGCTATGTGTGTCAGCTTGACAAAAGTCTCTGGTCTTCTCACGCTCAACGTTCAAAGAGTGCCGAGTCCCAGGAGGTCTATCGTTCAGCAGGGCTTGTAGGGCACTCTGGTCAGCCAGACTGATAACTAATTTATTTCTTAATTTGTGGACTTACAAATTTTATGAGTTCCATCTGAACAAGATTTACAACGTGCAGAAGCTTACAAGTGCTGAAGAAACCACTTCCTATGCTCTGTATGGGCTTTTTCACATGATTTTGTTTTACTGCTAAAATGTTACATACTGAACTTCTTAAGCACTTAAGGACACATTATTATATCTACATTATTTTCATCTTATCTTTCTCTCCAACTGGCTAATAATATTTAGTGTTCCACAATGAGATGCAAATTTTACTTTTTAATTTTCCATTAAATTTCAGAAAGTGTCTTCTATTTGCCAGAGAAAAATTTTATAGCTTTAAAATACTACTGAAGTTTTATGTCGTTGCTTCTTTAAGCAATTTTCAGATGCTGTAATGAGCCAGGGAGGCAGATGCCTAGAAAAATATTATATTCTGTGAACTTTTCTGACTCACTGTCTTATTAGACTGCAGCTGAGGTTTAATGTGGTCATCTCCTCTTTGTGATGCCAGCTGTATTACTGTCATAAAACTATCTAGCACCAATGTCCTATGAATCATTAAAAATGTTGCTTGCAAGATGACTTTCATCTTCCTCATGTTTTGCTGTAGTAAATTTCCACTTTAATACAAGCTACAGCTACATCCTTAAGTGGAAATTCATTGCCCTTAAACTGAGTGGAGATCAGTGCAAACAGAGCTTAGCTTTTGCACTGCTTGTTAACTACTAACATTTAATAGGTTGTGACAACATGTTCAGCCAAGTGTAAGACAGAACTGAAGACAGCCCTGTCTTTTGCCTGAACCATACCTCCTTTCATTTTACCCTACCGACCGGATTGTAACAAAACACCCAACTTCAACAAGCCCAGTAAGGGCTGAGTGCTCCTATTCTTAACCCTGAAGAAAGATTCTGAACATTGAAGAGAAGAGATAGTGAGAAGAGAAATTGAATATGGCAAGTAACGGAATTGTATTGAGGCCACAGCAATTCTATATTTTTGAAATATTAACATGTCTTAACAGAGAACAAAGGATAACGTAATGGTAGGTAGCTTAAAGCGATGGCAGAGCTTTGCAGTCATTTTCTAGGCACTTCTGTGTTCTCAAAAATAAAACCTGTCCTTATTATTTGGATAGCAGCACTAGGTAGGAGTTCAAATTATGGACCAGATCACTGTGTAATACAAGAGAAAACATCACTCAAGAAAAACCAGGGTGCCACAAGGAAGCAATGCAGTAATGTTACTTAATGTAGTGGACAGATCAGCATGTTGACCACTAACTTGCTTACAAGCATCACAGCAAAGGAGAAGGCTAAAAGTGGAAAGTGAAGAAAAGTGGCAATGTTTTGCTAGAGGTAACTCCATCAAAAGGGAGGAAAGTTTGAGAGAAGGATTAGGGATGACTGTCATCCAAATTTGTGTAGATACCGGCGTAAAGGAGAGATGGAAGCATCAGGACCTACAAGAAAATAGCATCTGAACAGGAACAGGACAAAAAAGGCAGTGAAAAAATTAAAATCACCACTTTACTTAGACAGGAGATGAAAAACAAAGAAACAACATTCTGAGAACATCTTCCAGGGATGGAGGAGCTCCAGACAAGAGCAAACCCAAACTTTTCTACAACTCATGCCCCAAAGAAAACCAAGAAGCTTATGGCTGCGAGACACAGGATAAATAAATGATTCAGCAGGGTATGTGCACTCCATGGTTAGTGCAACTGAAAGTCCTGTTCTGCCTTAACCAAATGCACTTACAGAGGGGAGCATCTGTCACTTCTGAGAGAAGTTCTGGAAAGAGTATCTGATAGCAACCATTTATTTCAGTTGCATAGCATCTTCCAGGTGCTCCTAGCAGAGCCAAACATGTGACTATACATTCTTTCTCACAGGCTGTGAGGTGTTTTCTCTTAACGTCAAGGGGAAAAAGTAGCACAGGCAGCATAACGGTACTGAGCTCAGTTTACCAAGTGAGCCAACAGAGGGACAGGCTGTATCAGGAAAAGCTTCACACACAAACACACACAGTACTATTGACTGAGACCTTCCCCAATCACTGCTCCAGTGAGAACACACTGTCAAGCCTGAGGAAAACGGGACATTTCCTCTGATTGGTCTCAGTGTTGGGATGGTGGCTTGATCCAGATGTGCGGTTCCACCTTCACCTTCACCACTGCTTCTGTCAAGTGTCAGACACCCAGGTAATGACGTTCCCTGTGATCAGCCTCACCTAATATGTCTTAGTATTCTAGCTGATTTAGAAGGTCCGTTAAAGAAAACCTCATGCACTTTAACTTGTCTTTTGAGTAGAGCCTTCCTTCTAAGCCGTGCTAGAAAAGTTGATTGTCTCTCTAAGTTTAAGAGTCACTCCATGGTTGCAATGTCATTAACAAATGCAGAAACTGAATGGCAACACTTAAAAGAATCCCTCAAATTTAAAGGCCCAAACAATATTTCTCTAGTAACCCGGAAAGAGGAATATGAAAATTGAAATTTGCAATATACCATATCTCAGGGAGAACCCTGCATGATGGGATATTGTGTGTGGTACTGCTGTATCATCCACAGCCTCATAGTCAAATGGTCTGCTCACATTCTCCTACTTCAAAGGTGAAGTAGTAAACTCCAACTGTCCTTATATCTCCTTCCGTTCCTGCCTTTTCAGAGGCAGGGAGCCTTTCTGAATAGCTTTCTGTACTTGTCTTCTTTTGCATGCCATTTCAACTTTACTTTTGCAGAACTATATTTAAGCCCATTATTCAGTGGGATTTAGAGATGCTTCACTATGTTGGATTCATCAGGAATGGATAGGAATATATCAGAAAGAAGAACATAAACCAAACACCTCTACTTTCCTTCAAACAAGATTTTTTGTTAGGAACCCAATCCAGTTCTTAAAAACATATTGTTTAATTATTTATGATGTTTAAATAAAATTCCCCACAGTCACATTTTTGTACTTCAGCTTGAAAAATTCATATCAAGACTTATACTTAATCATCTGAAACTTGTATAGTTAAGTAAAGTTTTAGCTTCTGCATCTTTCCCTGTAGGTATCCTTCTTAACTGAGGGGAAACCAGGTGAAATAAGAACTGCTCCACTTTGCATTCATAGGACAGATAGAGGGGAAGAGAAGGTTATGGCCGTTGAAGTTGTATAGTTTGTGCCTTTTTGGCCACACATTCATGCATTTTATACTTTTTATCACTTGCATTCCCTCCTTTTTCTGTGTTCACTTGGCAAGTGTCAGGACAGTAATGCTTCTACTAGCTTGGGAACTATACCATTCAGGGAGAGATTCACCTTTATTGCACAAATCTTTTTCAGGGTTTTGTCCTGTGATTGTTGAGCAATCCAAGGCTCTATTCAATGCAATGCATAGTTTGGCTTTCACATATTTTAGTTTCAGGTTATAAGTACTTAATATCCTACAGCAGAGTGACGACAGGCTTTACTGTGGATTCTGCACTTGCTAGTCAGGCCCAAGCTTCAGAGCAGCTAAACCACAAACTGTCTTTCATAACCATATATTTGGGAACTTTTAGCGAATGAAGGCTAGATGCTTTTTGCAGGTTTTAAATCTTTGGAAGGAAAATTATCAAAATATTTATTTTAGTCAACAGACAAAATGATACCCAGCAAAAAAACGTTAGGAAGAAAAGAATTCCTCTGGTCGCTGGTTATGACATCAATTAAGATCGTTAGAAGAACCTTGGAAATTTTTTGTATCACTGTCAGTTACCACGTGTTTTTCAGCAGAGGGGAGGAGGATAAAAATATCTTTTTAGTCCAAACAATAGTTTGAGAGTCTGAGGTGTATTACTTCTTTATATTTTAAAAAACCAGCTGAAAAGCGTTCTTTTGATGTGTCTCTCAGATGTTCCATAAATTCATATACTTTAGGTAAAACCAATATGGATAACTAACACCTGTGATCTGTCTCTTATTCCATGGAACTATTTTGGTGAATATTTATTAATGAAGCATATATTTGCTGATGTAAATAGTTCATAAATAATTCATGAGTGGCCATAAAGATAATCAAGTTAGACATACTTTTTCTACTTATTGAAAAAAATAAAAAAAGCTCATTTTTCAGCTAAAAGTTTTGGTAAAAAGATATGCTTCTCCTTTAGTCTATGCTGCTATTTAATTAAAGGAATATTTTAAATCTTTCTGAAAATCTTTTTTAAACCTGCTTTCATATTTCAGAATTTTCTTTTGAAGACCTCAACATTATTATTTCTCTCTCCAAAATAATAATAATAATAATAGTAACAAAAGACTTAAAATTGTAGAAAGAAAATTTTGAATTTATTTTTTTTCTAAAACGTCTGTTAAAGCTTCTACATAGAAGGGTCTATGTCTGTCAAAATTTTAAAGTGAGGTGCACTTTTCAGCCAGGCACATTTGTATTCGTATAAACCCTGTGTGCCCAACGTTGAGTTGTATGTAACCTGAAGGATAGGGTGTCAGGTTTAGCTTTAACATTCAAATGGACTCTGCGTAATGGTCTTCTTTCACAGTTTTCTTATCTGAGGTTTCTATTCTGAATTTGAATATAACAGGCCCAGGCTCCTCCTTCTAACCATAATCAAGAAATAACTGCATTTTCTGAGATTAAAGGAATTTGGACAAACCTGTAGGATGGGATGGATTCTTTAACTTATGGCAAGTTTTAGCTCTGATCAGTCTCTGTAGGCTAGGATAGGCACTGGATTAACTTCAGTGGCACTACTTTTAATTTAAAACGGTGGGAAAACAAAGCCAGGTCTCTGTGTGCAATGACTTACCCCAGGTATTATAATGCATTATCCTGCAGTCTGCCTGTTTGTTAGCTGAACAGTGTGGCTATTGACTTAATTTGAGCAACAAATAGGTCCTTACTGAGTTAAAAGTTGTTAAGTGCTTTTAAGAACAATGTGTGATATTATTTAATATTAAGGGGGAAATCATGACAGCAAGAGAGATGAAGATTCATAAGCTTCATTCATTCATTCATTTGTATATCTTTGCCTTAATATAGTTCTTCTGGTTCTAATTATTACTTGATTTAAAGGCAACAAAAGCAAAATAATCTGCAGCTGAAGGCTACTCTGTTCATTAGATAAATTTAACTTGGAACTTTATATGAAATTAGTTACGAAACATAAATGAGTATTATTTAATTGTTTTTATAAATCACCAGCTATAGTCAATGAGATTACTATCCTGTCACATCATTAACTTGTTGTTTCACTATAACCTTGTTCTGCATTGTGCTTCACTTGCCTTTTCTTGGGATTACTTTCTCTCTCTTTTCGTTATATTCCTTTTCATTACAATTATTATTAGAGTAATATTTTTTATTTTTGTTATTATTTTCTTGTTTTTTTAGTTATTGAACTGTTCTTATCTCAACCCATGAGTTCTACCTTTTTTTTCAATTCTCCCCCTCATACCACTGGGAGTGGGGAGGAGTGAGCGAGCTGCTGTGTGGTGTGCAGTTGTTGGCTCGGGTTAAACCACGACACCGCCATAGAGAGAAAACCTGAGCGTCCTCAATTCTTTTTTTCCTCAGAAAATTAAAGAAAAATAGATTTAAAAAATTTATTTATTTTTTTCCCTCAGTGATTTCTTATGACTTGCAGTCAGATTGGTGTCAGTATTCAAGAAGTTGAAAATCGTACTTTAAAACCTAGTGCTGCAAATTTGTACATAAGTAGCCTAATGTTCATGGTCAGCCTGAATATTTGGCTGTCAGTGAAATGGAGAGAGCGGGATACTGACTCTGTATTCATAGAGAAATCTCTTTGGTAAACTTCATTTACCTGGTGAAGGGTAGAGGGAGACTTGCATGAGGAAAGGCTACAGTACATAGACTATAAATTATATACAAAACAGGAGAGAAAATAAGAGGAATCTGTTAAGAGTGTAAGACCTGAAACATTCTTTTTAAAATATACGCAGAGACCCTGCTTGGACATTTATTCTAAGTCTCTGAAACAAGCCTCACGAACACAAAACACTACATGGTGTTGTGTGCGAGGAAAGGAAGTTCTGTTTCTCTGTGAAGAGAGATGGGTCCAGGACAATGACAGAGACAGGGACTGAGTCAGCCCACAACATGTACCAGCAACAAGGGCGGATCCATCAGCCTGGATTCCCAGATGTATTGCAGGACAGTGTCCTCAGCCTCCAGGCATCTCGACTGGCCTCAGCAGATTGCCGTCTGCAAATAGAATCATCATACTGTTAGAGTGAGTGCTTTTATGCAATATATTGAGATTAAAATGTTTCCTTGACTACAAAGTTTATGCTTCAATTTGCACAATTCCCCAGATTAAAACTCTTTTGTTACAAACTCTTGTTTTCATGTTTGCACTTTTTCCTGGGGGAAACCTGTTTAGGATTAACTCTTCTTCAAAGATGTCTATGTGCAGTTTAACTAATTTTGAGTTCATTGTGTGACAAGAAAAACTTTGGCTGCAGTTTAGCTGGAAAAATTTTTACTCTGATAACATTGAATGTGGAAATATGGAACTGAGCTTGCTTATAGTTCTCAGAGGGGCGGTCTGTATTTGTAACCAAACTGGAAAAAAACACTGCCTAGGGATTGTAAAGTTCTAAAGTTCTGACTGTTTAAGAGCTATATACTGTGTAGTTGCAGCAGGAAATGTTATTGAGGATTTTCTTTGGAAAGGCCATTAACAAGAGTAATGTGGGGATAGTCTGAGGAGGACCTTCTTGGGGTTGCATGTGTGAGGATCTAGAAGCTGAAAGCAGAATTTGGGGGCCAGAGTGTTATCCAGGGAATTAAACATGACATTCCTACAGTGGCACAAACATAATACCCAACAAGAATCAAAACTTCTTTCCCGTGACAAAATAATCTGCACACTCTAAAAAGTAATGGGGGACAGAAAGGGAGGGCAGAGGAATCCAGATGCTCCCAGATTCCAAAGAAGAGCTTTCACGTGAGGGGAAAAATTACTTTCCTGCACATCTCTAGTTTTTAACTGCCTGTTCATGTTACATACACAATAGCTTTCAAGCCCCAAAACAAGTTTATTGAGAGTGGAAATGTTTATTAACTTAGAGCTTGAATTTGAAAATTCTAACCAGACTACCCCCAAAAAATCAGTGGAACCACCCCAATTTAGAGCAGTGAAAAACCTGACAAGCAGTGACTACTTTCTTAAAAATGTTCAAAAATTTTTTTCATTGAGAGATCTCTTTGTTTTCAGTTTCTACTTCTTCCATTAAATATAAATTCTCTGAGGATTGCACAGTAGAGAACTCTGTTGTTACAGAGACTGGACTTCTTTTTGTTTTCTTCTTTCTTTTAATTCAAAGTACAAAGGCTGAAGTGCTAAACTTCATGAGGCCTATAATAGGTCCTTGGCCTGAAAAATTGTAAGGAATAAAAATAATTAATAACCATCTAACACCAAGCACTTATGTCATGACTTTCATCTGAGGAAGTCAAACCACTTTATAAACAGCAATGAATTAATAGTGGAATGTTTTGCCACAGGCAAAATAGAAAAACAAGAAACCAACTCTCTACACCCTGCTGCCTCCTGAACTCTACGAAGGCAATAATTCTGTGAGTGAAAATTATACCACTTTCTGGCGCTTGTTTCTTAGCACTTCTGGAAACTTGGATTGTGCTGTTCCTCCACACAAAGTCTCTCAGTATGCAAGGAGCCACGCGGCAGGACCAGTTCAAGCAAATGTCAGGCCTCTGTGATTTTCTTTTCCTAGTTTTTCTGCTATGCCATGGAATACCAGGGAAGGAGATGCAAATCACTGATGCACTGATTTGTTACTGGTTTGCCCCTTTTTTGCTCTTAGTTGCATAAGAGTACTAGAAATGAGGGCTCATGAAAGAATGGGGGGCAATTGAAGAAAGTCCAGAGTAGAGCAGTAAGAACAACTGGGTGCCTAAAAGACATGACCTGAGAGCAAAGATCAAAAGAGCTGGTGGTGTTCATCCTGGTGAGGAGTAAGGGAAATCAGAGCAGCAGCCTTCAAGTGTAAAAATGTTACTGCAAAGAAGCAAGCCATAACCTGTTCTTCCTGGACATTGTAACTAGGATGAAAAACAATGGACTTCAAATAGAGCAAAGGTGGAACACTATCAAAACAATGATGAGCTGTATGACAGCTAAACCCTGGAATAGACTGCATTTGCTGTTAAGTCTCCATTATGGGAGGTTCTTCAGTTTAGACAAATATATCCTGTGTGGTGTTACTGGCGTTATTGATCTGGTCTTTGAGCAGGGGAATGGCTCAGGTGGTTTCTTGAAGACTCTTCCAGACACTTCTTTCTGTGAATCAGCTTTAGGACAATAGAAAGTTTTGCTTTGTGATTCAATACAAGGACCCTAGAGGTTGTAATCCTCCAATTTCACAGTGCTGAAGTAAAGTGTATGAGAATTAAATGCCAAGTCGTTAGACAAGGGCTTGGGGAGATCAGCACCTTTTCCTTATGAAAGCGCTTAGAAACGCCAGAAGGATTTTTTAAAATGTTGAACGATGTTGTATCTAATTATAAAGCAGAACTGTGAAAAAGTTTTCTGAAACAGGGAAAGGTTTTAGTTAATAGAAAGGTTCCAAACATCCTGTGCCTATGTATATTGCCAGAAGCAGTCAGTCAGTAGAGTATTCAGCATGTTTTGTCCAGTATCTTGGCAAAGACAAGTGAGTCAAACCCAGGGAGATATATCAGACTCATGTAATGATGCGTCTTTCTTGCATAGTCGTAAAAACAAATCCACCGGTTTCACAGAAGTGTGACCTTATTGCTCTTAGTTCAGTGGAAGTCAAGTGAGTCTTACTTATGCCCTCCATACCTAATGAGGCTCTTTTAGGGGTAGCCAACGACCATCTTGGCAATGCTAGACAGTGAAACTTTAGGTGCAGTTTTCACTTGAGGTCATACATACCTGAAGCATTGAAGGCAGCTAATCAATCACACCGTTAAGAGTTTTCTCAGGTGGTTCCCTTGAAGACAAATATTGAAATTATGCCTAATAAGCCATTTAAACTCTGCTTCAGCTGGGGTTGGTGGTGGGGGTGGATATACTGTCTCTCTATTGTATCTGATCTGCTATAAATACTCCACACAATTTAAAAAAGAAGAACAAAAGGAATAATACAGGGAGGGAAAATAGTGCGAGAGATGCTGGACATTGAAAAAAAAAATCTGTTACTGTTTAGCTAAATGGTAAAGTAACAGGGCATGATATAACCATACTTGGGCAAATATTCAGGATTCAATCTACTGATGGACTCCAGTCCTTTTTTCGCAGTCTACTTAGAGAAGGGCATTGTGGCAAGAGGTTAAGTGAAATTTGTCACTGCAGAGTTTGTGTGTGCTTAACCTGTCAGGGACTGAGGGAGTCAAATGACTTGTGTAGTCTGCATAGAGCGAGGTGTTTATTTAAGTACCACTTGTTCCCCCCTGACCTCTCTGCCTAAATAGGGGGCAGAATAACACTGTTCCAAAGAACTGTTTGGAGAATGTAAGACAGACAGTTGTTCTGAATCATCCTTTGGGGAGTCATCTTCTTTTTAGTGATTATGGAAGAAGTCTGAGGTGGCTAACTTCCTGCTTTAAACACCTGAACAAGGGAAATGCCCTACCTACAAAATCTTCATCTTTGTGCTTGTAAGCATGAAATATCACAAATAAATTTGTTACCGCATAATTAAAAGAATTGGCTAGATGCAAACACAAGTTTTCACTCCCAGATTTGATGAGAAGTTTTTTGCCTCTGCAAGCATGGGACACCAAGCTGCTCACAATGCGTGGAACTAGAACTACTACAATGTTCTGGTGTTTTAGGGGGTTTCCAGTCCCCAAATCAGACTTGCTCCTTTTGGAGTCTTTATCAGCTCATACAAGCAAGAGGAATTTAAAGCTTCATTTTCAAAATCTTTTCCCGTGTTCAGAAAGCTGAATGTGCTTTCTCATTTGCAACTTTGTGCTACGCTGCTTGCCATACACAAACATCTGGAAAACTTCATAAGCAAACCTCAGTGGAATAGAATCTTTTCTACTCACGTGGGAGGAGTAAGGCCCTGCTCCTCTTGCTCAAATACGCTAGCTCCTGACATATCAATTAAAGAAGAGCCTGTTTAGATGCTGTCAGCTCATGGTCTGTGAAATGCTAATGCATTGTTCTCATTCAACAACAGATCGCATACATTTTACCTAAACGATTTCCATTTTACGCAGTTTCTCAGAACATTTTTTTTTCCTTTGAATGATTCTAAGAACTGCTTGGTTGTGATTTTTAACACCTTTCATTTCCAATGCACACGTCCCAGTGCTTCCTACCAGTCCAGAGATAGTTGTGTTTTCAGAAGTGCTAAAAAGTCTTTCTAATTATGCTGACATATCCACATTTTCAATAGAAACTTCTATTTTTTTTATTTCCTTTGCTGTTGCATGCCTTATACTAGACATGTTTGAGCCCAGCTGTCAAGACTGACATCCATTCAAGACCGCCATTAACATTCATGATAATAAAGGGTAGAGTTACTAAGGGAGTTGCTCCTGGAAACTAACAAAGTGTTCTTTTTTCAATATTCAGGGGAGTTTCATTCTGTGTAAAAAGTGCGTCATAAAAATTTGCCTTAGCAGACATGGCAAGAACCCCAGATAACCTGAGCCTGAAGATGAATTTATCTCTACCTGTTCCCTTTGAGTGAGCAAGCTGAAAACAGTAAAGGGATTTTCAGGTCTAAACTTCAGTGTCATCAGAATACATAACTAGTAGAAGGTTGCTTTTCTAATAAAGCAGAAAATTCTCTGGGCAGAACAAAATAAAAATTTAAGTATGAATAAGTAAAACTCCTTTGGCCAACTGACCAGTTCTTTATAAGGCAGGTTCTTACCTTTGGATTTTTAACTCAGACCAGCAGATATTAGTATCTTCATCAGTTTCCACAACCTCTTCTCAATTCGCTAGAAAATCTGTGTCTTTTGACCACCCCTGAGGTTTGACAATCTGCTGGTTCTTGTCTTCCTTGGTGTTTCCCAACTTTTTTCTCCTAGATGAAGCTCCTTCCCTGTCTTCCATGGCACTATAGATGACTTCCAGCCATCAACATGTCACACCTCTCATCAAAGTTACAAATTCCTCTCCTATCCTCTAATGTCAAGTACAGGAGCTAAGATAAGGTGAGCAAAGCCATCTTCCTACCTCCTGCCATAGTCCATCAGCACAGCAGGTCATACAGCAAATGCGTGACCACAGAAATAAAGCAGACACCATTTCACAAGAAACAAAACCCAGGTTTTGTCTAATGCTGCTTATCACAACCCCCACACTGCTGTTTGTCAGGGTGATTGTTGAGCATATGATTTATTTAGATAAAACTTCCCATTAGTCCTAGTTAAAAGCACTCAGTTCTCTGTCATTGTGTACAAAGGTGGGAATGGCTGAGGCCCCAAACACATCGTGGTACCTTTGGGAATATGTTGGCTAAATAAGCCCATATAGAAACTACCTCTAGCATTTCAGAGGGCAGTGCCTTCAGAAATTTCAGTTATAGTATTCAGGACATGAAATGGGAGATGAATGTAGTGTTGAATATTACAAAAAATAATCATCCAACAAAAGGTCCACATTTAATTAATGGGGGATGTGGGTGAGGTGGTTCAGGCACTTTTTTTGAACATAAAAGTTAACCCAATTGTATTTGTTTGAAAGGCAGGATGGATAATTTGGTTTAATGAGTAATATCGGCTATCTCCAAAGGATGACGTGTGCAGAGACAGATGTTTATCTCTGCTCGTGGTGAGAAAGGGTGCTGAGAAGGACAGTGAAAAAGCTATTGGACTTACTGAGAACCCCCCTGAACAAGTTAACACATGATATAGTCATGTGTCTGAAATGTCACCCACTACCCAAGGGTTGACACATCTGAACAAGACCTGTCCATCAATACTGTAACTAGCTTGTATTTAAGTTTTTTCTGGCACTGTTTTCTTCCAGATGAGCAGAACAATGCTAGTTTTATTCAACATTCAACTACATGGGGTCCATCTTCTATTAACATAAGAGCAGTTCTCTGCAAAGTCAGAGGGTGGAGTTATCTGCTTTCAATTTGTATTTCTCACAAACTCTTTTCAGTGATTAGTTTAAAGGAGCATTCTGTCCCATTTTCAGAATTATCCTTGTCTTTTACCAAATGCATCTTCACTGTGGATAGAAACCATCCATTAGCCAGACACATGTATGACCAGGAGTCCCAAAAGTCTTGTTTCGCTCTGTAATTGCACATACCAAACCCTCTGTACAATTACAGATCTTTAAGAGAATAGGAAAATAAATTTCCATCATTACTTATAACCTAAATAGTGCCCTTTTCTAAGCTTCTGTGGGTTCGAGCCTCTCATGCCGAGGCAGATCTTGGAGACAAGTCTTTGGCTTTCTGGGTCAATGGGCTACTCATCTACCATTTTGAAAAGGGGACATCTGGTGTTTGGAAATGCGGTGTGTGGGATCCACACTGCATGTTGACTGGATCTTAGTAGTGCTCTGATGGGGGCTGGGTCAGGGTTGTGGCAACTCCAGCTCCATGTAGACCAGACATATGCATTGGGAGTGATTAGGAGATTCACACACTTGGCATCTGGACACCTGCACTCTCAGCTTAAGGTAGCTTTGTTTCATCACAGCCAGATGAGGGTAGACAAACAGGAAGGTATCCCCACTGATATCACCGCCATAAGCACAGAATATTTCAGTGGTATTTTCTAGCAGTTTTATCCCTCCCTCTGGCTCTGTGCCCTGAAAACAGTCCTCATGACATAGAAACATAATTTTATTCTGCTGTCAGTAAGATGTGTTTGTGGTTTTTTTCTTCCAAGAGTACCAAAGCCTGCTAATCAGGAGGTTTTGTTCATCTATCCCTCAAGCAGAGAACACAGATTAGATTTGAAGTAGAATATGCTGGGTACAAGACGGATGTCATTGAAAGACAGTCTTAACATCACCCAGCCAGCCAGGATCTTGAATTGACTAAAAAAGACATTTTAATGTCCCTTCCAAATCTTCTTTAAGGCTCTTACTCAGCAAAGTACAGAAGCATGCCAGCAAACTAAGGGTTGTGCTTGATCCCATTGACTTCACTGGGATTATTCAGGTGCTTAACACTATTGAGTTCTTTGCTGGATTGACGTTTCAAGATCTCACAGAATGACATTCGGAACTGGTGGGGAATAGAGTGTACAAATATCTTCTGTTCCATGATAGCAAAAATAGAAAGCTTCATTAATAAATTATGTTGTCCCTGAATAATTTCTCCAAGGTAGTTTCATGGGTTATGAATAGTCCTGTAAAACTCGAGGTTTTGTGCTGCAGAAAAAAAAAAAAAAATTAAAAAAAAATTTGTTTTCCTCAACCTCAAATGAATTTTTAAAATTTTCTCTCTCCTCCCTAAAAGCCCTGAAACCTGTTTCACTTAGTTATCCTAAGCTGATCTGTTAATCGTGAGGTAAATGATTCCACTTCCATTTTGGATATTTAACCATTTTAATGGCTCAACTAAATTCAATTCTGAATAAAACAGTCTCTCAAAAAGCAAAATATTTTGTATAAAAAAAACTCAACAACAAACGTTTTAAAAAATGTATTTATGTTTCTTCACAGGAAACTAATTATTATGTATTATTTGTATGCAATTATTATGTATTATATTATTTATGTGTCAATATGTACTATGTACTTTGTCTTATTTTTGTGTGTATTGCTTCTTCTAAGAATTAGCAATTTCTTCTATGTTATTTAAACTCTGCTTAAACAAATACTTTTCCCCATACACGTAGATAGTTACCAAAACAGAGGCTTTCTTTTTATGGTGTTCCTTTTGTCACTGTTCGTATGGCTTTCAGAACTCCATCTGCCACTTCAGTCTCTACAATAGAATTAAAACCTTTTTTGTGTGTGTAATTATTATCTGGTATTCATGGACATGCAGATTAGAATTGTTTTCTTATGAATTTACCAAGGCATTTTTCGATCTATAAAATTACTCAGTCTGCAAAGTGCCATTAGTACTGCAGATACGGGACATGTCTTGTCAGTTTTTTTGCGCACTCAAATGACCTCACTGAAGTTAGAAGGAACTGCTCATACAAATAGAATTTCACAGCACCTGGCTTTTGCGTATAAGGCACTTATAACACTTATAAAACTGTATATTAATGCAAAGAACTAGGGATGTTATTTCTGAAGGAAGAGGAGGACTAGCAATAAGGCTGATCTGTTAGAGTTTTTAGGCAATGCCTAAGCACATGCTCAGCTTTAATAGCTTTCCTCTAGCAGCAATGAAATATATATATGAGAAATGAAAAAACAAACTTTTGAAAATTTCTTAAGATTTTGTTTGTTTTTCTAGTTCTGTCATACTCTGTTGAAAATAAAGACATAGACTCTAAAAACAAGAACTTGGGAATATCAAAGGCCTGATTCAAATGAAAAACGTGAGATGTTTTTGCACACAACACACACTCCAATTACAGAATTCATTAGCACAGAAGATTATAGACACACTTAAAAAGGTACAAGCAAAATTCTTGGAGGCTAGGCAGATATTAAACACCATCTTACAGATCCACCTCCAGATATGGAAGTTTTTGTTTATGATTATAAATTAATACAGCAGCTCAGAGTGCGCATTGCTGCACACATCCCTGTACTTAAACTCTTTCCCTGTACATCGGTCCAGAGGGATCTTGGGTCTCGCCTAGCACATCATAGCTTGTATGTCATTAATATGTATAACCTAATGTCCATTAGCCAAAAGAAAACTTCTGGGCTTAACGGATACTTGAACGATTAGTTCATTTTAGAGAGAGTTTATTTTACTTGTTCAGGAATAACCTATATCCTTTTATAGATTTAATTTAATCTTTCAAAAACTCTGTGAAACCTTGTATGAAAATATCTTAAGTAAATCCTTCTTCTATGTCATCAGAGGATTTTTAGTGTAGGTTAAATCATCATGCAATAGAGGAACCACTAATACATTTTTAATGCAAGATAAAGTTGTGATTCAGGAAATTAATTCCTCAAAATAAAATGTTATTAACAATGATACACCAGAAATTAAGTCTGGGTTATTCCTCAGCTCGCTAGCAAAAGAAAAAGTCATTGCCATGGCAAACCATTAAAAAAATAAAAATAGCCAGGAATGTCTCAAACAATTCATTTGTAAACTGAAAGACCTGAGGTCAGTTCAGAAGAAATTGAGTAGTGCTATCATATGAAAAAAACCTTAAAATAATCACGTTCCAGACGGAACAAGAACTCAGTTTTCTGCAGAATTGTACTTTGATAAGTGATGTGGCTGATAATCAGCACCTCTTTCTTTTAAAAGACCCAAGAGAAGTGTAAAAGTAAGGAATCTAGTAAGGGTATTGTAGCTTCTCATCTAGAGGTCTATGATCTAGGATCTTTGGAATCGTTGTAAGCGAATGGTCCACCACACAGTTAAAGATAATAAATCTGTCTGAGAAAACAAACAGCCTGGGCTTGCCTAAACAGAACTAAAACCAGGTCCCCTGACAAATTGGGATCTAAGGAAGATCTTCAGGAGGTTCATTATGCGCCTGCAGAAATGCTGCTCTAAACAGCTGCAGGCACACAACTGCATGTGAAAAAATAGAAGGAAAATTAAGAAACCTTTAAAAGTAAGAAGAAAGATGCTGAGACTGGCTCAGGCCATTTAATGCTCCTAGCATAGTACAAAGCATTTTGAACAAGACCCCTATTAGTACTGGGAATCGCTGCTAGCATAAAACCGGCATCTTGCAGCTATGCCAAAAAGAAGAGAGATGTTTGAGGAAGAAGACAGGCAGAGGAAGAATTTAGTTGCATGTCACATTCTAGGTTATATGGCACGGTTTGGTAGCAATTTCCTAGATGACCTTCGAAGTCAGGCTAAGTTAGAGCTAGCCAAATGGGTTAGGAATGAGAAACAAGGCAACAGAAGAACCTTGTGTGAAAACTGATTCAGGTTTCAAGCCAAACCGAGTCTCTTTGTAAAGTGCTTAAAATGTGATTCCAAGTCACAAGAAAAGAAAAATACACCAAGCAGCAATATACAAAAAGAAAAAGGAATTTAAAATTTTTAAATTATTTTAATATAATTAGTGTTACAAACTATTTCCCACGCTCTGGAAATTGTTCAGGGAATGTTGTCTCCATTGAGATTTATACTTCTAGTTTGTGAATGACATATCAAACCATAATATCACAAATCTAGCAGATATGTCCGTTTCACACTTGCAAAATGTGCAGAGCCTTGTGAGCACTTGTGCAATGATTTATCTTTACTCCTACAAGAAATCCGATGGAGTTTGAGGGAATTACTTTAGGGAGTAAAGTTAAGCCCTGTGTGTTTGGATGGGAAAGGGAAGTTTTAAACATCCTGCACATAAGGTAAGATACCATTCCTTACAGCAATCCTCAGTAAAATTAGTCATTTCAAACTTTTATCTTAATGTGTTCCAGCTGCACAGCATTGAGACGTATTTACAAAGCTGCAGTTAAATTTCCTTGTTGGTTGCCGGAACCTCAGTATACAAATGTACCAGAGACAAACCGGACGGAGTTCAGAAGGTGAAAAACTACCTCGATTAAGGGGCTGGAGGAACTGACACGTAGAAAAGAGATACATAGCTTAAGTAAAAGTTGACTAAAACAGAGAGAGTGGTTGCCTGAAAACACAGAATTTACCAAAGAGAGCATGAAGCACAGTTCAGGATGCTATAACGGAGGGGAGCATTCCGCAGAAACAGGTCAGTTAGTTAGCTTTTCTATTGCTTTGACTGTGTTATCCAGAGGTGTGCAAGGTCTTCCAGAGATACACTTTGGATAAATACTTGTTTCCCAATTTTTGGTGAAATTTCCTTACAAACAAAATTTCAGTGATGTACCATTGAATTGAGAAGTGAGGCCTGTTGTTTTCCTTGTTGCTACTAAAAAACCTGTTTTAACAACTGACTTTCAGATAATTTTCTTTTTCTCTCTCTATTATATTTTCCACTTGCAGTCAAGAAATTGCACTTGGGGAGACAGAAACCTAAATCAAACAGAAAATTCAAGCTGTTTTAATTCAGGTTGAACAGAAATTGGTAAAAATGTCAATTTAAACATGCTCACACACAAGGAAAAACAGGAAGTATAGAAAAGCACCAGAAATCATATAACAAAACCGGTTTTGTACTCCTCTCAGTATAATACTTTTGATCTCAGTGAGATTTTCTCTTTCCAGTTTCTGTGGATTCAGTCTTTGCTCTGCCCCTGCCCTGACGCAAGCAGAGTTACACAGCTGTGGTGCCACTGGAGCAGGCTGAAAGCCAGTTCGGATTTTAAGTCGTAATCTGCTCCCAGGTCTCCATCAGCTGTGATGGAAAAACCATTGCACACCGTTGATTACCCTTCCCACTGAACTATATATACTTCCTTCGCAATGTGTTAGGGAAAGTGAAGCAAAGCCTGTACCATATTCCACAGGATGTCCAATATCTAGGAGGTGATATAGTGGATCAGAGGGATCCGTTTTCCTTCCCACATTACGCTGCCCAGCAAGCAGTGAGTAAAGAATAGAATACAAGGAGACTGTAGTCACCACATTCAGTGTCTGACATCAATATCTGACTTGGTTTATGCAAACCAGTGTGCTGTATTTGTTCCTGACCATCAGCAGAAGCTGCATCGCCAGCAAACAAAAGGACTCAAGCTGCCATAGGAAACCGTGATTTGATTCTGTTACGAGGTGTAAGTCTATAAGATCAATTCACTGTTCAATATTTCTGAAAACAGTTTGTTGCCTGAAAATCATGTTGTCAAGTAATAACTTAAATACAGATCTTGCACAACAAAATTAAAAGCAGGAAATCTCTAAAACCTAAAAATATTTTATTAACAGGGGTGTCTGCGTTTTGCTTAGAATGGGGGTAGTTGAGCAGTGATTTTATTGTTTTGAAACACGTAAAGCCAATTCTTTAAAATGCAATTTATAGGAGTAACCCAATATATCTCCAATACAGTATTCTTAGGCTATCTCCCCCCTCAACCCCTCCTCTCCATGGCTAAGTAGATCTTTATGGCCCTAGAAGAACTTTGGCTGTTACATGGTAGGTGATAAGGTTAATGGAAAAATCAAAGCCTGATACGTGCCGAGAGGCTACAGGAGTGATGCTGTCCAAAAAGTTCCTCTAGCTGCAGACAAGCAATTCAAGACAGTAGGAATTCCTCCCTGTGGCTGAACATCGGGATTGAACTCTCCTCTGCATAGCACCTTGTCCTGGTCTGAGTTAGAACAGAACTGATGCAGTGATCTCACTTTCCAGCTCAATCACTTCTAAGTAACAGCACTGTCTGAAGTTAACGGCATATTTTTGCAGACAGTGTCTGCTTCGAGAAGTGGTAACACTTGATGTTTACAGCTACTAGCAGGGACTGGTGTGCAGAAAGGCTCTTGCTGATACTTGCTCCTATTGAGACCAAGGTCACTGCTAATCTTGTGTTCCACATAGTGGGTGCAGTAAGAAGCTGCAGCTGTGGGGAGGAACAGCCAGGACAGGTGACCCTAAACTGATCAGTAAGATGTTCCATCCCATATATGTCGTATTTGGTATAAAGCTGAGGGATCACAAGGGTCAAGCTCTCTTCTTCAATGGCTGGCATCTGAGGATGACTCTGTCCATTCTGCCTTCGATCCCAATCTGTGCATTCCTGAACCCAGCTCCAGAATCCAGCTCCTGAATCTGGTTCCTGTCTGCCACTGAGCCCCATCTGGGAGTTTTCCGCTCTCTGCCCTGCAGCATCAGTGGTGTGATGGTGATGTGACTGCCATCAAGGGTGTTGGTTTCAGTATTGGTATTTTATGTATTTCATTTTATTGTTATTATCTCATTAAAGCAGTTCTAGATTGCTTTTCCAATCAGTAAGTCTCTCTCATTTATTCCCTTTCTCTTCCCTTTTGGGAAGGGAGAAGGGTTAAAAGAGTGCATCTGTTGTTTGTCTAGTGGCCATTCCAACCTTAAGCAATCACATACCTTCCACAAGCCACTAGCTCGATGGTGTGGCAGTTTCATTACAGCTTTGCAGTGTATACAACTTACTTTCCTACACCCTGTCCCTGTTTTAAGATTCGTTTAATCATTTGTGTCTCTATTTCTAATGTGGATTTCAGTTTCAAAATGGGCTTGAAGCCAGAGATGTAAATGGAGGGAACAATATATTTCTTCCTGAAAGATGATATGGGTTAGAGGGGAGGAGAAAAGTGTGCAAAAGGAGAAAGGAGGAGGAGTAACGTGTGGGAAAAAATGTGTTCCTAAGATTCAGGCTAATTGAACACACCAACAGAAGAAGATAGATGATCCTCCTGGGCAATTAGCAGACTAAGCAATATTAATAAAGAGTCTCTTAGAGGAGACCTTCAACAGAGATAAAATGGCTCAGGTGGAGGAGCTGAAAAGAAGAGCTCTGGAGAGTGATGTGGGAGGGAAGTGAGATGCACAGAGCACCCATTAAATCAAAATAGCTAGATCTGCAGCATTAGAGTTAAGTAAAGAGAAAGGTGATGCTTGACAGACAGGGTGGCCCTTCTGAACATTAAATGCATGCAATTCAGGAAGGGCTAATTTTCCTAGAGATGAACAGTTTCCAACGTGCTGGGCCAAGATACAAAGATAATGGTAGATTCAGAGTCCGCATTGGGTGTCTCTACTGAGCAGTTCTTCCAGTAGCATTTATGCCTGTCTGCAGCCCACCACCTGCTGGTACAAATGACCCATCCTACAAGAAAAAAAAGGTCGGAGATTAACAGCTAACTTCTGGACTAGTTTTTTTCTGATTTTTTTTTTTCAGAAAAAAAAAAAAAGGCAAACAAACCCTCTGAATTCCCTTTCTTTAGAACCATAGGACAGAGGATTGAAAGGAATTTTCCAGGGTCATTGTGCAACTACTGCAGTCTCAGGGAACATCATACAATCTTGGTAACAAACCCATGGAACTCTACCTTAAAAACAGTTTGGGCTATTGCCTCAGTTCCCCTTTGCTCCTGCTGAACGGCTGTTGCAAGAATCTCTGTTCTTGAAAACTTAGAAATGCTTATCAAATTTCCAGCCTAGATGTGTTCTTGTCTAGGTTATCCCCATTTGTTCTTGTGCCAATGTTTTCCTTTAGTTTAATCGCTCTTCTACCTCCCCGGTGTTTGCTTAATTGCTTTTATCTGCCTGATTTAAGACCTTGTTATGAAGTGGTTTTAACAGTCTTTTAGTTTGTTTCTAACGAGACTGTACAATGCCTCAAGGGGTTTGGCAGGGGCTTTCTTGTTGACATAATTCTCTGATTTGTCTTAATCCCGTGAGCCATTCCTCTATCGGGGGTGGTTTTGAAGTATTTAAAAACAACACTGTCATGGTGTCACTACTTGGACCAGGTTGCCAGACCAAGAAAACTCTGTTAGCCAAAACCCAGTCCCATTTACAGCTGGGAAAACTCAGAACGCAGACTCATTGGGGTCTACGGGGTCGCATCAAAATGATACTAATACATTTTTCGATTTAGAGCAACTGATCTACTTCTTGGTCCAAGGAATAAATGGACACTGTTCAGGTGGCTAGGGATATTATTCAAATATGACTGGGGTCTAAGTAAAATGTTAGCTGTCAACAGATACTCTCAGAAAAAAAATAGATTATTGATTATATTTCTGCAACTATTTAAAAATTTGTATAAATAAATATACACTTAGGTCTCTTAGTATGTACAAGAACTCCCTGCTCTTTTCTGTCTCCAACACATTGTCTTTTCTTTACTAAGCAGGTTTTGTACCAGAATATAAATACTGTTCCTCCTATTCAACCATATTTTGAAATGTAGTTCCTACAGGTAGATGGAGATGTCTATGGCTTGTGTGCTGTGAGTGTCTACACCAACAGCAGTTCAGTGGAAGTGTTTTACTTGTGGAAAGCAGTACATCAGTAACATGTCTGCAAGATGGATGTCTTGCATTGAATTGTTAGAGATGTTCTCCACACAGTAGTCCCTGATTGCCTTCTCTTTGCTGGAAGCCTGTATCCTGACTGCACTGGGCTGGGCAGTATGAGCAGGTAAGACATAGCTGTAAGCTTTCCGTGTACCTGTTTTGCTACTTCTGAGCCAGCAGACAGCATGCGTATTTGATTTATTTAATGAATGGAAGTCTAATTATAAAGCAGAGGAAATCACTGGAACAGTTTATGGGCTCTCAGAGATCACCTCACATGTTGGCAGGAATTAGTGGTGGGAGTTAACATTGCGGCAGCTGCAAAGAGGTAAGGAAGATGTATACCTGCAGGCTTTCCATGGCTCCTGGGTGGAGGAGGGACAGGGTTGAGGATGTGCCAGCAACAGAAAAGGTTCAGTTGGCGATGGCTTGCAAGCAAGTATCTCCCTGAGTCGAGGATGTTAAGACAAGTGAAATATGGAGACTTGGATAAGAAGTCCAGCATGTTCTGACAGCAGCCTGTCCCACTGTTTGGATATAACATGAAAAAAGGAGTCATAAGGACTGAAGCTATACAGTTCAATTTTGTGCCCATTTTTGGCTATATCTTGAATTACAAAAATTACAATGACTTCTTAGAAAGAAAAGTGTTGCCTTTCTACTGTAATATTCCTGGAAGGGAGCCAATATGTCAATTTAAGTACCCTCTCATAGTGCAATGGACTGTGATATTTCCAAGTCACAATGCTAGCTCGAGCCTTTCTGGAATGTGTGCCAAAGTCTTTCCGCTGAGAAGAATGCCTTGCATTAAGCGTGTCTTCCCTGGGCTGGCCCTCAGCTCCCTCCCCGGCCCTGGAGTCTCAGCTTTAACCTTCATTCCTGTATCCTGTTTCTCAGCCCCGTGGAAAAAAATGCCGTGGAAACACCTCCCATCCTCCTTTTACACACTAATGTGAAATGAAAAAATCTCAGGGCTGGCTGTTGAACATGAACAAGGCAATCCTGCACGGGTAATTTTGATGCTACATTTTTCTTGTTACGTGGAAGCTGCTAAAAGTATGCAGAATGTACTCAACAGTACACCTGATATTTTGAAAGTGTCTGAGGACCCAGCCCTGCAGAGCTATTCACAACTATGCAAAAGTCCAGATTTGGGCTGCCCCGATGGAAAGCAGAAGTTTTGTTTGGGTACATCTTGTTTCAGAAGGACTTTCTGAGACAGGATATCTCTGTCCACAACATCTCCAAACTTGTGTTACTTCCATTGATACATCACGTATTTAGAAATCCAGCTAACCGTCATGCACTTTTAGTTTAACGGGAGTAAAAGGAAAGCTCATTTTAAAGCCCGACTGATTGAAACTCAAGCCCTTAGAAGAATACGATATATTTTCAAATGAAACAAAAATTTTTATGAGGTCGAACTCCCAACAGTTGATGATCTGTGATTTGGACATCAAGAAATTTAACGTACTTCTTATGATTTTTTAAATACAGCGAGGTATTAATCTGCATCTTGACTTCTTCAGGTCTCAAATATTTTCAATTTTTTCAAAAACATTCAAACCAAAGTGTGTATGTGTGTTTTGCGTGTGAGAATAAAAGGAAAGAAAGCACAAAAGAAATATCTCCTTGCAAGCACATAGCAAGGAGATTTCACATTTTTTCTCTTAAAAGGGGGGTGGCAATTGCCCCTCCAGATCACAGAGATGTAAAGGTGGAAAGGTACAAAGAAAAGAAGCAAAAAAACCTAAATCAAACCTCTGTCACAGCTCATTTTAGTGCGGTCTACTGATACCTGAGCTGATCCTTGGACACTGTCATTACAGGCACGGATGATTTCCCTGATTTCAGTTTCAGTTTCCCTGACATTCCGGCCGTCTGTTATAGTAAGAGGAAGGATTTGAGAATGCCTTCATCCAGAATTAATTTTAAGTAACTTGAGTATCCTGGAGCTCCAATGCCATTGTCACTGAACCATAGAATGCTCTGGGTTGGAAAGGACCTTCAAAGGTCATCTAGTCCAATCCCCCTGCAATGAGGAACAGGGACATCTTCAACTAGACCAGGTTACCCAGAGCCCCATCCAACCTGACCTTGACTGTTTCCAGGGATGGGGCATCTACCATTTCTCTGAGCAACCTCTTCCAGTGTTTCACCACTCTCATCATAGATAACTTCTAATAGATAGTACTAGATAATATCTAAACCAGATATATAAACACACATATACATATATATAAACATACATAAAACATATATAAAATAGATAATATCTAGTCTAAATCTTCCCTGTTTCAGTTTAAAGCCAGTACCACTTGTCCTATTGCAACAGGCCCTTTTAAAAAGTTTGTCACCATCTGTCTTACAAGCTCCCTTTAACTAGTGAAAGGCCACAATAATGACTTGCTGGAACCTTCTCTTCTCCAGGCTGAACGACCTCAACTCAACCTGTCCTCATAGCAGAAGTGTTCCAGCCTTCTGATCATTTTTGTGGCCCTCCTCTGGACCTGTTCCAACACGCTCATGTCTTTCTTGTGCTGAGGACTCCAGAGGTAGACACAGTAGTCTAGGTGGGTCTCACTGGACCAGAGGAGAGGGGCAGAATCACAACCCTCGACCTGCTGGCCACACTTCTTTGGATGCAGCCCAGGATACAGTTGGCCTTCTGGGCTGCAGGTGTACAATGCCAGCTCATGTCCAGCCTTTCATTCACCGATACCCCCAAGTCCTTCTCTGCAGGGTTGCTCTCAATCACATCATCCCCCAGTCTGTATTGAGACTGAGGATTGACCTGACCCACATGCAGTACCTTGCACTTGGCCTTGTTGAACCTCTTGAAGTTTGCACAGGCCCATTTCTCCAGCTCGTCCAGGTCCCTCTGGATGGCATCCCATCTCTCAGGCATGTTGCTTGCAACACTCTGCTTGGTGTCACCTGCAAACTTGCTGAGGGTGTGTGTGATCTCACTGTCTATGTCATTGATTAAGATATTAAACAGCACTGGTCCCAGCACGGAACACTAAGGGGCACCACTTGTCACTGAGCTCCATCTGGACATTGAGCCATTGATCACTGCCCTCTGGATGTGACCATCCAACCAATGTCTCAACCACGGAACAGTCCACCCATCAAATCCATATCTCTCCAATTTAGAGAGAAGGATATTGTGAGAGACCATGTCAAAGGCCTTACAGAAGTCCAGACAGACGACATCCGTAGCTCTTCCCTTGACCACTGATGTAGTCATTTCATCATAGAAGGTCACTGGTTTGGTCAGGCAGGACTTGCCCTTGGTGAATCCATGCTGGCTGTCTCAATTCACCTCCCTCTCCTCCATGTGCTTTATCATGGCTTGTATGGGAATCTGTTCCATGATCTTCCCAGGCATAGAGGGGACAATGACAGGTTGCTAGTTCCCAGGGTGCTCCTTTCTATTCTTTTAAAAAGTGAGTGCAATGTTTCCCTTTTTTCCAGTCACCAGGGACTTCACTTGACTGTCAGGACTTTTCAAAAAATCATGGAGAGCAGCTTGGCAACTACAACAGCCATTTCCCTCAGGACTCTGGGATGCTTCAGGTTCCATAGACTTATGGTCCTATAGAACTTCAGGTTCCCCAGGTGGTCAAGAACCTGATCTTCCCTTACAGTGGGAAGGATTTCGCCCCCCCGGTCCCTGTCTTGAGGTCCATTGACTTAGTGAAGAATGAGGAAAAAATATTGTGGAGTACCTCAGCTTTCAGCAGCGCTTATTTAGGCAAGATGAAAAAAGATATAGTTCTTGCATATTTCTCAAGATCCAAACCCTGAATCCTGGTCAAATAAGTGCCACCTAGAAATTCTGTTCTGTGGAAAAGGGATTTTTACAGATTTATTCAGTCATTTTTTTCCTCAGATCAATTTTTTGTATCAGGAGGACAAAACCTAAATCTATACCGAATCTTGCACATTACATTTTGCTCATTTAAACATACACCCCCCCATATACACACTGTCCCATAGCTCATGTACTCACAGAACTCACAGCATTTTTACTGCCTCCTCTGAAAGTACTGTGAAATCCATGCAACTTGCATTGAGTTTTTTTCTTTTTTTTTTTTCTATTCAGTCCATCGTTTTTGTTTTAAAATTTACATGGAAATAACAAATTTCTCCCTAGTTTGGAGGTTTTTGGGTTACGGTTTTTTTTTTTTTCATTTGTTGGTTTTTTTGGTTTTTTTTTTTTAATTAAGACATCCAGTAAAGGAGATCCTCCCCTGTTTTAAATCAGGATAGTGTCAGTGATTTAAGCAGGCTTTTGAGACTGACTGAGGATCTAGTGTTTAGTGTATATATTCTCTTTTAGCTGGATATGGGGTAAATGAACATAACCAGATTTCTGCTATTACTTACCTTACAGAAAGATAATGGATTAGGCTGAGAAAGAATACATATATACATATATATAATTTAAATATAATCTGTATGTATCAAATGTATTTATTTTAAATACAATATTAACTTAAATGCATTATTAATACTTTAACCTTTACTAGTATTTGAATTTAGTTATTAATAATCTTAATCTTATTATTAATATTTAATCTATTTACTTCAAGAAAGTTGCTTATTTGCTAGGTTTTTTACGGAACTTAGAAAAAAGAATTTAGGTGGACTTTATAGCTGGGAGAAGCTAGACAGAATAACAGAGATCAAAATTTGGAAACCCACATGGGCACAACAGGCTGACCATAAACAACCTTGAAGTGTCTTTTGTCAAACTTTCCTTAGGCAGAATTTGTGATTACATAATAAAACAAAAAAAAAAATTCAGCAGTCTTTGCTTAGAGAGAAAAATGTCATCCCTAATGGCTAACTTGGCTGCTTCTTCTTCCTAAGGTAAAAATTGGTGGGGTGTCACCCCACAAACATGTGCAGTCTCAGGATTAGGGCCCCTGTAGGTGAGAAGATGGAACAGTCTTTTCTTTTCTTTGCAAGTAAGACAAGTAAGTTGTTTGGAGCATTCACGGAGAAACTCTGCGTGTTTTCTTTGTTCCTGCACTACCTTTAACCTTAGGCTCTCATAGACATAGAGCAATCCCTCCAGTGAGGGTTGAGCTCTCTTCTCAGTTATGCTGGTGAAAATCCAGAGACTGTTTTGGTAGTGTTCTGGTTTTTAATCTTTGTTTGGCTTTGGCTGCCATGGGACATGATCCCTTAAGACGCTGTGTCCTCCTATTAAAATTAAAGGTCTTGGTTGTGATTTTATGCATGCTACTTTTTCACTACTGTAAACCCACTGGTTTAATTGGGCTCAAACTGATTTACACCTGCAAGGGATGTTTACATGGCCAGAGCGGCAGCTGAAACAAACTTCATGTAGGACTGGTCCTGTGGTTTGTTTATGAGAAACCGATACGGAGCTGAAAAGCTGGAGTGTGATTACACAAACCACTTGCCTGCTTCAGCTCCATCCCATGTGCCAACAACAACAGTGTAATGCGCTTTCAGAATCAAACCTGCTCATGAAAGCTGTGGATGAACGGACACCGCAGTCAATGGGCAGGACTCCTGCCAGCTTCCAGCCAGCACGGGGGTTTTGTTCCTCTTTAATTCACTCGGTAGCCAGATTACGCCTGTCTCTGGTATTGGCTGCAATTCAGAGGCACTGCGGGAAACCAACGGGAACGTTTCGTGAGCTTTGGCACTGTTCCAACCGGCAGCAGACACAATCCACTCGGTGTTATATCCTTCCTTTGTTCATCCCCATGATGCTTCCCAGTTCTTCCCAGCTCCTAATTTAATTTTACCCCTGAGGAGCATACTGCAGCTTATTCAATGACATCTTCACTTGCAAAGTTGGAATGCTTTCACTTCCTCACCTGAATCGATTAATGAACTCAAGGCACGGTTATTGTGGGGGGAAGAGTCAGGAATACAAATAGTATAGATACTACAGGTACATAGAATTAAGCATAGTTACCTTTAATAACTATATATATATATATATATATGTAAAGAGAGAGATGTATAGATATATAAGCTGCCTGTAAGTACCATGCAGAGAGATGAAATTGTATTTAAAATATATAAACGCTTGTGGAGGACCATATAACGTTCAGTTCTTCATCACTGAAAGAAGTGATAGAAATGGAAATGAAGATTTGAAAATCACTAGGTAATTTATAGCTATACCTCTCACCACTAAAAGAAGACAGAACTTATTACAGTAACAATGAAGAGGAGTTCAGAGGCCAACATGTTGGAAAAGCAAAGATCATAAAGGCCAGATCCTCACCTGCAATAAATCAATATGCCTTTGACTGAATCAACAGAACTTCTTTAATTTCATGCTCTGCTCATCAAGTAATAAGGCATTTGTAAAAATTTTCCGGTGCGTTTAGGGAGGGAAAAGGTTAGACATTTTGTTATTTAGAGAACACAAACAATAAGGTGTAAATTTTAATGTTTTAAATTCTTGTAGCTCCACTGAAGCAAAAGCAACAGCTGCTTACTGCTGCTGTTGATCTAACACAACTTAGCACCTTTCGAAAACAGCTTCTAATGTCTCCAAGCACTCACTTGAGGTTTTTTTCATTTTGTTTTAATTGGATGGGTGAAAAAAGCCTCTAGAAAGATAAAGGGAAAGGCTTAAAGGAATGGAATGTAAAAGTTTGTGGGCTAAGAGGAAAAGAAAACCCCCAAATTGAGTTAACTTTTAAGCAAAGACAAATAAGGCAAATACTGAAATGTAACTTGTGAATTTATTAAAACTATTCAAAAATTGCAAAATACTTTAAGTGTAAAACTCCCTACGTTTTGGAACTGATCCTAAAAAGGGATAAAAATAACTGTATATGGATAAATGCATCAGAAGTACTATGATTTGTAACATTTTAAAGAATGCATATGATTTTGTAAAGGTGGTATTAATAAGATTTGTTTTACATTTTTGCTAAGAGACAAAACACTACTCACCATCTCTTCTCATACCCATAACTACAAACTGGAGGCAGATAAATGGCATTTATTATGATTTAAAGACAGTTCAAAACTGAAATTCTTATGCTAATATTGCGAAAAAATCTTGTCCTACATTGAGATAACTTTTTCATATACATTTGTCTTTTAACTTTCTGACCATATAGGAATAGCGCCAAGCAAACTATTTGGGACCACATTTCTTTTCACCTTTGTTCAACACAATCTTCCTTCACTCAAGATCTCCTTAGGATTCACAGGAACTGTATTTTAAAATCTTCCTGTCACCATTCTTTGGCAGTCTTGGGTTGAACACTGTTTCCAGATACATTTTGCTCCTCTGATGTCTGTGACCAACATTTTTTAGACCTTGGGGTTAAATGTGATCCATCATGCATTGACTTTGGCCTGCACAGGAAACTAGTATTATGAGATAACCTGAGCTGCAGCTCCCAGGAATGTTGTAGAGAAATGCAAAACCTGACTATTTTGAAACTACCCCAGAAGAAAAAAATCTGCTTGAAAAATATTTTAGCCTAACTAATATAAACTCAAAAGGAGTTTCTCACTTTTTATTTCCCACACCAGAGAACAGCCAAGAAGTTTGGGGAAAACTAAATTCCTTCCTAAGAAGAAATACAGTGGTTTTCACAGAAACTCAGGCCAGTAGTCCAAGCAGGAGCCCAGTTTGCAATGCGGTCACTTCTGTATTGCTCTGGTAATGAAGAGGAGAGCAAGAAATTACCTTGGGCTCGTCAGTTTTATTCATTTTGTTTTCAGCTGGATGTAAAGCAATTTTATTCTCAGTGTGTTTTAAACACTTTGACACTAACTTTGGAGGATAAAGAGAGTTTCTGAACTGCCTAAAACATGATGAAGGGACCATTTTACCTCTCAGCTGGTCACAAAGCAGTTACAGGATCAGCATACATGCTCGATGCTCACAAAGCTGGAAGACTTTTATAATAATATCCGGCGGAAGAAAAAGGCTTTTTGCTTCATGTCTTTCCTCCAACAACCCAGACCAAAAGCAAGGACATTTCTCAGCGGAGCAGCCATCCGCCAGCATGGGATCACAATGTTTATCCACCTCCCTGGAGGCTCAAGAGTGCTTTTCTGCTTTTGTTATGTTAACCCCTAATACCAAATATTAGTCTTGCCTGACTTGTATATGACACTGGCAAGCACGGGGGATGGTTTCGGCTCGTCACAGCAAAACAATGACGATGGATCATTTGTGCACACTTTGAGATGCTGTCCTGTGATCGCTAAATATTTTTTGGCTGTGTTGTCTCAGTCATATCCAACCACAATACAGGCAGTCCAGTACTTAATCCGTATTTGCAAAGTTGTGGACATTTTGTTTGAATCTGAGATATATAGTGCCCAGGAGGAAACTTGGCATTAGAAGTCTGCTCTCTTTCGAGGAGGCAAGGTCAAAACAATCGCTGTGTAAACCAACAAACCACAACTCTGCTTCTGTGGAAGACACTTAAAAAATATTCAGCATCAGATTTCTTGCATCATTTGTAGTGCACTATGCCAGAACAGAGTCATCAAAGGGTGTTAACATTTTAATGCAAGCTGAGTGGAAGCCTATTAATTAAAATACAGTTTTTGCAATAAATACATGGTAAGTATTGGAGAAAGATGTTATTCTCATTTAAGTTCTCCAATCTTTTAGCTTAAAATACTCACTGAACTGAGTATTGATCCGGAGTGATCTCACTGATAACTTGATTTTTAAATGGACTTTGAGATTTGAATGCTTTCAGGGACAAACATTTCAAAATGAAAATGATCTTTTAAGTAGAGATTTAAACAGGGTTTTTTAATCAGACATAAAGAACCAATTTCTTCCTCCAATAAAATGTTAATACAATGTTTGTTTCTTCATTTGTTTGTTTTTCACAGAAATGAAACTGATACATATTTTTTCGTTAAAATACAGTGACAAAGGGAAGGTCTTATTTGAGATCTTGGAAACATCCAGTTCCAACACCAACCATTCATAATAATCCAGGACTAGTAGACAAAGGACTATGTTTTCATGTCAGAGATAGACTTTGGGTGCATTGTTGAGTATAGAGGATGACTATCCAATTATAGCTTTTAACAACCATCCTGACTAGGCAATAGTGTAAAATAACTGCAAAAGTGATTGTGCCTCAGGCCATTGTAGAAGCATCTAAGTCATGTCTTATCATCTTCCTCTGCCTGTTGAGGTGATTTTGTAGCCTCAGTGTGCACAAAAACCAAACCAAACCAAACCAAACCAAACCAAACCAAAACAAACAAACAAACAAACAAAACCCAAATATTTTTTTTTCTTTAAATTCTCCTAGCCGCAGTTATTCTTGTGCTTTTCAGTACTATTTACTTTTCTGACTGGCTTTTCTGTTCACTAAACTTGTTTGCTTCCCACTTCCTACACATTATCACCGTACTTCACTTTTTTCACACAAACCCCAGAACTGGTCTTGACAAAGGGTAGGTGATATGTTAAGCCCTCGGTTGGGACCACAGAACGTGTGTTATACACACAATCCTACGCATGCAGAGCACAAGGAGGTGAAATTGTGTATAAGTAGGAGTCAGTGATAGCAGCCTGCGCATCAAACAGCAGTTGCAATGATAGCCCAGCAATTTAGAGAGAAGTCACTGTAGGTCACACAGTATTGACATACCTAGCTCATCCTTGCTGGAAGACAAAAAAGAGCCATGAAATGAAAAGCAACGAGGAGATTTTAGTCCAAGGCATCAACTATGTGCAAGGTGAAATTTATAAGCACAGAGTGCACCATATAGACACCCTCAAAACATAGACCATACAACCCCACCAGGCATCTGAGCAATGAGAACCTCTCTGTTGGCATGCAGTAGTGCAACTTCTTAATAAATTCATATTCAAATGCAAACCCATGTCTTTGAATGGTTTTTGTGTCTTCCTTTCACAGGGACAACATGACTATACCTTCTTTCCCTGCCATCTCCACCCCCGCCCCCCATCTATCTGTGCATCCAACACAGCCTTACACAAGCCTGTGACAAAAGCATTAATTGCTAACCAAGCTCCACAGCAGTAGGAGATGTTTTAACAGTACAAGCCACTTATGTGTGAGCAGGGACATGTCTACTGCCTTTTAGTAAGTAACCCAAGGTTAATTCCATAGAAGTTTTGAATGTTCTTCATTTTATTAAGCTGATTCACAATATCATCCCTGGGAAAAACACAGTGAAGCATGGAAATTGCCTTAAAGAACTTGAGACGGGACTGCAACTGAAGTGACATATGGCATTTCTATCAGAATGGAGTAAGGCATGTTGCATGCTTAATTTTTTCCAAGTGAAAAAATTACAACTTACTCTAGGTATCACATCACAGGCCAAAAGCCTGTGTCGGGGGGTAGGACTTAGAACTGCATTTCATGCTACAAAATGTGTTCATTCTAGCTGGGCATTTTTAGGAGGATTTTCTGAAATTTACTCACATGCTCAGTCAGAACCCAGATCTGTTACCTTTTTAGATACAATACAACGTCCATTCTTTTCCTGAGAGATTTCAAAAATTAGAAGTCTTGCATGGAAGAAGGGAGAAAGTTGCAAAAAAATTAAGGGAGGATATGGAGAAGATTTCAAGATACAGTGAAGAAAGTGAGCTAATCCCTGAAGATGTAGAATTTGGTATGGACAAATTTAAATGTGTGATTATTTTTTTAAAATTCTGGACAGTATAGTCAAATTGAGGATTCCTGGAGTTTTGTTTTATTTGGGGTTGATGGGAGCAAAATTTGTCTTTATCAGTTGCATTCTGACTGCAGCCCTGACTAGTGCCTTGCTGCAAAAATAATCTCTAATTTCAGAAGAACCAGCCATGCAAAATAGTTTTATTTCTCTCAGGATAAAAATCTCATAACATTTAGGCAGAGACCATGATAATGAAGGGAAAGCCAAGATGCATGCTTAGACTATAAATAGTGTCATGAAAACTGCTGTTAATACCTTTAGATTGCAACTACTTATGCACATTTCTAGCCATTATACAACATAATGATGTCTTGCTTTATATTAGAAGCAAAGCCTGCAGGGGTAGAGCCGGTCTTTAACAAACACCGCTGGCTCCTGAGAGAAGCCATCCATACTGGGGAATTACCTTTAGCGGGAACTTCTCAGCAAGGAGAAAAAGCATTGAATTAAACACTGAAGCAAAGAAGAAAATCAAACACAGCATGTGTTTTAGAGAGAACATACAGGCAATAACCTTGTAGCAGTTGTAAAGCTCCATAAAGTTTCCTGTTGTTACCTGTGTGACCAAACTTGGATGATTCATGCATTAGTCTTTGCCAGTCGTGGACAATGGTGTGACCATGCCCATCTTGCTGTAATAAACACTCTCTGTTGTCCTCTGCTCACCACGTGGTTTCTTCATTTTCCTTCCTTGCAGGGCATTAACCTCAGCTGCTATTCTGATCCTCGTGGTGCTTGATAAAGAAATGACTCAACTGCAGAAATGGAATGAGACACATGACAGACAACAAAACATGAGAGTAGGAACCTTTTATACAATGACAGGCGTGGATTAAACATCAGTGATATTTGGGAAGGGACATTTGCCATAGCCATGTAGCAGGACAGTATTTGGCATGAGCTTCCTTAGAGGGCAGAGAAGAGAGTTAGTTCTAAACAAAGAACTTGAACTTATCTTCAGGCATGAACAACCTGAAGCACAATCAGCCTCAGATGTCAGTAGTACTATTCAATCAAAACAACATTTTGTCTTCTTCCATTCAGCCTCATTTTATCCCCCCCTCCTTCTTTGATGAGGGATGGGGTCAAAAGCATAGAAATGCCACACCAGAAAGTCTTCAGAAGACTTTATAATTTTCAGAAGAAATTATATAATTTCAGAAGAAATGATAATTTTAAAATGGTCTGTGCCTTTGCTTCTTTCCTCAGTACCTCTGATTCCTTACGGGCTGGATTCTTCCTTCCTCTCCTTCCAAATAAAAGGGGAAGAAAGCATTCTGAGTGCAAAATATTTGTCTGTTTACTTGGTTAAAAAAGAGACAGATGGCAAAGAAAAAAAGGTATCCTCTTTCTTCGAACTGAGATCAAAAAAGGCTCTGAGCATGCAAAAACCCCTGCTGCCTGTTCACATAGTTCCTAAGGAGTGGTCTTCACTGTATCTGTAGTGCGTCCTTGATCAGCTATCCTCATGGGTGTCTGCATGCAGACCACCAGCACATACCTCGCCAGAGCTCAGCACTGCTTAATATCTCTGGCTGTAGTCCTTGTAGCCCCACGTGTTCCAGGGGCAATCTCTGGCTATACTAGAAGCTGCCTTTGCAAGCTTACTTTGCATACAGGGAGCCAGCCTGAGCTTGAGAGTAGGCTTTGGACTTGTGTGTTTCCACTTAAGGCCATGCTCAATCAGGACTCTTCCAGTACTTCACGGTAATGAATTCACATCATGGAAGACCCTGCTGAGATCACGGCTTCCATCTAATGCTGACCAAATAAGTGTTCCTGAGCACCAAGGCCAACAAGCACGGAGCATCCTATGTCTGTGTTAACAACTTGCCTGCAAGAGGGTATGGGCACACAGACTGCCTGCTGGGGATGGGCCCGCACTGAGAGACCCGCCTGGGAGCTGCTGGGAAGACGATTGTTTAAAACAGTACCGCTTTGAGCTGGGAACTTCCTAACCATTCACTAGTTCACAGTCGCAGTGAGCTTAAACTTGATACTATGGACAGATGCATTGAATGTTTTGTCTGTAGACTCTGAAAGAGTACTCAGGCCGCTAGATGAGCGCACTGCCTGAGTTTCAGAAATATTCTATTTTTTAAAACAGAACAGTTCAAAAACAAGGATTGACAGAAGGCATAGTTTGGCCCAGATTTTTTTAAAACTCCCTGCCTATACATCTGCATTAGCTCAAATGGGACTTTCCATTTTAGGCTGCCTGAAAGTCGATCCACGCCATGCTGGCTGCCCTACCCCTCCTCCAGCAGATGTGATTTCACACTACACTTTTAGAGAATTAAAGTGTACAAGCTCAGCCAAATGGGCATCAGCATCCATCAGATAAGAGTTTGAATAAAAATTGCTTTAATACAAATAAAAGTGCCTTGTAAAGTCAGAACATACAAACAGTAACTGCAGGGTGTACAAGGGTGTACAAGCTAGTGCCGGGAAATGTCCCACTAACTCCAAAACCAACTTCTGTTATAAACACACCTCCTCAGCTGTACTTTGAATCAAGACTTTTTCTCGTCTAGCAAACATAATCTCAGAACAAAAAGAAGAATCTTAACTAAATTAGTTTATGAAAAACATCATCGCCAAATTGTATTTCCATTGTTACACTAACTTCTGTTGCTGCTTGCGAGTGAGTGAGTAAGGCTGTGGAGCATTTCTTTTCATGGAGTGTTTTACTATTTTACCTTCCTTTCTTTACTTTGCCTTATTTTCTGTTTCATCCACTAGGGGAAACTGACAAATGAGAACACCTATATTTGATTAGGAATGTAAAGACAAAAGTCAGGACACTGACTCCACTGAGGCTGGAGTGTTATTACACAGATGTATTGTGTGGAACGGTGATTTTCATTTCATTGATGGATTACCTGCTTGAATTTAACTGACACGGCTGATGCTGTGTTGGAAAACCAGCAATTCTCTGAGGCCCTTCCCTTTGGAACTGCTTGACTTAACGGTAGATATCTTTTTTATATATCTTTTGAAAATAATATATTTTTCTTCTCCTTTTCCTGCATTTTCTTTCAACTTGCTTCAAGTATCATGGTTCCACTGGACATCGAAGCATCAGTCCAGGAGAGAAAAACAGTACTGAGGTTTACCTCACAGATGGGGCGGTTTTATACGAAGCAGTGTTTTAGTAAGCAGCTCTGCTGCTTGATCAATCCATTCCCCCAGTGATAATGTACTTTAGTTTCCCAAAGCAAGGCATGTGCATATCTGAAAGAAATTTCTGGAACAATTTCATTGGAGAGTTTTTTCAAAAGCTAAGCCTGAGCATTAAGTACATGATGTTCCAGAAAAATTTGTTTTCGAGGATGATGTTAAGTTATACAGTCATGGGAAAGATGGTCTAAGAGAGACTACCTAGACCTTCCTTTGCCCCATTGCAGGATCAATTACACCCTTGTGGGTCCTGAAAGGTTCCTTTACCCTCATGGTGCAGACCTTCAATGAGGCAGATATCACAGCAGCCCCAGGCAACCAATTCTGGAGCTTGGTCTTTCCAGTTTTCCCTCATGTCTGACTTGAACCTGTCCTGCTGCAACTTATCAATTCTTGTCCCTGTCATTCAGCATGTGAGCTGGTCTCTTCTGTGCAAAATCTTTTATGAGTTTGAAGTATTTAGTCATAACACTTCGCAAGTACTCTCTTCTTAGGTAAGCAATTCCAAGTTTGTTTTTCATCATATGTTATGTTTTAAAATATATTACACATTAAATCATTGCTTCTCTCATTTTCCAGGTCTTCTCTGACTTGGACTGGGTCAAAATTAGATCCTACATCCCTGCTGACGCTTTACCAGAGTACTTGGCCTGTCTTGCAGGCTAGACAACTCTTTACACGTCCCAATGTGGAATTTATTGTTTATTCTTTGCAAAAGAATGGTGTTGTGATTCCACATATCTTCTTCCTCATCTAGGATCTTTGAAAACTGAAGGTACCCCTTCCCAGTTCCAGCATAAGTGCTGGAACCAAACTTCATGTAGTTTTAGTCTGACTTTTTTCTTGACATTTCTGTAAGTAAGAAAAGACGTTCATGGACAGTCATGCGAGTTCTCTTCAACTGGTTTGCTAATCATAACAAATGGGTAGTCGTTAATAATATTCTTATTGTTACAAGGGAGATTTTTTTGTTTCCCGAAATGGTGCCTGCGATCAACTAAATTTGTTCTGCTACAACAATTTGTAATTATTCCTGCAATAAAAACTAACTCTGGAAACATCAGATACCATCAGAAAAAGGCAAGTATTACATAAGTCCAAAAGATGTGCTAATCTGATAAGTGGTGTGACACATCACTATAGTAGAGAGATATGTACTGATCCATAACTCTATTGCCAAAACATAACAATTCATTGGCAAGTGTTAGTCCCCTCTTGTATATTACTTATTATATAGCTTTATTTTGATATAAGAGTACAAATCCTTATATTTCATTAAACAGGGAAACTTTGAAATGAAAAATATTTGTGGAACACTTAAAATTTTTGGCTGAATACTGCTATGTTTTGTGTGGGGGTAAAATATTTCACATGAGAAAATGCTAGTTGCTGTATTAAGTAGCTTATTATTTCTTATTTTAATTAATGGTATGTTTATGATCTCATTTAATCTCGCTTTGCTAATTCTCAGTCAAGAAATAATGTTTACAGGTGAACTATGAAAGCCTCACTCTGTTTAGCTTTTAGAAAGCACTCTGAAGAGCAATGGCTTTCAGGGTGTGACCCTAATTCCTGGTTATTGTCCTGCATTTTTTCCATTCTACCTCTTGGCATGTCTACAGCTCTGGGTACATGCTTTTCACTGTGTCATCTTTGAGCTACCATGTTAATTGTTCTGAGCTGTTGCAGTAATTATAAGAATTTATAAGATTATTTTTTAAAGAAAGCGGAAAAACTGCAGAAGACAGTTTTCTGAGGAATGTGTATCAGAACCAAATTTAACCTCATTTGTCAATCTTGCCTGGAATTTCTTTTTAGTATGTCTCATTTCTCTAGCCTGGTGCAAGAGTGAGAGGCAAACTCAAACGTGAGCATACATGATGGCTGAAGTTTGGAACTAATGACGATGTATAGAAAGTCAACGAGGTTTCAGCAATTCTTTTGGCTGTGAAATGGTACCTCGGTATTCTTAAAATAACATTTAAATAATTTTTAAACATATAATTTTTAAAATAACTGATTCTTTCCCACCACCATTTCCATTGATTAAAGAAAACCATGCTTGGATTCATTTTTACATTTAACAAAATATTTACAACACATGCCAAGGAAAAGTCTTTTCTAGAGATGTTGTCAGACCGTTTATTACATTCTGGAAACTCAAAGAAAAGTGACTTTGAAGTCTGAAAGGTGAATAGCCTCCTATATTGAAGTTCTTAGACAAAATGTTCAGAGCTAATCTTCTGCTTCCACTCCTTCTTCTTTGTTTTTACTTCTAAACTACCATCTCCTAAATGGAAGGCCATACGGCTGGAACATATTTCCATCGCAGGTAAGCGTGTTTGTCGAGGCATATCAAAACCACCATGGGAACAGCACAAACTTGCTGAAGTGCGTGTGGTGTTCCTACAGACATTCCCCCTTCCAGTACCTATTCAGGACTTCAACCACAAAGTGGAGCTGTTGCAAAAGCTAACAGTTAATGGGAAAAACCCACTGCCTGCTCTTACAATAACCCAAAGCATGCATTAAACCCAATAATATTTTCCTTCATTTACATACTCACATGCATATTTTCTCTATAAATATTCAATTTTTTAACATCAAAAGCAATGACAGTGGTATCTGTTCATATGTAAAGAAAAGTACATGTCTTCAAAGTATATAAAATGTTACTTATTTTGAAGTCTGATCAAGCGACTAATTAATCATATCAATGCCTAGTAATTATCCTAATTAAAATCCCTATAATTTAAAGATGTCTTTCTACAACACACTTTGAGCAATATTTCAAATTCTTCAAGACAGAACAGAGACTTGTTAAAAATAACAATTTTTTTTTGTCACGTTAGAACTTCAGATCCAATAACGATACATAAAACAAGGTACCATTTGGAAGCTTTATTATGTCTCATGAAAAATTCAGAAACCTGTTTAAACTGTAAAAAAAAAAAAAAATCCATTTGTACTAAGAGTTAGCATTAAAAAACCCCAAATCTCCAGAATAAGATGTAAAAATATCTAGAAAAAACCAGCTTCTGAACAATGGAAACATCTTTTAGAGGAAAGGATGAAAAACTGCAAGGACCGAGCATGTCTCCGTTCTCTATAGCTGCAAAAACACCCTGTCTACAATGCTTTTTACAGCACACACATATTTGGCAAGATTAAGGTGTCACATCTCAAATTACAAGGCATCTGATTGCCCACAGACCCAGACACAAGTTCAGGGCAAACTCCTCAGCTTGTGCAAGCTGCCTGGCTCTGCTGGGTTGTCTCCCATCAGAGGTAGGCAGCCCCTCTGCCTAGGACATTTGCTTGTAGACTACTTATTTTTGCTCTTCTTTTGCTGGGCTAGCTGCAAATGCAAAGTTCCCGGGCTAGGGCTGCCTTCAGATGCTTAACCCTTTGCCTGCCTCTGGAGGAGCATTCACCAGCCACGGGAAAATTTTCTATTCCTATTTTCTATTCCTATTTGTCTGCTTCAGGAGATTAAAAAGCTGACTTACATGTTAGGCATTTCTCAGATCTGACTACAATGCGAGACTGGGAGAGGGACGTCAGGATTTCATTCTGATTCCCTCCTCGTAGTTGAAAAAGCTCTAAAAAAGGATGGAAACAGCATTCAGGCAAAGAGTGAGGACAAAAAGGCTCTAGAGTTAATCAAGGTTTGAGTGGTTTTTTGATTGGTAGAGTGGCAATTTTTTGTAAAGAATTCTTTGGAGGCATCAGTGGAAGATGACTCCTCCTTCATCTGGGCAATTAGATGGAATAAGTGACTCAGGCAGAATTTATGAGCAGACACAATTTGTAGAGTTCAGAGTTCCCTAAATAGCATTATTTTATGGTTGAAAAAAGTCAGATAAAGACAACTACAACAAACAACACCAACCATATTTCAATCCACAGTGGAAAATACTTCAATAAAACTGTGACAGCTATCTAGGTAGATTAAAATGCCTTAAAGAAGATGGTACAATGCTTTGACAGCATGAGAGGACTAATCATCCTTACACAGGGAGGGGAAAGAGAAAAAATTCCTTGGTTAAATAACAAAAGAAAAAACTTCATGAGCTTGTAAAGGAAGTGTTCTTTAAGGAAATAATGTGGTGACTCTTAAGATTTGGTCGTCTTACATGACCACATTCTTATGGTTATGACTTGCTCAATTATGCTTGAATCACACAGAAAAGAAAGATGACTTAAGCATATAAATTTAGAGGGAGACTTAGAGGCATGCAGCTAAATTTATCAGCCATCTCTGCAAATGATCACTCTAAATACAAAGTTTGGAAACCAGTCACTGCTGGTTGCTGATGATCTTTCCATGTTTTTGGCACTCAGCATCCATTACTTAATGGAGTAATCTGCAAATCAAAACAGGAGGAATACCTGGACACAAATCCATCCTAAGATCTGTTCTAAACAACAGAAATTTCTCTCAACACTTAGTTTTGTGTCATGGGGGGTGACTTGTTTGACAGAAATGCTGACCAAAGCAATAAATTTGTTTAAGATTTGGAAGTAATTAAAAAAAAAAAAAAAAAGAGCAGACAGACAGAGAGAGCAGAGGCTTATGGCATTCTAGTTCTGTGTCTCAATTTCACCTGTTTTACATGTCCTATAATGACTTCTGAATATGGGTAAGAATAGCAACACATGCTGGCAGTTTGACCAAAGGCTGTGCGTGTGCATGTGTGTGAGTGTGCATGTGGGAGACAGAGAGAGTATGGGGGAGAGGGGGGGGAGGGACAGGGGGAGTGGATGGATCATTAGAGTGCAAACACAGAGACATTCCTGCAATAAAATATTTGTCTTCTGAGAATCACAGTCCGGAAGAGATGGTTAAGATTTAACAAAAGAATTGTCTAAAATGTTCCCTGGTGTTAATACTGTTCCTAATAATATGAAAAGATTTTGCCAGGAAGAGGAATACAACTGTCAATTGGATTAAAAAAAAGAAAATAGGCACATGACCAGTTTTTTAGGGGACACATGGGGGAAAATGACCTTTACAATGTTTTTGTCGTTTTCAAAAAAATGCTTCATTCTCTGAAACTCCCTAACCAGGCAATGTTATTTTAAATGGTAGGTAGGGAAAGCAGAGTGTGGCAATAAAAGGGTTAATCTGCAGAGCACAGAGCCATCTGGCTGAGCTGGTTTGTTATAATCGAGCAGATTATGTTCACGGGACTCAGAGTTTAAGGCTCCTCTCCCATAGAGCAACTCTGCACAACCCAAGCAGACCAACTTTGGGACTTTGAATGAACATATTTACATCCACCTTTCTCTTCATGTCGACTTTTCTGGAAACATTCACACGGATGCCATGGTTACTCCTACCACGGTAAGGGAAATTTGACGTTTTCTAATAGGGTCCTAAGAGGGCGGAGAGGGGAGGGGGGGGAGAGGGGTCCTTTAAAGAAGTATAACGGTGAGGGGGGCATGTCTTGTAAGCAGTAGATCTGCCCCAAATATTGCCTTTCCCATTCTGCCTCCTCCTTCCCCCACCCCTACTTGCCCTATAGCTTGCTTTAGTCCTGAGGTTCCTCTCTCCTCCTTCTCTGCATGTTGTTGTTCATGTCCCTGGCAAGAAAACAGCAGAGGAGAAATACGAGGTGCTAAAGGAATCTGATTTAAGAGGCAAAAGCAAAGGAGACTCTTGGTTTTATTTTAAGAGGGAAACCAGCAACTTCAGTTATAACAAAAGGGGTTGCAAATCTTGAGTGTGGATTGCGAGAACCGGCCTCAGCGTACGTAGCGTACTTGCCCTCAGGGAAAGTTAGAGCCTATGACAAGCAAAGTCAAAATTCTCAATTTCTAGACCTCGCCTGCCTGAGGTAACTAACTTCACTGGAGCTTTCTTTTTTTTTGTGTATGTGCCAGACACTGGAAACCCTATTCATGACCTTTGAATCAATCCCCATTCTCCTCAGACCCAAATACTAAATTCTCCAGGAGGAACTGGAGATCAAAGGATTCCCTGCACATCTGTGTCTAGGTGAAAAAGATGCAATCACTCTGTGCTAGGATGGCAGGAAAACTATTCTTACGCTGCAATTTCCAGCATTTGGTAAGTGTCTTCTAGGAATGCAGCACATAACTAATCAACACAGACACACAGATAGAGAGCAAAATAGAAAGATGCTTCTCCTCTAAACAGCTGAAATGCAGCTTAAAGCGTCAGTTACTGGCGGGTCCTTATGGAGACACGAAACTGCTACTAGCCAAGAGGGGAAAAAGTCCTTGAATGGTTTAGATAGTTTTCTGATCAGTTCTTAATCCTTCATTAAAATAAACGGGAAAGCTCTGTGTTGGTCCTATCTCTTGAACTATAAATATGCAGTATCTGGAGAGATGGATATTTTGGATTGAACAGGGCTGCTATGCGCACATTCTCTGGTTCCTATAATGCAAACCCAGTTATTTAGAGATGACTCTGTGTGTGAGTGGGGTTGCCTCCCTGCGTCCCCCCGTCCCCTTTTTAAATAGACAGGGATGTGTGCTATATGGTCCAGACAATTGTTATGAGCTACAACCTTTCAGAACGCACTCTGCTCGTAGACTCCTGTGATTTGTTGCATGAGGAGTGCAAATGGTATGTAAAGTTTGCCCTTACATTGTGCCTTCAGGAAAATACCCAGACAAATAGGAGAAACATTCTCAGGCACAGAAATACCTGATCTGCACAAGCCTGTAAGTGGAGAAGTGGTGCAAGAAACACCTATAAAGAAGATGTAAGAAAAAGTAAAAAAAACCCTCACTTTGTGACAAGGCAGACAAAAGCAGTAGAGAATGGAAGAGAGCTCGGCATGGTTCCAAGCTGCTAGTAGTAAAAAGACTGGTCTTAGATACACGTGTCAGTACCCGGGGCTATGCGTATGAATGTGGCGAGGGGAGGAAAACTAGACATGATTGCACAGTTGGTGGACCCAAAATATGGGGAAGGAAGGATGTACCAGCAGAGCCAGGAGGGTAATTCTTTGTGTAGAAGTGTGCTATATGTTGAAGTATGCAATATATGTAGGGTTAGGGTTTTTTTCCACACACACACACACACACACACACACACACACACACACACACACACCAGGGAAAGAATAACTAAATGGTGCATAGAAAGATTGTTATATGTGGGAAAGTGCTATACACCAAAAATAAACTGCTATATCTTAAGTGTTGTGTATTGGGATAATAAAGGCAGGTGAGTCATGCAAAAGTGGTCAGCTTAAAAGAGAAGCTGTTGCAGGTCAACTGGAAAAAGAGGATCTTTGTGGGTGGAAAAAGTTTAGAAGCTCAGAAGGGGAAGTAACATTCAAGAGTGATGGGAAAAGGCGCAGACTGGAGGCTGGGAGAGGATATGAAAGGAACATACAAAGATGCTGTAGTCTGCCAGGGGGAGGGAGGGTATGGAGTGGGAGTGGAGGGAGAAAGGTGAAAGCGCAGGGCACAAAGGATGTTTGGAGGAGGAAGAAAAATGTGAACTATTGTCTATTTGGAGAAAGGTATGGAAAATAATCAGCTACATGATGCCTGTGGGAGTTGTCTAAAGGAGACACCTTTGATTCTGTCAAGAAATAGATACGAGGATGTATTCGTGAGGAAGGTGTTAAAGTATGAAAGGGAAGGCTTGCGTGGTGATGGAAACACATGCTGAGAAGAGGAATGCAGAGGAAAAAAGTGAGCAGGATGGAGATAGCATGTGGTGATGGGAAAAGGGTATAGGGACCCATAAAGGTATGTGGCTTAGAGAAATTTCAGAGAAGGTTGAAAGCCTGCTGGACTGTGCTGTCTGGGTGCAAGGCAGAGGCAGAACTGGGGGAAAAGCCATGTGAAGGTGCTGTGAGGAAATGCAAGAGAGTGGAAATCGCTGGGGCAGGGTGAACTGTCACAGGAATATAAAGATGTGGCAGGTCTTGAGAAACATGAGAATGGGGAAAAAATGAGGAATGTAGGAGATGCAGGGATGAAATTAAGAGTTAGGTTCTCTGTAAAGATGTCTAGGTAAAAGGTTGTTTAGAGGAGGTATAGGACAAGAGAGCACAGAGTGAGAGGAAACTTGGTTTTGTATAGCTTTGCAGGCGAGGAGAGAAAGTGGTGCAAAGGTGCAGGAGTGGCTTGGCCAGCAGAAACAAAGGATGCCTCCTTGCTGGGTAGTTAGGATAACATAGGGGAAGAACAGGCAATATGTTACAGGGGAAACAGTTAAGAAAATAACAGAACGTAAGGAATATTATAAGGGGTGTGTGAGGAAGAGAACACATACACAAATGAAAAGGAGTGATTTTCTGTTGAGAGATGTAACAAATGTGCTTATACCTCTGTAGCAGGTACTGGCTAAATGAAGCAGCAAGAGGGAATGGAACAAATGTTCCATTCTCGAGCAGAGAAATGACTAAAAATATGAAGGGGTTGGGAGGAGGAGGAATGGGAGGGATAACTACCTGGAGGGCCGTATAAGGCACATGGCTGTGCTGGGGTCAAAAGTAAAGTGTGAAGTGTGTGGGGAGGTAAGTAGAGTTAGGATCTGTAGGGCATGAAGTGGAAGTGAATGGGAATGACAGTTCATGTTACGAGGGGTGAGAAGCTTAGCGTAGGTTGACACCTGATGGTATGTAAGTAAGTGAGGAAAGTACCTGCCAGTTTGTGCCTGCTTGTAAGGGCTGTGGAAGGGGAGGTGAAAGGAGTGAAACGTTGAGTCTGATAAGAGAGATTGTGCACAGAGCAAGCTCTAAGTAAATCAGGGAAGTACAGGTAAGGATTGCAGACCTGACTGTGTGTCCTGGGAGAAGGAAAACATCTTACAGGGGAGGGAAGAGTGATGAGGAGTGAGAAAAGGTTTGTGACGGCTTAAGCAGTCTGTAGTTACCTGCCTTTTAGTTTAAGGGAGTCTGTCTGAGTGTGCGAAGGGCTGTACATGCATGCGTAGCATCATGAGGGCAGATTGGGAGTTAAGTGCAAGGGGAGAGCAAATATAAAGGACAGGTAAATGCATATAGCCAGTGATGATATGTGCACAGATCTATGAGATGCTTGTTTTGTGTGCGGGTCACAACAGATGCGTTCAGTGTTGGGCTGACATGACTTGCAGGGCTGTAAAGGGAGGCGTGTGATGAGAACGATCCAGCCGGCAGCAGGAAGAAGCTGAAATCTTTGAGGGGCATGTAAGAGTCCTGGGTTGCTATAAGGGATGCATGTCTGTGTGGCACCCAGGAAGCCACGCTGATGTGTAAGATGGCTATTGGAGGCTGCCTGGAGAATCACGTGTCCACTGCATTTGTGGCACAGCTCTCTGTGTCAAAATAAGTTATGTAAGACACACAACAGAGGTGAGTTTCACGAGCGTTAAGACGCAATGTTTACATTGAGAAGGAGAGTAAGGAAAGAGATGACTAACAGAGAAAATGGTTTGGGGTGGAAGCTACAGGACCGAATGCGTGCTAGGTGTGCTTGCCTTCGGCATGACATGCACAGCAGGCAGACTATCCTTTCAAAATTTTGCAGGCTTTTTTCTAAAGAACTACTGAATAATCCAGAGAAAATCCCAAGATGTCTAACTAAAATATTTACACCAGCTTCATTTGAAGGCATATCAATGCACCTTATTTTCATGCCTTAAAACCTCAGTATACTATGCTGGCACAAAATGGCAGAGAGATTTCTCTAGAATTAGTTAACAGGGCTACTAGGTAGTTAACAGGGCTGTTGGATGAACAACCATTGGGTTGAAATATGTATAGGGATTAGAGATGTCAGTCTAAGGAAATGAGAAAGTACTAGCTTTCTCCATGGCTTGAAGCAGTACTGGAGTAATGTGCAGCTGATTGAAGGTTGAAAACATAGAATACATCTTGGGTGGAAGAGAGGAACACTAAGAACATTTTCCCCTTCAGAACAATTACTTATATCGACAACATCTGTTCTTCAAATCTGTTCTACAAACAACTTCAAATTGTCCAGCTCGCCTGGGGCTTTGGTGCCTTCTTAAGAACTCTCCTATGCTGGGTAGGTAAATGCTCATTTCCAGCCATAGCTGATCAGAAGATTGTGAGGAATCCTGTGAAACCTGAACTGGGAGAAGACAGGCTGATAGACGAAGGCTAAAGCCTCTGTGCCAAGACCCTACATAGCATCCGTCACATGAAATTTCATGGATCCTTTTCTGGTTTATTTCAGGGATCAATTCTAGTAAAAAACAAAAGAAAAAAAGAAAAAAAAAGAAAAAAGTAGCCTGTAAAATACTTAGCTAATAACCAGTTATTTCTCGTGGATCCATGGTCTGTGTTGAGGAACACTGTCCTACTTTATGCACTGGTTTCCCCCTGCAAAATCCGGTTCAAGTTCTCCAGCTGGGTATTTTTTTTCCTGACAGTGCTTGGAGCTGGTTGTAGCCAGTGGAAAGCTCCTTCCTCCTCTGGTGGTGGTGAACTTCCCACCATGACAAGTTGCGGCCGACCTGGGGACAGTGAAGCAGTTGTCCATGAGGGGGAGACACGTGACAGCAGCCAGCAGTGCCAGCCACTGGGATTCAGCTGGGCAGAAACCACAGACCATTCAGGCCACTGCCACCAGTGGGGCCCTGGCCTTTTATCGCTCTGCTTCCTCCCTGCCTAACCGCTGAGAAAATAAAAAGCAAACGGTGGCACCAACCTACCAGCCGGCCAGAAAAAGAGAAAGGGATTGATGGGTACATTAGTGCTGGGTTGTTGCAGGAAGGCGATCAAAGCATGAACAATGAAGCTGTCTTCGAGTCTGAAGAACATGGGGTGTTTCTGCCTGTCTGGACTCCTTTGCAGCAATGACATAGCCAGAGAAATGTGTTTGCAAGGGCTGGAACATCTGAGTGTCCCTGCAGAGGTTTGCTGGTGAGGGGCCACATATGTGTGTCTCTTCGTGGTGAATAGGAGCAGGCAGTAGAAGGAAGGAGCATGTGGGTAGGGATGACAGAGGTGGATGACAGCTGTTCCTGTGTGGGAAACAGCCATTCCTGTTCATACATCTGTTGGATGTGAGGATAAGTCACTTTCCGAGGGGACAGATGGGATGTGCGTGTAAAGAGAGAAGTGGTAACGGTGGTTATAGAGTAGTTTCAGTGATGTGAAATGAGTGCTAGAGGGAATATACAGAGCTATGTTCCTGATTGTATCATGAACCTTAAGTCCATAGGGGAAGGGTACTCCCCCTCAAAGCCTCAAGGAAGATTATACTTCCTGAGGAATTAAAAGAAAAACACACCCAAGCATCAGGTTTAGTTAAGACTCTCCTTTCCTCCTTCACATGGTACCAGCATCTTGCTTTGTGAGCAAGCTAAGCAAGGTAGCCCTTGCCTTCAGGGCAGCAAGCATTTGAAAAGATCAGAACAAGACCTTATAAGCTTCCTCTCCTTTTCCTCTACCTCTCTTTCTCTTCTCCACCTCTTCACACACATGCACTGTTTTCCCCCCAATTTTTCCCAATTTAATTTAAATTTGTGTTTGAAATTTCCCTCTGCAGAAATTTGCAATAAAAATGTGTGTGAGTGAGGACACTGGAGTGCTGGGGAAGGTTATGCATCTGTACATGCTGAAACAAAGTTCATTGGTAGTCATCTGGAGCTCAGAAAAGTAACATATTGGTTGCACTTCAATGCACATGGAAAGGATAGCAGGTAATTCCACAATTCCATCAGGCAGTGCTGGGAAATCAGCGTGCATAACTCATTGCAATGCTGCCTGTACTTTAGAGGGAGTCACTACCTAACTAGCCATGTAAATATACAGATTCCATAGAACAAGCTCCGTTTGTGTTATCTATTACAAACCTTTGCCAGAGGTGATGAAAACATTCTTGGAGCATTGCATGCTACAGGGTAAGATATGAGCACTCCTCCAACATTTTCTATACTTCACCTACATGTGTTGCCCATAATGGTACCACAGCCATAAATGTGCGTGTTCTCAGTGGCTCGTTCACCCCTTCCAGCCATAAATTCCTTTATTTTGTGTCTATCTCTGCTATAGATATTACATGTTTTATCTTAGATTAGCTGAGTTAGCATGTGAGAAAGTGTTAATCTAGTTAACTCAGAAATATATATTTCTAGGCTATGCCCTGCAAAAATTCATCCTCATTTGCCAGAAATTTAAACTGGTATCGCCAGAGGTACCTAGCAGTTAACAGGGGAGTTACGGGAGGCAAAAGTACATTGTATTCTACATGAATGTTTAAAGGCTTGTCTACACTCGGAAGTGAATGCACATTGTGAGTGTGAAATTTAAATCCAAAAGTGGCTTCTGAAGAGCTCTGTGGTTAGACAGGTTCTAAGGTAGCATCCTCTCCTGTGTCTTCTGCCACAGCCAGAAGGTGGACAAGCACACTTGCAAGAAGAAAGCAGCTTTTGTCCACTTGAGAGATGGGATTTGGACAGTATTTGGTTTCTGTTCCAAACCAAGATCAGATGTTATGGTTTTTAGCTATCAGATAAATCTTCATTAATCTGATGGAGGCATTTAACCAGTTTTCCCAGTGCGCTTTATTTGAGGTAAACTTGTAGTACCACTAGATGCTGAGATTTGTGATGAGCCTGGTTTCAGAATAATAAATGATAATGAAAAACCCAGTGCCTTAGGGGAATAAAATAGATAACATAGAGTTAGCTGAGTAAAAAATAACGTTCCTTAGATGCAAAAACTACATTGAAAATATTTAAGAAATGCTTTGGAACAATGTGGAAACATGTCTCTGTATGTCCTCTCTCCACCATGCCCCCTGCTTTCCTACCCACTCCTGGCATGTATGCAGCATGCACAAAACCAGCCAGAAAAGTAGCAGCAAAAATAAGTCCAGCGACATCATCTTAGAAAAATAGAAACTTTACCTTGCTCTGCATTAGGTAACAAAACCGTGGTCATTAAGAGGGACATATCACTTTGTGTGCTGGGGCATCTTTCCTGGATTTGTACATTCAAAAATTAGAAAAGATTTATTCGGTTCCTTGTTCTCAGCTCCTGTGATAAGGACAACCTTTTCTTTCAGTCATTTCTCAAACAACTTGCACAGTTTTATTTTATATGACCAATTTCCAAACAGATGGTGCAGGTAACTCCATAATCTTCAAATATGTTCCCGAAGGGATAGGTTTTCTTTGGTGGTTATTGATATTTATATGTTCTCCCACACAGATCCCCCAGCAACTTGAGCAACTTTCCTTCCTTGTTACTGTTTACTAAATATATCCCACAAATATTTGACATGAGCTGTTCTTTGTTTAATCCCGTTCTTTGCCTTACAGAGTGTATATGATCCTTTTTTCTTTAAGCTTTTTCTTCTATTTTTTTAAATTATGCTTTTTTCAGTTTTCTGACTTCCCTCAATTTCCCACATCTTTGTGGCACCAGAACATCCAGGAATAAAGGTGGCATTCCAAAACCAGGAGAACTTTTTTCATCTCTTTTCCTTCTGTAATAACACTGACTTTCTGCACTCTCTAATTCTCCCTTCTCTTTCTCTCTTCTACTATAAAATAACTTCTATGTAATAAATCCAGCACTAATTTATTGTTTAAATCATGGCTACCTAATTTTCAATATTATGCCTTTCCAACTTCCTCCCTGACATTTAATATAGTTGCTGTGAGTTGATTTTCTCTAGACATATTATCTTAGGCTTTTCCCCTCTGAGTCTCTTGTTTTCTGCCCATTTTTCTAACCAATCTCTGTCCTTCTATATAACAATTTTTTCCCTAACTTTTTCATCCTTTCTGTCTATTTGCAGCCCATTCCTTCTCTACGATTCTATTTTTCTGCATTTTTACCCCTTAATGCTTTCAGCCTGCTCAATGACACAAATCGAGAGTGGTAGCTCATCAGACACTGCCCCAGCCTCAATAGTCATCTTTTCCCAGCAGCCTGTTTCATGACTTACATCCAGTTTTCAGGCCAGGTTTGTTCTGTAGAGTAGATGGGAGACATGTATAAGCTGTACATACGTGCAGGGATGATGTATGCATGCGTGTGTGCGAATGGAGGAGGAGGGATCAGTATGTGACCGTGCTGCAGAACACTGCACCCTATTTCTTTGTCCTCCTCTTTCTGGCCTTCTAGCATCACCCTTGGCCTCCCTTTAGGCCATATAAGACTGCCATATAATCCCTCTTCGTTGCATTGACCAGCTCATTGCCTCTCTTGGAAATTTTAAGCAAACCTGTGCTCGCTTTCCTGTGATCAAGTCAGGCCTCTTGTCATCACATCATGCTGAGTAACTCCTTCTCCACCTCAGCTGCGCCTCTCACACAAGCAGTATCTCTTCACAGGCCAGGCTCCCGCACAGTGCTCCTGCCTTGTCCTTCCTGGCCACCATGGAAGCCACTCACTTGCCTTCTCCCTTCAAGCAGACGGCAAACATCTCACCGTATTGGAACACCTTTAGGACGTATCGCCTTAGTATGTCTTTCCTCCTGGATGGGCTCTGTATGTACTTAGAAAAAAAGGTTGCATCAACTTATTAATAGAAAAACTATTCACGAAGCAATCTGGACAGAAACTTTATTTTTGTGTTAAGAGGTTGCATTTTCTGCATTCAAACTTCCTTTATAAGTCTGAAACACTTGAGAAAAATGTTTAGCTTTTGTGTTGGAAGAGTAACAATTACAACGTCTGAGAAAAACAAAACAATCTAAATAGTATTACAGCATGAGTTTGGGGGTTTGGGGTTTTGGTTTGGTTTTTTTCCTTTTTCTTCCTTTTTTCTTTTTTTTTTTTTTTTTAACAAGACAGAACAAAAACAAACTAAAGCTTCAAAGCTTCATGGAATTAAATCTTGCCCTGAAAAGCTAAAGCTGCTTTTAACATCTGCTAGGATAGGGAGTGGTCTGCCTTGGAAGAGTTTGCATTTTGGGGAAACAGTTATGTTTATAATGTCCAGTGAAATAGTCTGATTTCTCTCTCTCTTTTTTTTTTTTGGTCTTTCCTCTACTAGGAAATCTTCGTGTTTATTTTTCTTTTTTCTCATAGTTCTCATTATCTCATTCCTCCGACATAAAAGCTGGTGGCTTTCTAGTGTTTGCTGTCCTTTGAACCACCAATAAGCAAATCTGGTTTAGTTGTTCTTTGGTGAGTTAATATGTTTACCTTAATCTTTCTTTGCGTCTCTGATTCAGATTGTGCCTTTACTGATTTAACCTCTGATGACAGGTTTCACACCAGCAGCTCCACTGAAATTAATGCATTTATTTCTGATTTACACGGAAGCAGGATTCCCCAGTTGAGCAATTGTGGAAATCTGATTGCTGGCCAAATTCTGACCTCAGTTGCACCCAGGCAATCCTACTAAAATTAGTGAGACTGTAAGCAACCCTTAAATCTGAGTCTGGGTGTTTGTCTGGTTTTTATTTTTTTAAACCATAGATGCACTTCCGAAGCATTTTAGTGTGTTGAATCATAAATACCAGAGAGGGGAAGAGGATATGTCTATACTAGATGACAAGTGTACTTGAATGGGAAAATTGTAGCAAAGCCAATTCTTTGCTGGAATTTGCCAGTTTCTCAGGAACAAACCATTTCCCTGTTTGTCCTACTAAATCTCAACTAAGTCCCTCCTGGGCACCAAAAGTTTAAAAACCTGCCGGGCTTTCCCCTTGCTCAGAACCCTGTCTTCTTGTTGATCCATTTGCTTCTGGAGACACCAACAATCCACCGACTAGGAAACTGGTACTGTAGCTACAAGGACAAAGCCAATGAAGCCTGTTGAGCAACCCAAGGTGTGATACTGTCCACTCACAGGGGCCTCTGAAAGCTGCTGGGCTTGGGAGGTCAACTGGAATTCCTCAGAACAGAGGAATCAAAACCAACAAAGTCCACCTTGTCTAATAATCCACCATAGTCTAATATCTCCTAATACGGTCTGTGGTCCTAAGATCCCAGAAAGCCAGATAGCATATTCTTCAAAACTCTGTCATGTCTAATTTTAAATCCATCCCCCATCCAACCTGAGTGCCGCTCCTTACTACAATACTGAGTACTTTGCCATGTAAAAGTTGTTAGCAACGACTCAGTCCTCCGTGGCAATAGGATGGCTGGCAAGAGATGTTTTTAGGGTAGAGGTTTGGTTTCAATTTTATTTTTTCATTAGTTAAATTCTAGCGGTCATTTTTTATGCTTTTATTCTTCGAGGAGGAAGTGAAAATAAAGTGTATCGTTGTTGAAAATAACTGAAGTATTTTAACAAATAATCTGTCCTAGGAGACCAGCTCTTTCAAGGGAAAGGCGTAGCAACATCTCCCGAAGATATTGAGGTATATCTACAGCCTGGCAGCAAACTGGTCAGAGATCCAGACAGTAACTTTATACAAATGGGCATGTCTGTACCATACAGTCTCCTGATCGTCCAATCAATTAGCAAAACAGCACCAGGATAGCTAGCTTTATTTCTGCTTGGCTGACATTGCAAAGCTCTCCAGAAAACAAACTGCCCAAAGACACTCTGTAGGTTTGTGTTAAGACATCTCCCTGTGTAAAGAGGCTCAGGTGGAGTGGAAGAGGCAGCACTTTATGAGCCAGCACCCTGCAGTGCCTGCAGCGCGAGCACACGCTGTGCCATGCAGCGGACAGCTGCTTGCTCTGCCACATCCCTGCAAACACACTGAGGCTCCTCTCAAGTATTCACACTCTTTGGTGGGGCTCATGAACTAAACTACAGCCTTTTTCCAGTTCCTTCAGGACAACATGTTCTTTTAGGATGACTGGAACTAGAGATCCTCTTGGTCCTCTAAGGGAAATGTGGCAATCACTGGCAAGAGAAAGGTACAGGCGGTTTCTTGCGATTTAGGATATTCAAATGTGTGCACACTTGGGTACCGCAACCTTCTTTCAACCACATGAACAAATTTGGTTATTTTAATTTTTATTTGTAAATATCCCTAGAGGCTTGTTTATTCTAATTGCTTTCTGAATTTTCTCCAGATTAACTGATATTTTTTATTAACACATGGAAACTTATAGACTACAAGCTAGCATCCAAAATTATTTCCTTGTTACCTGGCAGATTTCCATTGATGGATTTTACTTCTGATTTTTCTGCTTTTTCGCATCCATCAGCTTCTATCATCCTCCTGCCGAATTTTCCTAGAGTCAGTTGCTAGCTCTGGAGATAGCTAGCTTAACAGAGGCCTAATTCTGACCCCGCTTCTAGGGAAGAAGCCTAATGGACTTCCAGGGAATAAGTGCATCCTGAGGAGGTAAAAATTTAGACCAGAGTTGAGATCTGAGAAAACAACGGAGAAACTATTGCAAACAACTAGGGAAATGAGAGTGATTGTTCCGGAGCAAAAAGTTTTCTTCATGGAGAAACAGTTTTCCAAATCTGAACTAGCAAAATTTCATTTGAAATTCTGCGGTGACCTGCCTACTGCCAGATGGCATCTAATGTTATCTAATCACAGGTCTGATACCACTCATTTGCTTTCTTGCTTGTTTTGTTTACTCTTTTCGCAAGTATGTGCTGATGTGAGGACTCCAATTCTTGCAATTTTTCCATCCATGAACTTCATCCAGATGAATTGTGGCAGGCAAAACCAGAAAAATGAAACTCAACATTTTACCGTTGGTCTGAGGCAGATAATCGTAGGTTCCATCACCAACCTTCCCCAGGAACATGGTCCAGAACAAAGGGCTCAGAAAGAATCTCAAAGATGCTTCTAAAAGCTATGAAATGTTTTTAGTGATTTTAGTTTTTCCTTCATTTTTCTCACTGAAAAGGAACAGATGGGAACAGCAGTAAACTCTGCCGTCTGGAAAGACTGAAAGATTAGTATGAAAAGGGCCAGGTGTCAAGTTCGTTCAGAACCACCCCGTCTTCGCCAGCTATCAACATCAAAACCTAGTCTCATCAAGGGCTAAACTACTCTAAAGAAAAATTATTTTGAAAAGTCATTTTTTTCAGTATCTTTTTGTCATCTAATTGTTAGACTATCTTGAACACTACACAGTTAAGCACAAACCCAAAATAAATTCATTTGAGGTTTACCTCATATCACAGGAAATTCTCTGCCTTAGTCTTTTCTATACTAAGTTTAACACTGCAGTCTGGTTTCCAGTTAAAGTCCATTAGCTGTGTCATAATCTATTCATATTATCTAATTAGAATTTATATGTAGTCTGGACCTTGTTCTTATAACAATTTGAAATGGAAATATAACACCTGTAAATCTTCTTTGAGTGGAAAATCAGACACATAAAATCCATCACAGCTCTGTTCAGCCTCTGACTTTTCTGCTTTAGATATTGGAAATTACATGTGTATATGTAATACATATATGTGTGTGCATATATATGTGTGCACTTACTGTACATAGAACAAGACTGAAGGTGTCCCGTTCCTTACCTGAGTATATTTTCTATTTGCTTTTTTTTTACATTTCAGTTATGAGACTTCACAACACCTTTGGTTTTAATCTTTTGATTAGATAAGCAGGTATCCTTCCTTTAAACCTTCCACTGAAAGATGATTGAGCAAATAATTTACCTTCTGCATAATCATGGTATGCACACCAATGGCAGTACAGACCTTCCCCCCCCACCCCCCCCCCACCCCCCCCACCCCCCAAATACAAATAAACAACCTGTGTCAATCTTGGCCCAGATCTAAGTTCTAGGAAATCACCATCAGTGGTCGGGTGAACTCCATTTTTTAAAGCTTGGTTTGTTTATGTTTCTATGTTTCTACACTGCTTTGAGGTAAACATATTGCATTTGTCTCTCAAATTTTCCACTTGTGTGTACCTACTTCTCTTAAAAAAAGTCCCAAAAGAGTATCTCTTAACTTAATATTGGGGATAACCTTGGAATAAACCACCGTCACATAACACCATAACATTCCCATGTTGCATCCGAATGATGTTTCTCGTCATTCCAAGTTTCACTTTAACTTGGACACAAGAGGAAAACATGTAAGTCAGATTTTTGGTCTGGATTCAGGGTAATGTTGCATCTAATATAGGTAAAAGGCTATTCAAAGGTTCCAATCAATACTTCTTCCTTTCTTCAGCCATGCAGAACGCATACGCACTGAGTTTCTTGGTAAATACCCTCAGCCCTGTTTTGCCATCTTTTGCAGAACAATTTTGTGTCTTAGTTGCAAAGCAATTCTTTCCAAAAGCTGGAGCTGCATCAGCCAGTACTTTTTTCCATGCATAATACAATCCTTTTCTTCTTTTACAAGTTGGCTCTGATTGCCTTTTGTCAGATTTTGCTTGTAGTCTTCAATTTCCTCCTGTGTCTGCATGTTCCTATGGGTTTGTGGTGTGGTAACCCAGTCAGCTGTGGCTTTCTCTTTCTTTCCCTCCAAACTGTGCCATTTGTTTTTTTTCTGCTATGTGCAACCTGGCAGCTTTTCAGAGCTTTTTTCCCCTACAATTACGACAGGAGTGCCTTTGTACCCCACCTCTGTCTGAGGAGATAGGGTCCACAAGCTCCCCTGAAATTGCTTATTTGGTTGAAAAATTCTCTAAGTTGTTTAAAAAAGTTTTGTCCCTTTTTTTTTTGTTTGTTTTTGTTTTTGTTTTATGATGTTGATACCTTTCAAGTTTTCTTTACAACAGTCTGGTAACTGCCTTGCTGTTCCTCTCTTAATGCCGTGTATGAAGCAAATCTAGGACCTTTGACCAAGCCCCCAAGACATAAAAGACATAATTGTTGTTGCTAATATTCTTTTCAAATAGCATTCCTTATCTTTTTGAGAAGTTTGAATCCCTTCTGTTTGACTTCAGGAAAGGTTAGGCTCTTTGAGGACCTTTGGCATCTCTGTTTTCTCATCATCTTCTTTCTGCTCCTGACACTCTACATACACATCTTTTTCTCAGTTTTCTCCTGCTACAATACACTGTGCCTTGATGAGGGATCGAGAGAACTCAGACAGAAAAAGGAATTAAGAGAAAAGGCATCTCTGCATCCCTCTTTCAGAAAGGCAGAAGTGGAATCTATCTTTTAATGGTTAAAATATTTTTAAAAAATATTTAGAGGCACAGAAAAAAATGGCTGTATCAGACTTCCAAACTATATCTCCAGTAGTACAACACGTAAGCCTACAGTCATGATTCACCAAAACAGTTTGATCTGAGAGTTGTTTATAAACCAGCTGTGGAGATGTTATTCTTATGGGGCTCAGCCCAGAGGGAAGAACCACGTCTGTGATTAAAACTGCTACAATAGGATGCTATACACAGAGAATTGCTCTGTAATTTGCTGTTGAGTTTAGAGAAAGAAAATGTGTTGAGTTTGTTAAGGAAATATATAGGAAATATCTCAATTGATGCAAATAAAATGGGGTGAAATGTTTACTGCTAGCATTTAAGGTTTAATGGTGAAAAGGAGAAAAATTTTGCCAAATCATAAATACCCAATGGAGAACACAAATGGTACAGAAAGTATGTTCTACATGAGCACAATGAGAAATTGTCAGCCAGCTCCATTTCTAGTGCTGCCGACTGCACCTGACTACCAAGCCTTAACCCTTAGACATAGTTTCAGTCTGTATTAAGACACAATTTGATTTGAGAGAACCAGGCAAAATCACACCGCATCATTGCTATGCAGTGTGGTTGTATTGCTGTAGAAAGTACCTTTGCTTAGTTGTGGAGAGTCAACGAGCTTTCCAAAGTCAGACTCATGAACTTGTCTCTTAAGAATGTCACCTGTGCTATTTTCTTCGGTGATGGGGGGCAGAAAATAGGGGGAATGGAAAATTCCCTCCCTCTGTAGATGATACTGACATCAGCCATATCATCACATTGTTATCGCACCATATTTATAACACATGGAGACAATCTGCTGGGGAAAACAGCAATGACTGGTCTAAATTAGTGTTTCCCTCGTTGTTGGCACTGCTAGAGTGACTTCCCTCTGCCCTGTGTTAAGGCTTTTTTTGTGCTTTTCAAGAAAATCAGCTTCTTCCTGAGAGATGTAACTGTCTCTGGAATCACTGATGCCACTTCAGTAGAAGTGAAAAACCAAAGCCAAAGAAAATGGCTGTCATTTTCAACCCTTAAAAGTTGCTTTCAGTTAAAGTTGAAACAGTTAACAGTATGGTTATTTTAATTGTTTCTTTTCTTTTTTTCTTTTCTTTTTTTCTTTTTTTTTGAGGGAAAAACTGTGAACGTTGTCATGAGATTAACGGATCATATCAACAGCATGCTGATGTGAAATAATTTGTGTCAGAAATCCTAAAAGTCCAGTTCTAAGAGTGAATGTAAAAAATGCTTCCTTCGCAATTCCTCTCAAACTGTACGCGTGATACCAATTATGATTCTTTAAGTCATTTATAACTTCCTTCTTTTCTTGGCAGGACCAAATTTTAAAGAGAGTGCCTCCTGAATTTATAAGGGTGATTGCAAACACGTTTTTTTTGGCAGACACAGTTCCCACTGGTACTCCCATTTTTCTTTGCTTCTCAGCCTTTTCCACATCTCATTTTTGTCCCTAATTTCACATTTCATCTAAGAATGCAAGCAGGTGAAAGATTTCATGCATGCAGACACCTCCTCATCTAGAAGGGGAAAAGGCTTGCTAGGTTTTAAACTCAGTGTCCCACTACACCATGTATTAGAGAAGTGGAATTTGCAATTAAGAAAGCAAGCTGCAAAATTGAGACTGTCTCACTGGTAAAAACAAAGAATCGCTCTTTGCAAAATTATTCTGACCAATTATAGGGAAAGATACCTCTTAGGAGCAGAGTCTTGATACTTCCAGCTGTCTTAAATTAAATTATATTTAAATCTGTATTCTGAATATGTGACCTCAATGTTATTCAACAGCTTTCAAAACAGAAGATATGCAGAACTTCATCAGATGATGATTTAAGTGTTTTGTTTACTTGCCTTCCCATTTCATGAAAGGCTTTTAGTGACTCTGACCCTTGCTATGCTCCCTCCTAGATGTCATCATTCATACAAATTTAGTATAATGGTTATGTCTTCACTACAGAATTAGAATAATTTCTCCACAACCAAAATTGTGTCAACTTATCTTGGCAACAGCTAATTCCCAAAGTTCTTCTTCATTAAAAAAAAAAAAAAGGGAAAGAAAAAAAAAAAAGACAGCTTTATTGTAAAGCCTAAAGTGTGAATAAAGCATGCTATGAATTTACCATCATGTCCACGTGCACATAATCTGATTCTGGTTTAAGTATCTGGTTTTGAGTTTAACATAAATAATTTTCCAAGTAACAACTAAACCAAAGCAAGTTCTTTGTTGGCAGTTACATGAATGAAGCCTGTTTTCTTATGAACTTGTGTCCTATGACTGTACTCCTTTCCTGAGCTTCACTCCCTTTCATTCTGCAATACCTCAACTTCCTCCTACTCTCCTGCTCTCACCTCCCTGTCCCGTAAAAACCTATACAGTGTTTTATCTCTTTTCCATGTTCTCTGACTCCTAGCTTGGCAGGAGTCAGTGTGTGCTTTAGCTATTTGAGAGCTGCCTATGCTAATGCACAGCCAACAAGCTACTGAGCGTGCAACATTTCGCTCTTTGAGTGAGTCACTAACCCGAGTGGTCCTCTTCCACCAATTATCATGAAACTTCTAGAATCCTAGTATTTTTGAGAATTTTCCACCTCTAGTAGATCTGGTTAAAATATATTTGCAAATTTAGAAATTACTGGAAGGGATTAGCAGGCAATATGATAACGCATTTTTTTTTCCATAATTAAACATGCTAAAAAGGCAGAGCGGGAGTGTATAGGGGGAGCTGCAAGGTAAAACAATACCTGTATTGCTAAGGAACATTTCTGCTCCGCTAAATATTTTTATGTTGATTTTGTGATTAAACATAATTTTAAACAATAATTTAGGAGCAACAAGAGGTCAGTCAAGATTCTCTGTGTTGGGAAATTCTGGAAAAGCAATTACCTCTTAGGGGTTTTTTTTTGGTTTTCTGATGGTTATTTTCCCCAAAATAACTCAAAGATGGCTTTACCCTCTAGCTCACAAACAAAGTCAATCTGTTCTCCTGTTTAATTTTATTTATTGTACATCACAGTACTGGAAGCACTTGTTCACAGCCTAGACCAAGAGCTTCAATGCTGACGGCCCAGTTCGTACAGTTGTTTAATAAACCTGGTGAATACAGAGGTTTATAAGGGTGCTGGGTATTGATTTTAGTGATGATGCTGGAGTTGAAATGTACTTGACTGAATTCCTGATCAGTACCGCTGATTCAGAGGGATCAACAGTCCCTGAGAGCTCGCAAATATGCTATTGGAGAAAAGTGGGTCCAAAGCTTTCAGGCTCTTTCGCCCACAGCAAGTAGGAACTTGCACTAGCACACAGCTTTAAGTTAGTAAATTCTTTTTGTCACATGTTTGTAGAAAGGCATGCGTCTGAAAAATGCAACCGTTCTCACTAGGCATGGGTATGCATGTTTTCCTAGTTGTATGCATCTCAAAGAAAAGGGTACTACCTGAGAGGCAGCACATTGTAACATACCATCGTGTGAGATCTTGTCATAGGACTTTATCTGTCAAACAAATGTCAGCTAAGTATCTCATATAACTGGGAAAGAGCCTTCAAGTCATGGACTGAAGATACCAGTTGATAGACAGTTAGTGTTCACCACAGAAGCAGCCTCGAATTCTTTAGAAATAACTGGATCAGCTTTTTCATGTGTTTTTAAATCCCCAAGTTCCACTAGTATCAAGTCACTAGGATAGTATTTTCATGTTGAACTCTTGCATTACGAATATTTTGGGGTGGGAATTTGTCAGATAGTGGTCTGCCAATGTCATATCTACATGAATGCATTGACATCCAAACCTGTTTGAACAAATGCTTTAAGGAAGATTTAATGAGCTGCAATAAGCAATGCATTGCTAGAACCTAGGTACTACATGTCTTAGTACTGTTCCATTGGGTCTTATTAGTTACATACTGCTGAAACCTAGCACAGCCTCTGCCCGTCCCTTCCTTCCTTCCTTCCTCCCTCCCTCCCTCCCTCCCTCCATCCCTCCATTGGAACTGACTTCATCTTTCATGTTTTTCAGCTGCAAAGCTCTCTCTGGCCTCCATCTTTAAAGCTCCACAAATATAATCTATATGGACTCATTAGTATGATCCTTCTTGCTTTTTTGGTATAAAATTGCCATTTATAGTGACCTGTGCTGTTTCAGGTTACAGGTGATGCATCTAATTGAAAAACCAAAACCATCCAAAACAACACCAAGTACATTCTGAGAGAACAGAAACTTTTTCTAACAGAAGAAAAAAATGCCTATCAAAACTGTTTTGCTGGTGTTCAGGATCTGTTTTTTGTTTTGCTTTCAGTTATCATTCCTTCAAGTTCATTCACCTTTAAAGGAATTTTGGACCTTGAGCCCAGAGTGGTTATTGCAGATTTGTAAAATCAAGTACCTGCATGGGGACTTCTTGAAAATGGAGTGTTTTGGAAAGGATGGGACAAACCTATTCCACACGAGTGATGCATCTAGCAGCACAGCAGTACGTATACAGCCAAAGCAAGGGATAGGGTGAGCAAGGCCATCACTTCAAAGAGGCACAAAGAAGGATGCACGCTAGAGCTGTTGCCCTTCTCCAAAAGGTGGGCCTGCAGACCTCTGGAGATGCAGGAGTCTTTGCTGGCAGCAGCTGGAAGGAGCCCAAAAGAGAGGGAAGGGAGGAACAAAGGACTGCCAAAACAGGCTCCAAAATACCAAGTGCTTGCAAAAAACTGTCCAGGAATGAGTTCCAACTCAAAAAAAGCAGTCATTTAGTGGAGGTTATTTGGCATGCCTGCCTGAATAACAAATACACTGGGGTGGGGGCAGGGATGCCATAATCCACATAAACCAGTTCTCAAAGGCAATGCTTACCCCTTACAGAGAGACAGCAGTGGGCATTTCCATTGCATTGATTGCACTTATGGTCTATAATTCCAAGAGCTTAGTCTGAACCCGGCCTCCTTACTAGTCTTCTAACAGAGTGAGTTTCAGATATAAGGAAGAAGGAAATAAATTGAATATATTTCTTTTTCGGACATATTAATTCTGTTCTCCACACCTTAATGTTCTACATTGATCCAGTAATATCTGGGCCATGTGTAATGGTGCCAGCGATATCCAAATTTGTGCAAATACCCATGAAACATGGCTTGTTATGCGTAGTTTGGCAGTCGATGTAGGTAGTCTGCCAAAATGAGACAGAAGCTTTATCAGGAGACAGGAAATTCTCAAGTAAATTTGGGAGTTGACTTTTGAGTTGCGAGTGTTGACAGGCACAGATACTTCTGTCTGGCAATTATCAATTATTTTCCTTATAGCTGCAGAGCAAATCCAAATGTCTTCAGATTTTGGCTGAGCAGGAGGTGTGTTTGAGACAGGTTCTCCATTCTAGTTCTGCAGTTCTGATTCCGACTTCATCCAAAAGTGCAAGGGTCACATTAGTGTGCTCCAGAAATGTCAGAGCAGCATCTGTTGCTCATGAAAGATTTCCACCCAACATGGTAAAAATTTCGAAGCATATCTGACAAAATAGCAACTTTGTCAAGTCTGAATATAAATTCAGCACTAGACTACGTATAATGCAACTCCAAAACACTGCCTAGGAAGTATTAGAGGTGCTGCTGCAAGTCAGTAGGCTGTTTTCCTACTGGGGAAACACCCTTCCTGGTTTTTTGCTTTTGTTTTTGTTTTTGTTTTTTTTCTGTTTCTCATCCATGCATTACTTGGCTCTGCCAGAAACCTAAGTAGCTGTGATCCGATCTAGTTGTGAGGATACTGATGTCTTTGTGTTAGTATCTTGTATGATTGCTTCAGCACCAGACAATACATTCAGACACTAATAGGAGCATCATTGAACACAAGGTGAGTGACAGTTTTGTCTCAAAGTGGAAAACTGACTCAATTTTCTGCTAAATTATTCTGTCCCTATCGGCAGTTTGTTATTTCCACAGACTTGGCTCATAAATATTGGATGTCTGCCTAGCTGGGAAATTGCATTTCCATTTTCAACACCTGCTATGTGCTAGACTCCTATGAGAGGGCTAGCTAGTTTTCTGAAAGGATGGGATACTTAGAGTTGTTACCCGTGACTATTGTTACAAAGTGGTTAATACTCATCCGACTTCTACCTTTCCTGCAAGAATGACTTCTTCTTGCTATTAATTTTGAAGTGTGTTTGGGATTATTACTTGATTTTTGTTGCTCTTAAGATGTAACCACGTAACCGTATCTCATGCAGATATAAAAGATTGTACTCTCTTCCTTATAAACCCAGGCTATGATTTTCTTGGCTCTTGTCTCCCTCCACACCCAGTCTTTCACAGTGTGTTTGTTTAGTGGCTGTTTAGCAAGACGCAAGCGTTTGCATTTCATGGCGTTTTATGTATAGAAGCTGCAGAAAATTCGGCAGATCTACTGAGGTGTTGTGTAAACAGAGGACATTTTTGATAGTTATAATAATACACTGTTGCACACAATTATTCATGGGATCTCTGAAACTATCATTATATATTTTGTTTACCAGATCTCAGTAACTATTTTAGTAAGATAGACAGATTTAGGGCTAAATCTATTCTCTGTCAGGCTGGCAAACCCGGATTTCTGCCCATACACAGCATGGGTACAAAATGAATATGATCTCATGGGGTTGTCTTACACAATGATGCATAAATATGCAAATGCTGAACTATTTCCCCCCAGCCTTGCCAGAGCACACTGAAGTAGAGTGTCCCCTTAGTGTTATTCACCATGGACGTAGCCTTCCCTGACTTCTACTTACCTTTACCCTAAGGCTAAGACATGTGAAGGCAACACAGGGGCATTCCTTCACAGTCTCAGTAGCCTCGTCTCAATAAATAGTTGCACACAGGCATGTCTTATATCATTAACATGGCAGATTGCTGCATACCTTGTAGCCTAATGCAGCCTAAGGTGCTGTTTTCATTTCTTTTAGTTTAGGAAACCCAGAAAACTTAACCTGGTTGTTTTGGTTGTTAGGTTTTTTTAGGATCTGTTGTCTTTTGATTCTCAGTGAGTTTACAAAGACAATAAATTCAGAAATAGACATTTTCACATAATTTGAAATAACATATCGCAGCATCTCTGTGCAAGTTGTGGCATCTACTAACCATAAATTTGCAAACATTGTTTCACACTAGACATACTTCTCTCTCATCTTACAGCAGTCCTAGAGTTCTCAAAAAAGAAAAAGATCCAGTCAAGAAAATCACAAGAAAATACCTCTTTATCTATCCCTTTCTCAATGGCCTCGAGTGATAAAAACTGCGCACGTTTTCTAAACAATCTGTTGCTGTGCTGTAGCATCCATAGCTGTTAAAAGGCCACCCTGTGCCTGCCTGATTCTTCAGACAAGCAGTACTGATCTTGCTTCACTGTCACGTAAGAGGGTAAAAAAACTGTTCTGGCAATTTGAGCTCATCATCGGTGGGGGAAACCTACAGGGCAAGATCTGTAAAACATGAGTTATTATTTCTCTCATGTAAAATACTTTGTTAATGCCATATACATATGCCATTAAATGATAAAACAAGAAGATTAGATACATGCTGCTCATTGCAGTCTCACTGGGATTGCTTTTCACTGACAGGCATGGACAAATTCACTTTTCTGAATGTCTTGAACGCCATTTGAGATGCCTGAAACATCCATACATATCTTGTCCCAGTTTATCAAAGACCCATGCTCTACTAGAGCAGTGTGCTTTTTTGAAGGCCGTGAAGAATTCCTTTGGTCGTGTCAAATGGAAATAGGCACCAGTGGGTGAGCACTAGAGTAAAGCCCTTAGCTCCCTGTGACATTAACAAGATAAATGGTCTTTACTAAACTGTCTCCTGTGTTGAGAGGCTTCTGGAAGTGTCCGCACTGATTATCATGTTTTCTTGGCTCATATTTTGCTTTTTTTTCCTCATGAAACAGTCACTTAGAAACACAGGTATAAGCACAAGTCTTTGTAGCCAGATTATATTAGTCACAGGATTTGGACAGGTTTTCTGAACAGGTCATTAATATATTTTTCTGTGTCTTACAATCTCTTCTTTTCAGTTGCGACCTTCAGCTTTATCCTCATGTACGCACTAGAGGTTGTTCTGCGTTTCTTAATGCTTTGGTAGTGTTAGTACCACCAGCACTGCGTAAAGCCTCATCCACTAATTCTCACAGTTGCGTCATGTAGGCAAGGCTCCACATCCATAGGATACAACTGTGGAAAACAGAGGCACAGAGTCAAAATGACAGAGGAGCACAGTGGCAGGAGATTCCTGTACTTGATGGATTTGTTGCTACAGCCTTCAAGTATGGATTTAGCTTACAGCTGGCAGTAGAATAGAGAAGAAAATGTAATTTCCTGCCTCCCAGACTGAGTAAAATACACCTGGGAATGAATAAGACTAGAGAACACAATTGTCTGGAGTCCTTGAAATGGAGGCTGGGTGGCATGTGAATTTTGCTGCAGCACTTTCCATAGGACCACATTTATCTGCTGTGTTCATTCCTTCAGACTGTGCTAAAGGTTATCACTGTTCTAGCTTTTATACTAGTTTCAAACATTTACTCATTAATCAGCAGAGATATGGCACTGAACAGCTCCTTGGAACTTCTGCATATTTACTGTCTTGCGGGACATATGTATATATCATTATTGGATGTTGATAAGAACGAACGAGAAGGAAATATTTAACAGACGCAAACAAGCACTATACTTAGCATATGATTTATAAGTTTAAAATGGAGTCCAAATGCTAGTGGTGGGAGCCTCATAAACTGCATATGTAGTATTATGTTCTGCATCACCACTCAAAAATGAAAAACTAAATATTATTTCCATTTACATAGGCTATAACGAATTTCTTCTGTGCTTTTCCTTCATGTCAAACTAAGACCAAAAACTAAAAAACCCAAACACCTACAAGAAAACTGATGTCTCTCCACTTTAGGAGACCTTTTGAGTCCAACATATGCTTATGCCATCACAGTGTAGTCTGGCCTGAGACAAGACAAAACAAAGCATTGCAGAGTACATGAAAGCAAATTAATTCACTGGGAAATTCCTTTGCATATCACTCATGGAAGGCAAAGAAAGTTATCTTCATTTTCATTCCTCTCCAAAATAATCACTTAGCCCTATTTCAGAAGATTGGGTCAAGTGGTCTCTGTAGGGGATGGAACCAATGGAAACATTTCCCAGTGTTTCCAGGCTTTCCAGACTTCCCTCTCTGACAGCTAAAATGTTTGGTTGGATTTTTTATTGGGGTTTTTTTTTTCTTTTTTTTCTTTTTTTTTTTTTCCCCAAGAAGAATAGCAGTAAAGGAGAGGAAAGGGAGTTTTCATATAAAAGGAGAACATAAACAGAGAGAACATTCCTTCAAAGAAAGCAAAGCAGAGAATAGGTAATTGATTTTTCTATCCACCCTTCAAATGAAAATGTTAGGAGCCCATAGACCAATCAAAAATAAATTAATGAAGCAATTCCTAAGGGCTTTAGTGAACTTTGGAGTTATACTGAACTTCTGGTGTTTCATGGACTGGTTGCTGTGGTGTGGGTTGGAGGGATCCAGTCCTGCCCACCTTATTCCAGAAATAAGACAAGCAGTTGATCACAGACCTGTAGAGTCATACCCTACTTGTCCCATGCAAAAAACTAGGTAGGCTTTTGTGGTGGTGACAGTTTTCTTCCTCTTTCCCCTTCACAATGATTGTGAACTGAAAAGCAGGTATACAAAGCAAGACAACAGTGTCGAGGCAGATAGAAAACAAGAGGTAGAACAAACTATGCTAGCTGGTGAAGTGATGGTGCTTGGGGAGACATGAAGCATTACTGAGAAGGAGTGTTTACAGGAAAAATCCCACAGCTTGTATTTGTATTACGTATTTATAAATTCCTGGAACTCAATTTTATATGATTTTTGATTAATGGCTGTACTGCAGTTCAGCTCCAAGCCTATTGAACTTACTGTACTGGAACTGAGCAAGACGTACACTGGCCAAGTATGAACACTACTGGACTGTGATTTAAAGGTGCTTCATTGCTCAAAGGCATTGCCGTGGAGGCTCTGCTTATTGTACATGTAGAGAACAAAGGTAGAGGAGGGTCTTTCAGAAGACTTCTTAAAATCAGAGTCAGATATAAGTTTGTCTCAAATATGTCCGTGGAGGAAGAGGTAAACGACAACAAAACATGTTCTGATTCCCATATCACTTTTACCATAAAGTGGGTGCAGCTCTTGTTGATGTACATATTCTCCTAATTATGTATCTATGTCACTTCAATCACAGTATCTTCCAAGAGCATGGCCAAATGTTTGATTTTCTTATGCTAGTGGTGTGCGCCAAGTGTTCCTACGCTGTGGTATTTGACATTAGTGCTGTTTCTCCCACACTTCAAAGAAGACATCTGTGGTTATGGCTGGCAAATGCCGACTTAATTGTTGATTATCATAATAATATAGTAAAAGCAGTCTCATTCTGTTGAAGTGGGAGTCACTTCACGAACTACAGTCCTTATGGCGATTACGATTTTTGAGGCAAAACTTCATGCCTGTAATCTCTTGGTGTGCCAACAGCAGTCAAATGAAGGCAACGTAAAAAAACCCAAAACTGGCTGAGAAATCTGAAGATTTGCCAATGTTGAGCAAAACTTTTATAGTCCCTTGTGTTGTGGTCTTCCCAGACAATGCAGTCTTTGGCTGTAAGACGGAATCACTTCAGAAGGTGTGCAAACTGTCTTTGATCCTAGAGCTGGTATGTGACAACAGAATCACAGGATATTTCACCCACACTCTTACCATCATTTCTTGTGCAAAATAAAACAGAACACTGTTAATTGTGGTTGATAATACAAATCTTGTACTCCATTTGAAAATGTAGGAATTTAGGCAACTAAATCTGATTCATACAACTTCTTTCTGAGTATAGCATAAAGATGAAGCTGCATGTGAGATATGGAAAGGTTCAGACCCTCTCTTGTTAAGAGAGTGGTCTCTTCTTCCATGCACTGTGTAGCAACAACAACGAAAAGCAGTCTACCCCCCTACACACAGGGTAAATCCTGGAAATCTGAATTTGCAGGTCAAAATAAATACTGAAGAATTGTTTCTAAGAAAGATTTTCTCCTTTAGTAGTTTGTGTTTTTAAAAGCATGAAATAGTTGCAATGATGCTGGCTTATTAAACAGCCCCAGTGCAAAAAAATGAAGAGATATAGAGTTACTGAAATTCATTTAATTACACATTTGTAACATAATGGGCTTGACATGAAGACAAGGTTTAGTCTGTTTTTAATGAAAATGTTACTAGTTGTTATGACTGCTTACATTTGGATGAATGTCCTTTATTGTTACGTATAAAAATTATACATAGGTAATTAGCATGATCTATTTATGGCAGAATTACACCTTTTGTTTTGTTTATACTGTTTTTTTCAGTACTCATCTTCAGTTAACTCCATTTTTACTTAGATCTTATTTCCTTTGAGCTTTGCAAGGCATACTGACTGTCTTCTCTTACTCAGGGTGTTATTTTGAAAGATAGCAGTTTGAAGTGACTTGTGTGTCCCTTTTTAAAGAAAACGTTCATCCGCGTTTGTTGAAGTCCTTGGTTTCCAGATGGTTCAAATATAAAGCAGCATTTTTCTTGCTGTGCCACAGTGTCTCTTGCTCTGGTGTGATGGTTTAGTCACGACTAGTGGCTGTCAAGCAAATGAGACTCCAATTTGTTATTTCAGAAGTCCCTGATGCAGGATTTAAGGGTGCAAAGGGGGTCAGCCACCAGTCAGACATTGCAGTAGACAGTCAAGCTCCAATAGGAGTGACAGACAGTCATGAAGTTGCCATTTTAATGAGTGAATACAGGAAAAAAATTACAGTCTGAGTATGTTAACTTTGGAGAAGTGGTGCTTTAAAGAGAAAAGGCAAAGACATCAAGACTGTGTTCATGTATCTATAGACCATCAAGATTTTAGATTCAGATACATTCCCAGGCTTCCGAGGTTTCAAAGTAGGAATGATGCAAGTGTGAGTGTATTTGAAAGTGCCAGAGGTTAAAGTTAAGCCTAAGGATTTGGATGAATGTGAGACGCAAAAGGCCTTTCACACTGGATAGTTAACTTATTCACAAACTGGTGATCTGCGCCATCTTGGATGTAGTCATGAATGGGAGTATCAAGGACCAAAGGGATGGAGGAGGCATGAGTGACCTCACTCTTCAGCTCCCAGAACTCATATCTCTTTGACATAGTACTTAGATGAATGATGTAAAGAGATGACAGCCCCCACTGTTTGGTGTAGCTGTGGGTACAGTGGATTTAGAGGGTAAAATCTGGTCTCCAGTACCTTGTCATTTTGTGTTACTGAAAATACAAAGGATTAGGGAATAACAGAGGGATTATGTGTTTTCAACCTGACTCATTAAGTAATTCTGTGTAAGTATTCCCAAAGGTTTCCCCTATCTTTCTCACAGCTTTATCTGTCCAATTCCATCTCACCAAAAGGAGACAGATGACTCCCACTGACTTCTTTTGGAGCTTGAGTGATCCTGAAATGTGCTGCATACAGCATATATAGCTATTTGCTCCAAAGCCCAAAAATAGCTAAAAGCGTTTTTAAAAAGTCCATGGATGCTCATTAACTGGAATTCTTTTTGCATAAATTGTATTCATTTTATGGTTCATGTTTCTGACTGTCAGATTATAGACCAATCACCAATAAAACAGGCATAAAAGATCAAAAAAAGCACAGGATCACAGTCTGTGATTATGTCACGTTTCCTGCACGAAAGGAGAACAAGGACAGTCTGCCTTCGGGACCAGTGAAACTATAACCACTTAAGATTGTTCATACTTGTATGTCCATTTTTTTAGGGTGATGCCTTCAGTAGGGTGATACCTTTTAGGGTGATAACTTTTACGGTAATACTAACATAGTGCTGTGACTAGAAGTCTCTTTTATGCTTTCTCATGTGAATTTAGTGTCAAAATTGGAGGAAAAGACTTTCTGAAACACATTGCAGTGATTCTACACACTAACCAAGAAACACATTTTGTTTTTGCAGAACAAAATTTTGAGCAGAAGGTAGTTCTCCACAAACTTCACGTGCTAAATCTTGTAGTGCTACGGTTTATCTGTGTAGGGAATATCATACCGGATTCTTATTTTTGCCAATTCCGGATTCCAGGAGAGCTGCGTCTTTGTCAGACAACACAGTAGCAGGACTTGTCCAGATGGTAGATGCAGAGCATAGAGGCAGAGCACTCATCTTGTGAATACTCCTCCACTATCTATACTGTTTACAAATGTTGAGCCCTTTTTCAAAGGCCATCAAAGGATGGGGGCTCTAAAGTTATTGTCACTTCCCAGACTGTTACAGAGCTCTTCAGTAATCCATTCTGAGATTTGCAAAGACACCAAAACACTTCTGGCAATGAAAGAGTGAGCACCTTCAGAAAAGTTTAAAAATCCTACCAAGGATGCTGGGTTTTCATCTTTTTTTTTTTTTTTTTTTTCCAGAGGTGGTGACTCACTGGAAGGAGCAACCACATTTGTGTTCTTTCTTGAACTCACATTTTGGCCATGTCATCATTATGAGGTTTCACTATGTGTAGGAGGTGCAGATCCACAAGATCTTCACTGATGTTATTATGATCACCATAAACATTTTCTTTTTGATAATAAAAAAAGAATCAATACACATTGTTTCTGGTGCTTACACAAGGTCATGTAAACACCTACTGAGAATTAAGATAGTGACGTTTTGATTTAGCTGAATTGATTCTACATGGCCTTATGTAAAACCAAATAAGGATCCGCGATCAAAAAGTAGTGTCTGGATAACTTTTATTAGCACAATCAGTGTTATGGTTTACATAAACAAGCCCAAATACGTGATCTATCATACCATAAGCAAAACCCACTGTCAGCATCCCTCTGGAGATGAGGGCTGAGTGGGTCCACACCTTTACCAAGCACTTACTACAGACCACTTGATCACTGTCTACATCAATCATGAGTTTACCAGGTCTGTGTCTGGCAATAGCATTTACTGCTCTATTCACGTAAACCATTATTACAGATATTCTGCAGCTAAGAAAAGAGTGGCAAGCAATAACCTAGCTTTTCTTAGGTTTTATTTTTAGTTTTTGTGACACAGATGAGTGAAATGTGCAGCTGAAACAAATATCTAAATATATTTTTGCCCATACATGAAGAAATCCAGGGAGCCTCGGGTACAAGAGCTGTCTTTATCTTCCACAGCAGCTCCCACAAGAAAATCTGTTTTTACAGTGTACTCAACAGTATCATTGAGACAAATTTAATTAGTACTATAATTCTTATTTCACAGGTTGAAAAATAGCTTTAGAAAGCTGCATTATTTATTATTATTTATTTCAGAACCACTAAATGCACTCTAGTTAGTCAAGGTCAAAACTACAACAAAGGTGAAACAAACAAACAAAAATTCAACTGTGCTACTAAGAGTCAGCTTCAGCAAATACATCTCAGACTAAAACTAATATGTTTTGTCTTTACTAGTATAACACTGTGGCAGCTACGTGTTCATCAGCAATGCTACAGTAAAAAACTGAAGATAATTTTAGCAGCGTAAACAAGTTCTTAATGTCTTTCCCAAACTTATAAAGGCAATTCCCAGAGGAGTTAGGAACTGAACACAGGTTAGTGACCTTAACCATCGTACACTCCTTTCTAACTAGCTGGACACTGAGAAGAAATCCTGCAAAATTTCTGGGAACTGTCAGCTTTTAGTTGGTCTCAGCAGTACTTGAAGTCATGAGCATTCAGAATGCCACAAATACAGTCTGCATGATGCCGAAGCCTAGTTCTGATAAGACCGTAGATGTTTGGAAGGTTTTTTTTTTTTTAATTGTATGAAAAGCCAGATTTTAAATTTTCATTAGTCACTAAGGTGTGGTAGATTTTTAATTACTATCGCTATTGCAATAACATCTGGAGGCCTTTGTCAAGATCTGGCCTCCCTGCCCCAAGACTGTGTAAGACGCAACTTTTCTGAGTTCCAGGGAATGAGACCCTGCAGACTTCATCACGTAAGGGGAGAGGAAGTGGGGACATGCTTCTGGCATCTGGGGCTGGCAGGCAACCAAGATGCTCTGGAATTGTCCGATGGGCATATGTCCAGTCAGGAGAAGGGCCATAGCACGAGGCTGCAGCTGAAAATAAAATCTTCTTATAATGTAACAACAATGCAACCCCATGAGGTAAAATAGTAAGCTGCTATGCAGGCACATGAAGTTTCTCCTGCTCAGTGACCTCAGTTAATCCAGGAGAATGGCCACAACAGTGATAAAGACAGGAGGTTTGGCCTTCCCTGCTCTGGAGTGATAGGACCCTCACGCTTAACACTCAAGATCTGATAGACCTCACGTACAGGCATGAAGTATGCTGTCAGTCTCCATCCCACAAAGTTCAGGAGTCAACAGGAAAGATTTAACACACAACTTAAGAAAACAAGGTAGGGGAGCAGAAAGGCTGACAAGAGAAGGGGGTATATTTATATATGTAGCTGGACACTCAATTCACAAACATGCCCTCAGGCAGTCCATACCAGCAAACACAGCAGTAATCTGCACTTGTAAATATGTATTTTTGCTTACTCATATTGTAGCAGTGATGACAGCTGGGAGAAGAGCAAAGATGGGTAGAAGGAGGAGATTTTTTTTAAGATTTCTCGTGAAGAAATAAATTTGTCAATCCCAGAACTGGTGAAAAAATGCACTGGCATCAAACCATGAAACAGTTCCTGCATGACACATACTGACAATCGAGGTTTGTTGGTTTTTTTTCACTGAGTGATATCCTTTCACAAAGCATTGGGAAATTTTCAGTTAAGGGACAGATCCTCACAGTGCTGCAAACCAGAGTTACGATGCTAGTCAGTGAGGCTACACTACAGAAGTTCTGGCCACCTAGGCAAAATCCAGATGCCTGTATAGTCAGACAAAAAGGTCTGCCAAGGTTTTTAAATACTTGTCCCTCACACCCATTGGACAATATTGTTAGTTCTTATGATCCCACTGTAGTGATAATATCCTTCAGGTCATTGACTTGCCAGTACCTAGCAATAACAACCACAATATACATCCTGATCTTCCCAAATTCCTGAGAAGGTTTTGAGTCAAAAAAATCCAAACAATTAAATTCAAAACGTGTGGACGGAAAGCCTATTCATTGCAAACAATTACAAAATTTGTGTTTCTAAACATATTTTTGTTTGCTTATTTCTTTTAAAGTTCAAGTCAAGCACTCTGTTTTGATCTGTTGAACCCAAAATATTTTCAGATGGTCAGCTTGTAAACTCTTTGACTTTGACTCATGTTTTTCCTTGCCAAATTCATGACTTTTAACTCTTTGAGACTCCCTCAGCTTTTGGGATTCCTCTTCCCAATTTTAAACAGTACTTCAAACTCCATTTCATTTTGTCTTTCTAACTGAAACATGCTCTAGCGATTTAAAGCATTTTTGATCATTTGCAATCCAAACATTTAGCTTTAAAAAGAAGTTAACACTTTATTTATTTGTTCTATGTGTTTAATCTTGTTTCCTTCTCTATGTACAATTCTATCCAAGATAGTTTCCTACACTCTGCTTGTCAACATACTAAGTGACTGCACTTTGATTTGGTGGGATTTTTTAAAATATTTTTGTATTTCAAATGCGTATTCTACTCTTCTTTATGTTAAAGAAGACTGGTCAGTGAAATAAGCTTTTTTTTTCCTCTAGGCTTACACAGGCTGTCAGTGTCCTGCAGTCTACACAGAAAAGTTAGCATTGCAGTAGACATTTCTGCTCAGTGTGACGAGATAATTGCTCAGCCCTTCGTGAAGGGCTTTGAACTAAATGTCCTATAGAAAGAAATCAAGATAACAATAAAGAACAGAAAAACCCAAGAACCAATTTATGCAGGTTCTGATTCTTGCAAAATTCAAGCAGGAATGAAAGTGCTAAACCAAAACACAGGGTCTCTGTACCGTGACATAGTGAGTTCGAAACCGAGATCCTGATACAAACTTTGGTTTCTTGATCTCTATTTATGCCAAGGAGTCAATTTGCACTCAAATGCAAGACACATACTATTCCTGCACACTAGTGCTGCGTCTGAAATCATGTTTGAGGGGATATCAGACTGCTGTTCTCTCAATACCAGAAAAAATCCAATACATGTAACTAAGATTCTGATACTAATTTCTTCTGTACACCTTAAATAACACCATATCAGGTTTGAAGAGCTCTGAGGGACTGTATATCAGCTCAAGAACTGGAGTAGAGGCATAATATTCAATTATTCCCTGCTAATTTGCTTAAATCTCTGCATTCACAGCCTGGCCTTCTTTGCCCACCTGAGCTAAAGTTTTTTCAGGAACTCTCTGGAGCTTAGCAACATGAGAAGACAGCCCTGTGTTTTGCAGCTACTATCTCGCCCTCCAAAAGCCATTCTGCACAGATGACAGAAAGAAATGTTTTATAGTGTTGCTCAGGATTGTTGGTGGAGAAGACATCAAGAGGAACTGGGGTCATGGAAGAGAGAATGAAATATGAATTGTGAGCTAGAGAGAGACCCAGAGAGACTCAGAGGCTACAACAATTATAATGGGACAAATACTAGAAGTGTTTCTCCATGTCTTAGCAACCCATAGCCCAACTTAAGAAATCTTCCGCAATCTCTGTAATACATGAGGCTTATGTAGTGATACAGTCTGTGTGTCTGCTCATAAGTCCCTCCTAATAAGTTTTGAACGTGGCCATTGATGAGAGCGTATTTTAAGGTGTCTGGCTTTTACAAAGGTAATGGAAACGGATGGCCATAAATAAAAGACAGGAGCACTGTGTTAGTCCTTCCACTGGGGGAAGTCCAGCCAAGAGAGAAAAACTTGGAGACTTTGATACCAGACAATCCACGCACCATAAAATGTTAAGAACATCCCAACTGCTGCAGGAGTTTCAGTTTCACTTTGACTTTTAAGGAGACCAAAGCATCCAACCACAAGATGCTAAGCTACAGTAACACAAACTTCATTATTGATACTGCTCAAGGAATTGTTCCACTGCAGACTAGTTTTAGCCATCGAGAGCTCAATGTGCAATATCTCAGCAGATCCAAACCCAGAAGCTGCTCTGGCTTCTACTCTACATCGTTTCATTTCAGCCCAGCTCTGACACACCACAGGCCTCCTGCAGGCCTCAGGCAAGTCAGCTCACCTCTTTGTCAGACAATTTTTCACCTGCAAAACAGGAATAATTGGAGCACAGTTCAGCTTCATGGGAATACTATGAAAGTAAATACTATGAAGACACCAAATCACAAGTTTTATAAAGTTGAGGAGAACAGAAGGGGTTGTCTAGAGCCACAATTCTGCCAGTTGCCTTTGCCAGCAAAGCTCTCTCATGGGATGACAGCACATAAGAAAATGGATTTAGCTACCAGCAGATCCATGCCCTCTCCCAAGCATTAGCTGTCCAACACCAGGACTTTGCAGCAGCACGTCTGTGTCACTGCTGTACAGGCAGAGCTAGTCTGACAGAGATTTTTATTAAAAAATAAAAGGAGGGTGGAAACTAGTGCAGATCCGGCCTGGGCCTACAGGTGAATGATGTATCTACCTCCCACAAGCAAAGCAGGCTAAAGGGGTAAAAATCCAGGACGGACTCAGAGAGTCTTCTGCCCATATGGTTGTGTTGAAGGCAAGAAGAAGTAGTGCAGTCCCTGACTGATCCGGCTATAAAACAATGGCTCTTTGAGACAGGCTTGGTCAAAATTTCATAGCTGAACTGGTACAAATTTTCTATATAGTCCATTTTAAAACCATTTCTTTGCCTTTTTTTTTCCCACCAGTAGAACAAGCACAAGCTAAACTGATAACAAGCAGATTAACCCACTGAAAAGACATTGTGTCAGGATTATAGATTTGAATATCTGAAGAATGTGAATATTGGGAGAACAAAATCAGAAAGTGAGAGGGCCCCTCTTTTGTCACTTGTATTAGGTTTCCACAAGCTTGATTATATCAGCTGCATTGGAGTTTCCCCCAGCGTAAATTAGTGTTAGAGAAAGAGGCGAGGCACAAGGAATATCAAGAGTCCACAGTGAGTATTTTTGAATTAGCTAGTGAACGGAACAGTCTTGACAATTTTTAAGTGCATACGTTTCTTTTATACAAGACTGAAGGCATAAAGAAAATAATGCTTGTGAAGATGCTAAATGCAACTGATTCCATGAAAAAAGTATCAAAGGAAGTATTTGCCCAGGAAGAAATTTATGTTGTATGCATTGCATAGAAAAATACTTGGGAAGCCACTCTTAACAAAGAAAAAAAATTAAATCCTCTTTGGTATCTATTCCAGAGAATAGAAACCAAGAAAAAAGGAGATTCTATATTGCATTACTTTAAAAATCCACTTGAATGAAAGCAAGTAGCAAAATAATGAACTGAGTCAGAGAGCACTATTCAATTAGACCTAGAATTTAAGGAAGTTTATAATAGCAACACTTAGAAAGAAAGACTTGGTTGGGCTTATTGTTATGGAAGGGCGAAAAAAATTGTGGTGAGTTAAATGACATTTATAAAATAGGAAGGTCTGATCAAACTGACCCAGATTAGTCCTCCACAGCAGTAAGACCTTAAAATTAGGTCACGGGGATGAAAGGAGAATTTAGTCTAAACTATTTCATATAAAGGCTATGTGACATATGGAACATGTTACCCTAAAGAGTAACTAAAGCAAGGAGCCTGAGTGTTTTCAAGAAATAAAGCAATAGGGAACTGCATAAGGAAATTTCCAACCATGGAAACTTCAAAAGAAATACAATTCCTATTTATTTATGTATTTATTTAGGGAAGTCAACCTTTATCTGAATGCTGAAGGGAAATTATGATAAGCATTATTTCTTCTTCTTTCCTCCTTCTGATCTGAGGTGTTTGTGGGATTCATTTTGTTTTGTTTTCATTAGAAGGGCTGCAATTTTGCCTTCCTAGAACACAAAGGACAAGAGATAATAAAACGTTAATGGCTATATACTTTCCTTCAATATGCAGTGGTTTAAAATCTTCATTCTTTGTATTCTCTTTTGCTTTCATTAAGAGTTTTACGAACACTTTTTTAGTACTAAATGGACATTTTACTTCTTTTTGCATATCTGGAAAAACTTCATGTCCTGAAGATGTTCTCATGGCATAGTCTGTCTAGAATTAGACACCAGCAAGCAGTTGTCAGAACCATCCATGGGATAATTTGTGATAGTAATGCTGGTCTTATGCTTCTGTGCTTGAGGTCCTTGAACAAGTTCTTACTCATCCTCCCTGCTAGGTATCTCAGATACTGTCTCCTGCATTACATATTGGGACAAAGAGGTACAGTGCTTTTTGATTACTGTATACTGAGCGCCAACTTGTAGCGTAAATGTTTTAAGACTGATGCAAGGACGAAACTAAGTAGAAAAAGAGAAAAGCTGAAAACGGTCCAAAATTGTAAACTCTCATCTGAATCTTTTCAGCCCGTAGGAGAAACCAGACTTCAGTTGCTGCCTCCAAATGGTTAATTTACAGTGGTGCAGATTTACCTACCTAACACAAAGCATACCTTTGAGACTACTCAACACAGATAGGCAGGATGGATATTTGCCTTCAGCATGCACACTGGAAAGGATTTGAAGTTAACCCTCAATGATGCAAGGGGTTTAAATCCCTTAATGTGACTGTAGGGGTTGGGAACTGAAATTGAAGGAAAGTATTGAAAATTAATCCAGAACTTTAATTTCAAATTTTGAACCTAAGACCTTACTGTACTATGAAAATTTCTCTTCAGTAAGAAACAAATAAAGTTGAGAGACCATTGGCTTTATATTGTGAATAAAGCTTTCTTTTCTGCTACCAAAAATTGCAGGTTAGGAAGAAGGCAGTGAAATTCTGTGGAATTATACTAGCATTTTAAGGTATTTCTTTCATTACAGTGTAGACAGACTTTCTTGTAGTAATGTTATTTTCTTTCTTTGATATAGATGTATGCCACCTGAACCAGCAATACAGATGACTCCAAGTTTCAGAGCATAGACTCTTATTTTTCCCAAATTTAAGGGAAAAGAAAGAATTTTGAGAAATTATGATTTTAGTTTCATGTTGTTCGTAGAACATAAAAAAGAGGACAAGAAGATAGTTTGGTTTTACCACCTTGTTGTTCAGATATTTCCATATGCTTCCTTCCTTTATTTTTGTAAGAAATCTGACATGGAAAGATCTTCCAAAGACAAAGTCATATTTCCTTCAAAATTGTACCAAGGTAAATCTGAAGTAGCACCACTCAAGTCAACAGAGCTATTTTAAGTCTAAACAAGCAACTTAATCACAAGACACAGCATTGTTTCTTTAATTCCTCCAATTTATTTGGAACCTTGTTGATTGTGAGCATTAACACCTGACCAATTCCCTACTGTATTTCTTCATAACAGCTTACCATTACTGACATTAGCTTAATAGAAAACTGAGCCAGCTCAGACACTATGCCAGATATGACCTCAGTTGCATGTAACTCAGTCTATAGTCGCCTGCTCTCTGCGTGACCAAAAGCAGAGTTTGGCCTCAAGCTTTAATTTTTAAGAGTTGCATATATAGAATTCTCTCCAAGTATAATAACATTTAATAATCTAAAAAGGGAATAAATGTTCTTTGCAATTTTCTTTCATTTCTAGCAGTCCCAAAATATGTTTTACCTTTTCTAAATAACTCTAGCACAGTATTTGCTTTGTAAATCCGACCTCTGCACATGCACTTGAGTCCCATAGTCCAGATGATCTGAATCCCCCAGTTTTGACCTGACAGGTCATCTTCTGCTTTCCACTCACCTATAGCTTAATCGAAGCTATACTGAAAGTTTGAAATCACAAACTGCACCCCCATATCTATCCTAACAAGAAAGAGGCCTTCATGACATGATCAAGGAAGATATTTCTGAGGCTCGATGTGCTTTCAGCCTAGAGTTGTAGGTTTAGGGTGAGATGATGGGAGCATGGGACAGAAGAGAGGTATGTGTGCACTTTTGGCTTTTTCTCGGAGGGCACCAGAGGTATTTCCAGAGTGTGTGTAAGCTTCCTATCAATGCCAGCCACAGGAGAAGTTGCCTTCCATTGGAAAATCCCTTTACTCCTGCTTGTAGCTCAGCAAAGCTCTTTGTGTTTCCATTGCCAGAAAGGCCTGAGAACTTATTATCCCCTTTATATCAAGTTATCCCAAGATGTTGACTGACCTCTCGCCTTCAGTAAAGAGTTTCCCCATATGTTTGCCTCCCAAAAGTTCCTAAGGATGTGATTGCTTTGTTTTGTTTTTGCAGTGGGCTCCCTTCCATATTTTCTAGTAACAGACTGAGATCAGGTTAGAAAGATGATGGTCTTTCACAGGTCTCAGTGAACATGCTCCCCATTTTCTAGCACTGGTAATATCCCGTGACATTTTAACATGGGCTTTTAACTTGGATTCTGCACAGAATACATTTGTTAGGTTAAACTTACCACACATCGCCAGGCCCAGTACCTAGTCTGACAGGACTGTAAGAGGGAAGGAGGAGTGTCCCTCCCTCTCCCCCGGCTTTGCTCTCATGACTGTTCAAGTTCAGCTTGTTCAATGAAACTCTGCCTGAAGCAAGGAGAGCAGGGGCTGCTCACCCAATACTCCCTGCTGAGAGGAAGTGGGTGGAGAGGGGGTGTTAAGATGACAGAATTGCAGGGAGCCCAAGCTTCACCCCATCCCTCTTATGCTAGCCAAAGTAGCTGGCTGGGAGCATGGGAGAGTAAACTGCTCCACAAACAAAAAAAAAAAAAAGAAAAAGAAAAAAAGATGAAGCAATTGACTCTTGTAGCAGAGCAAAGGGAGTGCGAATGGTGGTGGAGGGAAGATAGGGAGGAACTGTGACTCTGACTCACAATATATTCTGTACTCTGTTCCTGGGGAGATGCAGCTGTGCATCTCCCCATGTATAGGCTATACTGTAAAGTTACACCGTTGTCCAAAGTAAGCATCCCTAATTCTCCCATTTCCTGAAACACAACAGCATTTGGCTCCTTTTTAATCAGGGATTTCTACTGTGCAAATTGAAATCTAGGACCAGGATTTTCGTACGTGCAGAATTAAAAACCCCTCTCTCGATTGTTTTGTTGGTTCCTGGGGAAAACTACTGAACTGTTACAGCCGATTTACATTGGACTACTCCTTTTTTAAGGCTGATTCCAAGTTATTCTTAATCCCTCAAGGCACCTGAGATCTTTTACATAAGTCAGCCATGGACACCTTTGGCAATGTTTTCCACATCCTTTTCTCTCCCTCTTCTTGCTTTCCAGTTACTTCCGAGTTCACTAGAGTAAGGACTATTTCCCTTTTCTACCTCTTCAATAGGAAGAAATATGGCATGGAAGTACTTCTGATTTTGGCCAGCTGACTCAATGGACTTTGGTTGGGGCCAGAAGAGTGTTGGGAAGAACCTGAAGGAAGAGACTGGTCCAGTGGGTAGAACCAACCACAGCCTAGACCTCACAAGTGGAAGGTCTAAATGCTCATTCTCCCATTTTCTTCTCACAGGACCTTGGGCTCGCATAACCTTGCAAAAGTCACATAATCTGTCTGGGCTTTAGTTTCTAAACTGTAATCAATGGTAAAAACACTTGATCACCAAAGCTATTCTTAATTACGGAACAAATCTTCATGCTGCAGCATTACCATGCCCGCAGCAAGGCTGCCAGCAGCCTTCTCTTACTCTCCGTTAGCTCTCATGCACTCATATCATTCACTCTTGCAGTGAGAGTAGTGTGTTCAAGGGTTATTTCTTGCCTCTAACAGCAATCAACATCTGATCCCTTACAAAAGGAGTAAACTCCTGCAGCAGCATCTCCACAGCTCATATCTAACCTGCAAGTTATTTATCCGATGATGTAACTAACCTTTGTCATGATATGATGACAGTAGGATTCTTTCATGAAATCTGTAAAGTGTGCATACGACAAGAGGTGAACAAAAATCTGTTAAAAAAATTTACTGTTTCTATTCCTTGTTTCCCTACACCAAGAGTTAATTCCTGCCATTCTACAGATACAATTTTTCATAACCAAGACTTCTTCAGTAAGAAGAAATTTTCTAAAAAGTCATCCTAGTTATTGACTGTATAAGGAGAGGCAAGGCCAGCTGCTATACATCTCATTTGTTCTCTTCCCATGCCCAGTTTAAAACCTTGATTGTCTATCAAATATCTGGAGATCACATGCCTGGCAAGAAACAGCATGTGTTAAAGTACTCCCAGTTCTAAAATTCTTCTTTCAAAGATTTTTGGCAAGGAAGAAGAGGGAGGCATTTTGTATCAAAACCAAAATGGCATCTGGATCGAAAGATAAGAAAAAGCACCATGGTTTCCAAAAACCAAGGCAGCTTTGAGATGAGTTTTGGACCTGGCAGAGGTTCAGTGCCTGCATTAGTGCAATAGGAAAACACAGAGCTCATGCTTTAACTTTGGAAGGGAAGCTCAATTCTGCAGATTGGCAGATGCTTTGGACGCAGTTTAGCAGTGTGTTCTACCATGAGCTTAACCTGCGAGCAATCTACTTCTCAGTCTGATTAAAAATCAGACACTGCTAGACAGGGACCAAAATAATCCTTGCGCATTAACCCCTAAATATAGTCAAACTCACAGCAAAGTGTTAACTGAGAGTTAAAATCGGAAAACTGTGTCTCAAGGAGAACTGCATACAGGAAATTTTATCCACGTGAACATTGATGAACTAGGAGACTGACAAGCGAAGTTCCACTTCAGGCAAATTTTTACAAGGAAAAAATGTGGAGTAGCTAGATTTACAGGAACTGCCTTTACCCTCAGGACAGCCCTACATGTAAATAATTTGCTATAAAATAATGCCAATTAGTAGAATGACTTTTTTCTTTGCATGAACAACGGGTTTTATAAAAATTCAGATGCAATCGGGAAAAGTGCGAGCCTTTCGTGGGCACACATTGTATTTGTGAGCTCTTGTCCATAAGAATGATTCAGGGGTCTCGCAGTGCAGCTGGGAGCAGTGCTAGGAGAGCATCATGGTTTCACGGTGTGAAACAGCAAGGCTGTTGGGAGAGAAGATCTCCCATATTAGGCCAGCTTATTTAGCTTGTCAGAATAGACAAGCTTTTAGGCATACAAGCTCTTTTTAATCTAAAGGCCTACATTTTTTTGCAAAAAAGCAAGTTTCTAACCTTACATCTCCCCAAAAAACACTTACCTGTATTGTATCAGAAATACGAGACTCCTTTTCTCTGAGAATGTATTTAAATAATACATTTGAAATTTAAAAATACAATTTTAAGCTGGTTGTGAGCAAGCAACCATGTACAAAGACCATGAAAAAGGTATTAATTATAAACTGCAATGCTAACTCACTATGGTCCTGGTGCCAACGACTCAGTTACAAAAGGAGTAAACTCCCTTAAAATAAGGATCACGCGTCAACTGTCTCTAGACAGAGTGTCATTCCCCTGCACCCCTTACTGTGCAAAAGCTCTGTCCAATTCAAGCTGAATTCACTGAGGTTCCATTGGTGGTTTTAAAGTATTTTGGATCAGGCCTGGGCTCCTATTCTTGGAAGTCTGAATAAGATACTTCCCACCTTCAAGTCTAACAGGACTTTTCTATTTAGAGGTTCGTGAACCTTTGAGGAACAGGGAGAAACCATTCAGAGAGCCTATTTTGATTCACAAATCGGCCATGGATATAATTCTGTACAGCTTTAAAGAAACCCAGAGTCATGGACTTTTGCAAAGCAAACACAGGTGCAATTTTGGATGACACGAAAGGGGGCTTCCCCACCACCTCTTACGCCATGGCTTGCTATAGTCCAGTCCCATGCAAGCACACCCAGAGTGGCAGTGCGTTGTGTGTGGAGGTGCAGCAAGTCTCCTGCCCAGTGCTTGGGAGAAACTCTCAAGCAACAGTGATGATCCTTCTGTTTGCTTGCTTGATTTCACTGTTTTCCTTACTTCATAAAAGAAAAAAGAAACTGGAAGATTTTAAAAAAGATGGAAGAGGAAGTTTTAAGTTTCTAAAAAAAAAACAAAATAGAAACCCTTTTGTTTTCAATGTAAAATACAGCAAAATAATGATCTGAAAATTCACAGTTTGAAATAGTTTTCCTTGTAAGCTGTCTAATATCAGAAACACTAAAAAATTTGCATTTGAAAAATATCTCCATTTTTTATGTGAATTTTTTTTCCTACAAAATGAGTTGTCTATTGAGAATATAAATGTAAAAACACATCAGAACATCCTATATCTAGAGATCCTACAGAATCTCTAGAGGGCTGCTCTTTCATAGCCTAGCAGGAGAGGGACAAAATTATAGCAATCTGAGAGACGCTTTACTTTCTCCCCTTGCTACCAAGTTAGACAAAACCCACCTCTTGCATTCAAAAAGAGAACAAGAAGAGCAATCTGTTATAAATATGGACCACTTCACTGTAACCCTTTCCATGGCTTCCCCTTGTTCTTTCCAGAAGGATACACCAAATACGCCACGGATATATTCAGAGGCCAGGCTTGAACCCCCCAGAACTGTGGGGAGGTGAAAGAAGTGAATTTCATCTGGAAGACTTTAATTATGGAGAGCTTAAGCCCTCAAAGCATCTGTCTGACAAGGAACTCCAACTATTGCCTGACTTTAATACAAAATAATTAATCAGCTCTGGTTGAGCCAAAGTAGGTCCAGGTTGACTTGAAAGGTTAATGGATCTTCAAACTGTTTTAAAAAAAAGACTTAGATGGAGTTTCAGTGCTGCAAAGAAACACGAAACCAGGCTGCTTTGGTGTGGCTTTGGGCTTGTTACAAACATCTTGCAGAGTTTGAAAACTGCTTTTGATGATTAGCCTAACTTCCATTTCCTTAGTTTAATCCCATTTTTCCTGATTGCACTTCTTTGCCCCACCCTCAAGTGAATGCTCTCTTTCACCGATGCTTACACTTTCCAGATCTTTGCACCGGGTTTTCTGTCATGCCCTTTCTGTCAGCTCATAGCAAAGGCTTGCACATTCAAGGCAATTTCCTCAAAGGTCAGTTATACAACCCTTCTAGTAATTTTTGCTGCTCTTTTGTAATTTTCTTTTCACATGACAATGCCTTCCAACTTTCAAGCAGCTTTCGTGATTTTTCTGCTGTACTGCAAAAAGCTGCAATTCCTTCCTAGCTCTGCAATGCAATTCCTTGGTATTTGAATTTATTAAATACCGTGTCTTTCCAAAGTTTTAGAGCATTCCTGGGTCTATTCAGGTATTGCTCCTTTCTAAATTTTTTTTCCCCTCTGTATATCATTGCTCAATACCACTATTCCCCCAGCACGCTAGCTTGTAATTTCTACGTTGACTTTCATTTTGTAATTTTCTGCCACTATTTTATGTCTCCATCTCCCCAGCAGAGATTGTATTTCTCTTTGCTCACTGCTGTAGGTATATCCTCCAAATTCAGCTGCAAATTTGACTTGCTCACTGCTTGGTCCTGCCACTATTTATAAACAGTAATGAAAATATTCACTAACACACAAACAGTTTATCAGCCGAAATTATGCACTACAATGATTTAGTTCTGGTGCTTTCTAATCTTCTGTTTGTAAATATTTTCTCTCTCTCTCTCAAGAAAAAAAAAAAAGGCAAGTGCAAAGCTCTGGGCAAATCTGTTTTTGTAAAATTAGCACAGGTCTAGTCAAGTCATTGGAATTTATTGATTTACCTAAGGATATGACCTTTATATTTCTTGCTATTTTGGACAGTTTTCAAAGCTACAGCGTGAATAATATGTAGAAATACTTCAGCTTTGGGAGAGATTGTTTACCCAGCTATGGAGTAAGTCTTTGTCATGACTAAGATGTGTCTGACTGCTCATCTCAGATGGCATTGCTTTTATTTCCTTGCATTTCGTGCTTGCCATTGATCAAACTTCCATACACCATTAGAGGTGGAGATTCCTAACACACCCAGTGCAACATGAAAACCCAAACTTGCAGCAGAATACCTGTATGACCTTGCAAACATGATCTGACTTCTGCGTATTCCGTTTTCTGCTCTTTAAAATGAGAACAATGGCAGCCCTCCTACTTTTTTAGTATTAACCAAGACAGGCACTTATGGAGTGCTCAGATATCAGTGATGTGAGAATGGTAAAAGAAAACGGAAGACGATTTACACTAAGAACATTTACAAAAATATATTTCTTAAGATACCCTGTTACTCTCAAAACAGAGAGACGTCTGCCACACAGCATGCAGAGCATCATACTGCAATGCTCCTGTGCCTTGTGTGGAGAGAGGAAATCTTTGCTTTTGCTTCCTTAGTTTTTTCTTTCTTAGTTGCCCTTGTTTCTTAGGGCAACAACAGCCAACACTTTGAGGGAGAAAGCAAAGGATGTCAGGGTATATATCTAGGATAATAAAACCCCAGCACCATTCCAGAGAGTCCCTTACTTTGCAGAGGTAGAAAGTAATAAACAGAGATTTTGACTTGGCTGAACTCTTCCAACAAATCAGAGAAATCAGGATCCAGCATCCCAAACCTTTGTTCTGACCTTCTTAATGTGCGTATTAATGAATCAACTGGTTAATGCAGAATTATATAATGGAAATCAGGGCAGAGGTAGACAGGTGTAAATATCATGTCACAAAAAATGACAGTGAGAAAAGGAATTAAAATGGGAAAAGGCCTAGCTGTGACTGAGAAAAGCATTGCCTACTCTGCAGTTGATTATAGTCCCAGGGACGTAGCTAGTATGGTTGATATTGTACCGGACATTATTAATAGTCAAGTCCCTCAATGGGATTGCTAGAGGATGCTGGGGAGTGTCAAATGCCTCCAGGGGGGTCTTGAGTGCCCTGAACTCCAGACAAAGTCAACGGCGGGAGAGGAAGGTGCAGGGCCAAAACCTAACAGAATGAACTTTGCACAAGGTGTGAGAAGCAGCTGCTGTTCCAAGTAGTGAGGTAAGCACCAAGGAACTGCTCCTGACCTTTCTCTTGGAAATGGGCAGGTTTGTGCAAGGTGATCACATCTTGATCTCCAAAAAGATATATTTTTGAGAAGATCAAATGTAGACACACATGCCGTTACAATCAGCTGTGTCTGAAATGAGCCGATACTGCCATGGTTCCACACAGCACATTTAACTGTCCAGAAAACTTATCGCTCCTCACAGCAGATGTATTATCACAAAGATGTCCCTCAGAAAGATGTCACCAGTTAGGAAAATTTTCCTCAATGACTAGTAGAGTTGTGGTCACAATGGTAATCATAAATTGTATTGTAGATTAGTTCGAAGCACAGATGAGTTTTTCATACTAGAGTGAACAGCTGTCTTGTTGTGCTTTGCTCAGCCAGCCATTTAAAGAGGAAAAGGAAATGTCAGTGACTCAGTAGGCTGAACTCCATTTCCATAAGAGATTAAGTTTATACTATTCACTGGATTCTACTGGGGCTTAGTGCTCAGATGTGTCTTCTCTTTTGTAAATGGCCTTGACTAATTCATGATTAAAAGCAACTGACCTGCTGCAGAGATTAAGAAACTTCAGTGGCCTCATCCTCAGATACAGCGTGTAGCTGCACCCCCAGCCCATCTGCAAGAGGAATGCATTAGTTTCCAGTTCCTTCAGTCTGACTTACAGTTTGGTTGGCCCTGAGGATGGGAGGGTTAATGCCTAAAAGCTGACCTAACTCAGTCCCACTTGATTTTGTCTTCAAATTCTTCAACATCTTGGCGGGTCTGGCTTTATCTTCAATCCGTACATGTTGAAATTTTCATATCTTGAGAAGTGGAAATGTGCAGGAGGGTCATAGCATTTCTCGGGGCATTCAGGACTCCGCAGCAATCTTCCTTAATAAATCTTTCTACAGGCACATATTGTACAAATAGTTGATTACTATTCTGAAATACAGTGCAAATTTTCATATGCAATTATTTCATACTTCCATCTTTATGAATATTCAGAATGAAGTGATATTTTCCTTGTTCTGTACCTTTTCACTGTCCCACTTAGCACAGAGGAGAAGTGCTGCATTTCTTCTCAACATAGTTAGATGAGGGAATTAACAGGGCGTTCTGCTACTTGTTTCTTTCTGTGAGTTTGTGAAAATAGTGCTTAGCAAGCAATGAGAATAATTACACTGTCATCTTTGGCAAAAGCCTGAATAAACTGTCAGCCACCACAAATGATCATTAGTTGCTCAGTCTGAAGAACAAAAGCTGCTTTTAAATTTTTCAGAAAGTGCCAAATACTTCAAGCTGACTTACATAAATCATGTTAAGTAATACAATGTTGAATGTAAAATTCACCAGTCACTCTTCCTTCTGTTCCAGTTCCTCTCAGCAATGTCTTAAAAGTAAATACTTAGGCAGTATCTCACAGTAGTAGGATTTCATCATTTTCACAGAACATATTAAATGGCATTTTGCTCTTCAACTGTGTAGACTGTTCACCAACTGATCAAAATAAAGCAATACAGATTCTTTTTCAAAATCACCACAAATATAACAAAACTGAACAAAGCTTTCCAACACTGTGTAAAGTATTGAGTCTGAAAAGAGCAGAAAGTGATTTGCCAGTGTCTATTGGGGATTTAATTTATTGAGGAAAGTAATAGGTAAGCTTATTTACTTCTCCTAAATTTAGGCTTTCCCTGAGATACTTAAACTAGACAGCATTAATATCCTGCTAATGCCTCAGTGATAGGCGGGAATACAAACCATTAAAATAGAGTAAAACTAAGCTACAGTTGAAAGATCAAACAACTTTGCAGTGCATGAGCTTTTCTTTTCTATGGTGTTTGCTTTTACCCACCCTGCCACAAATGTCAGTGATCTCTAAGTCAAACTTGTGCAGTGCAAATTAACAGCTAACTCTGCATTACCAGGATATACTGGTTTTCCTGCCATGTTATCATATGCGCTCCTACAAATCCTCTGGACCGTTCATAATGCCTAATTGTCACTTAGTTCTACTCCTTGTTCCTTTAAGCATCTTCTTTGCTCCTATTGCCACGTTTGCAATAACTTTCGAAAGCCAGGTTATTATCTGAATAAAGGGCCATTTCCACTACGCAAAGAGACCAAGTCAAAGAGACTAACATGGCTTCCTACTTCGATGTCCAGTGCTTTTCCAAGTTGCATGTAGCAGACTGTTTTCCAAGCGCAGCTAAAAGCTGATTTGAGAGCCATGTTCCCTCCACTCTCCTTTTAATTACCTCTAGCAAGAGCTCAACACATCAATGGTGCATCCCAACATCTACAAGGGCACACAGAACAGTACAACACAATAGCAGAGCTGGTCCAAAGCTCCTCAGTGGATCAGGAAAAACAGCTTTCTGGAATATGTCAGCAGTCCTTGCGGAACTCCCAAGGTATGGAACAGAAAAGGAATTTGGTGATACAGGAGAGAGAGACAGAAAAGAGGGTGGATATCCCAGCAACAAGACCATGTCAGGCTGCTAATGCCCACCCTAGGTAGCTGCCCACTCTCTTTGTGGCACTCTCTTTGTGGCACAGGTGCAAAGTGAGACAAGTAGTCTACCATTATGACCAGCCACTATCGAGTCCCCAGTCAAATGATGAGTTTGCCATAAACTGATAGATCAACAAGGGATACCTTTTGATGTGCTGGATCAGTTCTTCTGGATTTACGTTATCTAAACTGTTCTACAACCAGATGGCTTCTAGGACAAGTATGTAGTAGATACTGTACGGTGAGATGATACTGGTTCAAATGGATGTGTCATTATATCCAATATATATTGAAGACACATTTAAGTCCTGTGCCATCATACACATTAATGTTGACTAGACTGGGTGTCACAGCTGGCAGCCCATGGAAACAGAAACCGAGCTCAAGTACCAGCATTAATACTCTAGCACAATCAGATATCAGGCAAAAATGAAGTGAAAAGCACTCACCAGTTATGGTCTCCTCTCTTTGTACCTCATAACATTGCTTCAGCTGACACTGAAGCCCAGCATGCTTATGGGCTGTGATTTTATTCTGAGATCACCATGGTAATGTTTGCCTATGCCTACTTGGGACCTAGATCCAGACCTCAAATATAGTGATCGAGTCTGTAATTCCTGTAGGAGTCTGAACAGTATTGTATCCATTTCTAGGACCATTCATCACACTTACTTGACTTCAAACAGTTCACAAAGACAGCTAAAATTAATCTTTTCAGGGATTTACACGTGGAAAATTCTAAGAATCAGCTTGAAGAACAACAAAAATATCTCAGAATCAGCAGCTAACTAGAAAAAGTTTGGCTTGAACAAAATCTGCGTTTCTACCTGAAATTAATCATTTTAATTATAAGAATTTTTAATAAGGGAACAGAAAAATTCAAGTGAAGGATGAAATTGTTGGGGGATTTTTATACTATTCGCCAAAAGGCTGAAGAAGGAGTTATTGCTACTTGTGCTGACGTATGTTCTGCTAAGGTGCACACAAGCCTGAGCCCCAGGAGCCTGGAAGTTAGGTCAGTCTTAGAGAGGATACCTCTTGAAATCCTGCCTCTCGGAATGCAAGGCTCTAGAGATAATTTACTCACTGGGCTATACTGAGTAGGTACTTTTTCTGTTTTGTGAAGTGCATTGTGTAACTTTTGAAGTATGTCCAGAAACATCAGAATGATTTTCTTTGAAAATATGAAAACAGACACTTTAATGTTTTGCAATTTCCTTTCCTTTTTATCAATTTAACAACATAAACGAAAAGGTACAAATTACAAATTATCTTCAATTTTGACAGGCACAAAGCTCCATTTTGGGCCAAGAGCCATTCATCAAAAACAATACTGCCCAGCTTTACAAACCAATACACTTTCAAAGTGCCTTAAACTCAAAATAGAGCCAAGGCCATAAACCAGCTGCAGTTTCCCAGTAACCTCCATTTCTCCTACCTTGAAGAGCGTCTTAGGCATATTGTGAAGTGCTGGACTTCATGGACAGCCTGGTAATTTTGAGTCATGGACTGGAATTTCTCATCACGCCCCTTACGGACCTCCTAGGTGAACTGCCTTGGAGGAACTCCCTGAAAACTGTAAACTCACCAACTGTTTGCATTTTCTTTCCAAATTTTGCACCCTAAAACACTTCAGGAAAATTTGAAGACTGGTTCAGAAACATATTTACTTTTGCAGCAAATAATTTGCCAAGCACGCATAAAGCTACAAGTCAAATTTCAGAGTAGTTTAACACCCTTCCCACCAAATCCACAAGACATTTTTTATCAGGTTCAGAAAAATACTTTTAAATATTCTTTCCATTAACAGGATTCCTCCATGGACAAGAAAAACAGGTTCTTTGAACTGCTGTAATTCTGAGGTCCCTAGCCTTTCCTTTTTGTGTGCAGCGTGACATTAAAGAGAGTCTGCAGGAACTCCAGTCTTACTTTTCCCACCTCATCACCTGCTCCAACTTGTGTATTTTGCTAGTGCCGCTTAGCTTTGAAACTAAGCAGACCAGTGATTACATGCAGCTGCATGTTGGCATGAATAAGGCTTTCAGCTTTTGAGCTGAGCATTGTCAGAGCTTTGCTCACCATCCTATGGACTTATGTGTCATACTGTGTGTGGGTTAGCTCGTCTGAGTCCTGTAAGAAATCTGCTAAATGACATCTGTTTCATAATATTTTTACTGCTTTTAAAAGCAAATCATTTACTGAGGGAAGACCAAATTGCACAGGAAGAGGTCTTTTTAAACAGCAGTCTTGACTACAAGATCCATCTACATTAAGTTAGTATTTATTTAGTTATGACAGTAGTTGTATGGTAACTGAAAATCTTAGAATTTTTTTTTTTCCAAAGCATAACATTGCTGCAAGCAACAGTCAAGATTTAGGTGAACTCATACTGTGACAAACTGAGAATGGAGAAAACACATTTCTTGTCCATAAAAGGACAGATCACACATCCACAGAGGGTAGCTCTGATTTTGCTGCAGTTCCAAACTATGAAGTGGGGACTCACTGTTGTTAAAAGGAATTTTACTTAGAGTGGATAGAGGATACTCCAATAAAACTTTCTTCTTTTTTTCTTTGCCTTCTTAAACAGAAGATGGTTTGCCTTTTTAAACAGAAAATGGTGAATTTTTGAAGGGGAAAATTTTCTATTCAAGAGGTCTGTTATTTCTACAATTTATTCTGGGAAAAATGTAGAGTACCCGGAGTGTCACCAGCAGGTCAAGGGAGGGGATCCTTCCCTTCAACTCAGCACTGGTTATGCCACATCTGGAGTGCTGCGTCCATTTCTGGGCCCCCCAGTACAAGAGACACATGGACGTACAGGAACGAGTCCATGAGGTTGATGAAGGAAGTAGGGCGTCTGCCCTATCTGTATATGCTGAGAGACCTTGGAGAAGTGAAGGCTCAGAGGGGTCTTATCGAAGTGTAGAAGCACCTGATGGGAGAGAGTAAAAATATGGAGCCAGGGTCTTCTCAGGTGTGTCCCATGAAAGGACAAGAGGCAATGAGCACAAACTGAGATACAGAATATACTACCAAAATGTAGGATTTTATTTTTTTTACTGTGAGGGTGGTCAGACACTGGAACAGGTTGCCTGGAGGGCTTGTGGAGTCTCCATCCATAGAGATATTCAAAACCCAACTGGGCACAGCCCTCTGCAAGCTGCTCTTGCTGACCCTGCTTTGAGCACTGATTGGACTAGATGATTTCCTGAGGATCCTTCCAACTCCAGCTGTTCCATGCGCTGTAATTCTGTGCCTTCATCCCAGGGTGCTACTGTTCTGACGTGTGGTGGATGTGTTTGCAGTGCAAGGTAATCAAGTTCAAGACTGTTCTGAGTCACTTGAAGCAGGATGATAGGCAGGGTCTACCACACGATATAAGAGTGCTTTAACATGAGTTTAATATTTTCTTCTTCATTCCACTACTTGCGCAACAACTTTATAAAATCGGCGTGCTTCAAAGTTATTGGTTTGTTTTCACTATTTGGTATTCTACTTTGAAAGTTAATTTCATTCAAATATAAGTGCAAATACAAAATATACAGGTATCTGCAAGGTAGAAAACACGCCTCCTTAAATGGATGCTCACAGTTCTCAACTACACAAATGGGATGACAGAGAGCTTTAAAAGGAAATGACAGGAGTTTCTACAAAAGGACACTACAGGAATCCATATAGAGCAGGATTGGCAAAGAACAGTACAGAGAAGCAGCACACTTTTAGGCCCAGTTTCCAAAATCTTGATCTTGAGTTCATTTTGATCTTTTTGAACATGATTCTTCGCTTTTGCGGGGAGTGGGGTGTGGGGCAGGAGGAGAGGAGAGATGTCCTCCATCTGTCTTTCAATATTTCTAACTACTGTCCATTTTATTCCACTTTATATAAATGTAATGAAGGAACTTCATTAAAAACAACAGAAAAAAACCCCAGTCCCCAACCCCGCGAACAACAGGTACAAAACGGTGTGTGGATTCATCTGAATTTCTACTTTTATTAGAGAAGCCTAACCCCTTGAAGTTCAAAATATGAGAAACACCATTTTTCTGCTTGACTGCATCATTTTCCTTTAAGAATAGTTTCCCTTATAGCACCAGAGATAGAAAGAGAGAGAGAGAGATAGATATTGAAACATGATATTTATTTCCCAGTGTATGTTAATGCCTTTAGGGTAAAGTTAAAAACAAGACATTTGAAGAAGAGGAATTTGACAGATCCAAGAGATCTCAACATACAAAACTTGACAACACTTAGAAAAGCCAGAACTTCCTAGTTTTACAGCATTAGATGGTCTGTTACTCTGTATAATCTTGTGATTTTGAAACTAAATCACTCTGAAAAGTGAATGAAATCTAGATGATACACTGAAAAAAAAAAATTCAGAAAACAGTTGCACTCCCTATAAAGTATAATGAAATACTATCTCCAAAGAAACACATAGCCTATCTGTATCTATAAAGTGCAGATGTTATATATAAAAAAAAAGTCTGAATTTTCATGTTTACAGCTTCTAGTTAACTTCCCTATTTAATTTGGTTTATGTTGACTTTCTCTTTCTTTGCAGATCTTACAGGTGAATAAGGTGATGTCCATCTTGTTTTATGTGATATTTCTCGCTTATCTTCGTGGCATCCAATCTACCAACATGGATCAAAGGAGTTTGCCAGAAGATTCAATAAATTCTCTTATTATTAAACTCATTCAGGCAGACATTTTGAAAAACAAGCTCTCTAAGCAGATGGTAGATATTAAGGAAAACTATCAAAACATGGTGCAGAAAGCAGAAACTCAGCAAGATGTGGATGGAGATGAAAATGTGAAATCAGACTTCCAGCCAGTTATCTCAATGGATAGAGACCTCTTAAGGCAGCAGAGACGCTACAACTCTCCCAGAGTACTCTTGAGTGACAACACACCACTGGAACCACCGCCTCTGTACCTCATGGAGGATTATATTGGAAACTCGGTGGTGGTGAACAGAACCTCCCGGCGGAAAAGGTACGCGGAGCACAAGAGCCACCGAGGGGAATATTCCGTTTGTGACAGTGAAAGTTTATGGGTGACGGACAAATCGTCTGCAATAGACATTAGAGGACACCAGGTAACTGTTCTGGGAGAAATTAAAACAGGCAACTCTCCAGTTAAGCAATACTTCTATGAAACGAGGTGTAAAGAAGCCAAGCCTGTAAAAAATGGCTGCCGCGGCATTGATGACAAGCACTGGAACTCCCAATGCAAAACATCCCAAACTTACGTTAGAGCACTGACTTCAGAAAATAATAAACTGATAGGCTGGAGATGGATAAGAATAGACACCTCCTGCGTGTGCGCATTGTCAAGGAAAATTGGAAGAACATAATCCTGCATCTCTTTGCTATATAAATTATTACTTTAAATTATATGATATGCATGTAGCATATAAATGTTTATATTGTTTTATATATTATAAGTTGACCTTATTTATTAAACTTCAGCAAATCTACAGTATATAAGCTTTCCCTCTCAATAAACAAGAGCGAAGGGTGTGTGCCTCTGCCGTGGGCAACTCGGAGGTTTTTAGACTGTGTTTGTGACACTGCTTGTTGGCAGCATACCATAACCTTACTGTAAAATCTGTGTAAAATCAGTATTTTTCATTCAGTATTGTCAAGCCAGTGACTGTCACTTAGTAAACTTGTTAAAAATTGGATCAATGTCAAGAGTTGTGTACATATTTATATTCCCCAATCTATATATTCACATTTAATTGGATGCAGTGTTGACTCCTCACTGCTGAAAGAAAAGTGGACCAAAATGAGTGTTGTAGCCCACAGATGATGTCAACATTGCAGACATTAAGTAGCCATAAAATATAATTTCTGTGTATTATGCCAGTTTTGCCGGTGACTTGACCATTTCCCCTCACTTAGCATCTCAAAATGACTGCTTATCATTGAGTAACTTTTGTTTATGTTTTCAAAGCACATTTGTTTTGCAACTGTTTCTAATGCTGCCAGTTCATTATAGAAAAAAATAGGGAAAATATCTAAAATATTTGTAGTAAAAATTTACTGAAACCGAGAACAAATCTAAATGGATCATTAATATAATACATAAAAGATTATTTCTTTAGAATTTAGTATTTATCGTGATCAGTCTCTTTCTCCTCACATGAATCATCTTCTGCTTGTGCTGTTGGATCATTCCTGAGTTTTTAGATTAGAAACAAAGCTTGTGGTGTCTTAACCTTAAAAGTGCCCTTGGCTTGCAACTCGTAGTAAAGAAAGATTATATCCTGGTGTGAGTATCAAAGCCACACACCTATATAAAGCTGTTCTTCTCCTCGACAATCCATTCTCCATTTTTCACAGAGGGAAAGATGTATAGAACTGCTTGACGCACCTGGTGCCTTCCATAGGGACATGAAATAGTAGATCCTTTTGAGCAGTATGGTGACTAAAATCCTGGTAGCCCGTATGAATTTCTTCAGTTATACAGGTGACTTGTTACTTATGACAGACAAATGTTCTAACATATATATACCTCAAACTCTTCTTTGTATTGTCATGTAGCTCCACTGGGGACAATAATAATTACACTACTTGAAGAGATGGTCTACTATACATTAGCTGTATAATGCCCTGGATGGGATCCCACTCTCATAAAAGTAAATGAGAGTCTTGTCATGGCTATCAACAGAATTAAGATTGGACTCAAAACCGAGGTTGCAGGATGCCGTTTTTCATATGGCTTTCACTACTGGAGAACCAGAACCAACTTCAAATCCGCAACATGTCATCAAAGGCAGAAAATTGCGTGGTCTCCTCTAATTCCATACAGAAGTGTTACACATCGTAAAACCACTGTGGAACTGGACAAGTCACTCATGAGGCCAAGCAGTGGGATAGCAGTGCCTTTGAAAGCCAGGTTGGTGCGTGTAGGTATAGTTCTGCATGGAAGGCCATAAACAAAGTTTTTGAGATCCATCTTGATTTTCAGCATGAGGCCAGGGAATTTACCTCACAGGAAATATCATCACCTCACAGTACTAAATCCTAACTTTACTTCAAGCAATAATAACTTCATAGGTTCAATACCAAGGCAATCATTACAAGGAAAGAGAGGATGCAATATGAAAAGGAGCTCAGCATCTGATAGATCTGACTAGAATTTTTCCAGGGTTCTCCTTCCTTGACAAATATTTAAAACCAAAAATTCTCAACAGGGCTATTGCTAGTTTTACTAGTAGGAGAGTTTAAGTTTCAACTAAATTTTTCTGCTTGGAGGGATAAGCATATTTCATGAAGTCCTACCCTACCAAAATTTTTTTGGAAGTTAAAAGCCTTATTTTATGCCCTAAATGAACAAATAAAGACCATTTTCAGATGCTGTGAGTAACTGAAAGAAGATATTGTCATGGAACATTAACTTTAGAGATCTCCATGCTTCAGCATGCTTGACAGGTCTATCTCCACATGAGAAGAGGAAGTATGGTCAAATCCCATTAATCGGAAACTACCTTGTTCCTGCGGTGTGGATGCCACACTTGTTTACATCACTGTAAATGCAGGAAATTCTATTGAAGACAGGTGAGAAAATGTAGGTTTATTCAATGTAAACAACATCAGAGTTGATCCTAATGCCTTTACTTCGGCTCACTGGAAATCAAGGGAGGTTCATTCTTTATAGGTTCAAAGAAAACAGTTTGTCCTTTTCCACTGTAAATCCAGTAACAGGAACTCGTCTTTGACTCTTAACTTTACAAACGCACCAAGTATCTTACAAGTGGACAGAAAAATGTATGAGAGTAAATACAATGCTTGTCATCTGAAACACATTAAACAAGAAAGAAGCAAGGTGTGTAAGGTTATTAGATTGGCTGTCTCTTTCCCACCCCAGCATAACAATGAATGGAAGTGTTACCCTCTGGATCTGATCCATTTTCCACTAAAGTCAGTGGAAAAATTCTCACCTTCTCTGGTGGAGAGTGGATAAGGCCCCAAGTGAAGAAAAACCTGCAGATCTCAACCAGAGAGCGGAGCAATTGCACACACCAGTTACGCATTCTTGTAAATCCTGTGTACGCATAAGATGCTGTATAATTTTGTAACAAGTTTGTAAACAAAGCCTGTAATAAATTTGTTAAGGCCTAATTCTGTTTCCACTGTAGCTGAGGATGATTTTATTGTCAAGTCGGTCATGGCACAACAAATTCAAAGTTCCTATCCAACTTTTTTATATGTGTGTTAAGTAATTAAGCAAAATATTCAGTTTGCAATACTAGTTTAAGTATTCTAAAACTCACTCCCATTAGGCAGCTTAGACAATACTGTTTTGCCAATGTATCATTATAAACACACATTTTATTTAGATTTTTCTCCCAAACAATCGAATACTATTCTGAAATTGTTTGTGTTAAACTGTATTTTCTCCATTTTTTCCCTAGTTTTTTTACAGTCCATTTAGTAACAGTAAAAAATGCTCCACTGAGGTTTTGGGAAACCATCTGCATTTATTTTATCACCTTTGAACATGTGTTCAGGAATGAAGTCTGTGCAGCAAGTTTACTGCTACCAAGAGATTTGTGTGGCTGCACCAGGAAGAAACTTTGACTGGACTACACGGAGTGTGTGCTCAAAAGCACTCTGCTCATACTCTATTATTTCAACGCTTTAACAATCAGAGCCTTTTGCTCAGCTATTCATTGTGTATCTGCAGACAGTATCAAACAGGAAACAAGTCTGATCAGGAGTTCCAAAATTAAAAATTTAATTATAATGACCTGCTATTTCTGACCTTTCAACAAACACATTTGCACAGCGAAGTAAAGCGCATAACCATTCATCTTGTTTAATAGAAACATTGTGGCAAAATCAATGGGATTCTGTGTTCTCCATGCTTGGTACGCATATGTAATTCATCATGCATGTGGGGGGTGGGCAAGAAAGGAGGAGGAGGAGGAGGAGGAGGAGGAGGAGGAGGAGGAGGAGGAGGAGGCGGAGAGGATAATAAGCGCTACATCTTGTGAGAAGTAAAAGGCTGTGCTACGGGTTGGAGCATTTTAAAGTGTGGAGGGCTGTTTTCCGAAATGCTTTGCCTGTATTTTGTTACAGCAGATGGCAGAACGACGAAGCAAACACAGATGTGGTGTAAAAAAGTCAAGCAATATAAGGATAACAAAAGCTTTCCAGGGAAAGTCAGCCGTTCGCTACCGCTGTAGGTCCCTGCAGTTCTGTGCAGGTTGTTGCAGAGCTCAGCAATGACATTACCAGTTAAATTATTTAACTAACTTCTGTGGCAAAACGTGTATTTTTTCCTGCAACTTATTACATTCATGAGCTGGATAATTTTCTCTTCTGCTTTGGTACCTCTGATGAACAGCAAATGGTAATGCTTTCCGTGAAGGTCCCAAAACAGATATTTCTCCTCTGTTTTACTGCTGAGCTTTGAAGCCAGCAGCACCTGAAAGCCATACTTTCACTATGAAACTGGCCTTTTGATGTCGTGACCTTATGTTTCCAGACATTTTGGTCACAGGGTCCTATTTTGGAGCTGTTAACCACACTATTATGTGAGATCACGACCAGACTGCTCACAATCACGCTTGAGAAGTGGCTGTGTACACAGCGGCCAAGGAGCAAAAGGACAGTGAGGCAGCCCTGCGCATCTTTACATCCTCCTTCCCAAATCTCCTCCTCTGCTTGCAGTCTTGATCTGCAATTTGCATGATCAAGGGCTGCATAATCAGGGGTTGCTTCCTGCATGACCAAGGATTGAGATGCCTAGTAGACCTTTGACAGAAGGACAGTTTCTCCGTTTGTAATTTTTTTGCCTGCCCAGAAGCATGTCTTATGCGAATCTGGATGAACCTTCTGTAAACGGGTGCCGTGGCTGAGGCATGTCAGTTATCTCCTCTCTAAAACACAGCATGTTGTTACTATTTACCTGGGTCACAGGGAAGAGAGAGCATCATTGATAGACCAGCTCCATTATTTGTAAATTACATTGAGGCCATTTGACAGAACATATTAATGTGTCCAGGAAAGGCTGCTAAGGAAGAAGGTAGGATGCTCCTTTTCTCTAAGGAAAAATATTTGCATGGGGAGAGGGAGAAAAAGAAAGTAAGTGCTGAAAAAAACAGGGAGTCATGTTGGGTGTTGGGTGGCAAATATCTTACAGAGATTTAGGAAAGCAAGGGAGAGAGATTGTTCAATTATAATCTCAGATGAAAGGCTCTTTCCTGCTATGACAAGGGTTAAAGAAATACCATTAGATCATCCAAAACATTAATTCAAAAGGAAAATGAACCTCTTTTAATTGGAGTCGATCCCACTGCGTTGATTAGGAATTAACTATGCTCACTGAGCACAAATGATGAAGTCTTGTTCGGGGTTAGCCCTATGCAGCCCCTGTTGTCAGCACTTAGGACTGTGGAAACTCTTAAGTGAGGGCAGAAATTGGCTTAGAAGGTATTAAATCCAAATTGAATGCATAAAGTGAACCCTAAGTTGAAAGCATTATCCACCACAAAAAAACAAGCCCAGTTTTTAACCTCAGTGTTACAAAAATTGTTCATTACTTTTTCTAGTTCCAAGGACTTAAGTTTTAGAACAAGTTTTGAACTGTCTGATATGACCAGTATACATATATTTAACAGCAACTTACAAAAGAAAAAAAAACTCTGTTAAATGGAAGTATGCAGTAAAATACTGTGTCTAGCACTGTAAATAACTTCTGTTGATTCCTATTTATGTTCTCAGCATCTGAGAAAGGAATTTTAAATCTTGGTTTTGTTTTACACATGGTATTTTGTATAACAAGCGCCTCAACTTACTTCTTGTAGATGTTTGCGATGTGCAATCTTCGTGGATAATGGAGAAGAAATATGGCTCTAAAATTGCTGGGCAATGTAAAAGTTTTGTGTCCCACATTTGTACAGTAGATAATTAAACAAAGCATGTGAAAGTGACAGAATCTGTCTCTCAGGCTCAGAGATTAAATATGTTTAAAAATATTGACTGGCAGCTTGTATCAAGTTATTACAAATACCTTGAGTCAGATTCACGTGTGTGTGACACAGCCCACTGCTCATATGGAGTGTAACTTTTCAAATCTTTGTTATTGTGCAGATCCACTAAATGTGATTCTCATTATGTTCAGAAGTCAGAAATTTTCTCATTTCTACACTGAAATTTCTATACTACACTCTCATTTCTACACTACAGAGCATATACCATAACCCAAATATATGAGCCAAATCACAGGTCACAGCCTGACCCCTGAGCTTGTCCTGAGGATAAAAACTTCTAAGAAGGACATTTTTCTTTCCTGCAGAGAGTAAGAGCTCAGCTGCCACAGTCACAGTGTGTATGCAATGATATCACAAGGACCTATGAAGTCTCAAGGAGGTAGAAACTGGCCGACTGGAAAGCTGAAGGGTAGAAGTGGGATGGGTGAGGCAATAATTTTTACATTAGTTCCTTGAAAATTAGACCCCTCAGCCGTGATCATCCTGGTCTCGGCATCTGACTCAGAGGCACATATCCCCTAGGTCAGTTATCTTGGCAGTCTTGGATTCCTGAGACTTGGCGTCAGAACATGGTACTTGTCCTAGGCAAGGGTAAAGGTGAAAAAAGTCTTCTCCCACCACAATCAGATAACGGCAATTATGCAAAAGGGAGTTCTCATGGGAACAGTTTTGTCTCAGAGTCCCATGGTTTTTTTTGTTGTTTTTTTTTTTGACAGAAATGGAAGATATGGGTTCCTGAGAAAGGCCTCCTGATGCATGTAGTTTTCTCAGAGGGATATGAGGAAGCTGGAGAATAGAAGTTAGACAGAAAGAGGGAAATTCTCCTGTAGTAGAGTCATTCAGTGATTTATTTTTACTTAAAGGTTTCCTCTTAACACGTTGGTGGTTCACTACAAAAATACGTGGTGAAGTCTTCTGATGTAGATCCTGCTGCAGGGAGCATTTATATGTGAGTGGAAAAGAAGAGCACCACAGTATCGTGACTGGATTGAGAAGAGGGGCTCAGCAGTCTGTGGCTCCTTCCTCTCTTTTTTTAAATGCTGTGGAGACTGGGGTGCCTCAGTGGCACGAAAGAGGAGAGCAGTAACAGTACAGCTGCCCAACACAGTTCCCCATTCGCAATAGCCGGGCAAAGAGAGCATGAGATCAACTCCATCATCTCACAGGCTGATCCTGGACAGGTCCTTCATTTTCTCCCATGGAATCTTTGAAGAGAAGGATCCACACTACCATTTCATAAACCATCTTTAAGAAATATCAAAGCAGTCCTGCAACGCTTTGGACCTGGTTCACACAAAGTGAAACACTAAAGAGGAAGGCAAAAGTGGGTGGGTTTTTTAGCAATATTGGGAAGTTTCACTTACATCCAGAATGAACAGGGAAAGCCAATCTGAATAGTGGAAGGTATTTAAGTTATCCGTATAGTTTTAGGTGGAACCACCACACATGCAACTAATAAATACTTAACTATATTCTAATCTCACACAGGTTTATTGTCTTACTTCAGTGGGATTAGTCCCAGCTTTTACTGATACAACAAAGCTTGGAACTGTGCCTGTGACATTTTAAAGCAGGTGGTGAGCTTTCTACTTGATCAGACTCTCAATTTCTGTATGCCACATAGCTGCTGCCCATGTAGCTACATGAGGAATAGCAATCAAATTATTTAATGTGATAGATTACAGGAGGCCTACACCTCTATGCTGTACTGTGCATGGAGGGGATATTGTCAGATCTTAGACTGATTCAGTGCAGCTCACTAAGTAAACCTCAGGGCTTTCCATGGCACGAGCTAGATAGTCTCCCCTGAGAACCATGCATAGCATTAAAAATTAACTTTACTTCTTGCTTCAGATGTAACTTCATTGGGTCTTGTTTTGTTTGATGAAATGATGAGAAAGAAGTAAAATTAGGTTTGCAGGTACTGGCACTCAGATTTAAATTCTGAAATCTGTAACTATTGTCAACACAGGAAACACTGGAAAATTAAGATAGCATGTGCACACTACAAGCTCGGTTATAATGCTCTTGTTCAGAAAAAAAACTGTTTTAGACAATAGTAATCTGATCTGAGCTAAGACTTAGAATCCAGTCCTGCTAAACGGAGGTGCCCACCTGAGTTTAATTCTCTGGAAACTTCACATTTTGGCTTTCCCAAGAATTTTTCATTAAACAAATATTGAGTACAATCAACATGATAACTTTTATCACATTAGAAACACTCCAGAACTACAATCTGAAATAAACTGAAATGATTAATTCTGGGTAATCATCACATCCTGAATTTTGTAGCCTTCACCAGCCTTCAGTAATAACTTGATTTGCAAACTAGGGCACACAACTTGACTTAGTGGGCTTGGAAAAATTTTTGAGATTTTTCTCTTCATCTGCTTTTCCATAAAGTCTTCATAAATGCCAAAGATTTTACAATCCCTGAACATAAACTGAAGTGTCCACTTCTGTCAGCGCTAAGGATGTTCATTATTCCATTAAGTGTTTACTAAACACTCCGCTACCCCAAGAAAAGACCTACTCAGTTGGAACAGTGCAGGCTCCACAAGTGAGGAACTACAGCTCAGGAGGCATGAATACAATAAGTAACACAAAAGCTGATACCAAGAAATTCACTGCAGTGCCAAAAATGGAGTTTAACAAGGAAAACAATAGGGGAGAGAAACAGAAGCTGGGGAAAAAAAATCCAAAAGTTTGTAATCTTAAGAAGATCAGCTGGCTTTTGATAATATCAATAATTTCTATTCTTTTTTCTCATAGGGTTCATCCTTCTCTGGTTACTGCCTTATAAAATACATTCTTTTCCCAAGAAAATAAAATATAATAGCTTGAGCTGAAATTCTGCTGTCAGGGGGATATTCATGCTTAAAACATTTAGTGGGTCTCTGCTAATAATCTCTGTGGGAGTAGTTTGTAGATTCAGTCTTTAAAAGAAAACACTGTTGGAATTTACTAACAGCCAGTTCCATAGCTTGGGCTACATTTAAGTGGATTTAGTTCACTCAGCCTGCTTGCATATGTCTTGATTCAAAATAGCCCTTAAGCACATGCCCAATTTTAAAGAGAATAGCTGTCTAGAAGTTGGTAAGATTAGCCCTGTACTTAAAGCTAAATACACGGTCAAATTTTTTATGGACCAGGGTAATAATAATGTTCCTTAGTGATTTTATGGCTGGAACTAATTGCAATTCACTAAAAAAAACAAACGGAACAAAAATATGAGCAAACCTAGTAGTTCTCATCCCATAAATTTTGCTTAAAAATTACTTTGGTAAAAAAAGCACAACAGGTAATCCGTAAACATTTAAGACTTGGTCCAGGGTCCATGGAAGTTTGTAAAAAGCTCCAAACATTTTCAATGGGTCCTGAATTACGTGCTTGATAATTGAACCGTGATCAATAAAATGCTATGGATTTATAGGATGAAGAAAAGAACACACTGAGAAAAACTGATCATTTGCTTTTTAAAATCAAAGAGAAAAATTAGCAGATAAAGTAATATGTGGAGTGCAGAAAAGCATTTGGCAGTACTTCGCAAATTCTTACTTGAAAAGGTCATTTAAGTAGACTTGGATATGAATGCAGTCACCTGGACAAAGAGCTGGGGAAAGGAGTATGGATTACATGCAAAGCTACCTGGGAATGTGCTGAACCAGGGGAGAAAGTAATTTGGTGGGTAACTGTGGAAACAGCTTTAGAGCTGGGGTGAAATTATCAATATTACTTTAGTGACTGAGATTCCCATGTCACATGTTGAAGGTGAATTGGACACTTCCCTCCAAATGAGGGGTTTGGAGAGCAGCACTTTCTGCAAGGAGCTGAGGAAACAGAAAAGAAAATGTTTTGAGTAATAATTTGAGATAACTTTCTGCTTGTCTAGTGACTCTTATTCATAGAGCTGCTTAGAAGGTTGCTACAACTTCAGATGCATATTCTAGTCACACGCCCAAAGAAACTTCCCTGTGATTTCTCTAAATTTATCCCTCCTACCATTAATATACCCTATCCAAGACTTGAGTAAATTGTTATTGCTACAATGAGGTCTAAAGCCTTTCTAAGTCCCTGGTAGATGGCTCTAGCAGTTTACGGAACACTTAAGCAAACACACAGAAAGCTGAGGGATTCCTCCAGCATAAGACTTCTTGTCTAGAATTTTGACTAAAAAACATCCTTGCCTTAGAAATAATGTTTCTTCTCCCTATCTAGAAAGAGTCCTAGGAATAAGGTCATCCCAAGTAAGAATGAGAACTTTTGCCTTCTCGTACACTTTAGCTGAAGGGATAATATATACAAAAGGGAAGAAAACTAAGCATCATCACTTACCAAAGGAGTGTCTTGTATGCAAAACAGGTCCTGTTTTCCTGCCTTTCCACTTCTGTTGGTAGCTGGGCTCAGTATTGCCTTAAACTCAGTCAAGAAAAAATATTGCTCCCTCTATTAGAAGCAATTGTTGCTGTAACTTGGGTGGCAGAAAGTGGAACACAGATCTGCACTTTGGCCAGCCCAGTTCACATTCATGAGCACTTTGCACCAAAGTGCCTGACTAGTGCTGTGGGGCCAAAGCATATGCATCTCTTCTAGAGGGAAGCAGGTCAGGCCTAAAGTAGCCTGACATAGTAAGGTATCAGTTGCGCAACAAGGTTGTCCCCAACCCCTCTTCCAGTTCCACACATATAGAAGTGAAAGTAAATGTAAAGGTTCTTAAATCTAGATCCACTGCCATGCACCCTAGCAAACATATCCTAGAAACAAGCAGTGGTGTGCTACCATTTGCATCAAAGCAAGCCAATGCCAGCCCCCTGTCTTGCCAGCAGCGAGTGCCATGCAGACGATCAGTGTAAACTTACTTCTGTGATCAATTCTTGCTTAACCACCATTCTGGATAGCTGCTGGAAGAGAAGTATATGACTTGCTCTTTATGATCAGAAAGGCAAATACTTGTTATTGGGACACTTTGGAGATCTCCACCCCACCCGGTGCAAAATACTTCAGCACAGACACTACTTCATTGGCAGCAGATGAAGGAAACAAGAAGACTTTTCAAACATTGAACAGAGAATCTGGTTAGGACCATGACAAGAGCTTCCAGGAGATTCATGGTTCTTATCAGCAGAGGAGACTAGACACTGGGAGAAATGGACGATCAATCAACCTTTTCTGTTTCATGTGATCTCACTAGTACTCCACATGCTTAAACTTCATGTGGGATAGTGAAAGTACTTAGGTTATTTCCTTTCTGCATCTTTCTCTGTGGCTCCTTCCTGCACTTTTGACTTAAATATTGTTCAATGTCATCCTCACTGTCAGGAGCACTGGAAGCTCCGCCAACTGACCAGGGAGGGATGGTTTCCTCGCAGCAGAAGGCCATGGCCTCTCTAAGCACTGCACCCACCACAACTGACGCAGCTTCCCAGATGCAGCTCCAGTGGAGACGCGCAGCCACCCAGGCGTCAAGCTGCAGGGTGTGCCCTGCTGTGACACTGGAACCAGATGGCAACAGAGAGCATCCCTGTGGGAGGTGCGCCCACACAGAGGAACAACTCCGCTTAGTGACAGAACTCCAGGAGGAATGAGTAGGCTGAGGAATAACAGGGAGTGTGAGAAAGAGATGGATCACTAGAACCTCATCCTGCCTTCCCTGAGACAGGCCCAACAGTCAGACAAGGTGGATAACGTGGAGGATTCCTCTTACCCTCTCCATCTGACTGAACATAATGACCAGAAGGACAGGAGGCAACGGCTACAAGTTCCTGGCTGGTGCAGCAGTCGTGTTGCCCCAGCAACAATCCCACCTTCCCAGGTGCCTTTGCATAACAGGTATGAGGCCCTGCAAGGGGAACCAATCAATAATGAGGATTCACTTCTAGCGTAGAAGTGTCGCCAAGGTTAGGTTGGCCTAAGCCTTGCATCAAAATCACTTTCACAAAGAAAAAGATACAGGTCATTGTTATAGATTACTCCGTTCTGTAGGGAACAGAAGGTCCATATGCAGACCTGACCCATTTCTTAGGAAAGTCTGCTGCCTCCCTGCGGCCAGGGTTAAAGACATGTCAAGAAAGCTTCCTTCCCCGGTACAGCCCTCAGGTTGTTATCCATTATTGACTTTTCAGGTAGGCAGCAATGAACTCACAACAAGAAGTCCAAGGGCAATCAAGAGAGACTTCAGGGCCTTGGGATGACAATTCAGGGGATCAGGAGCGCAAGCAGTGTTCTCCTCTGTCCTTCTAGTTGCAGGGATTAATGTGAGAAGAAAGAGGAAGATCCACCAGAGCAATACCTGGCTCTGAGCCTTGTGCCACCGGCAGGATTTTGGGTTTTTTGACCATGAGTCGGTTTACACGACACCAGCCCTGCTGGGGACAGACAGGGTATAACTGTCTCAAAGCTGGGAAAAGGATCTTTGCTCAGGAGTTGGTAGGACTCATCAGAAGGGCTTTAAACTACATTTGAAGAGGGAAAGGGATAAAACCAGGCTCGATGGAGATAAGACTAAGGGCAGCACATTCATATTTGTGAGACAGCATGCTAGCGTGGTCCTTCCGTCTGCCATACAAGTAGAGGTAGGGGGTGGAGTGCCAAGTGATGACAAAGACACAAGGGATACAGATGACCTAGGAATCACAGTAGTGCCTAGAAATGGTCTTCTTCCCCCAAAAAGGTAACAGGATCAATAGCCCAGCTGAAGTGTATCCACACCAATGCTCACAGCATGGGCAACAAACAGGAGGAGCTGGAAGCCATTGTACAGCAGGAAAACTGATATAGTTACCATCACAGAAACATGGTGGGATGATTTACACAACTGAATTGCTGAGTTGGACGGCTACAAAATCTTCAGAAGGGGTAGGCCAGGAAAGGGAGGCAGTGGAGAGGCTCTGCATGTTACTGAGTGTTTTTTCATCATCTTGACTATAATGGTGGTGACAACAGGGTAGAATGTTTACGGGAAGAATCAAGGGGAAGACCAACAAGGTAGATATCATGGTGGGAGTCTGCTGTAGACCACCCAAACAGAATCAAGAGGTAGATGCAGTACTCTATAAGCAGTTGGGTGAAGTCCCACAATCACTACCACTTGTTTGCATGGGGGACTTCAACTTACCAGATGTCTGCTGGAAAGACAATACAGCAGAGAGGAAACAGTCCAGGAGGTTCTTAGAATGTGTGGAAGACAACTTCCTGACACAGCTGGTGAGGGAACCAACTAGGGAAGGCTCCCTGTGAGACCTGTTGTTCACAGCAAAGAAGAACATGTCGGAGGCCACCTTGAACATAGCAATCATGAGATGGTAGAGTGCACCCTCAGTAAGTTTGCAGATAACACCAAGTTAGGTGGGTGTATGGATCTGCTTGAAGATAAGGAAGCTTGAAGGAAGGGAAGATCACTGTACAGAGAGATCTGGACAGGATGGATTGATGGGCCAAGGTTGATTTTATGAGGCTCAATAAGGTGATTCCTGCACTTAGGTCAAAATAACCCCTGACAAAGCTACAGGCTTGCGGAAGAGTGGCTGGAAAGCTGCCCGGCAGAAAAGGACCTGGAGGTGTTGGTCAACAGCCAGCAAGTGTGCCCAGGTGGGCAAGAAGGCCAACAGCATCCTGGCTTGTATCAGCTATAGTGTGGCCAGCAGGAGTAGGGAAGTGATTTCCCCCTGTACTCGGCACTGGTGAGGCTGCACCTCGAATACTGTGTTGAGTTTTGGGCCCGTCGCTACAAGAGGGATATTGAGGTGCTAGAGTGTGTCCACAGAAGAGCAATGAAGCTGGTGAAGAGTCTAGAGCACCAGTGCTATGAGGAGCTGCTGAGGGAACTGGAGCTGTTAGACTAGAGAGGAGGAGGTTGAGGGGAGACCTTATAACTCTTTACAGCTACCTGAAAGGAGGTTGCAGCGAGGTGTGGCTCAGTCTGTTCTCTCAAGTAACAAGAGATGGGACATATAGAACATATAGATGTGGTGCTTAGGGAAATGGCTTCGTGGTGACCTGACAGCACTGGGTTAACGGTTGGACTTGATGATCTTAAAGATTTCTTGCAACCAACATGATTCTATCATTCTGTTCTACTCAGAGTAAACCAGGTTGCTGATCCTTTTCTTCCGAATTAATTCTCCAGATTAATTTATCGGTTTGTCATTCACATGTAAGGGATTCTATGGAAAGATGGCCAAAACCAAACCGTGAGATGGATTATTTGGCCAACTGGAAACAGCTTGTATGTTGCACACTGGACATTCCTGTGTTAAGGAGTGATGGAGTCCATCAAAGACTTAAAAAGAGGGACAAGATGAGGATATATTCCTTTTCTGTTAGTATCACAATCTCATTTGCAGATCACTTTGTTGACTTCCAGCCTGATGTGCACCAATAGTTTAAAAGTAGGAACTAGGTATGAGGAGAGAGGGCATTGGGCAAACAGATTTTTGGCACTGTCAGGGTCAACTGCTCAGAAAACATTAATCTATCCCATAAAGAAATGAGTTTTCCTTTAAAATAATGAAAGATAATAGTTCATCACAGGTAAATATACATTTATATGCTTATTGATTTCCTTTTGCCTTTGGAGGTAGACAATGAAATAGTTGCGATTATGTTTTTTTTTTACAGACCTACTATGCTCTGCAATTCCGGAAGACTCCTATAGGCTGTAAGACCTGTCCCTGATGGGTTTACTATGAATCCCAGCTAGGTAACGGAAAGTGGCATGGACTGAGAAGCACAGGACCAGCATTTTGACTTAAGATATTCTACGAAGAGGAAGTCCCTGGTGTTTTCAGCACAAGTGTGACCTCTGAAAATGAAGTTAGAGCTGTCAACACTGACCGAACATGAAACGGGTCATGCAACAGTATACTTAGGAGATAGAAATCCCAGGCAAAACAGCTTCAAAGAGTGAAAAAAAGAGAGGGAGAGAGGGAGGGCAGGAGAGAGCAAGGGAGAAAGAGACAAGTTTGGACATTTGGCAGTGGGGACAAAATGCCAGTCTTCAAATAAAAATATGCAGTTTACAATAGGGATGACAAATTGGGTACAAGACAACAGTTTCTGGGCTAGGAAAGGAATAGGGTAAACTGGCAAGAAGATTGACTAAGGTTAAGGAATAGTTGAGGCCGAGAAGGTGAGGGCCACCCACACAGATCAAATGGGAAAACGTTAACGGGAAAGACATTTTGCAAGTTAAAAATATAACTGATTCCTTAATCTGGAAAAGCAGAGCTGTAAAATAACAGCTGTACACCAAGGCAGAACAAAGTTTTCTTTGGTGGTTGAATGAAAGGTGGTTGAATGGAAAGACACTGTTTGCTTTATCAGAAATGGACCCTGCCAGGCCCTCAGCCAGCAGGGCTTCGTGTGGAGAGAGGCAGGGTCGCATTCCTCCGAGATGGCAACACAGCTCTGCCACACAGGCCAGTGCAGCAATCTTCAAAGTAACAATGAAATATTAGACGTTTTAAAAGGATTTCCCACTATATTGATGTTGTTCCCATAACATAAGCCAAGGAGTAGGAAGGCAGCACATCAAAACACATTTGCATGCACTTGGAAACAGGCATCTCTTCTGTGGCAGATAATGCTTTCTACTGACTATAAAGGCAACGTTTGAACTGCAAGTCCGTGGAAAAATCTTCCTACGGCACCTGCACGAAAGGCGGGGTAACGAGAAGGCAGCCTCCACTGCCGATTGCACTTGAAGCAGTTAATCAAACCCACAGGCGCGTCAAACCCTGTAGAGATGAACACTGGTTTGGCCCCAGCATTCAGCCTGACCACTCCTGCTGCTACTAGGACAACACCTGACCCTACAGTTTTGGATTGCCGTGCCTGTAGTGGCGGACCCAGTGTAGAGCAGAGATGTGAAATATGCTGAGATTCAGACTAACTGCAAAGCGCTCACATAACTTCAGTTCAGAAGTACAACCGATGTTGTTACAGCTGTTGCAAGGAGTTAATTATGCATCTGTCAGTGGCACCTCTGCCTGAGAGTGAGCACTGATAACACTCAAAACACCACAGAACCACAGGTCACAAGTTGCAGGAGACTGCAGGCTCAGGAGCTGAAAAAACTCTGCACTTCCCGGTCATCACATTTTGTAGCCACCCCGGACACAGCCACTGACGCTGTCTGCCTCTCCACACTCTTCTTTCTGCCAGCTCAGTGCTACCCACTATTACAGCTCTTGAATTTTTCTTTCAAGCTGCAGTACATGATAAATGCAAAACAGTGACGACTTCTATAGTTTTTTATCTTACAGTATTACCAGCTCTGAAGACCTTGTAAGAGTCACGAAGCAGAAAAAAACCATCGTCTTGCAGCATTACAGCTAGCTGCTTTTTGATATAGTAGCTACTACTCACATGCTGCCCTAGGATCAGGTGTTGGCATGCCGGAAGAGAAGGGTAGCTTACTAGAGCTTATTTATGCTTTCCTGCAGACTAACGACATTCATACAAGAAGACTGTGTGATCCCTTGCTGCTCCATCAAACATTAATTGCTAGAAAAGCCTGTCCTTTCCATTAAAACTACGGATTTGTGATGGAAATCAGGCTTCCAAATGTAGTTTCTTATCTTTGCAAATACTATCCTTTATTATTACAAAGTTATTATTCCAGTATCCTTACTATCCCAGTATTCTTGTTATCCCAGGGTTATTCCATATTACTCTTCAGGAACTAGTTCTAAAGAAATTCAGTGACATTTAGATTTTTAGCTGACTGCAGATGATATATATCAAGGGTGGAAACGTTTACTGATGCTCTTTGGTGAAATCAATGCATGGTAGAGATTAGAGAACGGCATCCATTGACATCTGCTTGAGATGTGGCGTATCTTTTAACCACCATGCCTCTTGTCATCTTCAGCTGCTACCTCTGCCTTTTATTTTCAAATCCAAGAATGTTACAAAATGAAATTTATTCATGCAATAAACAGGGCACCTGTCTTGCACCTGTTTTTATGTATTTACCAATGACAATGAAGACAGTGAAGCACTGAGCTGCCGGAGAGAAGCACAAAAATATTACTTAAAATTACAAGGGAAAGCGCCTACAGAAGACTGATTAATCAACGTAATCTGGCAAAGTGCTGTGTACTGGAACAGACCTTGCTCCTCAGTTCCAGATAAAGAATAGAGACCATATTCCAAGGCTACCGACATTCTTTTAATACCAGCAAATGATGTGTTACAGCATTTTCACCACGATCAAACACAAAAGAAAAGTCAGACTTACCACTGAATGAACCTTTTTCAATCACATATGTGAGGTGCAGGGATAAGAAGGAGAGGGCTGTGGAAAAGCATAGCAGGTACTAACAGTTAGGATACAGAAAAGGCACCCAGCAGTCAGCAGTTGCAAAATGGCTACGGTAAGATTGGAGCAGTTCGGCTCTGTAAAACTTAAAGGGCCAGATTTATACAAGCACACTGGGGGAAAAGCCTGTGTAAGAGCACAGTTCTCCACTGGGAGAAGGCAGGCCCCGGTCCCGGAAATGTTTAAGCATGTCCTTAACTCTAAGCATATGAGTACTCTTATTGACTTCAGCCTGTGTATTCCTGTACAAACAATTACGCATGTGTATAAAAGTCTGCAGCACTGTGTTTACTGACATACTCAAAGTTACCCAGGAAGATGATGCTTTAGCAAGGTGCTTGCAGCAGCTTTATCACAAAAGAAGTGGGGTACAGTCACAGTTACTTCCCCCTCTGGTGAGTTACTCTGATCACTGAATAGCATTAAGATACATTCTAGGAGTCCAGAAAGAAAAATAAAATAAAATAAAATGTGCCCTAAAAATCTCAAATTATTGCAACAAACAAGGCTCATATATTCACTCTAATATTTCTATTTTATTCAGTCTAATACCCATAATAGGCCCCCGTCTAATCGAAAAAATTCAAAAGCACTTTGGATTGGTCAAAGTGAAAGTAGCCTCAGTTACTGATTTACAGGTCCCTTCTCCTCTATAACTGATTCACAGAGATGCCATCAATATTTTTTAAGTAAGAGCAGAAATATCCCAATGATAGTGCACAGGTATCTTTTTCGGCTTACCGCTGGCAGTGATCTTTACGCATACCCATGCTTTGCTTCAATTTCCTGCTCTTTACCAAAGGAGTCATAACACCTGCAACATTCGATGACTTTCATGTCTGATAAGCATTCCAAGTGTTAGCACTTATGCTTACAATGATCTAGGTGAGAAGAAGACTTTAAAAGAGGAGGACACTGAAACAGTCTCAGAGAATTTCAAAGGAGGGCTCTCTCTTATCCTTGCTGCCCAAGATCATCACAGCATGGCTGTGTAGGACAGTTTGAAGCCTATACAGCGTGCCCAGCCCTTTCTGCGCTGCAAAGACAACCTAAACAACATACCTGAGTTTCCTTTCAGGCATGCCAGGTGGCATCATGACTTCAGTAGAGTCAGTAGGGTATTTCTGCAGATATGTGATATGAATAGGCACCAAATTCAGACTCAGGCTTGCTTTGCAGTGACTGTTCTGTATGGCCACAGGGATGCAGCTGTTGGGTCGCTGATGGAATTATTTGCTTATATTGAATAATATAAATAGTTAAATGCTGACAGAATTGGAACCCTAGGGGTTTTGCATATTTTTTTTCCCTATGATTTGAAGCTAATCTCAGCAGTTTTCCCAATGCCATCATTTTCCTCCTGTCGCTGAGTTTGCTCTATACTCTGCTCAGGTTTCCGCAAATATGAAATCAACATTAGAGGGTATTGGAGATATTTTACGTTGTAAAACTTCATTAAATTCGTATCACCAAATAAAACCCTGTATATGCAATAACTCTGACTTGCACAGAACCCATAAACCACTCATCTTTGATTGCCTCCAGGCATAAGAGGCTATGACCTTCTCAAACATCTTAGCACCAGAGGAATTGCTTTGCAAGCTTCATTTGCTACAGTATGTTTCAGAAAATGTGGTGAGTTTTCCCCGCTAGTTGAAATGTCCTGAAATGTTGTGAGACTCATTCTGTTCTTACTTCCACCACTAATTTTTATTATTTCACAGTCATTTCAATGAGAGCGATACCAGATTCTAGTTCCCTATACTTAGTCCCAGTAGTTCCCACTTCACATTTCGTGTAGCTGTGTGGGTTGAAGCTTTTTTACAGTGTGTCATTTAGCGTGATTGATTACATGTTATTAACATGTCATGAAAACTTGCCAGGTGTAACTTAAAATTGGATTCTTAATTAATATCTGGACCTGAGTCTGCTTTTTCTTCTATTTTGTTCACTTTGTTGCAGCAGCTTGGAAGACAATGTGCATTGGAGTGAGATTAGAAGGGATCTGTGGGCTGAATCCTACATCCAAGAACTGCTCTGAGGATATTGGGGTGAGGTGACAGTCATCGAACAAGTGAAAATTGGAACCTGAATTTTGCTTTTAGTATTACACAACACAAACATCACATCAAAGGGTAAGGCTTCAGGTGTTCTTCTTAATGGGGTTAGGTTTATCATCTCAAGACTTTAATAATAGAAATTTAAAGGCAATCACTTAAGGGGACTTCTTTATACCCTGCCATTCAAACAGAAATTCCTTGTAAGGCATTAATACAGGCGGGAAGAATTGACCGTGCAGGGATAAGAAAACTAGATGGAAAATGTTCCAAAGATTATTTTAAATATCTCTGGGTGAAGTAGCAGATAAACAGGGGTAAGGAACTTCAGAGAGTTTGAAACCTTTTGCTTTCTGAGCCAAACTGCCCTTTCCAGAGACATACTCCTGAAAAATTAGGTAACAAAAGATTTATTAGCTGGAGAGGGAAAAAGTTTTAAAATCTTCTTCATTGCTTTAACATGAAGCAACTCTGAGCGTGTGTCCCCCTAGACACAAGGGCAGAATAAGATTATTCCATGATACAACTATGTTTTGATACAAGTCACTTTAGAGCTTGCTGTAAAGTTTGGTTACGTTGTTTAAAGCTGGATTTGTGCTCCCTTGAATATACGTAGACATAAGAATTTGGTTAAGTAACATCTACTTTTTTACTGTATTGGAGCTTAAAAATTCATCTTTTCCTACATCATATCCCACAATAGATGCTTACACCACAGATAAATACTGATGCCTGGTGTGCAACTTCCTGCAGCCAGGGATGTGTCAGGCAATGTCCTACACGAAATGGAATTGCTATTTAGCATAAAGTTGTCTGGTGGTTGGTTTAGATTATGTGAAATTGCCTCTTCACTGTTATTATTTTCAAAGGTAAAAAAAGGTTTCTGTAAAGACTGTTGGCTGAAAAGCAATGTGATAAGGAAGAAGATAAAGTAGTTGGCAGCAGAAACCCGTTATATTTGTAGAAGGAAAAGTAAGGAAGCAAAAGGAGCAGCCCGGATTGAGAAAAAAAGAGAGACTATAGGAGAGATTTCCTGTCTGGTGAAGACAATAGGCACTTGCTTGAGAAAGCAGATCGGAGCAGACAACAGCAGGAGAAATGTTTCCAGTGGTTCTCACAGAATTGGAACACAGAGTTTTCTTTGGCAAATGCATTAGCTGCAAGAGCCAAATGTCTTCAGAAACAGCTTATCCTCTGGTAGCTGTCTTTTTCTTAAATTCTCTAAAAAAGCATCTGTAAAGCACTGTGAAGCATGAAGCCATTCCAAATGCAATCAGTTAGATAAGGCAGTGTCCGTTCCGACTTAGCCACTTGTTCTAACAAACTTAGTAATTCAAAGCTCTGTGGAGAAGAAACTTCAAGCTGCCTGCTGCACGGCAGGACGTCATGGATTAGGTTCTTATGTAGAGGCCAAGTGGTTTAGCAAGAATTTGGCCAAGAGACAAAGACCAAAGGGAAAATCATGCTTTTAGATCTGCAGTGCTGATCTCAGACCCCCGCATCTATGAAATCAGAGTGCAGGTCTACCACTGTACATTTTTTTTTCCTCTCCTGTCTGCATTCCTGGGAGAAAGCACCAAGTGGAGAAACAGCAATTGTTTGTAGGGAGTTTACCCTCCTGTTTTCATTATCTGATGTTTCATGGGAGGAGAGAAGACGCTGAGGGGCAAGAAATGTTAGTCTCTAGCGTTCCACAAGAAAGAGCTTTTCTTCAAGGGCATACATCAAAGTTCCCAGATAGTTGCATTTTAAATCCATTCCTTACAGGGTAATGATCTGATAGAAAAGGAAAGTCTCTGGGGATGCACTGGCTCATGAGAGGAAATTAATGACTGGCATGCAGCTTATACACTGCTGGTTATGTCCTTGTTTGTCAGCTACTAGCAATACAGTCAATTAGGAAAATTCAAGTCCAGTCAAAGCCTGGATACTGGTTGCCAGCTGCACTAGCCTCCCTGCTGTTAGGTCTTAGTTGTCAAAAAGTCCTAGTTTTAGAATGACTCAAACATTTAGTGTCTTGGTTTATATAAATGAGGAAAGGCACATGAAATAACGAAAAACAAAAAAATTGCTAGAATGTATTTATTATTACCTAAAAGGAGTTGGGGTCAGGGTCATGCATTCCATTTAATTCAGTGCTGAATTATAATTTCAAGAACATAAGTGGAAAAAAAGAAGAGTCATCTGAACCAAGATCCTCAGGCTCCATTTATATGAAGACTTACACATGTGCTTAGCTTAGTGCAAAAACAGTATATGGCGGCACTGTTAGCAGGTTTAAAATGATGTCTGGAGATTTTGTAGGATTAGACCCCTCATTTGCTACTTGAAATGGAACTTCTGTAAACGGTCTTCATATGCTGATGCATAAAAATGAAATATATTTTTAAAATTGTGAGATATCCTACAGTCCCCTAATGAGAATAAGTCTTTTCGTAACAGATGGACAATAAATAATTATTTCCTTATTTTCACATGTATTATGCCTTTCTCTGAAATAGAGAAGTGTGAAATTATTTCTCCTTTTTAAGGTAATTTTTTGCATCTGTTTTATTTCTCCTTTTTTGTCTAGCATTGTCCATCTCTACAATAAGAAAATTTTTCAAATATGAGACACAATGATTTATGCCCTCTTTAAAATGGAAATCCATGGAAGATTGTTATTTATTGTAGAGGGAGCTAGGAATTGAGATAGATTTTATTTCTTTATTTTAATTTAGGCATGCCTAGCATTTCACAGGAAAATGACAGTGTTATCCCCGTCAGACAGAGCAGAGAATTCTCTCAGGATGTAAGGACGGCCCCCCTTACCACACCTCAGAAGCCCATGTTTCTGCCTTCTCAGCATGTGCACAGTTATCAGAACAGAAGAGGAGTTCCCACTTTGTGTATTCTATCTTTCACCACTTCAGTTAGATTCCTTTTCCCACAGGACTTGTAAAACAATCATGACAATAATCATACATTAAATAGTGTTTCTGGATACCTCTGTTTCCACACCATGACACTGTTTTGGTATATATTACAGTATAATTGGAATGACTCCCCTGTAACATCATTGTGGTCAGATTTATTTATTCAACACAGAGGGCAAGTGTTCAGCTCCTTCTTACTGTGCACAGAACTGCCAAAACCATTCAAAAAAAAATAACAGAGGTCAAAAGCATCTATATATGCTTCACTCTTAAGGTGAATATACTCTGTAACGGATTTCAGTCAGAGTTCTGTTTAATATCTTGTATGTTCTGCCTCCTGGAAGTTAAAACAAATACTTAGGCCTGAAAAGAAACAACAGAGTATGCACGTCTTGGATCACTGGGCCAGTTCCAGGTAATGTGGAAGTCAATAGAAAGATTCTCCTTGGCTTCGGTAAGGTATGGGTCAAGATGCAAGCCCATAAAGAATACAAAAGACTGCCATAACATTTCCTCTCTTCTGATGGCCAAACTTCAGAGATGATAAAGAGAGTTCTGCAGTGCTTTTGGCTTTCCTACTCAATTAAAGAGTCTATATTTGGCAATGGAAAATAGCCCTATTTAGAGTATTTTGTAAACACAGTTATAGGCAATGAATTTTTTCCACTGCCTATATATAGTTATCTGAAGCACTGTTACGTTCAGGTCAAGAGACACAAAGTTATTTAATCTGACTTTGGTTTAATGCCACATTGAACTGCTTTAACTCACCGTGGAGAAGCAGTTGTGCTCCATGAATAGTTTTAATGTGCTTGTCCCTACAGTATTGTTAAGAGCACATCTAATTTACCTAGATCAGGTTATCTATCAGTAGTCAGCAAACCTAAAAGTTAGAGATCACCTTTGAAATACATGTAATTCCACATCCCAAATGAGCCGGATACAGTTTCATGGGGTGTTGATTCCCAGTTTGGAACACCCAGACAGGCTGCAAGCATACAGAGCGTAGTGTGGACCCTGGCTTCATCTTAGAGTCCACCAAGCTCATTGCTGCTCCTTGGACATTGCTTGTACATACACAGCCAGTGAGAACATTGATACTTCTTTCAAGATGAGATAAACCTCGATCTGTGTAAGGATGACAGATTTAGTGTCTTTAATGAAAAATGTTACTCCTGAAGCAGATTTCAAAGAAATTTTACGTAATCCATTGTCATGATGTGGCGAAAAGAGACTAGAATGCAAAGTTCAAGCAATCTGAGCTTCGCTTCCATGTTTAATATGCCACTGAAACTAAAGGTTTTCAAGGATACAATAGAATAATACATTATTACAACTTAAAAGCAAGAATATGCTACAACAACCTAAAAAGCATGCTAAATATTATACATGTGTTAGTTAATCACCCGTGGTTACAAACTCACAGTGTGCTAAATATTTGCTTGCCCCTCCAGATAAAGGCTCTCAATCACAGATAAGTGACCTTGGCCAGTGCCCCAACCAAGGGGCTAGGGTCTCCATACAGGCAAGATGTAGCTTTGGAGAGACGATTCCCCATTCCTAACCCGAATCTTAGCGTTTTTATCCCCTGCTTTAAGTGACTGTGGGCAAGACTATGCCTGAATGGATTATACCATCTGGAATGTTTAACTTTGGTGATGTAATGGAGTTTCCCTTATCTTTCTTTATTCATCCATTGGTGAGGTTCACTACTGCATGCTCTTCCTTTTGCTTCTCTTTTGCTGATCTTGTGATTGTCTGGATACAGAAGGTTGTTGGCTGAATCTGACACTGAAACTCTCCGATTTTTCCTTATTTTACTTCCTCAGGCAACTGCATAGTGGTTTTGGATTGAGACTCAGGGCATATAATTTGTTGAAGATAGGGCCTCAAGGTGATCCAAGGCTGGGTCACTTTTCCAACCCCCTGTGAGTTGCCGGCATGTACTAGACGTTACAGAAACTTGTTTACGAACTGTGAGCCAGATGATCCACACACATGACTACTGGATGCCTACATAACTACTATTGCACTTTTCTCTTTAGTCACACCAAACAGGAGCTGGTATTTTCATTGTCTAAATGATAGGTCAGTCAATGTTTATTAGTAATACCTTAGACCTCAGAATACAAACTAAAATCCAGTGTACAAGGCACTTCACAAACATAAAAGGCTGATATATTAAATGGAAAAGACTCAAGGAAAGTAGCAAAATGTTTCCACAACATTATATTGAATTCTGAAACTCATTGTTGTAAGATACCACTGAGGCAAAAACCATAGATGTATTCACATAAGAAAAGTATTCATGGAGGCTGGTCCTACTGGCAGATATTTGGCACAATGATTTAGATGTTTGTTCTGGGTCATGATGTCTCCAGAAGGGAAAATGTTTGTGTTTCTTTTGCATCTCCATAAGTTTCAACTGAACCACCACTCAGTATGGGCTACTGGTCTAGACAGGGTTTTCTGGAGGGTTAAAGCAGTCATACTTATGTTCAGTATGTTCAGCAGGCAGTGGTAAGTGAAGTGACTTGTTTGAGAACACCAGGAAATTAGCAGCAGACTCAGCTACAGAACCACAGCCTCCAAAATTCCACTGCTTTGCTTTTTTAAAAATCTTGTATTATCCAAAGGCCCAGTAGTGTATCTAGGGCTTTGGGAGTCTTTTACGGGTGACTAATTGTTCTCCATTTGGTTACCTTACTGAATTATCCTCATATTTGATGGTTCAGATACACAGAGCAGGAATTAACCTTGTCCTCTCTCTTAAGGTGAAAATACACAGAGAAGTCCTTTACAGTCAACATGTGAGTTGTTTTCTTTGACTCAACAAGAAATACTTCATGTGTAGTATTGGGGAAAAAAGGGAAGGCAAGGAAGAACTGAGCCTCAAAACCACCATGGGATGATAAAACATTTGCTTTGGTTTTCATCCAGTATCTCATGAAGTACATAGAGCTTTCAACCAGGAAGTGAAAACTGGTTTATTAGTCTTCTTCCCACCCCAAAAGCATCTCACAGGAGTGGCCATAGCCATTAGGCTACAGAATAATGAAGAGAAGAGGCAGTGAAGGAAAAACAGTGTTTCTTTTCTTAATTCTGTATAAATATTCAGGAGAACAGTCATTTATGCAAAACAGATTTTTGTAAGCAACAGAGAGTCACAGCATTTTTGCCAGATTGTAGCCCAAAGTAGTAAGGCGTTTGGGGTGCACATTCTCCTATCTCCTATATCTCATCCACGTCCACAGGATCTTCACACAAGAACTATATGGCACTTTGTAATCACTAAAGAAACAAGCCAGCACAGGGAACAAAATTTCATTCCTTCTTTCTAGAAATCGTAGTAAAACCATGTCAAATTACCACTTCTAGCTCATGCCTCTAATGGGTAAAAAGTAGGAGTTGTGAGAATGCCAAAATGGGAAATGGGGAACCGAATACAGCGGTGACAAGACCTCGGCCCAGTCATGTTCCACCCCATAATTCCCTACCTGTGAAGCGGGAATAGGATGATGTACAATTGAGAAGCACTGTGCTATTACTGTGTGACTGCTGAGAACAGAGCCTGGTGGGGTCCATCAGCTGATTCTTTGGAAGCCAATTCTCCCCAAAAGAAGACACCAAGAGAGATGAGAAACTCCTGCTACCCTTTATCAGGCAATTCAGTGACACTAAGAAATCCTTATACGCTAAGGGCTGCAGCTCTGGACAGGTTTTAAAAAAAGATAAAAACAGACACAGCCTCATGGAAACACAAATGACATCCGTTCAGAATTAACTCTACCCCTTTTATCTTCCGAAGAAGCCAAGCTGAACTCCAACCTTTGGATTCTCTCGAGGCATTTAACTTTTCATTATGAATGAATGGCTGATCACATTATGACAGACAAATGATCGGCAGCAGGAGGGTTTACCAACATACCGTGCACTTTCACAGTCACTGAGGGGGAAGTCTAATGAGCAAATAACCTGCTGCAACTTTCTACATATTTCCTGTAATTGAGAACTCTTCTGTACTTCGTCTGGAATGCAGATGCCTGTCAGTCACGGGGTCATAAATAGGATTAGGGGCTGTTTCTGGAAAGGCAGGCAACTGGCTTTAGATGCTCAGTTGAAAATACAGATGTTTTCTGGCTACACGGCTGTTAGTCAGTAGTATCTCCAAGTCTGTGTAAGCAGGCTTGGCTGCTAGCTCTTCCCCGAGGCCCCGGTCTTGCAGCCGGTGCAGATCCCTCTGAAGAGTGCAGATCCCTCTGAAGAGTGCAGATCCCTACTAATTTTTGCCTGTGCAATCTGGTGCAAGATCCAAGCATTAAATGCTCTGTTTAGAGATACTCATCATAGAACTGACTCTCCAGCCTCTATTAAAATGATCCCCAACATCTAATAGTCACTCAGATCTTTTTTCTGTTAAGAGATTTGTTTCAGACCATTGCACAAAAAGGATTTAAAGTATAATCTCCCCATAAGGAGAATCTCTAAGTAACTTGCCTGTTACCCTGAGAAATCTGATCAGATAATACAATTTTCTGAGAACTTTAACCTTCTCCCTCCCAATTGTAACTGCTGCTGTGTGACAGAATGTCTGAATAATTAATATTTACCAATATTTAGTTAGATTGTTTTTTGCGTCACTGGCTAATTTCGCTGCTACAGTTACAAAAAGCAAATATTTCAAGAAAAAGAAAGTGGTTTAACAAAAAAAGTGGGTATTTTGGTTTGGGGGTTTGTGTGAGTGTGTGTGTTCTTTTAATGCAATGTTTTACTTTGTTAATAAATAATAAAATAATATAAAATAATAATAAAACCAATGTTTTATTTTGTTAATAAATTTTTTTTAATGCAATGTCTTACTACCAGCTGAATTGCTTGTGCAGGCACTGTGAAACTGGTATAACTTTGTCAGAACAATGTGGTCACTTACAGTAACTGACAGGCTCTACCTCACAGCTTTGCCGTACTTCTCTTTGTCCCTTCACTTCCATATCTATATAGAACTTGATTTTCTCGTCAGTAGAAGCCTTCTCCTTCAGTAAATCTTCTTCTTTTAGGAATGTTACAAAAGACCCTTCAGACACCCACTAGAATCAGGGATGGTGAGCCACTTCATAAACACACAGAAACAGTCCTTACTGTGAAAAGCACTTCAGATCTCAGTAACCAGGATACAAAACGTATAGGATGAGAGCTACTGCAACATCCTCAAGGTCACACAGGAAATCAGTGACCAGACCAGGAATAAAACCTTCACCTCCCACGCCTCTCTGTTATGCTTTATTTTTCCTTAGTAGAAAGAGTCAGTGCTGAAGCTTATTGGTTTAATTCAAGGCAAATTCCACTGTATCTCAACAAAATGAAGGCAGGGAGAGGAGTTATATCCACTTTAATCAGCCTACCAAAGCTTACAAAACCCTTGCATGGAATGCAGCTGAGTACAAACCCCTTCCATTTCACCAGCTTATTCAGGATATACAAACCAGATGGAAGTCTATATATTACATGATTAAATGTACTCTAGATCAGAAAGGAGCAATTGCCAAAATTGTCCAAAGCGATGATATGAGAGAGGTCATTGTCTTCCATTCATCTATGTAAGGTCACGAGAGCCTCTACAGAGATAAGGGGATGTGGTCTGTGCCCTAAAAGGCTGACACTCATTACAGATAGAACAAAAGGGCCAGAGGATAAAGCACAAGCTAGGGTAAAGGAATGACGCGGGTTGATGAGGATAAGGCCACAAGGTTATTCAGAAAAGACAAGCTCAACAAGACTGCCCGTGTCTCCTGCTAACGCTGGGTTGATCCTGTGAAGTGACCATACCCAAATGAACTCTTTTGTCACAGGACAGAGAATAAAGTTTCAGAGGAATAGTTCTTCTGCGAACAGCGTTCCCGTATTCTGAGATCATTGCCTATCTCAACTCATAGCCAATCTCTCTCACACACACTCAGATATGTACTGCATTTACAGTAAAGCATCATTCAAAATGCTATGAAGAATAGGTATATTTTGTTCTGCAGCTAAGTTAAAAATTATATCCAGGATGCGCTAGTCAGAGCAAATCTATTCAGTTTAATGTAATGTTTCTCTCTCTTCCTCTAACGTTATATTTGCCTTAGCAACATCCTGCAGCATGAATTCCACTTGTCATACACATTTGCGCTGGCAAAGGGAGTCTTAAATCAGCACAGGACATAAAGTACTTCATACAAAGGGACTTTACTAACCATTAGTCTCCTAGGTGTTTCCAGCACACGACTAACAACAATGAGGTCTAAGACATGTCCATAAATTATTTTTAAGTTTCCAATAGCAGAATGGGATTGACATTTAGATACCTCAAGCAGTTATTCAGAGCCTTTGAGACATGTCACAAGATGGTCAATAGACCAGGACCAGCTCCAGCTTCACAAACCCCCAGTCTTCATTGCCAGATTCTCAAATTTCCTCAAATCTCAGCACTTTCTTTCCATTGCCCAGCTGGACTCCCACAGCAATGAGGGCACTGAAAGTCTATTAATTTGGACCTGCCAAAGCCCAACATTTATCCCTTGTGTTAGGAGTTCTGTGAACGAAATAGATGTCATATTTGTCCAGTCACTTTGTGACCACAATAACACCTTGTGATAATGGTCATCAGGTCTGTAAAAATATTTTAATGCCTAAAGACACATATGGAATTAGGCAAAACTAACAAGTATTCTAAGATCCAGTGCCACAAAAGCCATATTCTTCTGTCTCTGGGAAGCTAAATAACTTGGGAAATTGACTTAGAAAAAAGGGCAAGAAAATAAAGCTTGACCCTCTTTGATTTTGTTTGAATTCATTTAAGAGAACACGCTGCCATGGGTTAGGGCTGGGACAGCCACTAGACAAATGACAGATTGTCTCTATTAACCCCTCTCCCTTCCCAAAAGGGAAGAGAAAGGGAATAAGGGAGAGAGACTTATGGATTGGAAAAGAAATCTAAAAATGCTTTAATGAAAATAGTAATAATAAAAATATATAAAAATATATATACAATACCAAACTCAATCCCCCTGATGGCAGTCACATCACCGTCACCACTGACGCTACAGGGCAGACAGTGGGGAAGTCCCCTGCACTGGATTCAGGAGCTAGATTCTGGAACTGGATTCAGGAACACATGGATTGGGATCAAAGGCAGAAGAACGGACAGAGTCCTCCTTGGACGCCAGCCATTGAAGGAGAGAGCATGACCCTTGTGATCCCTCAGCTTTATACTGAATATGACGTCTATGGACGTCCATCCAAGGGATGGAACACCTTGTTGGTCAGTTTAGGGTCACCTGTCCTGTCCGTTCCTCCCTGCAGGTGCGGTCTGTAACTTACGGCACCCCCAACATGACAAACAGGGTTTAGCAGTGACCTTGGTCTGCACAGGAGCGAGTATCAGCAAGAGCCTTTCTGCACAGCAGTCCCTGGGAGTAGCTGTGAACATCAAGTGCTGTCACTTCTAGAAGCAGACACTGTCTGCAAAAACATGCCGTTGACTTCAGACAGTGCCGTTACTTAGAAGAGACTGAGCTGGAAAGTGAAATCACTGAACAGAGTTAGTTCTGTTCTAACTCAAACCAGGACACATGCACAGAATCTTTAATATCATCATTTTTCTCCAGTTTATGGAGTATTTGTTTATAAGTTTTTCTTCCCTTATTCTTTCCCTTAGCTTTCTGTATCAAATGTCACAAAATTTTTATCATCCATGCCTGTGCACCATCCAGCTCATCCATACTGAACTACATCGACTGAAATCCCACAAGCTTCTCAAATACCCACACTCCTTGTGGGGTGGCTGTTACCTGAGGTGATGTACTTGGGCAATCATTTAAATTCCTTGCCATATTTGCTACAGGACAATCAGCCCCGTGGAGAAACAGCACTCACCATTCCCATACATTTCATATACCTCTGTGGCATCTGGGAAAATGGGTCTGGGAAAAAAGAGTGTTCCAGGGCTTTTCTCCTTTTTGCTTCCTCCCAACTGCCCCATCTTCCTCCCTTCCCCCTCTTCCTATGGCAAAAGCAGCCATTCTGTAACTTCTCACCCGTAAGGCAATAACATTCAGTTTGGGGCAACAGTGCCAAGAAGGCCTGCAAAATGCAAAATGTGTTATACACTGTGCAATTAGAGAATTGGGCAAAAAGGAAAGACCAACGACTTGATTCAATTGCCTTTTGTACTTATCTTTGTCCATCTGAGCTCTCTGAGCTTAGTCTGGCTCACTGTCAGCTGTCCTTACGGAAAGACACGTCTCCCACAGGACTTGTGACAAATCATACAGCCCCATGAGGATGTTTACAATAGCCCAGAAAGTCTCTAGGCAGCAGAACTTGATTGTTTGGGGGTAAGTGGACTGATCTTCAGGTTACTCTCCTCACTTCTCATAACAGCTAGTTGTGATTCTGTGATTCCCATGCCAATGTCTCAGTCATAAGAGCAAAGCTTCTTTTGAAGAGATACTTCATTTGTTAGTGTCAGATGGACAATGGAAATCTAATGACTCAACCATCAGGAGGGATGAACGAAGGTAGAAAAGATTGGTGATAGCCACCAAAGTTGTGTCATGAATGTACATGAGGGAAAATAAGAGGAGAAAGGGAAAACTAATAGTTTATATATTTGAATAGGAGGCAGCTCTTTCAGCAATACTGCATATGTGTTCATGAACTATCTGTACCAAGAGACTGGCAAATAGTAAATACATTAACTCTTCAAAGGACTGAAGGTAACAGAGACCTCTACCGTGTTTCCTGGCCTCCAGGTATCACTCTTTCAAAATCAATAGTGTTGCCTGATGCCAGCCCTGCCTGATTGTAGACTCAGATAGAAGCCCATCGAATCTCTTCTACAAGACTTCCCTGAGCATGGGCATGCACTCTGAAAGTGGATGACTCTTGTGTTTTCAGCTTTCCTACCTGTGAACACCAAAACACCTACTACCACTCTAGAGGCAACTGAGATATCAATGATGTTAGCACTGATACTTGAGAGCAGCAGGAGGGTCTTCAGGGAGCAGCATGAGGTCTTAGGTGAACTGTGCTCTCTGTCATATCAGGGACATGAAGTAAATGTGTTCGCCGTTAGACTCATCAATGGGCAGTAATCAGTTCAAGGCTGCATAATTATTTTGAAAGGGCTGTAAAATTATTTTGGAGAATTCTCCCCTCCAGAGAAAAAGTCCATCCAAAAATCACAGAGCAGCCCAACCACTGTATTCAAATTACCAAAGGAAAAGAAAAACTATGAAGAAAGCTCATAGACTGATCCTGTTATGCTATGGCTTCTTTCTAGTCTCTGAATGAGGGAAAACACTCTATTACGTTAAAGAAGCACACTGCTTGTGCTGCCAGAGCAAAATGTGGCTAACATTAGAGGACTGTTTCCCTAAGACAATTTGGACCCCTCCCTCAGTCTCTTACCCTCTAGCAAGCTCTCTGAGTTTCACCACTGTTCCTTAATAAATCATCATCATGGCTTGGCTTCGCGGACGAAGATTTGGGAAGGGCTTTAAACGTGAGTACACCCTTCAAGCCTGCGCGGTGGATTTTTTTAGGTGAGGCGCAGCGTGCGCGAGACTGGCCCCTCCTTAATAAATACTCTGTCAGCATCAAGCTGACGGGGTCTGTTGATCCTAATATCTATGTGATTCCATGTTTCCTTTCAGAGCTGGCTTGGGTACCTCAGCCCAGCACTGCACCGTATGCTTGTGCCTACAGTTTCCTGTGGGGGGAAAATAGTTGTGGGTTTTTGTTTGTTTGTTCGGTTTTTATCAATGCACATTGCTTCTTGGTTGTAAATTCAGGGCAAGGATTTTGTTTGGTTGTGAGCACAACATACTCCCAGCCTAAGATCACTGCTGCCAGAGAACAAGTAAAAAATTGTCCCAAAAATGGATATGTGAAACATCACTTGGGGATCTTCACTTCCCTGACACCGAGCTATAAACACTGAAGACTTTTAAAACTAGTTTTGGAGAAGAATGAATGAGCTTATGAGAGGTAAAGTGATCTGATAGAAAGCACGGTATTCTACAGAGATGAGTTTTATAAAGGGGTGTAGAGTGGTTAAAGGTTCTGGAAAATCCAGAACCTAAGATTTTTATAACTGTCCACCTGGTAGGGGATTCTTTTAACCATTTAAAAAAATAAAATAATATAAATGAACAGAGGAAGATACTAAGTTCTCCATGCCTTCCATTTAAGGTAGCACATTTTGCATAACACTTCACAAAATTTTCCTTTATACAACTTCAACTTCAGGGATATACAGTTAAGCACTCTCAAGTGGAGGAAAATTGGATGCAGTACCACAAGCAATGGGCAAAAAATTTATCTGGCACTGTTTCAAGCTGAGAAGCATGTAATTAACTACCAGAAAAGAATCAGTGTTCAACTAGGGCTCGCTAATTCTGTAATTAAATGTAACACATTATTATTATCTTGGCTACAGGTTTTCCCACATCTGAACCTTTTCTTTTTCTTCCTGCTGGCTGCCTGCACTGATAGCTGGTAAATTTAGAGGTGAAGAACAGCTCAAAAGATCCAGGCAGTTCTGTACCATCCAGCCTTCAGTCCTTATAATACTTTGTCTCAAAATCCACAGAGGTGACTTTCCTTTCTACTGTCATGAAGTGCCTTATTAAACCAGGACCCAAAGACCGTATTCTTTTATACAGATGAACAATCAAAAGTGTGCTCTGTCTGGGTGTTTTGCCTGAGTCCTTATGCATCTGTTCCCCATAGCTCTGTTCTGATTTTACCAGTGACCGTCACATATTCTAGCCACCTGGCACCTGTTTTCCTCCTTAGTTTCAACTTGGGTCACTTTACACAGTCATAATCTGGATATATCTGGGGGAGGCTGGTGTTTGTGGGTGGCTAGGAGGACAAGACTGTAACTCAGGAGAGGAAAATCTTGCAGTTGTTTGAAGGATGGAAGGGCAGGCCTTTATCCTGCATCAAAGAGGATGGCTTTGAATGGAAACTCAACTTCTCATCTTAAATATTCCTTTGAACTGGGGAATGACACACATAGACCTTTCCTAAGAATAACATCCTTTTTATTTTTTTTTAGTTCTGAAGCAATCTATTTCTGCCCAAGCATGGTATCTCCTTCACTTTTAACATTGAAAATTATTTATATCAGAAATTCAGATTCAAGAAACAGAAGACAGGTTTGATCTCATTGAAATGGAGTCCTAAATTAATACCTCTACTGACTTATTTTACCCCCTTCATTTCAGCTGTGTGTTGAAGGTAATGTCCTCATTGTCTCTGCTTACTGCCCTTTGGTTCACACTGCAGTATGGTCTCACAGCACATAAGCAGGATTACTTTTGGAAGAAACTACCCTGGCAGTGGCATCTAGAGCTATACCTGAAGGACTCCAGTCCAGAGAACCAGGCTGAAAGTAGTCTGAAGGAATCCACCTCTCACATGACAGTAAGGTGGATATCTGGGCTACAGCACTCACTGTTTCTGTCTACTAATCTGCTGCCATGGTCTGTACTGCTTGCTCATGTAGGCATAAAGCAGTGTGACACACACACACACACACACAGAGCCCCAATCCTTACGACATTTTACCATATTCCTAACATTATAAACGTAATATCTAAGGGTTTTGCATGGCTCAAGCAGTAGCTTATGGAATCGAGTTCAAATTTGCAATAAGAAGTTACACACAGCCTATAGCAAGACATAAGACATTTCTGACCACAGAAGAAAAATGCTGAATATGACCTAGCTAGAAAAATTTCCAAGAGAAATGACTATAAAAGATCAATATGCTAGTATCAGTGAAATATCTATATGATAACAGCATTCAAATGCTTTCAGCATGTTTGTATTATTACAAAATTGGCCAGCTTTTGTGGTATCTGAGTGTACTGAATGACCACATGGTCAAAATCTTGAAACTATGGTTCATAATAAATTATCATCCCCTTCACAAACATCTATGTGTAAGTGATGCCTATTTTTTCTCATCACTGTCGTATATTTTAAGAAAATACTATGGTTAATTGAAAATAGATATTTTTTCCATATGGCCTGGAACAAAGTTTTGGATAAACAGAAGACTGAACCGTCTGGAAACAACAGATGGCAGTGTTTTAAAGATGAAGAGATGAAAGCTTGGATAACCAGTGCTGAATGTCAGTACTAACATATGATGGAGGCAGTACACTTACATCTGGGAATTTATCTCTACCATAATTCTATGTGATGGACATGTGGTTGAAGTACAGACTTTTTTTTAAATGAAAAGGAGGAAAGTGAGCTACCTGTAGAACTCCAGCAGCTAGACACACAGTCTTCTTGCATTTGATTTCAGTAGTATCACTTAGGGCTGTAAATAATGTTCCCAGATCAACTGGCAGATGCAGAAGAGTTTATACTACCAGTGCAAAGGCTTGACCTATTTGTGATATCTCTTTACTTTAAATCCTGGGAGAAACGTTCAAAAGGGGACAGGAATGAGAAAAGTAAAGGGAACATAAAAAGGTGAAAATGCATGTGATAACTATGGTATATGATAAATAAATAAACTACCCCATCCTTTTACATGCACCACAATCAGGCATTTGTCCATAACTAGTTACTATGAAATATAATAGATATACCACACATTTAGTCATGATTAAGATGTCTATTTCCTTGACACATTGAGATGAGTGTAGATTCATTTGAGTAATACTACACATGGCAATAGGAGAGTTGGGCCCAATTTTTACAGAAAGTTATGCTAATACGGAAAGGACATCCCAAGCCAGCTCAAGGGTTGGCTGAAATAAAACTTTCTTCCCTCACTATAAGGCTCAGCACCATTTCTGGATTGTTTTTTGCATGATATGTAACATTTTACAGAGAAACATCCAAGGCAGAGAAGGAAACAATCTACTTTTTACATTTATCTCTGATAAATTGTATTTATTGTTGGATATAGGAGAAAGAGTGGGGTTGTGCAGAACCAGATACAGGTCAAACTAAAGGATCTGAGATAGAGAGAGTAATTTGGTTTAAATCTTACTCACGTTTACAACAGTAGAATTCTTTCAGTTGCCCCAGGCTGAGGATCTGACCTATAATGCACTTTCTGTCAAGCATATCAGAGTATTAACGTGTACTTAGTATACACGTATAGAAATGTTAGTTTGAGAAATAGAACCAAGTCCTCTAAGGCTATGTTAAGAGGAGTAGGGAGGAAGGAAAAATCACATTGCCATTTGCTCTCAGTACTTCTATGTGTAGAGCCTAAGATGGGATAATACAGTGACGCTTACAGCAGAGGCAATGTAAAGAATCGCTTGGACTTGCTTGTTTGTAGGGGTTTTGCTTTTCCAGGCAAAAGCCCATTCAACAAGCAGTGCTGTCCCCAAGTGCCGCATACAACACCCCTGGCAGCCCACTTGCAAATGTCCGATTCTGCCGGTGCAGATAATACTCTCCAAGTCCTTTTCTCAGACGCATTGACATGAAGATTCTGGGGCTAACACAAGGCAGATGTGCAAAGGGGAAGGAAAAAAATCTTTCTCTTCCTTTTTGTGCTTTCTGTATCTCAGTAAGGTGGGTTAGAATTGTTTCTGCCTCAGCTGAGAAAAGCTGGACACAAAATACCCTTCTGAGCCTTGTCTTTCTAGGCAGAGGTAGAAAGAGAGCTATCATGCATTACCGGTATTTCTATCCCCATTTTATTATTTATGCTTCACCTTCAGTTTTGAGACTCAATTCCTTCCTCTGTCTTTATCCACAGACTGTTAAAATATAGCCCATCAATCTCATAGCTGGATGCTCGAGTTAAGCACAGCAGGAGATCTGTTCTCACCCTTATTTTAAGTACAGAATGAAATTTTTGAGAATGTGCAAGTTCGTACAGTTATAGTTTTATGCAATAGTCATATGATTATCATTAATACATTTCAGTGTTCACATTAAGAGAAATTGTCTTAAAATGTAATATGTTTTACACATCCTTTTTCTCCAGTAGAGCTAAGATTTTAATGATGTTTTATCTGGGTTTTTTCATTAGCATTCTTGGATTTATTTTCTATTTAACAGTAATTTTTTAATTTCCTGAACTTGAAATGCATGGCTGTTTTGATCATTACAGCATTTTTATAACACCTTTTGTTCATGCGTTACTGGTATAGGCTCCCAAACCGCCTTCCAGCTTCATGTAGCTTTTTGTCTGGGAATCATACAACCACAAGTACGCACAAACATACTAACAAAAATCCTTCTTGAGCAGTAGTTTTAGGAAATTCAGTAACAGTACAGGTTTACTGTTAGCAGCAGACTCTACTGTGGATAGAAGTAAATTTTGCATTTTAATCGAAACCGGAGTCCGCGCACAGTGTGGTATTGTAGCTTGTTCTGCATTTAATATCTACCCAGTGCCCCAAAAGGCATTTTGCAACTTATATCTCACCTTCACTTTGTGTTTTGTTTTATCTCATTTATAGAGCTGGAGTCATTCTTCGAAGTTAACTGAAGTTAAGCTGGGTTTACAGAGAAAGGGAGCAGGAACAGATGGGGAGTGTGTCTCAGCAGTGACAAGGAGGATGGGATATGTATTTTCTTATTGGATTTTGGAGTGAGAGTCTCCTTTCACCTCTGCTTTTTTCTATGTGGCTGATGTATGCCAATATCTGAGAGAGGAGAACAGGTGGTCACTAAAAGGGATATCTGATCTTCACATCCATGATGCGGTACTGAGAAACCATGCGTTGCCGTCAGCATGTGCAATGTTTAAGCCATTTAGTAACTGTTGGAAGGAAACCCATTAGGGTTAGGCAAATCTTGTTAGCAACATCGTAACGGCAGAGGATCTGCTGGGCTCACTGGATGTCTTGAGGAACAAGACTGTGGCTAAGATTTCCTCAGGATCAGATTAGAGAAATTAGTTGCACCTCTCTTTCAAATGCAGAGAAAAATCCTCCAGCAAACACAGTCTTGCCAGTAGAGCTGAAACACCAAAATTTTTGCTAGGAATCAAAGAGCCTTTCCTCTTTCAAACAGGTGAAAACAGGTGTAAGATCCCTGGAGTCAAACAAGTTGCACCAGCATCAGAGGTAGGTAATTGTGAGGTAAGGCAGGCCCCAAACATCAGGATTTACAAGGTGTTACTGCTCAAATGACAGTCAGACCTCGCATTAGCATCAACTGTATCTCCTTTTATCCACTAATTGTGTAATATGTACAAAAAAGCAACCAGATTGGTTTCATCTGTTACATGTTGTATGGGCCAAACCCCAGGAAAATATTTCCCTTGGCTCATCCCAAGAAAAACATTCACACACGCTGTTTATTTTGATATTCTCAAATACTACTTTTATCTTATGTTTTAGCTAGATATTCCTTTAAACTTGTTCTTTTGATTCCTTGTCCCTTTGGTATCTCTTAATTAGACCTGGTGACTAATTCAGAAGGAATTATTTATTTAACAAATCCCATCCTTTCCTATCAAAAAGCATCTTCAAGCAAAACTTTTTTTTTCCAAGTTGGTATTAATTAAAAATTATTTACAGACATTCAGAGCAGAATTCTTGTTCAGTAGCTTTCCCCTTGTGTTCCTTTCCTATGTGCGTCATTGCCTTTCGAGGATGTGCTCTGCAAGATGGTGATGCCTAAATGACTGATATGAGTAACTATGCAACACTCCGGAATTGAAAATGTTTGTGTTGAGATATATGCTATTCCATAACTATAGACTAATTAGTAGTGTCAGACATCTCTCTTCCTCACCCAAACCTCATGCTCTCTGTTTTGTTTTCCCAGTCCCAGACGGAAGGTATGGTCCTGTGCAGCTTGGGAAGGTCTCCATGCAGTTGTTTGTCCTCGGCAGTGGCAGCCAACAGCTGTAAAACACTATGTGAGCGCAGTCTCCTGTCTCCCTGGCTCTCCTCCTTCCCCAAACTACTGACTTTCATCACTCGGATGTCTTCTGCTTTTACTGAAGGGAAAGAGAGAGGGAAAGAGACTAGAGAGGAGAGCTGTGTTTACTTCTTTGGACCAGGTGTCCACAATCCTCATGTTGTCCCTGCGATATATGAATGCATATGAGTGCGTATCTGTACAGGCACCTGGAGAGTGCTGGTATGTAAGAACATCCCTGTACCTTTCCATTGCTCCAGACACAGCTGGAGGGGAGAACAAATCTCTCAGCTCTCTTTGTGCTTGTGGCAGATACCCGCTGGAGGACCGCATCGGACACACCTTTAATCTTTACTCAGGTTGTTTTGTATGAGACAAGGGAGTCATTGCCCTTTCCCAGATTTTGAACCCGATGAAAGGGAAGAAATAGGTAGAAAAGCTGACTGTTTCTGTCAAAAGGAGAAGAACGTAGGAAACCATACAAACCTGCTGGGGTTACCTGCAGCAGAAAGAGCCACTGCTGTCCACAACATAGTACAGGCACAGCCCCTCCTATGCTGATGTAAGCCTGCCTTCATATGCACACGTATCGATGTGTCCTTATGGTCACAAATCACAGCTGAGTATCTTGAAGGTGAGGCAGGCCAAGAAGCATGTCACTGAAAGAAAATTATGAAAAAATTTCCCATAGCACCTCTGACACCTGTGTGGGTTTGCTGCTGGCCCTGGGACAGAAGCCCCAGCACAGGAGCCACATTTCCACTACTCGTGTGCTCCACCTGAATTGCTGGTTACAGCTTGGCCAGCAATGGCATCAAGGCAGCCTTGCAGCCAAGCATCAGCACCTTTCCCATTCGGGTCCTCCTCTCTGACAAGCATGGGCAGAAGAAAAGTCTCTATCAAAAACGCCTTTTAAAACAGAGGCAGTTTTAAAGAAGTTCAGCATCTTTGCAATATTTTTCTTGCTTTTTTCCTAGATAAATTTTTAAAGCAAATTAAACACAGCTTGTTTTCATGTAGTTTTCAGAATAGCTTGATCAATTCAATTTTGGTAAAGAAACTTGGGAAACTACAGAGAGATGAAGCTGGAAATTGAGGTTAAGCTGAGCATTGCTGCCAAGAGACTTCTGTGGAAATTGCATGGAAAATACCTGCCAGTGGGGTTGATCACATAGGGTTTGGAGATGACCTTGTAGGGCTGAGTCTCAGCTTTAGAAGTTAGAAAACAAGCAAGAAGAAGCAAGGTTAACATCCCCTGAGCCTGGAAGAGGAAGGAGACCCTCCTCCTCACTGTCAGCAGGGGATGGAGCCGCACTCACAGCTGTTCCCCTTTCCCTTAAGCTGGATGTCACAGACTTCCTGGGCCGGTGACAGGACACAGGCCTCGTGGATGTTTCTGGCTGGCTGCCGGAGGCTTCTGTGATAAATAGGTCCAGTTAAAAAAAAAGAAAAAAAAAAATCACTGATTCGAGTGAGAGCTTTTATCATTCATTTTTACCAAAACAAGTGGGTTTGGTTTTTTGTTGTTTTTTTTTTTTTTCCCTAGCAAATGTTAACTGCGGAGGAAAGGAAAGAAAAAAGGAACCATCATTTCAGCCTAAATGAAGTGCTTGGTGTAACTTTGGCTCCCAGGAGCTGCAGCTCAGCTGGCTCGTGCCTGCGCGGGGCCTCCAGCCACATTTCCTGCAGCATGTGATGCTCGCTACGAGGCAAGACCTGTTTGTTCACAAGGTAACACACAGCACGTATGGAGTCAGAAGAGAGAGGTAGTGGGAAATAAGAGTCTGAAGATCAAATGGGATATGTAAAACTTGTCTTATTTAATACTTTTTCACAGCATTAGCTTTTGCTGAAGGATTAAGCTGTCCTAATCTCCACTAAAGCCAAGAGAATAACAAGCCAGTTATAATTAATCTATTTTCTTGGCTTTGGAGAAAAACCCAAGTGGCTATTTTTCTTTATCTACTAAGCTAATTCCAAGGAAAAACTCCTGTCAATGTCAGTTATGTGAAAAGTATTTTTGACTGAACTTGAATCCATGGAGTAGGTTTTTAAGTGCTTTCTCCTCTGATGGTTTGAAGCATATTTTATGAATATGTGCACATTTCATGTCCTGCCTCCTGAACATACCCAACTCCTTTGAGTACCCTAGGTATGTAGCATTGCTTTCCTTCTGCTTTCTTGCTCCATCTACTGGAACCAGTTCTACATGGCATTTGAATGACGAAATCATATGATATTTATTTATTTATATTTATTATTTTGTTAAGGAAAAAAAAAAACTTCTTAATCCAGTCTTTACAGTTGATTTATTTTAGTTTTATAATGAAGTGCACATTTTATAAACAAAATCTCCCCCCTTTTCAGGCTCCTAATCAGAGCCCTGATAGTAGGAACACCCTTCTAGATCTAAATGTCCTCAAAGATTTATGTTGTTACTGACTTTCGGTATTTCCAAACTCTTACAAAAGTGTGTTGTTACTTCTCAAAAGATTAGATGTAGCAAAACAACAATAACAACAAGTAAAAACCATCTCCCAGCATCAACAGAAAGATGTTTTGTGGAATTAGCTGAGATCTGAATTGTGCCAGTCAAGTGTTACTGACTTTTTAAAAATAATAATGATTTTTAAAAGCTTCAGAATGGATAGAAAGGAAGATAAAACACTAGATGCAAGAGGAAAGTTTACACCACACCTGTAAGAGTCAAGAAAACTTTATTGTCATATCTGTTTGTCCCTTATTGCAAGAAGTGGTTACTGGAAAAGTCTTTGGAAAAAAATCCTGTTAAGAATTGGCTCATTAGGATAGGGCTAGCTTTCTGTTTAAGTGCTGGGTAGAAAATGTTAAAATTTGTCTCTGTGCGGTTAAAACGTTCACAGGTTTTGTCTTGAATTTCTGCTGTCTTTTGTGCATAAAATTCAGCAGTCAGGAATCACAGTAAGCAACAGTTTTTACCTTGTGGATTCAGATAGGGTTGTGATTTCTTCCTGCAATTTCCTTTTAAGCAGAAAGCAGTTTGCTCCCCTATCTATGAATTTCAAGTGAAACTCTTAAAACTTGTGAAATACCAGTATTTTTGCCAAGGCTTATCTAGCATGAGCATTAGTAGTCAATGAAAGAATAGCTATTTATACTGAATTGTCCAAGATACTTTATGCAGTAAAACTTAGAAAAACTAGCACTAGTGAGTTTTTTCCTCCGATCCTGTTGTGGTAGTTGGAGCTCCAGTAAAGGATGAGGCTATTGACTTGAATACAACGTTGGTGAGGTCTGAAAAGCATATGTCTACCAATAAACAGCATGCAGAGACCTTTATTCAAACAAGAACAGCATTATTCTCACAGCTCCAAAGGGCTGTTATCCTGCTCCCCTGGTTCCAGCTCTCTAACTAGCTTCTTTCTAGTTTTCAAGGCATGACTTTAGTGTCAGAACAGTCCCTCCCAAAAATGTGTGGTTCAGGTAAAGGGCTGCAATAGCCTTTCCAAGTTGATATATCATGTTGCTTCCCTATTTATTCTCTCCCTGAACTTACTGAAATCAAACGCTATAGCATGGGATAACAGGCACCCTGCCACCAGAAGTTGTGTATCTTACATAAACTACATAGATTTAACTAGATTATGGATAAGTATTCTTAGATTCTTACCTATACAATGTTATTTATATCAGTATCATGCACTACCTCCTCTTTCATCAGTATAGCATTTGTAAAATAATTCTTCTTTTAATTCCTTATATATTTTTATTCAAGGATCGTAGTTTTCAACAGTAAATCATAGTGGCGTCTGCCTTAAATCCATGCCACATGAAAGCACAGAGTGATAACTGTTCTCAAAATCAGTACGTATGTAGACAAAATTGCTAGTCAGTTTTGAAGAGCGATCCCATCTCAGGAAAATACAAAGTCCCAAACTGCGGACTGCCCACATTTTCCATAGCATTGACATAGTGAAGCATTGAAGACCATAACAATGGAGGGGTTTGCTGTGGATGCACTTTTTTCACTGCAGTCACATTTCTCTGCCTAACCGGTTGAAAGATGAACGCAGAGTTGCATAGAAGAAACACTGTCTGATCAAGAGCATTCTGAAGTCAAAAGAGACTTCCACTGATTCCAGTGAGGTTTGAATCTGAGGATCTTGTCTCAGGTGGCCACATTAGAGACAAGCATAATATAATCCTGCGGTAGTAATCATTTTTCTCATTAAAACTGTGTCTGCAGAACTAGGACATCAGTGGGAATAGCTTAGAAAATGCTGTATGTGTGAGTAGACGAGTCGTTGTTAGTGACTTCCTTAAGAATCAGGAAAAGAAAAGCTGCAGGATTGTGCTGACAAGCAGACTGAAAACACACATAAATAAAAAGATGTCATTAGATCATTATGCATGAATAAAATGCATTATTGGGCTGTCTCAGTAGTTGTTATGGATTCCAATTAATTTTAACAATTCCATTGGTGGTGTGAAAGAGGCAGCAAAGCAGCCTGATAATTAATGTGGTGATTCATAATTTAATAATCAATTAATAATTGAGTACATTTGCAGATGATGGGTAAAGGATGGGAACTGTAGGGAATATTCAGAGTTTTGGTAGTACTGAGGGATTTAGGAAGGGTTGAAGCACATTTAGAAAATAACTAAAGCATAACCTTCCTCAAAAAGGTTTCACATAGGGCATACAGCATCTTTACTCATTTTGTCACTAGAAATACTCTTCAACTTCCATTGTCTGTAGGCCTTTCAGGTGAACCGTGTACTGATGCCTTTTACAAGGTAAGAACTGGGAGTTCAGGTGTGCATCCTCCTCCTTTCTCCATACCTCTAAGTGCAATAAAGGCACTTTCTACTGGTATAGCTGAAAATCTGGTGTTACTGAACACAGTATACAGTCTTAACCAGTACCTGGTGTGGAAGAATTTACCTACAAGAATAGGTCACAGACAAAACTGGTTTATAGTTTCTTTTCAAAAGCCAAAGAATTAGACCAGATGAGGAATAGGAAGACCATCTGTGCCTAATTAAAGGGTGAGACTGCATAACAGCAACAGATGTTATAATATTGTAGTCAGATGAGTTTATTGTTCACAGCAGTAAATATTGCTCATGTTGAGTTGGATATTTCCAAGCAATAATTTAACAGACATACTTCCACATAGGCTACCTTTTCCTGCCTGAACTATATTTCATTAGTTTTGAATAATGTCACGAAAGGTCAAGTTGCAGAAGAGATCGAGAGCAGTATTTCCTACGTACTGAGAATGATAAGGACAGAAAAAACAATGATACCCACCCCAAAAAAAGGCATCTAGTGATGATATTTTTAAAAAATGGGCCATTCTGCATGAAGAAAACATGACAGAAAGGGCTGACATTCCTGCATCGTCACTCATTTCCTGAAACCCCTCTTTAAAACTAGAGATAACCACTGTGAGAGTGTTCATCTGGCTCTGCGGATCAGATGGATTCTGTAACTGAGGGCGGTGAGGCATAGCATGGCTCAGGAGCAGGAGGCCCCTTCAGTCTGGGTCAGTTTTGTCTCCTGAATAACTTCTGAAAGCTGTTTGAAACTACCCTGCACCAATAGTCTAAAGGAGAAGCTGTGGTAAATGGAGCAGCAAACTTTCAGCCGCCATGAGCTTCTGCTGACCACAGAGAGGAGGACACACCTTATGTTGCCTGATAATTACAAGGTCACATGCAACTATCTCTGTGTTAAGGCTTTATACAAGCCTCATTCCTCCCTTTTGTTACCTCACATTCACACTGTTTGCATTAGATGTGCAATTATGTGCATCCTTATTAACACAACTCCACATGAAGCCCAGAGTGTGGATTTGGTGGTTTGTGACTAGGTGTGGTGTTAGCTACTCATACTCAAGGGCTTGCGGGTTTTTATTTGTTTGCTTGTTTGTTTTAATTGGTGTTTTCACTTTCTATCTAGCGCAACTGTCCACAGGGCCAGGAAATTCTGAACTAAATGGGCAGAAACATTTATGCAATTTCTTCCCTGCTCACTCTTTTCCTTTCACAGAGATTGTGGCTCATTTTCATTGCTAAAACAAGGAGTGACAATAGCTCATAGGTTTTACTACCTTTGTGTTTCTACTTGCATCACTGTTTTCCTCCCTAGAGAGAGCTTTCCATGTACTTCTCTTGAAACAGTAATTCTCTGCTTCTGAGACACAAGTTATGGTAAGGGGGTGCTTTGTGGGTAGACTTGCAAGTATCATGCTGATAAAAAGGGATCAGATGAAGTCTTGCTTTGTTCAAAAGAGATAAGTTAGAAACTGGGAATGAATGAATGCCCAATCAGTGAACTACAATTACAGGAGCTGATGGGAAGCAGTGTCAGGAGAATCCAGAGGTTGCCATAGAAATTTAACAAAGGATGGAATCCTCAGGGACTGCACCTCAGTCAAGTACCAAAGGTGCAGGAATTCTCAGTGAATGAGACTCATAAGTTTAAGAGAAAAATAGAAACCATATCACAGATAAAGACAATTGAGCTGTCTGTTCTGTTTGTGATGTCATGGTAGATCCCATCTGGACGTCTGCCGTGATTGCTGCTCTGTCGTTTTCCCAGCCTTGTTTGGGTGAAATACATAAACCTCAAGAGAACTTTCAGAGCATCAGTGTACATCTGCTGACTTCTCTAGTTGCTTTTGCTAGGAAATCTAGAAACACATTATCATTTTTGGACTATAGCAAGCATTTCAGTTGCTTATTATGGAAATTTTGTGTAACAACAGCCTAATGCATTCAACTTTGGGATAGCATTTTTCTGATCGTTTTTGAGTGACTCACGGTTTTTAAAGACAAGAGGGTATTTCCTGGGTAGAGGGAGGGTTAGCAAAAACAGTTCTATTTTAAGAAGTGCCTTAACTCTGAATATCCTTCATGAAATAAGCCACTAGAAAGGGGGGTGCCATGCAACCTGTAAGCCTCTTCTAAACCCATTTATGCATGCACTCCCACATACTTGGAAAAAGAAAGGGAGCATTGTGATAATCTAAAGGTTTGGCAAGACTGATATTTCTACTGTTTGGAAACATAACTTTTATCCCCATCAGAGGCATTTTAGAGTGAAGAAAATTGAGTTGTAAACAACAACCCCCCAAATCCACCACTAGAATACCCTCTAGTGTAAATGAGGGAATAGATGTCGTTAATATTGACATGGTCTATAGACCATGAAATCCCCAGCAGGGCTTGTTTGTCTTTCAAAAGTAAAACAAGACCTTTTTTTTTTTTTTTAGGAGATACAGTGCCCTCATTTAAATGTTAATCTTAGAGCAGAGGAAACCAAAGTATATGTCTCAGCCCTGTCACAGATTTCCAGCAGGAAGCCAAACTCTTAAAAAGTATATTCATTCAAGTACCTAGTAAAATTAAAATAGAACAAAAAATGCATGATCAGTGGAGAAACTGGCAATTGCTAAGTTTTTCAGTGATCTAAACATCTTAAGCACTCTGACTCAAGAGGTTAGGTGCTGGTCTTCTAAAGCACAAGTCCACAATCTGAAAGGCAGACATTGGGGTTCCTGCTGCAGTGCAGCGAAGGAGATGGACATCCTCCAAGGTTGTTCATCTGCCCATCTCAGACAGCAGTGTCAAGATCGGATGAGTGGTTGGCTGGTGGTGCCTTTCTCTCTCTGGTGACTGAAGAGGAAACCTACCTAAATTTTAATAGCTATGTTCTGGACATACAAATCCCATCATCTGAGCCTCCCCAAGATGCAATAACATGACTTTCGGACTTGACAAGGATGTAGTTCACATGACCACAGGTGACCATGAGGTGTTTATACTAAGGAAAAGCTTAAATTGTATTTAAGAAGAGTGTTTTCCTGTAATTTCCCTATTTATTCAATCAGTTAGAAACACCAAATACATACACAATCAATAGTTTATACATGCTGCGTCAGGAGCTCTTCCAATAGCTTGTTTTAGATAATGTATATATATAAAAAGGAGTAACATTGTAATACTCCATATTTTTGCACATTTACAAGCTGTATTTGTAGTCTTGAGCATATCTAGTCAAACTGAGATCTGGGCAATGTCCCTAGCAAATTGTTAATAGTTGAAAAAAAAAAAAAAGAAGTTTCAGAAGGGGGAAGAACTTTCCCTAAATTCATTTAAAATTCAACAAATTACTTTTGACAGGAGAAAAAGAAGAAAACATTTGGAGAGGTCAGACTTTCTTTCAACAAAGTTAAACATTTGCAATTTTATTCAAGTTGACGTTATAATTTCAAATTTGATCTACTGTATAGAAGGGATTAATCACCCTAAACGAAATTTTGAAAACTGAAACTCCAAAACGAAACTAAATTTCAGCCCACACTGGAACAGTTCTCCCATTTTCATTTTCTTTAATTTAGGCACTGAATGAAAAAACCCCAATTATTTTCACATCCCACATTAAATTACCAAAAGTTCTCGTAGAAAAAATCTTTCCGTTGAAGAGAACAATGAAATCTTTAGGCTTCAGAAATATATAATATACCGTTACATTAAGGAGCAATCATATTGTATACAATGCCTGAAACCGAAGCACTTCTTTTGATTTGTCATTTTGATGGTTTTGAAAGCAAAAGCATTGTTGAGAAGACAAAATAAGAAAATATTTTATCCAGACTGACTTTCAAGTAGGGTTAGAGGCAGAATCTAAAGTAAAAGAAAATGATTTTTTAAGAGAGTTTTATTTTCCTTCATAGCAGAATAAAGTTATTCGTTAAACGATGAAAGCGTGATTAATGAATAAGTTTATCTTCCAATGAAATGCAGTTCTGCAAAATATTTTACTTTACAGTAAATGCACAACAGCAGCAACTTTTGTTCCTTTACGTGCAAGGTACCTGGAAATGCCCCATGATTTACAGGGCTTGATTCCCTTCTCACTCATCAGCTTCGCACTGGTGTTGGCTTGGTGGCCTGACTCCTCTCGACACTGGCTGAATGCCCAGTCTAAGTGAGAGGGAATTAAACATGCAGAGTTTTTTTGTTCAGGATAATGAGTAACAATGAGCTTCCCTGGTTCTAGCAGCTTTACCTCATTCTGATGGGTATGTTGTGGCCTCTCTGCTCATTAGCACATGCATTCAAGCTCCTGCTAAGCAAAACACAATATATCTGTAGACGGAAGTACTCAGTGATTTTCATCCCCTCTGGTCCCACAGCTCTGTGACCTTAACCACAGCCCTGCGTGCTCTACAGAGACAGCTCCAAGTGGCGGTGTACATTGGGAAGGCATGATGACTCCCTGAGGCTCCACGTTTATAAACCTTTCACTGGCAGCTTCCAGCCATGAGACCATGCGTTGTGCACGCTTCTCCATGGTCAGTCGGATCTGCCAAAGGTTACAGACTAGAGCAGGATGCCCCTTCTATTCCCTGTGCCACTCAGGCTGTCTAGAGGAAGAGGGATGGTTGTGCGACAATTCACGTGCATCACCACAAGGACCAGCTACAGCCGCAGTATAGCCCTTATCTTGCACTGATAAAACCTGAAAATGCTGCAGCCCAGATAGTGTATGAAAAGCAACAGAGACCCTTCCATATGGACTTTCTAAGGAAGCAAAAGAAGCCTCCTTTCGTGCTCCCTGTCTGTTCCTTGGCTCTTGTTCCAGGTTCAGAATCACATCAGACTGTAAGCAGACATTGCAGTCACTATAGGGACTCCTTCCCTAAGGAGTCACACTTCTGTGTGCTGTGAGCTAAAGGAGGCAAAGCTGCCTTTCTGACTTCGATTAAACTGAGAGAAGCTGGCAGCCCTCATCCTTTTGCCTTTGGTTCCACTTTTGTGTTCCTGCTTGTCGCGTGTGATAAAGCTTTCAATCAGCTTCAGTTTTTCATGCTCTTCCTTCAGGAAGAAGTCAACAAGCACACTCTTCTCCTTTTTGATCTGTTCACTGATGTCCTTGGGGATGTCAGGAATGATCCAGTCCACCAGAACACTGAGGAACATCACCAGGTTCTGCAAACACAGCAACAGACATGAAGCACGTACAAAAAACCCCGAAAATACTTGTACTAGAGCAAACCCAAACCTTTGCTATAGCTGGGAGGCACATATAACTTTTTGCTGATGGCGTGTAGCGTTACGCAGTTGAGTAAGGCCTTAGGTCAAGAAACAGCTTGTGTTTGTGCACAACTCCTCAGGAGAGAGGCTGAATTAAACATATTTCAGTTAGGTTTAAACAGGAAAGGACTTGGATTCATCAATTGATTCATGGCCTAAGTAAGTAGCTAAAACAGCCTTATTCTTTACAGGTGTCCAAAGGTGTTCTGACCAAAGGAGGCTGAGTTCAGAATCCATTACTATAAGGACAACATCAGTAGAAGCATCTTCCAACACAATCATACCCATGTGTTTCCAGTGCAGCCTGAGCAGACAGGAGACAACTTTCATGGTCATTCTGTCTTTAAATCCTTCTGGCTGCTGTCGAGCAGGATTTTTTCACACCACTGTAGCATGCAAGCCACAACCCTGAACCTCAAGTGTCCGGGTCATTGCAGGTGATGCTCATAACACAGAGGCAGGAAGCAGACTGCGCAAAAACTTTTGCTTGTTTGTGAAATTTATAGATAGATTATGCTTTGAGATTTTTATTATGATGATAATGTTTTGAAAACTGCTCTGTTGTGTAATGCCTCGACACGTGTGAGCGTGTTTGCTGACAAGGCTACTAGCATGAACTCGCTGTCCGCATCCGAGACAACGGAGCTAATTAACCAGAGAATGTACTCTGGCAGAACAACAGGCAGGCTATTTGAAGCCCAGCATAACCAGTCGGTTTCAAATGTTTTGTAGACAGTGGAAAAGTACCAAAGGCAGAGCAAAGAAGCAGAAGAGGGCAATATAAATCAGGCAAGATTCACAGTCACACTTTGGAATATTTAACAGGTGAAGAGAAAAGCAACGTGGATTTCAGGATGAGGGGTGGGCCCAATTTGCCACTGGAGGGATACCAGATCATGGAGAGCAGGCGGCTTCTGCCATTTGGAAGGCAAGCCATGATAGCAAATCCCTTGCCAATGAAATCTCCACACTGGGGAGAATTTAATCCATTTACCTCAGGAAGCAGCAAAAGGCCTTGAGGGATTTATTACTTCTGTTTATTTCTTGTTTTGAATAAAGAACAGCATCTAGCAAGCCGACATAGCATTTACACGTGGTGCCCTGTGAGTACGAAAGCTGACAGAGCATGCTTAACTGAAACATTCAAGAGCCTGGGGTGTTTTGTGGACCTCTACTAGTGTCAGGGGCTAATGCAGGCTGTGGAGCTTCCCTTCCATGGAGAGGAAACGTCTGCTGAGGAAATGTCGCTGTGCTCCAAAGGAAGAACCTGTGCTGCAGCCCAGTGATGCAACTTCAGCATCTGGATGCAGGCACATCAGGCTGGGTATTTGCAAACAGAAAAGCTCTGTTGGACATCACTCCTTTAGCACATGCATTTCAACCTATTTATTATAGTTCTCTGATATTTCTGTGACTGAAATTGCAGCAACTCAACAGACTTACCTGAAATAGAACAACAAAAGCCAAGCGAGCAGATAAGACCGCCCAGTACTGTTTAGAAAAATCATACTTATTTTGGGACCAAGGCGGTTCTCTGTAGTCTTTGAACCTGTTGATGAAGACAACTTGGTTATCACACAGTTCCAGCAATCTCCTTCTGCACCAATTGCTCTGATTAACATGATTTTCCAATCACAAAACCTAAAGAATCAAATCCTCCAGATGTTCCTACTTCAACCGTTATTATGAAATACAACTCCAGAATTAGAGCTGGACTATCTCCACTGAATTTAGCCAGCTTAGTCTAGTTTTCACAGTTGTAACCAAAATCAGAACATTGTTCTAATGTTGGAAGTTTCCAGATTTTCCGGGACTTACAAATGTCCCCCTTTTTTTGCTAATGTTAAATTGATTTCAGCGTACAGGAAATAAAGTATTGAAATTAAAGCATAGAGATGGTACAAGATATTTTCAGACTGAAGGAGACAAGCCTGCTTTCACCTGACCTAAACCTTGATTAATTTAGGCAATAATTCAGTCCCCATAAAATCTGACTCACATTTTGGTAGTTTCTGTCTTTGCATTAACGACAGGGGGAGCCATGGGAAAGACACTTCCTAAGTTAACCGTCTAGCCTTAGACAGGATAAAACAGAACCTTAGTGGTTTGGAGTAAAAGACTGGTGCTTTTAGTACTACCATCAATCATTTGGAAGTAAACAACAGGCTAATAAAAGTCACAGATGCTCCTAAATTGGAAAGTTTTGCAAATAGCAGGAAACACAGAAAGCAATAAGAAATACAGACAGGAAACACAATGAGAATAATTTGGGGAAATGAAAAATAATTAAAAATAAAACAATTGAAGGATCTTTGAAAGGATAGGATTTGAAAGAAAATGCAATGAAAATAGCCTGTAGCTTTACAGTTGCCAACAAGTTAGCACAAGTATGAAATATGGCAGCAGGACAGTATGACTTGTGGATGTATTAACAAAAGACACGATGGCGCTGGGGGGTATTAGCCCTTCTTTGAGCAGCTCAGGTAAAGCCACACCTGGAATGCTGCAGTCAGCCTCTCAGCTGTGGGGATTTCAGAGAAAAAAAAAAAAAGGGAAAAAAAAAAAAGGAAAAAAAAAAGAAGGCAACAAATTGAAGACAATTCAGCAAAACAATCCAGGGGCTGAGAAGTCTGACTCACGAGAAAAGATTAAAGAAGAGCACATGTATTACTCCACTTCAGTAACAGCCACAGTTGGACATAATAACCATGCACAAATGGTGCTGTTAGGACTGAAAGGGATAATTTAGTGCCGCTCGCAGTGTTTGACTAGGAGTAATGGGATGAAATTAAGAAAGGAAAAATCTGTTTTGAATACCACAAAACCCTTCCTGACAGTAAGATTCATTAGACTGGGGAAAAGCCTCCATCAGGGGATAATGGAGAAGGTTCATATGTAAAATCTGTCAGCTTCAGTTTGCAGGTGTGCTTGCCAGAATTACCTTCAGGTTCTATCCACATGGTTTTGCATGTTAAATTATACATTTACAGTCCACACACTTCCTACATCCTGACCCCCAAGAAATTAGGTCTGAAATCCTGGATGTAATTCTGTGTTGCACCTTCTGGAGGCAAAGGACGCAAGGTACAACCCACGATGGGGAGAAGGAGGAGGGAGAGGAGGAGAAAACAACTTTAAATTGGGGGCTGTATTAATTTATGCGCGCACTATCTGGACTGCGTTAGACCCTGGATTGTTTGTTTTGTTTATGGTGTGTGTGGTTTGTACTGGTGTGTGCACAGCACAGCAGGGATTCCTGTTTGGTCCTATGCTGTGCCTGCACTGTGAGATTTCCCCTCTGGGGCTGAGTCTCCAATTCAGTACAACGTGGACTATCCTGCTCAGACCTGTGTATGAGGGCTGCAGTGACGGCCAGAGTCAGTTCCCTTGAATTTAATCTGCTTGAACATCAAAGCCAAGGAAAACCACCGGAGTTTGTTGTGGGTTTTGCCTAGCACTAAATCAATCCCAGTCTTGAAATAGAGCCCAGGTTCACCTGGAAGGGTCACCAACTGTGGTAGGTTTTCTATTTAATGTACTCTGAGCCTCACAAACTGTAAGTGTTGCAGGACATCAGACCCCATGGAAATTTCACCTGGCTCAGCTGGAAATCATACTACTTATGGTGCCTGAATCTACATCCAGCAGAACACTAGCGAATGATTTATGTGGTGAAGGGAGATGCTGTTGGAGCTACAGACAAGGTAGCTGGGCCTCCTCCCAACCTCCTTTTGGCACATGAGACTTCAAAGTGCAATAACACAGGCCTTTTCTAACCACTGTATTCTACAAGAAGTTTTCTTTTAAAAAAGACCATCTTTTCCCTCACCTCTTCAATTCTTCATGCTTAAAATACGTGATTCAGCAGGTATGCCAGGAACAGCAACCAACCAGTGCTGCAAAGACTATTGTATTTCAAATATCGCAATCAACTCTAATTCCACTGGAAAAGGACAAGGATATGAAGTAGTCAATGTGGTTTAAGAATAGAACCCAGAAAAGTTCTGAGGGGAAAAAAAAAACCCCACACTGGAAGTAGAGAAATGTTGGGGAAGCAAGGATGGATGGAGAAGAGCAGGCAAGACTTAGACACAACCGAACTGAGGCCAGAGCTAAGAGAAAGATACTGGTACATTTCACATATCAGGTGAGGAAAGAGAGAGACTGGGAGAAAAAATCAAAGTGTGCACATAGGTGGAACTGCAAATCAGTCTAAATAAGCTGATCTGTTTACTTTTCTTTTACAGCTGGTCTTTGACAGGAAATTGAGGAAAACATGACCGAATCACTAGGAAGAAGTGCTTCAGTAATGCAGGTGTTTATGAGAATTGTTCAGGGAAACACATTAGAATTCACCACTGATCACCAGGAGTAGATGAGATGAGTCCCAAGGCATTAAGAAAATTAATTCATTCAAAGACACTTTATAAATTTGCTACGTATTGGAGCAGACTTGTGTTAAGGGAAAAGTTCCTTTAATGACTCCGTATCAGCTGCTTTCTCCTTTTCAGTGTGATGAGCATGCTTTCATGTACTCCATTACCATATGAGATTATAAAGATTAAAAGGGCTAAACCAATAAAAGTGTCACATAACTTATCAAGGTTTGCTTTTAATTTGCCTTCAGCTACACAAATGCCATTTTGCTCTGAGAAAAATCATTACGACCAATGCTATGTGTCAGAATAGTGTTACAGCAATGTTTATTTGGTAGCTGTGTCAAGGAGTTCACAGCATTGTAGAAAACGTTGCTCAAAATATTTAAAGAATGCATTCTGAATGTTTGGTGGGAGAGTTGTTTCTGGCTTGGTATGGTTATTTTTAAGATACCTTAATCTCTGGCAATGCCCGTAAGGAGCAAAACGCAGGCTCATTGTAACCACATTTATCTCCAGAGGTCACAGAAATCTAAGAATAAGAGAGGTCAGCTTGTTCCCAACATATTTGCCAGAAACAGAAAAACAGATTTTATTTCCAGCTTAAGGGACAGTGTTTGTTCCCTTTCTCTTGGGACACAAGCTAGATACCCCATATTTTATCACAGCAATAGTTCTGTCCAAAGCTGAGATTTTGATAAGATTCAACTGAGGCGGGTGGTAATGAGAAAGAGTGAATGTGGACGCTGACATATTTTCCTAATTGTTTCCTGATAATGGGATAGAAATGCTCTCATAGCTGTTTCTCATTCAGACTGGTACATGGTCAAACATTTAGTATATGCTTCTTGTTTGCAAAATATTTATTTTCTCAGGGTCACAGAGTTGATATTATCATGCAGGGAAAACCTTTATACCTAGCGTGAATTTTTCCCTTCTCCCTGTACTTTGTCTTTGTTGAATCCCTGCTAATCTGAGGAGTGCACTTCATCACTGTCGTTAATGCATACATTTCCAAATTGCCAGTCAGACACCATAAACAGAGACGAGTGACTGAGACCAGGTAAATAGTAGCAAAGTCACAATGAAGTAGGAGACCCATATGGATCGAGATGCTTGTTGAAGGAAAACACAGGCTAATTTGAGTATAAAAATTAAAAAGTACTAGGAACCGAGAGCAGAAAAGCATTTCACAGCCTTACAAGTGCAGAGATGCTACGTACTCTCACATGTACCAGTCTATGAAGAAATAATTTTTCCTTTCTGTCTGCCCTCAGCTGTCATCTGTCTGCCTTCCAAGAGGCAGCAAAGATTCCATTAACAAAGTTCCTGACACCAGGACGTGGCTCTGCTGAGTTACATGCTCTCTCTTTACCTGCTTATAAGTTGGGAGTCTTATCTGTGCATGCAGCCAGCCTCCGTAGTAGTTAAGAGGTAAGAAGGCAGGTGCATCCCATAGGCAATCCCAAGAGCTAAGGTCCACATTTCTCTCTGCACTTACTCTGCTTCCAGTGAAGGAACAGAAATGCATATTTTTTGTGCGTTTTAGTTAGGTAAGATGAATACCCTGCTTAAAATCAGCGGGATCCTAAGAACGGGTTAAGTTTGCTTGCCCAGGAGCAGGAGATAAACATGTGCAAACTACATTGAATGCTGCCAACTTTAAGGCTTCTTTTTTGAAAATTACTACATTACAACATTTAAAATATTCTCTAAGATGGGCATTGATTTGTAGGCCTCATTGAAGAACTTCCATCTATCCTTTCTCAAGCTATTTGAGCAAAATATCTTATGCCCTAATAAAAAAAAAAATAGACTGATTTTGTGGTAGTCAGTATGTAGCCTACATTTAGAAACGTGCAGGAATTTGGGAGCAAAGGGTGGTTTTTGGTTTCTTCAGTTGGAATATGATCCCTTAAATAATCAGCGAAAAGAAGTGAACTGTTCTGAAGGACAATTTACAGCACCTGTTAGAACCATAATTAGAAAGTTAATTTCTCTCTTTGCTTTGAAGTGGCTGTTTGTTTCTAAATCAATTTATTTTTAGAAGGGTAAAATCAGCAAATATTTAAAATTAATTTAATTTTGTGGGGGTTTTTTTTAATAAAAATGTTTGATTTATTTGAAGTCTTTTCCCAACTTTAACATGAAGACAAAGGTTTTGGTAGGACAAAAAAGCACATCCTAACTAGCTTTAGTTACAAGGTTTCTATGTCACACTGAGAGTTGACCTTGCAGATTTACAGAAGAGACTAACAGACATAAATTAATGGTAGCCCTTCAAAAAATTTCCAACTGCCTTAGCTATCTATATCTGATCTGTAAATCTATTTCTTTAAGACACTCTGAATGTCAGATAAGAGGAAATGTAGGGATCATTGGAACTCATAATGAAGAAATCTATCTGAATTTTGAATACAGACAAGGTCAATGAATTAAAGTGAATGGGAGGAAAGAAGATAAGAATTCTGAAGTTTTAACCAGAAAACACTTCTTGATATTTACAATATCTACAATACTAGCAGTATTTTCTGCCAATATCTGAGTACTCAATTAACCAGTATTGCAACAAAAGGCCAGTCTGATGCTACATGGTATGTGGCTGTCACCTTAAAGATTTGTCTCATCATTCTGTTCTGTTTTGTAACTGATTTTGTGTCCTTCCTTTGATGCTGATGCTGAGAGAATAAGGCAATAGATTTCAAGAATCCCACCTTTGGCACCTGAGCCAAAATTTGTTCTCAGAGTAAAAGCCCACAATGGCATGAGAGCAAAGACCTCAGTTTGAGAAAGGAAACTGGGAAAGACAGTGGTGAAACTACTTTTAGAACCAGCATAGGTTCAGATGGCGTTCCGCACAATCCTAAACATCCACTGGACTGACTACGTGACTAATGTTGCTGTCCTTGAACAGGCAGACGTCACCAGTATTGAGGCCATGTTGCGGAAAACACAGCTGCGTTGGGCAGGGCACGTCTCCAGGATGGCGGATCACCGCCTCTCCAAGATCGTGTTCTATGGTGAACTTGCCACCGGCTGCCGCAAGAGAAGAGCTCCAAAGAGGAGATATAAGGACTCCCTGAAACAACACCTCAGCCTAGGCCATATTGACCACCATCAGTGGTCCACCCTGGCCTCCAATCGGGAGATTTGGAGACACACCATACATAACGCTGCTGTCTCCTTTGAAAGCATGCGTAGAATCAAGCTCGAGGAGAAAAGACAGCGCAGAAAGAACCGTGCCTCGACTATATCACCCAAGGAGACCCTCCGGTGTGCTCTTTGCAACTGGTCTTGCCTATCCCGCATTGGCCTTTTCAGCCATCAACGCGCTTGCAATAAGCGTGGGCAAAGCCCTTCCCAAATCTTTGTCCGCGAAGCCAAGCCATGATGATGAGGTTCAGATGGCAACTATCAAGAGTACTAGATTCAAAAACCTTGACATTCATCAGAAGACAGTGAACATATACAAATAAATTATGCATCAAAACAAAGGAGTCCAATTAAAGACTCGTGTGTGGTAAAAAACATATAAATGAAGGCTCTCCTTCCACAGAAAATGGAAAAACAAATTTTGTGATGATTTCTTGGCATTGCAGAGGGTAAGAACAGCGTTATTTCAAGGGAGTTCAAAAAGGAGGATAGAGCACTGATCCAAGAACCAAGGCTTTGGGTTGCATTCCCTTAAAACAGCTCTTTGAATATCTGCGTATTTTTTTATAGAAGAAGTAAGGTTACTTTGAGAGCCCTGGAACCATGTTAGAGATTTCTCGTACAAAACTGGAACTACTCCATAGGTACCTGCACTATGGGAACAGTGGACTAGATATTTTTGGACACTTTTTAAAGGAAGTTGAGCCTTGTTTCCCCAGGCTGAAAAGATTAATCTGAAATATAAGATATGTAGATGGGGAACAGTGCAGGTTTTAAAGATGGGCAGAATATATTGAAAATTCAGATCTTATCAATTAAACACTGAACTTAATAAAGAAAGGCTGATTCGAATTAGTGTGTGTCCATTTTACAAACTCATTTTTAACGAAATTTATGTCTTTTAATAAAGAAAGGATTTTTTTTATTTATTTAAGTAAGTCTGCATAAATTATTTGCTTTGCCTTTTCATGCACTGGAAAAACCCTTCTAGGAACCTTCTTATATGATGAGAATACTCTAATAGCTGTACTCTTAAACAACCTTTTTAAAGGCACAAGTTTTATCGGTTCCCACTTTGAAAATTTTTGTCTGACAAAAGACCCAAAACAATTGCTTTGACTATGCAAACTGTCAATAGAAGCACTTTACCTGCAGAATAAAACTTCCTGTGCAAACAGGGAGTTTTCTGGCTGTGTTCCAGCCTTGAGATGACTGACATTGAAGTATGAGAGTGTGTGATTGATGAAGCCATGCATGGTTCCATTTTGACTGTATGCATATTGATACACAAGGCGTGGAATGAAATCAGATGTGACAGCAATTACAAAAGCCTGAGAGACAAAAAACAACAGCATCAAGAATTTATTCCTAACGTGGTTTAGATTAATCTAATTCAGGTGCTAATTTTCACATTCAAGTCAGTTTACAGTGGTGATGAAGTGAGAGTTAAATGGCCAGACCTGATACAGAAAGTATAATTAAATATCGCACAGTAACCTACTCTGTCTCTCCAGGGCAAGGCTGTAGTTAGAGAAGTGGAATATTTCTTAGGCTACAGAGTAGCAAAAGCAATTAAAATCCTGTACATTTCTCCAACACCTTCCATCCCTGGAGCCATTAGGAGGTTTATCACTAGTTTAAAGTAACTATATCAAGACATAATAGCAAGCTGGTATAATTTGTAATATGATTCGGTGTAGTTACACAGTGTTATCTGAGATAAATTATTGAGTGTAAGGTAGTTATCCTCCATTTCCCCTCTGCATCACGATTTACACACCTGACATCAGTGGATCTCGTGCTGGTCTAAAACTGGTATAATTTTAAAGTGCATCAGACCCAGAAATATCTAGATCGTATCAACAAGATTTCATTAGATTCATCCCAAATGGCATTTTGCTAAATAGTGTTTCTGCATCAATATTATTCAGATGAAGAAGCAGAACTGGGCATTCATTAATTTTTAAAAAATTGAGTACGTATACATTTACATTTCTGTCATGTAAATGTAGCTAACTGATATTTCAATGGAATCCCCAGAAAATAAAAATTTTCAGCTTTTTTTGACACGGAAAATAATCAAGGAGCATAAATCTGCAAAGTGTATTCAGATAAAACCGAGAGGCTGCAGAGTTTTTCTCATCCACCACAGATTGGTGCTGGAAACCTGAAATCTATGCCTGACAGAAAAATTCTGAGTATGTGCAGGACTGCACGGATTTCCTACCTTAAATTCTGGAAACTGCTGAGCCGTAAGTGAACAGTGCTCCACCCAAGTCAAACAACACCGCTTCTCTCGAGGCTCTATCGTTCTCACAATTGTAAGGATAGCTTACATACTGCTACAGAGGGCTGTTGTGTTGAAAGCTATTGTACCAGATAAATTGCATAACACCTCTGCACAAGTTTCCCCTTCAGCAGAGACATTCATCTGCCGTTCCAAAGTGCTTTGATGTCTTTGGTATTTTACAATTGGACTCAATGATCTTAAAGGTCTTTTCCAATGTAAATGATTCTATTATCTGTGTCAAACACCCACTAGAGAGTACTATGATTAAACTTTCAGGGCATTAGCCTTTTTTGTCTTAAAACATATACAGGAAAATTTTACTTAAGGAATTCCTGTAGAACAATAAACATAACATATCTGTATATCAGACACATTACGTTTGTGTAATCCTTCTTTTTTATGAAAGACTGTATTGTTCTGTTAAGATTTTGTAGCTTGGGGAGTGTGTAACCCAACCTAAAGAAAAGCCGCTCTTACTGAAATGCCCACTCTGTGGGAGAAATTATGTTTAGGGATATAATCATATCTGTATACATCAGAACAAATGCTAATACCATCTAGTTAAGGACTTTCTGCTGCCACAATCTAGGATGTTATATTTACATCCTTTATATGGAGACCGAACTTTACAGTTGCAAACTAACAGAAAAAGGCATGGGTATGAATGAGAAGTAAATCTTTATCAATTGTCTGGTGTGTTGCCTCCTTACATCCCCTTCATTGGTGGTTCTTGTATGAATTAGTCTTCCTATCCTACATAGCATAACAATAGACAGAATGCGATGAGTCCATCCTGTTTGTAATTAAATCATATATTTCACTTCCACAGAATGAACTGGGTAATTTAGATTTTACTGTATTTTATAGCAACTGAGAAAATTAGATTTCACATTTAAATTATGTTGGAGGGACAACGTACGCTCCCAAGGTCATGGTTAGAAACTGATGTAGCCAAATACTTACATTAATGATAACTGAAAGCTTTCCAATACCACTCAAAATGTTATACCAAATTCCTGTAAGTGAAAAACAGAGCTTATTAATAGATTTACTATCATTTTTCTTCTTTCTTATTGGATGTTGGGTCTCATCTTCACTTTAATGTTTTCTCATTACTTACCTATATCTTTTTCTCTTACTGTGTCTGGCCTCCTCAGTTCGGTGACAAACTTTTTTGCATCAAGCCGGACTTCTATGATGTTGTTCAGAAGGGCAAAGAGAGGTGCCAAAGGGAAGGAGGCAACAAAGAGTGTGACAAAGCCAAACTGAATAACTGGAAGAGAAATATGCAATGGTTTTTGATATCTTCTGAAGGGAGCTAGTAAATGCAGCTGACAGCAAATCATTTACGAGCTTTGTGGGTTACAAAAGCCATAAAACTCCATTTTGCAATTTGGTCCCAGTGATAAATATCACAAAGCAAGGATATGAAAGAAAGAAAGGTTTGTCACTATGCTTTATGAATGTTTCTAATAATGCTTTTGGTCTCTAGCACAAGCACAAGCCAATGAAAATAATAAATTTAATAAAGGACAAAGGGTTCAGCGTGTATTCTTCTGCATTTATAGATAATGAGCTGATTAAGACTGTGCTGTTCTTCCCTGCCTTTTTCCTGTAAGGAAAATGATACACAAGCAAGTAAGAAGAGAAAATCTACAAGGTGTCACTGTTCCTTCCCAGCTTCCTTTTGAAAATTTGGTGGCAATCTGGCAAGAGCAGGAACAGAATAAGTGTTTTTGTGGATACATAAGCCTGTGGGGTCATACAGCATTTCCATCCCTCCTTATGTCACTGATATCCTCCGAGGTTAGAAATCCCCCTCTTTAAGCCCTATCAAAAGAGTAAGTTATTATCACTTTTTTTTTTTTTTTATTGTTGGGTTTGCAATTTGGGTAAAGTAGTTTGGGAGAAAGAAAGCACTAGTCCACTAGTCCTAAAGAACAAGTAGTATTGCAATGAAGCACAGACCTCCTGAGTTCTTCATGCTTGCTAGAACAGGCACACACTTAATGGGCCTGGCTTCTCCCACAGGTTAAAAAAACACAACCAACCAACCAGCCAGCCACCCAAACAAACAAAGAAAACTCACCCTCTTTGAACCATCTTTGTATCATCTTGTTCCTTGTACTGGACTACTAGCACCACAGAGTTCAGCCAGCACCCACGGTACAATGATAAAAGCAGAAGACCACACTTTTCTGAGTGAATTAGGCATAGGCTTTCCTAGGGCATAGGCTGATCTGGCTTCATGCAAACAAATTACCTTCTAAGCAGCTAATGAACCAATGCCATGCTGCAAACACACAGTGCTGACATAACTACATTTTTCTGACAAGTCCCAGTGCTCTAGAGATGCTCGGAATAATGTAGTAGAAAACCAAGTTCCTCCAAGCAAGCTGCTTCTGTTTTCAGGTGGGCAGGATATCCTTAATTCCCCCTTCTTTCAGTGGCACTTCAGGATCTACCTCATCTAGGTAGATTGGACACAATTAGAGTCTGAAAAGGGTTGACTTTTTTTTTTCCTCCAAAGTGCTGAGGAATTAACAAATTGCCTAAAATGCCATGTCTTCCACAGAAAGCAGGAGGCATCAGTGGTGAATGTTACTCACGAGACTGAATCATTTCCTGGTAAAAATGCTGCATTTTTTTAGAGTAATACTTCAGGGAAGTGAGAGAGGTTTATTACCCCAGAAAACTAATGAGGAGTAGAAGAGGAAAGAGGCTGAAAAACATTCTGTTCAAATGCAAAGACAGTAATCCCAGGAAGATTAAACTAATAAATCTAACTGTGATTTACACTTCAGAATTAAGTAAGTAGGATAGGAAAAGAGTTGCTGTGTATGAGACCCTATTTATTGTGGCTTCTTTATCGCCAAATCCCTATATAAATTCTCTCTCCACTATGGGAGGAATCGGTTGCCATTTTTGTGAAAATCACAACTCTTCACTTTGAAGAAGTTTCCTTAGGCACTCTTGTCCCAGCCTACACCTAACTGACAAAACAGCTTTCTCCAGGATCTTCTCCTGCACGTGCCTTTTTTTATATGGAGAAAGTAAGCCTTCTGAATGACATTCCTGCTTTTCTCTGCTCAGTGACAACATATTTACACAGTAAAGTATTATCTCTGTATTATATATATGGCCTTTTTATTTTCATTCTCACCATTTTGCCTTGAGATAAAAGGTATATCCTAACACATACTAAGATTGAGCTTTTTCAAAGCATTCAAACACCCTATCCTTGAAATCACACTTTCCTGAATATTTTATGTTCAGAGTCAGGAAAAGGAATTAACAAGGAAATAAAAACAGATGTTACAGTAATGTCCCCCAAAACTGTGAAATGCTTAGAAAAATACATAGCACTAAAATATGCCTTATTTGGTTTTAAGTGAATTTAGCAGGAATATTGCTGGGAGGGTTCTGTTAAAAAAAAAAAAAAAAAAAAAAAAAAAGAAAGGGGTATTTGCAATGCTTTAAATATAAACCACACGCATGTTTGCTTTGATGTTGTTTGCAGCCCCTTTTGACTGGGAAAATACAGTTTAATTCTTTTTCAAGTTCATGGAAGAATGTTCAAGGTATGCACCGGACTTCTGCACAACTGTGTAAATACAACTTCATAGAAAACTCTACGCCAGAAGTGTCTGTGTGGTTATCTTGAAATCTCTTCAGTCTTCTAGCCTCCTTTTTATGGAAGTGTGAATGATGCAAAAAGCAGGCAAAAAAAAACCCCCAAACCCAAAGCCAAGCATGCAGTTATTTAGATGGTTTTGTGTATTAAACAAGCAAACAATCATTCAAAACAAGCAGTCTGTGAACAGCCTCAGCAATTTAAAGGTACTAGTTTAGTTCAGTCAGTATTTGTAGAAATAAACATGTCAGCAAAGCTGCAGGGATTAAAAAGAGAAGAATCTCTGCCATACAGGTCAGGTCCCAGAAGCGATCTATAGCAGCATCCTGATATTCTGTGGGTGCCTGCCAATGGAAATATTTACAATACTTTTAGGGCACTCAAAAAGACTGTTCCATCAAGGACAGCTGTCACCTGGCTGGACACTTGATGGCAACCCCAGAATACCCTTTTTGTATCCATGCTTATGCCACTAGTTTTCCATATAAAGCTCTTTCACTGTTTACGTACAACCCTATAACTCCACATAGAAGACCTGCCTGACTTGGCGGATGATTATCCTCTGCTTTGAGACAGAAGGCTAAACAGACCTATTCCAGGAGTTGGAGCCCTGGACAGCCTCTTTCACAGCTTATTACTTGCATGGTGGGCCAGCCTGGAGACAACAGAGATGAACATCACCCAGCCTCACGGCATAAGCTAATGAACAAAATGACGGAAGGCTGTGTATAGGGATAAGTCAAGGATATGCGAATGCCTTCTCCTGGGGCATCAAAGCAGGAGACTAGATGTGTTGTCAGTGACACAGACTATTTTTGATGAGAGAAAAGCCCCAAATGACATAGAATTGGTGCTCAGGACAAGTCACCTTTACTGCCCAAGTTAAGCAGGAATGTGGCAAAGACCTCAGAGCCAGCCCATGAAGTTCTCAACACCAGATACCACTTTTGCAACACCTCATCCAGGCTTAGGCTGGCTGGAACCTGAAACAAAAACTGTGAATGAACAGCATCAAGAGAAGTCTCTTGACCACAATGCTTCTCAGAAATTCACTTTTCAAAGAAGCTGATCTTCTGTGAACAGGGAGGGCCTGAACAGAAACCAACCCCATCAAAGACATAGCGCATGCTGTCCCTCCAACTCTGGCCTCCAAATTATGATTAAGACCACAGAACAAGGCTTTTAAATTATGAATCTGGAGAGTGCTGGCTAGTGTTTTTGTGTAAGGTATATGGAATCATTTCCCAGCATAAAACCTTCCACGGTGAATATCACTCAGGTTTACACCAGATTTACACACTGAGTGGTGTGAGTAAACCTACCCAAGTATCTTTAACGTCAAAACCTAACCTAAGAAAAGGTAATTTTTTATGATGACATTGCATTTTTCTTTACTTCTGTATCAATAATATATCTGTCTTAGGATCCAGTGTTACTGGAAGTAAACAGTGGAAGAATCACTCATGTGCTAAGCAACTTTCCAAGTCCTAAGAAGAAACTTTTCAATATACAGCCAAGCCTGGCTGAGAGACTAAGGAAAACGTGTAGTTTACTACTCATTGGTAATAAATGTACGCAACAAGCCTGTGCAAAACAGGCTGAGTTGGTATTTTCAAATCCATCCTCATTACAGAGATTATAGAATAATGCAGGTTTCTCTTCGATGATGTTGTTGTTGGGGGTTTTGTTGTGGTTGTTGTTGTTGTTGCCTTACACATTGGCTTTTCCTGCTTTAGGGCAAGTTCTTCCAAACCTCTAAGATTAATCCTTATGGTAGCTGGTAAAGATCCTGGATCTCATAATCTTCTTCTTAAAATTCAAAAGGGAGTTTTGCTATTGATTTTAGCAGAAGATAGATGATGAAACCCTTCATTACTTTTTCTCTTTGAGAAAAAATGTTTTCAATTAATTGCCACATGAACCTTGGACTCTTAGAGGGGTTGGATTGGAGAAGGGAAGATTGAATGAAATAAGAATCTGAAAGTCATTGCTGATGTCAGTTTCTTCCCAAGGAAACAGCAGTAGTATAAATTGCACAGGATCACATGCATCATTTAGCTGCTTTTGGATCCAATTTCATAAAGTGTGTTTCATTGGCAATATTGATTGCTACTCTAAACATCAATTTATTGCAAACTACTATCACTGTGGGTTAGTTACACATGTTGCAAACTTGCTATGGGCTGGATGAGGAAATTGCTATACATGCTACCTACTTTGGGAATGCATTCATCTGGTATATTTGCCTGGTTCAAAAGTCATTGCACAGCTTTAGAGGCAGGAAGTACTAATGACAAATCTGACACATGTTAACAATGTCATTTAATGTTTCAGCATTCCTTGAGCAAAATTTTCTGATCCCTCAGGAATGTTAAGAGTGTCTCTACTGAAGACTGTCTGCTAAAAAATACAAATATATATCAGTTAATAATATCAAAACAAACAGCCATCAGAAGTTTCACTGGTGCAAATCAGAGCTCTGTGCAGACATGCTATTGACTGACAAGACCTGTTCAAGAAAGAATTTCAGCTCAGGCTACTGACTGAAATCAGATTCAGAGTTCAGCATACTGAAGAAATGACCCACAAAATCTTTCCCCAAAGGAAAACTTAAAAGTTTATTTGCTATGGTGAAGTTTTGGCCTCTTACTCCCTCACTACTAGTATCTGTAAAATGCTACTGAAGTTGATAGAATTCTGCCTGACTTGTAGAATTTGGATTTTACACTCTTATGTTTTCTTTCTTTTAGAACTATATATGACTTTTACCTTGAAACTGAATCATAGAATCATAGAGTAGTTTGGGTTGGGAGGGAACTTTAAAGGTAATCAAAGCCAACCCTCCTGCAGTGAGCAGGGACATCTTCAACTAGATTAGGTTACTCAGACTCCTGTTCAACCTGATCTGAAATGTTTTCAGGGATGGGGCATCTATCACATCTCTGAGCAACCTCTTTCAGTGTTTCACCACCCTCATCGTAAAAAATTTCTTCCTTATATCTAGTCTAAATTTCCCTCCTTTTCGTTTAAAACTACTATGCCTTGTCCTATCACAACAGGCCCTGCTAAAAAGACTGTCCCCATCCTTCTTATAAACTCCCTCTAAGTATTGAAAGGCCTCAGTGAGATCTCCTCATAATAGGAGGGTCTGTCCAGCATATTGGACCCTCTGTTCCCCTCAAAAGGGAGTCACCTACAACCTGTCTTTTCTTCCTTGTGGTTGAGATATGGGGGGGTAAGCCTTTCTGACCTTGGCAACACCTCTGGTGTAGATGGACCATCATCCACACCATCTATTGACTGGCTTTCCACATCCAGAGCCTCATACCTGTTCTAATAGCGGCACTTGAGAGGGTGAGGTGGGCAAGGAGGTGGTCCACCTGCCGTACCGAGCATGGTCTTGCCTAAATGCCTGGGTCATGATGCTTGCTCTGTATCACATCAAAGTCATGAACTAAATCCTTGCTCTACATTACATCAAAGTCATGTACTTGATTTTGCTGGACCTACTCCTAATTAGATGTTTCACTTTCATAACCAATAACTGTTGAAATTCAACTTTGTGCAAGAGTCAGAATCCATGAAAACATCGTTCCTACCGCTGGCTGCCCTGAATTTGCTTGCAGTGCCCTCACTGAAAAACAAATACTTTTTTTGCCTCATATTTCTTAGCTCTGTCCTAGATACCTATTTCACTATCTTTTTAAAGCCTGGGTTTGAGAAAATCCTTGAGCTCTTATTTAGGGCCAGGAATCACCCTAGTGTCACAGGCTGTTAGCACAAAGCCTCAATATGTCACCTTTCCTATCTAAAAAAGGCAAAATTACAAGTAGCCGTACTTCTCTGGGTATGTCCTCCTGGAGCAGAGAGAACTCCCAGCAGACTCATGGGTTTGTGAGTGAGGAGAAGGGATGTGAAGTCAACAGGTCTCTAGAAACTGTCATTCCACCTTCTCATGACATCTAGTGGAAATGATGAGAAACATTCCTACAGACAGATACATTTGCTTTGGGTTGTAGATCACTCCTGGGGTGGTGGGGAAGCCATGATGGTATAGGTGCTCGAGGACAGATGGAAGTGGGAACCCTGAGGAACAGGATCACCAAGCAACTGATTTAACTTAGGGTGATGATAAACATCCTAGTCTGACAGAATCTACAGTTACATTTAAAGAGCTGAACAACTCTGACGGGCCTTATAAGACACATGAACTGAAAGTTAATGCTCCTGGGGAACTTCCACACAGGCTAGCTCTAAGACAGGATGGCTGTAGCCTGAGTGAGTGAGAGGAACTTCAGTTGTTCTTCCCTTGCCAACTTTTCCCTTTTTCATGTTTGTGGTCCTTTGTGCTTACTGTTCAATCAATCAATGTGCTTATGATCAATCATGATTAGAGGCACCAGTTCAGTGTTCCCATTAGCCATCACACTCCCTCTTGTTTTAATGGTGCTAGTAGTTTTGCTGACATGGACTAGAGTGACTGCCATTTTGCAGTATCAAACTCCAGTGAAAAAAGGAAGAACGACATTTTGCAGCATGAAAATACAGGAGATTAAATAAAAACAAACAGTAAATCTTACTATTTCTACTAACTTACCTAGACCTAAATGAGGGGAGGGGGTAGGGGTGGGAAAGCCCCTCCAAGACTTTAGGCTTCCTAGTATAAGAAGTCAGAACAAAAGGAAATCCTAGCAGCTTTATAATGGCCATTCCAAAATTGAAGTGGGGCAGTTATCATCAAAAACTCCTTTACTCGTGACATATCATACTGCAAAACACATCCTAAGATCGTTCCAAACACTGTCCCTCAGACACGTGGTGCCTCACCAGGGCTAATCTGCTTCATAAGGGAATGCAACGAGAATACATGATTTGCCATGTGGGGAGTGGACCAGACTCCACTTTTCCATCAGAAAGGGCACTTGTCAACCCTTTTGATGGAAATTAGTAGAAGACACTCTATACAGGTAAAGGCAAGGGCTCCCTGTGATTAGGGTACAGCCTAGTGAATGGCAGACCTGGAGCCAAGAGTCTCAGCTTGGTCAGAAGCTTTCTGTGTAGTCCTCAAGAGGTCACCCATCCTTAAAGGTAGGAGCATCCTGGCAGGACAAACCTGAACGTAGTGAATATTCACACACAGGTGCATAATTTGTCCATACCTGTTTCTGCATGAAATGCCATCATCATCTGGACTGGGGAACCCAAAGGCTACAGTAAGCCCAGTTTAGAGTTTCTTATTCAGCTGCTTCATTCCTGGTTGAACAAATAGCCACTGATACCAGTGGGAGCTTGCCTGAGTAAATCAGTGTGAAAATTAGGAACTAAATTCTGAAACCACAGTCAGATTTCCCTCTTCTTCTTAATATCATATGTCTTCATACACCTCAGTCATTCTGCCCTTTAAAGCAATTCGGGAAAAAAAAGAAAAAGCAAACCAGGTTCCTCTGCACTTGCTGCATTGTTTCCCTTCCCTTCCCCCCTCAAGTCAAATTTAGAAGAACAGGTAAATAAGCTGTGTAACTGCCTCTTGCCTCACCATTTCAGCTTCATGCCCTTCACAACAATCCCAGCTGACAGGTTCAGTGCCAAGCTGCACAAAGTGCTTCTTGTCCGCACGGGTGGTCTGAGTCACTCAGCAGTGAATCTGACAGCTGAGTGCAGGGTGTTGGACCCGGGGCAACAAGCAGGCTGGGGAGGTGCTTCTTGGGTTTCATTTGCTGCACATTTTTCTTGAATCCCATGGGCAGGGCATAGCTCACTGCAGTACACGACAAGGCTTAGTGAGCTAGTCTCTTCACTTGAGAAGATCATTCTCCCATTGTAATTCACCCATTCGTTTGCAGAGTGTCTATCTAATTATCCCTCAATGACTGCGGGATGAGACACTCAACATTGTTTATGTTAAAGGCACAAGGGTCCAATCTAAACCACAGGCTTAGTGCCCAGTGATTTATAACATCAGTAGCTTAGACCTTGGTACTGTAAGTTATTCTAACAAGGCAATCCTTTGCATCCAAGTGGTGTCCTCATCAATGAATCAAGGGTGATCTCCTACTCATACATCTTGAATCAGGGTAACGGCATCATCTCAGATGCCATAGGAGTTTGGCAAAGGTAATAGATAAAAAGAGTTTCCTTCCACATCTGGACGCTTTGCATTAGGTCCAACTACATTTAGGAGAAAGCACCAGTATATAATGTTTGGAAAGTGGGATAATCTACTTCATAACACACTCAAGGCTCCGTCCTGCTTCTGTATCTGTCAGCCACACCTCTTGCTTAAACAGTCGCTGGCCCATTGTAACTGAGAAGTCTGGCTTCTCCTTACCCTTCCAGTGCCTTTCGCCGTAATTAGCCATTCATGCTGCAACAGATGGTGTGCTCTAGCTCCCAGAATTAATAAGTTCAACTACCACAGATATGCAAGGACAAGACATTAAATATTTATAAACAGTTGTATTTAATCTGTTTATTTACTACCAAGAACTAAAAGTCCTTGTCCTTAGAGAGAACTAGCTAACCAGAAAGTTTTGGATGTTAAAGTGCAGACATTTCTGAGTTATATCCGATCATAAAAATATATGAAAATGTTTAGAAGGGGAAATGTCTGTATTTTTCACCATTGTTTCACTCAAAAATCGCAAAGAAGTTTGCTTAAAGTTTCCAGGAGGAAAAATCATCTTGGGCTGAAGCAATATGAGGAAGAAAATCAATCCTAAAGAAGGATTTTTCAAAAAACTATCATCACCCATAGAAGAGGATAAAGGTACTAGAGGCTGCAACACACAGCCACATCCTGAGGTGAGTTGAAAGAGTTGCAAGGGAGATGGTAGCAGGTGAGGGCTTCATTATGTCAAGTTAATGGTATTACAGGGGACAAAGTTCAGATCCATAAACATATCCATAAAAGAGATCCCCAAATCTACCATTATATAAAATACCTCATATACACTTACATATTTATATATTGACATAAATCTGTCATTATATAAAATCCCATATACGTATTCATAAATATATTATAAATCAATATAGCTATTTCTATATATCTAGATAAACCATGCATGGTATTCACTTTTTTAGTCATAAAATGCATTCTTTTTCAGATATTTTGAGAATAACGGCTTGTTAAAACAGGAGTTGTCACACACAATATTTAACAGATATCTGGTTTTAGATAACATGCCCATTGACAAGCTGTGGCCCTCTCCTGAGTAGTTTTATGCCCTAAAGCTTGGATTTGCCTAGATTATATCTCTCCCTTCCCCTCCCTACCCATACCATTCCCCCTTTCTCCTTCCCCGCCTCTCCAGGGTCTACTCATGAGGCAGCTACAGGGCTGAAGGGTACACTGCAATTTTGGATTGCATCTGGGGTAAAGAGCCTGGCTCTTACTTACTCCCTAGCATTCCTGCGTGCTGCTTCCTCTCAGTTTCATTTCCCTCAGGAGAGCTGAAGTTGAATTGAGTCCCAGGACTGCAAAACCGAGTTATTTGGTAATTATTTGCACCTCTCTCCTCCCATGTTACATTGAATCATAGAGATGTTCCTTGGAGTTTATAACAAACACACTTTAGAATGAGAAGGAAGGCATATATATATTTCTCATGGGAATTTTCTATCAGATGCTTGACATTTGTCCTCTGCTAATTCATCTATAGTGTACTCCTTTATCCTGGTGTTTGACTTGCTCCTGCTGGAGCAGTAGAGGAGTCTAAGTGGATGCATGGAGATGAGTGTGATCAAACTATCTCAGTGAAAGCTGAGAGGAGGCAACAGAGGTTTCCTTACAAAACAGAATTACACCAAAAATGCCTAGTTGTTGGGTTTGCTCTCTCTATCCATTTATACAGGCCAGATACTGTACTCAGAATTTCAAACATCATTTTATAAGTATCAGCAACTTTGGACAATGGAGTTACATTTTCCCTTGAGCAAAGTGAAATCAAGATGCCAAAGGGACCGAACTTTCAAATTATAACTACTGAGGACAACGGCACAGTTATGAACATGTTAAAATGAAAATAAATTATTAATTATATTTTATTTGAATAAACTCAGTGCTTTGAAGTTACTTTCTTGACTCCCATCTTCTAGATAGCAGAAAACGCTCCAATGCTACATCTCGAATGACTTGCAGTGGCCACATTGACCTCAGATCCTAAATCAGAGAGCCTTTTAATGGTATGTAAGTAATGAATTAAGTCACTATGATGTCAGCAATCCTCACTTGTAGATAATAGAAAGTGCATATAGTTCATCTCTGATAGACATTGAAGCTTGAGAAAGGTTTTTCTGTGAAGCAGCAGATTCAGGTCCTGGCTTCCACCTAGTGGGAATCAGGAACTGCCATCTCCCTGACGTGACAGTGTTGTTAGCAAATATATAAACTGGTGGCATCTTGCCACTTTCAATAAAGAATTGCTCCCAGTTTCTCCTAGGCTTCCACCAACACCCTTATCTCCTGTAATGTGGAAAAGTCAACTGTGGAGCAACCTTGAAAAAGTACCAATCTCTTCTATAGCTTAGCAGCAATTTAAGTAATCATGAGAAACAGCTGGTTCGTATGAACACATAGATGATAAACACACGGCGGGCGCCAGCTTTACAAAAGTAGAATACTATTGACTTTAATATAGTTGCTCCTTCTTTACATGGGTTTGAAAGAAGACCAAATGTCTGGCAGTGCATACCAGTAGTGACATTAGTTACACAAGCAGGGTGATGCATGCAGAGGAAGTACGCACATGCTATTTAAAATACTAGAGAATGTGCTGGTTAAGGAACTGGTATGAAAGGTGGATGACTGAGAAGTACTTCCCAAGTGTGCCCTAGATTTCCTTAGAAAGTGTGGCCAGCTCAGTACCTGCATGCCACAGCTCTCCGTGAGTAAAATGGGAATAGCAATTCTCCATTCCACTGTCTCTTTCAGCTGATCAAGAAGCTCTTATAGGCTGAAGGTTCTCTCCTGTGTATATGCATGTGGATTTGAATTTAAGCATAACTGGGAATGCTGTGTACATGATTCAACATTATAGAATCATAGCATCATGGATTCATAGAATCGCTTTGGTTGGAAGAGACCGTTGAGATCATCGAGTCCAACCTTCAGCCCAGCACTGCCAAGTCACCATTAAACCACGTCCCTCAGTGCCACATTTATATGTCTTTTAAGTATCTCTAGGGATGGTAACCCCATCACTTCCTAGGGCAGCATGTTCCAGTGCTCGACAACCCTTTTGGTGAAGAATTTTTTCATAAACCTCCCCTGGTGCAACTTGAGGCCATTTCCTTTCATCCTATTACTTGTTACTTGGAAGAAGAGATTGAATCCCACCTTGCTACAACCTCCTGTCAGGGAGTTGTAGAAAGCGAGAAAGTATCCCCTGAGCCTCTTTTTCTCCAGGCTAAATAACCCCTGTTCCCTCAGCCGCTCCTCATAAGACTTGTTTCTGCTCTAGACCCTTGGTATTGTTACTTTCAGTCATGTAACATTCAGTTGTGAACTAAGATATTCCTACAGTTTTCTGTTGTAAAGGGTAATTTACTTCTATGAGAAAATACACACATTTTGGAATCTACATAGTTCTACTATATTTGAAACATAAGTGAGTGATTTTAATTTTGTGAGGATTTGTACCAGGTGGGTGTGCTGCCATTGAGAAGGACCTCAACAGGCTGGGAAAGTGGTCCACTAGGAATCTCATGAAGTTCAGCAAAAGAAAATGTAAATTCTTGCACCTGGGGAGGAATAACCCCAAGCACCAGTAGATGCTAGGAACCAACTAGCTGGGAAGCAACTTTGCAAAAAAGGGCCTGGGCGTCCTGGTGGACAGCATGTTGAACATGAACGACCCATGCGCCATAGCTACAAAGAAGGTCAATAGCCTTCTGGGGTGCATTAGTAAGAGCATTACCAGCAGGTCAAGAGAGGATATCCTTCCCTTATGCTCAGCACTACTGTGACCACACCTCTACTGCTCTTTCCAGTTCTATGCTTCCCAGTAGAAGAAAGACACGGACATACCACAGTGAATCCAGTGAAGAGCCACAGAAATGATTAAGGGATTGGAGGACCTGATGTACCAGTTGAAGCTGAGAGAGATGGGATCATTGTACCACAAGAAGAGAAGGCTCAGGGAGATCTTACCAATGTGTTCAAATATCTCTTGGGTGGATTAAAAAAGTCAGAGCTATGCTCTTCTCAAGGGTGCCCAGTGAAAGGACAAGAGGCAATAGGCACAAACTGAACTATAGAAAATGCAATTTAAATATAAAAAAAATTTTACTGTAAGGGTGACCAAATACTGGAACAGGTTATACAGAGAAGTTGTAGAGTCTCCATCCCTGGAAATATTCAAAACCCAATTGGACAAGTCCCTGAACAACCTGCTCTAGATGACCCTGCTTTGAGAAGGGACATGGACTAAATGATCTCTAATATTCTTTAATTCTGTGGCTAAGTAGTTTCTATGCACTTTTCTCAACTAGGAACGCTGGGCTCTCATGGTATAAGTATTAACAGGTAATAGGACTCATCATTGTTGCTCTGCTGGTAATATGGTAGTCTCATAGCCCTGCTGTCTTGCGTGTAATTTCTGCAAACTTCAAGTGTTTTGGTTTTTTCCCCCCTTTGTCATGACAATTTATGACATACAGTTGCATGATATACGGTGATTGGTCCAACGTAAAGCTATGGTTATTGCAGAAAGGGAGAAGGAATTCGGAAAACTTACTCATTTCCATGTATTCTGGAGCCAGTCCAGTGAAAGGTTCCAAGATGTAGTCAAGATCCCATTGCTGAGAGTCCTTTGATTGGTTGGTGTCCATTTCCTTTGGTTCAGTTCTGTCATCCTTCAGCTTCCTGAAGAGCTTCTTTAGCTTCCTGAGGAACAAAAGTTCAGATTGGACCAAGTATTTTTTTGTTTTCTCCCATACATGTTTTGGCCCAAGTCTTTCTGCAGCAACACAAAATGTATATCACATGACTTTGGTTCCCCATAGGCTTAGTTTACACCATCCTCTGAAGTTCTGATGCTGCTCATTGTCGGGTGACAGGATGCTGGGGGCAGCAGTTCCTGTGTTCCTGTGTCAAAAGGAAAGTTACAACAGCATAATACTCTTAAAATGAGTTGAATCCGGTACTTTTTTCTCTCTAGATACATGTTGAATGGACATCTTCCTGAATCTCAAGCACCTTGGACCTAAATAATATTACTAGTAAGTAATACTCTCAAAAACAACACACTGAACACCTCTACCTTAAGAAAGAAAGAAAAACAACCAAAATACCAGAAAGTAATGTGATACTTTCATACCACATATCTAGCACTTGTGTACTTTCCTCTCACCATGAAACTTGAGAACTTTCAATACAGTAAATTTTTAAGGTCAAAGTGATTGGACATATTGCCAAACAAAGAGGTACAAGAATGCACTGGTTCCTAAACCTGGTGGTCTTACGAACATCTTAGCAAAAAACCTGCCTGTTTTTCAAAGAAAAAAAAAGAACTAATAAATCTGCAGCACCAAAAAAAGAGAAATGTCTCCAAGATCCTGATAGGTCCAAAGATATTTGTACTCTAAAAATGAATATTATTGATTTAAAGCCAGCCTTGTGACCACCAGAAAACAACTGCAGCTCTTCAAGTTCCAGTGCTCTCTTGTTGTAAGCACGTATACCTGAGTTTATCTAAACAGACAAAAAAAGATGCTGCTTGTGGAACCTTAAAGGGGAAGCACTCTTTTCTTTAACCAAAATGATGCTACAACTAACAAAAAAAAATAAAATATGTACCTATGAAATGTTAAGTATAAACAATATCTTAGTTTTACAAATGATCCTGAAGAAATGCAATTCCCATGCTTCTACCTAACATGCAAACAGGGTTCAAACTAATGGAGAGAATCAGCCTTGAGAAAATTTCAGCAGAATTTGGTTACAGCGAGGTGTATCATTCCTGTCATGCATAAACAGAAATCCTACCTTATACACTTCCAGATTCAGTACCAAATTATTTCCAGAGAAGTGGCACTTGGGATATATGCAGTAACAGTCTCACAACACATGCCATACTGGAACTCACTGGAACTTTTTGGCAGATTTATTCCTAAGCCACTGGAAACTACAGAATTCTATAACTACTAATATAAAAATTGAAACATTTATTGAAAGCTTATGTGAAAAACTATATATTTCTGAAGATTTTTTTTCCAAGAGTTTACTGATCATATACAAGGCAAAGTATGCAGATCTATGTAGACCCTGAAAAACTTACTTCAGCAGAAGTTAGATATTTTATGTACTTGCACAACCATATAACCTTCTTTCAGAGATTTCTCATAAAAGTTTTAGAGGTTTTGAATTTTCCTTCAGATATGCCGCAGTGTGCATAAAGGTGGAACACTGAGCTAGCACACAACCACTGTTATGGTGAGACTTGGAAATTCCTGGTTTCAGCCAGGAAATCTTTCTGCTCCCTGGAAAAGTATGCATCTTGCAAGAACAACTATGTTGGTAATTTCTCCCAGCTCCCTTAACTAGACCGGTTGTACCAGGGGATTTCATTTTGACCACATTTTACAATAACATCACCCATTTGGGCAAGAATATATATTACTCACATGGGCTTTGTGCAAGTATTTCTTTGGACCGGTAGGAATAGCAATATTGATCACTGTCCCCCTGAGATGGGAATACAAATTTCACGACATTGACAATATGTGAAAATCGTAAGTAGTATGATACCAGAGTAAAATGAATCCATCTCTAAAAGAAAAGTATTCCAAATGCCTCCCACAGATGATATTTTAAATACATATGCATCAGTAACTTCATGCTATTTTACACATTGAGAAATTCCCGTGGAAAAAAAACAGTAGAATGAGATATTTCTTCAAAATCAAGGAAGTAACATAAGTTGAATGAGCACAAACCATCAAGATTTATTCTTATTGAATGTCTTCATTTTGCAGATAAATCTATCTTTCACAAATATGCACGACATTATTTTATAGTTCTTCACATATGTGGCATATGAATGAAAATCCAGACTAATTCCAGTGATGTTTTGCCAGTAGTGTAAGCAAGGCTCTCCCACAAACTTTTGCCCCCACAGTTTGCAATAAATCCTTTGAACTAGAGGTGTGTGGCCTGGAGGCAGGAGCATACGGGGAAATGGTAGGGGGTTTCCTTTGTACCTCCAGCTAAGCAGAACTGCTTTCTCAGACCCTAACTTAAGTAGCAGGGCAAGGCTAACTGGCAAACACACTAAAGGCTTTGCTGGGTAGGTTTATTGCTTTGCATATGCACTGAGCCACACAAGAACACCATGTCACCACATAGCACAAGGCTCTACAGCAGATGGGGAATGACCACAGAGGCTGCAGGAACGTCTACACCAACTGGTGGTTACAGGACCCATTCAATTTCATCACCTCTATGGAGGAAATCAGGATTGGAAGACACTCTTAAAACAGATCTAGATTTCATCAGGCCCTGTCAGTCCAAGGATTGCAAAGCTGCAAAGTTCAACAGATCGACTCCAGCTTTTGTTCCAGGCACAACTAAGATGTAGCTCATAAGCCTGATGGTAACATCCACACTGCTTTAGCAATACCCAGATATATTTGGGCTAACAAAATACTTTTGGTACCCAGAACATTCAGTTTACACAGTTTTAATAAAAGGATGGGGGGATTTAAAATACTTCACAACAAAGAATTAGGTGGATCCTTACCCAGATATTTATGTCCTACATTATGCAAACTCAGCCATTTCAAGACACTAAAATTTCCTTTCCCCCACTCTGCTTTTATGGCAACCAAGGGAACTTGTCTGTGACAGAGGTGATGTAGTATTCAGAGACTGGGGGCAGGATTTAAAACAATCAAAGAATTCCCAGGATGCTCTTCCAGCATATCCCAATTAATTTCGTGATGTGAGGGGTTCTCGGAGGAGAGTGAACAATAAGTTCAAGTCAGTGCTGATGTCTGTTCCAATAAAATGATATGAGCTACGATTGTCCCTCACATTTCAGTTGGCAGATGAGATTGAAGTGCATCTCGCTGTCACTGTGCAGCAGCTGAGAGAAAATTTGGGTGTGTTTAGATGTAAATTTTGTACATGTATGATCTAATCCTCTGGTTATAGCACTACAGAGTCGAGCTATGGAGTTTAATGTATACACACAACTCCCCTGAGAACCCAGAAACTAAAACAATAGTTATTGTTTTTAATGTTTATTTGGGAATACACTAAATCCAGGGCTCAGTTACTGGGAATAATTTTTACTTTTTCATCTGGCTATCTATAAGCCAGTCATGAGGAGTGGCACCTCTAACCATTTTGAGTTAAGCTTTGAAGAATGTTCTTTTTATTTTTATGTAATTTTTTAAAGGATCAACTAACTGAAAGCAAGCCAAACTAATTCTTTCAAATTTTCCACAAAAAAAGTACCTTTGTGATATATCCAAGCATGTGAAGTTTGAGACCAAACAGAAATGTGTCAGAAAGTTAAAGGAAGAGAAAACAGGGATTTGCAGTGTTATTCTCCAGCTATATAGCAGTAGGGCAATGAAAATGAGTTTTGCAGAACTCTATAGCTGCACATATGATTGTGTTATTAAAACTGAGCACGCTTTTTAAATGCGCTTGTTTGAAATTTGTTTTATTACTCAGATCTACATTTTTAAACAAAGTTGACAGAAAATTATAATCAAGAGCTATTTTAGCTTCTGATTTCTGTGTGTCAACAAGCCCCACCAGTGAAGAAAGAGATAGGTTTGCCCATTAAGAATGAGTCTCTGAGAACCATAGTGCAGAAGAGGCACATGCAGCAAAGTTTCACGACCCCACTAGTAGTCATATGTATCATCTGGACAAACAGCGAAAACTGTAGAACTGTAGAACAGCCATTATTTCTGTTCCTTTTGCTAGTGAATATCAAAAGGCAAGATACATTCTTAAGGAGACTGAATAGCATGGAAGAAGAATGACTGTAGGATCAGGAAGAAAGGAAATGATGAACAGATTTTTGCCAGAGGGCTATGTCTAGAGCAGTTATAAGTGATGTTGCAATTTCTCACAAGGGATTGGCACCTGTTGTGTTAGATAAGAGGTGGGAACATGGTAATTCCTAATATAACCAATAAGCATCGCATTATGCAAGGTAATCAGCATCTGAAGAGAGCATATAATCACTACAGGAAAATGTCCCACACCTGAAGAACCCACAAGCTTTTGAGAAAAGAAGACGAGGCAAAGAAGAAAGGAATCAAAACCTAAGTGATCCTGGCTGGGCTACAAGCACATGGTGCACTTACACAAAGCCTTCTTTTAAAAAATACAGATAGATGACTCAACAGTTGCTTTTATACAGTAAAAAGGAGTAGCAGTATTTGGGGGATCTGGGGGAAGACATGATGATCACTTGGGAAAAAAGAGAAATTTGTGGAGCAAGGCAAAGTGGAATATGTAGAGACTGTTGAGGCAGGGCAGCTGGGGGGCAGGTTGAAATAAGACAGATGCAGGAAAATTATTTTGTTGGCACAAGTCTTTGTCTTCGATGGCTGTGAAATCCTTGTGATACATCTCCACCAGAGCTTGCTGTTGGAACCGAGGATCAGTTTACCAATTTCTCAAGACTTTCAGTTAACAAATGCCCTTGAATACTGCAAAGGCAGATCACCTGTAACGATCACCAAGAACTGAAGTGGTGCAAGGCAATACTTGCTAGAACAGAGGTGCAATCAGATACTCTACAAGAAAAGACAGAAAACCCCTAGAATCCAGCTGCCAGGAATGTATTTATTATTTATATCATGATTCATGTGATCAGGTGGTTTTTAAGGCTATCCTTCCAGTTGATGCTTTTTCCTTTGTAGCATCATGAGAAAAGGGTGTCAGGAGAAAGCTAGACTGAAAAGACTATTAGACTGAGTACCTGGAGCACTTGTGCCTAGAGAAAATGAAGTGCAGTGACTCAGACACTTGTGTTCTTGCCTGTAATTTTGTTTGCTGCTTTGGGGAAGGAGCACTGAAGGTCCAGGCCTTTAGTATTCCGACAGTCTGTTCACATGAAGAAAGACCTTCTCTTATTTGCAGGTAGGCAGTACAAGAAGGAAGCAGGAGGAGAACAAAAGGAGTTTCATGTCTCATTCTGTTCCTCAAATTTATGGTGTAGTCATGCCTCCTTGGCACACTCAGGCCTCCTGGATTCTACGTGAGTTTCAATTGTGTTTGGGATTTATTTTGATTTCTCAAACAGAAGAAAACAGTAACTAAAAACAGGGAAGGAAAAAAATAAAGAAAAATATACCCCATTAAATAAGAATAGTTTATTAAAGGTCAAAAGCAGCACAGAAGAAAATAGCTATGAAAGGGTGTCTTTAAATTGATTTTATTATTTGTTTTTTCTTCCAGCATAGTTAAGTGCATTTTGAAGTATGTGATGGAAACTGATGTTGAATAAACACAACCAAAATCATGGCCCCACAAAAGTCAATGGGAGTTTTGCCATTGACTTCAGTAAGGCCAGGATTTCACCCTAAGGGTTTATCAACAAGGTCAAAGACAGAGAGTAATAAAATAACCACATGAATATTTTTCAATAAGTTCAGAAAAACAGAACTGAAGGAGTCTTAAAGGAACTCTAGGTTAAGGTTCTCAAGCCCTGCAGCATTTTAGGGTCAATTCCTGTGGCAACAGTAAAAGAATTATGGTATGTGACACATCTGAGTGAATAGTGGCATATTTATATCTGTTAAAATTGTGCATTCCAGTCCCACACACTTCAATTCCAGAAGGCTTAGTCTTCCATAATGCAAATGCTGTTGCATTTACCTAGCTGTTTTGATATTCTAAGGTACAGAAATTGAAAAAGAAATCAGATTTAGAAGACCAGAAAGTCACATCTGTTGTAGCTATGCAGCCGTTCATCCAGAAACGTTGAAGGAAAAACCAAAGATGTGTCCCAGTGACCCCAAAGACTGCAGGGCTACCATCTGAAGTTCAGCTCCATAAGTCCTCAGCCAGCACTAACTGGGGATAAGCCAGAACGAAGACATTGAATGATGGTTTCCAATTGTGGCAACATTTGGGTCATAGACACATAATGGATGGCTGTTTTGAGGGAAAGAGTCAGCAAATGGGAGTAAGGCTTTGAGATCTTCCACAAAGCAATTAAAATGCCTTGGGTTTTATGATGAATGAAATCAAATGTTTTCTGAAAAATAATCTTGAAATCCTGAGATTTCAACAAGGAAGAAAACTTTTGATCTAGGTTACCATAAAGCTTAGCAGAACAATACTTCCGTATTACAGACATGTAGAGGACAGTTCCGGATTCTGAAGAACAAATCACCATTTATGATAATCCTTTTTGCCTCTCCATATGGGTAAGGTTGACTGCAGCACTTGTACTCTGCCCTCAGTGAAAATATAGGGAGCCAATGGAAGAAACTGTGTTATTCAGTCTGACTCTCATTCCTTCCAAAGAGGCACAAGGCAAGGGGGGAAAAAATGCAGGTGCTGAAACTGGGGATAGAGAAGATTAATTGTCCTTCTGCCACAGGACAACTGTTCACCAGAGTGCATAGTCTGTGCAAAAGCAGACACCAGGCCCAATGAAGACAGAGATTTTCTGAGAAGGAAAATCAAAAACTTATTGGTAGGAGAAGGATGATGTAGCAGAGATGAGCTGACTTTAAGAGATTACCAAAGAAAACAGGTAAGAGAACAGGTAGAATAGCATACAGTAGGAAGTCAGACGAGAAGACTGGAGGGCAGAGAGCAAAGATGTGTTTATCTATACAACTGTGAAATCTCCTAACAAGAGTGTGTATAGATGTTGTAGATTACGTGTCAGACACAGACATGCCAGAACTACTACATGTGCCACACATGCGTGTTTGGAGTCATTTTTGATCTGGATTTATATATGTCCAGCAGACCTATGCACACCTCTTTGAAAATCTGATTGCTTGGTACTCAAAGTGTGTCTGTGTGCCTGTGTATGTGGGGCAAATGAGGCAGAGTACCATAAAGGAGCTAGTCGAAAACGGTTGAGTGGTCCGTGCAGAAACACAAGGCTAATTCTGATTTAATTAACTTAAGCATTCAGTAAGCGCTGTGTTTCTCCTGGTGAAAACAGGTCTGGTGAGAAGGGCCGAGCCCTACAGTACACACGTGATTTTCTTGAGAATGCAGACAAGAGAAGGAAAACTAGGTGTTCCTGTTTCAGGATGACAAGATAGCGTTGTGACTGAAATGAGGTATTTCTCTGTGAAGAAGAGGATGAAAATACGTTTGGTTTTAAACAGTTGTTCCGTTTTAAAAGTTGAAGCCACTATAGGTTGTTGGCAGAAGGGTAGGGCAGCAGAAATGAGGGAGAAAAATGAGATTAAATAGTCACATTCTTGCACCAAGAGTTGTAGTGAAGGAACTCAGAAATAATTTGACAGGAATTTTCTGTTTGGACTGGATCAGCCTCTGCTTTCATGAATCAAGATAATAAATACAGTATTTCTAACATCATAAAATCCCCATTAAAAACATCCAGTAGCAGTAAGCTTTTGGAAGACGGGGGAAAAAAACCACACCAGGTTTACACTGAGAAAGCTTTAAGCCTTCAACATGTCAGGTATTTTGGGAATGATTTACCATCCTTTTCTCAAAATAAACTCTAAACTCTATGAGATGTAGACAGAAAACAGGCCTCCTTAGTGAACTTAGACACAGGGTTAATGAAACGATCCATAAGCCACATTCGATTAGTTGGGGGATTTTTTTTTTTTTTCCTCTCTATTTAAATTGAAAAAAAAGTTCTTCCTAGAGAAAGAGAGGAAAAGGGATAATTTTGAAAATATTTCATAAGCTTTTAAGTATCAATCATCTTGGTTTCTAGTTTATATCTTCAAGACCTTCCTTAGGGAGGTGATCCACAAGATACTGACATCGAAGTTGAAAGATTCCCACTAACTTCAGTGATGTTAAGGCTGGGACGTAAGCCAGGACTCTTCATCTGATAAAATGTTTCACAGACCACTGCCATCAACAAGGGAGATTCCGTTAATAGGAAAAAGGGAACCCTCCCGAGATGCAGGAGCAGGACATTCTCCGTGGATTCTCCTGCCTGAAGATCCTCTTGACACTGGACAGACCAAGAGAGATTTCTTGATGTATTTGGAGCAGAGGACCCTGTGCACTAAGCTTTCTGTGGCAGAGAGCCACTGAGCAGCATGTCAGCATCCCTCCCATATTCTAGCTCCTGCATCGTACAGTGACGTACTGACATATAGGAACCTTAGAAGTGTGTGGATTTCATCTGTAAACCCGTAAAATAGTCATATATCAAGTAATACACTTTAACAGCTTTTATGAGCTATTGCTTTTCTCCATGCCATCTCTCCTCCATTTTGTACTAATTTGTATTCAAAGCTGCAACTCTGAAAGCTTCTCTAAAACTTCCCAAGAGATCTATCACACCTTGCCTGTTTTCCCAGGTTTCTAAAATTAATTTAGATCAATTATTTAATATATCCAATCACTTTCTTTAAGCCATTACTGCAGATATAGCCAATTATTCAACATAAAATGCAGCCAGACAATTTCATCACAACCAAAAATGTAATTTATCATCAGATTCAATTAGAACCTACTGAAGTCAGTGGCAAAAGTCTCATTCAGTTGAATAAGGAACAAAGCTTTAATTTACAGTGTCATAGGAATAATGCATGGTAGTGGAGAAGGCTGGGATACATACGGGATTCCAATTTCAAACAGATTATTTTGAATCAGTTGTTTTCCAAGCATAATGATGCTCAGCTGAATACAGAGTTCCATCAAACAGCCTCCTGGAGCACACTGTAATTAAACAAAACCAAAGAGTGTGAAGGGAGTATGAGAATTAATTTAAAAGTACTCACCTGGAAGAGCTACCGATGTCACTATTTGCCTGCCACCCCACCACAAATTTGTGCAGAAGCACAGAGTTTGTCAATCACTGCAATTCTATCCTTGACAATGTATGTCATCGCCACCTATAAAACTGCATTATGGAAAATATGCAGAGCTCAGAAATAACTCACTGTACCCTGGGGCTACCATATTTCCTTTTAAAATATTTACTATATAATCAATGTAATAAACATAATGCAGTAACACCAATACTCTTCCAACCTGATGTCTCCCAAGGGGGAAGAAAGTCTTAAATCTTGCAAAGAATTATATATAAGCTTTATTGTAAAAATCTTGAGTTTTCAATTGATTTTCAAAGGAATACCCTCAGCAGTTAAGAGGAATTTTGGGATAAAAAAATGTTTACAGGTTTATCACAAAATGGGTGTAGCTTTATCTGCTGTTAAAATTGCTAGCGTTCCTAGCGATCTACAGAATGTGAAACCAGGTTTAAGTTCTCGCTCTGCCATAGGTTTCCTATGGGTCTTGGTCAAATAATTTAATCTGTTTGTGCCTTAGTGCCCAATTGTAAAACGCAGAAATGGAGAAGCTTCACTTAAGAAAGACTGCAAAGTACTCAGAGCTGTAGTATGTTCTGAAAGAACGTAGAGATGCCTCAGAGGGAAAATTTGGGTTTGGTCTACTTATGTCAAAGATCGATCTTGTTTCAACATGTTTTCTGTTTTTTCCTTACTGTCTAGACTCCGCTGAAATACACTGTACACATATCTCTTTTTTGTTAAGCATTTTTTGGTTTGAATTTCAGATATACTTACCTCTTCCATTCGATAGCCATCAAACACATATACATAATGACCAGGACGGCCAACAAATCTGAAAGCAATAACAATATGTGAAATTATATAAAAATGGGGGAAAAGTTAATTTTAACAATGTAATTGTTCATTCATATTAGCTAAAATATTTCAGAACTAGCTACTTCAACATGAATTTTAAAAGATTTGACAACTATTCAACTTTATTTAAAGCTATTTTAAAGTAGGGGGCCTCTACAAATATTTTTCTACTACATTTTGGTGAAATAATTGTAATAAAATATTTTTCTTTGCTAAAAAATGATAATAATGATCTCCTTCTCTTGATTAGAGATCACAAACTAAACTAGGAACACATATACCAACTCACATTTTCTTGCATTGAGTAATGCCCTGAATGGAACTATTACACATCTATACACAGTCAAAGCTCTTCTCACTACACAGGGAAAAGCAATGATGAGATTGACTTTATTACCACCATACAACACACACACAAAAGGAATTGATATTTTTAAATTAAAGTCTTACAGTATTTACAACTGATGGCAAAATGTATTGTCAGTTTTTAAATCAATGATGCTGAATAGGATTAGTGAAGAGTATAGATTAACAAACTTTACAGTCCCCAAAAGGAACAGAAAAATGACATGAAACAGAATCCAGAGCCGGTTTTAAACATTTTTGCCAAAGTTTTAGCAAACAATTATTTTAAGCTTCCCATTCAAAAGAGTGTGTTACATTGTGGATAACTGGATCCCAAAAGACAATGATCCTGAACCCATAGGAAGTCACATTTATTTAGCAGGACAGCTGAATTAGCCTTTTGGTCAATCAGTTCATTTGCCAAAACATGCAACTTCCATTGACTACAACTATTTCTTAATTTAACTTGATACAGGCAAATAGTGCAAAACATTGAGAAAGTGATAAAGAAGTTCCATAATTTTAAATGAAACAGGAAAATATTTCTTTGCTAAATCATGATTCAAGAAAAATTTGCTGAAATGTGGGAAGTGAAGACTTGTAAGCAATACCACTCAATTATAAATATAAGAACCTTTTTTAACTAAAAGGAATTATTTTCTGAGGTGTGAATTACACTTATTTTAGAAAGAAAACTAAAATGATTGCATTTCAGAACAGTATACTCCGCATCATGCCCTACCATTCAAAAGAAAGCTTTAGACAACCCTGTTTATGATACTTTTTAGTAGCTGCTGCAAATGGACAGCCCTAGTCTTAGATAGGTAACTCTTTGTGCCTATTTTTAAACACATCCACTAAGATAGACCTATAAGGAGGCACGCATAAACATCTATATGCATAAACAACTGTATGTAAAGGACATTTATCCTACCTTCCTTTTAAAAAGGCAACATAAAAAATTGGTGCATAAGAATTCACAAACTTCAATAGGAATGCCTTCAAAATCAGTCTCTCCTCAAAGGTTTTCTCTGTTTTTGGTACCTCTGCAGTGAAAAAAAAAAAAAGTAAACCAGAGAAATCAATTGGTAAATACATAAACATCCCTGATAGCCACAAATACATCAGCAAACCAAACTTTGAGCTCATACTATTTGTTCTTTTGTACTTTTAATTTGTACTAATGCACAATCTTTAACTTGTACCAGTGCTCTCTCACTGACTCCTGACTTTCAGAGTCTTTCCAAATTTCCAGGGTGAAATTGCAGATTCTTTGATAGCAATACTAATAATGACAACATAATGAACCTGATTCTCTGATAGGCCTCTGACAACTTATGTCAAGTTCATGGCTGTCCATCCAATACGATGGTGGCAAAAAACCCAACAGATCCTGAAACCTCAGTCAGGACATGACAATGCATTAATTCTTTTCCGGTCTTTTCCATAGCTAGCTGAGGTCTAGGCAGACCACATCACCTTCCTCTGCTTCAGGCCACATCTGAGAAATCTTAGCACAGACCTCCTCTGTAATTTACTCTGACATCTAGTGCATTATTATATAATATCATTAAATGCATTTTATTAACTTAATGCATATATTAATAATAATAATAATAGATAGAAATTATTACCATATATTTACATAGTTCTCCTACTAGCTATCTGGAGTTTGATGAAAAACATAATTGAGTTTTGATACTCAATTGCACAAAGCTAAGGCAGTATAAATGGCTTTAATGTAAATATGCTTATACATATTAACATACATAATTATATCAGTTACGCAATGAAAAAAACCACAGCATTAATATTCTCAATTCATAGACCCACAGAATCACAGAGTGTTCTGGGTTGAAAGGGACCTTTAAAGGTCACCTAGTCCAACCCCCCCTGCAGGGAGCAGGGACACGTTCAACTAGAACACGTTGCTCAGAGCCTTGTCCAGCCTGACCTTGAGTGTTTCCAGGGATGGAACATCTACCACCTCCTTGGGCACTTGGTTCCAGTGTTTCACCACCCTCAATTATAAAAAAATCATTTTTTAATCCAGAAAAAAACATTTTAAAAGCCTTATTAGCTTTGTGCGCACAAGCCTTTTTCTTCTATAATCAGACTGTTAAAGTGTTTAAAGTGAAGACTAAGTACTTTTCTGAATAGGGCATTAAGTGAATTGTTAATTGCCCTGCAATGTAAATGTATATTTTTGCTAATGCTTCTCCATTCATGATATATATTCTACATTTGCAGACTTCTTCAGATAACTTGTAAAAATGCATCTTAAGTATTTTCAGTATTCATTACTCTGCTCCCATATTTACTTCCAATTTCTGTGGAAATTTTCTAGCAACAGAACACCTAAGACAGAAGCTCTTCAAACTGACAGTAGACTCCTCTTTTAAAGATTCTATATGTGTTAAATTCTAGCATTGTCATGCTCATCCTGCGCTGCTAACTAATGTGAGAGCAGATAGTTTTATCGTGGTATGTTCTCGACTGAATTTCTGTGGCACAGTGGAAGTAAGTGTGAAAGAATAAGGTAGATTCAGAACTCTGGCTTTAAGAACTTCATTAAAAATACTATTTTATAGTTTTGTTTTGGGGCACAGTTTAGGTGTTTTGGTTACTTTGAGGTTTTTTTTTTCCTTAAAAAAAAAAAAGAAGCATGGTGTTTATTTGAGCAAATAAACAGTAAAACTCTGATGAGTCCCCACTGCCCAGCTTTATTTGTCATTCTTTCAACCACATTTTCATAAAAGGTCAATAAACAATCTGGGAAGCCCTAAACCATCATGCACCTATACATACAGAAAAGCTTAATTCAACCTTCAGGCAATTTGAACAATTTGTGGATGACCTTGTATGCTGGATAGATCCTCAGGACAACAGCGCAGGGCAACAGTAATATTGAATAACAGCACTGCAGCTATTAATTTGAGGGAGAAAAATACCAGCCTTTGCCTTATGGATAACTCCCACAAAGATGAGCTCAGTCTCTGAATGAAAATTTGCACACCATATATGGATCCAGAGACTCACTCAGCACTTCACTCCCTTCCCACAGTCAGAAATACTACACCATAACAATAGAGGCATGCATAGAATTTGTCCTCTAGCTAGTGGAGTCTGTTGCCCAAGAAATGTATTCAGCCAGAAGAGATGCATTATTAACAAAGAAAACTTATATTTTTTTAAAAAAAAGATACATTCATAATATATGGTTGGTTGTACAGCATGTTACACCAAAACTGGGCAGCTGAAACTTCCCAGGTAGAGAATGAGCTGAGATATCTGGGCATGGACCTTAGCTCACTGAAGGAATTGCTGCCTTTATAAGGCAAAAACTCAAGAATTTTTGATTTTGTTCCCATTTGACTAGCTCTTCCTCGGCGTAAGTGAAGTTACAATGAGTTGTAATCAAGTCCAACATCACCTGATTGTTGAAGGTGACATATTCAATCTGAGAATAGCAGGATATAGTCTGCACTTTTGCTGGTCTGATCAGTGGTAAGGGGGTGTCAGTGACCTGCATTGCTGAACCCGCAAGAGGTGCAGGGAGTCCTAGTGCATCCTGTATGAGCTCTCTGCATTGATTACAACAACGCTACTACTATTTTCCCCCAAGCACTGCTTCAGCAGACACTGAGGCAGATGCATTACTTTGACACTACGAAGCATTCTTCAATTGCTGTCAGTGGCACTATTCTTGTGATTACAGATGTACTCTAATTTTTCACTTGAGCCAAGACTGAAGTGTGCTTGGGCTTGGAATAGGAACCTATGCTGTCAAGAGTTGTTCCTCCAGCCAGTGAGTTGAACACTCCAGCTGTGTTCCTCAGCTTGTTGATTAACTACAGCATGAGAAGAGAATTGAGTATGCTTTGGTCTGCTCAGCAAAATGAAAGTTTGCAAGGTAAGGAGCGTTTAGCAGCATGAATGAATTGTAACTTTTTTTTAACGTTTTGATTACAGTTGGCATCTGAGCCTAGCGCTGGAGAAAGCTGCCTGAATAAACTTTCTGAATCCTGTAATTGGTATCACTAGACATTACTCAGACTGGAACCTTCTTAAACAAAACATCTGATGGCTAATTAGGAATGTTGCCTAAATAAAGTGTCAGGATTATATAATTTCTTTCAAATACTTTACAAATGTAATCTAAACTATCAGGCTATCCTTACAAGTAAAACCACAGGAACGTATTTAAAAAATTCAGGATTGGACCTCTATTAAGGTCATGACAAAACTTCAGTTTATGGTGTTCTTCAGAAATAAGACTAAAATAAACATTTTCACTTGTGACTTTGAAAGTGTCTTAAGAAAGTGAGATTAAGATGCAAAATTCTTGAGAATTCCTAAGGTTTTAATCTGAGGTCTGCTGGTTCCAGCCAGCTTCACTTCACTAGATTTCACAGGGAGAGAATTTGCGATTTTGAATGATTGAGTCAGGGTCCAATTATCAAGAAGTTTCTAATTTGCATGCCTAATTTTAGATGCCCAAAACTGACAGGTAGAGCACTTGTTATAGTTCAAGGTATCTGTGGTTGTTGATTGATTTTCAAGTTTTTGAATAACTGACTTTTATATTCCTAGACTTCGAAGCATCTAGAATTAGAAGTGGTGTATAAAAATATAGGGAAACAATACTTAATGACGGCTATAAGAATCTCATGTTAGGGCCCTATCAGCAAATGTCTTTGGCCTCATTTATACAATAAAACAAAACCTGAGCCTAAACCCCTATGGTGACTCTCCTTTAAAAGACTTAAATACATTGCCAGGCTTGTAACAATACAACAACATTTAAAAAAAACCATAAAATATCCAACCCCTAACTGAAATAGATATTGTTATTTAAAAAATCCAGCTCAGATGTGCCCCTATAATGTCAAAAAAAAAAAAAATCCCTTGAGTGGTAAGGACCTGGCAAAAATCTCGTCAGCGATATAATATGGTAAGCATTTGCTAGTGTAGCTTTGTCAGAGCAAGCAACACTGAAACAAACCAAAGACTTTCAGTAAACCAAGCTCCTAGAGGCAAAGATATATATCAAAATACGTACCAGCTCAAAAATTCTGAACCAGCACTAGTTAAGTGGGCACAGAGCCAGCGCAATGCAGAAATACCAGCTGAGATCCTGGAAACAGCACAGCTGTGTTAACATGGCATAATGACCAGGCTAATTAGCCCTATTAGTGGCACACTGCACATTACGGCTTAGACAGCTAGTTCAGAGAGGCACGTCTGAGCATCGTACCCCACGAGCCTGAATATTTTCACTGGCACTCTTCAGTGGGAAATATTCCTGTAAGAACCTCCTTGCATACTCTCGTGTCAATACATGTAAAGTACTAATGAGGAATGTGGTGAGAGACTTTTACCGATTTCTGTCAGCCATTTGGCAACAGCTCCATAAATTTCATCAAGTATAAGTATCACAACGAGGTTAATGATGACAGCAGTTGCGGTCACAATCACTCGAACATTTGACCTGGTTGTCTCATTTGTGCTGAATGACAAAGCTGCTGCTGTTGTGATTCGGTATACAATCACACCAAACACTGCTGAAAACGTCAGCATGATCTGCAAAGAAATGGACAGACAGATTAGTTCAAGTTTGATACTAGCATTTAAACAGAAGCTTTGACAGATATATTGGGTTTGCTCCATGGATTGGCATTGTATGGATATTTCTTAGAGCAACGATAATACTGGGATAATAAAACTAAAATGTGAGTATTCAAAACTCTCAATCAGGGACATAGTGAAGAAAATGGATGCAGAGGTCTGAACTGGCACAATAAGTCCTAAAAATGTGCATGTTCTCTCTGATTAAACCTCCACATTTTATTCGTGCAGTACTGGTGAAACTCTGGTAGTTCAGGTTCAAATGTAGGTAGTAAGGAAGGTCTTTATCTGGCAAAAGGTTCAGATGTCTTGGACTGAAGGACCTACGTGTATGTGCAGTCAAGTAAAAAGGCTTTACTGGCTGAAATGGCTTCACTTCTGCACAGCAGAAGTGGCACCTTACTCTCCAGCGAGGTGCCACTCCCCAGCTCTGTGTTTGCTCAACTCCTGCAACAAATTGAAAAAGTAAAATAAGATAAATATTTCCCTAGTTATTATTATTTTAAGATTGCCATAAATAGGGTAAGTAGGACTTTGAATTACATTTCTGTCCCAGAAATCAGTTAGTATCCTGACATCCTTCACGGGCTGGCTTTGAACCTTGAGATGAGGCAAGTCAGTCCTACTACTTAAGGCCAAGTTCCCACAAGAAGCATTTGAATTTCACAGGGCTGTGGTATTCTGGTTTCAAAAAAAAAACAACAAAAAAACCAACACCAAAAAAACCACCACCAAAACCCACCCCACAATGAAAGAAGTCAATAAAATAACAGGAAAAAAACAGCAAATTTTTATAGCCAAGGCAGGAAAGGGGGAGAGGGTACATTTTTCTCTTTCATTTTTGCCTTTGGGAAGAATTCCAATGTACATTCATTATTTTAGGTAAAACATCTTGAGATCCTCAGATGAAAGAGACTACCTAAATGTGAAAGATTAGACTATTGCAATTATTTCAATGGGCCTAGGGGCCCTCATTCATAATGCAAGTTTAAGGAAATTTAACAGTTCATTTTAATGTCCCAGCAATAGTTTATTGAATTCCTGCATACAGAGGAAGATTGTCTTTTGAAAAAGTGCTATTGCAAAAGAACCAGAACAAGAATCAGAGCTATATTAAAGGTTGAAGATCAAAATTGGGCACATTTAGCTTTAATGGAGAACTAGTAAACATACTAAAAAATAACAAGTTGGAGAAACTCCTGGAGATATCAGATGAAATTCATAAATACTTTTTGTGAGAAAATAGTAATAAAATGTTAGATCTAGTAGTACATCTAATTTTGACCTTTTAAAGAAACCTTTCATTAGTTTTAAATGAAATGTAGGTGAATGATGAGCTTTTGCTTCATACTAATATTTTTAATTCAAATACTGGTCTAAAGAAAAAAGTCTAAACATAAAACATGAATGAAAACATAAAACATGAATGAAAATATTTCAAATGACATAAAATATTATTTCCTTTCCTTTCGTAGTTTTCATTGTGTGGAGAAAATAGTTCTAATTTTTCTGCCTGTTTTTATGTTTTTCTTTTTACTTACCTACCAAACATGCAGACAAAAACCTGATTCACATTAAACGATCTGCTCAGCTCTTGCTATGACAAAAGTTGGGCAGGAAAACAAAGATCAGAACTTTTGCATAACTTGCCCATTGCAGAAGTGATCACTACAGTACTGAGTAACATTCTCAGTAAGGAGAGAAAACAAAAAAGCACCTCCTGGCAGTAATCCAGTTTATCTTCCACCCCTACAGTTACCTTAAACTCTTTTTCTGAGTTTGGGTCACAGATTCGTTCCTCTTAATCACCTTCCAAATACTCTTTTTCTTTTCTTTTCCCTGTGGATTTCTTTGAAATTTTTACTATGATGGTGGACAAGGAAAACCAGCAAAGTAAAATTTATGTATCATTCTGGGGATGATGAGCTCTCTGGGCCTCCATAAACACCTATTTCCATCACAAGCTTCCACTTAGAAATGATATCCTAACAGTACAGGAAGAAGAGTCATCAATGACAGAAATCACTAAATCGAGGAAGAGGAAATTTCAGGTCATGGAAGTTGAATAGCAAACTCTTAAACCTGACCAAAGGATTTAAGGGATCCATAGCAATGAGAAAGATTATTGGAGAATGAGATACCATCAGAGGCTTGCGCTCTTGCAGACTTTTCAATTCATACAGTGCCATAGCAAAGTGCACAAGTTACCCAAAAAAATATATTGTATTTGTCTAAAGAACAAAGATAGTGGTCTTGTACAAGCACCAGGGCTTCAGAAACTCCTCGGTTGCCCATCTGTTTTTAAACATCTGCTTAGACACAGATAGAAAAATACTCCTCTAGGAGTCTTCAATATCTGTGCATCCAGCAACAAGAAAAAATTGAGTAGGGCTTGTAGGACTGCACAGTAACTGAGAGCACAGTTCTAACTCCCCAGACAGTCACTGACAGGGAGTGGTTCCTGTGCCTTCACTGCATTTCTCCCATTCCTTACAATATCTCCTTTGCCCAAATTCCAGACCAGATGGTCACCTTTCGTTCAGGTGCTTACTTAGGGTGTTGTTGTCATTGTCAACTTTTCATCTGGCCAGTTTTATCCCCTTCAATGGCAGACAGTTTCTCCATTGAATATCTAAACTAATCTGTCAAGGACTGAATTGTTTAGAAACAGATGTGAAAATTGGCTGCAGAAGAGGTCACCTACTGAGCCTGGTATGAATGAAGACAAACAGGAAAGCATACTAGATCTGAGAAGGAAGCTATAAAACCTCGTGGGCTAGACTGATACATTCATCCAAGTAGGATAACAATTTAATGTCCAAATAGTTCCTTGGCTCCCCTGTGGGGCTATTATAGAATCAAGTATTATGCCATGTGAGTAAGAATAGGGTCCAAAAGAAGGAACAGGCTGAACTCTTGTGCCATTGGTTTTCTTCCTTGCTCTGACTGACCCAAACCTAACGGACTCAAAGAAAGGCTCCAGTGGTGGCATTGCTCCATGCCATCCTGCTCTCTTCCAGTGGCTAGCAACATTTTCATCACATACTCGAAAATCTTTGCCGCAACTTGTACCTTCTAAATGTGGAGTTCCTAAGCTGTGACATATGTTATTGCTAATCACACATAAGCCAAACTTGTATGTGCCCAGCTAAGCCTAGACCTCCTGCCACCACTGGTCTTACTGGGAAAAAATAAGACTTGTGAACTTCTGTCCTAAAATACCTGCAAAAGATATTGCTTCAATCAAGGTTGGATCTTCTGCCTCCTCTGCAGTCAAGTGAGTCTTTGTGTACAACAAAAGAGCTGTGACCATGTTTTAAAGAATCCATAAATGTGTAAAATGATCCTTGGGATTGTTTGGTGCTCTAAAACACCAAGACTGAATCGACAAGAAGAACCAAACCCAACATTTTTTTCAACCTGCCCTTTTAAAGAAACAAACACCATAACCTAGCTTGATAAAGACAGAAGAAAAGCCAGAAAGAAAGAAATACAACAGGGTTCTTGAAAGAGGATTCACAAAAGTGAAGTACATGGAACATGCAGTTGAAAAATAAAGAGAAAAGATTTTACAATAACAAAATGGTTAGCAGCTTCAAGAATCAAGGGAAAGTATGGCATATAAAGCTGGGGAAGGAGGGACAGAACATATCAGCATCATTCTATAGAAATGTAGATGCCTTTATGGAAAATACCTGTGTGCTGCCTTTGTGCCACCGACCTTTTGGGCCTGGAAAATGTGGTATTAAGAATTCAACAATCACTGCTGTAGCACTAGAAACTGCAGCACCTCTGTGTGCCTGTGTCTGGCTCTCCTGTGTCTGGGTCTCCTATCTGTGTGCTCTATATGTTCACTCACACAAGTCGATTCAAGATTTCATTCGCTATTACATACATAGTGCTTACAGCTAAAATATTAGTCTCTGTGAATAATAATAACGGACGTAGATAAGACCAATTTAGTTTCCTCAGTGCAATTCTGCTGCACAGGCTGACAGCAAATGTTAGTCTGGTGTTTCCAATTCCTGTTTCACTAATCTAGCAGGAAAAAAAAAGAAACATTACATAAAGAGTAGACTGTAATCTCCACATGGGAAAGCAGAGCTGGCTCTCCCTCACCAAGAGCTGACTTGAATTTCATACATGGTTTGTAAGTTGTCTCCTATAGGTGCTTACATCTTACCAATGCTCAAAGTATGCTAAAAAAACCATTGTGGCCACTTCTCTAAAAGGTGAAAGCCAGCATAGTTTCACTAGTCACTAACAGAAGCTGAAGAATTCAAGCTCTATGTTTTACCTTTATAAATCTCTCTGAGATACTACAGTAAGCAGGGAGTGTATTACATAGGCTATGACTCAGGAAAGCACTTTAAGCTTGTGCTTAGGAGAGATTTAAATACGTGGTTAAAGCCATGAGCACTTGTAAGCACCTTGTCTGCAAAAGAATGAATTGTCAAAGCTAAATCAGGGCTATATGCTTAGTCATACTCAGCATACTCTGCTTTAAACAAAGTCTTAACCGATGCCAATTAGAGATTCTGTCTAAAAAGAAAATGATTGGCATGGCCTCAGGAGAGTAAACTCCCTCAATATGTTGTAAGTACATACGTATATATATGAATGATATGTACAGAAAATACACTTAATATACAATATCTTCATAAATATATATACATATATTTATAAAAATGCAGACATTAACTTCAATGTGAATATAAAATTATTTTGATTGTCAGAAAAGGAAATTAAATCTTCACAGGACATCTGTTGCAGTATATGCAAATTCCAGTAAATTAGAAATACATTTAGGTATTCCAAAATAATTTAGTCCCGAAGTATATTTCCCATGTCAAATGCCCCTGTGGTGTAAACTGGCGTATTTCATTGCCATTTTTTATTTGCTTTAAATGTTAATACATGCTTTCATTCAGTAATTTCTCTAACCAGGGGGATAACAGGATCCTCCGCAATGTAGTTTAAGGTTTGTTATCCACCCTTTCCTATTACTGTTCTTGATATCTAGTAGGTGGATGATGTGTTTATGGCCTGTTGCAAATTTCACTAGGACAGTGGTGTCCACGCTTTACAGCTGGCTGACCTGCACACCTTATTCTTGTTCTCAAGTGAGGATTGTAGACCGTGTTCTTCCTTGAATACAGTATAGTCCATCTCTGAATGTATGTTGGACACATACTTGTCAGCAACAGCTTTATTTCACCTGAATGTCACCTGTTCAGTAGGCTCAACTCTTCTGAACGTCACTCTGACAAAGCATGCGCAATACTGTGCACACAAGCAAATACTCAGTAGACTTCCTTTCATCAAATAATGGAGTATGGAGCAGAAACCCTGTGGGAGAGATGGCATCTAGTAACAAGCTGTTGTCATTACAGCAAGTCGTCCAGCCGACAGCCCTCGCATAAGTAGCCTTTGGAAAAAGAGAATAAAGCGGGAAGTAGGCATTGAGCTCTACAAGTCTTCCTAGTAGAACATATATTTCTCATAAGCTGTAGGTTATAACCCTGGCTTTCCTCAAATTTTTAGCATCTTTGAGGACACTAATTCAGGATTCCACTCAAGCTGCTTATTGCAAAGTTTCTCACACCCAATAAATGTGTAGGAATGCAGATTATATTACCATAAATAAAATCAATCCAAAGTTTGCTGCGTATCCAGGCATACGGTCATTCCATGTCAGCTTCTTCGTTTCATCCTGTGACAAAACACAAAGATAAAATAACAGATATTACAGAATTGTACAACAGGAAATATTAGAGTTAGTCAGATCTATTACTGAGACTTGTTCTTAATTCCCCTACTCCTGTTGTAATTTTGAAGATGATTATAGAACAATGATATTTTAAATCAGACGTTAATGTGAGAGAAAAGAGGGTAAGAGGGCAAATAAGAGATATAGAAAATACCTGCAAAAATCATAAAATATCATATGTAACAATGATTTTAATATTTGAAAAAAATATTTAGCTCTTACTAAATTTCGTAGTGTCAAGAGAAAGCTCTGAGATTCACCTTTATTTACATTTAGGCAAAGCAATCATTTATTTCAAATTGCTTCTTGTAAAATTTCAAAAGAATAGTGCTTGAGACAGAGATCATGAAAAGAATGCTTACTACCATCGAACCCAGATTTTTTTGTCTAATGGTTACCAAATGCGGGGGCCCAAATGTGGCCCCCAAGATAGTTCTTGCAAAGACGGCCCAATCTTTCTCCTGGTACTTGGTCTATAGAAGAGAGGAACTACAAACGCAAGCCCTCTCTGTGATCTCTGCTGCCAACCTTGTTCTCTTCATGCGCAAACAGCACCTCTCTCTTCATTGCATAATTTAAAGCAACTGTGATCGGTGAAATCTAGTATGCTTTTATTCTCCCCATACAAACCTAACTCCATCTCTAGCAACCTGTACATCTAAAGAATATATTTGAAAGTGGATTTATATAAGAAATATGATTCCTTCCTCTCAAAATAGGTTTCTTAAAATAATAATAAGGTCATTATTTTGTTTAAGTTAAACTAAAACTCTATAATCAAATTAGCTAAGGACACTGACCCAGCTGCTGTTTGTGTTTCTGTGAGCCACCATTGCTGTCCCATGAACTAGTACTGCACTTGCACTGGAGTTAAACAAGACTTATTCTGAATTTAAATGAACTTAAATCAGATTAGAACTCAGGTCAGAGGTTTCAAAGAAACTGTTACTAAGGCACAGTTGTCTTCAGATAAAAATAAAAATCTGGGAGTATTAGGCCTTTGTAAAAGGCTTTCTCAAAGTAGCACTAGGAAAACCGTATATACTCCGAGTGCAGAAATGCATCTGTGAATTTTCTCACGGAGTTTTCCGGGATGTGGAATTAGAACGAAGACATGATCCTGTCTACATAACCATTGCCATTATGGTGGTGCCTCAAACACTGTGGAAAGTAGTGTTATTCCGTTATCACAGCTCTGCTGTTCACGCAGACAAGTTAAGCATGTCTTCTTTGGGAGAATGATGGCAGAACTGGGCCACGGAAAACCCAAGCACAAATAATTTAGCCCAATATGCGCAATACATAAATACTTCATATAGTACATAAATGGAGTCCATCTTTTAGCTGGAAGGCTTTAAAAAGCATTTGTGTGAAAGCACAGATGCATTTCATTTCATTTTGGCTTTTACCACTCAGCAATTACACAAGACAAAGAAGATCTGAAGGACATCATGTCTACCAATTTCACACTGAGGAAGCAAAGCAGCAGAATGAGTTAATGCTAGCCAAAGCAGTTAAATAAAAGAACAAAATCTTTTACAGTCATACTGAAGTGCAAAGAGAAAATTGTGATTTATACAAAAGGAACTGGAAGAAGAAAAATTACCAAGAAAATTGCTTCAAAAATCTCTCTTAACACTAAGAACTTTGGAAAAGCAGAAATCATGTCAAGATCAAACTTCCAGATAACGTGAATCATGCTCGCCACATCCTGAGTGGCAAAGTGACTACGGTGTTTCGTGTTTTGGGGTTTTTTATTCAATATTTCTGGTAATGTAAGACACATCAGCCAGGATTCTGACATGATCTATTGGCTTTCCAAGTCAAGAAAAAAAATTACACACTGGAAGACTCCTGATAAAACTTCAGCAGCTTACAAAACTGAGAAATCAGGGAATACCTTGAGAAGCAGTTGTCCATTATGAAAAAGAAATAGTTATTTGTATTTGTCCTGTTTGCCCTATTCATTTTCCTTTTTTTTTTTTTTTTAGTAAAATGGAACTGGATAGTTACAGGAAAGAAGAAGAAAAAGTAGGAAACGAGCAATGATTGACATGTACTTTTGGAGATAAATAACAGAATACAGAAGATAAGGTGTGCCTAAGCTTACATTTTTAGGCATTAAGATATATTAGGACTAATCCCATTTAAGGGTCCAAACACCAGGAGAGTCTAAGGACTGGAGTTGTTAGAGTGTTTGCCCTCTTTAATCTCAGCATGTGCATTAAGAACGCAGAGCCATCTAGCATCACCAGTCATTCTGGAAGCCCTAGGTTTAGCACCCGAATACTTGTTTTACATAAATTATTGCTTTTCAAATTGCATTGCATGCTAAGTTCAATAAAGTAAGTTACTGGAATAAATATTTGGAAGCATAACTGGTTCCCAAATTTTCAATTTATTACTAGGAATAACTAAATGAACTATGGATTGCCTCCAAATAAAATTACCATGCTGAACAGGACAAAAATAGTCCTTTTTCTTGTGGCAGGTTGACCATGGCTGGCTGCCAGATGCCCACCCCAACTCTCTCTCACTCTGCCTCCTCAACAGGATGGAGGGAGAAATTAAGATTAAAAAGCTTGTGAGTTGAGGTAAAGACAGGAAGATAACTTACCAGTTGCACTCATGGACAAACCAAAATTAATTTAATTTATCACTATTTAAAATAGATTTGGAAGCTGAGAAACAGATACAAAACTAAAAACTCCTTCCACTTCAGCTCCCTCCCAAACTTTTCCCAGGGCTGAGTTCAGTCCTTAATTACTGACTCCTCTAATTCTCTCCCCAGGTGGTGCAGGAGGATGGGAAATGGTGGCTTACAGGGTCCGTCCATAACAGCTCCTCTCTGCTGCTGCTTGCTCCTTACACCGTTCCGCTGCTCCAGCATGGGTCCTTCCACGGGCTGCAATCCTTCACAATAAACCTGCTTCACTGTGGGCTGTCCAGGGGCTGTAGTTCATTCACAAAATACGGACCTGCTCCAGCATGGGGTCCTCCACAGGCTGCAGCGTGGGGGTCTGCTCCATGGTGGCCCTTTCCAAGGGCTGCAGGGAAATACCTGCTCCCACCATAGTCTTTCCAGGGGCTGCAGGGGAATCTCTGCTCAGGCACCTTGAGTGCCTCCTGCCCTGTTTCTCACATTTTTTCCCCCCTCTCTCCTCGCTACCAGGCAGCATTTTGCCCTTTCTTAGATGCGTTTTCCCAGAGGTGCTACCATATTGCCAAGGGGCTCAGCTGTGCCCTGCAGTGGGTCCACTGGAGTGGCCCTAGCCCCTCCTCACAGAATTCACCCCTGCAGCTACCACTGCCAGCACCAGGACACCAGCACTCGGTACAATCGATGGTGGTGGTGGTGCAACGGCATAAAGAAATCACACTTGCTTTTGAAAACAGAACAAGGCAATGCAGGTTGAACAGAGTTTGGTAGAGTGACAGACACTTGGTCAGTGCTTTCCCAGCACTTGCAATGACACAAAGAGGGAAATTAGGAAGAGGAGAGTAGAGAGAGTGTGTATGGGAAAGGACAAGTGGGTAAAGGAAGGAAAAGAAGATCAACATGCCATGTGGACATCTTTCTTTTTCACGCATGCGCTTCCTTTCACCTTAGGTGACTTTGATGAGCTTGCCATTATCTTCAGCACTTAGCCAAAGCGAGATTTGAACAACGCGTCTGAGTTGCCATGCCATGATGAGAAGAAAGAAAAAGCTGGATGAAAATAGTACTGAGTTACTTAGCATATATGGCACAAACCAAACTCTGAAATTTAAATCACTATAGTAGGCAGCTGAAAGGTGCATTTCTCTTGCTAAGAAAACCCAGTCTGTTAAATTCGCTTGGTATTTTCTATTGCACCTGGTTCTACTCTCTGGCAATAGTGCCATCTAGCTGCTAAAAGACCGTACTGTGAGGTATCAGGAACACCTTGTCTGAGATCAAAATATTACGCTTGTACATTGCAGTTACTGTCGTTTATTCTAAGCGGAATTCATTCGTATGTTTCTCATAGGATATGGGCCATACCCCATTCTAAGCAATAATGTGCATTACAGAACGTTGCCTAGATTTTAGACATGGATAGAAAAGCTCTCCTGAGGGTTGATGAAAGCTCAGATAAGCAGGCAGGGAGTCTATCTGGAGCAGTCCAAGAGGTGTGTGCAATTATTGATGTAACAAGATGAAACCGATCATCGGAAGAACAACCTCAATGACAGATATACTGCACTGCAATATTGCCCAAGAAAAAGTGTATTGCAGGGAAATACTTATATGCGGACAGAAAACCTCATGATTATATTTTTGAACAAGGCAAACTAAAAGATATATTTAAAACCTTTCTTTCAGTTTCTTTAAATACAGTAATGTACTTGCAATTGTACTGGAGGAAAAAAACAGTTGTTGTTCTGAATGTAGTGATGTGTTCCTGTTTTAATGTTTAATGTGGTATTGAATGTGTTCCACGCAGAAATACAATTCTTTCATATTAGAAAATAAAAAATAAAATAAAATAAAAAAATCAGAAAAGAAAAAAACGTATGCACCATCTATGTTTTGCTGGATGGTTTATTTCCTTATGAGTTACCTAACATGGCAAAGATCCAACATGAGCAGCTCTGCATCCTCAGGTGGGCCTCTGAACTGAGGAAACCTGGAAATGCACTGCACTTGGACAGCACCAAGCGGCTTTGTGAAAACAGTTATGTGTTTTGCTGTGAATTAAAACACAGCCAGTTTGCTCAGATCACAACTATTTTGGTTATTTGTTTATATTTTTCCACAAGAGAACATCTCTTCCAAGCCGGTGTTTCTAATCATCAGTTATGGCAGCTTGACCTTCACTTGGGGAGTAAAGCAAATACTTTCTCTCTTCTGGATCCTGCTTTGTAACTCCAGGTCTGAAATTCAGGGTCTTCAGTGCTGTTCCACCTGGGCAACCCCGGTTAGTTCACTGGTCTTTCACGAAGCTGCAATAATTGCCTGGAACCTAGTTAAAGATGCTCAGGGAAGAAGAGAATCCAGGACCCCTCTGTCTTTTCTTCCTAAGGTCTCGCACAGCTAGCAAGAGCAAAAAGCTGCAAAATTGTATTTGCCATGACAAAATCCGGAAGTTCATCTCTACATATGCCCAGGAAGCATCAAACAAGTGAATGTCACTTTTATAACTGCACTTTGCTTAATTGAAACAAAAACTTTAATTTGCCTAAAAACTTTGCTGTCTGAATGAGTATTTAGATGTAAGAATTGTGGGATAAAATACAGCCCTTCTGGCTTTGCTTAACACCCAAAATACTGCATGTGTATTGCAGGTTCAAGACAAGGAATGAAATTAGCTTCTTCCGAAATAGAGTCCCTGTAATCTTTGGGCATGAAATAAGATAAAGGCAAGGAGAAAAGGATACTTCAGAGCTATTTGGAGGTTAAAAGAAGATAGAAGCCATAAAAAGTCTGCAGCACGGCAGTTTTGGAAGACAGTTTATTCCAGGGTGGTGACACAAAAGGAGGCACTTGAAAACACACCAGCATTTCTGAGCCCTTGCAGTGGGCCACAGTGGTAATGACAAATGAGAAACTCTTTGCACAAGCTCAACGGACTGTGCCAGCCTGTGTTAGGGATCACTAGCCTTCAGACTTCTGAGAGGAAGGACAAAACTGCTGCCACCCTGGGCACCTGTCAATGCCTGCGTCTATTCCAGTCTGAATCTACCCCTAGGAGTTCCACCTTCACACTCTCATGGAACCTGAAAGAGCTTCTGGTTTAAGGCCCATTAAAAGAGGGAACAACAATTTCTATCCTTCTCACTTAGAAAGCAGTAAGGGTATTTTAACAAGATGGCTCTGTTTTGAGAGCAATGCCGTGTTTCAAGCTTGCACAGGGAAAATGAACTGCCAAGACTCATTTGGAGCCAGCTGAAGGACTGAAAATCCTGTAATTAAAAAAATTTTGTTGTCTTCAAAACGTGTAGAAGAGCACAGACACTCCGATAGCTTTCAGCGGAGCTTAAAGGACACACTCTAAATCATTTGCAGAAGTCATGCAGAATAGAGAGGTATGAAAAGTGTGTGCAAGGCTCAGTACTAGGATCATGGAAATGAATGGAATTTAAGGCTAAGTGAGATTATTGTTAACCATCCAGTCTTGGTCTCTTTTGTAACCACAGACCTTCCTTGAGGTAATTTTTGCTATAAAGATAATAAATGTGTTTTAACTTACAGGTTTTTTTTTAGAGAAACGTCTAATCACAGCCCGAGTATTTCTGTGATGAACAATCGGTCACAAACCTTATTAGGTCATTGCAATTGCTAATTATCCTAGCTGTTCAAAATGTATGGCTTATTTCCAAGCAGAATTTGCCTATCTGCATCTTCCAGTCTTGGCATTTAGTTGCAACTAGATGCAGTTGAAGAGCATCTATTGGCAGATTTTTGGTTTTGGCTATAAGTTCTTACGTACTGTGATTAGGCCACCTCTTGGCTTTTCTGCTAGCTTAGACCATTTACTCAGAAAGGGAGCAATCAGTCAAGCCCACAGCTGTGTTTCTTACCCTGCAACGTGATTAGAAACGAATCTCCCACAGGCTACAGCCCTGACATGGGCCACTTGGCCTTTCACATAACAAGGCTTATGAAAGCATGTGTGAGTAGCCAATCCCTGTGTCTCAAGATACAGACATGCACATCCCTTCCACAGGTCCTGACATATAACGTGATGGCTACTGTGTTGGGCGAGGGTCATACTTCCAGTCATGGAGCACAAGGAAACCTGGTAGAAAAGAAGACACTGGTCTATTCTCTATCAACAGAGATGCTGCAGAATGGAGAAAAGGATCTGCTAATCCAAGTAATTTCTAGTCCTTACCAGTCTTAACACTACATTCTGAACTTTGTCAAAGTATATGTACACATGTGTATATACACACCACTTGACATATATGTATATACACGTACATACACACACTTAAATGTGTGTGTGTGTATATGTATATCATATGTGTGCAACGAATACCTTGACAAAAACTAGCTCTGACTACTAAATTAGAACTGAGATATGAGCTATAGTTCATACATGAAATCTAAGTTCTCCAAGGCATGGTGAATGTGGCCATCTGCCCAACCATGCCAGTACTGCTGGAAGAAGGGTAAGATGCAACATGCCAACTAGATTTCTTACTGACTTCACCTCTGCAGCAACAGCATGTACCTAGACTATATCAGGAGATAACTGTTAGCTGTAGGGTATGCAGACTGGTAGAGTCAGAAGATCTCAATATTACATGCATATATGACAATGTTACTGAAAACACTACTTTTGTTTCAAAGATAAAAAATTAATGTTCCTTGCAGTAGTTTCATGGAGGTATTTCAAGTTGCTTCATTCACTTAGAAATAATGACAAAACACCGGAGGTCTGCTATCACTGTAGTAATTTAAATTTGTAAACCTAGACTTGCTTAATTTAATATACTAATTTATTCAGAAATAAAAGCAGTTCCTTTCGCTGCTATATTTAAACTTTTTTTGCCTTTGATACTCCATGCATCTAGTACTTTGTAGCATATTGCAATCATTATTGTGTAAATGGCATTAAGGTGCTTATTCTTTGTATCACTGTTTAAAATCAGCTTCTTGATATTTACATATGGTTCGAGCGAAAACTGGCAGCACTTCTGTTTTTTACAATGACAGTTTAACATACGGCTTTACAAGTATGAATTATTTATGTAAACTCAAAGACATTCAGAACATTACCAGAAAAACACTATAATTTACACAAACAATAGGGTTACATCTGTAGTCATAAATATTCATTGTTTATCCATGCTCTTTGTAGATGATTAATAAATCATAATGAGTCTGATCCTGAGAAGGCAAAGGGCCAGATGTATAAATACACTTAAGACATCTGGTGGGATTTCCAAAGCAAGTGACTGACAGTGGTACACAGGTCTGTCAGAGCAGGGAAGATGGTAGTAGAATGCCACAAATTAAGTACCTGACATGAAGGGACATCCTGTCACCTGCTCAGTTTTTGGTTTTTAGAGTAAATCCTGAACTTTCTCAAATAAGGCAATGAAATGCCACACGTGGCTTTAAAATATGCTGATATAAATATTATCATGCATAAGGAAGGCAGATTCTGCGACAGACGTGTCTACTTTAATTTGCATGATTAGACCAATTTAATACAGTTTGATACTGAGTAGACACAGACCTGTCTGGATTGTTAAACAAAGGGAGAACAAGGTCAATATCAAAGAGTGGGTTTAGAAAAAACCAAAAAAATTATCGGCAATTCTCACTACCTTATGTTGTCCTGGAGTTAACTGGATTTTCAACCACTTTACACTCAGAAATCCAAAGCACCATTACTGTAATAGTCAACCTGGTTTCACACTTCCTCATGTAAACTGTGAACCTCTGGTGGAGAAGTTAATGGACTAGTAAACACAGCACATTTTAAAACAATTTTTCCAGTGTAATTTTTCAGGAAAAAAACGACCTTTTACTAGTTCTTGTATTTCGGTACCATTTTAATCCTGGCAGTGATTTTAAAGGTTTCTCTCTGTAAATTGTTTCCAGTATAGGACTATATTCTCTGTGTAAGTCCTTTTAAAAGGTGTTGGTTACACAGTCGGACACACCCCTGCTTGCAATAGCTCTCCCTAGAATATAGAAAGATCCAACATTTTATTTGTAACTTCAAGTCTATTTGCCTCCAATAGATAACAGTTTACCTGAAATTTATCTGTAAAGTCACTCATTCAGTCACCGTTACACAATTCAATATAAGCAACTTGGGCCCAGTGGAATTAAGCCAGTTGGCAATTTTGCAATTTGCAAAGCTCAAATTACAATTCTTTATGTGAGAGTCTCTTAACAACATTTAATAGTCTTGTTACTTTTCTAAACTGCAGGTATTAGTTCCCTTAATGTGAAGGGAATGCAAATTAAAAAAACTAACTGAGCATATGATTTCAGTTCTGAATGAGATGCATTTAGTGCTAGACTCTGAGGAAAGGTGTCCTTTCTATGTTTTCTTGAAGCCTGTCTGGCTCAGCTCTGGGCCAATATCCTAGCTTGAAGAACCTAGGCAGAAATTCTTGCTTCTGTGAAATCAATCACAAAATTCCCAGTGACTTCAATGAAGCAGAATCTCACCCCAAGGCTTTGGCATTGCACATTTAAAAGCAGATTCTCCATTGTCTTACACCACATGAAGTCACTTATCCCCACACAAAGTGGGAGAAAAAGGCATGCACTTTATCAGTTTCCTTTGGTTGCAATTTCAAATTTAGCTTACACAGATTGTGAATGATCACACCAACAGCAGAGGAGAGTGAAGTAGTGTAAATTTTAGTAACACTTTTAAGTTGGTAATGAAATGTTTGAGAAGCAGGGAAAGAATTAAAAAGGGATGCGGCTATGCTAGATTCTTTCCCTGACTCCAGAGCATTTATTACCAGCTGTATAATGTTAATTAAGTTTGTCTTCTAACATATGAGTATGCTATAAAAATTGACACTTGATTGCAGAACACAAGCTACAAACTTTTGCCAATTAAATATAGATGACATGCAGAGAAGAGTTCTGGATAAACACTCAACAAGTGGAAAATTGGAAAGATGGGGAGGGGTACAAGAGCAAAGTACCCTTCATCTCTCTTCACGTCTGCTCCAGAAAGGACACATTTCAGAGGTACAAGATTCCTGCCCATGCACGTTCTCCTCCTGAGCCATTTTACCTGACCGTTTAAAGCCAGACAGTGAAGTTTATCATTACCATTTCTGCATTACCTCTTTAACCAATATTAGATATGCAGGACCATACTGTGAGCACACAAAATGAACAAGGACTACGAGGTGGGAAACAGAGGCACCAGATATGCTGCACAGACAGAAGCAGTATCAGGGAAGCAGGTACTCATAAAGCCTTCCTTCAGTACAGCAGGAGCAATTGCTACCAGCTTCCTCTGCAGTCAATACAAAAAGAAGCAATTCCGGAGGGAAGAGTCGAAGAGTCCAACCTGGTTCTTGGTCTGAGCTCGTGTCTAAGAAGAATATTTATTTTGGTTGGAGAAAGTTCATATTGAGTAGGTATCCATAATGAACACCCCTGTATTTTCAGACACACAGACAGAGCCTCTCCTCAAAACCCAAAACAAGAGTGGAAGAGTAAAGAATAGTAAGAAAGAGATGTCAGTGAAACACTGGAAGGCAAAGACAGAAATCAGAGATTAATGGACTTGGAAGAGTAATGAGAGATATACATTATGGCACTATTAGCATTGTCTTTAGACTTTTGAGAGCTGTGATGTCAGGAATTTACAGCCATAGGTGTTTCTATCAATTTTCATTTTTCCAAACTGTAAATTCAATGATAAATTTATTTTTGTAAATTATATAAATTTCTGACATTATAAAATTGGCAGTCTCTTTTCATGAAGTATGATATTTCCCAGTGCTCCCAAAGCTGTAGTTTCAAACCATCAAATCACAACGCCTGGTCACTTGATTTTTTTGTGGCTTTGGTTTCGGTTTTTTTCAGTACAAGGGAGAAAATTTATGAGACAAATGCTGACTGATAAGCACATCTTAACTGCTTTTCACTAAGCCAACAACTTCATACAAAGCTGTTTAGATGTCCCAGATCTAAAGATAAGGCGGAGAGAAAAAGTTCCTAGCACTCTAATTGCAAATCTTTTCTGTTTTCCAAACAGGGAAATAATAACTACCCATACACTAGTCTGAATTAGGTAATACTTACTCAAGTTGTATGATATGCGCTGAGACTGTATAGACTGCCGAGTACAGTTATTTGGGATGCTCCATTTCACCTCAGAGATTTGCTCAAAGTCCCCATATCAAGCTGAAGTTTTTCTCAACTTCTGATGATGTCACGTAAAGTAAGATCCTGTTGCTAAGATTATTCATGAACTAAGTCATTTAGCTAAGCTGTGGGAACAGGGACAGAAATACTTAGAAGTAGGCACCTTCCAATCAGAGGCAAGACTACAAGGGAGGCCTCTTGTACAGCATTTTATTGCCATGCTTCTTCTGTGTTTTTCACTACTGAAGCATCTTTTGCATCCTGGGACATCACCACCCACTGCACTGGCCTGTGCAGAAGACTCAGAGCTCCTACTACAGAAGAACGAAACACTGCCACATTATCAATGCTTATCTACATCTCTTCCTATTCTGACACTGTCCCGACTACACTCCAAAGACCTCAAAGCATTTACAGTGATATTGAATCTTTCATTTAAACTCTATGATATAACCAAATTTCAACAAAAGATAAGAAAAAGAGTTCTTCTGGAAAACAGTTTTCATTGTGAAGTCCTCAATGCAGTATTTCCATTCAACTATGAGTTAATGGGAGAAAAGACAGTACAGGGGCAAAGAGAACGTATGTGGAGACCTCACATTTGTGTTTCATTCTACGTGTCTGACCTCTTTTAAAAGGCATAGGGCATGTTTGTTTTTCACCCTTGATGGAACATGCATTGTTCATTGGCACACATGCTGAGACAACTCAAAGACAAAAAAAGATCTTTGGCATCTAGAAATACTGAGGAATTCTCCATTATTTGCAGTTTTTAAATCAAGTCCATATGCTTTCCTATAATTTTCTATTTGTGTAAGCTTCATCCATTTTTAAGGATTTGTTGCAGAAATCATTTAGTGAAATTCGATAACTTGGGTAACAGAGGAAATCAGATTATATAAGAATTAAAGCAAAAGAGTATTTCAAAAGAAGTTTATGTAAAGGAGATGGATGAACTGTGTTCATGTCTATTGCTGAAACAGTTAAAAAGTAAGTAGGGGCTTAAATTACAATGAAGAAGCCTTAGATTGAACATGAAGAAAATCTTTGGAACAGTAAATCCTTCGATCCTTCCAAGAGGCATAGGTAAGGCCTGGGACAAGTTTCCTAAGGAGGCTGTGGCACCTCTGTTACTGAAGATTTTTTAAGAACAGGTTAAAGAAACATCTGGCAAACATGACACTGGGTACAGCTGGTCCTGCTTTGGATCACAATGAGAGAACTAGATGTCTTCTTCATGGATTCCCTTCTAAGCTGAATTTCTGCTTTATTTTTCTGGGATGCCTGTGAGCATTGTGGTCTTAAACTCATTTAAATTGCTGAGAACTTCTTCTATTTATTTTTCTTGTTCTTCAGAAAAATACCAAATGCTGATAAATCTCACATATTTTCCTCAAATTACAAGTAAGAAAAATTAAAAATTGAAGTCCTTATCAGTGGTTACTGATAGGATGTGAATAGAGGTACTATCACACATCAGTGATTCTCTTATCATGTATCCAAACACTAACTCATGTGTGCAAACATGCAAATATCAGCACCATTTCAGGGGAATACAGGCCACTGAAGACACGCTCCTTATTAAATGAAAGAGGGTATTTATTATATGATGATTATCTAGCAGGGATCTATACTCAGAATATAACCAGAACATTTGTATATACCAGACCAATGACTTCACAGCAGCCTGAACCTTCACACAAAGCCAAGGACCTAGAGAGATAAGCTGAGTCTGCACCACACAAAGCTAGTTTCATTCGTCCATAGCAAGGCAACCCCAAAGAGCTGCTAACCCACACATTCCCAGTGAAATCTATCTTCACATGATGTAGGTAGCAAATTCAAAAGTAGCCTGTCCCTTGGCCTCCAACTGGGAAGTATGACTTACCGAATCAACAGACATATAACTTACATAACTTGTGTCCTTGACACCAACAGACAGTGCAAGGAGAGCTGACCTGTAGACCTTACAGGCAAGAAAATACGCCTTCCAATAAACCAGAATTCTGAATCAATGATCTAAGGCAGCCTGTCACTTGATGCCAGGACAACAACCAGAAGTGCATAGTCTATAACGTCTTGCAACTTCAACACTACTCTAATTAAATGATTGCTAAGGGGCCTCAGAGCTCCATGTCCTAAACACAATGATGACTACCCAGAGGTCCAGACCTAATAATATCAGCCCAAGAAGCTACAGTCCATCCAAATCAGCAAGCTCACAAAACTGTTATCTGGTATTGGCTGAGGAAATCAAGGAAATGTTTGATGTCTCAGACGTGCTCCTGCTTTAGGAGTTGTGTTTGCTGAGTAAGCTTCCCCTCCTTCTTCTTCCTATGGAGCTCAGTCCAGGATTAGGAATCATAGAATAAAGATGCTGAAGGAGATGATGCTCACCTAGAGGGTTTATGAGCGCGAAGCCTTCCCATCAAGCCCCTCAAACTAAATGCACACACACACATACATATGCAAGTCGGTGAGTTTAATTAGTGGGGTATGGTTTCAGGTTGGAAATGTATTATTTCCAACTTTTGGGGAGCTTGTTCTCTGGTCCTTTTATGCAAGACAATGCAATATCCTTGCCCCAGACATATCTGATAACAAAAGCTGAATCTACTACTACAATTAATTCAAATTCCCTGAAGCCCTGAAGAGATACATATTACATGCGTGGGGGTTTTTTTGGGGGGGTGTTTTTTTGTTTGTTTTTTTGTGTGTGTTTTTGTGTGTGTGTGTGTGAAATTGTGCTACTACTGGTTTACATAGTTTATGGATTGGTCCTGTGCAAAATTCACCAACTGCAAATAGATAGGGGTATCATAATTGTATCACCTATTCCTTAAAATGCATCAAAGCCTTTTTTCTCATGGTTTTAGAAAGCCTAACTGAACCTGTAAGGTTTTATCAGAACTAAGACTATAAATTAATGTGAACAATAAGCTGGAATCATTCCTTCAGAAATAAAGCAATTTCATTTAAGTCTAAATAAGAATGAACAAATTAGCAACAGATTAAGCATCTGGAATCTTTTAAATAATTTGACTAAATGTGCAGGATTATTAAGAAAATGTGTGTTTTCTTCTATTGGGATTCATGTCTAATATTTATTTCACCACAGATGAGCTTCATCAGACAGCAGGAGAAAAATCCAAAATAAAAACCAGTTTGCTTGTTTGTTCAATAAATGACCTATTTGTTCTGTGTTTTAAAGAAGGTGGAAACTAACACTGTGCTAATCTTACCAAACATGACCTGTGTGTGGTTGGTAACTGAACCCTGAAATCTGGTTTACAAAGGTCTGGAAGTGATACCACACTGACAGGTTCAAAGGAGACTAATGAGCTCAGTGAACTCAAAATTTTATACCAAATTTCCAGCATTTCACTCTGGGGGCTTTAGAGTCCCAGCAAGGAATTTCAGCTCCCACTTGCCTACTACAATCCCAAGACATGGAACCTGGCATATCTAAGGTAGATGTTCTTCAGAGAAATTTTCTCTCTTAGAGAAATTACAGAGAACACCACCCACATCTACTCCTTTCTTTTTTGCTGAATTATCCTATTGTCAGTACCTCGAGGGATGCCAGGTGGCTGTTCTTCATGCAAAACAAGTTATTCAGAGATGTTATTCAGTATGGATTGCCAGCATTTGAATCCAGAATGTCTGCTGGGGGCAATGAGTGGGTGGGATGTTTCCCCAGCAATTACAAAAGAAGCTCTGTCATAACTTCTAGCCCCGTGGATTTTTGGTACTCTAGAAATAACCCAGATACCATAAGGCCCCTTTGTCACAGAACTTCTGGAGTGCACATTTTCCTATTCTTGCCTTATTCTTTAGCGAGACAGATACTTCCTCTGCCCTGTCTCACACCAGAAGACTTCTCTGGGGTGACAAGCAAGCATCTATGCAGTGGTGCCTCCAGAAGACCTACTGTTGACTTTGTCTACATAATTTTTTTCTTAGCATTCTTCTTCTGGTCCCGTTTCTCCACATACACTATGTGGCTTCACCTGAAAGAATTTTCAGCACACAACTCACTCTTCCTTACCAAATCCTACTTTTGGAGACATCAACCTCTGCTGCTTCTTGCAGAGGTCTCTGTTTTTGTTCCTTTCTTGCCCAGTCTTCCTACTCTATTCACAGAATCACAAAGTCACTGGTTCCACAACACACAGGCGTTCTACTCTTATTTTTTTCTCACTGCTCCTCTTCACATGTCCATGTTGTTCACCTGCTCTCTTCAAGCATTCATCTTATACTGAAATTTCTCTTTCATAAGGATGGTATTATGGCATTGAGTTCTGAAACATATTCTGTTTGTTTCCAAAATATCTGTTAAAATTAATCTTAATGATGGTAGCAAAACTTTTTTTATCTCCTGTAATCTAGGTGAGATCATAAGGATAATGAAGAAGACAGACCAGAGAATCAATTTCAATCTAAAACTGAGTCAAAAGATCTGTTCTGAATGGGTGGCAATAAAAAGTTAGGCTTCATAGGCACTCAAGAAAACTAAAAAGGGCAATAAGTGATTTTTTTTTTTTTCTCTCCAATGAAAGCTTTATAACATTCAGGAAAAGGAAAAAGAAAAATGGAGATATGTCCCAAATTAGGATGAGAAGCTAAAGTGTTTGTTTTCAAAAGTGTTTTTGATTACTGTGAACCAAATGTTTTACGTCAACAACTTAAAAATATTTTGTTTTGATTCATTCTATTTTTAAAAACCCTCTAATCTAAATTGCATTTTGAAAGAAAAAGTCATTTAATAACAGCAGTTGGAAACTCCTACTCTATAAAAGTTGAACTAAGATATTTCATTAAAATCAAAATATATTTTATAAAAAAATAACTTCAGAAATTATATTTTCCAGTGGAGAAGTGTTTCAACTCTACAATTTTTTTAACAACTCTGTTCTCAATTTTCTTCCAGCACAGGGGGATTTCTGGAGTTTCGTGCTCTGTGAATACCCTGCTGTTAATGCTTATCGTTCATGTCATGTGTTGTCATGTCAAACGACTCCTACTGGTAATGGGTTTATTCTATATAGTACGTACTTGCTGAGATTGAAGACAGAAAAAAACTACTTCAGCTCACTTGACCCTGCAAAAAAGGCTCAACAGACTTGCAGTCTGCGTTTTCTTGCATGTAGACGTGCTGCATTCAAGATACTCCACCCTCTTCAACAGCAGCTGATGAAATAACCGCTTCACAAAGCCGTGAGGCACTGTGAGGACCACTGCCTCCAAAATGGTCCCTATCTGAGGCCCAGGACAAAACTCACTGCTGCGGCACTCTCTCCTTTCATACCTTGTAGCTGTGCGAAAGACTGCCGTGCCCTTGACTAGGTCTTCCAAATATAGAGGTGGTATGGTCCTGATGTTTATATCTGGATGGAAAAGCGGTAAGACACGGGATGCTGTTCAAATGTGTCAATTGCTTCCTTACGCCTGTTTGCCTCAAAGAGATTGTTTGGTAAGCAGAGAATTGGTAAGAGGGAGAGAAAGAAAACTTGCAAAGACATGTTCCCAAACCTGTGCATGAACAGTGGCAACCTACTGAGCAAAAATTCATCGTTTGTAAATACAAACACATTTTCTCAGAAAGTATTTTTCAATTCTTATCAGGATAAAAATCTAGTTTCTGCATGACCACAATATATGTCCATATTTGTAGAGGGACACTCGAGAATAAAATAGCAAAAAGTCTACCTCATGTCAAAGTAGTGAAAGACCAAGTATTATGTTTTAATCACAACTATATGAATAACAAACTTCTTACCAAATGCTTGTAAGTACAGAGAGAGGGAACATGCAGTGATAAAGATGACCTTCAAGTTCTTTGGATATGTCATATTAAAAATGGTTCTGCAAAGGCCCCACTATGGCTGAAATTCATTATCATGCTCTCAAGCAGAGAAGTCCAGAGCTTACATTTATATTCCAAGCTGTAACACAGTTTTGAAAGGACTGGAACTTCTGTGTTTAACTTCAGTCATGGTTAATTGGTAGCTGTTTCATATAACATGCACCATTTAATAATTCTGCACTCCCATGCTCTTAATGTAAGTTCTAACTGAACTCAGAGAGTCCTGAATATTCAGTAGTTCACCCAAAATAAAGTCCTGTTCAATGACAATCACCGATAAAACTAAAAAGGTGTTCATAGGGGTAAATTCTTTACCTGCAGGGACACATCATGCTATTCCATAAGCAGATATGCAGAAAACTCAGTTGTGTTCCCGTCATATTCCTCCCCATGTTACAAGCCAGAAAAGCAAAAAGACACAGCAATTCATCTGGCTGGTGGTTTCATTTTCTTGCACACTTGGTATCAGATGCTGTCTGTGGGATTGGGACTCCTGTTGGATTCCCCACATACAGGAGGATCCTGTATGTGTTCGCTTCAGCATTTGGCCATTATATAGACGGATAGCCATAGAATAATACTATTAATCTGAAAGCATCTCCTTAATTTTTTTTAATGTTTTCATAGCTAGCAGAATCTGTAGCCTAAAGCAACAATTAACCCCCTGAGGAACCTCTGCTGCAGATCTCATACCCATCACAATAACTGATAAATTTCATAACCTTTTGGAAAGAGCACTGTGAACTATGATATCATACCTCATCTGAAGCAAACCTTTAGTCCATGCTTAATAGTTTGATAACACTTATATTAATAAAGAAACGTACCCTATGCCTAATGCTTGACACAGGAAAGATGTAGAGTCAGCAAAATGATAATTGTAGTAAGTCTCTTTTCACAGTATTAGCTAGTTACTCATCAATCTGTCTAATCATTACACTTCTCGGTTGTACTAGGTTTGTTTCCACTTCTTCCATATAGAACTATGTAAGAGCTGAGTCTTAGGGCACAAGTCAGGGAGGAGCTATTTAACACCTGTGAAGAAATACCTGCATTAGGCAAAAAAACAACACAGAGTGCTTGAGCACAGAAGCAGTCTCCGCAGCAGCATCACATACTGGGCAAGAGGTGAGAAACTGATAGAGACTGATAAGAAGTGTGGCCTTATAAAGATATAGAAACTTAAGATATAGAAACTTAAGTATAACAAAGCAAGTGCCAGACAGCTACCTTTGAGATGGTCATTCACGGCTCTTATCTGACACCAGCAAGTGTAGTCTGAGATGGTTAAACATGGATTTAGAAGCACCTGATATGAGGGCAGCAAGAAGGACCAGCAACTAGTACAGAAATGTAATATTAGAAAATCCAAATTTTCAAAAATTTCAAGTCCATTTACTTTCCTCCTGGGTTTTGAGTCTTCACTATTTTTTGTATTTTATTCCTCATCAGGATATCTAATAAGAGCAATTAAAAAAAATAACATGATATTTCTTAGCTATTCACATGAATTCAAGAAATAGGGCTTTTTAAAGTATTAGATATTCTGAGGTACGTAATAAAACTGCAAGAGTTCATGAGACTGGAAATTTCTTGGAGGATTTTGAAGATGCTGATCACTCATGGACAGAAGATTAGAATATGCTTTGGGTCCAGCGTTCTTACTAAGCCAGCAGTTCATTTCACCATACTGTCTTTAACAGTATGTATGCTGTTAAAAGTATGAATGCTACCAGTGACTTAGCACTGAAATGTCCAATATGCTGTTCTCTTCCTTTAGGGCTTCAACCTGGGCTACAACTCATAGATACTGAAGTTCTGGGAGTCACTGGAGTACATCCTTTCCATTCAAAAGTCTGGAATGGAAAACTGTTTTCATGAGTGTGTTTTGTTACTGTACTGGTGTTACTGGGGTCTATAGCTCAACTTTATATTTGTGTGCATGTTTCAGACGATACTACGAAAAGGCTTAACAAATGACTGAATTTGACCTGATAAGATGGTCCTCAATGGGGTGATTGCAGGGAAACTGACCCTGATGTCCCTTGTGCTTCAGGAATACAGATGAAGGAATTACAGCTGTCACCTAAAATCAGAGTTGAAGAGCGGGAAAAGATTCATTCTAATGTCTTTCTCTCACCCTGCATTCACACACTTGGGCAAAACAGAAATTAGCTCACAGTTTGCTGGAACTCTAGCTCCTTGGACTTCCAGTTCAATAGTCAATTTACTACATGCTCCCCTGAGTTATGAAAAATAGGAAAAAGCTTCTGACGCTTTTCCTCACGTGGGCTAAAAGGCAACACCATGCTTCTAAATACACATCGTGTTCAGAACACGTTCAACTTTCCTACTTTAATAAAAGAAAATAGCACAGCAGATATTCAAATTATTCTTTAACATTCCTTTTCTGGTGAAAAAATATCTGGCCTGTGAATACTCTGTTTTCTCTATCTTTCTTCCTTTTTGCCAAAGGCTCTGTCAAAATCCTTGTTATCTTTGTTACTGCAAGGGCCAACTACTACAAGTGAAGCATCTACACTTGGCTTATATTTTCTTTGTGAATATATAAAAAAAGAGAATAGAAAATGTCTTTTGGCATTTTCTATGTCATTTTCACGCCAAAATTTACAATTTAATAATATTTCAATACATCATAGCTTGAGAGGAAATTTGTATTATTCCAACTTATCATAAACATAAGTTTGGTTTGGCTGAAACTGGAGCTGAATGCTGTTGAATATGGAGTTAGAGCTGGTCTGTGCTTCTTCTTGAGTATCTGAAAGCAGTACAGAAAATGAAAATGTATAATTACAACTAGAATTAAAGATGGTCCTTAGTTTTTGTTCAAACCTACTTGGAAAAAAAGATTAAAAAATCATCTTTAGTGCACAAGTTTGTATATTCTTATGCTGACAGATGGGTATTTCTCTATATATCTCTAGAGGCTAAACTTGTTTCTGACCCTTGAAATTCTATTCCACTGGTTATAAATTAAGAGAAAGAAGTAATGATTCTCCCCCAAGAAGAGTGCCATGTAGGAAAAGGCAGGGCAAGACACTGTGGGATAATAGGGATGGAACATCAAAATAGCAGTTATCTCAAATAGAAACCTCTCAGGATAACAATAACGGCAAGGAGCTGTTTAATGGTGCTAGAAATGTCTCTCAGTCCCACAGTTCAGATGTGATACTTGCTATGAAAACTTCTGCAAATATGTCATTTTGTATAATACAGAGCAGCCAATCAATGATAATTTTCCTTCCCAATGAGGAGGCACAGCACAGAGAATGTGCTCCAGCAGAATCACTCTTTGCCACAGCACGATCACATCAAACCGTAACTTATTCAGGAGGTCCAGGTGCCCTATGGAGATCTAAGTATCTTATCTAATGCTGCAGCCTCATAAAGCCACTTCAGTATAAATAAAGTGATCAGTAATATACGACGTTCTCATATGTTTAAGATCACCAGGAATAAAGTTCTACATAAAACAGTAGATTCTCTCTTACAATGAAGTGAAGGGCAAGATTTCACAATACATATACAGTCAGTAAAAATAAAAATATCTATCACTGTCATCGATCATATTCTACTCTATTGCGTGACATCAGTTGGTTTAGATTGTTTCATTATACTGCAGAAATGTAGACATACGCTAGTATCTGTGGAAGTATATTACATACTTCTTAACTTCCATCAATGTGACTAAATAAAACAAAACCAGCATTTATTTAGAAAGAGGTGCTAGTACAAAAAAGTCACGAGGGGCTATCACATAGTCAGATAGATAGACTCGGAATTGTGGTCTGTTAACTAAGCGTGCGATTTCTGGTACAAGTAACCAAACATCTTTACACATTTTGTAGGAACAACTGAAAAGCATACCCAACACAAAAAATGAAGCACAGTAGTTAGCTTGAAAAAACGCAATAAACTAGTGAGTTGACCAGTTCTGTCAGAACTGCTTGTATGATTCAAAATTAGTGGAATGGTCCTGTTTTTGAGGAATCACTTCTGCACAGCAGAGTGCTGTGCTGTGCTTCTCTCTTTGAAAGAATATGGTTCAGAAACTGATTTAGGAAATGGAGCAATTTAGGAAATTTAGTAATCTGATATTCCTCTGCCTGAGCAGAGACAGAAAAATCTTGCTATAAGTATTTCAATCTCATACGGCTCTCCTTCTACCTCAATTCAATGCATTAAGAAACAAAGTGACATAATTTTCCAGCTTTCCAGGATTACATGACAAACTTTTCCCCATTTAGAAGAGAATTACTGACACATCTGTATCTGGAAAATGCCTGCTAATTGGACCTAAATACAAACTGCATCATTAAATCATGCCATGTGAGTCAGCAACATCTTTTGTGGAGCTTTGGATTGGTAACTGCGTAACTTGCTAACTTGACTGGATTTTTATCAGAGAAAGAGCTAATACGGATAATAACAGTTTAATTAAGAAGTAAAAAAATTTTAATTCAAGCTATTAAAATATTATACTAACAAGAGCTCAACATTTAAAGCCTTCTCTCCCGCACGTATAAACTTGTCTGAAAATTCAGAATCATGGGGGTTTTTTATTTGGTTTTCACTTGTTATAAAGAAAACTCTTCCCCCAACACATGAAAACTGAACAATGTAAGGCGTAAAGTATCAAGTTCATATGTGAAAGAAATCTTCAATATTCACAGACAACTTTGTTTTGTTTGGATTGTTTTCTTTTCTTATACTGCAACACATGCAAAGGATCATATTTTTATTTCAGTTCTATATATGTAAAATAGAAGGCATTTCAATTAAGTCTTGTGAATTACTCCAGATCTATTACTAGTTCAACAGAGATCAAGGTACTGTTGAGAAATGGTGGCTTATAGTATTCAGGAACAGGCTGGAACAATTACAATTACTGGGACTATCACAGTTTACATGCACGTGTACTATCTATGATGATAGGAACCTGCGGTTCAGAAGAGCAAGTCTATTCCTCACGTAACTCTAACCTTCATTACTATTCAGGTTTACATTCAGAGAAGAGCTCTGCAGTGAAATGAGCATGATTTGGACAAGCAGAATAAGGCTGATGGCATGCACAAAATGCTTAAACAGAAACATAAGTATGTGCCTGAATATGTGCAAAATACAAACTCCATTTACCAGAAGCAGGCATCTGGAGACAGCGTCTAGATCCAGACTGTTCATGTAAGCCTGCTATGACAGCAGGGATGGTCTTAACCTCAAGGAAACACAGTAGTATTGAAAAAAAGAGGATCTTCTGCAAACTGAATTCTTAGGCAAGGGCCACCTTCTTCTCCAGGTGAAAGACCGGCAGTAGTAGGAATTTCTTGTAGTCTGATTGCGCTTTGAACACCATTGATCCTATGTCCAGCCACGTTACCAGTGGGAGATATTTTTATACAGTTTTGTATGACGGGTATTTTGACATTTCAAGCATAGGTTAGATACAAGTGTTGCATACTCACAATTTCCCTGAAAAAATCACAACAATGTGAGTTAAGCATGGTATCAGTCCTAATATCTGAGCTTCCCTTGACTTTAGACCGACCTTCTGTGTGAATCTAAGATTTTTTTCCCAGTTTTAAATAGAGAATTATGTAAGAAAAGGATGCAGCCGTAACATCCATATTAAGCAATGAGGTTCATTCCAGTTGTGTTTTAAGACATCCTTGCCTCTGAATTTACAGCTACATTGTAAAAACCTGCATCCTTTCCAGACTTGGTCATTTGACCAGACTTGGTCAAATGTTTTCAGCCATAATAATGAAGGCAGTAATTTTTCCTGTTAAATAACAGAATGCAACCATTTGATTGTACACACTCATTTGGGTGTTATGTTTCATAATGAACTGTACAGCACACAAAAGGGAAGATTTATAAGTGCATATCCTCCTACAAACACACACATATACATAAACATGCTCATGCATGAGAACATATGCATAAGCATATACTTCTAAAGTATCCCAGTGCTGGTTAGATATGATAGCAAGGCTCTTTCTATATCAGGCTCTTCATGCAGAGTAAAAAATCCTTTCAGTGATGGGAGAATGGTTTTTATACTCAATTTCTCCAGTGATAGCTTTCATAGTGTAGCACAGTAAGTGATTTTGCTTGCATCTTCTATTAGTGAAAGACAGAGTATCTAACACTGTAGGCAGTCATGACTGGCCAGTTATCTGATATATATTTCCAACAACAAGAAAATCTCAAATAGCAGGCCAGCAGCAGGTGTCCAGAAAGGTGGGCATTCTGTTCTTGCAGCGTGCAGGAGGCTCTGTGAACAAACACTATTCCTACTCACAAGACAATCAAGGTTGTACGAATAACTGTCATTTTTATCTTCCCCTTACCTGTTAATAAAAATACAGCTGTGAGCATATTAGTAGCCATTTCTATGATGACTTTGCATGAAAGAGCTTTGGGGTATTAAAGTTATTTCTACAGCTGCAATTTGACACTAGACGATTTGTTATAATTTTCATTGCAATAGACAGATCATACCTTTCCTAGATCTGAGCTCTGCCTCTCGTATATATATTTCATTCTAATATTCCTTCTAAAATCAATAAGGTTACTCCAGCTACCAGGAACATAGAGCAAAAATGTCTTGAATACTTGTCACCTGAGGCTCAGCTCACACTGAAATCATCCATGGACATTAAGGAGATGATTAAAAGGAAGTGTTTCCCTCAATGTTAAATGAAAACTTCCCTCTTATAGAAACTTACAGAAAGCAAAAGGCAGATAAAGTAATAAGTGGACTTATTCCTATTTTCATCTTCATTTATCTGCTGTAAAATTCACAATAGCACAAGTAAATTAGAGCTGTATGAAAGTACACTATTTTTTCTGAAAATGACACCTTGAATTTGCACCTAACTACAAATGTGTCATTTTTTGGATCATTTATACCTCATCTTCAATATTCCTATAACCACCCTGGCTATAAGCCAAATTAATCTTGTTCTTGCTCCTGCTGCAATTATTACATACATCTCCACGTCTCATTCTAAGTTTTATGATTCCTATGGCTACAGCCTCCCCAAGTCCCTATACTTTAAATCACTAACACATCCAAAAAGTCATCTTCTGACATCTCTCCAAACAGGCAGAAACATATCTACAGGTACAAATTTACCAAGCAAGGCTTAAGCAGGTTCCCCAAAAAGATTGCTCAGTGATACTCCTGTGTTCACTGCTCATGAAGAACATGGGAACACCTATGTAGCTCCACATATTCAAACAGCATTGCACCATCTCCTACAGATCACCGTATTATCAGTAACATCTCAGCTAGATGGTCTCCCTTTCAACCTCTTGTACCTCATATTTTGCACAGGTTTGCCCTTCTCTTCCAGCCCACAGGACAAGAAACAGTCATTCATTAAAATTTGGAATGGTCTTAACACCTTCCCATAAGCACAGAATGATGTCTTTTCATGTTATACAAAGTTCTATCCACAAAAGAAAAATTATTTCTTTTTGCCAGCCAGTACTGGCTGCAGAATAACACAGAGAACGCATTTACCACTTTCTAAGGAAAATCTGACTAAGGAATGGTGTGTTAGCAAAATCTTAGCATCAGAGTATTTGAGCAACTCCATAAACCCTATTGCAGATCACCATCTGAGAAGCTACTTAAGATACAGCAGTCCCAACTCCAACCTGCAAATGCCTGCCTGATTATCAGAAACTTGCTATCTTCAGCTTGCCAGACAAGGCAAAAATTAGACATAATGAATAGTGGTAAAAATCAGATGTACTTGGTCATACTTTTCATGTTGTTGTTAGGGAATATTAATTCACCATGTTCGTATGTTGAATTCAACATGTTCAAGTTCACTTCAACAAAAAATTGTTCAGTCTTCAAACAGGGAGAAATCCACTTCTGTACACAGAAGAAACAGCTTGGACATCTTTATTTTATTTATATACATGAGAAGAAGAAAACCAACAAGTCGGCAGAGTACCATTCGACTAAAACAGTGATACAAATTTGGTGGTTTTGGCACTGTGAATACTTAAAAAGATGCTTACCTCCATTGTTCTTATTTTTGCCACCCCACTCAAAACCACTGCCAGGATCTGTGTCATAGAACACTATTTTCCCCAGAATAATCTTTTCTTGAGTGACCTATGAAAACATACATCTCCTAATACAGTAGTCAGTGAGAACAAATAATACTCCCTTTTCAATATGAAGTAATATCGTGATATAAAATAGTTGGGTTGAACCTGAACAGTAACAAGGTACTCAATTTCTTTCCTGGTCTTTGCAAGAATACCTGAAAAAAAAACCCCAACCTATATTGACTTAATTTTTATACCATGTTAAGAAGCATGGTAGGTTTTGTTGATAAACTGGTAGTTTTCTTCTTGGCTAACTGGCATATAAAGTCTCAGGTAAGAAGCAATGGTGGGTTTGCAAATTCAATCATAAAAAACCTTTCCTAGCAAACATATAGTTAGCTTGGGTTGATATGGCAAATAATTTGGGACCTTGTGGCAATGTCTACGTAAGAAACAAAATCACCTAATTTTCTTGCAATTTTCACCATGTCTGCCTACAGTCTGAATTATTCAACCAAACAAATGACAAAACCATTCCAGTTTTAACCTGTAGAGTTATGAGATAAAAAACCACTTTTGCAACATATAAATATACAAGCCAGTTTGCTATGAGTCCATAAAGTTATAACATTTATTTTGCATTGAGATACAAAGAAGATGCATCGGGTGTTCCAGAAAAGAGTAAATATACGTTAGTAATATGTTTATATTTTGTAAAGTCATATATTCACCTTTACTGAACACTAAAGATGCGTTTAATTATTCAGCCTTAGAGTACAGTATAAAACCAGATAACTTTAAATTTCTGGGGCCCTAACATAGTTTCTAAGCATTAATTGTGCAGCTATTTACTGAGAGAATGTCAATGCAACAAACATTAACTTGCATTAACACTGCTTAACCTTTCCAACAGTAGAATCATCTAAAGGAGATTTCAGTACAGTAATGGAAAACAAAACTCATTATGTCATTAGGCATTACTTGGCTTCCTTTTAGTGTTCACTTTTATGATTTAAATGGAATACAATCCTTACAAACTTGTTCCGAATGTTCACATAAAGAAAAAGCTAATTATGCACTTTAACTCCAAGATAATTCACTGCCAACACACTTTCCACATAAAATATTTGAAAATATAGACATAAAACACTAATAAGAAGAACTATTCCTTCCTTTCTACTTATCCTGAAAAATCCGCATTCTCAGAAACAGCTTATAAAGGAAGGTCGTTGAGTAATAAACCTACTTAACTAACTTTTAAAGGGAAATCTCAAATCAATATATTTGAAATCAAATGCATATTGATTTTGCCACTGTCTCTTTCAAAAGTAAACTGGCTCACTAAATTACACGAAGCTCTCAAGTCTTGACACAATCCTTAAGACCCACAGATCTAATTCCTTTTGTATGTGTTTAATTTTACTGCAAAAACCTTCTAAAAATCTTCAAGTTTTACCATTCTATGTTTATAAGCTATTTTTGATGTAAATCTCTAACAGCTATAGCAGGTGTACAATCACCATCTCTAACAACCTGACTCACAGTCAGGTGAAACGAAACAATACCGCCTCATTTTGATGGACTTTGTCTACAGAGCAATTCCTACTGAAAAATTATGGTTAAGCCGGTAACTTCTACGATAATATGGATAATGATGATCTTAATACCCTGGAAACTCTTTATAAATATCTAATTTTAATCTGTTATAAATACAGATGTTGTGTGTCTGCTTTCTAGGATAAAACTTTCCTTAATTCTCTCTCATGCCAGGATCTTGTCTTGCAAGCTTTTTTTTTGCAGCTTTCTCTTTGACTTCAGCAAGGGTTCTAGAGAAAGGAATAACATAATCAAGCCCTTAATCAAACTTATTAAAATCCTGATGATATACAACCCAATTAAGGAATACCTCTCCATTCCATAAGAGCTTTTTACGTTCACTATAAAACCTTTTCTTCCTCACCACATAAAACTTATTGTGTCCATTGTCGATTGTCAGTATGGAGTACTAGCCTTAGAAATGAAAATGGGGTCATTAAATCTATGAGCTATTGCTAATTTAATAATGAAAATATAATGTTAATTGGCTGAAGAACTTTTGAGAAATTTTCAATCATGTTATTAGACACATTGTGAAAACCACAACGATATTGTGAAAACCACAGCAATATTGTGATATGTCAGTTTCTAAAAATAGGACCCTCCTTATCTCATTTACTAATACAGTACTTCCCTCAAGTGGTAAATGTATTTCTGCCTGTTTTGAAGTTTTATGTAGGATATCAGAGCTTTCCAGGTTTACCCAGCAATTATGGTTAACCATAACCATCACGCATTCTATATTATTACAGTCAACTTTTCTGCTGGTTTGTGTTGCAACTGCTTTGTTTCAAATGCAAGATCTTTTATTTGTGCCAACCATGGTCCTATACAGTGAACAGGATCAGCACATCTCTCTTCCAGATATATATCACACATTACGAAGTACAACCTCCCTACTTCTCAAGAGGCCGCTCACCAGTTCTGACATGATTCATGTCTTGACATGCCTCAACCCACCTTCTTAACACCTGAATTCAAGGCTGGGTAATCTAGCCTGAATTTTGCAAGTTTGTGATAGAGTCCATTTATGGAGTGGGGGAGTGGGGGAAGGACAGTGGGTGGAAGTTCCTTAACAGTTAAGCTCTGCACCTTTAAGTACTGCTCGGATAAGACTCAAAATGTATTTTCTCTCATGGAGGTTATCCTGGGAAAGCAAACTTAAATGTTTTCACAACCCCATTTACATTTCTCTTAAACTTGTTTCTTCTTGTGGGACTGGGTTTTGCTGTGGTTTGTATCCAACTGGACATATGCAAAGAGAATAATACTATGAAAATGATGGCAATGCGCTCTTGCTCTGCCTATGTATACTTGTAAAAATAGAGGTAAAAGACAACAGAAAAACTGTGCTTCTAAGCCCTAGTCACTGATACAAAGTCTCCTTCAATATTTCAGAGAGTTTTCTAGAGAAAGACATCTTTTCTCGTAATGAATGCATAATTCTACCAGTAACCTCCAGTTAGAACTCCACCAGGAATTCTCTATCTGGAACTCCACAAGTAACTTCTATTTATTAAAACCTTCAATATACTCACGTTACAATTTCTCTTTCTCTAGAGGTGTTCAGTATTGTAATGTCCCATGCAGCATCGTATCAAATTAAGGTAGGAGATTCCTCTCAAACTTTCTTTGTTTCCAAATGTTCTGTTTTCAACATCAGATACCAGATAAATCAGGCATAACCTACTAAGGTAAGTTAATGAATTATTTTATATCTTTTCTCTTTTAAACTCTGTATATTTAATTATCAATAGCTTTAAATTTATTCTGCATCTGACAATAACACTCAAATAGTGCTCAGATAATGATGGGAGCATGGGTAACTCCTGACATTTCCATGGTATATGCGTTCATGTATTTGTGTCCATGTGTGTGTGAAGAGAGAGGGGAGAGAAAGGTGGCTGAGAATGGTATAATATCACTTAATTTTGACAAAGTTATTTCAACTACTTGTTATGGGATTTGTGACTAGGGATCATGTCAAAAAGCTCTTTGAGTTTAACTTCCTCCTCTGTTGTAGAATTTCCTCCATTAGCAGCCATCCTGTGTTTGCTCCCTATTCAATTTTTTCACAGCAAAGACAAACTATCACACAATGTGTACATATCCTACAGCATCTTTATAATCAAAGTGCGCAGATAGGGACTGGGTATGCAGTGAGTGGAAAATGGCTTGAATTGCTGGCTCGAAGGGTTGGAACCAGTAGTACGAAGTCCTACCAGCAGCAATGTCCTTCCAAGGCTGATACTCAGGCAAACACAGTTTAATACATTCTTTAGCAGCTTGAATGTTGGGACTCTTCACATGTTTGCATATTATAACAAATTGGATAAAGTGGTTCATACTCTGAGGAGTGGGGTTGCCATTCAGGAGCACTCAGCAGACTGGAGTAATGCATTGATAAAAAGTCATTAACTTCTGCAAATGAAAAAGGAAAATCCTGCACTTGGATGGAATGCAACAGTACAGCCTGTGGTCCAGGTGGCAAAAAATATTTTTTGCAAAAAGAATCTGGTGGTCCCCCTAGACAAGAGTTTGAACACAGAATCATAGAATCGTTTTAGTCGGAAGAGACATTTAAGATCAAGTCCAATGTTAACCCAGCGCTGCCAGGTCACCACTAAGCCTTGTCCACTAAGCACCACATCTATGTGTTTTATGAATAACTCCAGGGTCGGTGAAGCCACCACTTCCCTGGGCAGCCTGCTTCAATGTTTCACAACACTTTCAGTGAAGAAATTTTTCCAAATATCCAAGCTAAAGCTCCCCTGGTGCAACTTGAGACCATTTCCTCTTGTCCTGCCTCGTTACTTGCGAGAAGACTCTGACCCTCACTTTGCTACAGTCTCCTTTCAGGTAATGATAAGGTCTCTCCTGAGCCTCCCTTTCTCCAGGCTAAACAACGACAGTTCCCTCAACTGCTCCTCACAGGACTTGTGCTCTAAACCCTTCACCAGCTTTGTTGCTGTTCTTTGGAGATGCCCCAGCACCTCAGCGTCCTTCTTGAACTGAGGGGCCCAAAACTGAACACAATATTCGAGGTGTGGCCTCCCCAGTGCCGAGCGTAGGGGGACAATCACTTCCCTACTCCTGCTGGCCACACTATTGCTGATGCAAGCAAAGATGCCATTTGGCTTCTTGGCCACCTGGGCACGCTGCTGGCTCATATCCATCTGGCTGTCAAGAACCCCCAGGTCCTTTTCTACTGGGCAGCTTTCCAGCCACTCCTCCCCAAGCCTGCAGTGTTGCAGGGGGTTGTTGTGACCCAAGTGCAGGTCCCAGCACTTGACCTTGTTGAACCTCATACCATTGGCCTCAGCCCATTGATCCATCCTGTCCAGATTCCTCTGCAGAGCCTCCCTACCCTCAAGCATATCGACACACCCGCCTAACATGGTGTCCTCCTCAAACTTACTGAGGATGCACTCATCCCCTCATCCAGATCATTGATAAAGATATTAAAGAGAACAGGCCCCAATGCTAAGCTCTGGGGAGCATCACTTGTGACTAGCCACCAGCTGGATTTAACAGAAGATAGCACTCAAGATGATCTGCTCGATAACCTTCCCAGCACGGAGGTCAGACTGACAGGCCTGTAGTTCCATGGATCTTCCTTCCAGCCCTTCTTGTAGATGAGCATCCCATTTCCTAACTTCCAGTAGACTGAGACCAGCTCAGTTCGCCAGGACTGCTGATAAACGACAAAAAGTGGCTTGGTGAGCACTTCTGCCAGCTTCCTCAGTACCCTTGAGTGGATTCCATCCATCCTCATAGACTTGTGCACATCTAAGTGGTGCAATAAGTCACTGACCATTTCCTCTGGTATTATGGGGGCTTCATTCTGCTCCCCATCCCTGTCTTGCAGCTCAAGGAGCTGGGCACTCAGGAAACAACTGCTCTTACTATTAAAGACTGAGGCAAAGAAGGTATTCAGTACCTCAGCCTTTTCCTCATCCTTGGTCACTATGTTTCCCCCCACATCCATCAGAGGATGGAAATTCTCCTTAGCCCTTCTTTTGCTGTTAACTCAGCAGTGCACCCTTGCTGTATTAGGAAAAGAATAGCCAACAGATCGAGGAAAGTAATTCTCCCACTCTATTTAGTCCTTCTGAGACTGCATCTAAAGACCAATGTCTGGTTTGGACTCCTCAGTACAAGAAAGACATTTATATACTGGGACAAGTTGAGCATAAAACCATCAGGATGACTATGGGGATATAGCTCTTTACATAGAAGAAAAGGTTGAAAGAGATGGACTTGTTCAGTCTTAAGAAGCAGAAGCTAAAGGTGCTATTGCTGTAGACAAATGCCTAGAAGGAGGGTATAGGGAAGACAGAGCCAGAGTCTTCTTGGAGATGCAGAATGATAAGCTGAGAAGCAACAGACATAAGTTGCAACACGGGAAATTTCAATCAGATATCAGAGATCTGAGAAAAGCTCTTGAGGTCAGTCGACCATTACAGCAAATTCCTCAGAAAAGCTGGAAATCTCCATCCTCGGAGATTTTTCAAAACTTGTCTGAACAAGGCCTTAAGCAAACTGTTCTAAGGTTGGCCTTGCTTTGAGCAGGGGAGTGGACTGGAAGATTTCCAGAGATCCTGTCTAACCTATATCATCCTACAACTCTGTGACTAATTTTAATACCATGACTAGATCATCTTTACTCTTTTTTGCTTCTATTTCCAACTGTACTAATTTTGAAAATAGCAGGACATTTACCTGGGGGCAGGATTTATAAAAGCAGTTAGTCACTTTGAGCACTTGCAATTTCTGTCCATCAAACACTCAAAGCAAGAGGTGAAAACAAAGCAAAAAGAAAAATAGCATGGCTAATGATGCTGGGCAGCATCTCACATTAGACCTAGTAGATTTCTACAGGCTCAGGTGGAGTGTTAATACTCGCTGCTTGCTCCTTTAGTATCTACAGTGAAAGAATAGATCATCAGGCAGTGCTCCCTAGGTTGTCTTTCAAAGGAAATAGTTTTGTCTTCTATTTATGAGGTATCTAAGGCAGAGAGACAACATAGCCTTCCTCCCTCCTTTTGTTTATGTAGAGAGGAGCACTGAATTCCATAGTTTATCCTCCCTGTGTGGTCCCAGTGAAAATAACAGAACCCTGACATAGGGCTGGCAGGGATACATTGTGGCTTTGCATGTGAGCTTTGAACATTACACTTACCTATGGGCACAGGAGAGTTGATACTTCATCCTTGGATCTATCCCAGCCATCTCTCCCCAATGGCTCTGGAGCCTGTCAGCGATGTGGGTATGCCTTCACTCATAGGGTCATAATCACTTGCCAGAAAAGAAAGGTCAAAGCACCCTAAAAATGCTCCTGCTCCAGTTACTGCCTCTCAGGTCCACATCTCTGAGAAGAGTGCATTCTTTCAGTTCTTGAAAAAAAAACTTTAGAGATGCTTTTTGAAAAGGTACAGGTGGCCAGATTTTCAAAGTGCTCAACTCCCAACAGCTTTTACTGTTCTCAGTGGGAGCTGTTGGCTGTTAAGACCTTTTGAAAACATAGCCATATATAAAATTAAAATGAATTTAATTCAATTTATTCTCTGGCTTGCGTTCCTGACAGCTGAGATTAGAGCGTTGTACCTCAAGCTTGTGGATCAATGAGCAACATCCCTCCCTGAGAACAGCCCAAATGTAGATCCTCCAAGAACGTAGGAGGAATGTGCCATCCTCCACAACAGCTCATCTATTAGCAGCCACCTCTGCTGAATACCTGGGCTCCACCAGCATCAGCACAGTGCATCTGGTAGTGACTCGAGCTTTGTCTTCCTTATAAAACTGCAGCCAACACACTTGACTGGATTGGCAGTGAATTGCTTTGGCATGCTCTATGGAGTGCAATTATTTTTCAGCTGAAATAGAGCAAAATCCTTAGTGAATTTCATTGCATACTGCTAAATTATTGCACTGGGCCACTCCTAAGGGCTGTTTCACATTTAGCTTGCCTGCATGCAGAACAGTACAGTGTCTGTACAAAGCTCCAGGAGCAAAAAGGGAATCCTGGAGAAACCTGCTTGCTGTAAACTTGGGACTCTCCAGATTTTCAGGGTAGGCTTGCCAGGGTTCATTGTTGAAGTTTCATCTGGCTGTGTGGGTTTTATTTTGCTTGCCTGAATTTTCTACCTCTTACACTTTCACCAAAAGCCATTCAGGGATTTAAAGCAGTCTCCTAACCTCAATATGGTCATTTTCCCTAACAAACATTTCTGAATGCAGCTGGCTGACCCACTTCTCATTCAAAATGATCTTGCTGTTAGGTATTATATGAAAGTTGATGGTTCTCCTTGCCAACATCCCACTATTTCTCCCAATCCTCATGCCTCTGTTGAACAGCTGGGAAGCATGAAAGTGAAGAGCTACGCTAATGCCTTGTACTCTTTTGGGCATACCTTTATGTGAATATCAGGTAGAATAGCTGCGTACCACTAAAAATTTGACCACCTAAGGCCTTTCCACCTGGAACTTCAAGGATGTCATAACTACTGCTTCCATAAACCGAAATATTTAGACAAGTAGAAGTGACTCATCACATTGGTCCAGCTAATACAGTAAGCAATGCAGCTGCACATGCAATTGAAATGAATTGAAACACCACACCCCATTACCTTTGTTTTCCTTCAAGGATTGCCCCAAAAATCAGTCATACCTGACTCAAGAGAGGGACGACAGGATGTTTGGAATTACTCCAGAGAAAGGGATTAATCTGTGGTTCTAAACCCATCAGAAAACCTTAAAACACTTCACTCACTGTTACACAATCTAATCCTAAATTAAAGGCAGTATTACACTGAAAAGGTAATCTTCTGTGAGACACGGATTTTGAAAACAGTATTTCAATGAAATGTTTACTCAGCCACTAGCAAGAAACAAGAATTAGACGTTTGTTTAGAACAGTAATAATGAGCAGATACAATGAGTGCTGTTAAAATTCGGCAGACCATTAAAAGTTCAGGTTTATCAATTCAAGCCTAAACAAACTATTCTCACACTCCTACTTGTACTGACTGGTCACACTAGGATCTAGCAGAGTAGAAGGAACCAATATGTCACTTCATATTTGGTAATGTTTTAAGGACAAAAAACTTTGATCAAATGTTAAAAATACTATTGAAATATTTGGAACAGCAAATAGGTGCACTGAAATTGCAGCAGTAGCTTCATTTTTCATCAATGAATAAGCTAGAATTGCATTTTAGAAAAGACTCATTTCTGTTGTCTAGTTTGAAGGCATTGGGTATTTTTGAAACAAAAAAGTTGCGTCTCACACTGTTGTGTCACACATGGCAAACACAGACCAGCACCAGACTATGTTGCAGCGATAAGCGAAGAAAGGGTGAAGGTGAACTTAGGCTTTATAAGAATTAGAGAGTACAAAGAAACCCAGCACAAGCATTTTTAAGACAGAAATTGCTCCCCATAAGCAACTTCTATCCATCTTTCTAACGGATTATACAAAAAAGTACGTTAAAGTTGAAAATTTGGAATATCAGAAGTTGGGAATTCCAAAATCTGTTTGGAAATTCCTGACAGAAAATTCTGGCCTGAAGAGTTACTGTTTTATATGGCTGTAAGCTACTGAAAATAGATAAAACCTTACTAGACACATCATTAGAAATCTCACCTATAACAAATGACTAAAATGAAAATTGTGTGATACTACAATGGAAAGAGAAGAAATATCTAGAGGAAATGCACATACATTTACTACTAGTAGGTTGCATTTTTAAATGTTGCTTACAGTTTATACTTGCTTGTTTGTCAATGTAGAGGCTATGCAATTCCTAGATATAATTTAGTGCTTTTATTTTGATGACAAGTACTACTTTTAGCTTCAGTGGTTAGTTAATTTTGACTCAGCACAGAAGCGAAGGAAATGGCAAAAACTAGCCACACTAATACCAAAATCTGTATTTCATATCGACAACCTCTTAGGTCCTGGGGGTGTTTCATCTTTGCAACCAGTGGTTGTATGTATACCTTCTCTATCAACTTCACTGCTTCATGTCTGCGCATCCCTGAAGGTCAGTTTTTTAATTTAATCTGTATTTAATTCTTACATTTAAATGAGCAGCATGTAAGTAGTCTTCACAACAGGACTGTAACTAGTTTTTCCACCAGATTCAAGGGAAACTGTAGTAAGTTTTAACACTTTCTTTCAGTGTTTTCTAAACCAAGACCAAGCATCTAGTTCTTTCTAAATCAGGTTCAGTTAAGTGTTTATGTACATGCATAGGATTTCAGGTATACATAACTGCTTGTAAGGCAGAGATTTGTGATGTAGAATGGGAGGGGATGAAGGAACACATCATGCACTCATCAATGATAAAGTAAATCCCAGATGGAAAGGAAGTATTTATTCCCAGTGAGTACATTAAAACCCCAAGTTACCAAAAAACCAAAGAAAATCAAAAAGTGTGCGGGGAGAGGTGGAGGAGGAGACAGGCGAAGAAGAAATTACAATCTTTATAATATCAGAGTTACACAACAAAACAGCTCTTAGACAAAGATTGGTTTTGGCACTATTAGTCAAGACAAAAATACATATAGATTGTTCTGCTGCATTGACAATGCGTAATGGCATGGTGACAAAATCAGCAAACAAGAATTTTTTTGGAGCACAGTATTACCCTCTGCCTCACCAGCTATGAGGTTTTTTTTTCTTTTCTTCCTTAGAAAAAACTGGCACAGGTGTTCAGGGTGGGAGGATGTTATAGCAAGTTTTATTCACTCTTCACTACCTACAGAACCACGGGTTTTGAGCAGTTCAGACTACATTGCTCTTGGCCTTGTATTTCCTAAATGGATAACAGTTAAGTCCTGTAAGATGTTCATAATTACTCTTTTCCTCAAAAGCCTGTGATTACTTTTATTCTTTCATAATATCCTTTTCTGTCCTTAGATTTTAGCCTTGCTTTTAACTCTGCACCTTAATTGCTCATGCTGGTAATGGTTCAGCTCCCAAGCAAACCCATTCAGATCATCTCTTACCACATAGTACAAACCTAGGAAAATACATATTTATTTTATAAAAATCCAAAAGTAATTTAAAAATTATGTTTAAACGTACACTTTACTAGTTATTCAGTCTTAGCTATTCTGGAAGTTAACCAAAATGGCAACTGTCTACTTTCTTTCTTCTACAGTCAGGTAAAAATGTAGTCAAATTTGTGCTTGACTTCATTTTTCTGATTCAGTTCTTGTCCCTCTGAATCTGTTCAAGGTTTTCCATCTCATAAGGAGAAACTAATCAGTAAAAGTGGTCTTAAAAGTCTGTGATACTCCCTGGCTTGGCACTCAGGTGAAAAGGGGCTTACTTTTCATCAACAGTAATTTTGTACTGGGATAAATGAAAGTAGTTGAAAAGTTGGCTTTTGAATACAGGAAGCTTCTAAATCCTGAGGAACAGAGTGTCAAAACCCATCCCTGTTATGCTTGTTTCTGTTACTGGGCAAATCTGGGGTAGGAATAATCAATGAACAAATATTTTTCTTATATCATATCCATTGGGAAACAAAATCTGTGAAGAATGGGACTCACCTATATTCTAAAGTTTTAGATCCTCAAACATCTTTAAAATGATCAGACCACTTGCAAATTTTCCCATATTTTCTACATCAGCTTCCTTCGAGCAATCTATTTCGAACTCTGTAACACCCTTAAGTCCCTATAAAAATACAGAGGGGAAATATGTGTTGAAGTGCCTACAGACAAATACAGCATCACACCTTTTCCACTACATAGTCTGATACTTCATCTCCTTTCCCTTGGATGAATCAACAGGTATGCTCTTCAACACATGGAAAGATGAAGCACAGAATGAAAAAGAAGTCATGCCATACATTCAGCTGCAGGTGTGTATAGAAAAGTAGATTGAGGGCGGGGAAGAAAAGGAATATTAGGATCAGAAGGGACAACCATGATAAAGAGGGAAAAGCGCTATGGTACACCACCTGAAATACAAACAGGGGAAAAGCGATCACAGAAATAAATTAGAGAAGACCAAATGGACATGGCTTGAGTTCTAATCCCATCTCTTTCACAGGTAGTCCTGTAAAATTTTAAAAACAGTGAGATCATTTCCTCTAGGCCTGCAGTGATGACATGCAATGAACCCCTTGCCATTTGCCAAGAATAAGAGTAGGAAGGCGTACAGAGCAAGCAAGCCTCTCCCTCTTCAGGTACACACAGGGAGATGCTCTTTTCTCTCCTTGGACTAGGTAAACAGCCGCTCTCCTTACTCATAGCACACTGTGCTCTCTGTTTGGTTCTTTAAAAAAAAAAAAGAAAAAGAAAGGATAGTGGAAAATCATTATATGAAGACAGTAGAGAAGAATGAGGCATGAAGCAGGGGCTGGAAGGCACTGTAGTTACATCTCCAAATTAACCATTTTAAAATCAGACTTTCTTTCCTTTTAATGAAAATTCTAATAACTCCTTTCCCAGTCAGTTCCAGTGAAATATATTGATTTATAACCTACTAAATATGTGATATTCCCCTTGTGGCATAACACTATGTGGGTTTACTGAAGTACCTTTCATTTCTCTTCCTTAGGGAATAATTATATCACTAAAGAAAGACACCAGTTTAGATGGCATGATTATTAATCTGCCTTTACTAAACCCATGTTACATTTTGTCCCATTTTTCAAATACTTCTAGTAAAGCTCAAATTACTTTTTTTTTTCCCCCAAAATATGCTTACTGTGGTCAAACCAATTTGTCTGCACTTGCTTGGATCATTTATTTCCTGCATTTCACAGAATAGCACAATAGCTGGAGTTGGAAGGGACCTCTGGAAATCATCTTGTTACAATATCCTGCTTAAAGCAGGGTCATTTAGAGCAGGTTTCTCAGGCCTTTGTCTATTTAGGCTTTAATTATCTCCAGGAATGGAGACTCCACTATCTGCACATCTTTTTCCAGTGTTCAACCACCCAGAGTATGACAGTTTTTTCTTATGTTTAAATGGAACTTCCTGCATTGCAGTTGGTGCTTTTGTCCTTCCACTGGAGACACCTGAGATGAGGCTGGTTCCATCTTCTTTAATCCCTCCCATTCAGGGGTTTGATCATTAATAATTTCCCCCCTAGCCTTCTTTTCTTGAGGGTCAATAATCTCAGCTCTCAGCCTCTCAAAGGCTCATACAAAAGTGTTCCAATTCTTTAATCAACTTAGAGACTCTTCACTGGACTCACTCCAGTATGCCCACGCTTCTCTTGAACAAGGAATTTAAGAACAGGGAACGGCACTCCAGCTGGAGTGTTATCGAGACTGAGCAGGGAGGAAGGATCCCCTCTCTCAATCTGCTGGCAACAAACTCTGTAACGTATCCTAGGAGGCTATGGGCCTTTGCTGTGAGGGAACGTTTCTAGCTCAGGTTCATCTTGTTCGCCAGAGCACCCAAGTCTTTTTCTAGCAGAGCCATTTTCTACTCAGTCATCCCCTAGCCTGTGCTGGAGCAAATTTAAATACAGTTTGTACAGCTGATATCCTTCCCCTCCCTTTTTCCAAGTAGTTTTCTTTTGTTTGTCTCTCATGTTAAAATCATCATCATACTGGAGAAAAAGTATTGTCTTTCACGATTAGAATCTCATTTTTACTACATGGATGTGTCAGCTAATCAGGGTGGGAGTGGGGTATCCGTATGTTTAAAGACCATTCAAATTCTTTAACTGTCTTTTTAAAGGGCTAATTCAGAATTCTTTTTTGCAACTTTTTATTTCAACATTACAGCTACAAAAATACTTTCCTAATCATTGTGAGCTGTCTTTTAACAACTGATGACTTTTCTGAGGTGATTAATCCTAATTATGTTCACAATCCTTTCCTATTATTTTTTTTCATGCATGCTTTAGATGCAAACTCACAATAATTTTTTAAACTTTGACATGTTAAGCCTCTTCAACTGCCAAAGCTCTTTAATCCAGCATACTTCATTAACTGACACCTTTAATTTTTCAAAATTTATCTTATTGCAGTGAAAAAATTTATTTACAGACTATTTTTCGTTTATGGAATATTTGCTGTCCGGGTTGTTTCCAAAATAGCAGACCATTTCAAGAAAGATATCTGAAACAGTTTGTATTCTAGAGTTCTGCCGTTTTGCTTCATAATGCCTGGCACCATGACTCACAAGCTTCTAAGGATATTTCCATAAACATGGTGCACTTTGCTTTTCACGTGCCAGTTAATTGACAATGGATCCAGTGAAGAGCAAAAAAAAAAAATCAATACTATCATTATGTTCAATGTTTATAGAAAGAAGAGTTCCTCAAAACTGTTTTAAGTGTTTGTTTCATCTGCAAATTAAGAACATTCACTCTTCATGTCTGGATTTGATAATCTTTCCCCTTTAAATAATACCCAAGAAGATAAAGTTAATTTTAATTTTCTGGTTATTTAGTGTCAGTTTTCTCAAGAGAGACAAAGTTTCTTTCTGTATAAAGAACGATGTTTTGCACAGTGTTTGAAAGATACCCATCAGTCAAGTTTAAGTAAACACAATAAGCTATTTTAAATAATAATTTATGATTAATAAACCCACAGATTTTCTGTGTTAGCAATCAAGTGTACCTTATCATTGCCCCAAAACCATTATCTCAAAAAGCCTGGTAAAATCTCCTTGTGGATATACCCAGGTATGAGTTGCATACACAAGGACAAGCAGCAAAATAACAGTAATGATGAGTATTTGCCTCACAATAAATTGAAGTAGAAAATGGCTCTTTACTTACACAGTGTGTTTGGGAACATGCCAAACCTGAAATTTCAAAAGTATGCTGCATTAGTTATCAGAGAATCTGGATAATTTTTTCCTCAGTGGTTTTTTTAATTATTATTGGTCTTGTTAAAATTACTTGCGAAGCCAGTAGGAGTCAGTTAACTGAGCCCTTCCAGGGAGCTCACAGATAGTCCTCTATGAGAACTTCAGTATAATTTTACGATTATCACCATCCTCAGTTTCAGGGAAGGGAATGGACATACGGAGGCCCCTCTGTACACAGCTAGTCTTCAGGCTACTGAGGAGTCAAACTAGATCCTGTTAGAAACAAAAGCAGTTACAGGACTGTCTAACCCGTGCCATTCAGGAGCTTTCATTCCTTTCTGTTGATTTAAAATTAACATCATCCTGTTGATCTTCCCTCTCTTGTGAAGATTCCCTACTTTTGATTTTAGGTTGCTTTAACATTCAGTTAATCAGAGCTGACCACAGATCCTGCATGTTTCAATTGTAAAGTGCAGGCTTTCACCAAGCTGCCTCTGAACTTCGAACTGGCAGTCAGTGATTGCCCCATAAGTAAAGGTGGGATGTCTTCCTTCTTCACCGGCATAGCCACTTTACCTGGCTATACTGCCTGTCCTCCCTAAGGGAAAATAGACAAATAGAAAATACAGGCACTGATGTTGAATTACGAGAAGCAAAATGAGTATGGAGAAATAAAGACTAATTTTTGGAGGTGGAGTAGAAGAAAAGAATCCAGGTAAGGAGGAGAATAAGACTAGAAGAAGCCATGATAGGAGCGCAGAAAACAGGAATTAGGTATGAAGGAAGGAAGGAAAAGTTAAAAGCAAGCAGTGAGGGAATGACAGTAGTGGAGGAAACAGATGCAAGAAATGAATTCACTGGGTGGACCCAGAATTCTGGGGGGGGGCAAAAAAAAAAGGGAAAAAAAAAGTCACCTGACTAAAGTATGGCTTTTGTAATGCAACAACAGGAAAGCAGAACTGAAGCTGTATTTTTGATACAGCATTTGCAAAACAAAGCAGTCTGATTGAGATATTAAATAGTTTCAAATGCTACTTTATGTTAATTTTTAAAGATCTATTTCCAAAATACAAGACAAGTATCAACACTTCGAAATGGTACTCAGGTTGTCTCAAGGAATGATGTTCGACTTATTTTCCAGGCAATTAATTTCAATAAGAAAATGAAACACAGAACAGGAAAATCAGGTCCAAAAGAAGTAAGACAAGAGTCTAACACTTGGTCTGCTAAATTGTCTGTGCTTTCTCGAAGGTGTTGTAATCTGTTATGCAGGAAAGGATGGCAAGTGGTGTCACCAGGTTAGGGAAGGTTCCAGACTGATTTTTGAAGGACCATCCCATTTTAAACCCGTGAGGATGATCTTCACTGTTGTTTGGGAGGGAGAGTATTTGGAGGGGAGGGGATTACACAGGCTACCATGCCAGTAAGGAGGCCATTTTAAACATGAGACCGATTTTAATCGTAGGATTTTAGTTAAATTTGGCAATCGGCCCAAAGATAGCAGTTAACTTTAAAACTGTTCTTGCACTCTGGCATCAGACAATTTTAAGAGCTTTGTAACCACCTCCTTTGAGTTTCTGGTTTTATTTCATGGAATTATAAGTACAGAATAAAACCTTGTGGAAGGCTGAATTTTGAATACGTATGCTTACCTACAAAGGAATAGCTAAAGGCACGAACACACTACTCCATCGTCTTTCAGTGGACTCCTTAACAGAACAGGAGATGCGCTACAGGTTTCTTTTACTGTTTAAAAAGGTAAGATTCCATCTTTACTTATATCATTAGCTATGCACCAATCTCTGAGGCTTGAGGTGGAGTATTTCATTGGAAGTTGTTAAATTAGTTCATGCATCCAGACAAGTTTTGCATTTTCACTACACGAACAATAGAGATTGAAAGTGGCAGTGAATCAAACATCATGTATTCATAATTAAAATTCTACTCCCAATAATTTCGGTTGTACAATATCCAGGTGACGTCAATAGGAGAAAAAGCTGACTTGAAATACCATGGTGTGAAGGAGCTTCCAAATGCCATGCTGTCTTATCCCTAAATTAAGTAAATCATGAAAAACAGCAGATCACAAAGCAAGTGATCTTTCAGTTAAGCATGGTAATAGCTGCAAAAGTTGAGCAGTTCAAACTGACTTCTTTAGCTCTTTAAGCTTATAGTATGTGGAATTTCAAACTTTATGGGATGGATGCCCAAAGGAATTTAATGTAAGCAGTTTATTTCTTTAAAATTGCAGACAGGATTGTACTCTGCATAAAATACAAAATTCTTGGCAACTAGCTTAACTGACTGTTGTTTCCACAGCCAATTTGTGCAAATTTTGTCCCAAATCTGGGCTTCTGTTCTGACCTTTGAGATTAAGAAATTTACCCTATAAATACGCTCAAAGGAAGGTAAAAAATATACTCCAAGATACAGGAGTTTGTCATCAGCACACAGGAAAGGGAAAATACTCTATTTTTTTCTTCAGTTCAAGTATCTGCATTAAATTAAAACCCAGCAGACTTCTGGAGATCTATTTTTTTTAACCTGAGACTTTGCTGTAACCCTCTAGCCTGTTATTAAAGTCTTCAGCTGGGTACAATGTGATAGTAAGCCTCTGCACTAACTGCAGACTTAAGGACTAATACTTTATTACTTAGGCAGAACTCCCATTAATTTCAACTACTGATGAATGCAACCTGTAGGAATGCATCCTTCCATCTAGTTTAATAGGAAAAAGACCTGCATCATCTTTAATCTTAAGCAGCTTAGGCCTCAATTCAAAAAAGCACTTAATTGTATCCATAGTCAGGACACTGAGGCATGCGGTTAATTTTATTGTATGCTTAAGTCCTAGTTACGTGACTAAACAATGCCAGCTATAGTACTGCCCTAGAAAAAAAGGCTTCCTTGAGACAAAATCTTAATAAGTAACACAAATAAGACCAACAAACAGCAGCCCTGCCTTCTCTTGTTTCTAGGTTCAAAGCTCTCTTCTGAAAGAGACCACTAATTTTTATTTTGGCAGAAGGAGTCTCATGAGCATCAGATACATTTTTCTTAAAATCCTGGCTCCGATTCTCACTATTTGGCCTCCAACAGTTGGGAAAAAAAGCATGCAGTATTCCTAGTTAAAGACGATTTTGATATCTAGACAAAACAATGGTGGTTTGTTTCTTTAGAAAAGATAAGCAGTGATTTCACTTACTTGTAACTTTGGAGAAGGGCAGGAGAAGCCTGAGGAGCATGGTGATGTCATTGCAGGGTTGATCTCTATCAACTCTAGAAGGATCCTGAGATCAGTGAAGGGCCCTAACACCTAACAATTTTGTATCCATCTTCAAAGAAAGGACCAAAGGATAATCACAGAGTCAGCCACAGTTTGGTCTTCTGAAAAGTGATTTTGAAACCCATTTCTGAGAGTATAAAGGAGAAGTAGGTTCTTCCGAACAGTCATTATGGATTTACCATGAATCATGCTGCACCACTCTGATTGCTTTCTGTGACTTGTTGACAAGAGGAGACTTGCCAATGCCACTTGCCTTGGCTCAGAGGGTATTAGCTAATGGGTCATGGTCTACCTGGAGACCTCTAACAGCTGGAGTACTGCTGGGGTCTATACTGCGACTGCCCTGTTTGACCACTTTAAAGAAGGACCTGGAGGAGGTGATGGAATCCTTGCTGATCAAGTTTGCAGGTGTCATCAGATTGGAGAGAGATCAGTCAATATGCTCAAATACATGGCTACTGTCCAGAGAGACCTAGCTAGACAGGCTGAAGGAACAGGTCTTTATGAATCTCATGAAATTCAACAAGGACAAATGCAAAGACTTGCCTTGGAAATTGAAAAATCTTTGCAGTAGTACAGACTCTACTGAAAAGGCCCTTTGGTGTCTGTAGACAGCAAGGTGAACATGAGCCAGGAATGTGCCTCGGCAGTCAAGGCCAGGAGCAGCCTGGGCTGTATCAACCAGTGCTTAACCACTGGATCCAGGGAAGCGATTAACTCTGCTTCTCAGCATTCATTAGCCTACATCTAAAATATTGTGTCCAGTTTTGAGCCCTTCACTAGAAAAAAGGAATTCCTCAACTTATTTAAGTTTAACACAGAGCTCTGCAGCACTTGTCCTAGAAGGAGAGAGACTGAGGAACAAGGCTTGCTTGCTCAGCTTATTTAAGGGTGTCACCAAGAAGACAGAGCCAAGCTTTTCACAGTGGTGCGTGCTGGGAAGATAAGAGACAGTGGGCGTAAGCTGAAACAAGAGAGGTTGAGGTTGGATATAATGAGAAGCTTTTACATCATGAGGACAGTCAGACAGTGTCCAGAAATGTTTTACCATTTCCGTCCTTGGAGGTTTTCAGGACCCTACTGGATAATACCCCAAGAAACCTGGTTTGATATCATAGCTGACACTCTTGGGCAAGAGCTCGGACTAGGTAAAATTCTGAAGGCCTTTCCAACTTCAGTTGTTCTATGATAGCATATTTCTAAGCATTTTCTTTCTTCATCTCAAGAGTATCAGAAGAGCTGTCTCCTTCTGAATGCTGACTGGAATATAATTCTAAATGCTGGAGCACAGAACTCTGGCTATATATTGGGTACATTTATCCGATCAAAAAAAAAAGAAAATTCTGCCTCAGATCTTCACAGACACAGGGAACAAGTGGGATATTTTTAGCTGCTTTTTTTACACTTCTCCATACAAAGATAACCAAATTCCAAAACAATAGGGAGAGGTTTGAATACACATCATATACCCTATAGTCAAAGAAACCATACATCTAAATAAGAACAGACTGAAAGAACATGTCAACTGTATTTTGAAGACACAAATTCTGCTTATGAATGTTCTGGTATAAAACTGGTATAACCCAGACCTCAAATAAATGTGAAAATAATCAGAATTATAGCATTTACTCTTCAAATATTATTTGATTTAATTATCCCAAATAAAAAGAAAGAGATTGCTCTCTAAGACTGTCATCATAAGTATTCTCATTCGTTTTCAGTCATTCTTCATTTTTTGTTTTCAAAAGTTAGTGATGCAAGGAATAAGTTGAAAAAATAAAAACCCAACAAGATCAGTTATTGCACATTCTTCTTGCTAACCCGTATGCTTGGGAAGTGAAGTTATTTGCCGAAGCAATGCAATGAAAGAGGCTGGAAAGACACTGGCCAATTATACTGAATCAAAACTGGTGTTTTTATCACATTAATAATAAGGTCCAATAAATGCTAAAAATTTATTTTATCGATATTAGTGATTAAGGAACTCTGGGTTTATTCACAGTTCTTTTACAGTTCTGATTGTTCAAAATAGTATTTATGATCAATTATCTTAGTTTCTTCTAGGATAACTTCAAATATACAAAAAAAGAGCATTTTTTTTTTTCTTTAGTTAATCTTATCAACAAGTGGCTTAATGAAGAGGTGGGTTCCAACATCTGAATTGTTTCTTAGTCCTTGTGGGAGATTTGCTTATGAAAAACTAGGTGAGGAACCAACAAGCAGCAAGAATTTATTTTTTTATGTTTTGCAATGCTGATTTTTTTTTTTAAATAAAGAAAGTATTCATCAGCAATGCACAATTTTACTTTATATTTACCGGTATCATCCTTACAGTAGAGACCTTCCCCTTCAAACCGGCTTGCTTTAATTCAGCTGTTAACTGAAACAATGGCTTGGAAAAAAATATGCCTTTTGTTTCAATTACCAGCTGAATTAACAATTTAAATAACTTATTCTGCCACTTTCGTATTTAAAATGAATTAAAGGCAAGATAGAATGCCAGATTCCATTATTCCCAGGGTTTGCTCCAAGTAAGAACATAAGCCAAGAGACAAGCCCTTTTTTTCTAGAAAGAAAATTTTCCTTGAGAAATATGTAGAATGAGTTATTTGTTTTCCTGCCAAATAGGAAAGATAAGCATATATATCTGATGTTGCATCATGGTTGCCAGATCAGCTGGACATTTAATGAAAAGGAGTCAGTGCTTGATCCATCTCTCCCATAAATTACTGGAAGGCTTCCTTTCTATCAGCTCCGGGGAGAGTTGGATCTAGCCCCATCTGCATGTTTTCAGGCACTAGACCAATTTTCATTTCCTGACCTGTATGTAGTTCCATTGAGAATATTACTATTGCACAGAGAGAGGAACAACTTTTCAGAAGATTACAAATATCCAACACCTTTTTAGTTAACATTCTGCAGATAGAGTAACTTTACCCTATTTGTTTAATATTTCTATCCACATCTTCAATGTTGTAATGTATTAAACAAGAAAAACAAAAAATATAATATGAACTGCTTTATTACAGAAGTTGCATCTGACATATTTGCATGAATGTGTTATCAGACACATGCATTCATGCATGCATACATAAGCCTTCGTCTCTACTGTAAGGACAAAGAAGTCTTTTAAGGTACATGAATCAATAAACTCTACATTACAAGCCTTTATTTATGTGACTGCAAAGAATCAAATAGCGCTACTGATTACGAGCCAGATCATTGCAGGTTTCCAGAATCAGTCCCTTAGAACCTGTCATTTTTTTAAATGAATGTCATAATTCATAAGAACTTTCTGTTGATGCATTTGCTACCTAACCTGAGGCATTTTAGGTAAATGTTTCAACTCCTTCAGCTTTTAATGAATTCTCTTCCGAAATAGTGGTACCTTAGGGTGTTATTGTAAGAGTAACTTCACACCAACCTTTTGTGAAGGCCTCTGAGCCCTCACAGTTTCTTTCCCACTCACAAAATAACCAATAAAATATTTATTAAAACAGCCTGAACCACACAGGGCTGTGTTGGTTCAAATTTTATTCTTTGCTTATTACAGTAGCATAAACACCCTATGTATTATTTGTATGAAAGCTATGTTCTATGACCCCATTGGGCAAGTAATACATTAGATCTGTAATACTTTCTATTGCTAGTCTCATCAAGCTGATTCGGAATTTGGTGTCTGGGTAAAATGACTCATATGTTTACCCACTCTGACAGGTGCTGAGCATCTTCCACACTCATTAAAGTTAACGACTTCAACAGCAGGCAGGGAAACCTGTATGTTGAAATAGGTTTCCTCTTAACAGGTACTCCCAAGTTATCATTTGAGAGAGTATGTAAGTGGTGTTGATTTTCTTCTGCAATCACAAAACCAGCCCATAACTAAACCTTTGTTGCAAAAATGACCCAATTGTCTTCACCGGGACTACTTGCTGGAGTAAGGCAAGGAAAAGAATTGCGCTGTACACAGAGCTTTCCACATAAAAGCTCAGTTTCTTGCCATAAAACTAGTCACATCCTCACCAGAACAGAGGAATTAACATACTGGAAACAAGCCAGTAATTTTATAGAAATATATGCCTTTAAGTAAGCTCTAAATCAGTATTCTCACAATAGCCGGAGCTTTGGCATAATTTCTATCCCAAGCCACAGCTGCTGAAATAGAGACTTCTGACTTCATATCAGATAAATAATGAGAAGTTTTAGGCAACAGTGCCAGAGCCTGTCCTTTGATATCAACGCAGCACACTGCAGTTGTTGACCAGCTACACTCAAAAGATATGCCTTTAAATTACAATAGTTAGCTAAAAATATTCAGGCGAGAACTTCACAGAGACTTATGCCATGACATGAGACTGTCAAACAAGCTACGATGAGACTGAGACTTCACAGGCATCTGTATATTCATACAAAACCAAGAAATTAGGACTGAATCTTTAACTACAGAGAGACCTCTACTTTGATGCCTGTCCAGACACTAGATCTGTGTAATTAATATGACAAAGTCCTGTACCCTGGCTTCCACCCAACAAGACAGAAGCACTGAGTGAGAGACCTCACAGAAACCTGTGCCTTAGCATTAACCTGCCGTGCAAAAGCTTCTGCGCTAGTGGTCTTTTAACAAGTATAACATACAGCCAACTGAAGGAGGAAAAAGAAAAGATCAAAACCTCTAAAAGTTAGGCAGAAGAACAATTGCAGTCTTAAATACAAATCAATTTTATTGTCTAACTTTTCAGTCTCTTCCGAAGCAAAATGTAATGGTACATTTCAACAGTTGTATTAAACATAACAGTTCAATTAAAGAACCAGCCTTCTTCCTCTTCAGCAGGTCTCAAACATTTCTTGCCCTTGTAATATCATAAGACACTGAGAAACAAAACACTGCGCAACACCTCTTCCAAACCCAGACTAATGTGTTGTCTGCCGGAAATAATTTTGAGGGAAATCAAAAAAAGTGATCGTAACTGAAATATTAAATGAAATGTTCATTGATGGAAAACTGCTCAGAATTTTGGAATATATTTCAGTCATTTGAGGAGAGGTGGTAGTCGGTTAGATGCAGGATGAAAGCTTTCATTAGAAATTCACCTTAATCAACCCAAAGAAAATGTTCTGCTCTATGAATAACTGTTTGCTCCCTAAGAGTAACTGTGTGATGGCAAATGTCAAAGTACTTTAATTTATAATGAAGTTTAGAAAAGAGATTGAGATGACTCTGGGAAACATTTCCAGAAAATACTTAAATGACTCAATGAACTTCCTTTTTTTTTCCCCAAAAATTACATCAGAATTAAATATTATTAAAAATCAGGAGTTTTGCAGTTCAAGATGTCGACATCAATTTCCAAAATAGGATTTTGTCTCCTATAAGGACAGTGGAGAAAGCCTACATACAGATGGCCCAACACCTTGAAGCAAATATTTTCTTTTTGAGTGCTATTTTTTCATCCACATCATCAGAAAAATTAATTGGAGAAAAAATACTCCAGGAAAGACTTTCTTTTCTTGATGACTGAAGGGAGTTCTTCCCATTTTTATAGTGCTGGATCTTTACATTGTTCGTTATTTTCTGCCTATGATCTTAAGCATTTTTCATTGTTTTATCTTAAATTAATTTCTAATTTATAATGTTGTGATTTCTGTGTTGCATTTAAGCAAGATAATCATCTAACACTGACGCATGACTACAAAATTCTAGCCATCTACATCATCAATCGCTGACTTGTTTCCAGATTTCACTTATTTTAAGTCAAAAAAAGCTGAAGAGCAGCAGCTGCTTTATACATCTTTTTACAGTCTTTGATCCCTCACTTAGAAGGCCTACAGAACTGTTTAATGTCTAAGGGAAGACCTCCCCATAATGCTATGTGAGAGTCCCTTCTCATACTGGGCAAGATCCAAAGCCCATTGAAGTAACTGAGGATGTTTCAGTTGTCTTCTGTGGAGTTTGGTTGGGCCCAACAGGTGAAAGAGTGTCACTGAGAGGAAAGATTCACTGGAAACACTTCACAATCTTGATGATGATCAGCAGAAGAAAGGGATGGTTAAGACCTTTCATAAGCTGCAAGGCTAGATTTTTTGGACCAAACCTGAGAACTGGAGTATTCTCCACTTCAGATGCTTGTTCTCAATGTTTAAAAAAATTGAAGTGTTTCCTTCTACTTGGAAACTGAACAAGGTTTTAGAATACTTTGGCTTCGCTGGCACATGTGGCATGCAGGGAGTAAGCAATGGTTAACCAAGCCTAACTGACAAAGTCTATGCGGACTTATGAGTGCTTAGGAAATAGACCTCAAACAGCATTTTACAAGAGGGGACTGGAAAAAAAAAGTGTTCTTAGATTTGAAATAGCTGTAGAAAGCCTAAACACACTGCCATCTAAAAATGAGACAACAATAATTTTTTTTCCATTTATACTGGAAATGCTTTCAAAACTTCACAACTGTGTGACTGCGACATGACTACGGATGTCAGTGTTACCTATGTCAATGTAATCATTATAATAAAAGCTGGTTTCTTTACTGTCGACAAAGCATTAAAATTCTAGATGTTTGCTATGAGAATTACTGTGATGATTATATTACTAATCATTCATCATTCTACAGGTTAGATTCTGAATCACCTGTCAACCATATTCCTATCCCATTTGCTTTACTTTGCAGAGCCAGCAAAGTGATGAACTCGAAACCTTTCCGTGGCACTGCAGGGCTGCCTAACACCAGACCACCAGCAAGGAACTTAAAAGGCTCATTAAGAGCACCAAAAAGTGCCTTTTGTAAACTATCCATCAGAGACAGACAAAAAGATAATCACAATATAACGAAACACAAATATGATACAAGCAAAAAAGTAAATTGCATCTTACTTCATTTGAAATTTCTGTTGTGATGTTTTTATTTTTCAGCTTCTTCTGCAGCAGTTTTGTTTCATACTCTGGTCTTGGATGCTCCTGAAAAAGGAGGAAAAACAACCAAATGTGTGATTATGTTTATGAAAAGATAAAAAAAAATAGTTCTGGTCACTTATTTATGATCCAAGCCATGAAGATGATTCAACATCAGAGCACCTTTCGGACTAGGGGGATCACTACCTAGAGGAATGGGATATATTGTGAGATACAGGCGAAAAGCATTTAGGGATTGCACAGGACTTATTATGGGATGCTTAGGGGATGAAACAAAAGTGGGGATGGGAGAGATCTAGGTAACTTGGGGAGGAATGACTGTGGAAAATTAGAGAGGTAAGGGAGTAAAAAGGGCTGCCCACATGTAAATAGTTTGCTGGTCTGTATAGGAGTCTGATCACCAGCAACTGGAGCAAGTGTAAGTGTGAGACTAAGTATGTGAGCGCTAGGGAAGATCAAACTGGAATAGCTGGCAAGTAGGTGAAGTGCCTGGGAGCCAGAGAGGTGTGAGTGTCTAAGGGTGTGACCATGGTGGAGTTGCCTATTGGAAGGACCAGGGCAGTCATAGTCCACTGCCAGAGAGATCACAGGGTTTGGGGGGCTCTAGGAGTGCAACGCATTGGAGTGGGGGGTGTGTGTGTGTGTGTCTTCAAGGTCAAGACCTGGGTGGGTTGGCTGCTGGTGGACCAGGGGAGTTCCAGCTGGTTCTGGGCCAGTAAGATGTATGTGTGAATGAGCAACTGGAAAAGGGCGGTAGCATTCTGGGCTTGTAACTCCAGATGCCAACAATTGGAGGTGGGGGTGACTGGGTACCAGAAGCAGCTACTGGGCAGACTGAGTGACCTCAGCTGCTGAGGGGATCTGCATTGTATATACATGCATATACATATTCTCACTAGCAGACCTCCATCCTGCTCAGCCAGGAGGTGGAGCAGGACAAGGCCGTTGTGTTTTCTGTGTTTGTGTGCCTGCCGTGGGTAATCTGTGTGACTGGCCATGTATATACGCACATATGTGCTGTGTGTGTGCTCTGTGAATATGTGTCTACTGGGAATACATGCTTAACCTCACTACGGGTTGGACCTTGGGGCATGGAGCTGTGCCTGCCTCGCCTTTCTTGGACTGTCAGATTTGGCCCAGTTTCCCCTATCAACAACCTCTCAAGGTTTGCTTGCAAATTATATTTTCTTTCCCAGATTAGAGCACACCAGTATATAGACACAGTGAGAATTCCAATGTATTGTTTATCCTAATCAGATTTTCCTGATGCATTGAATAGGTATGTCATTTAAATAACTGCCTTAAATTAATATTTCTGAATATTTTGGACTCTTTGAACAAGTCATATGTATGTCTGCCCTAAAGGCAGTCACATAAATGGTACATGCATTCTACTGCTCCTTGAGTCTGCTCCAGGAGTCTGATGCTAACATGGAAGGCTCGAGGGAACCTTTTTCTCTAAAACTCAAGTAGAGCTATGCCTCTGAGTCTCTAGCACTATGATGCTATACCAAACGTGTATAATGAAACTGCTAGTATGGCAGTTTGCTTTAGACTTGCAATTTCATGTACTATTTAAATTAATAAAATATATTCTAAGGGTGCAAGTGTGACACTCTTTGCATCGCAGAGTTCTTTAATGTTACTTATGCCTCACATAAAATTCAGTACCACAATGTATGAACTTCAGGAATCATTACAGCACTTCTTGTCACAAGGGTCAGAGTTGTTATTAGAAAGTGCTGTGAGGGTATGTGGAACTCCAAGAAATAATGAGGCATGGGTAATATCTGACATTACTAAAGTTGATTAGCAGCAAAAATGGTGGTGAGCACAATAGGGAAAGGAAAGACACAACGATAAGTGTTTAAAGATGCTGTAGTCAATGCACGTATCTTGATGTTTTCTATATTTTCACTAGCTTGTTGATTTGCATTAATTGGTATCATGATTACTTAGATAAGGTTCAGAAGTCGGATGGAGGAAACATCTTTAGACTTAAATGAAAAAAGGATGAAGGCATCAGGCATGGATGGCTACATGAGAGGTGACAGCTCGGTGAAAGTAGGGAAATGAGATAAATGAAGCTGTAAGAAACTGAGGAGATCTAATCACAGGATAGGAGCACCTGCAGAGCTGAACTGGCTTGCTTTCTTTTTTTCATATTTTCTGCTAAGCAAAGCATTCTGGGACACCGAGGCAGCTGCCAAAGGTCAGAGAAACTTTTGAAAATTGGCTTGAAAGGAAACAGGGTGAGAAAATGAAATGCCAAGCAAAACATCATACTATAACTTAATTTTTTCCTATTGACGGTTTTGCTTTGAGTGCATATTCTGTTCAAATTTGGTCAAGTTATGTTTAGTTTTCCTAGTAAGACATTTCAATGTCCTTTTAACTGCATTTCATACACTACATCTGGGCTGAAATATTAGTTGATTTGTCTTCACAGAATCTGCCAAGTCATCATACCTTTGAACAGAACACAGCACCTCCTAGAATGCATGAATCTATATATTCTTTTTTATGAGTATATTACATGAAACATTTATTTACAATACAGATTTAGAGATACTTGATGCTGATCATATATACATGGCTATGAAGGAACAATTCTACTCTACTGTGAAAATAGTGTGATTCAGAATCAATTCTTTGTCTGAAAATGGGAAGAGTTCTACACTTAGGACAATAAGCTAGAAATAGTTGTGATGACTTGAAGAAGGCCAAATATCCATGTAGGGATAAATATGAATCCCACGATGCTGGAATTTTGCCAGTACAGCTGCCAGACGCTTATTGAAAACCATGTGAGCCAAGGTACTTTGAGGCCAAATGAGTGCTCAGAGTAGAAAACAATAATTCCCATCCTGAAAATGAAGAGCCAAATCATGAAATCCTTACTCAGACAAAACTCATCTTGACATCAGTGGGAATTTTCCTGGAGAGTCGTCTCCAGGATTTGCCTCAAACATACAACACGTGCATCCACTACTCGTTGAAAATTAAGGCTGTGTAGGTAATGATCCAGTTTGATAAGAATATATGAAGTGAGCCAATGTCTCCTTGAATTCGCTTTGATTTAGGAAGAAAGTGATAATAATATTTTACAAAACATGCATGACAAACACTTCTGGATTGCTAAGAAAAAATAGAACTTTAGAAACTATTCCAGGTTAACAAACCAAAGGAGTTATTAGCAAAAAATAAGCCAGCCTACTGCTTCATTGTTACACTTTAAGGAAAGTCAGAGAAATACTCTGAATTAATTGAACAGCCCTATCCTAAATAAGTCAAACACAAACAGAGCAGAAAAGCAGTGCACACTGCTAGGAAGGAAGGTTTCCACAAATAAGGACAGGAATGACCCAGCTGCTGCCCCAAATCAAGAGGGAAACTTGTAATGAACGAAACTATGAGCCCAGCTGTTCTCTGATGCAAAAGGGTTAATTATTACAACTTAAGGACTAAAACACTCTGTCTCTTTTGTTGATGACACAGCAGGTAGGGAATGGAGAAGTCTAAGGAAGAAATGGTCATTCACACCAGTAATCTGTTTAGACTGTCCTAGTAATGGGATGCTCATGCCGGGAAAAGTGCTTTTATGTATCAGCACATATGAAGGGATCACTGGTAGATGTTCACAATCTTTTGAGTCCAGATCAATTGCACAATAAATTTGATTGATGTAAAATTAAAACAAAAGCTTGAATAAGTCATCTAACATTATTACAAGTTTAAGGATGATAAAAGACAAAAGCTACTGTACAAGTACATAGGAAACCAGCTATCAAAGTTATTCAAAGCAACGTAAAACTGAAGTAGTTAAAAGAAAAGAAACCATAAGTCATATCATGGAAATATATTTGCCAGCTAGATAAATAGAATGCCTCTGTTTGCTTCCATTGAGCAGGAACAGGAGTATTGCTTTGGAGGATTACCCGCAAAACTGAAGTTTGAAATATGGCCTCAGATTTTTAAGTGCCCTTAAACTAGGACCAAACAACCAAATGCTGCCATATCACATTTTGTGGGTAAATGTAGCAGAATATAACATAATTTAATTTTGTTCATTATTCAATTCAAATCCAACCCATTTAAACATTCTTGTGGTAAGCGGAATTGTGTGAAGCCAGATGTCCCTTGAACTATAGTACTGAAAATTTTGCTTATAATTATTTATTCTACTGCATGATAAGTCATTGCTGAAACAAATGAGCTGACAAACATAAAGAAGAAATCCAGCCCTAAAGTTGGATGCTAGCCCATTAAAAAGGGGCACCACCCAGCATGTCAGTGGAACAACTTCCAGCTTACCACCTTATTGCTCTAACTTTGATAAAATATTACCCAGACTCTAGGAAAATTAAAATGTCTGTGCATATCACTGTTACTTTTATTGGGTTTAGTTTTCCTATGGTAATATTGAGTAGCCACTGTCATGGACTAGGACCCTCACTTTAGCCACTGTATAATCACAAAACCTCTTCTCCAAAGCAATGTTCTTAATAAATTGATTTTTTCCCCCATTGGGTACTGTTCTCTTTTTTTTTCTTTTTTTTTTTTTTGTTTGTCTCATAATGTGTAACAGTGGGAACACTTGGCTGTGCGTGCACTCTTTAGGGGAGTGTGTTTATGGAAATTCTTCTCTGTCAATATTTAAGATTGAGTGTACTTTGGATTGAATACAGACATGTAGCTCTCACAAAAAGAAAGACAGTAAACAGTACATAATCCTTTAAATTTTATATGAATTAGCTGTTTCACAAATCACAACATTATGGTCTCAAGAGAAAGCATCCTACAATTAGCAAGATTAGAAATCAACAGTGTCCTCCAACTAAAGCAAGGTAGTTTTCATCTAAGCAAGATGAAGACCATGAGACATTGGTTCAAGGGTGCATATTGCACATTACACACTACAGTGATCCGAAGAAACTTAGAAGTTTAAAAGAGAAGATCATTGATACACGGAAGGGCACACATTTTGTAAATTCATCCTATTACAGCTGGTCAGAGGCACAGATGTTAGAACTATGATTGAGTGGGCAAGTAGCTGTCAAAGCTGAATGCTAAATCAAACTTACAACTAGTACTTCTACAAATCCCACGCAAATGCCATTAATTTCCCTGTCTTTCCCTTACCAGAGATAGATAAGTGAATATAAAGTAAGAAAGTTTCTAGCATGGCCAATCTCAAAGTCTGTATCAGTCTCTTCCATTTTAGTAACGATACGTCATAAATGGCCCACTTTTTCTGCCACACACGAAACTCTTTTCCAGGTAACAACAAATCAGATTTTTGTTTATGAAATAGTATTTTCTCAGGACTGGCTATTTATGATATTTCTGGAATTTTCATTTCTCTAGAGTTTTCTTCCTTTCAGCCTCTGTGCACCTGGAACCTATGGTTTACAAGCAACATGGCTTACTAGGTAAAAGCAATGGGACTCTATATAACATTCTAAGGTAGTCTTCCTAAAACATCTTAAATCACAAATATCAAAGGCAAACTAACAAATGCTTTATAATATCCAGAAATATTTGGTTCCAGAAGGTGTATATTCTGACCAACCGCTGTCTTGCCAAACCTTCGTGAACTTTTCAAGTTGAACCATGATCTATTTTAGAGCATTGGCTCCTCTCTAACGTGGAGAAATTCAGATAGTTTGGCTAGTTTGAACCAAAAATCTCTTTGATCATAAATATTTGTTCAGCCTATATTAATTTGTTTCAGCCGTACCAGTGCCTCCTTTTTTCCCCATAAATATCATAATGACTGTATTTACAGCCAGGAATGCTCAGGAACACAACCATTTTGAAGGAAACAGGAACATTGAATTTGTAGTCAAAAGCTTTTATACTTGAGGCTTGAATTTAATGGCTTGAGTTTCACAGTAGCGTGAGCCAATCTAAGCCTGGGCTCCCATAGTCTCAGACTCAATTTCTCCTTGCACTAGCCACATGTTTCCATTTCTGTCCTTACACTGACACCAAGACGTATGTAACTGCATGGTATACTCAGGATAAAAACTCCTACCTCTCATACCCCCAGCTACTCTCCAGCTGTATCAGCTGCCTGAACTGTTCACCACTCCATTGTATGATTGTCAACATGCATGTAAGAGGAAGTAGAAGATTGCATGGCTGGGACAGCAGCACCACAGTAGAGTGGAGTTAGATTGGCTTAAGCTGCTATGCAGCTGCAGTCTATAAATGAAGTTACATGCTACAGATGAGCTGATTTAATGACTCATAACTGCTAAAAGGGTCTTCCTAACCCACAGATTCTTCTCTCCCTCCACCCAATGCCCTGTTCTTCAAGAAACATATCACTGGTAAAACTTGCTTACCCACCTGGACCTCCTGGGTCAGTGCTGGATAAAGGTACAGGACATCAAGTCAAGGCAAAGAATATTGGAAAACAGGACTTTCCTCCCTGTTGCTCCTTTCCTCCACCAGTAGCTCCTATTTTCTATGCCATGACCATGCCCTGGGCAACAAAAATCACAGTAGAGAGCTGTGCTGCACAGGCTGGAAGAGCCTATTTCAGCTCCTCCTCCATAGCTTCACACCCCAAGCAACAGCCCACCTTTGTGCTTACACCACAGAACGTGAAGATGTCGGCCTCCTCTCTGAACTCAGGGGACTGCAGGAGGAAAGAACTCATGCCACCACAGGTGACCCAGCCTTTGAGTGGCCCATCACAACATCCTGAGGAATCAAGACTACCTGTAAGGAATCCTTTTATTCTTCAAAGTTCTGCTTCGAATTCTAAGATTTCATGTTTTATAATTGCATTTCTATTTCAGTTCACACAGGGTTGTTGGTAAAATGAGGTAAATTCTCTTCCACCCAGAAAACCTAAAGTAGGAACATCTTGGGTACTGGAAATATCATTTCTGAAGAATCATGGGAGGCCAAGAGTTTCTACTCCCCACATCATTAATAGAACCCTTCAGTATTTCTCCACCAGCTCCCTCAGAAGTAGAAGAGGGTGTGCTCTATTGATGGCTATATCCCTTATTACACAAATTCAAAATCAAACAAATGCACGACCTTTGTTCAGGTTGCACACACATGCATCTGTGGCATGACACATTGACTGCTTACCCATGGTACTTCCAAAGCTTTGCCTGTTTTCATGGTTCTGCTCTGTGTTTGTTTCTTTTCTTTCCCTCTCCCATTTATTTATCAGTTGCTCCATTGCTTTTCAAGATAATTGTCTATTATACCGTTAGTACCCAATGCTACCTATTATTTTTGTGGATTTCAGAGGCACAAACGCAAATGCTCTAAATCTGTACAGCCACCAGCTGCAAATATGCACGCAAGCCTTAGGGAGTCCGCTTTCTCAGACTGCCGTTGCCAAGATATTTACAAATAAATGGACTAAATTAAGCTCTCATGTGACTCTTTTGAAGCAGAAGACTTGGCCCAGTGTGTTTAAAGAAGGTTATTTGACTGAAGATTTTGTAGTCAAGAGTCCACAAAAATTACACTGAAAGCATTTATTCAATGCAATTCTCACACTGTACTTCTCAGCTCTTCAACTTTTATGGTGGTTTTCTTCCCTGTTTTGGTTCTGGTAACTCCCTTTTCTAAAGAAACAGCTGTGTCTGATCAGACACAATTTTCCATTTTCCAACACAATTTTCAACAATTATAGATTTCACCACCCTTGAAACTTGGTGCCAGTATCTGTCTTATCAACAAATTTATCCTCATCTTTATGAATCTAATGTATAAAAGAAAAAGAAAATATAATCTAACTTTTGCATTTTTGCTGAAGTAGCAAGAGCTGACAGAAGGTGATATGGTGCATGGCTTTTTGCTTAAAATGTCAGGTTAAGAGACATGTCCATTTTGAGCATTATCTCCAAGTTCAGAAGGGAATAAGAACAAACAGTCATCTAGAAAACAATTTAAGAACAAAGAATGAAGGAGCAGAGGCTAGTTCAGCTTTTTTTAAAAAATAGTGACAGAGAGATATGATATTGTCTTGAATTTTGCTGAAAACAGGACAGAGGTAATCTATTCTATATCTTTGAAAGAAAGAACTGAAAAAATGAGCATTTAGCAAGGAGATTTAAGTTAGACACTAGGAAAAACTTATTAGCAGTATGTATAGGTAAGTATTAGAATAGATTGCCTAGGGAGGAAGTGAAACCTCCACTGCTGAATTTATTCAAGAACAAATTAGACAAACATAATGATATAAGTAGAGTTGATCCTACCATGCACAAGGGATGACCCCTCAAGGTCCATTCTGGCCTTACTTTATGACTGGACATTCCTAATTTTTCAATTTGTGCTGAAATGTGTTTGGCACTCCTTCACTTGTCATAAACAAAGGATTCTTGCTGTTCTCACAGTTCCTGTCTACACATTTTCACCACTACAGATCTCTCCATCACAGGACCTTACAAATCTATAGACTCACAGCATTTTGCAAATACTGAGCTAAACCTCAGGATTTTGTACCGCAAATGATGGACTTGAAATTCAGTAAAATCTGGCAGGTTCATCAAGCATGCTGCAGAGCCAAGAGTTTGCTTTCCAGCCTCTCAGTTTGTACTGTAATTGGTACAAAATTGCTGTTCTCCCGGGGAGCAGTATGACATTCCACATAGGACAGGCAGTAATTTCTGATACGCTGATGCATTTGGTTTGCATTGCAAAGTACAAACTGTGAGTGCTGGCTTATACTGCAAGCATCACCCTCGTCATAACTGAATAGAGACTAGTAAAAAAGCCTAGAAACCAGAGGAAAAATAGGGGAGGTTTAAGTCAAGTCATCAGTGAAGGAGTACTTGGGAAGTCTCCCTTATGGTAATGACATTGCTAAAAGCTGAATTTTGGGACAGTGATGGAAGAAGAGGAATACTGGAATCTGCTGTCTGTTCTGAGGGTTATTTTTCCATTTTATCCAAAGACTCTTATGTGAGGAATAGACAGACAAACATCATCATGCTACGTCATGAAGTTTATGATGTCAGCTTACTTTTCTCCTAGGTAATTTGCACTCTATATCCTGTTTGAGCTGAGTTCAAGTAGCAGGGCTGGAGGTTTGTATGGGGTCTGTTGCTTAAGAAACTGCGCTGGAGCATGAAGAAATAGATTCAAATCCTCCCACCGAACCAAGGTAGGCCTACAACTCACCTTCCAGGAACCTGACCACATTTTATGAAGTCAATGAGGAGAGAAAGGCACAATTAATTGTTCCATACAGATACTTGGTTCATTGTTAATGATGAAAGCGAATTGCCGCAGTTCTGAATTACTGAATATGACCCTGTTCTGGAGCCACGTCACCATCTATTGCTAAGAGATATGCAATGGAAGGTTCAAAGTCTACCTACTACTAGTGTGGTATTTATGGCTAGTGACTGCACTCTCTTTAGTCAGAGTTAGAAGTTAATCCTCTGGTGAGGATCAGTAATTTAAACAGACCATAGGCCATGGCATGTGAAACACTGCCTAAGAACAGAACTAGAAACAAATTCAGGGACATTGTAATAGTAATAAACAAGTATGTCTCGCTTTTCGGTCAGCGCAGGTACAGCTAAAAGCCCCATTGTCTCATTGCAAAGCACTTAAAAATTGTTCTCAAGAAACCAACCTCATTTGTTGTTTGCAACAGCTCTGTGGGTGGGCACCTAGAGCTTAGGATGTTGTACCTAAGGCATCATGGACGCAGCACAGACCCGAATGTAAATATTATTTATGTTGTCTCAACATGTTACAATCGTCGTCACAGAATTCTTGTTATACATAACGAAATAGCATCTATATGACAAAGTATTTATTCTGTATCATTCTGTTACTGCACTCTCTACAATGGCATATGGGCATTCTCAGGAAAAAGTGTTTTACTGTGATCTTATAATCCTTTTCAGCATTAATTTTTAAAATTAGAGTGCTAACCAGTAAGATACAGGTGATGATTTCTTTAATGATACATTGGTACTCAAAACAGTATCCATTATAGCAATTTAGAAAAATGTAGATATAAACTGCATTGGGCTGGAGAACACTCATGAGAACTCTAAATATCAGTGCATGTCTTCAGATATAGAACAATTTATACAGTAAATTAGCACAGGGAGAGGAAACTTACTTCTTCTTCCTCCAGTCCGGTTAGATCCCAGAAGTAACTCAATCTCATCTGCAAACGCTTCCATTGCTCAAGGAACATAGTAGCTTTAAAAAAAAAAAAAAAAAAATTTAAAAATTATGAATCCAATGCACTACAGTGCATGCTTGTGTTACTTATAAGTCCCAACTGATATTTGAATCCCGTTATGCTAGGCCCTTTATAAATAAGCACTAAGAAAGAGCCCCAGGCCCAATTTCAAAGAAAGAACAGAAGCAAAGCATGGAAATAATAATTACTGTCATTTTACGAATAAAATACAAATAAAGATAAAACATGGATTGCCCAAAGGCACTGGCAAGTTCTTGTCAGAGAATGGAACTGAACTCGTATCTGCTGATATCCACTCCAAGAACATCACATCATCTCTCTTAGTTTACTTTGAGACGTTCTATAATTCATGAGTACAAAGCACATAATGAAACAAAATCTAGGTCAAAATATAACAGTCTAACTGGCCAAACAGACTTTCCTTTTTCAGGGTTTCTAATCAGTCAGAACCATGTGAAGAAGGTTGGTGTAGCCTGCTACTGAAATAAATTATTGATACCTATATGCAAACTAAGACCCTCAGTAATATGTAGAAAATAACGTTCTTTTGCAATATATTATAATGGTACGGTTGAATGTTTTTGTCCTGCATAGCCATGGTGATTTTGTTCTAATGGACTGGCCAGTAGTTCAGTCTCCTGGTTTTCCTTTTCAGTAATACGAAGGAACAGATGTACTGTTGTCTCATACTTACTGCCTCCTGACCTTCCCCTCATAACTGCTGCTTCCTCTAGATAGCCCTTTGCCCAGTTGCTTATGATTTAAGGACTTAAAGATTTATTAGAAATAGCACTTCTTACTCTTATTTTCAGATGACTATATCAATGCTAAACCAGTATATAGGAACTAAAATCAGCCACTATACCAATAAAAGCTATACATACAAACAACTGTAGACACTCTTGCCTATTTTGTTACGCTTTGCTTCATCTTCTCAGTTGGTAAAAGGGGTTGTAAAAACATTGTTAGGTCATAGCAGTACTTACATTGCCTTGAACATAGACTACTATTAAAATAACCTGACTCCTACAAGACAGAGTCTGTTCCAACAGTATGCTGCAAGTATTTTCTGCACAGGTATCCTCCCATAATGTAAGAAAGAAATATCATTTCAACATGGGACTGGCAGTTCACTGAAAGTAAACCCAGACTTTAAGCAATTAAGTTGCTATCTCTGCTCATTCCTTACAAAGGAGAGGACATATAAAATCTATACTTAGCATGTGTTGAAAACTCAAGGGTTTATAGATATCCTAAATATAAAAACATTTGGTTGTTTTATAGCGTCCTATTACTCATTCCATTTTTTCCTGTTATTCAAAAAGCCAGTTCCACATTTAGCTCTGTAAGAACTTATTTGGCTGGTTGCAGTAGCTGTTCTGAAATCAGCAAGTTTACACTGACTTACACTCGCAGAAAAACAGTCCCTTACATGCCACTGTTCTGCTAGTAAACACATCTGACAGCTGAAATTCAGCATGCCAGAACGCCAGTGACAGTAAGCACAATTAGTCAGGCATTACCCTGTATTTTGTCAATATGGTCATTTGCAAACATTATTGCTGGAATCACAGAGTTCCTTTATGAGGCATCAAGTTCAGCTAGTAAAAGCATGATTCATTTTGAAATCCTAACCACAGTAAGTCATCTGCCTTTTACAGAACGGGAGGAGGCAAGCAGGATGACATACTTCTTGTGCCTAACAGCATCATGAAATGAAGCCAGCTCAAATTACCATACTTTGCTCTTTTAAGTGTACAATTGTAAGCATAGGACATGCCAGTTTCCACATCACTATACTATAACCTAGGAAAAAAACGTTCAGGCAACATTTACTCAAGATACTGTGAGGCAAGCTGATTAGCTGCATGAATGAGATGTGTCGTTCAGGAGAATGAGCTCTAGGTATAATCAGTACAGTGTCCTAGTAGTAAGGCAGCAAAATTTGGTGTAATCTAATACTTAATAGGCAAGCTGGGCAGAGTTAATAAAGGATGCTTTATTTCACTTTGCTGTTCGTTGTATACCACGGCTGTATTTTCTTGCACTGACAAGCTCAGTTACCATGGTCCCAAGAACAGACTTTTCCAATCTGTGGGAAACATTTTTTTGGAGGGAGGCGACAGCTCAGAAAGAATTTTGTTATTCTTACATGCCTTTTTTTAAAAAGCAATGCGTATGGAACTTTTGTTCCTTTCTGTTCCTTTACAGATTCTACTAATTTATCTTACTGCAAGGTTATATCAACAATTTGCTTTGCATATTGCATTGCTGATGCTAAAATAAAATTTTTTTTGGATTGGGCTGCATGGAAATGATCAGTTGCATGGATGCAAGTTACAGTACACATTCTCTGTCAGGAAGAAACTATTTACCTATGAATGAGTAAACGTATTGTCATTCATACACATGCTGTCCAAACAGCTACACTGAAATTTGGACAAGGCAGTGTATTGCATGCTTCTTGGCAGCAGGTAAACTGTGACACCTTATCTGCCAGTCTACCCTGTAACTGGCAGCAATCTGAAGTAGGAAAATAAGTCATTGTAAGAGTCTAAAAATTCATCATCTTTTGCCATTTCTCTCAGTCATAGTGCTTGCATATTCTCTAACTTCTGCTGAAGAGTTTCCAGGAACTGGTAAACAATAACTTCTTACTTCCATGATCTGTTCTGTCTGCAAGTTCCTTAAAAACCCCATGCTATCCATACCCAACACCAAGCTACCTCTCAGTCATTTCTAAAACAAACTGTAAAATTTTAATCGGGTTGCAAATTATCATACACCGATTGATGAGAGATGGCTATAGTACAATAATGTATTTGCTCGATTTCATATTAAGAATGAAAATTTCATTTTGAATGAATAGGGAAATAAAACATCATTTTACAGTAGCTTGACTTAGCTTTTAACTTTCTCAGTAAAGAAGATCTAGGGTGAATGAGGGCATAACACCAGCAATAATACATGCAAGCACAGTACACACAATTTTCAGGGCAGAGGTGAGACCAGAAACAATAAGAATAATACTACAATGCATTCATTAGTTTTTATGAAGTGTTTTGATATCCTTAGTGAGACAGGGTATATTTGCCATTAAAGAAAACCAAGCTTGTTTAAATTGAATACGTTAGAACATATTATAATTAAAACTAGAATAGTCCCATTGTTCTTGGAATCCCATAAAGTTTTGATAAAATTATGTGGCTAAGTTGTCCCACATGGAAGTGCACTCTGTGCTTAAACTAAACCCTTTCAGCTGCCTGCACCATAACAATCCCCGTATACATTCTGGCCCCAAATGCAGAAGGTGTTAAAAGGCCTTGCCTTGTCAATAGACAATTAAGAAAAATGAAGAAAAACATGGCAAAAATTAGAACTGCCATTACACAAGGCAGTAGAGGGAGGAAGGATATGTTTTTTCTTCCCTGAACTACCCAAATCCTCTCCAATTATTCCACAGCTTGCTGTTGACAGCAGAAAGCCTCATAATATTGTTTTCTCCAGTCTCAGCTCAGACAGTCCCTCACTGGTCTTCTGAGGCTTCCTAGCTTCGTAAAGACATGGGTACCACATTCAATCTAATAACACTTTATTTTATGTAAGGCTACTATTTGTTCTACTCCTTTCATTTCTGTCAGGAATCCAAAGGTTAAATGACACTGCTAACATGCAGAGCGATACTCACCCCAGAGAGCCATGAAGATGGAGAAGAAGACTGTGGCAGGATTGTCAAATAAGTGGCTAGCTCGAGCAGTAGCACAAGCAGAGCTGAGGTTCCAGTAATCACAGAACTTGTCACACAGGGGGCACATGGTGAAGGCATTGCGCTGGTCACACATTTCTTTACTATGAATGACAAGTGCACAAATTCTTAGAGTATTGTGACTCAGAATAGAAGGGTGTTCAGTAGTGATATCAAGCAACACATCATAGCTAGTACAAGCTATTTGCAACATATGTGGCTTTTAATTGCAGAGAGATGTGTGTTTCTTCAAGGCACATTGCCATGCTCTGGAATATTAAAATACTTACAGATACCTGTGCTGATTTTGGCTGAGATAGAGTTAGTTTTCTTCATACTAGATCGTATGGACTATATTTTAGATTTTTGCTGAAAAGAGTGTTGCTAATACAGGGATATTTTCGTTATTGCTGAGCAGTGCTTACACAGAGTCGTGGCCTTTTCTGCTCCTCACACCACCCCACCAGCGAGTAGGCTGGGGGTACACAAGAACTCGGGAGGGGACACATCCAGGACAGCTGAACTCAACTGACCAAAGGGATATTCCATACCATACGATGTCATGCTCAGTATATAAGCTGCGGGAAGAAGACGGAAGGAGGGAACATTCGAAGTGATGGTGTTTGTCTTCCCAAGTAACCGTTACACGTTATGGAGCCCAGCTTTCCTGGGGATGGCTGAAATCTGCCAGCTGATGGGAATTGGTGAATGAATTCCTTGTTTTGCTTTGCTTGTGTGCGTGGCTTTTTGCTTTACCTATTAAACTGTCTTTATCTCAACCCACGAGTTTTCTCACTTTCCCGATTCTCTCCCTCATCCCACCGGAGGCGGAAGTGAGCAAGTGGCTTTGTTGCTGCCTGAGCTTGAACCAGGACAGCACCTTGCCAAAAGATAAGCAATGAAACACAGCAACCAACCTAATCACTACACTGTATTAGTGAATTAGTGAAGATTGCAGAACTGAAGACTGAGATTAACCACACTAAAAGGAAATAATTAAAACATAGTCAAAGTGGAGTTTGCCATCTCTACAGTCAGTTACATGATTTGATACAGATCAGGTTTAAATTAATGAAAAAGAGCTCTGAAGTGGCCATAAAGGAAATTCTGCAACCTTGACAAAACGCATTTTTAATATGGTGGCACAAAAACCCATGTCAAATACCATGCTGATTTGTGTTTCAGCATTGGCCGTGTAAGTCTGCATAAATCCAGAACCAACACCCAGGCATGTGGGTTTGTCTGTGTCACAGACAGAAGACATCTGCAACACCATTTGCTAGATATGCCAGGTTTTGGTATAAACTGACCTACATTAGTGAATTTAAAAGACTTACACCAGTCAAGAGTCTCATTCTTAGCAAGGATGTTTTATTTACACAATATTTGCTTTGAGATTCACCTCTGCATTTTATTTGTGGGGTATTGATAAAAGCAATTGTTGTTTTCCCAGCATAGGGCTTTAACACCAATTCTCATTTGTACCACTATCTGCTATAAAGTTTTGGCTAAGTTTTTCAAGTGTGACCAGTTACTTGAGGCACCCATTCTAACATGTTTTAAGGGTGTTCAGGTATCACATGCACAGTAGTTTCAGAAAATCAGACAACTTTACATTTCAAGGTTCTCCAGATTGAATGGTGAATATGGATGTGGTACTCTTGGTCTCCATAGCTCCTCTTTTTTTCTAGCACCGCGTGCTAACCTAATTTTCAAAAACAAAAAAGTAGGAAAAAAGACCCCTCCCGCCAGCAATAAGTCTTATAGAAACTAGAAATATTTCATTTCTGTCTCATGTATTCAGATGTTAAGTTGTATTTCCTTTCCCTCAGTTTACAGCATTTGTTCAGCTGTCTTCTGGAAAATGTGAGATAAGAGACTTTCTTACAGATCTTAAAAACTTTAAAGATTTTGTTTTAATTCTTCATCTTATTTGCTATGTATTTACTCAGTTCCCAAAAACCTTTAAAAAATCATTATTGTTAGGACTTCAAATGACAACTATTCAAATTGTAATATCACTATATTTAATATTACATCATTTGAAGGTATACAGCTGTTTCCAGCTATCATAACTTTAAAGTAATGCTCTCTTCTATTTCAAAAGGCAGTAGAGGGTGCTGCAGGTACATTTTAGCCATAAATCTCACTTAAGTTTAAATGTTAGGACAAGTTTTCCCACAGACAAGGACAGCCCATGAAGCTTCATTCGGATCACGCTAAGAAAACAAACCCTCACTCAGATGTGTTGTTACTCATCATTTTCCTACCAGTACTGAAGTCCTACTGCAGCGATCCACTTTAAAAGTTGCCAATTCATCTGAAAGAATGCAGGAACTGCCACAACAAGGGTGACCAGCAGTACTAACACAGATAAAACAGAGGACGTGTCCTTTTTTATTTTGCTGAGAAGCAGACATTAACACCACTGTGTCAGTTTGGCAGTTTTTGTTTGGTATAACACCCTCAGGACACAGAGCACAAAAAAAAAATCTACATTTTTTTGTAACTGACAAGAAGGAGAATACTATGGATACCACATATGCTAATCTGCTAACTATTATTCATCTTACTTGTGGAAATAGCCTGATTTTGCTAAGAACAATGTAATCCAAGAGTCCTGGACAGTATATTTGCATTAACTTCAGTGAGTTCTGCACAATGTGAGAGTGTGGAGATATGTGCATTCATAAAAAGAGAATGGATGTCATAAAAAAGAACTTACAATAATGCAGTAGACTCACTGAACATTTATGTTTCAGGATCTGCAACACTGAACAGCCAAATGTGTGTCACTCAAATGACTTATCTACTCAATGCATGTGTATTTCTACTGCTCACAGGGTTGTTAATGATACATAACTCTTCTTCAGACACGTTAAAAGCAATTCTTGTCACTAAGGATTACAAAAAAGCAATGTCTTATAATTTTCAAGTAACAAATTATTGATCACGGAGAAGCTTACCTAGGAATGTCACTCTCAATGGTTATACATCCGTAAAGAAATACAATAATCCCAACTACTGAAGATGGAATGAGGAATTCTGTATATAAACCCAGCCAAGCAAAATAAAGTCCTATCTTTTCTCCAAAATACTTTCTGAAAAAGAAGAGAGAGAGAAAAAAAAAAAAAGGCATGTGTCAAGGGTATAGTTTTCAAATGTGTTTTAAAGCTTCTTAACAACCCCTGTAAGTTAAAAACCTGTTTATCAAAGACACGCATGAAAACCCCAAGTATCTTGAAGTCAGTATCAGCAAACGAAGGGGGTGATTTGGGCAGTTTGGAGTTCTCCTTTCTGAGAAGTTAAAGACAATCCTGTATCATTATAATACATACTTCATATCTGCTCAGGCAGGATGGCAGCTTTTGAATCTCTTAAACGAAGTCAGTGCAATATCCCTCACTTCCATCAAAAGTAGCAGATTTTCAACCAAATGTTTAGCAAAGAACACTGGAAAGGATTTGGCTCTTCAGAAGGGTATCTAGATATGCCATCATTCTTTGCCTCTGCTGTCCTCCCGGATTTGTTTGCTGAGAGTCATGGAAATGACACCTATGGCAATATACTGATGACATCCTCCGGTATCTAAAAAGACTAGTAATCTTGAATCGCTTTTAAAGAAGGTAGGTTTACTTGTACACTTAGTACTGGCTTTTCAGAAAGAATAAATATTTTTGACAAATTAACAGGGTCTGCACAGCTGGTTTGAAAAAACAGTTTCTGCTCTGAGGAACACTTAACTGTAGATGTTGATACATATGTGCTAGTCAGCCCAACGTCTTCGTGACTCACACTGCAAGAAGTAAACTAAACATTCTAATGTACTGTTAGGAGTCATCACAAATATTACAAACACCAGGATCTTCAGAGAGCTCCAGAACTCACCATCACTAACATGAAATGAAATTTAGATAAAAAGAAACACAGTTAGAAACATTCCACAAGGCAGAGAATGAGGTGGAACAACGTTGGACAAAAGGCAGCTATACAGAGAGCACTCAGGGTATGACATTGCGTTTGAATCAGTAAGACATACATTCACCCTGTGGCAGCAGAAAGAACAAAAAGGATTTCAAGATAACATGTCTAATGAAAGAAAGACAAGACTTGCTCCTCATAAAGGCTGAGTACAATCCTGCTTCGAGATTGAGTCTGAACTCAGTCACACTAGGAAAGTTTTACCCAAGCTTAGTACTCCATATTTAAATTATTCCTAATGAAAATGGTTAAATGAGGGGTTTGGAGGCCCAGAATTTCTTTTAACAGACACAATTCTATTCTGACAGAATTTAATGACAAAACTCCATGTCTGTAGAGTTGAGCTCAAGTCCTTTCAGCCACATAAGCAAAACTGAAGTTTTCTACTCCAGAAGCAAGGTCTCAGGGCCAGGCTGCTCCTGCTACAGGAGAGACAGGGTGTCACGAGGGCACCCACAAACCAGACAGCAGCAGCTATCTGAAAAAATGTGGATTTATGGCAAACAAGTGTGACTGTAGAGGTTCGGATGCCAGTCGGGAATTATTACTGCACAACAGATTTCTGAACACTAAAGAACACACTCCGAGGAAGGATGACCCAAACTGTGCACAGCTCACTGATATAAAGGGAGAATCTCTCATCTAGTGATACCAAGGGGGTCACTTACCACCGCCGGGGTGAGGATCACTCAATCCCAGGGGGGTACCCTCGGCCGGCGTCCCGACGCGAGGGGAGAGTCTCCAGCTGCATCACCTGCTGCTCCGAGGAGAACGCACTCAAAAGTGGCCCCATTTATACCCTGGTCGAGTGTGAGCTGTGGGCACTTTCAGGAAACACAGGCAGGATGCAGCTAACGGAAGGCACCAATATCCCCGGGGAGTGAGTAGCTCCTGATGGTTATCAGGTGCTTCTGAGGGCCTGTCTTTACTGCAAGTTCCGTGCAAGCAGTCAGGGGGGTTGCACTGCCACACAGGGACAGGAGTGAAACCAAGGTAGAGAGCCATGGGACAACAACACAAGCCTCCACAGCCATTTCCAGCACAGATAAAAGGAGTAAAGGTAGCGGCAGTGCATTTTTTTAATTATTACTACATTTCCTGCTGTTCTCACACTATCACAGCTTCAGCTAACTTCACATTTCTAGGCTCTCGCACAGGAAAGTGGGCAGTGTGCTCATGCCTGTTTCAGTGTTGCCTTATGTGAGTGCCTGTATTTGCTTATGTCTAACCAACCGCTCATCCTTTAGGAAGGGTACATGCAATCACAAAAGGGAAAACAGAACAAAATCCCTTTAAGGAGATATGCAGACTATGTCATCTTCAGTAAAAGGTGATGCAATAATGGACAACCAGCACAAAAGTGAGGGAAATTTCAAGAGGAAAATCAGTACAGCCCCCACACTTGACATTTGCAAGGCTATCATAAGCCATAGACTGTATGAAGTATCAAACAACGTGAGTGGAATCATGACAGAGTGACTTGAATGGCAGTAACAATTACATTCGTAATTCTCTCTTGTTTCAGAAAGATGACTTGCACAAGTCAGAATGGGAATACTATTTGCAGTAACCAGTCTTTAAGCAACATATAGCAGATTAGTAACTCTACATTCACACCACAACATAGTTTTTAGCACCTTGGGACAACAGATTATCACATTTGCACAGAATATAAGGAAATGTGATATTATATGATACAGTACAATTTATAAAATATTACATGTAAATATTTCTATTGCAAATATAATCTGAATACCTTGTAACCTGGCACATGCCAGGTAATTTTGGAGGTAATTTTTGGGAAGTAGCTTTTCTGCTTTCCCATTTGTTGGTTTTTTTAACTTTTTTTAAAAAATGAAGGAGGAAATATTTGACTAAAATACAGAAATAATCAGATGGCCTATAGCTTTTCTTCAAGTGCGCTGAGTCAACATACAGCAGCAACGGCCTTGGAGCAGCATCAGTTTCTCCTGATTGGGAAGTGACACACCTTGCATTCGACAGTAAGGGAAACATCACTGATCACATCCGAACAACATGGAATAGGAAGGGGGAGAGGAGGATTATTCTGATTATCTGTCTTCTCCCTTATTTGTGTAGTTGAGCAACATGCACAGCCAGTACAATGCTGCAGATAGGTCAAAGCAGACATGAAAAATAGTCCACAATAGGAGCTGTTTCTGAAGTGACTATTGTTTTGACAAAAGGCCACAAATCAGCATGGAAAGTGTTCAAATCCCAGAAGCATTAAAAAGCAGCTGACCAGGGTCAACAAAGTTGAAGCTAATGGCTCATGAGGCTTCCTCTAGAATTTTTAAGCTTTCCAGTGATAAATGTGATCTGTAACCTATAAAGCAAAGGGTTGCTATTTGCATCCATGCCAAGAGAAAGTGAAAAGAGCTCAACAATGTCCTGGCAGTATGGAAAAAAGCATTTGCCAAGATAAAAACTGCACAATGTTCTGTAGCTTAACTATTTTGACAAAGAAAAATAATTAAGACTGCTGTGCCCAAGCTCTGTTCACCAGTTTGTCAGAAAGAGAACTAATCTAAGGAGAAGCAATGACAGTGCTTTGAAGCATGATGATAAATTTGAGTTTATCAAGATAGGAAAACACGGGATGTGGACATGTTGTTTCCTTTTTTGACATATCCCAAGAACAGTTTTCCCATTGCTCTGAAGAGCAGTCAAGCCTCTGCAAAAACCTGTGACCACCTGTGACAACATCTACTGCAGCCACAGCTGCGTTCAGCAATTTCTGGCTCAGACCTTAAGAATACCATGAGGTGGGTTTCCTTCTAGCACCCATCTAAAAATCTCTTACAAGAAAGGCACACCAGCATAATTTTACATGGTTTGAAAACATTCCACCTCTAGTCAAGCCAATAATTTCATGTTAACAAATTGCAGTGCTATCTAGCTTTGAAAGCAGGATGGTAAGTTTTCTCAAATGTGGACAGAGCAGTCCTTCTATATTTTCACATTAAAAAGAAATAAATTAGAATCATTGTAGTGAATGAAGAGGGGAGAAAAAAGCATTCTCAAGGGTACAGTTAGAGGTACATCAAGAAAAAGAATTTTTGCAAGGTTTTTCCTTTTTTTTTTTTTTAATATGTACGCCAAGAACTTGGCATCTTCTCTCATTTATATTCAGATAAAACCAGTCTTACTTTAATAGACTCATGATATACACTGGCATGGAAAATGGGGAGAACTGAGAGTTTTGCCCTGCCTTAGTATCTAACCCACATCTGATTCAGATATATACAGACAATGCTAAGGACTAGTCCTTTCCAAAGTATGCTCATGGATGGCCCACTGCAAAGTCTCGCAGAAAAAAGCGGAATGCACTCTGCATCGCAGCTTTATTTCCACATTAGCTGTATTCTAATGTAGGGAAAGTACCCTTTATGTACATAGATGCAGTGAGGACAGCAGTTCTTATCTAAAGCAAGGGGCAAACAATGGATATGTACTGTTCTTATCAGAAGCAGCAGGCAAGCATCTTGTTCTGTCTGTTGTTACAGCGTAAGGCAATCTTTTGTGCCTTTCACTTTGGAAGACTTTTTGAATGCTTGTAAAATGGCCACCTACCAAGCACTAAATTCTCTTGAGTAATAATCATGTGTTGAAGGAAAGATTTGGCAAAATCATCCATAATTCCTTCAGAAGCTGAACAAAAGTTACACTCCAAGCAAATTATCAGAAACAGCATTAAAAGACTACAGCAACAACCACCTGTAGAAAGTGTATTCCCTCTTAGGGCAGAGTTAGAACAAGAAGTATTGAGACTGACACAGTAAAAATGTTTACTCAGTTCCCTCTGCTTCGCCCGTACAACACTTGAACCAGACATCTGCAATGCACTTCTGTCTGTGTGGTTGCCAAACCAACATCAAAGAAGAATAACTGATAATTAAACTCCATGCTTGCATGTTGGTCACAGTGCTTCTACGCCAAGTTGTACGATTTAGAAGTAGACTAAGGTTTGGAGAAGGGGGAGAAAGAGACAAGGAAAAAAACCTCTAGTTTTTGACTCTGTGTAAACAAGTGTGGGATACCTGGAATGTGAATAAAGTACGTGGTCTGTGACACATGCTGGAAAGAACTCTGGAGTGGTTCAGGAACAAAGTTATAAAAGCGAGGAAAAGACACTGTGGACACTGAGTCACCTAAGTGGGAAATCTGTTCAAAACTCTTCAGTTTTTGAATTTCCATACCCCATTCTAGGCCAGCTGTTATTTCATGTTTGCCACAATTCATTCCACCACCCCTGTGGTGGTGGAATAGTTTCTATGCAACAGTTTCTGTGCAAAACTAAACTGATTTACAGCTCCTTATTGGGCAGCCTTTTGCCTCTGCAAATGGTCAAACAAGTTACATGTATTACTTATGCCTTCAAAATAGACCTATTCACACAGATGGTGGACAAAATTCTGGTGTTTCTACTGCAGGGAGAAAGGGCAAGCAGTCCTCTCAAAGTATAGTTTCACATCTGACAGAACATCTCTGTCAGAACATCAGAGCCATTTTAAAAACTTTTTCCCTCCCCAGGTTCCAGCCCAGGTGCTCATTTCTGACCCAGAGCAACACAGTTCACAGTGCAGACCTGTGAACAGCTGTGACAGATCAGCAGAGAATAGGGCAATGTGTTGCAGACGGTCAGGAACACAACTAATTCCTTCAGGGGGCTTTGTCACCAGAAGAAAATCTACCATTAATCCAAAGGTAGAACAACGACTACCCTCAACAAACATAGAACTAATTCCTAGCACATATTAATCTCAGAACACAGGAGATTTTTCCTTGTTTCTGGGATAATAGTAAACACTGAATTGAAGTTTCCATCTCAAAGCTGTAGATTTATTTCCGCAAGACTGATGAAGTACAGAGAAACCCCCAGTCACAATAACAGAATGGGGAGCAGTAGGTAACTTCTCTCTAGACCCCATCATTTCACTTCAGGTAGAGCTGCCTATGTCCAAACTTTTCTGGATTTGTCATTTTTTCTTCACTTGAAACTTTTCTCAGGGCTGGATTCAAGCATTTATTACAACCATCTGGGACACCTGGGTGGAATTACCGCTCAGCAGCAGCACTGAAACTGCTGTGCATCCCGAGATCCTAGAGATTTCTACCATGTTTGTGCCTGACAGCATATACGCACATACTCTGTCCAGACAGTCCCAAGTAGAAACACATCAGTGCTAAATCCAGATATACAGATTGCACCAAATGGAGCAATATAGAAGCCAAGGAAGGCTCCTGGCAGAAGACAACCCCCTTGGAACAGCTTGCCAAGAGACTGAAAAACTTTTTTTATTAAAATTTTAAGAGGAGGAAAAAAACCAACTACAGAACCTCAGCTAAACTACAATGCAGCTGAGTTCGAGGCAGGAAAGAAAAAGTTCATTAGAAAGGCCAACTGGTTTTGCATACAGAAAACAAAGGAGCCTCTGTCCAAGCCTCTCTCTAAACTGAAGAACAAGACTGTCCAGTAGAGAGTGATTATAAGGGTGTTTGTGAAAATAGTTGATAAGCCTGTGCAAATACCCTAAATCAAACCCGAAATGCTGAAAGCTACCTCTGACATTCATGTTTGTGTCCACGTCTGCAAATGCCCCTCATTCACTTTGGAACACTTGGTACCATATCAGTGAGACCTGAAAACAAGTGCAGAGCCACAGGCTGGCTTTTGATTTCTACAAGACTTCATGCCCTGTGTGTTTTCTGCAGCAAATAATGCACTGAGTTATCTGCAGTGCTTCTAAGAGTATTCACCAAAGACCAACAGCAAAATCACACGATTTTTATTTGAAAGTAGAACAAAGCAAGATGTCACAAGAGCCATTTAATCAAGATGGTTTAGATAAAGTTCTTGTTTGAAAGCATTAGTTAACAAATATTTGCTGTGTCCTCCAACGGTACCTCCAATCCTGCCTAAATTACAGATTATACCAGCCACAGGTGTATTTCCTTCCAAGGCACTGTGAAATATTACTTGTGATCCATTACAGGACAAAGAAACACTGACAAAATATTACAATTCCTTAGAGAACAGGAATTTTAAAATACATTTAGATGTAGAACTGTGTTTTCCCCTAGTCTCTTGGCTCTTAAGAAAAAGGTACTATTCAACATGGTAACAGGGTACTGTTTAGGGAGAAAAGTGATATGTGTGGAGGAAGAGAATATTCAAGTTTACAAATTCTGATGTATTCAAAAACCTGAGAAAAATAACTGGAATAAACCCCACAAAACTGGTGTACTAGCTGCAATTTAAAGTGGCGAAAGATCAAACCTTACCCCATAAAGAAACAAAACCAGGATAAGCCACTCAGTGAGCTTCATAGATTCACAAACCTTATTGCTTCCATTCCAAGAAATTGTCAGAATACAACTGAAAGGACATAGTTTGTGGAGATGGATTATAAACTGAAAAAAGCCTTTGTTGACTGACAGTAATACAAAGAACAATAGAAGCATAATAAGCAGACATATAATGAGACTGAAATTAAGGCTGACTACCTACCAATTGTATAAGCAATCCACATGGGTGGTGGTTAGTCAGAACCACTGTAAATGCATTCTTCCCTCTGTTACGAGAAAATACGAAGTTCCAGTGCTTCTGCAGAACAATTTTTGATTTGTGCCTTGCCTTTGTAAAGTGCCCAGATCCCCATGGTTAAAGAGACCTTTTATCAGAGAGCTAGCCATAAAGCGAATGGGATTTGCAGGAACATAGAAATAATAATGCACTCATACATAGCACTTCAGGTGCAGCAATAGCAGTTCTTAACCTCAGGTAGAGTTTGAAAGTATTAAGTGCCTGATTACATTATCCTATTGATGTCTGGATTTTCCTGTGATGTTCTTTGCCTACAGTAGTTCTACGTGTCTCTGAGACTATACTAGCCACAGCACACCTTGCTGAAGAGAGACATTTTCAGCAAGAGTAGTAATGCAGTGTTGGTCCCATCTCTTCCAAGAGACATGCATCAGACAGCCTACATACACTCAGTGTTGCTCTTTAACTTTTTTTACTTCATTCTCCAGCATATTTTAACATTCAAAAATGTTAGTAACCCTCCAAATCTGGCAAATTAAAAATCCACAGCAGGTAGCCTGGCTACCAGAGGCTGAGTCGATATTAATGTAAGTCCATAGAGGTTACCTATGAGGAAGGGAATAGTTTCACGTCATAAACACCAGCTGATGCTGTATGTAAGAAACAAATAATCCATTCAGTTATACATATAATATTTTCTCTCATGATAAACTCTACCAGCTCCTGCAAAGAAGGAGTAATCTATTTAATATGACACAGTGAATCAACCTTTCTTTCAGGCTGGCAGGGAGGTTACCTAGTCTTTTTCTTCCTATTTTTTTAACACGTATTATGACTTGCTTTTCTGGCTTGCAAAAGAGATGTTTGCCCAAGTTTTTACCTTGAACAAATGTGGGGTCACTAATATTTTATCCCTTGCCTAATCTTCAGTTTTCACAACATAATTTGCACGATTTTCAGAGTTTGAAACTCAAATACTGTCTTCTTTTCATAAATAACTTTGATTTATAATAACTAATATTTCATGAAAGCTTTCTTGCTTTTCAATTTAATATTGCTAAGACTTATTACAGAATCTGAATTAATTTCATGCATTTACTTTAGCAAGTACATGTAAGTACTTGCACTGTATTATTACTGTCAGACACCATCTAGCGGCTAACAAACAGATGTATAATTTCCAATAAAACACAAGTATAATAAATTCTCTTTTAGTCACAGTATTACTGCACACCTTGAGATAGCGAGGCTTGACTCCTGTCATTTTGAGACAGAGTTACAGAACATTCTTGATTAAGTAAAATTTAAACTGCTAGTCCTCAAGAATTCTGAAACTGTGTGAAATGGAAAGGCAAACAAAACACATTCAAATTCATCCTCTAAGCTAAATACATGCAAGAGTTTCCGATTCATTATCTTTCAGGCTTTCAGGAATCCTAGGTCCCAGAGATCAGGGGAAAAGGTTGGAGCAAGCAAGATGTAGCCTTGGTAGAAGAGGATCAGGTTGGGACATACTTAAGTCTATGGGCCCTGATAGGATGCAACCATGAGTGCTGAGGGAGCTGGCAGATGTCGTTGCAAGGCCACACTTAATAATCTTGGATCAATGATGGCAACTAGGAGAAGTGCCCAAAGATTGGAGAAAAACAAATGTCATCCCCATCTTCAAGAAGGAGGACTTGGGGAACTACAGGCCAATCTGCGTCACCTCAATCCCAGGGGAGGTGATAGAGCAGCTAATACTAGACACCATTGCTAGGCAGATTAAAGATGAGAAAATTATCAGGAGTAATCAACATGGCTTCAGCAAGGGGAAGTCATACTTGACCAACTTGATAAACTTCTCTTATAAAGCGATTGGCCTGGTAAATGAGGGGAGAGCAGTGAATATCATCTATCTGGACTTCAGTACGGCCCTTGACACTGTATTCCTCAAGATCCTCACAGAGAAGCTGTTGATGTACGGGCTGGAGGAGCAGACAATGAGGTACATTGAAAACTGTCTGAATGGACGGGCCCAGAGGATGGTGGTCAGTGACACTAAGTCTAGTTGGAGGCCAATGACTAGTACTATATTCCAGGGGTTAATACTGGGTCCAGTCCTGTTTAACATCTTCATTACTGATCTGGATGATGGGGCAGAGTACGCCCTCAGCAAGTTTGCTGATGATGCAGAACTGGCAGGAGTGGCTGATATGCCAGTGGGTCATGCTGCCATCCACAGGGACCTTAATGGGCTGGAGAAATGAGCTGACAGGAATGTCATGAACTTCATCAAGGAAAAGTGTAGTCCTGCACCCGGGGCAAAAAACCCCCATGCATCCATATTTGCTGGGGGCCACACAGCTGGACAGCAGCTTGGCAGAAAATAACCTGAGGGTCCTGGTGCACACCAGGTTGAACAGGAGCCAGTAATGTGCCCCTACTACAAAGACGGTAAATGATATCCTCAACCACTTCAGACAAAGTATTGCCAGCAGGTCAAGGGAGAGGATCCTTCCCCCCTGCTCAGCCCTAGTGAGGCCACAGCGGGAATACTGTGTCCAGTGTTGGTTTCCTCAGTACAAGAGAGTCATCAAACGTACCAGAGAGAGTCCAGTGAAGGGCCACAAGGATGACTGAGGAACAAAAGCACCTCACGTATGAGGAAAAACTGAGATTGCTGAGACTATTCTGTCCGGAGAAGGCTCAAAGGGAATGTTATTAATGGATGTAAATACCTGAAGGAGGGTGCAGAGAGGACGGAGCTGGGTTCTTTTCAGTTGTGCCCAGTGACAGGATCAGAGACAGTGGGCATAAATGGAAACACGGGAGAGTCCCTCTGAATATCAGGAAACACTCCTACTCTGAGGGTAACTGAGCACTTGAATAGGTTGACCAGGGTGGTTGTAGAGTCTCCCTCCTTAGAAATATTCAAAATTCATCTAGTCACAGTCCTGGGAAACTGGCTCTAGATGGCCCTGTTTGGGCAGGGGTTCGGACCAGATGACCTTCAGAGGTCCCTTCCAACTTCAACCATTCTGTGATTCTGTGATCTTTGAGCATTTCAATTGCAGCTGTTACACCAAGACAGTAATAGACAACAGCAGTAATCACCTGCTCAGTATTGCATTAAAATGTTCATTTTTCTGCTATCTGTACTGACTGTGGAAGGCTTCCATGTTAGAAATCCTCTTTATGCAGAGGTCTTCTGGGGATAATTGTTACATGGTGCCCAGCTCTTAGTCTCTTCCCTTCTCACCTTGGTTTTGTCCACTGTTAGAGACAGGTTACTGGATCAGACAAAGCTATGGTCTGTCCTAATGATACTTACGTACAGAGAGAGTTAGGATGCTTATACAAAGCATGTTAATATCAGGGCATACCTTTAAACCAGGTGACAAGGGTTGGTCTTAACCCCTGGTCTGCGATCAAAGAGTCAGAAAAGGACCTCCTCTCACCCCAGCATGCTGTAACCAGAACTTTCTACAGAGATTAAGATGTCAAAAGTAGTTTTGCAAGAAAGACAAGAACAACTGTAACCACCCAAATGCAGCAACTGTTTTCTACTCCCTGCAGTTCCCAGTCATACACACCTCTGATGCCCACAAATATTTGCATGCATGTATAAAAATATGCACAGGACTTCCTCTTTTGTTTCCAATGTGACTTCCCACCTCTGGCTTTTGCTTCTTCTGTTTAAAACAACAAACATTAATTTCCTATTAAAATACACTAATATCACCGTCAAAGATACCTGTTGGATTGGGTCTCAATACTCAAGTCCATTAAGAAATACAAGTTTCTGGCTGTGAAGTTTAAGCATCATACAGGCACTATGGAATTTAGCCTGAGACACTGCACACAGATAAAACCGAACTCTACAAAAATACACAATTCAAGGGGGGAGGCACCAGGAAGCTGTGCAACAACAACTTCACTCTTCAGAGCCTTGGCTTTGCTTAAGTTCTGATGTAGATGTGCACATCCTTTGCTGGAGCTAGCTTTTGAAAATCCCACTGAAGGAGTGAGGAATCTGGATGGTAATGAGGATCTTAGTGCTCAGACAGTGAACTGAAGCCTGGGAGTTATGTTTATCAAAAAGCAGGGATCTGGTTTTCCTCTGCAGTACAAGCCTACTGACTTAAAATTCCACCTCTCATACAAGCATTGATAAAGAAGACCAAGCTCTTGCCAAAACAGACAGAGAGAACCACTTCCTACAGGACTGGTAGAGTCTATGAAATGCAGAGCTGTAAGTAAATCATCTAACTCTGGTCACAGCCCCACATCCAGCAGAATAATTCAATATAAATTCTTCAGTGATTTATGAGCCATGAGGAAAAAACCCTCGGTCTTGCAATAAACACAGGATGGAGCACTTGTGTAAACCCTGCGACGAGAAGTTCCAAGGGTGGAGAGGAAACTCCCCAGAACTGCAGATGAAAAGTGCTGTTCTAGCATCAAGCATCTAGTAAGCAGTCCATTTAATGGATGTATGACATGATGCCAAAGTCCATACATAAATAAACTTGGGTCATGAGGGGTAATGAGATCACACAGACATTGGAAAGGGGAAAGAATTATAATGATGGAGACAGCGTTCCATTCTCAATAGCTAGGACTCTGCTCCAGGGCCCCACCTGCTTCTGTCTCCCTCCAGGAAGATCTCTGCTGTAAAAACTGGCACGAAGAACAACATCAAAGCTGAGTGGATGTTGGCATAGCGCTTCCCACTGTACCTAGTGCTTTAATGATGATAAACTACAGTTGAACATACTCCATGGTGGGAATGAATCTGCGTTTTAAAGCTCCTTGGAACTATAAAAAGATGTTGGACTCAAAGTGCAAAAGGGTTACAGTGAGAAGATATGCTCAGATTATTGCCTCAGGCACGTTCTCAGCAGAGGTTTGGAAAGGAACTAGATGGACTACTGCCAAAGTGGAGCTCATGGGCATTTTCCTACTTTATGCTATGTTTGTTTGATTACTGTGCTTTCCCAGGCCTAAGGCTGTTTTCTCTTTTTCCTAATAAAGAACTCCATGCATATAGCCCCAGTATCTTTGTGAATGTTGAAGATATGTCTGCTAAAGACGACCAGGCAATAATTGCACAGTGTTCCCGTATTTCTCTATGACAACTGAGTCCTTTACTTATTTTCCAAGAAGAACTATTTCTTTACTATTATTACACACCTGTCATAAGAGGACTCTCCCCAGGATCCTATGAATCAGTGTTGTCTCAGAAGAATGCTGCAGTAATTCGCCAGATTAAAGGGGAAAGTAGGCTGATCACTAATATCCAAAAAGAAAGCAAGCTCCCTTCAAGGGAAAAGGAACTCCAAAAAATGAGAAGCACCCCACAGGCACACAGTGAAAAAAAGGGGCTAAAAAAGTACAGAATCATGCTTTGTTTCTACTGAAAAGACATTTCTGTTAAATAAGGAGTCAAACTGTCAGATGGAGAAAATCTCATTGTAATAGTGTACAGACCCCGTGCTGTAAGTGATGTCTTGCTCAGAAGGTAGTAAATAACCACCTGACCAAGCAGTTGCTTCAGCAGAGAGAAAAGTTCGTAATATAACCATTCTCCAGGCATTAGGAACTGAATATTATCCTGCACATCTACCGTGGTGGAGACTGTGAAGGAAGCTCACTACTTTCGACCTGGGAGGCAGGTCTCATTGTTCCCCACTTTGAAAACTGGCATTCAGAAAAGGTGTAGGTATTTTTGCAAATCTGGAAAATGTAAGACTAACCTGCTGGGTCAGCCAGCCCAACACGAAGTGGGGCATTATATATACATCTCTCCCAAAATGTTAGTCTGGACTGATTAGGCTTAGCTCTGAGGCAAGCATTAGAAAGGGTTGTTCAATCCCTGTGAGATAAACACATATTACAGTGTTGTTTTCTGCCATAAACAATGATGGAGCAACATTTGAGTGTACATCTGGAATTAGGCAGGTCATCACAGAAATTTATTTTCAAGTTCTTAGACTTCTTGACAGTATGCGGAGACAAATGTTCTCTCTCAAGACGAGGCTATAAAGCACAGTGGTGAAAGAAGCTGTGATCTGCTAATGTATTAAGCAGGATAGGTGGCCACAGTTAGGGGAATGCTGTACCGGAAACTGATCTTAACCACTTTTGCCAAGGAAGAAACACTTATCTCTAAGACAATGAAAACACCACTTCAGTACAACCATCCTTTTCTTATTTCATCACTGCCTTAAAACTCCCCTATCGTGAGTAAGCAAATATACCCATTTTGGGGGTTTTTGTGGTGAAGATTGATGAAAGAAGAAAAAAGGTAAAAAGGCCAACCAGTAGTAACACTATTGGGGGCTGATTGCTTACATTAAACACTGTATTACGCAGGCCCCAAGACACTGAAAGTTAGGGCAACAGTATCCAGAGCTGACACAATCAAATTTTGGAACATCATAGGCCTGTCATTGCTTTAAAAACTGCCAGGAGGAGAAAGCTACAGCCTGCTGTGTTTTAGGAAGACAGCACTCAAATGCAGTAACGCAGGGGAACTGATGACTGTTCGGTCAAGAGCAGGTTCAACACGGGCACACTGCAATGAAAGGCCAGAATTCATTACACACGAAGATGAGAAAATTTTCCATGCCAAAGAATAACATAGTTAAAAATAGGAAGGAGGAAATATATTAGGCAGACAGTTTGAGTAACAGAAACTCCCGAGTTTTGATTTACATGTTATACACTATAAATAATATTTTGGTTAACACACTTTCCCACCTACTCCTGCAAAAAGAGTTATTGTATTCATGTTCTTAATCTTTACACTGACCATGTCTTCCCAGTTTTAGGCTTTACAGAAAGATAAGCATATACAGGCACTTGGAGCTTTGAAAGCAATCATGCCAGAGATAATGTAGCCTGTTAGTTAGTTATTAAGAACTGAGGTGAAGTTCTAGCAGTAGGAAATAGAAATGAAACATAAAAAATGAGACAAGTTAGCAGGAGCTGACAAGTTGTGACTTTTTAGAAGCACTAATATTAAAATAAGCCCCACCTCGATAAAAAAAAGAGCTAGCTCTGCTTGACCTCCCTAGGGTGAGATAATCTTCTATTAATAACAAGGTGACAACAGGGGACCTCCCCTTGGTGATGATGGTCCCTTGTCTGGAATTTCAGTTCATACACGGGTTCCCATCTCAGGTACTTCAAGATGCCCATTAAGAGGAAAACTTGCCAGTTTTTTCAGGGTTAATTGTCTCAGAAGGATAACCACCTCTTTGTGATATCAGTAACCTTAACATACTCACTTAATCTTTCATTTAGAGCTCATAAGTGATAAAGGTTGTTCCAACCAAAAATATAATTTATTATAAATTCTATTGGACTTCTTATACTTGCTGTATAATTTCTTGACTTGCTATAACTCATTAGAGGTGCTCTGTTAAAAGACAAGAGGCCATGCATGCAAGTTGTACCGAAGAAAATTTCATCTGGACAGAAGGAAAAATTTCTTCCCCTTGAGTGTGGTGCAGTGCTGGAAGGAGAAGCTGTGTGATCTCCATCCTTAGAGATTTCAAAACTCGTGAGCAATTTGATTTGGCTTTCAAGCCAGTCCTGCTTTGAGCAGAGGGTAGGTCTAAGGACAACCTATTAATTCTAGAATCACAATTATAAAACTTTGATTAACTTACTATAACATTTATTAGAAAGTCATAAAACCAGTTTTCTTTATGCAGGTTCATAAAACTCCCAGGGACTCTCCTTCCTGTCTCTGGATCAACAGTAGTATTTACACTTAGTAAATTAACAAATACATTAACTGCAAAAATTGCTAAAAACTGGGTTTGAACTCATAGTCATTTGAGAAAAGAACATCATCAGAATAGAAAAAAGTCGCTGAACCACAGAGATTTTTATAGCACCTTTTATATTACTTATATTATAGAAATTGCTGTTGATAAGAGCATTCCTATAAGAAAGAGAAACTTCTCTCTAGTAGAAATCAATAGTTATATTAGAATGAGAGAAAAAGTATATTATAACAGAAAAACCTCTAAAGCCCTGCACAATCTAGAACTGCAGCTTTGATTCTCTACTTGTTAATAAGTCATTCAGACTTTCCAATTCTAAGGATGACTGAAAGAGGAGGTAAACCGTTTTCAGTACTACTAGACTGATATATCTGTTAGCAAATAATTATTATTTTTACTCCCAAAAAATGTTTATCATCCTCTTCATCTGAGTTGAAAATAGACATATATGAAAGGCAAAAATTGAATTCATACAGCTATATTTATTATAATTATGATGCTTTTGAAAATAAAGCACTGCATTAGCCAGTCTTTGTTTTAAGCAATGTTATATAATATCTGGATGTGCACTGAGAGACTGGGTGCTATAAACATTTTATATATCGACTCTCAATTCACACTGTACTATCTGCATGATCTTCACTCTATATTCCCATAAAGTTTTTAACTGAAATTATTTTGCTGTAGAAGAGAAACGTGTAATACCCACTGCATTCTAATTTGGTGAAACAACTACACTTTCTAATTTACAAAAAAATTAGCTTTTCCCTAGCCCAAAGAGGTTCATAAAGCCAGAGCGGAATACTTTTACGGATTAAGATACAGGGGTGAATGGAACTGTCAGCAGATACAGCAATGGTCCTTTATGTCATTTTATGTTATTAAGAATTTGAAAATATTCTAAGACTGACTATGCAGTTACATTCCCTCAGGCTATCAGACCTTGGAAGAGACCTCAGAGATCCCTGTTCTGTGCCAAGAGCGAGCATAACAAATATGTAGTTCCTAGCTTTGGTGTACAATCTCCTGGAAACAGGCAACAATTGTATGGCCAGAAGCACAGTACTGAGGCACCAAGAATGTTTGATAATAATTCTACAGTGCCATATCCAGTCTTCCAGCACAGGCACTTCAGGTAAAGAACAACTTTCAATTCGCATTCTTACTGAATAAAGATAGACAGGAATAGTTAAAAAGACTTACACTGTTGCACATCATATTAAAAATTAGACCTAAATGTCTACTAATCTGGAGGTGTGATTATTATTTAAGCAATATACTTCAACAGAGTTAATTTGTCTTAAAACTTCAGTCAGAACAGGCTTTGAGTATAAGGCAAAATAAACACTGCTTATTCTGTCCATCAAAGCCTGAACTAAACTTGTTGAGTTACACAGTGCTCCCGTAATCAGAAGTTGAGTACAATCTAATCAATCTAAGAAGGAAAGATCACAGCAAGTTATCAAAATGTATGAAGTGTGGCTGATGTTTGCCAAGGGAATAAACATCCACATTGAGACTGAGCTCAAATCCCACCCACAGTACAGAAGTGCAAAAACCTGTTTCAGCTGCCGAAAGAAAAGGGTGGTAATTCTTCAGGTATATACACACTAAAGCTCTAACATTACCCAGAAAATAAAAACCACATTTACTTTAGTGGTAACAGGCAAACCTGCAGTCAAGCAAAGTATGGAAGACAAAAGCAAGAAAAATAATCTCTGAGAACAGAGAATCAATTGCACGTCTGGTCCTTTTCTTTCTTTCTTCCTCACAGAAATTGAAACCACAGAATTTCTGTGAAAACATATCAGTACAGTGAAACATTAATGGAGTCAGAAAAATGCACATGAAGATAGAGTGTAAGCAGGTGTACCTCTATTTTTAATTTAGCTGAGCTGTCAGGTCTGGTAAAATTTGAGAACTCTAGTTAGTCGTAGTTTAACTTAATATTTGTATTTACTAACAACATACATATAAGCTTGTTCTGAGTTTACCTATTCCATACAGTACCCTGGCCTGGAATAACTGGTATTCAAAAATTACATAAATCCTGCACAGAAACATCAGGGCAAAAAAGAGGGAATTTCAAAGCCTCGCAGAACCTTAATAACATTTGATGGTCTCACTACCATTTGTCAATTTGAAACATCTCACCCCTGATAAAGAGCAACTCTGCTCACCTTACAAGTTAGTGGGTAGGTCTTTGAAAAATTATATGCAGTATGTTTACTTTAACTTGAAATTCAGTCAACACATTTTACAAAGATTATTGATTATCCGTATTACTAGCACCAGCTTTTGTAGGCAGTCACGTAGGGGCAGGTTGTATCATAAAACTTGGTTGGTCATTCGAAAGACAAATATTAACAAATGTCACCTTTCTTTTGTATACAAATTATCCAGAAACAGATTATTTGGGGTTTTTTCTTATTGTCTGTTTGTTAATATTACAGTTCATTTATTCCTAGACAGATATCTTATGTAAGAAAATGTCAAGTCAACAGTTTTCACAAACATTTTCCTTACTTGGTATTTATAGAATAGAAGAAAAATTGTTTTGTTTTGGGTTGGCTTTCTTATAAAGATATTGTGAAAATCCCTTAGAAAGCATGGTTGTTTTATTTTGTCTTACTTTAAGCCCAGCAGCTATGTTTTTAATGCCAAAATCAGGAACATACAAAAAACAGCGGGAACTCATACAGATATGTTCAGATTAATAATACTTGTAAATCCAGGAGTAAAAAATCAAATCAATTTCAAAACTGTCAAATACTTTCATGCTGATTCATGATGTTAATGCCAGCTTCCAATTACTCACCAGATTTTCTGACCATACGCTCCGATAAAAAATCATCAATGTAAATGGAAATTCCTCTTTTTTGAAAGAATTAATGCTTTTTTTAAAAAAAAAAAAATCTGAAGTATGACATTCTTTCAGAAATAAGCACTATAAAAAAACAAAGGTACATTATTGTTTAGTGTGTTTTTGTTATAGTAACTGTCATCAGAGCTACAGAAAAGCAGTGAGCACATTATTTTTAATGCTCTGATCAATCCAAGATTTTATTTACTGAAGTAACTGGAATGAACTTATTTAATCTGCAAAAGCTAAGAACCAAGTCCCTTAGTGTTTCATACAAGTCCATATTACCTTATGAGGTCAATAGGCTGAAACTTGTAAAATACTCCATATCTTGCCCATTCTCGATACAGCAACTAAATAGAAAAGCAAACAGAATATTAACTTGAAACAGGTGGTCCCATCTGTTTTTATAAACATCTTCTAAAAGTTAAAAATATACGTACCAACAAACCCCAGTTTCCCATACTTCAATACAAACTTCCAAGTATATTTTTCAGACACTTATGGAAGACTCCAACCAAGCCAGCAATGAAAGGATGGTGCACACACATCTTTCTCCGCATACCTACCCCTTCCCCACCACATTTATTAGATAGTGATGTTAAATGTAAAGGCTCAAAAGGAGAAATAAAAGATGCTATAGTCTTGTGGAAATCTTTGGAAAGATGCTAGAAATAGTCCTACTTAAAGAGTGCAACTCTTCTATGATGAAATTTATTTAACGTCTGGAATCACATCATAGATAAGTACTGACCAGTGTTTCCAGGTCCAAGGTGAACTGAGGTAAGTGTTCAAAACTAGTAAACTGGTATGTAAGAACACAAGAGATAATAAATGTGTCCAAACCAGTCCTCTCCTGCTCAGGTCCTGAGACTACTATACCCAGTAGAAGACACATAAAAAAGTCCCTTATCTCCCCATAATATACATGGACACACCAGTTCACGTGTTTACTGTTGGAAATGCAAATTCATCCACATCTTACAGACAGCTCAAAGGAAGATACAGATGCTACAGAAACTTCTTATGATGGGAGAAATCCAGCAGGAACAGAGTCAGGGCTAAATGGAAATATTTCAGGACCTGTGGTGTATCAACCACAATATACTCAACCGCAGTAGGCAAGGGACTTTGGATAGTCTTCCTCATTCCCTCTTTCATCACTGTGATCTACGTGACACAACTTTGCTGAACTTTCATAAAGAAAAAAGAAATCTGCAACCCTCTTTTGCAAGAGGCTGTAAAGGAAACTGGTAATTATGGTGAGAAAGACATCACACTGTTCTGAAGCTAAAGCCAGCTGCCGGATAGAAATTACCATGGCATTAACAATTTGGTAAAAGCTAATTTGATAGCAATAAATTTTATCATTGTATATTAATTTATTAATAATCCAGAAAGGACATTCAAAAGTTAAGCATTCCAGAATCATGCAAAGACCAAAGGAAGCTCAGAGGAAACATCAGCATGATCTTTTTTTAGATGACTATTCACCATATTTAATCTTCAGAGGAAAATAAAAATCAAGGCAGCTCCATGCAAAAGAGTAAGATTTTCTGTGGAACCACCTGAGCTGTTCATATTCCTTTCACAGTTTTACGCTATGGAAGGACTGTAGACAGTCTGAAACAACATGCTCATTTAAAACTATTTCTTGAAGTATACAGAGTGCACAAAAAAGAATTAACAATTAGCCAGATGATAAATTAAACTAAATTAACCGCATCACTATTTAGAGATGATAAATCTGTATCACCCATAAAGACAGCTGTCAAGCCTTTTGTTCCTCTTTTAAAAATAAAAGTGGAGGAGGTCCAGAAAAAAAGTAGCATATGAGAGGTGAAGTCAGCTCCTTTAAAATAAGGCACAAGGTCATTCCTAGTAAAAACGGAGTAGTGATGAAACTGCGTTTTGAAACCGAGCTTCTGTGTAGCTCCAAGGGATGACCTCATACTTCAGTTCCTCCTCGCTGTGAGCACTGACTGTCCTTACCGTCTCACGGAAATTGTAGTTAATGTGAAGCAATGTAATTGCTGAGTTAATAGCTTAGAGACTTCTATTCTTCTGTAAATTTTGTCTGGCATTGGACAATTAGTTTTAAAGCTTCTGGGAGGAAGACACAAACCAAGAAGCACAGGCACGTGAATACACAACCAGGTACATAGAGAGGATATTCTGCAGAGAAGTTTAAAATAAGTATTTGATTTCTTTTTTTTTAAGAGGAAAAAAAAGAAAAAAGGAACCTTAACGATAGTAAAAATCAGTACTTTCAGAACAGTGAGATATAGATTTTTTCAAAATGTGTAGTATGTGGAATTCATCAGTCTAGTTGCAAACTAGATTGCAAACTGTTTAGTTCTGTCTGCAAAATAGATGCTCATTAAGCATGGCCCTTTTCTTCCAGTAAATAATAGATTATTGCAAAATGGTTTTACGTAAGTATGCAAGAGCAGGAGAGGATGTTAGTAATGCAGTTTAGATCATTTTTGCAGTTATCAGTAGTTCATCTATCAGATGGTCCATTTTGACAGCTAGCAGCATGCTACATCATCTTATGAAGTTAAAAGCACAGTTAAAATAAATGTGGAAAAATTTCAGATACTGTAACTTCAAAGTTATCTTGACATATTTTGAGGTTTTCCAATCACATTTTCCTACTGTTTAAAATGCCTCTCCTCCTGCAGATGCAATGTGAAAGAACTAAATAAATATCAAGTGAGCAATTAAGACCTGGATCCGGCAAACTTGCACCGACAAAGTATTATTGTTCAGAATATGGAAAATGACTTTCAACCATTTAAGTGAACAGAGCTATGCTATTGCACGCTCATTAGAGCTACAGCATCAAGTATTTTCTGGTCATAGATCAGGGAGTAAGCCCTGCACTGCTGAAACAATTGGGAATTCGGCAATGAGATTCAAGGAACGCGGAGTCTTGGCTTTTAGAATATTGCTCTTACAGAGCACAGTCTTGCAAAATGCTTTGCACTTGTGGAAAGAAATGATGAGACGAAGTTTGACTTCTTTGGCTGCAACAGGAGTTGAAGTGGATTGTCATGGCTGTCATGTTGATATTTGCATGTGAACACTTGTGGTTACCTATTCAAAATGGCCTCTTGCCGTTACCCCACAGCAATACCTACCATTCTACTTGTTTCTATAAATAATCGTACTAATAAATGTCTTCACTGAAATATACAACACTGGAAAGTTAAAGGTACTGAATTCTTAAACCTGCTTAAAAGCCATTTTGAGCGTAGCTACAGAAGGGAATTTGAAGAGCAAAAAGAAAGTTCTTTCTAAAATTGCAGTCAGTTTCAGAACAGGTTGCTATGCCCTTGTGTCAGACTACAGAATCCCACTGGTTATTCTGATTCCAAAAGCCATAGCACTGAAGGTGAGTTTATGGCATGAATATTTTCCATTCACGTGTGTTTCCCACATTAAGCCTCAGTCTCCACACTGCGATTTTACAAGATTAAGCTTAATGTGGAAGCTGGAATGTGCTTTCTTTCAGTATATTTATTAAATCGAAAGGAATTCTAGGAAGAGTTTTGTAATATCATTTATTGTATTTTATCAGCTTCACTTAGAGCAGTACTTTCTGTAAATTTATAATATCACTTTCCAATCTGCTTCGAATATTCTCGGGATGTTTCTGTAGTATAGGACAACAGTGTATTTCCCAGATCGGTAACAAAGCCCTAATATATTTCTCAATGTTAAAGATGGTGCTAGCAATGAAGGGGTACATGTTGCCAGTGGGCTAGGAGTCAGTGTTTCTACTCATGGTGATTTATTACCATGCTGCTGTGCAATAGCTTTCTTAAAAAGATATTTTTCTAGAGCAGAAATCACTCTCAAACAAGGAAATTTATTTACTCAAATCTACAGCCTTAGTAGTGCATTTCATTGACCATAGACTTCTAATTCCCATAGGACATGACAAAAGTATTGTTTCACTGTGCATTTTCTCCAAGAAAATCCTGAATAAGGCTAATAAGGATTAACCTTTTATATTATGGACTGGTAAATAACCTTTAATTACTTGTGCTGCCTTATTGGCGCAAGTACCCCCGATGGACTCAGTTCATAATGTTTTGGACTTACATCACAGACAATTGAAATGGAAGATATGGATAAGTTAAAACAGACAAAATAAAAGGGAGCAGATTAAAAAAAAAACCTCAAAAATGCCCCCCTTTCCTTTAAACCTGATCGGGGCTTTTCAGGAAATTAAACACTGAGACTATTAGATTCAGATAGAAAACAGATGATGCTGTGCATAGAAATGCTACAGCAGATTCAATGGCTAAGCAGCAGAGACATATGTGAATAATCAAGGCAGTATTTCTGGAAAGAAGCTTTTATGTTTTTAATACTTAACACTTCATAACTGAGCCTAATAGGCAGAATAAAAAGAAGACAACACAAAATAGAACTAGTAGGGTGAATATTTTTCCAGACACTAGTCCTTTTAGGTCCTCTACCCCCTTTTCCACAGTACCCTATCTACCTCCATTGACTAGTGTTCATTTACATTTCTTCTCTAAAAATTTTGCTAAACTTATAAGCCAGTGAACTGACTTTCAGAGTCCAATACTGTATTACTATTATCCCTTGCTCGGAGAAAATTCTGCAAGTGCAAAGTACACGATTTGTTCACAAACAAAAAGTTCAAAATGACAGACATAATTACACAAGCTTCTTTAGAGTTTGTTTTCTGACTGTCTTTTTCACTTTCCAAGGTTTATATAGTAAACTAAATTGTATACGGCACATGAAGACATCTAGTGGCTGAATGTTAACATTATTTACCAAAAAATACAAAGATTGTGTTTTGATTTTTTTACTAACCCAGCATTGGAGAAATTAAATTCATTTGTATCATCTATGAACACAGTCTTCATTTCAAATATGCAAATAATCATAATTTGTGGCAATTACATTCTTGACAGCTACTCTTTTCTGCCAAATTAATGGCATTTTCTCATCTCCAAGCAACAGACGGCACATACCAACATATAATACCACAGAGTTAAAAACACTTATGAAGTAATTTACAGGTAACCAAGAATATATGCAATTTAATTTCTCATATAGCAAATATTTTAGACGTCCAAACATCCTCTTTTTCTTCATTCTACCCTCCCCCCCTTTCTCTCCCCACAATTTTTGTGCATAATTTCCTATGCTATGGTTTGTATGTCAAGGGAGAAAAAAGAGCAAACATTAGAGAACAATACAGAATGGATCTTAATGGAATACAGTAATTAAATGATTTTACTCATTTATAATAGTAAGTGTACATATTAAAAACCATCTGGATTCACATAAGCTTTGATTATGCATCCATTTCTCTTGTGCAGATGGTGGGTGTTATATTTTCAAAAGTCTTTTCATAGCTAGAAACATTTTATTTACAAAATAATTGGGAGCAGGTTTTTAGAAATTGCATGTAATTTAATTGAATGAGCAATCAAATAAAAAATACAGCTATGTTTGCTTCCTGACAGGTTAAAAAATCTTGTCTGGGCATGCAGAGGGAAACCTGAAACATTTCATTATGTAAGTATCAAACTGAGTACACTGAAATACTTCATAAGAAGACTTTATAAAAAGTCATGCAAAAAAAAAAATTATATGTAGAAATTCAGTAAAATAAGTAATGAAAAAATATATGTATTCGTAAAAACATTTACTTGATTGAACACTGGCTAATGCTTTACAATAGCATTTAGGACATTCATTCACATTTATCACATTAAATTTAATACAAAACTAATTTTGCAATGTATTTTACCTTTCTATCATTCATGTCATCATTTTGACTTTCATATTCACCCTAGAGAAAGAAAACAATTTAATAACTGAGGTAAAACAGATAAAATCCAATAAAAGATTGCTCAGCTGTTCCTACGTTGTCAATTTTAATTTTCAGTCTTGAAATACACTTGTGTAACAGTTTTCGAATTAGAGTCACACACTTAGAATATATATTCATTGTCACAGGCAATAAACATTAATGTCTGTGCACTCTTGAGTGATACCATCAGAGAACTAAATTTTTAATAGTATATACGCACATCATGAAGCGGGTATGCTGCATCATAAACATTGTTCGCTATTAATGTGCCAATACCTAAAAGAAAAAAAAAAACATGAAAATGGTCAGCAGCTAGGCACAGTTAAACAGGAAAGATTACTACAGATTTCATTTCAAGACATTACAAAGGGGACTGAGCTGTATTACTGAAAATATTCAAAATCATGTCAGGATGAGCATAAATCAACCTAGAAGTACCTGGCTGTGGAAAACATGCTTTCACAGAAAGGCTCATGTCCATATACTTCTTTTTCTTGAGTGAACTATTATGGTACAAAGACTGTTTTGACCACTTTCTTATCCTGATAGCAAAGAGGCATGTGATTGAGAAGGAAAGCATCTGGGAAGTCTTTCTGGAAGCTTGACAACGATCAGAACCAAAGATCCCCACCGACACACCCAAACAATAAAACCCACCACTTTCACAAAAGTTTGTGATTGAAGAAACCCTCACTCTCTATGGTCTAATATTAGATCAGGCCTCATTTTCACTGAACAAAGTGCTGCGTTTCCTACCCTCCCTCATATTATACATAAGGCCATCCTTCTGGGTGTGAAACCATGCTTCTTTTTTGCAGTTAATAATTTTGTGCTCACCAAATCCGCGGTTATGCTGGAAAGCTGGATGCACAAGGACAAAAACAGCTGAGTCCTTTAAGACTGCAAACCATGTCTGGTGAAAGGCATAGGAAGGACAGGAACATGGCACTATCACAGTGTCCACGTACTACAAAGGCTTTAGGAACTGAATCCCCAGCTAATGACTACGGCACCTATAGACATACACAAACCTGCTACCGGTTCTCAAGACCTATGACCATTACAGCCATTCTGTCTTCAGTCTCTGCAGGTGAAAACAATTGTTCCATAAGATGACAATTAAAGCTAAGGTTAGTAGTTTATTCCAGACCTCTTGGCTTTCAATGTCCAGTAAAAAGTAACCAGCCAGCTTGTCTTTAGGGGTGAAAAAAATTCTGTAGTCAAATTACAAAACTACATTCCAAAATCTTTGGGAAAAACCCTCTTGATCAGAGATGTTAGATAGGCGTTACCAATAAATTTCTTCCTTGGTACGACAACAAATACCCTTACTACTCCATGCATTAATATAATAGGGAAAGCTTCATGTTTGCATAATGTCAAGTCTTCTACTGAAAGTATTCCATATTTGGAAAGTTTACAATGGTTCAGAGTTATGCTAGAAGAAAATACGTCTTCCTTGTATAATGTCATAGAAGTGGAATCAGATTCAGCCTTACATGGATGTAAAAAAATCAATAAGTAAATGTGTTTGAAGTGTTGCTATTTTCCTCCTATTATATATTATAAAGCACATGTTTATGAAAACCAAAGACTGCTATAAGTACTTCCAAAAACACTGCCCTACCTCTTGTGCAAAATAAGCAATGGAATCTTAAAGAAACAGAGAAAAACAAGGATGTTTAAAGAAATCTGCTAAACCACTCATGATGAGCCGTTCTAAGTCTTAAGACCATTGAGATAGGAAAACCTTAGCGACATATGAAGCATAGGACTTTTGGGGGAGGATCTCAGAAGACCAAAATAATTATGAATTTAGGTCAAGCATGATGTATAATCATGTTATAGCTATGGGACAGAAATATGGAAAGAACAGGAGGGTTACAATATCTGCTTCATGTCAAATGGTATCTTGAGTTGCCCTGAGCTTGAAGTTGATCAGCCTGTAGTTTCACCTTGGAGTAATAAAAAAACCGTTTTGATCTCTAATGATGGCTTTTATTACACTATAAACTAGAACAAGCTGTTAAAATAGAGAAAACCAAATAAGAGGGGAAAAAAAGACATTGGTAAAGTGCTCCTACTGTGTCCTCGTAAGACAGATTGCTGCTGTCAGGCTTTCTTTCAGCTCAACAGCTTACAAAGTCTTAAGAGTTTCAATAGGCTCTACACAGTCTCACTGGATCCTTTGGGAAAGGGTCAGCTTGGGAGATGGCTTTTACATCAACAGGCTTGCTGTCCCAGCTGGCACTTCAGGCTTCTCGTTTCATATACCTTACAGTGCTTTGCCTCTAAATTCTTGCATTCTAGAGAAATCTACTTGCACAAGCTCCACAGCTTCCAGGGAAAACATGGTCTCCCCAGTCACCAGGAGGGTTCACTGGATATCAGCTGGAGAAATCCAGGAAAATAAGGCAACATTCCTTCCTACTGCCCCACCAGAGCCTTTGAGCAGATGAAAATATAGAGCAATCAATGAACAAAACATACACCAACTGAATAATATTTTGGAAATGAAGAATGCCTGAAATTTTCTTCCTCATCTTTTAATTTTTTTAAGTGAAACAGTGTAATAATCATAAATTTAAATGCTCGTACTGGGCAATGCCAAGTATTTTTGGTTGATAAAAGGAAGTATTTTTGTTTTATTTCCATATAATTTGAAAAAAATGTATCTCTATTTCAAGGAAACCAAATTAATCTATTTTCTACTCCAGCTGCCGTACCAAAGAAATCTGTTATTGCAGCTTCACTGCACAAAATGACACCAAGACTGTGCAGGAATCCGTTGATACAACACACTTATTCTTTGCAAGTACATTACCGTAGGACACTATGATCTGCACATAAGTGGTAAAGCTTACAGAAGGACTTCCAGAAAACATGCCAGACAAAGAGCACAATCACTTGTTTGCTGACAGGTAGATATGTGTCATGACATCGTAATGGATGAAAGAGAAGAGTACAGAAAAGAGAGTAAGTACAACTGCAGATGTCCTGAACCTCAAGAAAACAGAAGGTCCAGATATTTCAGGGTTATCCCAACGTATCGCACAGTATCTTCAAGCTCACCATAGTTAAGTCATATATTTCATTATGCAGTTCCTGGACGTAATTTTTAAAGCTGCAGTAATAGAAATAACCTGGAAAGATGTATTATTTTATTGAAATGGGAAAAAAAAAATCTGTTCTTGGAATAAATAGTACAACATTGTCGTTGACATCTGAATTTTCAAAAGCAGATCATATAATCCTCAAAAACAATTCTTGTAACAACTCATGAAATGCAAGATATGTGCCAGAACCTGTACCTGTAGAACAGAAAAGCAAGATTCCATTACCATGTCCTATCCAAACTATGGACCAGAAAGTCTGATTTTATTCCTCAGAAAAAAAGCATTTGTTTCAATCTTTATTTTTTGTGAAAATGTGCTAGCATACTTTTGTGTTCTGCTAGAAAAATAAATATTCTGTGAAATCCTTAAACAATTCCTTTCAGAAGAACATATATAATTATCTTCCCTTTTCCTTACCCATGCTGTTTCTGGCCTTTGTAGATGTGCGCTTCAAAATTTCTCGTACCTGTGGAAAAGAACAGGGATAGAACACACAAGTCATCTTTTAGCATTATTTTCATCATGGAGCTGGCAATAAAACAAAAATTTTAAATAAGGTACTTCTGTAGAGTTTATTTGCACATACATTTAAATCATATGTTTCACTCATATAAACACATGACTTGAGGCCACTAGTTAACACTTACACAATGCTATGGCGAGTCTTACTAGTGGGTTATCTGCCCTAACATTTGTAGGCCAAAAACCTGCTGTGTCACATCCTTATAAAACTATATGAAATGTAAGGACTTCAGGTAGACTGAGAATTTTACACTAAAGAAAATCACAACAAAATCTGACTTTGAAAAGAACACTTAGCTTTCACATTTGGAAGAATAACACCAAGACGCACTTGAAGTGTTCAGTGAGTATTCTACACCTCTGAAACCCAGGTGTCTATAGGTGAACATAGCATGTTAGGAAGGAATTGGCATTGCATACGTAAAGACAAATCTTGCCTCACCAAACTGCTGGAGACCTAGCAAGATGTCAGGAACATGATAGAAGGTTTCTCATGGAAGACTGCTGGAACTAGGAAATTACTATAGAATTGTAGAGGAGGTCCTTTTACGGAATAAAATCTAGTTAAAGATTAGGAAGCAGGGCTTAACAACAACTTCAAACAATGGAGAGGAGTCAGTAGCAATGTTTCCTTGTACTGCATCTCCTATTTCTGGACCACTAGGCAGCTCCAGAAGGGTATTCCTCACACATTTATGACTGTTTATTGTTTTCCAGAAGCAGAGAAATGCATAAACTAATGAAATTAGCAAAGTAGTCACCAACACTCACTATTAAAGCAAATCCCACTCAACACAATAAGTAAATTAAATTTTACTTCTGTTTACTTACTATTCGGCTGCGGGTAGCATTGTCAAAAAAGGTGTCTTTGTCTTTAATATTATACCTAAAATGTTGAGAGAAAAAAAAATCAGTTATGTTTTCAGACATGGTAGTAATAAGTAAGATAACTTTTAAAATTCTGATTTAGAATTCAGTTAGAAACCACAACAAGTAAAAAAACCAGATGTTTAAAAGAAATATAGATGAAACAGTACAGCATAATAGACTGCTATTTAAGACCTAGTCATTCAGAGTCTTACATGGATTACAATGATGGTGGGTATAAAAATACAAAAATATTAACTAATGTCAAATACCTTTTGGGTAAGGAGAGCTTGGCTATTGTTAACACAAGATGACCTTTTAATCTTTTCCTTGTAACATAGCCTCAATATTATAACATTCTAAGGTTATGTTATTAGGTTTCAACTAGTCTAATGCAGATGTTCATTACTCTTTTCCAAGTGACTAACCAGTCAACATTTCACTTGCTTTAAAATAACCATTCCACTAGAATTATGCATTACCTTAAACCTTAAAATCATCATAGGTGAAACGAGCTCCTCAGTTTATTCCTCTCAATCAATTTGACTTGTATTCAGTATTAAAATTGTCATAGAGGACAATAAAAGATATGGTGGGTCGTTAGATTTATTACTGAATTTTATTTATCAGACATAAATACAAGGAGACATCCATAAGGAAAAAAGAAGCGTTTAATGTCAAACTGGGACCAGAAATAATATTCTGAGTGAAAGGGTAGGTGTCAAGAATTTCTTATCTGCATATTATTAGCCAATCTTTAATTGTGTCACAATGATAAATCTATCAAGAGGAAAAATATCAGATTTCTACAAGCTCTTTCCTCTTTCAGATCAGACAGTTAATATCCTTAACCAAATAATAAGGAATTTTTTTGGTAGGATTTTTACAGTTCAAGATAAAAACCTAGGTATTGTATTTATTGCACTACTTCCAGTGCCTTATCCAACAGAACGAAGTAGAACACTAACTGAAAGTCTCTGCAATTTAGATTTCTGTTAATCCACTGAAACTGAACTCAGTGACAATGCATGTTCATTTACTTTAGATCTATTTACTTGGCCTTCAATAAACTTTTTTTTATGCAGACATACACTTTTATCACTTGGAAATACTACCAAGGAACAATCTGACAACAGGTATTTCCTCAGGATTTCCAGAAATACTCAATGAATTTATTAATTTTGATTGAAATCCTGGTAGAAAAAATGACAACACTAAAATGATATATAATAGCTTTCTTCATTGCTCATCAGAATTTAAAGTACTCACAAATATATTTTCTCTCTGGAAAATGGGTAAGACAGGATTTTCATGTTGGTATTTTCTTGTTGTGGCACCTGGGGTTGCAGAGGTTCAGTCAATTTGCGCCATATCTCATTTAACTTTTTGACTATTCCCCCCTCTTCTGTGATTTCATACATCTGAGTAAATAAAACATTGTACAATAGCATGTCACTTCCAAAAATCCACTGAAGTGAAAAACACAGATAGAATTTGCTATAAAGATCTGTTTACATCTATAATTAAAACAACCATCTTCTCTGAAGATATATTCCCATATAAAAGTAAACACCTAAATCCATAAGGGATTCAGTTCCAAAGTGTTCTTGTCTTTCACTAGCTACCTCCAGAAGAAATCTCAGTGCAGAATTGTTACCTCAAGATACATCCTTAATATCTAAACTAGGAGCTGCAGAGAAATGACGGAAAGGCAGAGTCATTATTTTGGCTTTGCAATTGGGGATAGAGGGAGCAGACAAAGCAGGAAGAGCCTTACCTGCTGCCAATTATACTGCCCTGGCAGAAGAAATTATTCTTGAGTAATAATTCCTAGTATGGTCTGACAGCACATGAACACATGTCATTAGAAGCAAGGATCTCAGACTCATGGCTATGTGCCAGTTTTAAGTTTGAGGACTTAGCTTCTGCTGATTCAGATTGATGTGAAGTGCCGGAGAGCTTATAACAGATATGAAGGCATTTTTTCCTGAAACACAGACAACCTTACCAATCACGAATTTATGTCCTCCTCAGAGGACATTCCCTTCAGCCCTTTCACCGGCTTCGTTGCCCTCCTCTGGATGCATTCAAGGACCTTCAAGTCTCTTAAATTGTGGGGCACAGTACTCAGGATGAGGCCGCACCAACGCTGAACACAAGTGGGATAATCACCTCTTTTGACCAGTTGCTTATGCTGTGCTTGATGCACCCCAGGATGCAGTTTGCCCTGTTGGCTGCCAGGGTGCACTGCTGACTCCTATTGACCCTGCTGTCAACCAGCACCCACAGATCCCTTTCTGCAGAGCTGCTCCCCAGCCACTTCTCTCCCAATTTATACTTGTGCCTAGCATTACTCCATCCCGGGTGCAGATTCCAGCGTTTGTCCTTGTTGAATTTCATGCTATTCATTATTGCCCGATACTCCATTCTGTCTAGATCCCTCTGCAAGGCCTCATGTCCCATAGGAGAGTCAATAGCACCTCACAGTTTAGTATCATCATTAGCAGCAAACTTGCTAATGGTGAATCCAACTTCTGCATCCAGATCTTTGATAGATATATTGAACACACCTGGTCATAGAATTGAGCCCTGAGGAACACCACTAGTGACCAGTTGCCAGCCAGATGTAGCCCCATTGGCTACAACCCTTTGAGCCCTGACATTCAACCAATTCTTCACCCAATGCACTGTACACCTGTTCATACCAGTTGGACAACATGTCCAGAAGGATACTCAGAGGGACACTATCAATAGCTTTACTAAAATCCAGAAAAAAATGATAGCTACCACCTTCCCATCATCCACTAGGCAGGAAACCTCATTGCAGAAGGATATAATATTGGTTGGACAGGACTTTCTCTTTGTGAAACCGTATTGACTGTGGTTGATGATTGCGTTGTCCTTGAAATGCCTTTCAATAGCACCTGGTATGATCTCCATAATTATTCCTGCACTGAGGTTAGACTAACAGGCCTGTAGTTTCCTGGGTCTTCCCTCTCACCCTTCCGGTAAACTGTAATAATGCTGGCTAGCTTCCAGTCAGCAGGGACTTCCCCAGACTCCAAGGTCTTTCATAGGTGATTTAAAAGAATCCTGCTGTAAACATCTGTTAACTTTTTCAGTACTCTGGGATGACTGCCACTGATCCCTGTTGATGCCATGTGTTCCTGCCACGACTGACATCAATCGCTTTGTTCCACAGCCCAGCTGCTGCTTCAGAATGAGGGCTTCTGACATCATTTCGCCTGCCCTGCCTGCGCATGGACCACCGCGACGGGAAAACCATTGCTGTGCCATGTGCTCTCGCCTTTCTCACGTGGTCTGCCGGCTCTGCAGCTGCTTCTGCCGCCACTGCTGAACAGGCTGGTAGCTTTATTGCTGTGTCTCCTTCACTGCGGTTTGAATGCACAACACACACACATACCTCTCCCCCACCTCGTCGCTGCACCAGCTCTAATGGTATATAAACTTGTTAATGCCTTGTTCTGTATATAATATCCTTCTATTGTTATTAAAACTGTTTTAGTTTCCCAATTTTAACAGAGGTCTCACAAACTTTTTTTTTCTTTCTTTTTGTCTCTTTTCTTAACCCTTTCTCCTGGAATGGAAGAGAGGCTGATTAGAGAGAGAGAATTCATCCCGTAATCGGCCAGCCTTGGTCAACCAGTGACATCCTCTTGCTATTAACATACTTTAAAAAGACTTTTTGTCATCTGACACAACACTGGACAGTTTCAACACTAGCTTAGCTTTGTCCTTTCCTATGTTCTTTCTGAATAAGTGAATGACAGCTCTGTAACCTTCCTGCGAAGCCTGACCTCGCTTCTAGAGATGATACAATTTCTTTGTCTTCTTGAGCTCTACAAGGTGTTCCCTGTTCAGCTATGATGGTCTTCTGCCTCACTTGCTTGGCTCATGACATGCAGAATTTGCCTGCTCCCGTGCTTTTCAAAGACAGTTCTTAAAAACTGACCAGCTCTCATGGTCTCCTAAGCCCTCAAGAGCAAATACCCAGAGGATACTGCTAACTATCTCCCCGAGTAGCTTAAAGTTTGCTGTTTTGAAATCTAGAGTAACAACTCTGCTGACCCTTTTTCTCTTTATACTTAAAATTTTAAACTCAATCATTTTGTGATCACTGTGGCGAAGACAGTCACCTACCACCACATCTCCAACAAGTCCTCCTCTATTCACAACTTGCAAGTGTAAGAGGCATTTTTCCTAGTTAACTCACTGGATACTTGAGACAAGATATCCTCAACACACTTCAGGTATTTCTCAGACTTGCCTGTCACAGCAGTATGGTATTCCCAATCTGGGAAGTTGAAATCTCCCATAAGGACAAGGACTACCGATCCAGAAATTTGTTCTAATTGCCTATAGAATAATTCATCAGTCCTATCATCCTGGCTGGTCAATCAATATTAGACATCCACAACAACATCTGCCTTGATTTCCATCCCCCTAAACCTCATCCAAAGGCTCTCAACCATACCATCCCTAACTGCAAGGGCTGTGCAGCCAAACTTCTCCCTTACATACAACTCCTCCACCTCGCCTGCCCTGCCTATCCCTTCTGAACAGACTGCAGCCCTCCATCCCAGCACCCCAGTCATGGGACTCATTCCAGCAAGTCTCACTAATATCAGAGACATCATATTTCTGGGAACGGATCATTGCTTTCAGCTGGTCCTGTTTGTTTCTCATACTATTTGTTTCACATACTCATTTGAGTGTAGTCAATTCTCACTCATCAAAATTAACTGTGTTGTCACATCCAGAAGTATATGTATAGTTAAAATTACTCAAAAGGTATCTTTTCCCAGCATGTCATTTATCGTGAAAGACGATTTAAGACTGAAAATTAAAAAAAAATTTTTTTCAACCAATTCATCATGTTTAGAGGTGGATAAATACTTTGCACTGAAAATACTTTGTTTATGGTTTCATTGGATGTTTGAATAAATAAAAATAGAATCACAGAAAATACCCAATGTACCTTGAAAACAATCTTGTTTCTCTCTGAACAAAGATAGAATTTCCTTTTTAGTGGCTACTGGCTGAATTTTTCGGTTTGTATTGTCAAATCCCCCAAATACAAGATTTCAGTTTTCCAAAGTAGGTTTTTTGGTTTCTTCACAGGAAATTCCTCTTTCAACTGTCTTTAATTACAAAAAACATAAGACACGAACATAGTTTTCCTGTCATGCTTGTTTTCTTATATTGCACCAGCAGTGCCCCATTTCTGCAGTTGAGATAATAGAAAAATAATGTAGTCAACAAGAGTTGTCAGCAATCTTCTTTTTAAAAATATCATATCTCTTTTAAGTTATGCAAAACAACTTATTAACCTATGGTGAATTTTCAGGAAAATTGAGATTGGTTTCCCTGTTTGTACACATATTTCATTTTGTCTTCTACACACTAAAATAAATAACAAGCACAAACCTGAATACTGTTCTCATAACTGCCTAATCAATGACTGCATGTTCATTTATTCTTTGAATATTTGCACGCTATTCAATAAACGTCGGTTATATGGCAATCTCATTCAACATGAAGTGTGCACAGATCTGATTGGTTCATTGAAATCTGTCGGTTTAAAGGAAATGATATTCTAAATAACATGTAAAATATAGCAGTTAAATTAAGTAATTTAACAATACTTTTAGATGTCTTTACACTAGATGATTCTGTGTCTTTAGGGCCTTATGATACACTGTGCATCATTTTTCCCCTTCAGAGGAGAGAAGGGGATGTGGAACTGTTCATGAATGACTAGAACAGCCATTAGAGATTATCAGCTCCTGGACAGACCTAACTCAGAACAATATGGTGGCAATATCTGGTAATTACAATAGGGTAACATTTGTTTTTGCTTATCGACAAAAAGCTTGGGAGGGAAAATTCACATGAGGGAAGAAGGAGGAAGAAATAAACAGGCATTACAAATGCACAGAAGGAGTGAAGCTGGAAAGGGATCAAAGGGAGGAGCTGAATATGTAGGTCCATTTCTAGAAAAGACCTAGACATCCATTAATATACCAGAAAGGACAGAGGTACTGTAGCTGTCCAAAACCTACAAATTTTCAAAAACTGATTATAAGTAACCAGATTTTTCTTTTTTTCCTGGAGTGTAAACGTAATACAGTAAAAGTATGCAAGACTGGATTGGCCAAGCTTCTGACAGTGATAGATTTTAACACCATAAGATATGAACAACACTGAAGCTTTTGCTGCATGAAAGCAATGTGAAAAAGAGAAAGAAAAAACAAACACACAAAGAAAAACCCCACAAAAAACCAGCCCTGCAGAAGAAAATAAAATAAAATCTCGTAACAATGCAATGAAATAAGTGTTCAGTAGTACAACTGATGGGTATCACTAACTGAAAGCACAAGGTAGTTCCACTGACTTCAATGGAGTTGTTAGCCAACATGCTAAATCATTGCAGGACCATAAATTCAGGGATCTGTTACTCAGAATTTGCAATGTTTGCCAGCAACTTTGCTGAAAGTAGACTGTGAAAACTGTAAAGATAGTGAGCCAAAGTTTTAATGACAACAGGCAAGTCTGAATTCACTAAGTCATTGATACCACCAAAACAGGCTCTCGGTATCCCCAGCCTTTAAGAAATCTTAAGGCAATGACCAGCTATCACACTATCCCCCATACTGTACCTCACCTTTTTTTGGGAAAGTTCCTTGACAAAAATCCAAATAGCTACTGCCTTCTCAGCTTTCAAAGCCCTCCTTAAAACTCATCTCTGGCATCACTCTTCTGAATTCAGACTGTCAGTCAGATATCTCTGTGGCCTATGAAAACCCATCTGAAAGTCCCATGTTAAATATGACTCTGAAGACCAAAAAATATCTAAATAGTTCACAATGTGGAAGAAGCAGCCTGACAGTTCATTTGCTTTGATTTTGAAATAAAGCAGCTCCATGGAGTTCTATACATTCAACTACCATTCTGATCCCCCCTCCTCCAGTCACACGACTAGTTCATAGAACATTGAGGATACTTACCTTTTTAGTGGGCATTTTTATTTTAAGGAATTCAGCTTCTCGACTAAGTACTTGCCAAGGTGCATGTATACGTACAAAACTCAATCCTTGGCTCTTATTCTGAAACATAAAATAGTGGAAACAACATATTTCAGTATTATTGAATAGAATACAGTAATAAGTTTTCAAGAGGTCCACTCCAATTAAATCATGCAACAATAGGCAATCACAGTGAATAACCAACTTCTGTTAAAATTACGATTAAAAGTGACCTTTTCTTTAAAAGCTGGATCTTCTAATGCTCTAAAATCCTTTAACCCACCACCTATAGTGTAGCTTGTGTGCACCATGAAGACAGAAGGCTACAGTTCCAGATTTTGATATCATGTGAACCAGAAACCCCCAAGCTACTTTCAATGCTCAGGTATTTTGTAAGTCATCCGACTTCTTTAGTGGTCTTTTGTGCCCATATGAACCAAAAAAGAAAAAGCATATCTTCTGCTCTGGATGGGCTTTACTGTATGTTCTCATTTTCAGTTTTGCTCAATTATTTTCTCCATACTTCATCTGATTATCAGTTCCTTACAGGGTAGCAGACCCAACACTTACTGCCCTAAATATCTGTAGCTGGAGTAGAAACACTAAAGAAAATATTTAAATTTAACTTCTGAAGAAAGACATGAGCCTAATATTTGTGTAAATAATGGGTTATGCTGTGCAGAGTCAGAGGACTGCACAAGAGGGCCTCTGCACAGCCAGTTCGGTATGATCTGGGATCTTGAGATGGTGAACATCTGAGCTACACAAAGGCACTTTAAGATCCAAAAGCAGCACCCCTGAAAAAATAATGAAAATTAAATGTATGCATGTTGATACAGATTATTCCTCAATGCACACAAATACATTAAATCATTAAATTATACAGATGAATTCCTACTGTGGAAATTAAGGGAATAAAAGTTGGGAGGCAATTAAAAAGAGGATATGAGGACAGATATTGGGAAGGACTTACAAGTGGACAGTGGGAGACTTTAATGGCTTGGTTAATGCTAAGACTAATGATCTTTCTGTAGCTGTGTGCATGCTGAGGCTTTAGGGATAGGGCATGCTGTCACTTTCCATTTTCTTATGCGTATGTGTGTGAAGATGAGGACAGTTCCCTCCCTCCAGGGGAGCATAAACCTCTATTTGCACTTCCTTGTATACCCTGAAATTTAGAAGTAGACAAGAAGACTGAAGCAAGGTGTCCAGCTTGATGAGAAACATAGTTGGGTTACACGTTGGGCTTAAATGCAAAACTCAGGTGCTCCAACTGTAAGTGCGTGTTATATGTACAAAGCATTGCATATGTCTAAAGAAAGAATATTAACAGACAGAGCTTAATGTCACTATAATCAACAAGCAGCATTACTCTAAAAAGCTGGGATCTTAGGCCATATCCATGAAAACTTAACATCTTCTGTTGGAAATTGGTTCCAACAAAGTTCTCTTTCTCAAAAGCTTTGAGTTAAGAAAAGTTGTAAACAGAAATACGGCACACAGTCTAAACATATGTCTAAATCTAAAAGATTATTGTAGCAGTTTTACCTGAGAAAAGCCTCTCTTCTCAGCCACAGTGATTTTTATTTTTTTTTTTTTCCATACAATTTATATCGATTTCCAAACAAAGCTGGATCGTATCACATTGGCATAAGAATTTTAGAATGAGTATCTAATCTTTCCAAAGTGTAAAAATTCTCACAACTTCAAGTAAACACCAAACACTCATTTGCTGAATGTTTCATAATGCTTCCTGGTATTAAAAAAAAAAAAAAAATTAGATGGAAAACCTACTATTCTTATTGCAACTGTTTTGCTCTTATTTCCCTTATAGCTGCAACATGAACTGCAAAGATCACTACATTACTTTCAGCTGACATTTTTTCAGTGGACTGGTGTTATTTTAAAGATCAGGATGAGCTGCAGAATGTCTCATCAGACCACTGAGGAAGTCAGCTTTAAGAGAAGGAAGTAAAAATTTACTGGGCATGAGCAGATGTTCTGGTAATCATTTGCTGAAAATATATTAATAACAGATGAGAGTTTAAATTTCAGTGGGTGAAGATCAGGAGGCTTCTTCTCAGCTTTTGGCTAAAATCGAGCATATGTCCTCTGTCTAGGGGACTATATTCTGCATTGGCAAGAGCAGGGATGGTCTGATCTAATTGGTTGTTTCCAGCTCAGCTCATATGACTACATGGATTGCAAATAAAGGCAGTCAGATAATTTGAGAGAAAAGACCTGATGAAGAATATAACCATTGTATATTTGAATAAAAATATGTTGGAAAGCTGTTCACAAAGTGATATAGGATGTTGAGGAATCATAGCTTTAAAAATCTTTAAAAGCCTTAAAAATCACCCCACAATAGGAAATTGAGGTAATTTTAACAAAGACTAATACAAAATAAATAAAGTAGGGAAAACAGGACCAGGTGATTCCTGTTGCACAATAAACCAAAAGTGCAGAACAATAGATTGCTGAATATTTATCTTTGGTTACTAGAACCACGTTTCCCACATCTTTCTGTATTTTCCTAACACTAAAATTAATTAAAGAAATTTTTAAAAAAATTTAAATCATCAATCTCAAGGGATAAACCATCTACCTGGTTTTCTATTGCACCACCAAAATAAAAGCCCATACCAGCTACTCTTCTGGTAAAGCTCCTTTCCCCACCTTTCAAGCCTTCACCTGCTGTAGTTCCAGTTGCCTCTTTGCATGCCCTTTTTGTCATTATCGTTACGATGACTGGTGTTCAACTAACTTAGTCCCAGAGTGTTTATTGTATTGCAAACATTACCAAAAGTTAGAATTTGGTTTTCTCATCGCCAGAATGGATGTATAACTGTCTGCTGGCGACATCCACTAAAGGGTGTCATTTGGTTAATCACCTGAAATGATCAAGGTACAAGTGTTTGTGGATACAATTCAATATTTGATCTAATGAAAAGCTGCCAGTCTTCTTTTTTGAATGGTCACAATCATCATTGCTTATTCATTGTATTCAAGAGGTATCACTAAAGCTAAGCTGTTGTGCTGGCTAATGTTATTTTTGTCTGACCATCCCCTTGTAATTTAATACAGCCATCCTTAATCAAGTTCTTTTTCGCTTACAGCTCACTACTCACGGGACTTTATTCTTGGCCCGGCATTGTTCTATGTCTATACCATTGCACTCCCTGATTATATTACTCAAATGACTAAGTATTGCTATGCAGATGACAAACAGATTTGTTTCTCTCATGATCCTTCCTTTTTTTTTTTTTTTTTTTGTCAAATCTATATTCCATATTACATAGTTCTTCCAATAAGTTTCGAGAGTGGAAGTTTTTCAATAAGTTTGTTCTGAATTATTCACGGTATATATATATCTTGGCTTCTTTCCTATTTTGTAAAGTTGAATTGGGCCTTCTCATTTCAATAGGAAAACTCACCATTAAAGTCAAATGGAAGAAAAACTGGAAGGTCTGGTTTGCTTTTCAATCAGCACATGAAGAAAAATATAGCAGATGATAATTCTTTCAGTCTATCATGTATTCCTAGTAGTTTAAAGTAGGACTTTAACAGCAGTCTATAACGCATTTTTTCCTGTCTTACAGTGGAAATGTATAGGCTGAATAGAATTCAAATTTCTCCAAGGAGACTTTCTATCTTTCATGACTTAATAGTAAAATACATTAGCACTTGCATCAACTGCAAGTCTAAGATTTATTGCAAACTTAACCATCATCAAGGCCATAGCAGAAAAAAATGTATGATAACTACTAAAGCTCTTATATAGATTTATATAAAGAATGGACTCCTATTGATTATAATTTGACTAGTGAAAATTCAAAAAGTTATTATTCTTTTTAACTAAAGGCTGAATGTTCTGAAACATGGCTAGACAAGCATAATAACTAGGCAAAGCAGAAAAATTCTCTGTCCGAAAATTTAGATTTGTCATTGAACTTATGTTTCTACAGAAGTCAGATATCAAGTGAGAATTTTGTCATACTAAAGTTAGTGGCATATCTGTATTTAACACCCACTTTGAAAGTTACACTTGCCCAACCGTAAGATGGAATTTTTTTAAACCACTATAACACAATTACCATGCTTTTATTAATCTCTTCCAGTTCACAGTTTCTCAATTCCAGTCCTTGCAGGGACAGGCCACAGATTGAGGAGATGGACCAGGAAGCATTCTCTATTGCAATGGGAGTTTGTGGAGAAGTCCTGACGTTCCGTAAGAGCATGGTGTGTAAAAGGAGGAGTACTGTGTGTCCAGCTCTAAGAATTCTCATAGTGCCATTATTTTGTCAGGCCAATTTGACTCCCACCTTACCTCATTCAGACAACACGTTTGTCATGTGTCACCTATGTCACCTCAAGATGAAGTGTTCTCAACAGGTTATTTAGACACCTCTAATATGAGCTAAAGCATATGATGCTAAACTGTTTCTGTCAGTCACAGTCAAGACCACAAAAAGGGCAAAGACAATAATTATGCTCTGGGAGAACTTCCGACTTTTTTGTGGTTAGCATATTGCTCCTAGCAACTCTGCAAATACAAAATTCATTGCTGAATGCTACATTTAAATGTCTTTCTCATTATTTCCTCATCATGAAATCACTCATCCTATATTAAAGGAATAACATTGTATATAATATACACAGTAAAGAAAATAAGTTATTTAAAAATATTTGTACAAAGAAATAGATTTCTGGTGTGTATCTTAATAGGAAGAAAAGAGAAACACTGAACGGTAGAAAGAAGCTGAGTACAAGTGATTAACTACTGTCTAAGTGAGTCCAAGGGAACTGCTAATGTTTTTTATTATTTTAAAAAATATACATAGGAAATGGAAAGGCATAAATTATAAAACCTGAAGCATGTAAACTTGCTTCTTAAAGACAAACTATCTGGGCCTTAAACATTTTAACCTTCTGTGATTATTAAAGAGACAGAAAAATACTAGACACATACAGACAGTAAGTTTCTAATGGTTTCAGTTAATAAAATCAGACGTCGTTTGCTGACATTGGTAATACCAGCCACACTAGGAAAGCAACAATGGGACAGTTTGTAAAGAGGAAAAAAAAAAGACAGGTCCTAGCAGCTCAGTAAAAGTAATCATCTTCCTATTTATTCTGTCACCAAATGGATCGGTCACTTCTGCAAACACAATTTTTCAAAACTAATGTCAACTCTCCTGATACCAGCCCTGGAAACTGAGGCGTATAACAATGTGATGTGACAGTGCAAATGAAATGCAATTTCTTGTTACTATCACAGAACTCCAGTCACACACGTTTTATGAAAGCTGAGCCAAATACTACGCTGTTGGCCTCCTGCATGGGTAACATGTGATGGAATGACAGGGCATTGCCAGATTCAAACAGAGACTGTGAAAGAGTCTAAGTTTTGTGCCAAATGTATTGAATTTCTAAAGGTACAAGGATTGGCATTTTGATGATCTTAATATTTTGTATCCAAGATACAAAATCAGGTCCTTGCAAAGCATTCATGTCGAAGTGTTACATTATAAAAAGGAAGGGCAGTGCACTAGTTCAGGTGAGACGTCGAGACCCAGAATGTCTTGACATGGACGTGTCAGGCCAGAGCAATTCCTTACTCGTGTTATCTATGTAATTGTAGGCAAGTACTTTAATTCTTTCTGTCACTGATTGAATGAAGATAAAGGAACTTCCCTCTATCAAAAGATGTTTATGAAGATAAGTATGCTACAGATTGAGAGATGCTCATATAATACAGTAAATAAATAAGACTGTATGGCTGCAGGCAGTAGCCATACTATGCATCTTATAATTTTCCTATTTTCCTTCAAAAACTGTACTCCTTTTACCTTTGCCAATACGCCTCTTTTTTTAATTTATTTTCATTATTTCTCTGGGGTACAGACTTTCCTTACTGTATGGCTGTAGAGTGCATAGCATAATGAGACTCTCATTAATGATTGCAGATTCTCTTGTAACAGTGTTACAAATAATCAGCAGCAATCCCTGACAGCTCCACGAATTTGTCCTACTCCTGATAGAGCATCAGTCACACATAGTTACACAAGTGTAAAGATGCAAAGCACAGGCTTGTTCACTGATGGCAAAGGTAAACTTCATCTAGTTCACAGACTTAGGGTTATTTTTAGCTGCTCAACCATATACGAAGCAGACATGCTCAAGTCCAAGTTTCAAACCTTAAGCAAAGATGCAATAATTTACACATTTTGACAGTTTGCCTTTGTCTTTCTTCATTTCTACCAACAGTGACAGTGTTAATGTCCTGTTTATTTTACTCTCTTCCTCCCATCTCTGAACATAAACAGTTAAAGAATATACTAGTTTGTATAAGCAAAGAACAGAACACCTTGGAATGAAAGATCTGGCCAAAACAGTTTGAAAGAAACTATATAATGTTAATTCCTTAGATAAAGCACTGTGGAATGAAACAGTTGACTTTGCACATCCTTTGCAATGTTTCTTCATGGCATTGCTACCTTTCCGACCAAAATCTTCCCGCTCATCTATAGACAGAATGTGTCTCTGAGTGGAAGATGATACAGGAAGCCTAAAAACACAGGCATGCTTACCCCGAAGAAGATGGAAATATTTAATGGCACACAACAGGATGAAAATGAGCTGTTAGAAACTCAAGCACAAATGTAGAATAGATTGTTAAGGCTGCCAAACACAAAAAAGGCACAGACCTCTGCGTTACTGCAGTACTCAATGCAGAACCTATATGGAGGTGAGTAACAAATATGCCAGGATTGCCATTAATTTTTAATTCTTTCTGAGCACACATTTTGGATTTAAAAATGAATACATGTTCCTGCTTATTTTCCAAATATTTATATATGGCCACTAATTACTGCAGCATGAAAAATGTGACTTCCAAATGTAAAACAAAATTTTCCATATTTGTTTAGAATAACTTTATCAGCGAATACCTACTATGTCAATGACACAGATTTCTTGCTACAAAAGCATATCACAATTTCAGAACACTTTCTGAGATTGAAGAATACCAGTAATGATAGTAAAATGCAAAATTGAAAAAACTGACCCAAATCAGACTCCCTCAAAGAGAAAGGGAGGAATGTGTCTACTCTACCACCTCCTTATTTCGGCAGTGTCAATGGAAAACCGTATAATTAGCTGGTCTGGTTACATTCAGTGCCAAATCAGCTAGCGAATAAGCCAATATTCTGTAAAATACATCATATCAAACTTGATTACCAATAATAAAATCAACAAACTTCTTGAGGCCAAAGAGTTAACATTACAAAGGCCTAAATGTAATTCCTTTTGAGGGAATGAGACACGTTAATCTGCACGGAGATTTATACTCTAAACCATTTTCCAGATGAAGCAGCAAGATCATGGAAGTCAATCTTTAGACCAGATAACAGGCATGTTACCAGTAGGGGGATTAACAAAAGAGAGACTAAACCCCCACTCTAGCAGATCAATCTCAAGGGGGCGGGGGAAAAAGAGGAGGAAAAAAAAAGAAAGGGTGGTTAGGATACCAAACTGAAAACCAGAGGAACGGCACCTTAAAATATTGCTTCGTCACTCAAGAATTGATCTGGGATATTTACAAACAAGCATATAAAGGGATGATTCAATTTTGTGTTGAGAGATTTTAAGTGTCAATTCATTCTTAGGAAAAGTATTTTGGAGGTATTTAATTTTTCTTTAATTTAAAAGTGTTAACAGATGGTACAAATGTATTTTGTTTACTAAGTATGTTCTTCTACTCATTTGCTACAAGACTTTCCAGAACGGTGTCTGCCTTTGAGGTCTCTCGCCAAAGATCGGTAGCAGAACAAGGAAGGCTGGCTGTACTTGCAGAGGCTTGATTGGGAGGGGATTAAGATGGTTGGCTTTACTGGTAGGGAATTCAAAACTTCCCTGGAGAGTTACAGCCTCAGTGTAAACAGGGAGAGAAGGGGAAGAAGCACTGGCAGTCACGCAGTTACATCATGTGACACATTTTGGATAAGGCAACAGGTCCTGGGGTGGATAAATAATTGGCTAAACAACAGGAAACTGAGTAGGAAGAGAACCTGCACTACTTTAAAAATGTCGCCTAAGGGGTTTTGCAGAGTCCACACAGTACAGCAAGATCGTCAGTGTCCTGGAAAAGTGATAAGCAGTGAGAAGACAAACGGTACTGATGGAGTTTTTCAGGGTAACGAGGATAAAGGCAGACTGTGAAAAATTGTAGAAAAGCTTTTTAAGAGTATGAACAGTGGCAAGTGGCTTAAAATGCAAATAAATATAAAGTAATATCTGTGGGTTAAATGCACTTTCACACATAACATGCTGGACTCTGAATTGACCTATACTGGTCAGCGATGACATCTTCGTGTTGCAACAGAAAGCTTGAAAGTATCAGCTCGGTATTTTGTAAAAACCAAGCAGCAAAGCAAACATTCCATTCCATTCATTAGTGAAGGAATAGAGACTGCTGTATCCATATCCTGAACTCAGTGTGCAATTCCTGTCTCCTCACCTCCAAAGAGATAAATTAGACCACAAATGGGTTCAGAGGAGGGCAACAACAGCCATAAAAGCCTTGCTATGAAAGCTGTATAGGAGTCACTGAGTAGACTGAGACCCTTCATTCTGGAAAGAGCAGTCTTAAGGAAGACATTTTAGAAGTCTATAAAACCACGTGTGATAAGGAGAGGGAGTGTGGATAGTCTGCCTGCTGCCTCCTTCAGGGCAAGAACTAAAGGGCCTCAGACAAAACCAGACTAAGCCATTGGGAGCCAGACTCAAAATAAACAAAAAGACACAGATATTAGTGGAGTGTGTAGTACCTCCATCTTGCCAAAAGACTTTGTGGGTGCAAAAAACTGCATGATGCTTCAAGAAGAAACTATACCAGGCTTTGGAAGAGAGATCTGTGGAAGGTTGCTAGATAGACAAACAACATCAAGTGGGGGAAATTACCTGAACTGAAAGCAGCTGTCATCATGAGAACATTAGAATAAAATTGTTATAAAAGTTTGTACCATTCCTATTTTTTCCTAAACATTTTACCATTGCAACTATTAGATACCCAGTACTGCATTGATGGACTGTCTCAAATGATATGGTAATTATGCCAAATCTAATAGGAGGGACTTCAGTCCATCCTTTCTCCCCAATATCTGAACTCTCACTTCCTACTATCATCTCTTCTTCAAATAACTGCATAGCCAAGAAATACACAGTAAGCAATGTATCTGCCTCACCCTTGGAGAGATTATAGGCTGCTTTGACTCGCTATTGTCACAGGGGTCACCTCTATGCTAGTTAAAAAACGGGCTGGTTAACAGCTCTCTGGAGGTGGAGCAGAACTTGGCTGATGAAGGTGTCTAGGTAGCTGCACACATCATGCCTGGATTCCCTACCATATTGCACCGTGCAACACCTCAAGTCTAGAGAGTAATGGGGACTCACTGAGCAGGTTCTCTGTCTTCAGGTTATGATACAATCTGGTGATGAGTTTATTATAAACAATGATGCAATAATGGCACAGTAGCTTTCCTTCTGATGTTTTAATGAGATTATTGGGCAAGGCTCTTGGATGATGTAATCTGGCACAGCTATGCCAAATTAACAGAGCTATTTAGGTGGGCATCACTAAAGTGTCGCCGGTTGGCTGAGGCAAGCCAAGCACGGGGACGAGTCTTTTCCTATCCCTGAACCCCTCTCCTCCAGGAGAGAAAAGGGTTAAAAAGCAGAGATACGAAAAGGAAAAGAAAGATTTTGTGAGACCTCTGAACGTTTGGAAAACTGAAACAAACTTTATTAAAACTAGAACAAAATATATATAATATGCAGGGAAAAACCAATGCAAAATGTGAGGGTTTATACAGGATGGAAAGGCGAGGGTTAAACACGAGAAAAGAGAGAAAGGGGGACGGTACCACGTGGAGTCCGAAAATGGCACCGGCCACGTGTGCGCTTTCGTGGAGTAAACAAAGGGAAACCGCGGCTGTTACGATCACCGGGCTCCAACGTGCAAAGCGCTGTTCCTACCAGTTTCTCGTCGTGCAGTTTGTAGAAGCGAAGCAGCAAGAAGCAGCGGCGCTGGCGGTAGAGAGAGATACGGCGTTACAGCAGCAGGCAAAGAGCAGCCTCCAGGCGCGGGTCTCCGGGCGGCGCGAGCAGTCTGTCCCAGGCGGCGCGGCGGGGGCTGCCCCGGCGCACAGCTTCGCTCCACTCCGGCAGCGCGGGGGAGCCGTAGCCGCAAGTCTGGAGAAAACCTCTTCCCGGAGCGAAGCTGAGGTCCCGCAGCGCCTCTCGCAGCGCGGAGCCGGGAGTGTCCGGAGAGCAGAAAGATGCGAAAAGGCCCAAAAGAAGCCGAGAAGCCACGAAATCCGCCAAAGAGCCCGAGCCTGCGGCTCTTAAAGGCACAGTACGCTCCTGAGAAACTTTCTCAGCCAATGAGATGTGCGAATCGTAACATGGAAGGGAATAGTTAATTGGTCAGTTTAAAACAAAAGCCTTCGAGCAGTTTTTTTTTTTTCCTTCGAACTGCCACATAAAGGTTATGTCCTTAAAACTGAACATGCTTGAGTCTGGATAGTTTATCAGCAAGGGGAAAAATTCAAAGTTAATTTGGAATCTGCAAGCACTGACTGAAGGAAGAACAAATCCAGACAAAACTTAACACAAGGAAAAGAATTTAAATTTATTTTATTGTTGAGACTTAAGGGCCAGAAATAATTCCACCTTCACTAATCAACGAAAGGAAAGATAATATGTTTTTTTGTTATGTGTCCTGATACGCTGGTTACTTGAGAAAAAAAACCACTTCTCTTCTTGCATAGTACAAGCAAAATTGTTCTGTTCTCACTAGTTATCAACAGGAATAAACAGGAGCAAGATTGAATTACTGCATACTCCACACCTGCTTCGAAGAGTCATTTCTCTTTTGAACCAAGAGATCTCACAGGGGGTGAGTCAAGATACATCACTGTTCAAAACCTGATTTGAAGGCTCCAAAGACTAGTGAGCTATTGTCTATTAGGCAGGATTAGAAAACATGGGATTTAAATTTAGATGGGGAAAGTGGGTACTGGAGAAGGTCACTACCAGTATATCACCGTTTCCTACATTTTAACACTAAAAAGTCAAACCGCTGAGTATAAAAAATAAATTTTCTTGTGTTGACAATGTTACAATTTAAACTTCTTAAAAGCATGTATTCTTTAAGCAGTTCATCCCGTCTCCAGACTAGAGTACTTGACTGTGTTTAATTGCAACAATGATTCATTTTTGTTTATGTTAGGCTGTCTTTACAATCCTGGTGCTATTAATTTTAGGTTGTACAGCCAGAGATGGCAAAGAGCAAAGACAGATGGCAAAAGAGTGCAATGGCATATCCTGTACTTCTTCAGCAAAGGAGACAACTAAATTTAGGTAAGAACCTCTCCTTTCCTTCACCTAAACACACATAATGCAAGGAACTGGACTGCATTTCCAACCGCCCAGCATCAGCAGGGACATAGAAGAGACACATGGACTCTGGGACTAGTTTCTTGTACCCAAGGACTTCCTAGAGGAACATTCCCCACCCAGTGAGGCACAAGCATGCTTCAGATGAAGTGTGGAAGCCAAGCTGATAGGCTCTGCAGATGATTAGAAGGCAACAACAGCAGCAGCAGCCCTGCAATATAAGCAAATAATTGTTTGAAACATTGCAGTTGATCCTAACATGAGAAGCTTGGCAAACAGGCTGGGAATCAGTGTCCAAGAAATACCTTGTTCATAGATGGAAAGTGCAGTAATATACTATTTCTGGAGTTCTAAGGAACCCAGCTCTCAGCTAATGAGGTACCTGGGCTGGAAATAATATCTTCCCTCAGGAACATGACAATCACTATGGAAATCAGCCACTAAATGGACAATATTAGATTTTCAGAAATGTTAATTAGCCATCACTTTCTACTGCTCTCTGTAGAATGTGCTGAATTACCAACAGTTTTGAAAATCATCCCTCAATACACTCAATCACCACATCAGGTATCTCTCCCATCTATACTGCTAATCTCTGCCCCACAAAAGTTGTGGTCCAGAAGACAATCATTCAGTGGATATCAGTAGTACACCTATAACACATGCTGCATTCATCTATCGTAGCAGTACTGCTTTGTACATGCCAAAACACGTGATGGACAGATTTAGCTGTCATCTTCATAACCATAAATTTGGTGTCACTATGCAGAATAAAAAAGAAAAAGGCAGCCAGTCAGGATTTACAAATGCCAATTTGCTCCTTTGTAAAAACACACAAAAAAAAGAGGGATTAGCCATCAGATATAGTGCTTATTTGACTGGTCATCTGTCAAGTGAAAAAAAAAAATTTAAAAAACCAGTTCCCAAATCTGAAATGTGAGTTTCAATTTCTATTGCAATTCTAAGAACAAATTGTCAGCAAATGTTGTTAGTAAAAGAATGTTTGGTAAAGCTTGACACATTATAAAGTTGTAGGTTCTCCAATACATTTCACAATAGTGTTCAACAAAAACATATTTTAGTAAGATTTTATTTTTTGATTGATATTGAAATATGAAGATCTATGTAGAAAGCTGAACAAATCACTCCTACAGATGTAAAGGCCAGGTGGGCCATTAATTTTCAACTATGAAAAAGATACTTAGCAGATAGAATGTAGAATATGATTATTAACCTGATAAAATGTCCAAGTTTTTTTGTGCCTTGACAGAAATGAATAAGCGAAGCAAAAGCATAAGATTTGTTCTCCCAAACCTGGTGGTATCATACAAATTGAAATTTACAGGAAATTACTGCCAGATTTTTGTAATAAATATGGTGCTGTACACTGAGAGTAGTAAGTACCTTCATCCACATCTTAAAGTTCATTTTATACCTCATTAGAAGTGCTACTCGTTTTGTCATTTTCATAAATCTTTTTGCTTATTTTACATCAGCACACTCAAAGAAAATCATATAGTACCTCTGTCTAGACAGCCTTTTTAAAATATATATATATTGCATCACAATGAGCATTTTTGTACCTTTCCTTTGGCATGTTTCTACAATATTTTCCTATGCTTCTGCCATACTGAATAGTATTAGCAAGTACTATTGTATTCTGATGAGCATTAAAAGTTCAGAAAAGGAAAGCTATGTAACAAAACCACATATACACTACGCTAGGCTGTGCCTTAATAATGGAAAGGTATGTTCAGCAACAGAATACCCAAATCTTGCACAGCAAATGCCAGCTACTCTCAGGAGAGTTCTCCAAGGTCTGCCTGTTGCTCAGAGGCTAAGGATGCTCAAGACAAATCTTTCCTGTAGGTTAGGGGTTGTAGTCCTTAGGCACGTCCTGTAATACATTTACTCTCCAATGTATTTCCTTCTATACATCATGACAGCTATTCATGATCGCTAAGTCAAAAATTTCTGAAATCAATGGGGAAAAAGAAATCTTTTTGTTCAAGTGATATTAAGACCTGCAGAATCTAGCCATGGGTTTCAAAGCCCTCATAGGGTCGCACACTTAAGCTTACATCCTAAGTGGGTACTTTAAGAGCATTCTCAAACTACACATACAGGAGGTCATTCCTGTAACAAAACCTCATATTATGCTAAGTATTGAGTGCCTCAGTAGGGTGTGCTCCTAAGGACTTCAGTGACTGCTTGCTTGAGGAAGAACCTCAGGACATGTTCTCATACCGGAAAGTGCTACAGCATTCACTGTCCTCCCATGTCTGACACCATTGTATAAGTGTTAACATACATGAACCATTCAGAGGTGATCACACTTCAAGTGTTATTAACGCTAAGTTTATCAGAAAGGATTTGTCAGGATTGAGATGAAAAGAAAAAAGTGTGTGTGTGTGTGGGGGGGTTGGTTTGGTTTGGTTTTACTTGTTTTGGCAGTCTTCACTAAACATAGCTGTGTCCAGAAAACTCTGTTCCATTTGCAAGGGACATCACCAAGTCAATCTGTTTAACACTGATCACAAGATGCCTCTTGGTTTTGGCATGCAGTAGGGAGCGTATTTTGAGATGAGAGACTCAGAGTTATTCTGCAAAACTGGGAGCAAGAAAAACAAACACAAAAAATTTAGTGGATTTAAGCAGTAATTGGCAAACAATAAGAAATGAACAGGCTAAGGCATGGCAAAAAATTAACTGCATATTTGGGTTTACTAAAGAAACAACACAGAAAATTGTGTCTTTGCCTTCCATTACTACATGTCCTACAGGCATTTATATTACACAAATATTGCATTTGTGGTCAAGGATAATTTAAATGCATTGTAATATCTTTAACCATAAAGTTCTTTGGTCAGATCAAGAACTCATTTATACAGGTTTGGGAGAATAGCATGTATTACTGATTCTTTGTACTCTCAGTGCAATTTATCTTGGCTACTCTGTTCTATTTCTTTACGCTCAAATGATAGTCTTGGTAATACAGGATCCATCCTTCTCTTTTGTGTTTATTCAGAACACACCGGATTCTCATCTGTCATAAGCCCCAGCAGCAGTAACCACACAGATCCAGATCTGGTTGTATAACTTCTGCACATGATGTTAGAACATTTAAAAATATAACTTTAAGTTTATCATTCACTGTTAAAAATACTGAATGGGGTTTTTGCCAAAAAATTCACACATCAATCACAAATAACTGAACAGATGTTTTGGCTGAAATAGGCTTCAACTGGAACATTCACACATACAAAAAATGACCTCTTAATACTGGGAGGATATTATGATTTTAGAGCTGTCTTAAATTTCATTTCAACAAAGACTGTTAACTAAATATTTGCAACATGTGTTAGTTCTTTTCAAATATTTATAGTGACGGTTTACAAAAAAAAAAAAAAATTACAACTAATTGCAATGCTTCCTTGTAACTAAAAGCACAAACACACATACACCAGTTTATATAACAGTATACATACACACAGTTTTATATATACACCCCAGTTAGAAACCCCTGCTTGAACTTTGACCCTCCGGGGAGACTGCCTTGGCATTCAAACCTTCTTCTTCTGTCCCCAACAAAGGAAAAAGCAGCATTTGGTCTCCCCACAGAGCAATATGTGAATACAGAGAGTAGCACTGAGAGCGAGTCCTGAGCAGGAGTATCATGCCTTGTTATTCTCTAAGACAGCCTCTAGCGGTCCTCTCTCTGATCCGTCTGAGCACCTCATCTAGCAGGCTCACAACTCATGCAGACAGTTGGTAAGTTGCCATTTCACATTAACTCAGGCTGGTGTAAGTTACAGAGGCTGTGGTCCCAAATTCCTCCCTGTCCCCAGACGCGTGGCTACACATCCACCCACCCCACCTCCTTGAGCCAGTAGTCACATTTAGACAACTAGGTGGTGAGTTTCTTGAGCTAGATCAGTTCTGTGAACACTAAATCCTAGTTTTGAAGAGCAAATAATTTTCAGCTGGATCCACACTTTGAGTGATCAACTGCTGGCAGCACTGCAAGACAGAGGAATGTGCAAGACACATTGCTCAGGGCAGGAATAAAGAGGGTAGATTCACAGAATACCTAACTCAGATCAGCCTGCTCTTTGCCTTTAGGATGCTTGCAAAAATGAAAACAACAGCAAGAAGAAAAACTTTTGTTTGACTGAAATTTAATGTCCGATTCTTATTTTTATTCTTTGCTTTTCTCATTTTATTTTTTAAATATCTGGTTTTGAATAACATTTAGGCAAATCTCATCTTGAAGCAGTGTTTTGAAACAGACTGGAAATGCAGTCTATAAAAAAGAATAAAGCAAACTGTATGTTTTCCAAAACTTTGGAGTTTTTTCCCTCAAATTGATCATTGAATTGGTACAAACCCCCAAATACTTTCAATTAATCATAAATGTATTTTCCATTAAAGTGTCACTCCAGTACACTGCCTGCCTGTAGTTAACAGGCATACATCAATGCCTAATCATGATGAATTTGCCAAACCCAACTTTCTAGAGAAAAGTAATATTAAATTCACAGAAGTAGTCCACTTTTTGTTGCCAACTGAACAAACAGATTGGTAAGCAACATTTAATAACTATAAAATTATAAATATTTTAATCAGCATTTACTTTATCATTAATAACTGACATTTTACGATTTATAGAAAGCAGTCCATAGTAATACAGCTGTTACTGTTACAGGCAAGTGGCAGAATAAAGACATAAATTCATTGAGAGGAAGAAAAGTTGAAGAAGTATAGAGAGTGTGTGAAGGTAAAAAGATGGTGTTACGAACAGAAGCCATGGGAAGCAAGTTATCAGTTCTGAGAATTAAGTGTAAAGATTAATACAGTCATGCAGCTAAGAGACAACTTCCCATTTTTCATTCTTGTTCCACTTCACATGAATACTTTTATACACTTGAAAAACCATTTGCTCGTGAAAAGAGTTAGCATTCACCTAATTCTCACCTACACTTTTCTGTTCAACAATAAAGAACATGAAAACTGGAAACCGGAACTATAATGTATGCCAGAGAACACAGGGACAGGAGGTTTTGTCCTTACTAATACCTCCAGACGCATGATAGCTTTTGGCTAGTTATGTTTTATGCCTGTCTCTATCCTCGTGTATTTAATGACATGGGAATAGTATTCATTTTAATTTCCACTTCTTCTAAATGTCTGACATTTCACAGCAGTTTTAGCATTTACATGGAGAAAGACACAGGTATGAATCTTGCCAGACTTTCAGCCTAACAGACAATCTTCACAAGACGAGTGCTACTACTTTAGGGAACCCAAAGTAGGAAAGTTGCAAGAGTAGATGACATGCAAGAGGTAACAGCAGCTCCTCAAGCTCCTGCCGTTACTCTGACTAAGGTGATGGGCCTGGGCAGGCAGCTGAGATCGAGGATGAACTTTGTCCTTCAAAGGTGCCTACCCCTTTATACTGATAACATGAGCTCGTATCCGAATACAGGCACTCACCTTACATATGGAGAGTATTAGGCAATATGAATTTACCCTCTCCTGTTTCTACTTGAAAGAGCACTTAGGTTTGTACTGAGGAAAATGCCTTCTTGCTCTTGTGTTTTTGCCACCTTCCCATCTGTTTTCAAGGGTCCAGGTAGCAGGAAGATGCCCACTCGTTTCCTGGATTTAGCTTACAGCTTTTGATATTTAACTCCTTGGCTACACTTATTACTGTGATGTTAATTACACTGGAGTGCTCCATAATTATATGCCGTGGCAGTTTGAGGAAAAAAACTGCTTGAAAGCTTTTGTTTTAAACTGACCAATTGGACTATTCCCTTCCATGCTACGTTTACACATCTCATTGGTTGAGAAAGTTTCTCGCGAGCGTACTGTGCCTTTAAGAGCCGGGTACCACAGGCTCTTTCACGGCTTTTTGGGGCTTTCGGCTCCTTTCGCTCTCCGGGACACTTCCGGCTTTGCACTGCAAGGGGCGCCGTGGACTTTGCAGCTTTGCTCCAGGAAGAGGCTTTTCCAGACTTGCGGCTTGGCTCCGGGGACCTTACAGACTGTTTCTCCTCGGCTCGGACCCTGCCCGCCTGCCTGCCTGCTTGCGGCTACGGCTCCCCCGCACTGCCGGAGTGGAGCGGAGCTGTGTGCCGGGGAAGCCCCCGCCACGCCGCCTGGGAGACCTGCGCCTGGAGGCTGTTTTTTCCTCTGCCGCCAGCACTGCCACTTCTTGCTGCTTTGCTTCCTTTAATTCGCACAACCAGACTGGTAGGAACAGCATAGCTCAGGGTTTGCACGTTGGAGCCCGGCGTTCGTAACAGCCGCGGTTTCCCTTTGTTTACTCCACGAGGGCGCACACGTGGCGGCGCCATTTTGGACTCTGCGCGGTACCGTCCCCCTTTCTCTCTCTCTCACGTTTAACCCTCGCTTTTCCATCCCGTATAAACCCTCAGATTTTGCATTGGTTTTTCCCTGCATATTATATATTTTGTTCTAGTTTTATTAAAGTTCGTTTCAGTTTTCCAAACGTTCAGAGGTCTCACAAAATCTTTCTTTTCCTTTTCGTATCTCTGCTTCTTAACCCTTTCTCTCCCGGAGGAGAGGGGTTCAGGGATAGGAAAGGGCACGTCTCCGTAATTGGCTTGCCTCAGCCAACCGGTGACATATGCCAATTATTTTCCTTGATAATAACCACTGACACATACAAGTGAAAGAATGCATTTTAGAGCTACCTATTAGTCTTTTGTGCTACTTAAAATTCTACAACATTGACAAAATTGGGTTTAGACTACAATTACATATACACCTTTTATGAAATAATGGAAATTGAGAATTAATTACAAGGAGCACAGTACATTGCTACAGAATAGCTATACTAATATTGGAAGGGTTGCCAATCACTATATTATAAACTACACCTACTTTTTAATACTGAGATGATCTGTCTTTAATAACATAATTCAGCAGGTCTCCTGGTATGTGGATTTTGTTCTGCCAGGGAGTGAGTCTGATAATGATAGTAAAGCATTATGAAGGTCTGGAAATTAACAACAATTTACATCTGGATCTTGGAACATTTGAAAACCTTCCTTGTGCTGACTCCCCTGTGAAGAGTCTTGCCAGTTGGTGGCCAGATGTGACTCAACACCCCTAAACCAACAAACACTTTCCAGGAGAGTCACTTGTGAACCATGGCTCACAGCTGAAAAACAAACTGATATCCCTTGTGGTGCAAGCTGTGACTGATATCGTTACCACGGTGCTCCAAATGCTGCCTGCAACAGATCAGTTGAAAAGTAAACTAAGTCCTCTAATGAGCAAACTCTGGTGCCTAAGTGAAGCTGAGCTTTGCTAGCTTTGGGTGAGCAATTTCTTCAGGACAGCATTACTTTAAAACAGGAGAGAATAGGGAAGAAAAAACCTTCGCACAGAAGTCTTTGAGAGAAAATCAGCTATGAAATATGAAGTCTTTGTGCACATAGCAGATATCAGATTTTCACAGAGAAGTGTATGCCTTGGACATTATGACTTCATGTAGGCCTGTGACTGACTGATTGTACATGATGGACAGCAGGGAAGGATGAAGGACTGACTTCATGTAGACCAAATAAAGATACGGAGTCATACTGAGTAGTGGCAGGATTGCTACAGGTACAGGATGTGAAGGTGAAAGAATATACTGGACAGAAATGGAGAATCCTGGAAAGAACAGAGGTCTGTGGTGAATAGACAAGTAGTCCTGCAGGAGACTGGTGTGAAGGTACGTTGGTGAATACACAGAGGCCAGAGATAGGTGAGCAGGTCAAGCGCTAGTGAGGTGAAGCAGTTACCGTGCATTGACCTATGAAAGCTGAGTGGTGCCACTGGAGGTAGAGATTATACATTATTCAGTGATCTTGCAGAGACCTGTGACAAGCAAGTAGGCTTTCCAGGAGTACAGGGCACTTTAGCATATTGAACTGTCCTGCAAAAGCCTGAAAGTGCACCTGCATAACAAAGAATATCATATGAAATCTCCTAGATCCCACTATCAGGAGTGTGGACAATGAAAGGATGCGGTAACCTTCCAATGACGTTCCATAGGTACATGACCTTTAGGATGCTACTATGTCTTGAATACCTAACAGGGTTTAGTGGCAGTTGAACACGTGTAAATGTTAAAAGGCAAGCGAAGAATGATCATTCAAAGCCTGTAAAATGAAGTATGGAACATGAGAGTTGAAAAAAGAGCAGGAATACCAGAAGTTTTCAAGACAGGCATCAGGAGTTTACAACTTAAAAATGAGTGAGGATACCGGGCGATGAGTAAGGCGAGAAAAGGATATAAACAATTACTCATAAATCCAGAAAAAAATTAAGATGACCTACAGAATCTGCACTGGAGTTGAAACTTTGTTTCAAAGCATGAGGAAAGATAAGTGATCCTTCACATCCTGTGGCCAGTTTCAATGTGAGCAGAGTTAGGACTATGAATTATTTGGAGATAACTCCTAAGCATAGTATGGACAGGGTTATCCTTCCCCATTTTGAGGGATTAAGGAAAAATAACAGTAGTTTGAACTAGTAATTTGGAGATGCCAGCTTGGAGTTCTTAAGTAACCTCGAATATATTCCCTGTCTCTGAGACACTGCACCTTCTTTGTAATACTAAGTTATTCCAGGTAAACTATGACTGAGTTTGGTGAACAGGTAGACAAAACCTGCAGATGAATTCCCCATCTCCAAGCTGGTGGAGTGATGCCATGACTAAGGAAAGTGCACTGTGCTCCTCTGGAAAAGAAAGACATTGGTATTCTTCCAGTGTACTCGATGTTGGCACTACAGAAAGTAACAGCCACCTCTACATTTTCAAGAGAAAGTTTCTAAGTGGTGTCTTTGTGTTCCCCTTAGAAAGGTTGCTGTTTCCGAAGACAGGAAAGAGTATCAGTCTATATAGCTTCATTTTTCCCAGTAGCTTATTCACTCTCAAATACATTTTGTTCATTTGCTTCACTACTAGACATACATCTTATGAAATCCCATACCTAACTCCACCTGAAGAATTTCCTTAAAAGTGTAATATATAGGTCTTGACCCTTTTATTGAATTCAGTAATGCTCTAAAATTATTACAGAGATCAATGAATTGAAAAAAGACACCAGCAGTGAACTAATTAATTCCTAGATTATTGATCTTGAGTATGGAGCTAAAGTAAACACAATTAAGTTGCATTAAGTTGCACTAGGGGAGATCTAGGTTAGATATTAGGGAAAACTTCTTTACAGAGAGGGTTGTGAAGCGCTGGAACAGGCTGCCCAGGTGGGTGGTGGAGTCTCCATCCCTGGAAGTGTTTAAGAGAGGTGTAGATGTGGCACTGATGTACATGGTTTAGGGGCCCTGGCAGTGCAGGGTGAACGGTTGGACTCGATGATCTGAAAGGTCTCTTCCAACCAGATGATTCTGTGTGATATCCACCACCTCCATAAACCAAAAAAAAAAAAGAAAACGGAAAAAAAAAAAAAGAAAAAGAGAAGGCCCACAAAACCAACAAATAGAAATTCATACAGCTGTCCAAAATAAATAATTTTGTCCAACTGTTTTGTTTCAGGTGATGAGATCATTGATGCATTAATGCTAACCTGGAATAACTGCACAGAAATCAATATCCAGCTCTTACATTATTTTTTCTTTGGCCTGTCACCATGGGCAGATACCTGTACACATGAGGGAGTGTGCGCAGAATTATCAGCCCTGTGTATCAAGAAAAGAATTCATCCCAAAGGGTAAATTTTCCATGCTGTGCTTGGGGATTTAGTCACCTAACTCCCACTAAAGTTAATGGGAATTGTGCAGCCTGATGCCACTTCGCTAGAATTTTTTACCTTGTTCTATTCAGGCAAAAGTAATTGCTGATCTAGAATGATGGAACCAAATATGTGATACGGTTTTGAATGATTGAAGACCTTACAATGTCTGGAAAAGATACTTCTAGATGAAAATGATCTGATTAAAACCTTCTATACAGCTTATGTATCGTATTTTGCATTTTTTTTTAAGGATGTAGGCTTTAGAAGAACCATTGTATATACACAGAACCAATCTCAGTTCAACTAAGCTGTAGCTGAAGGTCTTTTCTGCTCTAGAAGTCTCAGCCTGTGGTATGTTAAATGCTTGTCGAGCCAAGCCGTGTTGAGGGACAATCTCCTACAGTACATATCCTAAACCACACTGGAGAGACGGAAGCAACCTTGGCTCTTGCAGAACCTCAGGAATCCTGCCTTCATCTACACAGACCTGCCACTCACTGCGGAAGAGAGAGAGGAACTTGTGTGAGCAGCTGTCTGAATGCATATAACATTGTAACAATGTCGATGCCATCATGGTGGCTATGAATTGTGACAGATTTTTTTCTATTTGTTCTTAAAAATGGAAAACATAAATGAAACTTTTACCAGATTGAAAAGGCAGCTTCTGGAAACTATTTTTAGAAACATGAAGTGCTGTCGTGTTCTCACGTACTATACATCCAAGAGTTCCTGCTGTTAAGAGCAGCTAGATGCTCAACATTTTTTAAATTAGGAACAACATTCAGAAGCTGCCATTCAGGTACCACCAAACACATTCACTCTTACACTGAAGTAACAAAAACATTGTGTGGTTTCAGATTTCTCCTGTTTCCCCTTGAATGACGTTGTCACTGCGTAAATCCATTCATTAAAATCATATCATGCAGACTAACCCTCACTCCTTTTCACCAACAAAGTCGAGAAATGTGATAGTATTTGGTTCCATAATACCACCTCTGGTGATACAAAAACACGGAGTTCTCAGGCAGAATGGCATTTGCACAGCAGCTTTGTACCATACTTGACAGGGACAGGAAAGTTGGGGAAGAGTTCAGCCGGAGAAGTGCTGTATTTCTGCTGTTACCTGTGGCCAAAAGAGATCCTTAGACGGGGGAAAATTGCAGAGCATCCCCAAGCTGCAGAAGCTATAGATGACCCCAGTCATCACCAGAGCAGTTCAAATATAAGCCAAAACCGGACTTCTTGTCAGCTCCCATAAAGACCCAGCACGCAGAGCAGTGAACCACACTCTTCACTTCTCCCTTAGTAAAAGTGGGACAGGTAACTAATCTTTCCTTCTATGGCAGCTTCTCCGCACTAAATCTGTGCTCATTCACACAAACTACTATTGAGCTGTTGGAGCTCAGCCCCTACGTAGTACTTAAGTCTACAAAGAATTTAAGAAACAGTTTCTGTTGAAGAGGACATTCCGATTTCTAAGGGATCTTTTTTTTTCTTTGAAAAACTCTTCTATCCATGCTTGACAGCTTGAATATGAATCCAGTTGTCATTCCAAAATGCCTCTCTCTCATATACAATATAACATTTTAAAATGTACACACCATAAAAGGTCTAGCTGTGCATCTGGAAGGCTATAATTCCTTCCCTACAGTGCCTCTCTTCCTGGAGAAATATGCTTGCCTGTCTAGTCATAATGTCACAAGCAACAGACCTTTGAATAATTTAAATTTGGACAGAATGAATCACAGAGCAGTTAGAGTCATCGGTAAAGCAAGAAGACCTTGAAAGAATCCCACTAGTCTGAGACATTATTTACATTACCTTTCCCTGGATCTGCTAAAGGATAGGAAATTCCACCCCCTCACTCTGCACATACACAAACAGTTGTCTTTTTCCCATAAGACAGCCCTGTCCTTCAAAGACTAATTTCCATAGTCAGATGCCCCCCAGCCTTTCCTCTGCTGGAATCCATTCACAAATCTGAGACAGCAGAAGCTGGTGAATGCCATTTTATGGTAGTCCCTTGGCACAGGTGCCACTGTACCCTTGGTTGGTTGGTTGAGAGGATTTTTTTTCTTTCCTTTTCATGTTCTTGCAGAATATTGATTATTATTATTATTATTCTCCCTCTCTCTCTCTCTCTGACATTCTTGTTTTAATTTCTAACTCCTTCTTTATCCTTGTCCCCAGCTAAGCCATTCATGAGTATTTATTGTCACTTCCATAAAAATGGACTGGAATTTGCTCTGATCTGTGAGCTGAGAAAAAAGTAATGTGTTTTAATCTGCTTTCATACAGGCCAAAAAGCATGAGGGAAAAACAGAGAGGCACCACCTTAGTTTTTATAACAGCAACATGAAACAGTACATAAATTAATATCTGTATGTATGAAAACAACATATTAAAACCAGGGAGCATTTATCTACGGTGTGGCATTGTAGATGTAAGGGCTGGGCTGGCCACTAGACAAATGACAGATTCTCTCTACTAATCCCTCTCCCTTCCCAAAGGGTAAGAGAAAGGGAATAAGGGAGTAATGGATTGGAAAAGAAAACTAAAATAGCTTTAATGAAACAATAATAATAATAAAATTCAGTGTTTACAAATACTTACAAGCCAATATCAACAAATGCCCCAGCTCCCTCCCCGACGGCAGTTATATCAGCATCATCACTGATGCTGTGGGCAGGCGTTGAGAAAGTCCCAGACTGCACTCAGCAGCAGACAGGAACTGGGGCTGAATCCTGGAACACATGGATTGGGATTGAAGGCAGAATGGACAGAGTCCTCTCCGGACTCCAACCATTGAAGAAGAGAGCTTGACCGTCGTGATCCCTCAGCTTTATACTGAATATGACGTCTATGGACGTCCATCCAAGGGATGGAACACCTTGTTGGTCAGTTTAGGGTCACCTGTCCTGTCCGCCCCTCCCTGCAGAGTGCAGCCTCTACCTTACTGCACCCCCAAGGTGACACACAGGATTTAGCAGTGACTTTGGTCTGCGCAGGAGCGAGTATCAGCAAGAGCCTTTCTGCACAGCAGTCCCTGGTAGTAACTGTGAACATCAAGTGTTATCTCTTCTAGAAACAGACACTGTCTGCAAAAACATGCTGTTAACTTCAAACAGTGCCGTTACTTAGAAGAGACTGAGCTGGAAAGTGAAATCACTGACCAGAGTTAGTTCTAACTCAAACCAAGACATGCATCCACTCTTAGGTAGAACTCTCAGTCTCACACAAAGGAGCTGCAAGCAGACACCCCTGGTTTCCTTTGCAAGAGGTGTGAATCATAACTAAGAAGCACCCGAAATATAACAAAATCATACAGCAACTAAGCAGCAGAAATATGGAGGTGATAACTCCTTTGGTACCAGAGATATCTGTAGGGCTGTTTGCTGCTATAGACAAATTAAGCAGTTGCCTGGGGACAGCAAAGCAAAGAAAGTCCTATTTCCCCTACAAAAGAATCTCTGAAATCCAGGATTTCTTCTTCTGGCAATTAATAGGCTAAGGCGTATCAGGCAGCAGGTACTACGGTTGGGGCAGTCCTCACCCAACACCTGTAGCAGCTGATTCTTCACCCAACCAACAGCAGGATAATTTCTGTCCTTTAAAAGGTCAGAAATGCAACAAATCCCAGGACCAAAATCCCCAAATAATCTCATATTTTACTACTTTATTTTCATGAAACTACTACTCAAGCTGCACTGGCCTATATAACTTATAGAAATTATCACCGCTTCAGTCTCTAAGTCCCCTCTGCAGGCACTGTAGCTGCTGTAGCGTCATCAGTGCAGTGAAGCGTCCCTCAGGGCTTCCTGTATTGCTCTTCAAACTGTCTCCATGGATTTAATTTGCAGATTAAAATTTCTGTTGCAAACGAGACCACAGATAATTAAAAGATGTTTTCAAGTATTCATCTGTGAACAAGCCAAGCAGCTGATTTTGTTACTTTTCACCCCCTATCCTGCATGTGTCCAGTTGTCTGGCTGCTATGCCCTAGCAGTAACGTACAAGCCATTTCTGTGGGATTCTCACCAATCTAACGGTTTGTAGAAACAGAAGTATTTCCTCCAGCAGGTGACAGGACTCCACACAGTGAAATGAAGACATGAATTTGGGAGGATATTTGCCATTTCTACCAGGCAAGTCTGATAGAAAAAGCATTATGTAAAAATATATGTAAAAATAGGATGATGCTTCTTATGCAGCTCCCACTGTAAATATCCCCAGAATGCTCACCTCAAATCTACCATCATCTGGAATTCAAGATACTGATGCTTCGACTTCCCAACTTGCAGACAATTGATGAGATTTATCATTGCTGGCCCAAGAGCTTTATAAATGTTACAGATAACATAGAGGCCTATTTTCGCACATCTCTTCATTTATCTCTCTCTTGGAAGCCAGTTTGACAAAGGTACCTGATAGCTAAGCATTAAGTGTGTGGATATTAATTAAAATACACAGAGTGAGCCTGCCCATTCACCTATTCAAGTCACAAAACAATCATTAAAAACCAAGATTCACAGTATAGACAGCTTTGACAGCACAACCACTCTACCCAGCCATCAGGATACCCAGCCACACCTAACTCTCATGGGGCTACTCCAAAGTCCTCTCTAAAGTGGAGATGTATTTTTCTCTTAAACAGTTAACTTGCCAATATTTTCATCATGATCACTGTCACAGAAAACCTTGCCTTGCCCGTTCAACTGTAATTTTACAAGAACTGTGTATTATATTTCAGCTCCATATAAGTAACAGATGGAGCAGAACAAGTTTTAGCTAATTAATGCTTCTGTAAGTAGAGTCGCTGAAAAATAACCATCAAATATTTATATAATTGGTACACTAAGGGGCCCCCAAAGAAGTATTGTCTTGCTCCGAGTGCTGTACTAAGAGAGAGTGAAATGCAAAGTCCAAAGACCTAGATCACAAAAGACCCCAATCTACTTCCAATACTACTTTACTCTGCATGCATTTTCATTGGCTTCTGGAGGCGTTCATTAACATGAATAAAGGTCTTGGACTCGTATTAAATTTCCCTATCCTTTTAAAATTAATGTTAGCTACTGTTAAGCTTTCCTCTGCACTTTAGATGAATGGACATTTTGAGATGCTATAACATTCATGCTGAGAACCTGCAAGATGTCTCATATGTACTAAGGGTGTGAGATACTTTTCTTGGAATTATCTACAAATCACATTGACAGATTTTGGAAAAAGACATAATTTTTTCAGGATTTTAATTATTACTAAATTAAACGATATCCATAACGTTTTAACTAAAAGTTGAAATGTTTTATACCAAAAAATGTTTTGTCAAGGAAAAAAAAGGCCTATCCAAATAAATTAAACTCTTGACCATTGAAATTCCTTTTTTTCACAACAAAAATTATTAACATTAAAATAAGATACTTATGACATAAATGTGATGTTAGGGAACAAAGCAGACCCAAGAAAACTACTTGTACAGCAATAAGATTGACAATCCTGTCAACAGAAACGTCCTTAGCTAGGGATGGGGATAGGAGGAGACAGAGAAAGAAAAAGCCCCCCTGCATTTTATAATTTACCATGATACTATTTTGGCTACACTTGTCCTTTACAGCTGACAGAAGATAAAAGATAAAGCTTTCTCTTACTGGCAAATGGGGAGCACCTTAGTGTGACAAACCTGCAATTTAACCTCTTAGATAAAATCTAGCTGCAGCACTATAAAATGTTCTTCAGTCCAGGTTGGGAGGGAGTGGGTGTGTTTGGTTGGTTGGTTTGGGGATGGAGGTTGTTTGGGTTTGGTGGGTTTGGGGAGAGGGTTTTTTGGTTTGTTTTTTAGGATTGGTTTGAGAGTTTTTGTTTTGTTTGGGGTTTTTTTGTAAGTTGGTTTTTGGTTGGTTGGGTTTTTTTTAAAAAAAAACAACAACCAAAACCATGCCTTGGAATATCAAGCAGAAAAATCCAGTCATAACCACCATCATCAGTAGTGTTGTTACCACCAGTACTGCACAAGCTGATACATTGAGGACCTTAAGGGCTTCCTTGTCTCAAAGTGTAATGTAGCCAACAGAGTTTAATGAGACATCCTTAAAACAATGGTAGCTCTAAAATTCAAGTTAGGTGAGCTGCTTGGAAGATAATTTACGCTTGGTTTTAAATTTGTCATAACCTTCCCCTTAAAAGATATTTTCATCTTCTAAATGCTATTTAGCAAAGTACATTTCATTCTCAATGTGCTCGAAAATGATCCTACTTTGTCAGAATGCCAAGGTGCATCTCCAGTGTCGTCTTATTCTGCTCCTGTTATACTTTGCCTTACATAGTACTAATTGAATACAGGATATGTTGCGTTTGCAGTCATTAAAGCAGCAGTACAACTCAAATTTAAGTGAACTACCTGTGCTCCACATTAGGTGAAACAACAATCAGTTTCTCCAGGAGCAAAAAGGAAATAAGAAAAAAATTCAACCACAAGTATTACCTGCAGTGTCAATACTATTTATTGCCCTTTCTGGGAATCAAGGTGGAATATTTGATGATACTCTTAAGGTAGCCCTGCCTCAGGCAATTCCTTGTGTATATGATGCAAAATTTGACTTGTGCCACTAGTGTTAAATAGGGTTTATTTGGAGATGACTGTCATGGCTTTGGCAGCTGGCTCACAAGGGTAAATGTGACCTGCCACCAATCCTTTGCATTTCACAAAGGCATGACAAAGAGTCCGGGTTCTTGCATGGGCGTTTTGGAAAAATAATTTTACTCTACTTTTAACAGTGTTTCTTTGAAACAGAGGAAGCAAATCCTGCAAGTGCTTAACACTATGCATATTAGCGTGTTTACAGGATCTGCATTAGTGGGGTCTATACTAGTCACTCTGTAATACTGTAAAAGATAAGGTGGTTAATTCTACATACACATGCAAGAGTCAACACCAGGTCTATGTTATCTAACTTCGGACACTGGCCAGTCACAGATGCAAACATTACTTTTTCTTACAGTAAACTATGCAAAACTCTGTTGCTATGCTGCTGTCATCAAACGTCACTTCCACATAACCCTAAATGATGCTAATTCAGTGGTTTTCGTGAGTACAGGCGATACTGGACCACCCAGATGTTTTGATTTCAAGAGAGAATAACCAGCCAAAGAGCTCCTTAAACTTGATCTGCCACTTGTGGTCTCTGACACACAGAACATGAAGACTGAAAGTTGATGGTGGCCATATTTCTTATGACATGAATACATGTTATGGATCAGGTATGACTTTATCAGGGAGCATGGTAAGAAGGTTGTCAAACCTCTTTACAACTGCCCATTATTATGGGTACTCAATGACACATTAGGGAGGGAAAAGTTGTAACATTCAACTTCATGCCCATTGTCTTCATTGCGCACTTTGTCTTGGACATGCAAAATAATATCTCAGTTTAAAAACAGGAAAACAAAAAAACCCAAGAAAGTTATACTAAGAGAGAACAAAGTTTCTCTGAAGGACAGTAATAAATGATAGAAAGTTATAAGGAAGTTGAAAACTAGTCAAAGATACACACAAATGCACAAATAATAACTGAGTGGATATGAAACTCTTTCACGGGCACCCCCTTGCCGTGGGGAAAGAGCTTGCGTGCCCTTGTGAAGTTGAGAGCTATGCTGGTGGTGGCATATGCCTCCGGTAGGGTCTCCCAAGCCAGACAGGTCTCAACTGAAGGGTCAGACAAAGTGTGTCCACGGGCAGGATGGGCTCACTAGCCTTCGGGCAACCATCCTAGGAGAAGGACAACTCTAACTCCAAACCCGGGCAGATGGAGCTCGTTTAGCCCTGTAAGGCCATCCATCTAAGAGAAGGATACTCTAACCAAACCTACGACCTGAGGACTTCGCTGTCACCGTCCAAGCTCGCTAGGCCCTGGCAGATGAACCTCAGGTGTAAAGGGTGGGGCCAGTCTCGCGCACGCTGCGCCTCACCTAAAAAAATCCACCGCGCAGGCTTGAAGGGTGTACTCACGTTTAAAGCCCTTCCCAAATCTTCGTCCGCGAAGCCAAGCCATGAGGATATGAAAGCAGACTATAATCTTACCTATTCTCCACATATTCAAAAAAGAGTAATACTCCCCTCTCCACATACAAATTATATATTTGCATTTATTTTCTAGTCTCTATTCTTTTACACAATGAATTGACAATACAATGAGAAAGGTGTTTGTCCCTAGTTATTCAGCATATAGCAATCATATTAGCTTCATATGTTAACAAACATATTAACATAATGGAAATTTTCACTTTTCAAAAAAGATAGTTTAAGAAATAAAGACTTTTAAATTGTCATAATGCTATCCTGTGTTCCTAGAGATGAACTTCTTGATGTCTAAAGAGTTTTAGAGTACAAAAGCACTTCTAGAGGAACTGCAGTATCCTCTGAGGTTAGTAGACTAAGTAGCCCAGTACAAAAGATGTTGTGATTAGTTCATTTAGATTAATCAAGCTTACAGTCTCTACAAAGCAGGGTTAACCAAGATCATAGATTAAGCAACTCTCCAGCCACAAGAAGACAGGTGACCTTAGAAGTCATTAAATGCTGAATCAGCTATATTACTTAGTGAATATATCCTTCATTACTCCCATAATAGCTATAAAAAGAGGACAATGTCTTCATCCCTTTTTTGTTTTGGTTTGGTGGGCGTTTTTTGTACAAGAAATGGCATTAACAAGAACTATGTAGGCCCTATCAAAGATCATTTTTTTAGCTGTATAGCTACTATAGGTTACCTAGAAAGGACAGTGCAGAGATGTTTATCGAAGACCGCAGACGTAGCAGATACCTTTGCCCTCTTCCTTTCCATTGCTCCTGCTTCAAGTAAAATTGGATGGTGTTTCAGGAAAGAGATTGTTTTCAGGATATCCTATTGTTCATAAATGAATATTTTATTTTGCAAGACCATATGCAGGTAACATAACACAGGAAAACCCAGGTGTGGTCTAACCCAAGAGTCCAAAACTGGATCCCTCATACGGCAGTTGCAGCACAGAGGACTGTTTTGAGTTACCATTACAGCTAGTCCTCTGAGCAGAAGATCAGACTCATCTTAGGACCTGGTCCAGAACATATGGCAAGAGTGAGATATGTATTAGAGCATATGTCTCAACTTCCAATAACACTGTATGAAAAAGATCCGCTTTTATGCTAGCACTGAAACAAAATAAAACCAGACATGCGTGTTCAGCATAAACCACTAGAAACGCGGTAGTTGAAAGTCCACTGTGTTATACACCAAAAATACAGCATGCTGTGATTAAGACTGTTCTGAATTTAATGAACCTATAGACATATTTTTCCCAGGACTAAAATCAGAAGTTGTTCTCATATCAGCTCAACATACAGTTTTAATCAACTGTACCCTTCGCATGGGCCTGGTCAGCATGTCCTGTGAAATTCACAGCAAGATAACAGACAGCGCTTTCAGCATGTTTTAACATGAGTTAACTAACAGGAGAAAAAACCTCACTGGAGTCAGAAAAAGAAAAGGAAGTAAAAGCCACATGTCCTGGGCAGGGAAGAAAAAAGATGATGCATAGTCCCTTCCGGTTTCTCAGGAGATTCTGGAGGGAAAACCACTTTCCCCTTCTGATTATACAGCTTGTATGTTGGGAGGGCGGGAGTGACTCTAGGTACATACACATATACAGATAGAGAAGTGATGGGATTGCATTTTCTGTAATTCTCAAAATCAATTAATTTTTCCCATAAAAGAACTGGTCTCCAAATAATTTCCTCAGAACTTTCCAGTTCATTTACAAAAAAAGCATTTTCCTCTCCAGAAGGAAATCCATGACAAGAAGTTTTTTCTTGATCATCTCTCTATGACATCATTTATTACTTTGTATATTATTTAAGAGTGCATGTCATCACTTGGAAGGAGACTGAACCGGAATCTGAATCCAGCTGGACTTTGGGAAAGTAATGAGTCAAATAATCAAATCCAAATCTCCTGATAGACTTTTCAGGTTCTGATGAAATTCAGGACTGAAAGAAGTCTCCAAAACCAGCTGTTCTCATGGGGTTTATGCAATTGGCTATAAAAATCATAGCAGTAAGACAGTCATGTGTTAGCAGTATTGAACCTTAACCCCAATGCCTAGCATAAAAGATCCAGGATCTGAGATCACTTTTTTCTCTTCAGTGCAAGAACAAATCAGCCAGGCTGTGCAGTGAAATACAACCCACAGCCACCTGCAACTCAGCAAACTGAGCAAGGAAAACATTAAGAGTCAAAAGGCCTTTCTCTTTCTTTCTATTCCTGCCAGTGATTTCACACGCACACGCTATGCCAAGTCAGCTATGCTCAAATTTTCGGATGCAATATGCGATTTGGTCCACGTTTTGGAAGTGTTGACTGGTTACACTGAAAGCAATATGAGCTGTAAGTTCTCAGCACCTCTGAAAAGAAGCCCTGAGTTTCTTATATTTGGTGTCAAAAACGATACAGCACCTAAAACCAGGACTCAGAGGGGACCTCCCTTCAATGGATATGAATATCCATGGCTTTCAGAGAGGTCCAGAGGGATAGCCCAGTGTTCAGTGCATCAGCATGGGATTTGGAAGACCCATGCTCAATTGACTGACTGGCTGCAGTCAAGTAACCTAACCACAGCTCCCAACTGATATGACCATAGCGCTATCCAACATCATCCACATATGGCGAGAATAAATACATTAAAGGCTGGGAGGTTCTCCTGTTGCAGCACAGGAGCTGTTCATTTTGTGGGCGGAATGAAGAAATGACACAAAACTTATATATGTCTAGGAAGAAAGCTAAAAGACACAGTGAAAATCACCAAGTTATTCTGAGGAAATACAAAATATCTTAACAGCACTTTGTATTCCAGCAAATTACTTAAGCGAACCTTTCGTCATTTTAACAATATTAAAATGTAAACACTTTTATTTTTGTAAGAAAAGTGTTTTCACTGCATTCCATAAGCACATTTAGATAAAGAAATATGTTTTCTACTGAAATAAGATTGAATTTGCTACTCAACAGGGCATTAAACAACCACAACAAACAACCACGTATTTCCCAGGCAAGAAGAACCAAGAAACAAAGAAATGCTCCTGCCATCTTCTTTCTCACTTCATACCATGTTTTAGGCATGTATAAAATAGCTCATACAACATATTTCTGTGGATCCCTAATTGGGGTTGCTGTAGGGGCAACATTTGACCCAGGGATGTCCAGTACTGAGATACTGTTCAGCCATAACAAGCTGACTTCAGGAGTAGCTCCTCAAGCTGGCCGTGAGACATACCTCCAGTGCATACTACACTTGCTGCAGAAGCGACAGTGGGGGAGTCAGCAAGGATGTGTTAGAAGGAAAGAGGCACATATTCTTATTTTGAAAAGACAGCATGGATGTGATTGCCTCTCAGTTAACATTAATGCATGCCAGGAATGAAGGGATGGGACAGGCTCTAACACATGGTCACAGCTGGGCTACTGGCCTCGTGCCTAGCAGAAAGAGTGGGGAGTTGCGCTCTGGATTCCCAGTCACCACCAGACTGGCCCTGCTAGCACAGCCTGGCCATGGTTACATCATGCACATAGCCACCTCCAATACCAAAGTGGACATTACCTGTTGGAGCACCAGATGCTGTACATGAGGAGCAACTTTCCCCCTCTTACCTCAGGGTCTTTCTCTATTTCCAGCCCCGCTTCCACCAGGTTGTGTTCATACTCCTCCCTCTGCAGCCGCTTCTCCTCTTCCAGGGCATCCAGCGGGCTGAGTTCGATCACCTCCACACCTGACAGCCCTGGCCGCTCCCGCAGGGCATGCTGGCCACCATCCTGCTGCTGCAGCTCAGCACGTCCCTTCCCAGTCCCTCCATTTGAAACCAGGACCAAGGAGGCAGATGCACGCATTGGCTCTGGTGAACTCACGCCAGGCAGGTGCCGAGCGAGGCGTTTTCGGTAGTGGTAGGCTAACACATAGTCGACCTTTCTCTTGTTGTCCCTGAAATGCATGCCACTTGGGGACATCTTGTCCATGGCCCCTCTTTGCGTCCCATCCAGGTAATTGTTTATAATCTGGAAGACAAACACACGAGTCTCACAGACAAGAAAGACCCCGGGTCTGCTGCCTTCTTGGGTTTTTTGACTGTCTCCATACAAGCACGTAAAGCTGCACAGAGTCAAAATTGGAGGTCAGCTGGGAATAGGTATGACCTACAAAGATACACTCTGCCGACCAGATTATGTCACACTGACCTCCTCCAACTGTAAACAAATGAGAGTGGATAAAGATAACAGCCTTATCTTTAAGGTATGGAGGCACACACCAATGCTGTTTCCCTGTCCTGCATGTACACAGATCACACAGAAGAAGACGCCCACATTTTGAAACAGGATGGAGAAGTGAGAATAAAGATCGCATTACAGACTGGGATATGAGAAAGGATGTGTTGTGGAGAAAAGCTGGGCAGGGGAGGGAAGCAAAAAATTGTGCGAAAAGAAAGGGAAGAAACTGCTCTGAGCTAGAACAGGAGAACTATCCTCAATGTAGTACATGGGCAAGAAGGGGAGGACTCAACAGAAACACTTTGGAAAATACCAGGGATTAGAGAGGACATGTTCCATGGACGGCTAACAATGCTAGCTCACCTGTATTTTAATATATTATGAGAAGATTATGCGACTGACCAGTAGCACTGCAAAAGGCAGACAAGGACTAAAATCATTCAAATCACCTATCTGGTGCTCAGTTGCTCCCTCAGACAGTCCCTAACTCCTCCTCTCTGCTCTCCAAACCCTTCTGGGGTGAAGCTGCTCCAGTACTAACCCCCACCATCGCACCCCACCCTGGATGGCACCCATGTTGAACTCTAATAGGAAAAGTAAGGCATTCTATTTCACCTCTCATTCACTAAGACAGTCCACATGATTTCCAAAACTGTTACCAACCACCATTTCCAGCTCAATGCTGTAGTTTAAAACCCTTCATAGAGCTCTCTAGAGTGTCATTTGTTAGAGTGACACCAGCCCTCCAGCGACTGCAGAACAAGTTGCAAGCAAACAAATAGGGTCAACCTCATCCAAGCAATCAGCCCATAACCTAACTCCAGACATTTAAGGTTCCCATAGGCTATACAAGCAAAACCTTGACAGGTACCACTTACAGATTTCTATCCCTCCCTACCACCCCTTCCATCACATGTCCTGAATGCAACGTCAATCAAGCATGCTGTATGGCAATTTTCTCATTTGTTAACACAACACAAATTTTTGAAGGTATTATATAAACATTCATGTTATTATATACCCCAACATCTCCCAAATTCTTCTTTTTCATTGTTGTGCTTCACTTAGTTTCCCACAAAGTAGCTTTCAGTCACCATATCACTAAGTATAAATCTTGGTTTTATATGCATGCCACATCCTTCATTCTTTCACGAAATTATCACCAAATAATCTGTTCTGAACATTACACTTACCACACACTTTATGTGTAAAGTGTATATATAGTCCCTTTAGGCTTATCTGAACCTACACTCAGCACTACATTCTGGCAGAATATAAAAATTCTTGAGAGACAGCATTTTATTGCAATTCCCCACTTCCTAGTTAGATATATTTTCATGCAGTACTCACAGGCAGTTCACGCAAACCTTCTGGATCCATCTCTGCCACAGTGAAGAAAAACCCGTTGCAGCTTTCTAGTCTCCCTTCCAGAGAGTTTCACGCTATACAATGCAGAAGTAATGATGTCACTACCACCTGGTCACTGGCATAATGCAATGCATTAGCTGACTCTAGAGGAGATGAGCTTTAAGCATCCTCTCCTCCCTTATTGGTGAGTGTGGGCAGAAATGAGAAGACCAAACAAAATGCAAGAGAGGAAACAAGGAAGGTGGAGAACATGAAAAGTCACTAAGAGGTTTTCCTCTTTATTACCATGCGCAGCCATCTGCCACATCCCAGCCACCTGAGAGAGCACCATAGCAACATTTGATGTTGCTGGAGTTACACAGAGTAATAGGTTGAGAAGATACAACAAGGCACGTCTCTCTTCCTCCCTCTCTGTTGACTCTTTTCCTCACTCTTGGCAGCAAAGTGCCCTACCCATTATTATGAGTGTCTGTTGCACAGAAAACAAATCAGAATTCTCACAGATTTCAGTAAGTACATTTTATGGCCCTAAATTTGCACTGCTTTCCTTACCATGCGACATTCTTGCACAAGAACACCTTATTAGGGAGGAACACAAACAAGTTGCAATTTCCAAAATGTCACTGAAGGAACTACCAAGGTCTTTTTCTCCTCCTCTCTCACATCCATTGTAAAAGTCAGTCAGTGATTTAAATTACCATCTTAAGTTCGACATTCACTGCTTCTTGACATTTCCAAGACAAGTAGCCAACACATCAACAATAAGAAAATGGGAAGGTAGGATCAGCATCTTATGATGACTTTATTCTAGTCCTCTAATAGCCAATGTATCACTACAAACATATCCCAAGAGGTGCCTCTTCTAATAACTGCTCTACTCAACAGCCACACAACACTTCTACCATCCAATCCAGACCACACTAACACCTGAGCACATTCTGGCCCACGGTTTGCACAGGGATAGCCAATTTACTCATCAACTTGCAGATCTTTTCCCAGGCTAGGGGCAATAGCAAACTCCCTATTCCTGCTCTGAAGGATTCTGGCTAAAGTAAATAATTGAGCAAAGCTTGGTGAGACTACTGCCATAGCAATCAGTTCTTGCTGTATGCTAAGAGACCCTACTGAACTACCTAAGGCTGTCGTATCAGTTTACTTGCATAGTCACTTTTCCCAGTGCAGAATGGATTTGCCTAACACACAGGAGGAGTGCATCGTGTGCTGCTCACCCTGCTTCAAGCTTCTTCCTCAAATCAAATGCATTAGACGTAAGTCAGTGAACATAAAATCCTACTTACAGAACTGCTGAGGGTCTCCATACAGATCAGTGCTTCAAAAGCTCCATTGATTCTGCTGCTGTGCACGGAGGTCCTGTTCTGAGGAACTGTGAGGTATTTGCTGTTGTATGCTGAATAGGAGTCCCTTGCTGATTTTGCTGTCTTTTGTGAGGAGGCTAGAGGAAAGTCTGGGAATAAGAGATAAGTTTTGTTATATACAGCAGGTCTTGTGCAGGTAGTTTCCTAAAGGAGTAGAAAACGCTGTGTTTAGAAGACACTATTCAACTTCGGATGCTGCACTTCAGTAAATGGAGAGGAGTGCATACAACTGCAGAGGAACAATGGGTACTTACCTGCGTGAACTGCTGGGGAAGGGAGACTAATGATACAACACTGCACATAGCTCAGCACTATCCTGTTCACCACCACCTCTTGTAAACTGTGTATCTGCTGTAGAGCAGAGTACAACAAGAACAGAATATGAGAAGAATGCATTGTCATGGGTAGGAAATGCAGAAAGTAAATTCTACACAGGTGGTAGTAGCACAGTGAAAAAATTATGATAAAGTGTAGTGGGTAGAGAAACTTTTTCGACATACAAATGTTTCATACTCTTTCCCCCCCTAGTGGTGTCATAACTGAAATAGGGTTTATTGATCTTTATCCTTAATTTCTTTGAGAAGCTTATTGGGGCGAAAAACTATGGCTTGGTCCTTCAAGAATTAGTGTTTTCTACCAGGGAGTAGAGATATGTGTGGCAGACCCATCTGTCCACGTAGTTAGCCCCACTACCATGCCTCTGCAGTCAGGACTTTTGTCTTCCCCAGGAAGAAGAAATAACTAGAACATTCATCAGCTCCCATACATCCAGGGAGACACTACATAGTGTCTTTTCTTGCCTTCTTATTAGGCAATCTTGGCAATGCTGCAGTTCTCTTCTCCCACCTTCACCTTCTGTCTAAGGAAACAAGAACCTTCAACGGCATAGTATAGTCACTTTACAGTCTGGGGTGGAACTACCCTATGAGATTTGCTGCATTCTGTTATGAGAAGGTGATTTCACATTTCTCTGCCACAGGAAAGTGATGGAAAATTTGAGCAGTTTCCTCCACAACTTCCTCATGGTGATGAAGACAGAGGAAGAGGGAAGGCAGGAATAGCTGTGTCTCTTATTCAGTGTTCATGCAACTGAAGAGTGTTTTTCCCACATTGCGGAAACAGCCAAGTGGTGGCAGAAATACCTTGCGTTGCATTTCAAAAGACAGATCGTTGAAGAAGGTAGTGGTGTGCAGGAGACCTATAGAGTTGTGCTGTGGTCACAATCTTCAAATAATTCAAGGAAAATCTAAAAAGATCCATTCTTATACATGATAGATGGTGATAGCGAAAATTTGTATAGCTTTTTTTGGGGGGGGGTAGGGGTCGAGGTGTAATGCTAAAATCTGGAAGTAATATTTCGCCCTTATTTAATTGAATACCCACCCCCCCACCCCCCTTTTCTTTTTCTTTTCAATAGTCTTAAGGCAGACATTGAACCCTGCTGCTAATCTTGTATGCCCTCCACACAGGCTGAATCTACTTACCCACAATTACGTGCCAAGAGAGGAGCCAGTAAAACGCTAAAGAAGGAAATGTGCAGACCTTACCCCTGAATGTTATGATTATTCTTATGTTTCCTATCAATAATAGATTAGGGTCCTGCAGCACTTGAACAGTACAGTACATTGACTCACCAGTCTTCCTTTTCTGATCTCTCAAGGAGAATCACACTTGGTTTACTTTAATGAAGCACATAATGATGCCACAAGGGAAACTCCAAGGAAAATAATTATAAGTGAGGGTTTCATTCCCAAAGGCTACACTCAGTGTTTCTTCAGTATTTTCAGACTAATCCTGGGATATCTCACAAGACCTTTGCACAGTCAATTAAAGACCTTTTTTTCTTTCCAGTCCTTTTAACTGAGCCTAGGAAAAATATCTGGAATTAATTTATGATAAAGTTATTTAATTTCCATTATGCTTCCCAACCTTCAGAAACAGTGTCGCGAACCTGAGGTTAACACTGGTAAGCAGATGAGGTAGTCAGGGACTTTCAGTCAGAATAAATTTTTTTATGGAAATGTAATTTCCATGTCTCAATTTGGTAGACTCCTGTTCTCCCAAAAGCTTTTCATCTCCTCAAATCAAAATGATTGAACCAAAAATGTTTGTTCTGAATAAGTTCTCTGTTTAACAGCGCTTGCCTGTGGTGCTGCAGCACCTCAGAGGCTTCTGCTTCAGATGCTGCCTGACCTCATTCTACCCTGTAAGCCTTTACAACATCTGGCCTTACATGTTCTCATTCTGTAAATATTCTAGAGGAATTAGTATTGATAGAAACAAGCTGTGTGTATGTATGTGCATATATATATAAATTTTTATACATGCACACATGCATAGCTTTGGTACTAACGTATATATCTCCCCAGAGAACAGCAGCAGAGTGAATCTTGAATTCAACCTGGAAAGCAAGTGTTCAAGAACTACACTCATTCTAGAAAAATAGCCTGGGAGCCATTCCTCTAGTCAAACTTCATTAAGTTGTAAATGGCTTCCAAGGACAAGGGACCTCCAGGACAGAGATCAGTGAATAGCTCTAGTTCCAGTGCCAATTCACAGCCAGTAATCATCTGCTTGCTCACTTTTAGCCTTTCTGCACTCCTTTGCTTTGGCTTTTTGTAAACTTAAGGGTTGGCAGCCTGTGCACCAATTGACCTCACCATTTGAGTTTCCAGTTCTTGGTCTAAAGTGCAGTGATGAAGAAGCTGCACATGCTGCCAAAAGTGGAAGGACTGAGAGGGTGTATTAAGGGACCATACTGCTTGTGAAATATGCATTAAGGAATCCTACCTACTTAGGAGCTCTGTATTAAATCCTGAGTAACAGCCACTTATCCAATCTGAGTGGTCCAGATGGTCAGATTATCATAGTCACAACTGCTTGCAGAATACATTGTAAATGGTTTGGCCACCCAGGGCACAGACACTGGCCTGCTTTCATTTATCCTCCCGTCTTTCCCATTAAGTATCAGAAATGGACTGCATTTCTGAAAGATACCGCAGTCAGAAGCATACCGGTACTGATGCAGACTCCTCTGCAAGGCTGTTCTAAACATCTGCAGCTTAGGAGCATTGTTTGGCAATAATATAACATCTTTAAAGGAGATATGTAACTAAAAAGATGTACCATGATTATGCACATGTTCTTTAGGTCCCCACTAAGCTAATGAATTCTCAGTTCTGAACATGCATATCTAGAGCTGCTGAGTTCAATACGGCCAGTCACACCTGTGTAAGAGTGCAAGTATTTTCCTTGCACTGCCATTTTCTTATTTAAGCTGCCACCCCTTGTCTCTTCAAAATACTGCTTATTATTTAATATTTTAATTAAAAAGTTTCAGGCACAAAGGAATGCATGTTAATTAAATAAGCCTTAGACAATCTTAAAGGAAACAGGCCATCAGAGGAAATGTCTAGGAATAAATTCTTACAAATGAAATACATTTTTTATTCAATATTATTTGAAGGAAATGGTCCAGTAGTTTTAATTAAAGATAATTTAAATTAGTGCAGTGTTCTCAAACTTCTTATTGAATAAAAGAAGGATAGAGGTTGACCATTAAATTTCAGAGAGCTGGTATTTCTTTCTTCAGGATTATTTAAGAACTATTTAGATGTATATTCCCCTTAACTGCTTTTATTAAAATCAGTCGTATAACTAAACTCAGCATTAGACAGTTCTCCCTATAAAGAGTATTTCTTCTTTGATCGTGTTCTGGAAGCTGGGAGGGAAAGGGGAAACAGTGTTATGTATGGCCAAATGTAAAGGGGCACAACTGAGAAACTGATTCCTGCCCAAGAGATTCTCCTTGCAGAGTGCCCTGGAGGCTCAGCATGTGATGTTTCAAACTGAACATTGGAACGGGGTCCAGACAGGCAGAAGCACCCGGGCTGTCAAAGGCATTAGCCAGGACTTCTCACAGATGGTTTTGCCTATCCCATCTGCAGTCTGAGAAGTACTGTATGAGTACTCAAACCACAGGCTGCAAATTTGGATCTTGTGTCTTTTAGTGGAAACTTAGCTGTGGGAGGAATAGGCAGGAAGTGGCAAACGTGGAAAATCACATTTTCTGCTTCTAGATCCACTTCTTCCTCCCTTTGGTTGCATCCCCAATTTCATTCCCCAGGAGCATAGCCGAGGGCATACGGCTGGGACAATGTGATGAAGATGGAAAGTAGTCAGGAAATTGTGTGGGGCTGTGCTGCCTACCTGAAGTCTTAGCAGGACTGTTCTATCCCTGATCTTGTCTTAATTCTTGTTATTTCCTCCAAGCCATACCTATATTTCCATTTCCCAGAAGCTTCCTCTAAGTTCCTCTGCTTTATGGTAGGCTTCATACCCTTTAATCTGAAATTTGCTTTAATTTGTAACATGCCGCATTAGAGAGCATTAAAGACAATCCAAAAAGCCTTGTCTGTCTGTAGTTCCTGGTTCTTAAAAGGCACTAATGGTAGTCTTGAAGATACTGTGGAAAAAAATCACACGCTGCTGTAGCAGTGTGAGTTTGGTGGAACTGTGCACAAGAATTAATTCTGGCACAAGCTGAGCTTCTTCCCGTATCACTTTGAGATTATCAGGATTCGGGGAGCTGCTAATATGCAGTAAATAGAGAGACTTGTCTATAACCCTCTGACACTTCGTGTGAATGTCTCTTCACTGGTTCTTTAAAGTAAGACTTACTGACACAAAGGATAATAACAATCCCCTTACTGCCATTTTAGGGAAAAGGAGGCCTATGGCCATCTGCTCCATGCGGAAGTGTGAGTCTGGAGCAGAGCATGATAGGGCAGAGCAGTGAGTGACCCCACTGACAGGGAGCCCTGAAGCAGAGAAGCTAGTCCAGGTCTGTATCAGGGCTGGAGAAGTGATCAGGGTCGGACACAGCTCAGCGATCCCCCAGCAACGCAGCAAATGATGAGGCAGGTCTGATGTCAAGCCAGGAAGCAGAGCCTCTGGGTCTATGCCAGGGCCAATCACCAAAGGTCTATGTAGCTCAGGTGAGGTGTAGCACAGATGTGGGTGACCAGTAAAGACTCATCTTAAAAGCAGTTCCCAAGGGAAAGTAGGATAGGGCCTCACTTCCGACTTTCTTCACAACCACTCTGGTCAGTGAAGGAGCTCACCTTAGACTCAGTCAGCTAAACTCTTCAACGTGACTGACTAAATGCCTAAATAGGGCGGTGAGCTCTTGGCTCTGACAACCTGTCCCTGAACAACTTCCACAAACAACAGCATTGCAGCACCTCAGACAGACAGGGCGTCAAGGGGGAGCACCCCTCCTTGCTGGCTTTAACTGGTCTGAATAGCTATGGTCACAGACAAAAGTGTGAAAACCTGTGTTTGTGCACCTTTGGTAGACCCATGTACGCTGGAGCTCTCACCTCTGGCATTAGGAGAAGGAAGAATGTACCTGGGTTAACAGAGGTGCTCACTCACCTCTGGCACATGCCATGAGCCAGAGAGTGTTTTAAAAAAGAGTGGAAGACTACAAACCTGAACAGTAAAGAATGAAGGAAACAGAGTAGAGCTGTGGTGGTAGATGTAGGAACCACTCAGTATAAAACAAAATCCTGAGCTGCCTTATGAACAGTTACATTAACTAAAGACTTAATGGAGCTGTACCTATATAATATAACTGTGTGTATAACTTCACAGACTCCCCTCCTTTTTTAAAAAAATCCAAGTCTAAATTAATAGATTACAGAAAGTACCTGATTTTTCCGTCATATAGTATGTATCAGGACAAATTCCAACTGTGAAGGATCAGGGATAGAAAAAGCACACCGGAATCACTCAACAAAGATCAGCAGGAGGCATTAAATCTAATGGCTCTTTGGACACTGTGATCTGCTATGAAAATAATTTTAGGAAGAGGACTGCATGGGAGAGAACAGAAATAGAATAATAGAATAATAGGAAAAAAAATCAGTGAGCTGCATGATAGTTTGGAGATCACAACAGTCCTAGAAACAATGAGATAGTATGGAAACAACCATAGAGCTTTTGACTGTAGCAGTAAAGCAGGAGTGACACAGTATTAGCACTGAACGTCGTTCTAAACTTGTATGCTGGGAGCTCAAACACAGAATGAGCAGATCTGTTCCTTGCATATGGGAACTGAAAGCTCACTGCTGCACATTGTCTTCTGAAAGGGTCTTTCTTGCTTCCCACAGCTGCATTGCAATAAGGCAAATGCGGATGGAAATGTCAGAAGTCCAGCACAAGGCATTTGCCTAGTGATTGTCTTTTCCACAGGGATCACAACACTGACTTGCACTCCCGAGGCTTCAGAAGAAGTGAAGTCTGCGTGTTTTATCTCTGAACTGTCTGTATGTAACCTTGGCCACAGATTTTTCTCTTTTTTTATTGTTTTTTTATATGTCCTGAGGGAAGACACAGAAATCCCTTCTAATGATTCCTTTCTCTATTGCCCACCACCTTTCCACCTGTTCAACTTCATAGGCAGCAATTAAAAAGTAATAGAGAATAAACTTACCAGGCGTGTGTGTTTCCATGTTGCCGGGAGGTTTGGCTGGAAGTTGCGTCAGTGCTAATAGGATGTGGCTAGGCTGATCGTGTGCACAATCTGCTTCTGCACTGGCTTAAGTAGTGAACAGCACTAGCAGCTATTTCCGTCCTGGCTTGATCCTGCTTTAAGCAAACCACAAAATGAAGCTAATTAGTGAGACCTCCAGTTTTGGTGATTACTATCATGGAGGAAAAAGAGAGAGGAAGGCAAAACTCCCATGACCTGAAAGGCCATGGCAATGCATTGCTAGAACTTCAGCACCTAGTCTTCATGCTTCGTAATGCCTTGACAAACAACATAACTCAGGCATATTTTGTCCTAACTCCCCAGCAGGCAGTGGGGAGGGAGTGGAGAAGAGGAAGGAAAAAAACTAGTGCAAAAACCAGGGTTCGATAACAGAACCAGCTCTGTCCAAAAAAAAAAAAACAAAAACCCCAAAAAACTACAAAAAACCAAAACAAACCAGAACATTATTCATTATTCAAGAATTAGACTGTCTTGAAGGTGTTTTGTGTGGGGGAGAATGTCCTTGTACCTGCAAAGCTTTACAGTGCTTCCAGGAAGGAGGTAAGTGCAGAAACCTTTTTATAAGGCTCTATCTCAACTACTCAAGTTACCTTACTGCCTGGATGCAGCACTGTCACTCCTGCATGAAAAATTCAGAGGATTATCTTGTAATCAACTGTCTTATCAGAGCAGGTGAAGGATCCTGTTTGGCCTTCAACCTTACAATTTAAGCAATGTATCAGGAAGAAAAGTTGTTGATGACTGACACCATCTGAGAAAGGACTTTTATTTGCTAATGATAATTGGAGGGAGATGTAATTACCTGGAATTCAAATCTTTTTCTTGTTATAGCTTATTTATGACACTGCGACGTTTTCTCTAGTGTGAGAGGGGAGAATGGATTTATTCAATGACTGAATAAAGTAGTGTTTCTGCTAGCTTGTGAATTAGGATAGCACATTGTGTCATGACCGGCAAGTTGTCTATATCACGGGGAGATGTACTGATGCACTGTGGCTAAGCCACCAATGTTGCTGAGTTTATACAGGAAGCAGTGTGGCCGTTGTGTCCCAAAACTTCGGCTGGGTGCCGTAAAATTTTCGCAGCAAGGCTAAGAAATATTCATGCTGCTTTAAATTCTGGACAAATTGTCACTAGGTAGTTGACCTTCTAATGAAACAGTTATAGGCAGACCAAAGACAATGAGATCGAATTAGATGACTGTGTTCATCTGTTTATTCAGATCAATCAAAGTGCCACATTAGGAATTTTATGTGTAACCTACACTAATGTTATATGCCTGGTTTTATTTAAAAGGGAGAGGGGTCAGGACCCCTCACTCCAACTTGAACAGCTTTATACAGGTCAGTCAAACTTTTCTGCACTACGATTTACCCCTGACAAAAGGGGAAAATTAATGATTAAGGCCTTTCTACGCGCATAGAGGGAAGACAAGTACATTAAATGTTTCAGAATGTTTTCTAACACTTGATTTAGTATTCACATAGAATAATGTCTTCAGATAGATAGGAAAAGTTAAATTGCCCCACTCTTCTCAGTCCCTCCTTTGGAATGGCATTTCCTAATTTCTAAGCAATGTATCGACAGGTATCAAATACTTGTTCTTCTTACCCTGCTAGTATCTTACATTAATCTCAGACTTTCATTTAGAACTGCCTTCAGTTACAAAACAGGGAACAACCCTGATGCCATAGCTTCTGGACTGACTAATCTGAAAACTATTATTAGATCGCAGATATTTTCTTGGTTAACTTCTTGCTAACAAAGTGGGATCAGAGAATGCTCCAAGTAAAGCAACTGGGTTTTGCCCTGATGATTTATAACCAATTAATTTTCTCCCTGAATAGAGAGCAAACCTACTGCTTTGTATACACTTATCTCTGAGAGAGGGGAACGAAAACTTGCTGAAAATTATGCTATTTTACATCCACATTATATGCTGCACCAACTAAATGCTAAAACAGAAAGGCATACCCACTCATTTTGGCATAGTATAGGAATGCAGAGCCAGGGATCCCTGTGGACACAAAGCTCTGCCTGCACAGGTTCAGATTACTACCTCCTAAAAGCCATAGAATGGGTTCGTTACAGGTAATACATTTAGCTCAGGTAATAAATAATATACACAGGAGGCAATATGATAGGAAGAAATATCCAGCTGGTTAAAATGGAACTGGGTCTGTAGTCTATTTTGAAGGGCACTTTCCAATGGAGAAAATCATATCTTGGCATCACTGCGTTTCCTGAGGTACCTGGGTATGGTGTTAGTTGATAATGCAAAGCTGCAACAAATAATACCAATATACCAGATTGTGTTTCACCTGCTGTAGAGGAGTGGTGTTTGCAAGTCTGTAAAAGTTATCGGAGGGATTAAATGCTTTTAATAATTAAGAAGCTATATAAGACTCCTCCTGAAATCCATTTAATGTTCCTGTAAATCTATCCTGTAACATGCTCAATGATCCAGACAGTCTTCTGAAGTGGTGGGCCGTGTTCCGAATCATTGGCAGAAAAGCAAAGACTAAGACAGCTCAAAGCCATCAAGACTCACAAGCAGTATGTACAGGTTGATAAACAATGTTCCTCAAAGCCTGGATTCTGATGGTGACTGTCAGTGGAGCAGTCTGGTGTACAGCCCTGTCTGATGGACCCGCAGACTACTACTCTTAGAGTACACAGCACCCTCCTGAGCAGGTACTTCATTATAGACTCGATTCTTGCCAGGAAGCAATGCTTCTGAAAATAGCAGAGTTGCACTAAATGAAACTGGGCTGGGCGAAAGGCGATCAGAACCTGCATGGAGAAAGTCTGAATGCATTGCCTTAGACTAAGACAGTTCTTTGGGGTCACACTGTCTAAAAAAGTTTGGTTTGGCCATACCAGCAGGTCAAGGACAAAAATTTATGTACCTTCTGTCTGTTAAGGGAGGTGTTATAATATTCCCTTCCTCTTGCCTGTTTCTATGACAGGATTTGCAAGGAAGAAGGTCCTTCTGGCCTTGAACACAACAGGGCCTTGTCTTCACTTGGAATATATACGTACTAGCCAGGCCTGAATAATAACATACAGACCATACAGAAGCCCACAGAACTCTATTCTGTAAGAAAAAACATTAAGATCTCGTGGGAGGTATTGCCCACCCACTCCAGTCCACACACTGGCATGGATGCCTGAAAGCAAAATTGCAAATAAGGAAGGTGAAGAAAAACCACATAGTAAAGGACATATTCTTGAACCAGTATACAGTTCTGCTTATCCAATTACACCAAGATACCTCTGCTATGAGTTTGATCCCACCTGTAACCAAGAAGTTTGTGAACAAATAATATGGAGTTCCTTAGGAAAAAAAACACAAATTGCTCCAGCCTGAAAGCCAGTATCTTTATTTTAGTCTGTTCCTCTCTGAAACACTTAGATCCATAAATTTTTTCTTGTTAATCAAGGTAGAAGTGATGAAAGCAGGAATGCTTGCCAGCTTGTTAGACAGATTTGTCCATCCACTTTGCTGGTGGTGGAAAATACTAGCTGTGTGTGTCTGCTTTTCAGAAGTTCCAGAAAACTGTGGCCCCATCTCTGTCCCTGTGGATGCTCCTGTGCGTCCTCCCCATGCTGATAAGTTGGTGTCTGACTCATAACTCTCTGATTAGGAGACCCGTCTGCAGTCATGAGGCCTTAGTCTGCAATCCTGTCAGCTTTAATGAGCTAAGAAGGATCAGTCTGGGTGAGGTTGCTGATGGAAACAAAGGGCCAATCCAGTGATGGTAAGGGGAAGATAGTGCCTTTTACCCCCTACCCCCTCTTTTACTTCGGTACTTTCTGATGTTGCAGGCTGCTATTCTAGGAGTTGCGTATTTGAAACTTCAGATGAGCTGCTACGCCGTTGATTACCTGGGTGACGCAAAATCATCTGTCAGGGAGCTTAATATCCAGAGCCAGCTGTAACAGGGAACCAGTGTGAGGATGGAGGAAAACTGGTGAAAGAGATCTACTGCAGTAAGTGGGGCTGGTGCCAATTAAAACTTGGTTTCTCTCTCTGGGGTTATTGTGGTCCCGTAGCAGAAGAAATGGGGATACCTAGAAGGCCTGCACTTCCCCTAGCACTGTCCAGCAACAGGGGATGTTTTAAATGAATAACAAGGGGGAAAAGGGCCTACAATTCAATGTGTTGAATCCACAGCTGAGTGGCAAAAGAGAAGCAGGGATCTGCCTGGTTCCTCTCTAGAAAGGAATACAACTTGCCTGTTGAGTTGAAAGCACAGAGGAAGTTTTTGTTTGCTCCCAAAGGGAGCCACTCATGCAGATGGGGAGGTGCTTTGAGCCGTTTAATCATGTGACATTGGCATTCATGTGCAGAGCAATAGCTCTTCCTCTCAGAAGTTTCCTCCCTGTGACCCAGGGGCAATGGTGGCAATGTCCTCTGAAAGGTCTTCCATTTCTACAAGTGCCAACCTAAAACCTGCGCTAGGATTTCTTGACATTTTCTGCTAGGCTTCTCAGGAGCACTCATACCCTTCTGGACTTCTATATATGTTTTATGTGCTTTATATGGTATATACGAAAAGTTTAGGGGTTGGTTTGTTTGCTTTCTTTAATACTTCTTAAAATCTTAATATAAGAATATTTGATTTATACATATTATTAAAAAATGTTAATTCAATGAGAAGTTTAAATATTTCTTGTCTTTCAAAAATGCAAATGGAATGAACATTTTTCACTCTCATGTTTTTCAGAAATTAGTACATCTCAGTGAAACTGCTTGACTGACACTAGATTCTACCAGCATCAACAACCCTCTGGAAAATTTTTTGTCTTCCATGGCCTGACCAGACCAAGAGGAATCTAAATCCTGCTCAAATTTATCCCTGGCAGCAGTAACTAAATTAAACCTGTCACCAACAATTCTGTATTTAAAAGAACTCTAACTTTTGTAGCTAATGCAAAAGATGAAGGTCTGGCACCTTTAAATAAGGGAGATACTGATGAGCTTTCTATTCAAGTTGGTCTGTGGAAGTGCTGAAGCAAACAGGTAAGAGCAGTCCCTCAGCTCTTTTCACAAGTCCCGAGGACTTGCAGAAGTTACACAGCCTGTCCTCAAAACACAACTTCTTTGTTTTCAATTTCAGGAGGAATATGTATGTGCATTGCAGAAAGATATTTGGTTGCCTGAGCCATAACCAGTATTTTTTGTGTACCAGAACATCACCCTCTTACTATGAAGTCTTATGCCATAAGTACTGCACTCCCTGACTGGAGGGGAAAAATAAGACCAAAAAACCTAAATGTGTACAGTGTGTCATTAAGGTCTGAAATGGGGAATGCAAGAGTAATGCCTCTGAAGGCAATGCTAAATGCTTTGGGTTCTTTAAGTAGAACCATTACTGTGTTGTGGGTTTGCCTTCTTTTTTTAGTAATCTGGATTACTTTCCGTGGCAAAGGTGAAGGGGAACAATACCATCTGCAATATGTCTTCTATAAACCACCCCAAGAATAATCAGAAAATGCTCTGTTGTGCTAGTAAGTTTTATTGTTTGCTATGTTGATACAATTAGTTAGTCAGGATTCTACTGGATAAAACAGTCTACAGAGAGGAAATGAGGCTTGCACTGAGAAGTTCCTTCATCATAAAATTGGAGGTTAAACAACTGGGCTTCTTAGAAATACTCATTTTGTACAATTCCGAGAATAGCATTCACACTGAGAGGCAGAAGGGATGTAATGCTGCACCACCGTCCCATTGGCACACCGGAGGGGGATCATGACTTTGGTTGTTTGACTGGCTCTACAGCAGCTGCACAGGTCTTCCCATTTCCCTGTCTGAAGAGAGTATCTGGTGTTGCTTCTGCACTTGCCCTAAATGGAAAACAGAGATATTGAGTTTAAAGAGTGCTAGACCTCAGTGCAATCAAGATCCAAGTTCTTCCCTTCGAAACATCCATGGACGACCATCTGGAGTTCAGGGCTTTGCTTTAAACCATGAATTCTGAAACAGGTACTGATTCCAGAGTCTGGGGTGCTGGTCAAAGAGTAATGTCTCATGAGCGTAAGCATAGCAAAGGAGAGGTAAAGGAACTGGTCACACAAAAAAAAGCCTGTATTTTAAAATACCATAGGGGATGTCCAGGGCTATGGTGTTGGCTTCTAAGTACATATGGTTATTGTCTAAGCTGTACGAGATCATGCATCCAGAAAGCGCTTTAGTCCAAATGTTGCAAGCCACATATCCGTCGTTGATCTGCTAGTTACTGGTTCTCCTTGTTCTACTTCTCTGTCTACTAATTTAAACTGAGCTGTCAATGCGTGTAACTATATGCTTTCATGATGTAAAAACAAATGCCACCACATCAAACTCTGACAGAGTTCATTTCTTTTTGTAGCTCTGCACTCTTATTTCTGAGATTAATTAAAAAAATAAACAAAGCATAGCATTATCAGGGAGGACTTTATAAAAACTGTACTCAATACCAGCTATAGCAGGAGTATTTAGTTTACTCATATGGCCAGATTCACAAAATAAAATACGTACTTTTGCAGGGGAAACTTATATATATGTATGTATATATGACTTTATGGCTGAAGACCTGATTACCATTGACTTTGTGGACAGGACAAGAGGTCAAGAATTTTTTTTAATGAAAGGTAAGTGGTTTTGTTCTTGATCTTAAAGCTCCCACTCTTACTAAGGCTTGGGTAGCAAATGAAGGCCCCCATTCTTTTCCCAGTAGCCATGGGAAAGATAGAGACTCATTTTGTCTACTGCCTTAACTAAAGGAAATATTCAAGAGGAAATAAACGCCAATGAGGTTTACACTTGGAGTGAATCAATGAGAAGGACAGAAACTGATGCTCCGCTTACTGATGGAAAGCCATAGTGGAGGCAAAAGTTTCACTTGCGAAAGAGAGAAAGGGGCAAGGGCAGGCCTTGGAGTGGGCAGGTTATTTTTATTTACCTCACAATGAGAAATAGGCACTTCCTTTTCAGTCACACATCCATCGATATTGCTATACTGCAGTCTGGTACTTACTGGTCGACATTCCACTTCCACACCTACCAAGTTAAAAACAAAAAAAAGAAAAAAAAAAGTGTTTGACAGTGCTGACAATTGCCTTTTTTAACCCCCTTTCGCTTATTACTGAAATAGCTGTTAGTAAGATGTCATTACTGGTAAGATCCCTAGCAAGAGAATTAGGAGTGTCTCTTATTAGTGAGTAATTAAGGTACAGCTGTGTGACTCTATCCCACTACAGCCCTAAAATTCCACTTGAGAGCAGGGTTTTCCTCATGTCTCTTTTCAGCTGACTGCTTTGTTTTAAAGTCACCTTACATCTGCCTTTTACCTGTTGGCTTCTGTGTTGGATAACTCTCCTTTTAAAGATAGTTCAATGGTACATTGAGCAAGCAGGTGCAGAGAGAAAAGATGACACAGATAGGAACCCAATAACCTAATCAGAGAAACAGAGCAGCTGACCCTGATCTGGTTATTCTTGGAGTTGCCACAGGAGAGAGATCCCATTGTCCTGGGATGGTGCCCTTCAATATGAGTCAGTGGGAGCAGCTCTCCAGATCACATTACAGAGTGAGGTAAGTCACTGCCTTCAGGACCATGTGGGACTCCTTATGTGATGTTAGGCAAGAACATTTTGGGATTCTACAGACTTACTAATCATGGGATTTTTAGGGGGAAAAACAAAGGTGGGGAAAGAGAAGGATTACCATGGTTTGGTGAGGAACGAGCATGGGAAAATGGATGGATAAAGGCATAAAGGGGGTTGGTTGCTTGTTAAACAGCTGCTGGTCCCCACTTTTGTCTGACCTTGCTCTACGTTCGCTTGCTGCAATCTCTCCTGTTTTATTAAACTCCATTTCTAACTACTTTTTCTAGGTGATGGATGCTTTGTTCTGTATGGATGTGTGTGCATGGAGGTGTAAGTGCCAGCAACTGGAATTCAACCACAGGTCATAGGGCCCATGAATACATGTTAGCAGGGATGCAGGACCACTTACTGAACAGAGTGAGTGCCTAAGACCATTAAAGACCTTCATCCTAATCAGCCAGAGGGCAGATGATCACTGCAGCAGGGTTGCACTAGATGACCTTTGAAGGTCCTTTCCAACCCAAAGCATTCTATGATTCTGTGAGATCAGGATGAGAATGTGGCTGCTGTTCATGTTTGCCAGAGTACTGAGTGTTTCTGTGTTTGTACATAAAAAATGTGTGTGTGTGTGTTGTATAGATGTGTTTGCATGTGTGCCTGTTGTGATACATGTTCAGACTCACTGTTGCCTGGACCTGAATACATGGAGCTATGGCAGCCTCACACTCTGCTGCTCCTAAACTTTGCAGCTCCTAACAGTCCTTGCATGTGTGGTGGATTTTGCAAAAACCTAAGAGGGCAAAAAGAAAAACTAGGAAAAAAACAAAATCAGAAACTAATTCTAATAAAACCTAACTTTGGGTCAATTGGTACTTTTCCACTGTCTCCAGTAAGTCATGAAATGATCTGATACATGTTTTCCAGTACTTTTTGCTCTTAATGTTAGGTAAGTTTCTCCTGGGTTTTTTCCATCAAACAAGAAATCCACACGAGGCAGTAGGTCTGGGTTTGTTGTGCGGAGGGTGCATGCTCAGGGAATCTGCAAATCAGTCTTTTTGAAGTGAGGTTAGTTTGCTATGATCTGCTAACTGCAGTAGTCAACAGTGACTGCTCCTTCACTTTTGAAGGGAACATCACCATTGACATACTCAAACATAGACTAATCCAGAATATTTTGTTCCGAACACTCTTGTCTGTTTTGGTCCACATCTAAAGACTTGTGAAGGACCCAACTGCAAACAGCAGTTCTTTGTAGTGTTAGTATAGCGCTATGCCTCGGTGTAAAGGCAGGCTCCTACTCTTACTCATTTCTAGCTAACCAATGGAATTTCTGAATTTATCAGAATACTAGATAATTTTTTATGCACTACACTATAGCATTTCAGAGAGCTGAAGGAATTCAGCTGGTGAACTGCACAACTAGTTAGGTATATAAATTGAAGAGAAATGTATCCATCTTCCTAACAGCAAACATAGTTTTCAATACCTTTTCCATGGGAATGTTAGAACCAAATTGACTCTGTGCCTTGCTAAGACTTTAAATTTCATTAAAAAAAAAAAAAAAAAAAGAAAGCTTGAAAACTGTTTCTGGCTCCCAGGCTGGAGCTGCCAATTCTCTTCTAAAATTAGTTCATCACTTCATTTGATAAAACCTGTCCACCTGGAAGGAATACGCAATTGTGTCCGCACAAGGGGAAACACCAAAGTAATTGTCATCAGAATCAATACAACATTATTACCTTTTTGATCCTGACTTATCGACTTGTTCTCCAGCTACTTTACCACTCTCATTTAATCTTTTTGTAGACTGTGCCCTCTTTGCAAAGGTGAGTGCTTGTAACTTAACAAGACGTACAATTGAGATCAACAGAGAAAAGAAGTAAGAAGCAGAGATGCAGCTTCTTTGTTAAGTGGGAAAATAAGGAATACCCTTTGCAAATAATCAAGACCTTTGCTAGTAGCACAAAAATCTAATGAGTAGACAAGCCTGTTCACTTACATTTTCCTTCATACTCAAAAACGTGGAAGTATGCCCTCAGACATACTAATGAACTCCAGTTGCCAAGGCATAACATACAATGGGAAACTGGCTTAAGAAACCTTTGCTCAAAGCCACATAGGACTCTACTGAACCAAAGGCATCACACTGAACCGTGCTTTGAACTTTAGAGAACAAGTTCTTTGCCTAACTCTTTATGGTAATGAGTTTGTGTGAAAGACAAACTCTCTCAAGATCTGGGAAGGCAATGTAACATATAACTAAATCCCTGCATTCATGAAAAACTGATTATTCTCTTATCTGTCTGACTTTTAAGCATAATTAAATCACTCTGATTTTACAGTAGCTTTGCCAAGCCTTGGTGTTCCCTGCAGAGTATGTAACAGACTGTGTACTGTTACTGAGTGCCTTGGTGGAAAGAAATAAATACAGAGGAGAGAGAAAGAGAGTTTGCTATCTAGAAGCTATGTGTTAATAATGGTCCTTCAATTGATAACCCATGGTTACGTTGGCTGGATGAAGTATGTTAGCTTTTTCCTCATGAAGGGCCCTGAAGAGAGAAGCAACGAGAAATAGGACTGTACTGTATTACAGCTCTTTCCAGTTTTGAGCTATATCCAAGCAAATATCAACGGGAACAAGGATTTGAAGGCCCATACCATATGGGCATTTTAAATATGCGATATGTCACTTAGATCAGTTTGCTTTTGCTCCTGCAAGGAGGTATCACTTTTGAATCACAATAAAAATTAAATGTAAATAAATGTAAATGAAAACGTATTGAGCTGTGCTCATTTGGAACTGGGTTTCTCCTCAATTTCTGTGATAGGCATTCTCAATTAGTAGAGCCTGATCACCACTCTGCCTTTTAAATCTTAAAATCTGGTTTTGTTAATAAATAATCTTCAGTATTCCTTTCTTGAAGCCCTGTAGATTAATGCTCTCTTAACTAAATTACCTGTTTGAGCCACTTGATGACAGCCTATCTCAATAGGCTGTCTTCCGACTTCTCTTTCTCAAGCCGGAACTCAGTGATTATACACACAGGCAATGGCTGCAAACTCTCTAGGAGCTAACGTCCATCATCAGGGGTATTATTACAGCACTTACTGTGCCATTGTGTTGATGGGCTGCTATGCTGACCATCTTTTATTTATTAGCACATCCATAGGAAAAAAAAAAAAGATAATGGGATACAGGCAAAATTCAAGATGTTGATATTTTGACCTTAATACAGAATACAAATCCTTTGTTACTTTTTTAAGTGAGCTACAGTATTACTAATTTTTTACTTACGAAAGAGAAAACTGAGAGGTTGTCTGTTCACAAAAGCATCAGAGATTCATTTTAGAAATGAGAACCCAACTGCAACCCTTCCTCATGTAACCAAACCCTTCCTGTGCTCACAGCCTGACTGACATTTGGATTATCTACACAAGGATGCATGACATTCAGAGGACTGATTCCTAAACTGCTGAATTTAAGGTACAGTCAGGCTGTTAAATGGGAATTCACCTTTGTCAAGCATTTCCCCTACGATTTTTTGGTTATTATGTCATGGAAAACCAATCAAAATGACATGACTGCCACCAGGTGTTTTTTGTTAAATTCATTTTAAGTTGATTGATTGATTACTCATGAAGTGGTTGCTGCACACATTCAGTATCAGGTTATGCGACTTGTCATTCTGCGTGTGCAATACTGTTCCTGTTATCTTTAGATGAACAATAAAATAAAACATTCATAATTAACATCTGCGTAAGATGTGGAGAGTATCTATTTCCTTCCAAGCACTTGTAAATACTGTCAAAACACGTGTTCTAGTGGACAACACATGACAGCAGCATCCCAAGCAGAGGGTATACTTGTTTGATGGTTTATTTTAACCACATTGCTTAGCTCTGTTTCATTAAACTGCATCTTATGCACAACATAGCTCCTTACCCACTAGGTTACACTCTCTGCAATTTGCATACAAGACTTTTGGCTTATTTACTCACATGTGTCACAGCAGGTATTGCCAATTTTTGCGATTCTGCCCTAAAATGATAAAAAAAGAAAACTTCTAGTTTGGCACAAGTAATACACATTTATTCTGCTAGAATAATATAAAGGGATGATTAAAACAGAGTATTAGGGAAGAAAATTGTATTTCTATATTATACAAAAATATAAATCTACATTAATAATCAACTCTTTAGCCAGCTGAAGGTTTTGAACTTGTGATTTTATTTGTTGATAGCTGATTGGATGTCATTGTATTAGTAACTTCAACACCTGCAATTATTGCTTTCGCCTTATACTAGGAGCTTTCTAAAGTAAAGACATTGAATACAAATAAATTTCTGGGAACCAGAGTGATAAAAACAATAGCATTCAAGTCTTAGATCTGTTTCAAAAAGGAAGTTAAACAGCCCCTTTTGATATTTTTAGCAATATAAATGAAAGCATGCCTATTCCACAACAGCTGAAAATGTACAAGCAAATCATAATAAAATATTACATCTGTCAAATAAGTTTTAACAGTCAAAAATTTACTTTCCTTGTTTCATTACTACCATGTAGAAAATAATTCGCAGAAATATTTGTATGGTGGAAAATTACTGAAAACTCACAGTGAAAGGAAAAAATAGAGTAATACTTAAACTGCAGGATGACGCCATTGTTGCACTTACATGAACTTACATGCAAAAGTTTGGAGGCTTTTTTAATTAAAAAACCTAAACTTTCCATCTATAACTAGAAAAAAATGACTAATTTTATAGCTTAAATACTTCATTTGTTTGGATGGGGGAATAAGTGCAGTTTGGGAAGTTCTGGTTAAGAAGAAAATTATTTTTCATTGATTTTCAATTAAGACCTTTAGAATATAATAACCCCAAGCCTGTAAGGTAATCCAGAATTTTTCTAAATCTTTGTATAACAATGCTGTCTGTGCTATAGCGATTTCACAAAGTGAAAAATGCACTATAGAAGCTTTATTCTTCCTGCATTATACATATCAAATCCTCCATTTGTGTGACGTGTATGCAAAGAGAGGTTTGGGCACATGCTGTGTTAAAAGTTTCCTGCTTCCTAAAGGTTTCTCGTGTTCAAGAAAATGGGAAGAGGTAGATATAAACACCTATGTGATGCTAGATGAGCAAAAGCAGGACCCCGCATGATACACCCCAAACTGCACTCTGTTCCTCAGTGTACGGCTAACCGCAAACCACAGGAAAGATGGGTGGACACGTTGAGTGGTGTTTTATTATACCATTATATCAAACAACTGCAAATGTGGAAGTTTGAGCTCTTCCTACAGCATTGTGAAAATTCCTTTCCCTAACCTCATACAAAAGTAGGGAAAAAATGTCTTAGCATTTCATATGATTATTCATGGAAAAAAACAAAAGGAGCTGATCTGACTGTATTCTCAGTTTGCAAAATTATCCACGTAGTTTTGCTCTGGATACCAAACCAAAAACATTATTATTAGAACAATGATTTTCCTCTGTTTGCTTCTTCATATGGAAAAGAAATATTGCAAGGTCAGCACCACCTCTGCAGTATAGTCCCACATAAAACCAGCATATATTTTAAAATAAAGAGAGCTTACATTTTTCTCAATTTCAAAGAAAGTTAAAATTCAGCTTAGCCAGGGTGCTGGGAGAGGGTTGGGGTTTCCCACCCTGATACGTGTAAGGTACCTATACACAGAACCATAATCAAGACAGAGTGTATTAGGAAACCTGGAAACAGGACCCATTTCACTACTTACTCCTTCAGCCAAACATCTTCTGGAATCAAACGGAGGACAGCCAGTGATTCTCCTTTCCCAGATAAATTCTCCTTTCTCATTTACTTTACAGAAGTGGCTATCACAGCCATCCTGAAGTGTTTCATTTGGCTGTAAAGATTTATGGGCTGTTAGATTTACACAGAAACAACATGGGACAGTAAGTTTTCAGGATACTATACAACCTGACTATTCCTTTACTGATATTCCAATTAATGTACCATAGTGGTGAAGTTTATAAAACATAGAAATCTTTAGTAAGCAGCATTGTTTATCAACTAAGTCATCATCTTCTACTTACTTCCATAGCCATATTAATTACAGCTCAGTCAAGATTGCCAAAAGCTGACATCTTTCAGCTCTTAATAGGGAAGAAATTTCCTTTAACTTAAAAGAGAAACTTGCCCTAGTGAGAAACTTGGGTATTTGGCCTATGAATTTTCTTTTCAAACAGACATATTTCTGGCTGAGTTGGGGACTTGTTAAAAAAATATATAAAAACACACTCCCACCCCCACATAGAATCACAGAATTATTTAGCCTGGAAAAGACCCTGTCCCAGGTTAGGAAAAAACCCCAGTTTCTCCTGTTTGGAAGGTTTGTTTTAAACTGACCGATTGGACTATTCCCTGCCACGTCACGTTTAGCACCTCTCATTGGTTGTAAAAGTTTCTCGCAAACGTCCCGGTCCCTTTAAAAGGCGCGTATCACCCTCGCCTCTCGCTCTTGGGACTCCACGGGACTTCCTGTGCACTCCTCTTTGCGCTCCGATGGCGTCCCATACACTTCCTGCTTTGCACTCCGAGGGGCGCCGCGGGCTTGCAGCTTCTCTCCGGGAAAAGGCTTTCCAGGCTCGCGGTTTGGCTCCAGGGTCATTCCAGGCTGTGTCCCCCCGGCTCAAACGTTCAGAGGAACTCGCCTGCCTGCCTACCCGCCTGCCTGCCTGCGGCTACGGCACCCCGCGCTGCCGGAGTGGAGTTGTTGCTGTGGAAAACCCCCACGCCACCTGGGACAGACTCCCTGCCGCTGGAGACGCCGCGCCTCAGGGCTGCTCTTTCCCTGCTGCTAACGTCGCCGCTTTTGCTGCTTTTCTTCCTTCAACTCGCACGACCAGATCGGTAGGAACAGCGCAGCTCGCGGTTTGCATGCGGGATCCTGGCGTTCGTAACAGCCGCGGATCCTTTGTTCCACTCCACGAGAGCGCCACGTGGCCGGCACCATCTTGAACACTGCCGCAGTATCGTTCCTCCCCTCACTCGTGTTTAACCCTCGCTGCTCCATCCCGTACAAACCCTCCAATATTGCATTGGTTTTCCCCTGCATATATAATATATTTTGTTCTGGTGTTATTAAACTTTGTTTCAGTTTTCCAAACGTTCAGAGGTCTCACAAATTCTTCTTCCTTTTCCTAGCTCCACTTTTTAACCCTTTCTCTCCCGGTGCAGGGGAGAGGGGTTTTAGGGATAGGAGAGGACACGTCCCCGTGATTGGCTTGCCTCAGCCAACCGGTGACAGACCCTCAAGATCAAGTCCAACTGTTACCAAGCAGTGCCAAGTCCACCACTAAACCATGACCCTAAGTGCCACATCTACGCATCTTTTAAATACCTCCAGGGATGGTGACTCCATCAGCCTGTTCCAGTGCTTGACAACACCTTTGGTGAAGAAATTTTCCCTAATGTCCAATCTTAACTTCCCCTGATGCAACTTCAGGCTGTTTTCTCCTCCTATTACTTGTTACTTGGGAGAACAGAACTACCCCCACCTCGCTACAACCTCCTTTCAAGTAGTTGTAGAGAACGATAATGTCTCCCCTGAGCCTCCATTTCTCCAGGCTAAACAACGCTGGTTTCTCCAGCCGCTCGTAATAGGACTTGTTCTCTAGAGCCTTCACCAGCTTCTCTGCTCGTCCCATACTTTCCCCATCTAAAACTTAGCTCAGGAATGGAATAAAAGAAAATATTGAATGCCAATTCTTGTGACAAGCTGATAGGTTTTAACCAGAAAAATATCCAGTCCTGTTTAAGAACCTATAATGCTGGAGAAATTTTTCAAAACTGAAATTATCCATTTCTCATTTAAAATCAGGTTTTTAACTTCCTCTAAGTAGTTGTTTGAGCTCATATTCCAGTTAAAGTTTCTTGATAATATTCATGCTTGCAGGTGCATCTAGAATGTCCCTCTAGAATTTTTCACTGTGGTATGAAATCTCCTTTTCTTCGTTTAAAAATATAAAGGAAAGGGCACTAGTAATATTATGCTGCCTAACCAAAAGGAGGGGAAAAAATGCATTTTCCTTGGGTTCACCAGAATCTGTGCTACATTTACATCTACTCATAAATAAAGAGTGCTTGAAAGTTACCTGAAGGTATTTAAGCCTTCCATCTCTCAGCTTAATGCCACATGAAGTTGGCACACATCTTCCACAGCAAGAGCCAGATATTTCCTGCCTTCTGTAATTCTAGAAGGTAAAGGACATTTTTACGGGTTTACATTGTTTCAAGCATACTTCCCACACTTGTTTATAGAGGGTATTTTTAAAAAATAATTTCAGCAGAAAAGAGCGATATCCAGCAAAACGCTTTTTTAAACAGTAGGACTAGACTAGCTTAGTATAATTAGGTGCATAATTTTTTTGTTTTATAAAGGCTGGCATTAAACCTTGTACTGAATTATTATACAATAGGGAGAGGAGTTTGTTTCAAGTACAAAGCCTCCTGTGTCCACAAAATTCAATATTCTTTGATTATAACAGTTGCAACATCAGGTCCACTAAACAATATATGGCAGTAGGAGAGCATAAGAAACTTCTTAAGATGTTTTGGGTGACATATAGTTGCATTTGTTTTGTGCAGGATCTTCTCTGTAAAGCCAAAAAAAATACTACACAGTGCAACTTGGAGAAGTAGTTTGAAGTGCTTAAACTATGAAAAAAGAGCAAGATAACCAGTAAGCAATGGGCAGGGAAAAAGGAGAGTATATCTAAGGTGGAAATTTTGGACTATGGAAAGAAAAAGGAAATGGCTTAATAAAACAAGAAAGTAAAAAGAGCATCAAAGAAGGTATGATAAAATAAAAAGGAGAGAAAGAAATAAAATGGGAATAATGGAGCCCCATGAATAGGACAGTAAGAAAGAAACAGTGGCAGCGAAAGGAGTATAGGAGAATGAGCAGCATTAAATGGAAAAGAAGAAAGGTATAGAGTGGATAATAGAAAGGAAGAAAGAAAAAAAATAACCAAATGAAAACAAAGCCTGAACAGAAAAGAACTGAATTAACACATGAAGTGTCCCCCAGTAATGTCTCCAGCTGCTACACATAACCAACAGCTGCTTATGATAAGCTGAACATTTTTAAGACAACAAACGCTTTCTGGTTGAATGAAGACATGCATGTTATCCATATGTTTTTATACAAAAAGAATTTAGGGAGGTTGGGGGGTTACTATTAAATCATTGGAAGAAAACATAGTTCATTGTTATTTAGGTGAACTTGCTCTACTAGCAAAAATATAAGCACCTGAAGCAGGTCATAAAATGACAAAAAAAAAAAAAAAAAAAGGCCCTGATGAGCAGAATGCTGCAGTTGGCTGCACTTCACTTACCAGTGCATTTACTTTCATAGCTTTAGCATCCAGTAGAAAGCAAGTTCTCCTGAGAGAGTATATTATCTTAACCCATGATTTTATCCATGATGAAAGAATTGGTTTTAATCTGGATATACCATTAAATCAATGACTCTGAGATAGGAAAGATTCCAAAGTGTGTGTGTGAATCCCACTGGTCTCAGTGGGGGTGAAGACATTCTCTATCTTTGATATTTTTTCCCCTCAAGCTCCCCAGATTCATTACAATGGCTACAAAGGGATACATACACCTAGACCTGCAACCTCCCTTGGGTAGCTGCACATCTCCTAAGCACAAGTTCATAGCCCTTTATAAACCCAACTGGAAATCACCCTTTCTTCAGGGCTTTTTGTTTAGTCTGTACTTTTGGGTCAAGTGGGGGAAAGGAGCTGTTTGGGAATTGTGTGGGTGGTGAAAGAACCAGGAGAGGAATGTTTCCCCATTTTTTTACCATATATTTTATTGATTCCCCTGTCTTTAATTTCTTGCATTGAAAAGCAAGAATTGATGTTCATGTATTTTTGTGTGGGAACATAGATATGCGCACATGTTTCTGGACACAGACTCGTTCTAGTGTATCTGGGTTTTTTTCATTGTTTTGCCAGCGTTTTTTGTTGTCGTTGTTGTTGTTGGGTTTGTTGGGGTTTTTTCATGGAAGAGGGAAGACGCTTAGCGCTGAGCTTGGCCATTTATTTTCCTTTCAGAAACCTACAGTAATACCTTATAGGAGGAGTGATATTAGGGTCCAGAACCACACAAAGTATTCCAGAGTCTCCTTTTTGTCACAGGCTATACCCATACCAGCAAATAAATAAGGTCATTGCCAGTTTTCTGGCCCTGCAGACAAGTGAAACATGTTTGTGTATCCAAACTGTATTCTCCCCAAAAAACCAGGCTGGCCTTGTGTTGTCTTAACCACTGACCTGTGCCCAGGCATTATTTGGAACGTTGCTAGTTAGAACAGGCCAGCTGGACACTGCTGACAATTCTCCAAGGTAAGCTGTTGCAGGACATACTTTGAGTCTGCGGTTTTGCTCTGTCAGGTTTATTAGTACAGATGAAACCACAGAAATTTGACTTACTACATTGTCCTTTCCAGTTCTACTTAGGGATTGAAAACTGGACTCAACTAAAACTTTGCCTCTGTCTTTTGCAGGGACCCTATCAATGTACACCTCTTCTGGATATCGCCTGGGAACCCCATATGATCTCATTAGAGGTCTGGCTTTTTGGTGCAAGGCTGGCTTTTCTCCTGCTTGCACAGGCCCTGTGTTTGTTTGGGCCCATTGGGCTCCATCCATCAGCCAGGGAAAGGCAGAAGAGGAAGGAGCCTTTAAGTCTATTTCTGTGAAACTTAGTTGCTGGTCTGTGCTCTTCATGCAGGGGGAGGTTAAGCCAGCCTCTGCAACTTGCTTAGGTCTCCTTCTACTTGAGGCGTTGGTCCTAAGAGAGACAACTAAACGTCTGAGCAGAACTAGTCAGGCACTCCAGTCAGGCTGTTGATCAGTGGAGTTAAAATAGGAGCTATTTGCCTCTGGCTTTCCAGCAAAGCTCATTCCTTGCACATGATGGCAGCAAAATAGCAGCAGAGACTTCAAAAAGGCCAGTGGAACTGATGGGGACAATCACCTCAAATCACCTAAGGCATGGCTGGGAACCAGACAGAAGTACTATTGATCACATCTATCAGACAATTTGGAATAGTCATGGGAAAGCCCTGAAGTAGAGATCTGGCTGAGCTGCCAGTCCCTGGAGGGACAGGTAACACTGTAGGAAAGGAGACACAACAGTTGCTGTGCAAAATATTTGGCAAACCTTGTTTTGCCCTAAAGGTAAGTAGTCTAAAATACATCATGATATGTGCCTGTGGACCTGAGTACTAAGAAAAGTTACCTTTCCTACACTGTGGATTCAGATGTTTGGTAGTTTTCATTTAATTCGGGAAAGAAGAACACAGGGCCATGACTTCTCAGAAAAACTTGAAGACAAAAGGTCTCAGAGTGGAATAGAACATAAACTGGTACACACAATGAAGAACATGACCTTCTTATCAGACGCATTCTTAACCACAACATCCAGACCACTTGCACTTACTATTGGGCATGATTCACAGCTTAATTTTGTACATGTCAGAGTATATCTCAGAGAAGATGTTGACTGGGCAGAGCAGAGACAGGTTGTGCATTGATCCACCATCAGGCGTCTCCATGGCTGCAACATTAGAACCAGTTTGTAAGTCAGTGACTGTCCCTTCAAGCACAACTCAAAAAAAATAAGCAATTTTATGTAGGTGGAATCTCTTTCATTAAATCTTGCATTGCAATTCTTTGCAAAAGAAAACAGAAAACCAATGTTCCCACTTTCCAGAGACCCAAATTTTTGCATCTGTAATTCTACAACAAGCAGCATAGCATGAGGCTATTTCCCAAGTAAGCCCTTTAGAATTCCTTAATCTGCAAAATGGCATTGGTATTTCTTACTTTGTTGTTTACAAAGCTAGCAAGCAAAAAAGAAATCCTTGAAAGTGACGAGGAAGATTTTGTCATGAGCTATCCTGACCATCAGTTAGGTGGTTGCCATCAGTTCATTTTTCTCAAAACAGTGAATTAGTTTGCCAAAAAGATTTTATTCTTAAGCCGTCACAAGCCACAGATCGTCAGCAGAAATTACTTGTTACTGTTCTTATAATAATACTGCTTAGAATCTCAAGAGGCTTGAAAGGTTAAAATTGAGCTGGACTTCTCCATAGTTACAAGCAAATCAGTGGCCGAGCTGGCACAAAACTCAAATACCCTGAGCTCTTGCCCAGCACCTTGTTTGCCAGATCCTATCACCTTTTCAAAGCAAGCAAAACTGGCCTTTAAAATGCAGAGCAGAAATGCCAAACTATTAAATGGGAAACAAAAGGATGTGTAGTTAGTAATTGGATTCCTAGCACTGAAAGGAATTTTGAATGCAAAGTCTTTCTGCCTCCCAATCGCACAGCCTTTCATTTCAATCCCAAAATAACAAATGACTATGGTTGAAGGGGTAAAGTGGGAGGAGGTTACTCAAGATTTTCATGAAGAACTTCTAAAACCTAATAAATAAGGGAAACAGATCCTGAGTATTGCTACATTATAGAAGCTTTGAGTTGTGCTTCAAAAGTCAATGGAATCTCACTGTTGACTTCACTTGGAACAGGAATTTCCCACGCTACATACTACGCATATCCTCAAATTCTGTTTTTTCTTGTTCCACATTAGTAAATACTCACGGAATAAATGGAACAAAACTAAGAAGCTGGCCAGAGTAACAGTGTAAAGGTAATGAGTTTACGGGTAGTTCTGAGCCAATACTCTGACACATGCACTAAAAGACAAATGTTCCGATTAAAGAATTTTAATTACAGTCTTACTCTTCACCCCAGCACAACAGAGGTCCTCAAGCCTCAGTGGTTTACTTTAAAGCACCAGCAATAGCAATGACTTTTGTCTTGTTTTGTGGAGGTCTAGAAAATAGATCCACCACATACAACATGAGGGAGGTGGTGATAACAGTGGGAAAATCCCTGTCTTTTAACAGCTCAGCTTGAGACCTTGACATGGGACTTTTCAGCTTTCTTGGTTTAACCTTCATAGTGGATATCAGGTCATAAAACCAGAGGGTTAAAAGGCCTCAATGGATGCAGGCATGAAGATGCACTTGTAACATTTTCCTGTGGAAGAGGGACAGATAGCAAATGTCATATGATACTCCAGACTTTTTGTTTACTCTCAACATTGGAAAGCATTCAGACACCAGACTGAGAGTTCTGCTACAAACTACACGACCTCACAAGGGCGTTCAATGCACTGACACTAGTATTGCTCTGCGGGTTAGTAGCTCCACGCACACATGTGCATGGGCACACAAAAGCTTTACAAATCTGTGAGATGTTCTCATCATGTTGGCATGTTTCAAAATACGTTTGGCTTTGTCCTGTTTGTCATAATTGTACTTAATTCAGGCCCTCTAAAAGTAAATGCTTATCACAGAATGCCCCAGTAAGCCCCAGCTTTCACGTCATGAAGAAAGAGTCTATAAAGCCATAGTTGATATTACAATTGATATCCCCATTGGATCTCCTTGGATCTCCTACTAGTTCTAACATTCCAATTAATTACAAAGAAAGATAGATAATGTTGAATTTATAATAAAATCACTATATGGGCAGGAACGTAAGGTTTACTAGAGACATGTTGAAATGAAATCCTCATACACACAGCTGCCTTGAACTTTTGGGGGAAGGTCTTACCTTGATCCAAACTTTGCATCATACCTTAGTCCTATGGTATTTATTTAATCTCTTTCACGGGCACCCCCTTGCCGTGGGGAAAGAGCTTGCGTGCCCTTGCGAAGTTGAGAGCTATGCTGGTGGTGGCATATGCCTCCGGTAGGGTCTCCCAAGCCTGACAGGTCTCAACTGAAGGGTCAGACAAAGTGTGTCCATGGGCAGGATGGGCTCACTAGCCTTCGGGCAACCATCCTAGGAGAAGGACAACTCTAACTCCAAACCCGGGCAGATGGAGCTCGTTTAGCCCTGTAAGGCCATCCATCTAAGAGAAGGATACTCTAACCAAACCTACGACCTGAGGACTTCGCTGTCACCGTCCAAGCTCGCTAGGCCCTGGCAGATGAACCTCAGGTGTAAAGGGTGGGGCCAGTCTCGCGCACGCTGCGCCTCACCTAAAAAATCCACCGCGCAGGCTTGAAGGGTGTACTCACGTTTGCAAAGCCCTGTAGCGACAGGCAAGGGACGAAACGGCAGGTGGAAAGTTGTCACTGGAAGCCGCAGACCCAACCCTGCATGCAGGCGGTTCAGGACATTGGTCGCTTGAGACTGACCCAGGAGATGACAGTCTCGTTCGGCAGCATCCTGAATGACCAAGCAGCCTTTTTCAAGGAGAGCACTGCTTGCTCCACATGGAGAGGGGCCTAGAAAAGGTGGCCTAACCAAAGCTCATCTCCCCTTCCAAGCCGGTTGGCTAGCCGCGGCCAACGGACATCTTCTTCTGCGGTCAACCAAAGACAAAGAGACAAAGGCATACACCTGCCTCCAAAGGTGTGTCCAGATTGACACTCGCATGTTGGAACATCAGAACCATGCTCGATACAGCAGACAGTGGGCGTCCTGAACGCCGTTCTGCTATAATTGCTCACGAACTGTCACGACTCAACATCGACATTGCTGCTCTCAGTGAAGTTCGCCTTCATGAGGAAGGCAGCCTTAAAGAACATGGTGCCGGCTACACACTGTATTGGTCAGGCAAACCCAAAACCGAAACTCATCATTCCGGAGTTGGCTTCATGATTAAAACCTCCATCGCCTCTAAACTTGAAAATTTGCCAACAGGTCATTCCGATCGCTTTATCTCCTTACGCCTCCCGCTACACAGCAAGCAACATGTTGTTCTCTTCAGCATATATGCCCCAACTCTCCAAGCTGACCCTACAGAAAAAGACAAATTCTACACCGATCTGCGCCGCCTTACTCAAAAGGTTCCTGCGGATGATAAGATCATAATCCTTGGTGACTTCAACGCCCGAGTAGGTAAGAACTCTGAAGCCTGGAAAGGAGTACTAGGCAAGCATGGAGTTGGAAACTGCAATGACAACGGTCGCCTCTTGCTAGAGTTTTGTGCTGAGCAGCAGCTTACCATCACCAACACTATCTTCCAGCAGAAAGACAGCCTGAAGACAACCTGGATGCATCCTCGATCTAAACACTGGCACCTCATTGACTATATCTTAGTGCGCCAGAGAAACGTTCGCGATGTCTGTCACACCCGAGTGATGTCTAGTGCAGAATGTCAAACAGACCACCGCCTTGTGCGCTGCAAACTTAACCTCCATTTTAAGCCCAAACCTAGGAGGGGCGGCATTCTGAGGAGGAGGCTCCAAGTTAACAATCTTCAAACAGCTGCAGTGAGAGACGGCTTCCAGGCAAACCTTCAAACTAGGCTTGAAGACTGTCCCATAGACTCTTCTCCTGAAGCGCTTTGGCAACATATTAAAAATAGCATTCTGCAGTCCTCCGAAGAATTCTTAGGGTTCTCCACAAAGAAGAACAAAGACTGGTTTGATGAAAACAATCCAGAGATCCAGGAATTGCTGGCAAAGAAGAGATCTGCTCACCAAGCACACCTCGCTCAGCCATCTTGCCATGTAAGAAAAGCAGCCTTTCGTCTTGCATGCAGTAAACTCCAACAGAAACTTCAAGACATCCAGAACAAGTGGTGGCTCAACCTAGCAAAAAAGACTCAACTATGCGCAGATTTGGGTGACCACAGAGGATTCTATGAGGCTCTGAAAGCAGCGTACGGACCCACACACCAAGTTCAAAGCCCCCTACTCAGCGCAGATGGCCAAACACTTCTCACAGATAAAACCTCCATCCTGAATCGATGGTCTGAACACTTTCAAACTCTCTTCAGTGCCAACCGTGTAGTCCAAGACTCAGGAATCCAGCTCATCCCAAAACAAACGGTGAAAAATGAATTGGATATAGCCCCTACTATGGGAGAGACCCTTAAGGCCATACAGCAGATGAAAACCGGCAAGGCAGCTGGGGTCGACGGAATCCCGCCTGAAATCTGGAAACATGGAGGCCAAACGCTCCATGCTAAATTTCACGAGCTAGTTGTGCGCTGTTGGGAACAAAGCGAACTACCACCAGATCTCCGTGATGCAATCATCATCACCCTGTACAAGAAAAAAGGAGTAAAGTCAGACTGCTCAAACTACCGAGGCATAACTCTGCTCTCCATTGCTGGAAAAATTCTCGCAAGAATACTATTGAACAGATTGGTACCCGCTATCGCGGAAGAACTTCTACCTGAAAGTCAGTGTGGTTTCAGAGCCAACAGAAGTACCACAGACATGGTGTTCGTTCTCAGACAACTGCAAGAGAAGTGTAGGGAACAGAACAAGGGTCTCTATGTAACTTTCGTTGATCTCACCAAAGCCTTTGACACTGTGAGCAGAAAAGGTCTGTGGCAGATCTTGGAACGATTAGGATGTCCCCCCAAGTTCCTTAAAATGATTATCCTGTTACATGAGGGGCAGCGCGGCCAAGTCAGATATGGCGATGCACTCTGTGAGCCCTTCCCAATAGCCAATGGTGTGAAACAAGGTTGCGTTCTCGCACCCACTTTATTCACAGTTTTCTTCAGCATGATGCTCCAAAGGGCCACGGCAGACCTCGACGAACAAGACGGCATTTATATCCGATATCGTACCGATGGGAGCCTTTTCAACCTAAGGCAACTGAAGGCCCACACCAAGACCCTGAATCACCTTGTCCGTGAGCTGCTTTTTGCTGACGATGCCGCCCTTGTTGCCCACACAGAAGCAGCTCTGCAGCGCTTAACATCCTGCTTTGCAGAGGCGGCTGAGCTTTTTGGGCTGGAAGTCAGCTTGAAGAAGACAGTAGTTCTCTACCAACCAGCACCACAAGATGATTACCATCATCCCCACATCACCATTGGCGAGTCAGAGCTTCAGTCAGTCCAGCAGTTCAGCTATCTGGGTAGCATCATCTCCTCAGATGCCACGATCGACAAAGAGATAGACAACAGAATAGCAAAGGCAAACAGAGCTTTCGGAAAACTCCATAAAAGAGTCTGGTGCAATAAACACCTGAAGAAAAGTACAAAGATCAGTGTCTACAGAGCCGTGGTACTGTCTACTCTTCTGTACGGGTCTGAATCATGGGTCATCTACCGCCACCATCTGCGACTCCTCGAACGCTTCCATCAGCGCTGCCTCTGCACAATCCTAAACATCCACTGGACTGACTACGTGACTAATGTTGCTGTCCTTGAACAGGCAGACGTCACCAGTATTGAGGCCATGTTGCTGAAAACGCAGCTGCGTTGGGCAGGGCACGTCTCCAGGATGGCGGATCACCGCCTCCCTAAGATCGTGTTCTATGGTGAACTTGTCACCGGCTGCCGCAAGAGAAGAGCTCCAAAGAGGAGATATAAGGACTCCCTGAAACAACACCTCAGCCTAGGCCATATTGACCACCATCAGTGGTCCACCCTGGCCTCCAATCGGGAGATTTGGAGACACACCATACATAACGCTGCTGTCTCCTTTGAGAGCACGCGTAGAATCAAGCTTGAGGAGAAAAGACAGTGCAGAAAGAACCGTGCCTCGACTATACCACCCAAGGAGACCCTCCGGTGTGCTCTTTGCAACTGGTCTTGCCTATCCCGCATTGGCCTTTTCAGCCATCAACGCGCTTGCAATAAGCGTGGGCAAAGCCCTTCCCAAATCTTCGTCCGCGAAGCCAAGCCATGATGATGATGATGATGATGATGATGGTATTTATTTAATGTATTTAAAGATCAGCATGCAAATGGCTTTACCAATGGCTTTCTGTGAACAAACATAGCTTAGCATGACAGAACTGAATTAAATAATGCATTGATATATCTTTTTTCCCTTATATAACACACCTATCATGTGCTTTCTTGGCTAACAGAATGAAATGTCAACATCTGCTAAGGCAGTGATAGTGCAATCAAAATAACCTGCATAAAGCCCAAATCTACTCAGATCTCCTTCAAAAATGCCACTCAGTAAAAGCCTGGGAAAACAGATGAGTGATATAGATAATCCTTTTAGTAAATACAGCCACCTGCTTGCAAGTCTGCAGTTAAAGCCCACAGCATTGTTAAGAACAGCAGAGTGAATGAATAGACCAAATTACTGGAATATAATATTGGTAACCAGATACAAGACAAAAATGTAAAGGGATTAAGAACACAGCCAGTTAACAGAACTGCAGTTAAAGACTCAAAACTTGGAACTATTCAGTGAATGAGTTAATGGAGCAAAGTATTCCCTTGATACAAAATGAAACTTGAAACCTATTCTTAAAGGAACCAGAATAAAGGTTTTGAAATCCAGGAATTCTAAAATTCTGTGGACACCACATCTTCCTTCCTGACCAGAATTCTGGAACAGTCACTGAAGTAGAGAATAGTGTAAGTCAAAGCTGTAGTAATACCAGCTGCTAAAAAGCTTTCAAACATATACCTAATTAGCTTACACTAAGTCATTAAAGAAAGATAGTTTAATTGAAAAGTTCATTCATTCAAGATAAGTTCTAATGTAAACTCTAATTTTTTTTTTTTTTTTAATCAAAGCAGCCGCTTTGTTTAGAAATCTTCCAAGATTATAGCTCAACTTGAATTTCACACTCTCCATCCTGAGAAAATAATTTGGTAACTGTGTTGTTGAATGCTAACTTCAGTAATGTTAGACATTTGCAACAGCAAGAGCGCAGAAGTAACGTAGCTTACATCTACACCCTCAAAATTCTTGCACAGTCAGTTTTTGATAAAATGGTCAATTGTCAGGAAGAACAATAACATATTTTAAAAGCTGCATTGAAAGAAAAAAAAACCCACAACATTTTAAAGATAGCTTTTATATAAGCCAGATAGCAAGTAAGAACAAGTCAAAATGTAGTTTTGTGCCAGCTGAAACACTTCATGAATTCGTTCCAAATTGGGAAAATTTTATTGAGATAGGAATTTTTTTCCAATATTGTGGAAGCCGAAATATTTTATTTTTGTCTTTAAAATACAGATACTTCTTATTTTGCCTTCAACACGACATTTTGTTTCAAAATCTGCTTATGCTTCATTTTAAAGTATTTTAAAATATTTTAAAATACCTGAAAACAGAACAAAGACTTTACTTGACAGATCAGGTAAACATTTTGTTGGAAGAGAAAAAAAATTAGTTGTTTATGAAAGAACAGAATGCAACTGGAAAGACTCCTTCATATATATATGTGTGTGTATATATATATGCACACATCCTATATAACAGAAGGTGGCAGGAGCTAGCGATTGCTTACTCTGCATGACATTCTCTACAAGTATGGTTTTTATAAAATGCCACAACTAGTTTTGACAACATACTATAGAGAAGACAAATAGAGTAATCAAAGACAAATCATATTATTTCAGATTTTGCCACTTTAAAACCTTTCTCCCAGTGTTCTGACAAGAAAGACAGTTATTCCTTGGGTTTAATTGTACAGAGAAATAATACCCAAGCAGAATGATGGATGCTTGATGACAGCGCTTTAGCTCTAAGAAATTGATAAACATATGCTTATTGACTATGAAAAAAATCAAAACCAGAAGAAATAGCTGAAGAAAGGTTCTTTCTGCTGTAACTCAAACGTCCAAAGAGATTTGGGTGAACTTACCTTTTAAATAAATGAAAAAGAAAGACGTACACTGGCAATGCAGGAGTACATAGGTTAAAAGTCAGGTTAAATGACTAAAGAGGATCTGTTTCCCTGGGGAATGATGAGAATATTTAAAGCTCTTTGACACCTGAGGTGCTGCCAGAATATGGATTTAGGGAAACAATGGACAATTGACAGAGGTTTCCAAAGATAAATTCGGCATAAATGAGATCAGATGCTTAACTCCCATCATTCCCACTGTCATGGACTGGGTTAAACATGTCTTAATCTATCCACTAAATATGCAGTTGAGAAAAAATTTCCTCTAAGGACATATCAGCAGGGATCTTGAAAGGGAACAGAGGTCAAACAGTGAGGAAGCTCAGCTTTCCTGTTCCTGCTAATAGCCAAGGAGGGATACCCCTCATTCCACACAGGTGGAGCAAAAGTCTCCACCCTTTTTTAATCTGCCTTATCCTCTAGGTAGAATACGGGAAGTTTTTGCTTCCCCAAAGTGGGCAAGGATCATTTCTGAGATTATCCCTCACAGATAGTTCATTTCCTGTGTGTTTGGTAGCCTGTGAGTCATTACACAACGCAGATTACCACAGTTTCCAAGCACTTTCTCAAGCATCCTTTCAAGATAAGGAAACATTACTGTCCCCATTTTGCACAGATAGATACTCGTTGTCATATAAGAAGACTTCGGCAGGGTCATGAACTGGACATACGCATGCTGAGCTCCTTGCCACTGCTTTTGCCCCAATGTCTCACTTGCAGGGTTTCTGTCTGAACAAAGCTGTCCTGTATGCTTACGTGTATTCTGGTAAGTTTGTGCTCTTCAAAAGCTCGTTCATATGTCTAAACATCTTACTATCACAACAGGTAAAAGGAATTGTGTCTTACCCCAATAACAGTGCCATTCAAAAGACAACCATTCAGGGGTACTGAAAAAGAAGATAATATTTCATTTAGCATGACAATTATCATGACATTACCAAGATTTAATAAACCATTAGAGTTCCACGTGAGGACATTTAGATCCAGTGTCACTGTAAAGAGGCATAATTGAGCCTTCTTACATTAAACCTTCAAAGGTAGCAATTTGTCAGACTCATCCCAAATTCCACCTCCAAGTATCTCCTGCTGAGCTGTTTATTAACAAGTACATGGCACAATATAAATTTTCCCCTCCAATTCAAGCCTCACACTCTCAGAAGATGTGTTCAGCTTTTCTGCAAGTTACAGTGCCTATTTCCCCTTCTCCTCCCACTGCTAGCCCCTCATTCTGTGGTTGCATATTTATGTATCTATTAAACGTGACTGGGAGTCTTCCTAGACTGAGGCCAATTAGCCAAACCTTCTGATTTGGACTTTTGACACAAGTCTGCGCTAGGAAATGGTTACAGCCACAATGCTCAAAGACACACAAAAGACAGCATGGCTGCATGCAAACTACCTGTTCACAGCAGACACTGGGGAGAGTGTTGAAGCCTTGAGGACCCTTCCAACCTGGTATTCTATATTTTTATGAATCCTAGGCCAAAAAGCATTTCAAGAGCTCTTTTAAATGCTTAACAACGCAAGCCAAAGCTGTAGAAACACAGCCTGGTATGCTTCTCTCAAGCAATGCAAAATAGCTTCAACAGTAAGTAATTCAAGAGGAGACAGGGAATATCAGTTCGAAAGTAACAGCAGCAGGTGCTATTATACTCAATGTCTACGTTATACAGGAGAGCTTCAAAGTAGTACAGTACTTGCATAATATGCGCTTTTGAAATTGCTGTTAAGAAACAAGTGATCAACACACGAGATGATTCATTCTCCAGGGAGTGCGTTTGTCGCATGCAAAATCTTACCACATCTGCAGGAAGGACAGCAGTCTATTATTTGGTCACAGCGTACTTCAGTTCCCTCTGGACAGTCAGGCATACCCATTTGAGAACAGGAAACATTCTTTTGCTGCACGAAAACCTCATTGTTCACCTGGACACACTCATTGATAATGCAATGGTTGAAGGGGGACCGCCACTCTGTGCCGACCTATGGGAAATTGGGAATGGATTGAATAGAGGCAGCAGTATTTGTTCCACCGGATAGGGGGAAGACTACCACAGCTAACATGCTGGTTTGCAAAAAGCACATTTGCGGTGTCAGGAACAATCTGTCACTCAAGAGTTCTCCACAAATCCTTACTGCAACAGTTTATAGAACAGTCTGATGTTTGGTTTGTAGAGTATAGGAGTTTCAGGAGTGTCCTTACAGTGAAAAATAAATGAGCAGGTGAAATAATATGTGAAGAAGAAAAGACACTCTTGACTAGATTTAAGTCTACATTTGCTACCCGGTAGTTGGCTGCTCTGCACCATGCTGTAGCCAAGCTGGCACTCTTTCTGCTGGAACCTGCTGCAAATCAGCTTTACTAAGCCCAAAGGAGACTTTGGCAATAGGCTCTGGACCTGGAAATACTTGCGAATGTAGAAGAGACCGGATCCTGTTGACAGTCCTACTGATTATAATCACCCATGGGTCAGACAAGGTGGGAACTTCAAGTGCTATCATGGGAAAAGACATCACCACAGGCCAGAAAGAAGATGCTGTCAGAGTTCAACGCTGGGAGGAGCTGATCACTGCTGTGAAACTGTATGCTTCCACTGTTAATACGGTATGAACTCACTTCAAGGTCAGTGAAAGTGAAAATCAGATCCCAAACTCCAGTAAATTCAAATGTCTTTGCTCAGAAAGTTAAGGAGTATTTTTCTCTCATGTGTTAAATACTTAGTTCTTTGTTAATGACAAAGGAGTTGAACGAGGATACAGCAAAAAAGAGACAGCAGAATATAAGGATCTATTACTTCATCAGGACAACAGAAATCACTAAGACATGGGAGGACATTCAAACAGCCCTCCTGAAGGCTTGTTTTATGAAGCAGAGAAAAATATTGATCCACATTACAAAATGCCTTGGTAAAATCAGGGGGAAAGGAGGCTGCAAAATGGTACATTAAGAGTTTTTTAAAAGACAACAGCAGACTGTCTTTGTAAAAGAAACAATTAAAAAGTTAATATTAAATATGTGAATGTGAGATGTAGATGAAAATGTAGAAATATCATAAAGAACAACACTTAGGGAAGAAAAGGTGGGGAGAAGGTCTGGTATTTTCAACATATTTAACTTACTGCTCCTGCCTTTGTTGAATCCAAAACTCTGCGTAGGATTAAGAAATTTGATGTTACTGGGGTAGGCAAAGGCTTGCCATGGGTGCTCACGTTAGAGACAAAACAAACTGAATAGTCTGAAGGCATTAAAAATGTAGGCAAGAAAACAAAAAATATCCACATAGCTTTCCAGGGTGGTAGGGTATATGCAGCACATTTTAAATGGCTGTTGCATGCACTCACTTCCCGCCACACTCTTTGAACCCTAAGGGAAGAGGCACACTGCTAAAAATAAACTGTTACTTTGAGCAGAAAAAAAGTATGGCTTGGACTATTGCAGTCTGGTCTGATATGCAGCAATCATCTTTAGCTATGAGAATAATTCATGTTTCTATCCTCATTTACTTCTTGATATTTCAGCGGGTACCAAATAGGATACCAAATAGGACTGTGAAATTCAAGCAATTCACTGCTCCATCTGCCTGCCCAATCAATACAAATAAATGGGGATAATTTAAATGAATAGCCTACATCCAGAGAAGCATCGTGTCCCATTAACATTCTTTTGAGCTACCATTTGTGAAATTACTGATTTTACACAGAATTATTGCTTTGTTCGAGCCTGAATGTGGAGGGTTGCTTCTTAGAACAAAATAAGTTGCATGCCCCAAAAACCATTGTTTTTCAGTGCTGCTTGGTGTATAGAATAATTCATATCTTGTTCACCTCCTCCTGTGAAATACAAAATAATTCCAGGACGCTTCTGCTAGAAGTGTCCATGCCACCATCACCTCACCTCATGTAAACGAGAATCTGTGTCACCCCGAGACCAGAATAGCTGCTCCTCACAGGCAGTCTTCTGGCATTTCCCACAACACTCGCCTTCTTGGACAGTATACTTGTAACCCTGTAGGAGAAAAGAAGAGGACTAACTGATCCAAGAGTAGGACACAAATGAGAAGATTAATCCTAAAAGAAAACACTGGGATAAGTGTTTAATGTTAGCAACTTCTTATGGAAAGGGAAGTTTGAAAACAGAACTGTATTACAAAACTGTATTACAAAACAAACAGGTTGTCCACCAAGCTCAACATCCTGTTAAATCGTTAACATTATCTGTCAGAAATATAAATGAAAATGCATTCAACATTAGAAGTATAAATTCTTATCTTTTTAGTTGCTGCTTAATATATATTTTGAAGACCTATTCACTTCAGCTGCGTGGACTAACTCTAGGTCCTATCCTTGCTCAGGACATGCCAATCAACTAATGGGCCTTGTGAGGATATCAGCTTCTGTAGTGTGTTATGGAGCACCCCTTCTTGGACTACAGAAAAGGTTGATGGTGCCTAACATTAAAAAAATTAAAAAGGAAACCTGAAATCACCCAGAAACATCTTCTGTTTGCTAGCATATGCTCAAATATGTACGTAAATATTTGCCACAGGACAGAAAAGAACAATGACATAGGCAGAAATTGAAGGGGAAGAGGTAAAGCAAAAATGCTGACAGAGGAACCTGAGCTATTTCAACAGCGTTAAGCAGCAGTCATTTCCAAATACTAGTTTATTTAAGACTTTCCAGGAATATGGCCCTACAGAGGAGTGCAAAAGGAAAAAGAAGTAAGTCCACTTCCGAGGGTGATTGTCAGAATTGCCAAGCTATTTGAAAGATTTTGAGAGAAAACTATACGTGAATGTTAAGAAACCAGTTTTAAAAAAACCCACCATTACATTAAATCAACTCTGTTTTTACATATGACTTATAAATAATCACGATATTTTTTATTTTATTTTTAAAAATTTTTTTATATATATATATATAAAAAAATACTACTTTACAACAGAAGATGAAAGGTAAAAATTGTTCTACTGGCATCTTGGACGTTAATCAGGTCTCACAACTTCCCTTCCCACCCTGAGAATTCCCTTTTAGGATTCAGTCTGAGCACATTCAGATATCTGAGTGCCCTGTGCTGAAGTAGAGGTAAGGGATTGGTCAGACATGTAGTCCAGGGACCAGTTTTGACTGATCATTTCATCTTTTCTTCTCCTGCAGCAACTAGCCAAATATTCAAACATTGCAGTATCTAAGTGAAAAAAATGACAGATCTTTAATCTAATTAGAAATAATGTATTCTACATTTAATCACCAGGCAGTCTTCAAGGGGCAAATGTAACTCTGATTTCAATAAAGAGTTGAAGGAAAGATGTTCTGTCAAAGACAATATTGTTCATGTGAAAGAATGGCAATGAAAATAAGCATAATTTTATTTTGGTCAACCCCTCTGAACTGAATTGCTAAAGTATTCCCAACTGCTGTCTCCATGAACTGTCTTTGATTTGCAATATGAAGCACATTAGCAAACCTCAATAATCAGCACAGTTTCATATGAAAGTACATTTTGTATAAAATCATAAAATGTAATGCCAGAATTTGAGCTATCTTTGTGGAAAAAGCTGTGCTGTTAAGCATTTTGTTTTATACGACATTTATCTGCTGAATACACATCTGAAGAATCTGGAGGATCAGATATAGTTTTTTATTTGTGTGGCAAGCTCAGAGAAGTAAAAATCCATGAGATGTCTGTGACCAGAATAAAGCTATATCCAGCTGCAGGACCAAATTTTACCAAGCTGGTTTGAACAGAGCCCTCTAAAGTGCAAACAAAAAGGTTCTACACAGCAGACTCCAGAGGTGATTTGTACCCCAAAGGCATTGCCAAAAATTTTGGGTTTTGACTGCTCAACCTGCCCAAGTGGCCCCTTTTACACTCGGTGTGTTCAAAACCGGGAGGCTCTGACTCCTAAGGGGAAGAAACACCGGAGATCACACCTCCCAAACTCAGCACCTGCTGAGCTTCTCCTAACACAGCCCCTGAATAACCATAGTAGGCTATAAACCTGTTTCAGAATACAAGCCTCCATACTGCAGCTCTTTGAAAACAGTGCATGCATCTGTACTAGAGGAGTAAGGTGGACAGTGATTCCTCACTGTCACAGATCCTCCACAGCATGAGAAATATGTCACCATCAGAAACTCCCACCTTCTGTAGCTCACACGTGAAAATTTGGGCCCACAGGAATAAAGAAACCTTTATTTTCTGCTTAATTCTAAAAGTGGTAATGTTTATTGTTACATCTAAGAAAAGGAAAATGTATTGTGCATTTTGAGGTTTTTTTTTTTTATTGTGGGGTGTCTTTTTTTTTTCCCCAATTAGACTCACATACAAAGAGTATATACTACCAGGATTACTCCTGAGCTGCACAAGCTATGAACATGAACATCTGACAAGTCTCAGATACTGTGCTGTTGAAGGTTGATGTTAGATTGAATTAGGCACACTAAGCAGTATCCATCTCTTCCCTCATTATTTTTCTTTTCCTAGTGTATAGACACTAGCATATAGAGATGCCAGTGTTTGCCATGGTTTGGTCAATATTGTGCTTGTCCCTCCTCTGCATCTTACCTTTTTTTTTTTTCTAAATACAGAATTCAAACTTCAAATGGGGAATTAAATTTCAGAAGCAGCCCTCAGCACGTGTCTGACTGTCCCTCACACTGAGAGGCATATTAGAGTTCTACAGGACTAAAAAAAAACCCCATGCCTGGGAGGTAAGAGATAAGGCAATACAAGGCACCCCTCTGATTTGAGCAGGTGCACGGGGCTGACTTGGGAGTGATAATCAGCAGCTGCAATGCAGAACCTGACAAGTGCTCAGTTATGCTGCTGGATCAGGCTGTTTCATCAAACACAAATAAGGAGATAAAGCTGATCTCCCACACAGAGGGTAAAAGCATACAGATTAAGACATTCTACATGAGGGGGAAGTATTTCATCCTTTTGAACCAGAGCTTGACTTGCAACAAACAAAAGAGGAATGAAGATTAATCCTACAGCATTCAGAGAACGCAAATTTTCATTTCATCACCTACTCAGGGCTACTGGAGGGAACTGCACAGGCTATGGCTTGGCATACTCGTGCACTCCCTTTTCATTCTAGTGCTGCTCAGGATACATAGTTCATCTTTTCACGGGTGCTAGGATTTTGTCCAGAAAACTCTGTCAGCTGCCTTTTGGCCAACAAAGCAGGAAAGAAAGAACAGAGATTATTCCTCAACACAGTATTCTTATGAAGGTTCCAGTATTTACCTTTTACATATTGAGATGATAGTACCTGCAGAGGGTTGGAGGAACAAAAGAGAATCAAAATGGCAACAGTAGACTGAGGAAAAACCCAGTAGAATGCATATGAATCCCCTTGAAATGCTGAAAGCAGAATCTTGTGTCAATGAATCAGCACAATTCTAGAGATTTCCCTGGACCTGCACTCATTTACCCCAGGTGAGGACTTAATTCTCTGTTTGCAAGTCTCTAGAACTTTAAGGTATCATTTCCTAATTTCTGTCATAAATTACCCTTCAAGAAGCAAATAGGATGTTTGAAATTACCCCCCAACAAGACTTGCACAGTTTTTAAATGAGATCTTGTACATCTAATATTCACACAACTGTCTTCCTTTTACACTGGTTTCTTCGACCGCTTTAACATACAGTATTAAGCCACTTACTACCATGATTTACATGCTACTTCAAAGGAAAATATCCGTTTGAAATATTGGAGATTAAAGTCATAGCTTTTGTAGTCAGCATCTATTACAACCATCACTCATTATGCCTTGCCACAAAGAGTGCAAATGGTTTTTATTTTAATTAATCAAGAGGCTTGAATACCTAACCTAATTAATTTGCACACACTTAGCCAAATGGCTTTGCCTTAAATGCTTATCCCAGAAAATTATGCTTCGTTTGTCTTATCTAATACTTCATCTAATACTTTAAATTATCCAGTACTTTAAACCACATTCTTCTATATCACTCACAAAGTACCTAACTCCAAGTACATTGACAGAAATTAAGCAAAGCAAATGTTCCCTTCACATTAGTATACCAGTGATTTTAAGGTGTTTTGAAAGCTGTTATTCATTTTATCATCATGATTCTCTGACGGGATGTAGTCTGATGTACTCTCAGAGAAATAATTTCTGCAGAAGCTCCAGGAGGGAGACACCACTCCTCCTTGTGGCACATGCAATAATTGCAGCAATTATCTGCTTGTTATCTCAACATTTTCATAAGAGTAAGATAGAAGAGGACAGAAAAAGTGAGGGGAGGATGACATATAATGAAGTAAACCCACATGTGGTTTGCAAGTGAGAAGTCTGTATCTGCTGTTAACGCCCTCAGAGAGCTGAGGGATTAGTTCATTTAAATGAATCATCCACTCTTTTTCCATAGCAATTCTTCACATGCTAAAACTACAGACACGATTTGAGTTTGATTTTGTCATGCTCAGGAGAACAGTATCACCATTCATTCATGAGGGTGAAGAAGCTAGTACATGTGTTACATTTCTTTTGACCATCATCTTCTTAATGATCCATGATTAAAGTATATCTTTAATGTCAATACAACTTTCAATGCCATCTCATCTGAACCAAAAAATAAGCATTAAGGCCAATTCAAACTGGATTACAGAACTTGTGCGGTCCTGGATATGTGTATCCACTGAATTAGGAATAAGCAAAGGAGAAAAGAAAATCCGATCCATCCACGTTCTCCAACAGCTATGGTTTTGGTTGTACAACTTTGATAACCATTAAAGGAGAACAAGAAATGGCAGATTCACAAAAAAGTACTGGCATGGTTTCCACCACGGCTTTTTGTTTGTTTTAAAAAGCTTTTTGACACTGCAATGCTTAATGCTGATTTGTCAAGAAACTGTAGCTCTGCATTAATGATACTTCATCAGAATAGCAAAATACTGATAAGGTTACAGCCATGAGCAAAAACACAGCCAGATATTTTAGATGTAATATTTCCTAATAATTGTCATACCAGAAAAAAGTCTCTTCTACAAACGGAAATCAAAAGGATTCTCTTGCAACATCTAAAAGATCCTCACATCTACCCTCATGATTTTCACTGGTTTTTCAAGGTGTTTTATGGGCATCCTCGAGGTTTTTCACCATCCCTACACTTGCAGAAAGAGCGCTACTTTGGTTTGTTGGAGTTTTTATAATGGATTGGGTTTTTGCTCTGGTCCTAGAGAATTATGCGGTGTTTAAGACACAGCAGAGGAAAACTTTATTCAATAAAAGTTCGTATTTTGTTCACACCTCGTGCACACACATATATGCTGTCCAGCCTTGTTCTAATACAGGGGCTGTAAGTTAAATATTGAAATACAGTGGTATTAAGGTATCTGAAATTCTTTGAAAACCAAGGCAGTACAGTTGCCTTAGAGTTCAGAAAAAAGACTTCCTTTTCAGATATTGGTTTGCTTAACTGAAACGGTCATAGTCAAATTTCAAAGCATGATTAACTGTTTTAGAATACATATTAGTGTAAATTCAAATGAGAATTTAAAACAAGTCAGACAATGCAGGGTTTCTACAAGAATGTTAAATCAGCCATGAGGCACCACACATATATGCTGTATGCCCAAAGTTCATCTTTGACTCCCAGATCCATTATTAATGTCTTTCTAAAAGCAAAAAGAACAACTCTAACTTCTCATAGCTGTATATAAAAGGTCTGCTAATAAAGAGATTTCTTTCAAATATGAGGGCTGCTCTGAGAGTAATGCCTTCTATTTTATCATGTTGGCCCACAACGTCAGAGGCAGATGTTAGTGGCGTGGCAGTAGAGGTTGACCCTTCCCACCAATACTCCGTTAAATTTTGTTGCCGTGCGGCAGACGGCAGCAGAGGGGCAGCCTGACAATGTGGTGTCTGACATGGCAGTGCCTGTGGAGCAAAGGTGTGGGGTTGAATTCCTCCATGCGGAAAAAATTGCACCCACTGACATCCATCGGCGCTGCTGAACGTTTACAGAGACCAAACAGTGGGTGTCAGCACGTGGTAATAGTGACAGTGGGTCACCTCTACTGGTGCAGATTTTTACGAGCACAGCAGGCAGGTTCTTGTCCATCGCTGGGGAAAATGCACAGTCCATGGTGAGGACTGTGTCAAAAAACAGTGTTTTGTAGCTGAGAATTCACTCTGTCAAATAATGTTATTGTGCTCTTTATATCTGCTGTACTTTCCATGGAAATATCTAGTAAATAGGAGGCACTACTTTCGGAGTGACCTACACATAACAGAACAAAAGCAAGGAGGAAGAACATTAATCGTGTTGATTTTTCATAGCCTCTATTCTGAATGCAACTGCATAAATGAGACTCCTTCCCAAAAAAAAAAAAAAAAGAAAAGAAAAAAAAAAGCAAACTTTTTAAAACCCGTTAAAATGTTCAGGATGAAGAGTGGGAAACAGGCTTGACATGTGACATATTTGTTTTGACATATTTGTTTTGAGATTCACGGTATTTCCACCAAGAAGAGAAAAAAATTACTCCTGCAGCAGAAAAAAATGTGTGAATCTTGACTCACATGCAGCGCTAGAAAACCCAGAACATCACAGTAGCATCCCAGTCAGCATCACAGAAGGAGCACCTGTCCCTCTTGGTTAAAAGGTTTTGCAGTTATTGCTCTCATATGCCCTCCTTTGCATTTCCCACTGACAAATTCCAGCGGGTCACCTGTAATGACACCAGGGTGGTCTGTGGAGTCACAGGCCAACATGCAGACTTTCATCAGCTACTGGACCACTGAAAGTACTGGTGTTACAACACATATTTGGAAACACTTCTTGGTCAACTGTTTGAATTTTGTATGGGCTAATGCAATATATAGCCTAATATAAACATTTTAAAAGCAACTTGGAGACTTGAGTAGCATTAACTAGCTCATCTTTACTTCTGCACTGAGGCAAAAAAAGAAATCAGCTTCTTCTGAGCTTCACTTCACAGCTCAGGGAAGAACAAATCGATGGGGAAAACCCTGGGTCAGCAAAAGACCTGAAGAGAATTTTCTAAATTCCAGACAGCCACATCTAGTTGTTCCACATGTACCCCGCACAGCCTACTATACTTGCAGATTGTGAACACAAACACACCAGACCATGGACTAAGGAGAAGCTGCTTCAAGCCAGATGTGCCTTTTCATGAATGGAATTGGCTGATATCATCAAGAACAATCTCAATTAATCCATATATACACTGGGAGCTTTACAAAGAGGCAAAATGCATTTGTGGTAGCCTCTGATGTTGCAGCACAACTTCTCTGGCCATATGGCAGTCGGTGAGGTATGTGGGTTGGCTGGGCTGGGCAACCTCTTCTGCCATCTTTTTTCTGCAGACCCAAGCTGTGTATTTCCACTGTCCTCAGTTATTGACCCATCCATGTTAGCATGAAGCAAAGACATGGGAATGCTCAGGTGTTATGAGTACAAGGTGCTAGATACCGAGCAAATGCAACTCTAGGGCATCACATTTAATTTTACAGTGATTTTTTACTTCCTTATTCTCCACATTATGTTCAGGTCAGGAATGTTAGGGTCATAAATTGGGCAGTTTACACAGTCTAAAAACCATTTTGAACTTTTGCTTGCACAACTCGTGTTATGGTCAAAGTCTTCTAATCTATGACACTGGCAAGTGCTGCTGACTTTCAATCAATTCTTTTGACCCTTCTAAAATTCTTCTGCCAACTTTTTGTACCAAGTATCTGTCTCCTCCTGCTTGACCTGCTATGTCGATACAACAAAGCAGCTCATACTTCCTTTGCGGGCTTCCAAAAGCAGACCACATAATTTTATAGCACATAGCAGATGTCTGAGCATAATAAAGGCCACAGCACATGGTGTTATTGCTGATATACTGGGCAGAGCTGAGCAACAGACAGATCTGAAGTGTTCTCTTCAGAAAGTGAACTTCAGCTAGAATGGTCATTTGCAATTGATCTTCAGATACTACTGTGCAAGTAGTGTAAATGATAGACACTTCAGGATGCAGTACTTATTTTATTGAAACATAAAAGTACCTTGTCACTTATTTCCTTGGCAGTAAGATATGATCCCAAAACAATAACCCTAAAACAAAGTCAGTAATGCTCAGGCCCTCTCAGACTCTGTTTCCAAGATAATTCATTGCTACAACACTTATTTTCTATTTTTTTCTGGTTTGTCTAAACACACAAGTTTAAAAGCAGTCATTTCAGAACCCCATCAAGGCTCTGCTGGATAATGCACTTATTTCAAAGTTACTCACCCGAGAGCAGAAGGTGTTACATGCTTTGTCATGACACTCCATCATCTGAAGTCCTGTAACATCATCCCTCATACTAGTGCAAGAGCATTCCCTGCAACCATCTTCCCAGGTTGTCCCAATGGGGTAGACTATGTTGTTGTGCACACACACCTGTTGAATGCAATAATTAATACATGAAAGAGCACACTGCTGCCGTAAGGGCACACTGCTGGCTTCAAAAGGCTGCTTTTTAAGATGTAAAACCTCCCATAAATTTTATGGAGTATTTTGAACCCAGAAATGCTAAAATTGTGGCCATTCTGTTAGGGAAAGGAAAATAAGTTCAACCAAAGATGCTGTTTTATAAAGAATAAAACCAAGATTTTATCTGCAGTTGGTGGAATTGCCCAGGGTCTCAGTTTCCTTGGAAGTATAATGTGACCCAATATTTACAGATAACAAACAGTGAGTCCTGTAGAAGAAGCTCTGCACGCAAAACTTCTTTCAGCTAAATCAGCTGATCTGAAAAGATTCTATTTTGAGTGACAAGCATTCATTCTCTTGTATCCTTAGGCCATCACAGCTACCAAAGAAGTAATGCCATCTCTCACATAGCACTTTCTATGAGTAAATTTTACAGCATGTTGTTAAAGAGATAGATGAATATAATTTATTTTTAAAGGTATAGCAAGTAAGTCACAGAGACATAGAATGACTTATGCAAGGTCATGAACTACTTAGCAACAGAAAATAAAGGCTCCTGAGCTGCACGTCAGTGTAACCCTATGGTAAGTTGTTTGTTAGGTAATTTTTAAGTAAGGCTGCTTCAGTGAAAGCGTTACATTGCTCTGCATACTCCCCTCTAAGCAACTTTATCTTAAAGATTAGCATAATATAACAACTTAATAAAAGTTTGGCAAAATAAGGAAAAATATATCTTGGTGAAGCTTTAACAGGCTCAGGTATTAATGTGGCAAAAACTTAAAAGTGTCAATGTAGTTCATAAAACTACACTTATGAATGTAGTTTATAAAAGTGTCATATGTAGATCATAGTCTATCATAGAAGATAAAATGCCTCCACAGGCAGAGACAAGGGTAATGAATGGGCACAAGATATTTAGGTCTAAGGTGTCCCAAATATTTCAATAAAGTTAGTATAAGATTGAAAGAATATACAGTAACTGTACTGATCCAAAAGTAACAAATTAAAAATTTTAAAATCACCTCTGAAATTCCTAATGCTTGAATGACCTTGAAGTTTCATGTGGTTTTTGTTTTCATATATATATATATAATCATCTGATTATCTCAAAGTCACAAAAAATGGGTTGCTCATGCCAGAATAAACAACTGTAACAAAACACTGGACATGTGATGCAACAGCGTACTTCTCTCAGACACATGTAAATTAAAAATGCTCTGGCATTATGATCCAGGAGTCTCACTGAGGAGTTGTTAATACCTAGCTACCCGCTTACCTTGGTGCGGCACTGCATGTATAAAAGACGTTCTCACCTATAGAAATGACACTTTGTTCACCTTACCCTGTCTGGAACACAGGTGGTAGATATGCAGCCGCAGTCATTGGTGAGAGATCTGGATAGATATCCCAGAGGGCAGCTCACTGTTGAGTTCATACAGTTGCAGGTACACTCATATTTATCGCAGCACTCAGTCTTCTTAACAGTCAGCTCTCGATGCGGTGGGCAGGAAGGTCTTTGAACTAAGCTGCATGCTTCTCTGTTACACACTAGCAGAAAAAGGTAGATACCATGTCAAGCACGTGGCACTTCAGAATGCTGCAAGTGAACAAGACAGCTCTCTGGCAGCAGGGCAATAATTGCTGCTGCAAACTGTTATAAATCTACTTAAAGACTAAGATGTAATGCGTATATAAAAGACCCAGGTCAACAATTAGGCTGCAGGTTCAGGAAAAGTTCCTACCTTGCCAAAATCCTTGTCTCATATACAATCAGAAAGATTTGTAAAATAGGCATAAGGGTCAGAGCACACATGTCCAAGTGTAAAGTGTTTCGCTTTTCCTTAATTCAAAAGGGTACTCAGAAAGTGACAACAATAACCTTCTTCCAAGCCTATGAAATCATTACATGACCATTGGCTCCAAAATTAAACTTTTCAGAGGGAAACAATTAATGTCTAAAGGAAGTGGTCAGTGCTACTCAAATGTAATGTTCCAGTGTCATGCCCTGCTAAAAAAAAAAATCTTACCACATGTGTAATTTGGTCTGCATTCTCCAGGGTTGGTCAGAGCAAGCTGCAGGCCAAACTCACAGACAGGGGCAGGAGGCAAATCACAGGAAACCAGATCACAGACTAAGAGGAATTGAGAGAGTGTTTAAGACCAGTTAGTCCTCAAGAAAAGACACACACACACGCAAGCACATTCCCAGTAAACTTTTTCTCCCTACGCTCAATTGCTATCCTAAAATGTGATGTAAATTAGAGTTCAGCAGGTCAGGGTTTGTTTTCAAAATAGCTTAGGGAAGAGTTCAACCTTGGGTTATGAAGATTACGGTTCTAATGTTATATTTAATGTGCAAATATAGACCACGCAAAAATAGATACTTGAAAAAGAACATTCTAATGTCATTTAGACAAAACCAAATTGCTCCATTCCCTTCCTCATCTCTTACAGAAAGAGGGACAAAGTCAAGTTGGAAGTGAAGAGAGACTCATATCCTCAGGAGTTGTTTATTTTTCCACACAGATGATTTTACAGTCAGTGGTCTCAAAAATTGACCATTGCATTAAATAAAAAAAGGGATTGTCTACCATTGAAGCATCTGGAAGAAACAAGGACAAAGAAGATTCCAACAGTTTATGAGAACCTACCACACTCATACTCGAGGCAGCACTGGCCAGTGTTCCTGCGCAGACGAGGGACTTCACAGGGACCACACTGAACAGCTGGAGTAAGAAGAAAACATCCATAAAGCAAGTTTAGATAAGAACTAGAAAGCTAGGTAACAAAAATAGCAATTCAAGTGCAATCATACTTAGAGCTAAACCAATTTACGTTTGGCAGGAGGGCAAGGTCGGACTGTGCAGTTTACTTTGTTGTTATCAAGACATGTGCAGATCTTGCAAGGCTCATCGGTGGGAATCCATGTTTCCATGTGCTGCATTAAAAAAAAAAAAAAAAAAAAAACAACAGATTGTTAGAAAGAAATCAAATATTCTGGTCACTGGTATGTTAGCAATGGGAGTGGATGAGGGCAAATAACATTAATTTGGAAAACCAGAAGACTCTGTACAGGATTGGTTGGTTGCTCTGTTAACAGTAAGAACTTAAGGAGACATATAATTCTGAAATGACTGTAGTGTACCAATTTAGCAAAAGATGTAAAGAATGCATGATTGGGATGAGGAATTACTATTGTTTTATGCACAAAAAATTCTCAGATGTTATATATGCAATTGCAGGCTATTGTGAGTAACAGTGGACTTGTGTAACTACATACCGTGACTGGAGGTTCAATGGTAACAAGGGAGACAACAATATTTTGGGAAATACATAGAAGGGGCTGCTTTCCCGAACTTGTAGTAATTAAACACAGAGAAATAAAGAGTGAATATTTTTTATTAAGAATATGCCACTTGATTTCCCAGTGGACTGAAGACTGGAAAACCACTATAGCAACCCCCAATCTGAAACCATCACTGTGGTGATTAACTGGAGGTAATAAGCACATTCAGAAATTTCCAGTAAATTTTATCATTTTTCAATCACTGCTCCTTCTCCTGAGAGAGAGGGAAATCACTGATGTTAAAGATGTAGTTAACTATAAAGAACTACTCTCATTTAACACCCATGTGAATAGAAAGGTAAGAGTGAAAAGATGCACTATGGGACAGTAACATTAATTTGCACAATCTATCCAGGTTCTGAGTGAGAACATGTAGAGTAGGGTAGGATGCCACAAAGGGAAAAGGTATAATCCAGAAAACTCCATTTAAAAATAACAGTCTGCTGAGACCTTTATAATAAGAAGAAAGGAGGGAAATACCTAAGCATGCTGCCACCTGTACCCAGAGACATCTATGTATTTTAAGGCACCACAGCAGTCTGAAAAGTCAGTTACTTCCAAAGGTTGACATCATGGCAAAGATAAGACCCCAGGCATGCTAGAACAAGCCAACCAGAGGTTTAACACAGCTTAGGAACCAAATCGCATAGGGTCAGTTAATCCATAGGAAATCTATTTTAGTCAGAGAAAGCTTGCATCGATGTATTGTTAGCAAAGAACATTATCTCAAGGCTTGGAAAAACAACCTGGAGCCCTCTTCCAGAGCATTCAGTGGCCTCAGGATTAAAAAGTCTGAGAAGACAGCTGATAAAGAATGCCTACATTTGCAAGTGGTGATGAGAAAAATCACGAGGACATTTCAAGACACAGAGAAAGTGATTCACAACATTTTGTCTAGCATTTTCAGCAGCCTTAATTTTCACACAGATTTTCTTCAGCTTAAGTAGGAGTCTCTTTCTAATACCAGAAGAAATGACAAGAGACATCATGGTGTTAGCAGAGCTCTACGTGAGTGTTGGTACTGAGAATCCTGTAAACCCAAGCACAATCTGGAGCAGGAAGGAACAAACACCAGAGGGAAAGAAGGGGGTTAAGGAAATCATAACCCACCACCGGTTGCACTGCCTGTTGCATTGCTCACACAGCTAATCCTGCAATGGTGGAGATGCAAAACGGCTGTGTGAGTTGATCCTCGCCTGCCCTCCACCTCCCCATCCACACAGCAGCTGTACCTAAGCCTTGCCATTGGGGTACAGACAAGAGGTTTTCAGAGTTAAAACCCCATTAAGGGGCACGTGGCGAGCCATGAATTTCAGGACTTTTTCAGAAAGAAATAGATATCACTGCAGACATTATTCCCAAGATATGCACTGAGTTTTCCTTCACAAGGGCTTGAAACAATTATTTAAATGGGAAATGCACTGCAGTGCACCAAGATGCACTGAGGATTCAGGGATTTAAGGCACATGAAACCTAGACTTTAATCTGTATTTGCAACAAGCATTTAACATAGAATCAGAAGACAATAACTAGAGTTGTCAGGGTCCCCAACAGTCATGCACAACTCATCTGTGTTTGGGGCAGTGATTATATAGATCGTAAGGTATTTTTTTCCTTCAGGAGAAATAATAAAATTTTTTCTAGTCCTTTAATTGCAAAAAATATTATATTTTTATTTTCCTTCCATTTTTCCAACTCAATAAGCACTACACAAATCCAATGACACTGTATTTAAAATAACGATCCAGTGCAGAACACAAAGAAAAAACTGTGGCCATATGTATGAAGATACTGTAACCTTAAAATAAAATATAGTATAAGGTCCATGTACTCAATCCTTCAGATAATTCTAACATTTTGTTTTGAAAAATGTGGTTTGGATAACACAGGTGGAACAAAAGAACACATTTTGCCTATGTCTTCCCTCTCACTGCCAAAATCCGTAGGATGTGTATGCCTGAGGAGGGGGCTTAATGCTGTTAGGCTCCTATACCAGCCCCTTGCCCAGCAGCAGGAAACTCAAAATCACATTTAGTGAATATTTTCTCGGTGTGCTGTGCCTGAACACTTCCATGAGGCAGCACTACGGCACAAGCCATGGCAAAATGGTCTCCTTGGACCCTCGTGGGCAGGCTGTACCAACACACACAGGGCTCCCGGTGCAGACCAGACAGCAGGATGCCTCTTGGGCTGGCAAAACAGTGCCTGCCTGGAACACTTGCTTCCTTAAGTCAAGTGCACTGCGCCCTGGTACCATATAATCTAAATAAAGGTGTTTGCTCTGTTAAGTTTGATGCTTTTGTCATTACGTTAATCAATGCAAACCATTTTTTGAAGACATGTTCAGCCACAAATAGTCTTTGCTTCCTTTCAGTTTAAATGTACCTGTCTATAACACATTTCTTGCTGAACGAAATCTGAGTCTGAATTTGTGTGTGTAAAATGAAGTTATTCAGCGTACCTATGTTCATTGGCTTTTTAAAATCTATCTTTTTACTTAAAGAATAGACTAACCGCACAAACACACAGACCTGTGTTATTGACAGAGAATCTACGGTACAAAAACGATTGTCTCTGACAGCAGATTTGTAAATCTTGTAAGAATCTAAAGCCCAAAAAATACTGAAATTAAAGCCCCTTCTTCTTAAAGTCCTATAACAAAACTGCAGATTTAAGAGGACTGGCTGACTTGGATGAAAATTCTCAGAGTTGAATAGTTGGGAGTGAAAAGGTACAAACCCTGTTACTTGGAACAGGGGCCACAGGGAGAAGCTTGTGCACCCGCTGTGTGATGCTGCAAGGGAGATCAACAGTCTCTTTCACTGCACTCAGAGCTCTTCCCTACCCCATTCTGCCACAGAGAGGTCTGACGTAGCTGAGGAAAGTGGATTTTCAGTAAAACTAAAATGATCAATTTAATCAATGGAGAAATTTTTGTCAAAAAAAAAAAAAAGTATGTAGGCTAATATGAATTGACATAAAGTTGTCTTGGTCTCCCTGCTCCCCACGAACCACTGAAAATATTTCAGTAAGCTTTGCAAAGACAGCACAATACATTTTAAGTGAGGGTTCCTGATTTATGATTATATTGTCACTACTGGTAGAAGCCTGCTGAATGGAGGTGTTTATCTTGGTAAACGTTGACTTATGCTATCCCTCCTCTCTTCCCTCTAGAGCTCCCTCCACACAAATTTGTCATGCATTTCCGGGTCTGCACAGTCCCAGCTGTGAATTTTATATCCATCCCAGCCAATTTCACACTAGGGGAGCTACATGGGGCTGACAGCCAGCGGGTTATGAGGAACTGAGGTTACGAGGAACTGAGCTAGAAAATAAAGTCTCCAAAGGGGAAAACAATTAGACTTGTAAGACAGAATTACTTGCAGAAGTACAAACCCCAACCACTCCCAAAGGTAAGTAGCTAAGTGCATAGTTACCTGATGGTGGGTGCCATCTTCACTGATGCATTGTGTGCAGACTTCTTCATCAACACAGCTGTCATTAAAAATCACCTGTCCGTCTGGACAGAAGCAGCCTTCTGTGGGATAATCCTTGCAGACACTGAGTATGGTACTATTCTCACAGTGCTTTATGCAGGCTTTGTGGCAGTGATCATATGTCAAATATGTGGGACATTTCATTGCTGAGGAAGACAGAAAAAGAAAATCTTTAGAAAAAGATATCTGAAATGCAAATAAATTTTTCCACTCACATTTTCTTCAGAATTTTGTTCAGGTTTTTCGAAAGCCGTCATCTGATGAACATATTTTGTCCTCTGCAGCAACTAACATCTTTGAAAATAAGTTTTTAAGACTAACAAAACCCACAGTGGAAAGTGACTGAAGGCATTTGCTTAAGTTACAGTCCATGAAGAAATCATCAAGTCACATTTTCAGGCCAGATGAATCAGCAAAGTATGACTTACCGGAAAAACGATACAATGGGTTATATGAGCTGAACATTTAGCTTAACTGTTTTCAAATCTGTGCAAAAGACATAAGTCTTTAGAACTATCTTATGTGTCTTAGAAAAGCACTGGTAACTGTGCATGGTTAGGAGATAGACAGGAGAGACTGAAGTGTTGAACAAAGAATTTTTTTTGACAACTTAATAGGCGTCAGTGTTCCCAAGCAACTAAAGAAGCTAACAAACCGAACATTTTGGTACTTCAAAACTGAACCTGCCAGGTTTCTGCACATTATTAACGGAATTGCCTTATTAATGGAATTAACTGGATCAAGGAAAGTTACATCCCACCCACCCACCCCCCACCCCCCAAGCCAACGCATAAAGTTTTCGCTGATGAGTGTACAACACTCAGGGTATTATCTCTAATAGCAAATACAAAACTAAGGCTACAGTTATTCAGGAAACCTACGGATACAGCTTCTATACTCTGTACTCCCTTAAGTGTACATTATTTTTCTCCACAGCTTCAATTAGGAAAAGTGTTTCTTATTTCCCAGGTTGTGACTGCTGTGAGGTTTATAGCACTTTTTTTTAGTCCCCTAACAAAAAACACTGAAAGAAAATTACTGAATGAAGACCTGGTCTCCCAACCAAACATGCATTCATCTGCTGAACTGTGTACACACAGCCTTTTTAGTAGCCAAAGGAAAAATAAATGAAATGTCTTTAACATTAACTCTTTTTCTGTTTCAAGCCATGCTAAACCCAATTATTTTGAGAGTAAGCACCGGTGCTTTTTGCCTGTGGTGGTCTCCTGTCAGCTCTAATGAATGTGTGAAAATACATCCATAGCACCTATTAAGGCAGTGTGTCATTTACTTTTTATTCCAGTGTTAGTAAATTTACTCAGCACACTGTCTTTCATCTTGCTTACCTACCACTAGCCCTAAAGAAAATCTAGTAAACCTTCTCAGCATAAAATTAGATGAATTTATTTTAGAGTTTAATGTTGATGCCCATCAGCGTAGGACCTTAAAGGCAGAATGCGTACCAATGCTAAAGCATCTAATGTACTTCATGTAACATAGCCCCTTTTCCTTCCTCCTCTTTGGCTGGCCTGAAGGAGCTAGGTGTGTGAAAAATGCAACAAAGAACCATGCCCCAGACTCCAGATGTGCTATAAATAACCCCATGTAAAATGGCAATGTTTTATCAAGGAAGGAAGAAATGAGGTGGTTATGTTTTGCAAAAGATATAAAGGAGCTCAGATGAATGCCCTTGTTTTGAAGTCACATCTGTCCTTGGGAGCATGGGAATGAGATGTGCATAAGCGTCATCAAGAGATGGGATAAACTCCATCAAGGACTGGAAAATTGTCCTAACCGTCCTTTCAGTCTACTGGCGCAATGACAACTAGGTGATTGTAGAAAGCCACCTCAGACACATTACTGCCCTTATGTTTCAGAGATTTGGCCAGGTCCTAATCGACTTACAGGTAACTCTGCTTTTTGTATGGAAAATTCTGCCAGAGGTATAGAATGCAAGGAGGCATGACAGACTCGCCACAGTCAGCCTTAGAAACAAGTATTTCCACAAACCACCCCCCTGGCTGGCTATTTTAGTGCTCACCTCAAATGCCTGTTGTTTCTGAATGAAACATCTGCAAGTACTAGCATAAGGGGAAAATAAAGGTGAAAAACAAGCAATAGAAGCGTAATTATTCTGCCAAATTAGTTTCAAATCTACCTCAAATACTAGACTGTATGATGTACTATGATCGTGTATAGGTATTGCATTCTGTTTGCTAGCTCCATTAAAACATGACCTTTTTGTTGAAACAGGAAAGAGAACAGTAAAAGAAAAGCTGAGGGGGGGAAAAGAATGCCCAGTAAACCTATGATTTCAAAGGGTCATCTGGCATTTTTAAGTATTGACATTTCTTTGGCTGCTTGTTTTTCTTTTAAATTACAGTAGCTATTCCTAGCAAATACGAGTTGGGAGAAAACAACCTCTCTCATCTACAGAAGGTGCAAGACCATCAAAATAAAATAAACCACTTAACAAATTGAGACTGAAAAATCTCGTGACAGTTTGCACTGGGATTCACTCTGACTTTGTGGGTCAAACAGGTAAGAGAAGATAGAGCATCCTTGATTAAAGTACTGAATGGATTGCCAGGTGACAATGCCACCCCTTTCTGATCAGCAGTATAATTTATCGCAAATTTATCTCCTGAGGTCACATACCGCTGGCTTGCCTTTTACCTCTCTGTGCTGTCATGTGCAGCCAAAACGATAGCTAAAACCCCAGTGCCGATAGAGCTGGAGTGAATAATGCACCAAGGCCAACAGCTCATCAGCCGCTAGTCAACCTCCCCGCGTTGCTCAGACAGTTTTCTTAAAACTCCCTGAACAATGTTCTTTACCCAAAGGAATATGTTTAGAAGGGTTTTTTCCAATGTTCTTGGGAGTGGTTTCAAGGCCACATTAAACCAAATTAGATTGGTGCTGCCATCAAAAGGGGCAGCCCTCTCTCATCCTTAATCTCCTCACCTCAGCTGCTCCTTCCTGCTGGCACTTTTTCCCCTTTTACAGCTACTTTTCACAACTCACTAAGCAGCATGTGTGGACTACTGCCAGCACAACAAAAGGAGTGGAAATGTACAGACGGAGGTGGAAGAGGAAGAGGAAGAGAAAAACTGTCCCAGATGAGCTGAAGGCAGTCATAAAGCTGCCTCCACAGTGTTGATTTCCAAGTCATGGTTTAAATCCTTCAGCTGTTACAGTCCTAACCTGCATGCCTTGCTTACTCAGCAAATGAACAGCAATGGATAATCTCAGTGTAGCTCAACTACACAAATCCTTCATTAGCAGAGGTGGTTTAGAGGTTTCTTGTATCCCATTGATTCTCCCTCCTCCTCCTGACCCTCATTCTTGCTCCTCTGCCAGATGTCACTGCCCCTCAGTTGAGCAGGCACAGCCTGCTAGGCATTTGCTTTCTAACCTGGGTCTGCAAAATGACCCAATGAAAGACAAAGCACAAAACCTTCCAGCAACCAGAAAGGCTTGTGAAAAATGTTAGTTTCAAGCAAAGTGTTTTTCTAGGAATCCCTGCAGCTACTGAGTGCCACCAGCACCCTCCTCAAAGAACCACAGCTTTACTGAGCAGTGCCAATTAGCAGTTTGGTTCATACACCATGCAAGCATCAACTACCCATCTAAATTTAATTTATCTGCAAATAAGCTACTATTGGCAAGTACCTAGAGGGCACATCCACACTGCACATAAATGAGTTTAAAGAGATGGTGAGAAGCACTCATGGAAACATCAGCATGTGAAGATTAACAACTGCAACTGCTATTGCTGTCATTTATCTTTTAACTATTTCTGCTTTCTGAGCAAAATTTGCTGACTGCTGCTGTTACTTGAGTTACACTGCTCAAAGCTGACTTAGTCACCTCCACATAACTTGTCTTTTTTTTTTTGTTGTTAACTGCAGAATGAATATATCTCAGTCCATTCATTAATCACTATATAAACAATCCTATTTCCAGGTGAATAAGGCTTCCTTTCCATTCAAAACTGAATCCCACAGCAAAACAATGATATGTGCAGTTAAAACTGCCTGGTAGAAGTCCAAACTTGGCTGCATGATGGTTCAGTGGCTGCGGAGTTAGGTACCGTCACATAGCTATGTCTTACCTGTGCACAACTTCCACAGCATTTTTATTTCATAGGTTATCCTTCTAGCCTTGCTTAACTACCTTGCATTTCACTAGGTTAGCAGTTTACTAAGAAACACTTCTTCCATAATATGCAACTTAGTGGATGACAAACCAGTTATGAGATCTGCAATATGACCTGTATGGGAACTTGATCTGGAACTTCTGTCCCATTACAGGGCATTCAAAAATTAATATTATACTGACAAGGTGTCACCACTATCACCAAGACAGTTTTAATATCAGTTTTAATGTAGAGTAAACCCCTTACGACAAAACTCAGGTGTTCTCCAGTCTACGCAGACCCCGTTTTCCCTGCAGATGTGAGCATAGGATGTTATCATCTCACAGGCTTCATCCTCATAGCAGCTGCTCTCCATGCAGGCCTCGTAGAACATCTTGGGAGGGATTATCCTGTGGCACTCTGCAAACTGGCTGGAGCGCAGAAGTTGGCAGTGGCTTGTTGCATGCTCAGAGCATCTGTCTTCTCTCCGGGTTTCACAGATCTTCCCCAGCTCTTCCACTGTCCAGTCTTGGATAAACACACTGCTTTCAGGAGTGACAGAACCATCACGTAATGTGAAATCGTTGACATGGTTCTGGTCACACACCCCTAGGAGAGCGAGTTAAAGGAAAGAAAAAGTCTGAATACAGTCAGCAATAAAATAAACAGAGAAAAAACAGGCATGGGACAGATAGAGCTGTTTGGGGGCACTTGGTGAATACCAAGGGAAAGAGGAATGAGAAACATTCCTTATAGCTAATATCAATAGAAGCATAAAAACTCTGGGTCTTTTTTCCCATTTCCTTATTACAGGAGGTATAGGTTATGCCACAGAGATATAAGCTATATCATTGAGGACATCATAGTTGAAAAACATACGTAGATTAGCAATGTGCCAACAAGGGGGGATAAATTCAGCCAGAGGGTTTACAGCTTGAAGGCCACACAAATTTCAATATCATAAAGAGCTGCTCGAGCCCAAGTAGGAAGCTGTTAAAATTACTAGCTTTCAAACTTACCACAAAGTCCTTGTGTTCCTGAAGAAAAGCTCTTTGAATTAAGTTTAAGAATAAATTCATTGTTTCTTGGAGTAAATGTGAGATTGTGCCCAAGCTGGGAGAACCTGATTTCGTGCATTATTGCTCCATAGACAGTGACTTCAAACAAGCTGCTGGAATAGGGGATATGAACCCTTTCACTGTTAACAGCCACCTGTTTTCAAAAAGGTAAGATCATCATATCAGTTCTAGAAAGCAGTTAAAAGCAACCCAGTCTTAGAGTTGAAACATATTTTGACTTCACAAGTACTTGAAGATCCAATCGAATCTGGATATAAGAATCCATTTTGCAAGCTGAAACTTTCTACTGAGTGTAAAAATGTACAAAGCTAATTGACCTTCTTTCTGTGTACATCATGAACAACTCTTTGGACATTTTCCCATATGAAAACACTCCTTTAGCATCACATATTTACAGACTAGCAATCTAACACCATGAAGTTAAAATGCTGCCTACAGATCCTGATTATCAATAAACCTCAGTGAAAGTCAAGGCTGTCCATCACCATGCAGGACTGCGTGCAGATGTTTTGGTCCACCCTATTTTGCTACACAAGTCAGAAGAGAGCACCTTTGCAGGCTAGACAACTCCAGTATGTCTGAGGAACCCAGAGTTGAAAAACATGTCGTGTCGAATTCAAATACTTCTCTGCCTATAAAATACATGTAATGCATACTAAGCTGGCCTTTATTCCAATGCTGAAGTCCATCTGCACACAAGGTAAGAACCAATTTCCTAGCTCTGTCATGAATAGATTTGTGAAGAATAGACTGCTCTCCCATGCACCAAATGATAACATTGTGTAAAGAACCTCTGCCAAAAGAAAAGATTCAGAGTACAGTATGTACGGTCTATAATCCCCGCTTTTCTGACAGAAGTGTCAGGGAGACATTGCCAAATCCCATGTTCATGACATTGTCACACCAGCAAAATGGGGAGAACAAGAGGAGAAACATGGCTGCCTTGTTATGTGAACATAGATTGTATCACGAAATTGAAATGAGGCATTTGCTCAGAAGCTTAGGAATAGGCTGCAAGGGCAAGAGAAACTGATAAAAGGGAACATATTTATCCTCATAATCTGAATTCTATATAATGAGCAGAAAATGAACAGGTCACTTCATTGCATTTAGCTTACTGCCATGTCACTGAAGAGCTGAACAGATACACCGTGGTGTTTCACTTCAATGGAGTCCATACAGTTCATCTTTGGTGTTGCTCTGCATGGTCCTTCATGAAGGAGAACTTCAACATCATGTTGCACGTCTTGAAACAAGGTGTAGGAGCAATTGCCGGTGAGCTTAAAATTCAGCCCATCAAAAGTGACAATATGTCGAGATGAACTTCCTATACAGACACCTGCATATCAATGGGAAAAAAAAAAAAAGCACCATACAGGCATTCACTTTTGTTCAAATTAGATTATTTCTTCACAATTGTTATGGGCATGAGGAACCAATTAATTGAAAAAACTAGGATGGTAATGAATAGAAGGTAATGACCTGCTTATAAAGTTCATGTATAAATAACTGTGAAACAAGTTATCAATAAAACAATGTATCTCAACCTTTTTTAATTCATGGACATCTAAAAAAATTCTAAGCTTTGTGGGAATCCTTTTAAATTTCTCATAGGTATTCTGTAGCACAAAATGCAATTTTGTATTAATGCAATCCATTTAAATATAGACCAGGATTTAAATGCTATAACACTGAGTTTGCTGTTTTGGAGATTTCTGCAAATTTGCAGTGATTTTGCAATGATTGCGCTGTAGAAATGCATTCCTTTTTATAGCTACAACCTTTAAGAGTTACTGGACCTGATTTTTTCTACATTTAATCCAAAATAAACTTCTTGACTAATTTTTATAGAAATCGATCATATGACTATAGTGCAATTCCCACAGAGAGGAGGCAAGGCTCAGTGCCCAAACTCAGACTGAGCTGTACCAAAAGACCCAGTGGCTGAGCCGACCCTTCGTTCCACCACGAAGTGCTCTTCCCTGTGCCAGCTGTGAAGCAATGTCCTGTGCCATACTCATCCAGCCAGGCATCGCTGGCTCCTTTACCCCAAACTGCCACCGTTTCACTGTTGGCAGAATATCAGGGGACTGAGGCGACCTGGAGGCTCCAGCTTGGTTTTTTGCTTGAAATCTCATTCTTCCTCCCTCAAGTCTCCATTCACATATGTGGCATTTTCCTAAAGAATCTCACTTTTTAATAAGTGGATCACCAGCCTCAGGGCTGAATCCCTCCACCCTGAAAATGCAAATGGGTGCCCTTATTTTCTGTCCCTTTTGTCTCTGCTAAGGTTCTAATCACACAGTGTTCACCATTTCTGCTCAGATACTCAGTGAGAGACTTTATGGAGGCAGGGAGCATTTTTAAATTGTTTTTTCTTTAATTACATGTGCTTGATTGAGGTCAGGTCAAACTCTCATGCCTAGAGGTAAGTCAAGAATACATTGCTTACAGCTTGCCGAGATAAATTTCTATTTTCTTCCATACATCCTTCTTCTCAGTTCACACAGCTTTGGAAATTGAGTGTGAGATTCTCTGATAAAACACTGTAGCTATTCTAATGGAAAAAAATAAGCTCGCAGTGGCCCTGAACCGGCAAATAGCATCACACATTCCAGGCATCAGTGAGACTCTCATGCTCCTAGCTGTTTGTTTAACTGGTGTATACTGTCAATTCCACCCACCGCAGGCATCTTTGATGTGTACAACGACTGAGCAGGTCCCTTCAACGTTACCTTTCTGATAAACATTTAAAGAGATGCAGAGGAAAAGGCATACATACAAAGACAGATACTCACACGGACACATCCATCGGCAGCCACAAGTCTCTTCAATCTTAACAGCAGGAAGATTGCTGTGACATACTGGTTTTGGCATCCTCTCACAGTTAATTTGGTGGCTTTCCAGAACAGTGTAATCTCCTGGAAAACATGTCACAGTGTGGCATTGGTCCGCTAATGTCCATTTATCACCAGGCTAGATAGGGAGACATGGATATTTAACAAGTTAAGAGAACATGGGCAGAAGGTAGAAAAATGCAAAACTTGGTGGCTGCCGTGACCCTGCAGCTAGCAAGTGAAGTGACACTGACAGCAATGCTACTCAAATTAGCCTTGGATAATTAAATAATAGAATGCAGTGTATTAAGGAATTCATGAGGATGAGAAAGTTTAAATTAGCAGCACTATAAGAAATAGACTCTGAAATTCCAAGCAAAAGATAATAGTCTAGTACAGGAGACATTCTGTTACAGCAGAATGAAGCATCTGGTACTCCATCTATTGTTAGCTTAGCCACCCTACAGCATGCATGGATAACATAGTCAACAAAGAATTCCCTTTAGCGTTTCTTTAAATGTCAAAGCCTTTAGTTTTCATAAGCCATAAAATTATTTTAGAAAGAGCTCTGAGCACAGATGGTCATGGCACAGCAGGAATTAGCAATATTTGTTCCAAGCTAGAAAGGAGTGGAATACTCTAGTTATTTTATCCACAACTCCAAAACTTTAAAACGGTTCCTCTCTTCCCAGATGGAAATTGTTCCTTTAATGTTATAAGATTAAAGATTAAAAAGATTATTGAATTAAAGATTAATGTTATTAGATGTACATAGTGTTTTTTTAGAATTAAAAATTAAATGTAAAATACATTCTCATCTTCTACAGGACAGTCTAAATTTTCAGGCACCAAGGATTACATATTACTAAAAGACAGCAAAATAGATGTGGTCCCAATCCGGAATATCTCAAGATCCATATCTGCAAAAAGTTGAGCTCTCTGCCCCAATCCTGCAGATCTCTGAGGTCCATAAATAGGGTCGATGAGTTTTAAAAGAGTGTTCACTCCTGAGGTCTGCATTCCCAGGAATATCCCCAAAAGTGGGAAACAGCCCTTTCCAGATTTATCTCTACAGAGGTGAATCCAGCAGCGCTAGAAACAAGTGGGACAGTGGTTCTATGAACTGGATAACATTTTTTAATATTCACAAGCAGAAACACTTGGGGAAGAAAAGATGATTGTTATCAGGCAAGGTCATCTCTCATCCTCTCCTTTCCGGCTTACCCATCATTCCCATGAAAGAGAAGAGCAAAGTGGTAAGTTACCTAGGTAACTACAGCACAATTCAGACTATTCCTGGCAGTAATGTGCAAACCAAGAATAGTGATATGAAAGTATTGCTCTGTATCTCTGAGCTACACAATACCATCCAGTCTAAAAGAGAACCGCCAGATTTGCAGCCATAAAAATTTACATATTAAATATGAGTTAATTTACTGATCCTGCTTTGTATATTTCAGGACTGCGAGAAGGCAGCTTGTCCTGAAAATAGCTTAATACTTTTCAGGCTTGTGAGCCTAGAGAAAGCTGTGAAAAAGTAACATGAGAAGCTTTCAATAAAGAAAAAAAAATTAGATAGGAAGAAATTGAATGTTTTTAAATTATATTTGTCTCGCCTACGGCTGACTGGAAGTGAAGGACCTGGAAGGGTACATATACAGCTGTGCAAATCTGGCAAAGGACCCTCTGCCTTCCATACATATTTAATTGTTGGGTTTTTTTCCACTCATTAACAGGACATCTATCAGAAGACATCAAGGAGCTGAACAAGAAAAGCAAAGGACAGCACATTTAAACAAAAATATCTGTTGAGGGATCCAAAATAGTCAAGAATCCTGGTGCAGAGAAAAATGCAGGAACTGTGAAGACAAAGAAAACATAAATCCTAATTGATATGAAATCGTAGAAGTAAAAATAGGGCAGAAAGGAAAGAAAAAGCGGGTGTTTCTAAATCGTGAAGGATAAGTCTGCTGAAACTGATGAGCCTGCCAGCTCACCTGAGAAAGGTTCAGGCTTCCTTTCTGAGGGACCTGGACTTGCAACACGCTCTTTTACTGTGCACCTGCAGGAGAGTGCCAAGTACCTCGACCAGCTTCATCTGCTGGCACCTGCTAATTTAGTCAGGGGTGGGGGTTTTTTGTTGTTACTTGTTCTTCTCTTAAACCAAGTGCTGAACAATAGTAGAAAAGTCATATTATGGAAAAAGCTAGTCTAGGAATGTGGTTTTTACTGCCATATGTAGACTACGGAGAAGATCGCTCTGCAGAAAGAAGAATTACCTTTTCCTTTCCATACATAGAAAATGCAAAAGGTCGCTATACAGATCACTTTGTGATGAAGTGCTATTATTATGGGACAAGTACCTACACTTCTAGTATCATCTTTGTGCCTGCTTAAAAGGATCAAAACAAGACTACTGATGAAAATTTAACTACATTAAAACCACTTTAGTCTACCATAATCATGCACGTATTCTGTCAGTTGGCAAGCTCAAATATTAAAACAGTGGCTGTTTACACAGCCAATATTTAGCACTATCGCAACTCCTTGCCATTGGATACTAAAAAATTATACATGGGCAAGTTTAGGTACTAAAAACTTACATGGATTCAAAGAATAACTTCATGGAGGAGAAAGTTAATTAAGCACTATCAAACACAAAATGGTGCCACTCGCAGCTCAGGGTGTCCCTGAATCACAAATTGTTCAAGGCTAGGACCTTTCAGGGAATTTTCATATATACATGCTTACATTCTTCTCTGACTTCTGTTTTTGGCTGCATAATACAGGGAGTTGGGTACATTTTTGACCTGCCCAAGCACAGTTGATCTTCCATCCTTCTGTTACTAACAATGAACTTAGCCATGAATCTTCCTTTGACAGTCATTTCCAGGATAAAGCAAATAACACAAAATGTAACAAATCATATCACTCACAATACTGATAGGCTTTAGGCTGAGATTTTTGATCCTCAGAACTCTGACTTCCCTGCAAACTGCAAGAGATCAGTTCCCACAATCTCCAGGTGCATTACAGTCATCTCACTTGGGGAACAGAGCCTCCTGCAGTAACTCTCTGAGTAATGCCTGAAATATTACGGATGCAATGGAGAAGCCTCTGTTTTCTGAATTAGGAAAGAGCCTTGTTTCTTCATCCCTGTGGATTTGTGGACTATGCTGGAAGAGGGTAACAGACCAGCAAATGGCATGTTACTGCCAGGGAGGCAGCAGAGGAGTTCAGAGTGTGTGCTGGGCACCGGAGACAGAACACTTCTACAGTGTCCTTTAGGCACCATGGGATGCTCAACATCCTGTTCCAAAAGGCAATAGCTACCATGTTGGCAGTGTCTTCTAAAACCAATTTTTTTTCTGGCTGACAGAAAAAGTAACACAAAATCCCCCTAAAAGCTACCATTAGAAAGTGTGGTTCTTTTTTACACAGACTGGAACCAGGCCTGTTTTCTTCCCAAAGCATTTTAGTCAGAACGGAAATTGTGCTGTAAGTTTATCAAGAAAAAAAAAAAAGAAACTTGACATGGCTGAAATTCAAGTTTAGCATTCCCAGCACTTATCTACATGTACCTGTGTCTGCTTCTAGGAGCCCAGAGGCCTGGACACATGCAATTCAAATGAAGAAACAATAAGAATCAGATTTTTTGTTGTTGTTTTAATTAAGGTTTTTCAAGTTTAGCTTTTCTTTGTTGTTTTTTATTACTTAGACTGTCAACCTCAAAGCCATGAGGTTATACTTAGTGTCTGATGTAGCTAAAGCCTTTCTGTGTTCTTACCAGCTGATTGAGGCAAACCACCTAAGGCAGCTTTGATATATTTCCTGTGTCTAAACAACTCATAAGCTTTAATTTATTAGCCACATCCTTCCTTACAGTCACGTCTTCACAAGGGAAAAATCAAAGGATTATTTTTAATGTACTGGAAATTCAGGATGAATCCTAGGGTAGAATTCATAACTGACCCCTACTAGAAAACATGTAATGAGCTTATGCTAATATTAAGTTCATGAAGTATCATGTACACTCAGAAACCTTGGCACTTCACCTGAGACAAAGGAACTGAATCATTTATAACACCTCCATCATTCCTTTCTCAGAGCAGATCACTTTTGAGAGGTCAGACAGGTTTACTAATGTTTTCTTAGGATTAATAAAAACTTTTCTGCAAATGAACTCTAAGAACTTTTATTTCATTACTTAAGAGATCGTTTTCCCTAGGGAGACGACTATCACACAACAATTAGCTTCCTATAAAATTTTCATAGGGACAAGGTACTTCAGCAGAAGGAGAGGGTCTGGACAATGATGTTGCCTCCTCCTATATATGCACCTTTATTTTGGCCATGTCTAGCTTTCCCAGAAGGTCTTTCACCAGGGGACGGAAATACATTTTATTTTTTCAGGGAAGACACACTCTGTCACAAGTTTTGGCTCTGCATTACGTTCAATAAGATTCAACACACTGCAAGATCAAGTCTCTTTAGAGGAAGACTCCTTTATATGCACAGTTATCCCATCAGTTCAAAAGCTAACATTTTCCTCCTTTGAAATAATTCATAATACTTAATATTGTCCAAAAATTTTTGTTTCCGATTATCTATGAAGGTATTAATGGTCCTGCATGGACTTTGTAACTTGAAAGTCAGATGGATGACCCAGGCAACATACTTACTTTCTTTTTGTTTCCATCCTCATCCACACATTCTCTGACAGGGTCTGAAAGAGAAACAGACATCTTTTAACCATCCAGCCTTTTAAATAGTGGTCACCAAAACACAGATTGCTTACTTAAAAATATGACTTATGCTGTGAGAAGTGGGTTTTTTGTGTTAGAATGTGAGAATCCCTATCTGGAGACTGCAGGCGTTTGTCCAAAATGCACAAGAGTAAATCAAAGAATGTGTAGACTTTGTTACTGCTAACATGTCCTTACTTCTGCAGTGGTGTTGGTCCTAAAACACCCTGTGAGCAATAGGTGGGCTCTAAGTCTATAGCACTCCTTGTACTGACATAACAGCTCTATCCAGATGGTACTAAAAAGAAGATCAAGCTCTGAGGCAGCGTCCAGCCTTACTTCTGAATCTTGTGATGAATTAAGAATATTTCTGGTAACTAGCAGGTAATGAGGATTTACACACCCTTGCACAGACACATTTACTAAAAACAGAAACATAAATATAGTGAGTAACCCCAAGATAGTATTTGTCGGCAGCTAACGTAAGTATGAAAATAACTACAATAGGAATACTCAAATTCAGTTTCCTTACATTCAGGCATCACTGTGGTAGGCAGTTTTTTATATAATGGGTTAGATGGTCACAAGGCACCCATTGAATTGCAGTTTCTATGTTTAAGTGTTCTTATAACAAACCTAAAGATACATGGAAAGTAATTTCGTATAAGTACTATGGCATGACAATGTGATAAGCACATGCTTAGGAAATTAAAACACTGACCAGCAAATTTTTATATAATACTATGCTATGATAGCATATATATGGTATATGCTCTGTGTTTTCCAGGACAAGTAATTTATTTTGAAAGCATTTAGAAAATCTTTTAAACCTTTTTAATAGTATTGGGTTTGGTACACTTCCACACATAAAGCAAGATTTCTTCTGTACAAGAAACCCAATTATATGAGTCTGGAGGGGAAAATTATGCTTTACAGATTGTAAGAAACTTAAATAAGAGAACAACAACAAAAAAGCCCCCCAAAACTGAACAATGCGAACAAAAAGGAGACAGTTTCCCATCTCATAGCAAAGGCTTTACCATCAGCAAAATATTTTTTTCAGGTTCAGGTGTCTAATACAAGATACCTATCATTCAAGTTTTTGAGCACACTTTCTGTGCTCTTGGAAAAGCTTTCATAAAAAAAAAAACCACCTTTCACCTCAGGTACCAATAGGTTATAGTACAGATTGCAATAAGAAAATAGTTACTGGATGTAAATTCCTGATCCCCATCCTGTACCTTGAATCAATGTAATTTAAGGCAAGAAAATCACATATTTTACAGTGTGAGGAGAGGAAATGCATCTTTAAAAGCTTATTTTAAAAGAAAAGAAAGAAAATGGCAGCTGTTTAAATCTAGAAAATGGCAGCTGCTTGATGCTCTGGTGAGATTTTAAAATGCCAGAAGTGATCCCAGTGGAGACTGATCGGATATCTCTAAGCTGGACTGTGCACACTCTGCAACTTCCTCATTCTTCGTGGTACTCGGCTCTGCAAAAAAGACTACTTATTTTAATGGAGATGTAACTAAGCCCTAGTAATGCTGGTAAAAACCTGTGCACTGACTAACACGATGAGGCAGTGGTTTGTGGAGAGGACACGTAGATGCTATTGTAACAGATATAACAACTCAATATGAGTAATAAAGATCTATATCCACACAGACCAAGGAGGCAAAAGAAGTAAAATACTGGCCAGAGTTGAAGCAAGTTTCCTTAGATGGGGGGCATTGTTATCTACAAATAAATGAATGTTTGTTTAAAATATTTTACAAATTCTTTTTTCCAGTATTTGTTTTCCTGGAAAAGTTATTTATTTCTTATTGGGTTTCTTTTCTTACACTTTGGCTGAATTCTTTGTAGACATACACAAAACAATGCTTAGGTCTGTGCAGAAAAATGTGTAATTTGAAATCTACACTCACAAATAATGTAGCATTTCTGAAGCATGTCCCCATTCATTCATGACAGCTTGAGCTTTCCTGGTGTCCTTTGGTTAATGACCAGCCCTGATTATTAATAAGAGGATAGCTTGAAAATTCAGGCTTAAGCAGTTCTTGAAATCCTGCTGAAAGATCCTGGTTGATAAGAGTAGCAGGTGGCTACATGCTGAATTTTATACCTAAGTGATAGCGGCTGTCTAGGTTATCATTTGTGATGATTGCCAGTGAAGCACTAACAAAGGACCACTGGCTTGACTTCAAAAACCATTCTGGCTTGGAATATCGGTTTTGGGGGTTTGCTCCAGTTATGAGGCTCCAACTGTATTTGACTTACCCATGCACACTTTTTTGATGAATTCGTTATTCAATGTGATCATAGTGACCAAGTCTTCAAAATTCTGAAGCCTCATGATTCTGTTAGCAGCTGATGGCCCAGTCAAAGTCCTTAGTTGCTCTTCATCATATCTGTTCCCAACTCCAATTGGAAACAGGGATACCCCTAGAAAAATAGAAGAAAAGGTTTTAAATGGGCACACAGGAGAAGGAGGTCTTTATTGTTATATTTGTTACATTTACTTCTTCTAAAAAAAGAACTGGGAAAAGGTTTTTCCAACAGTTGGTTTTCGTGTATTACTTGCATCACTCCATCCATATAGGCTATAGGCAATTAAGGGCAGAAATGGTGATGCTCTAATCACAGTGCTAGCAAAGATGAGCTCTATTAGTCCCAAGCATAAGATCATACATGGTCAACAAAGTGCAGCTGCAGACTGTTTTCTTTCTTCAGTTACATGGCAATTGGATTATTTTCAAACCATTTAATTAAAAAAATAATCCTTGATAGTTGTTATTTAGTTTATGTCTTATTCAATAGCTCCCAAAGCAACCTATAAAGGAAGTCAGTGATCCTCAGCTGAGCACCTGAGGAAGCTGAGGTACAGAGACTACAGCCAGAAAACTTGAAAAAACATCATGCAGTACATGTTGATAGCAAAAGCATATTCCTGTATAGGTCAGTGCAGAATCTGATCAAATCCTCTATTTATTATTATTACAGTGAACCTTTCAAGATTCACTGTACTGCAGCAGTATTGAATTTATAATATTACATCACATCTTTCATCCCTGTCTATCCACAGGACTTTGGAAAATGAAATGCCACTAATTTGTGAATCCTATGAAAGCTGTGCAGCTTAAATTGCAGGTAATTTGGTCCTGAATTTACCAGTGATTCATAGGCATCTTCATCAGGCACGTTTTGTTCAGGCCTGTTTCTTACCAGAACATTACTCAGAGTAAGTCCTGAACATATATGAACGTACCAGTGCCTTAAGTTTTCATCCTTTGTTCTAGTGCATTACTTAAAAAGCCACAACTCTGCTTAATAATAGTGACAGCAAAACGAAATTTACTGTTCATTCTTGCAGAAAGGGCAGCAGCCTCCACAGTGTCTTCTGATCTCCCCGACACGATCACAATCGCAACCTTTGATGCGCTGGGTCTCCCTCCATGGGATTCTGACATTGCATTCTGAACTACAAAATCAATGGCTTTTCCTAAGAGGAAATGAAGAGATAAATAAGAGATATGACAGAAAACTCATAGGCAGCTATAACACTAAATCTTACTTTGTATTGATAGATTATACAGTACTGGAAAATACTTATTCTTAAAGGACTTTTAATGTTTCTTTATTGCTGTTACACGAAAGATCTCGGCTATTAAAACCTAGCCATTATTAATACATCCCAGCACAGGAGGACCATCGTTAGCTCCCCAGACTCTGAAGTAATGGGAATTTTACTACCCTTCCTTAGCCATGAAGATAGACTTATGTTCCTCACTTTAGTAGTTACCTTTTCCAGAAGTATTACTATTGTGTTACACAAAGAAGGTATTGTAGAAGAGGATGTACTTATCTCCCCACTGCAGAACAACAGTGACATCCAGTGGCTATCTCATCTACAAACTTCACACCATCCTGACCCGTACACACAAGCTGCAACAGCTCCCAGAGAAGATCTAGTCCTTCCTGTATTTTGTCAACTTTTTATACAGCTGTGAAAAGCATATCTTGCCTCTCTACTACCAGCAACCGCCCTGAAACCTAGACTCAGACTAACCCATAATATAACAGGGTGATCCTTATTAAAAACAAACCAAAACAAACCAAACCCACCAAACCCCACAAAGCACACAAATTCTACCTTAGCTATAAAATCACAGACTGGCTTAAATGGGTAGCTGCTGCCCTTTCATTTAACATTTGTGAACATTCAAGTTTCTGATCAAAATCACCACCTCAGCAAGAGAGCAATTTGCCAATACTTGTACTTGGATAAGTATTGCACAAATATTTATACTAGCAATCATGATATGCAGCTTTCTTAAAAGCTCCTTCAGGCTTGGCGGTTATCAGGTCAAGAAGTAGAAACGATACCATGTGGCTGACGTGACATTCAGGGCAAACAGTGAACGGCGAATAAGAAATACTTGAAAGACTAGTTCCTCTGAGTAATCTGCAATAGCTGCGGAGCAGAAATATGTTTGCCTGGGGAGTTCACTGAACAATTTCAAATAACAAAACACGTTTGTAAAACACTGGAATTCAGATCATAGATGATTCAGCAGCACACCCCCAGAATGCCTCAGCACACCAGAACACTTTGCACTTCATGTCTTCTTTCACCATGTCACCCATCTCGTTTCACTGGTAGAAGTAAAGATCCTTTTCCCAAGCTGCTGAAAGCAAGGACAACCTCTAGGAAGATCACTCAGCACATTGAACACTGATAACATGGCAACATCACTATTCTACAAGGCATTATTAGGGTTTCAGAAAGAATTTACCCCTTGGAAAAATCTAGCCTAGAAGAGGTATCTGGAAAAAGCCCAAATGTTTCCTTTGCCACAATACTGGATGGGAGGTGACATTCCCTTCACAAATACAGTTGCTTTCCCCATCCTTCCCTGTTGTCTCATACACTTGACAGTCCCTGAATGACAGTCTTATATCCCCTTTCCATCTTATCCAGCCACCTCTTCTTCGCTGTTGACCCATTATCACTATCTCCTCCCCAGAGCCTCATGTGCCGTCTCTCCACAAAGGTGCCCCGCAACTAAAAAGTAGAGCTGCAACTCACTAGGAACTGCTGCCATTGCTACCTCCATAGCAACATTCTGCCTAGAAAGGTTCACATATTTTCCCAAGCACTATTTTTTAAATAGAAAGGTGCATGTTTCTTTAAATCAAAATGCGTTTTGGAAATGTCAGTTATGATCAGAAGGAAAAAAAATAAAGAAAAATCAACAAAAAGCTTTCAAAGTGTTTAAAAAGAAAATGGGATATTTCTCTTATATGCTGTCTTGCTATGCAATGATTATCTTTTGTTTAGCTCTTCCAACTGTGTATATTCGTTTAATTCCTATAATTTGATTTTTAGTTCCACTAAAATTCTGAATTATATTTTACATACAAAATGAAAAAACCTTAGAGTTCTTGTTCAGTGAAAACCTCAAAATTTTGAACGTTTTTCTACTCGCAACAAAACATATTTTAAAAGATCACTGTTAGTTGGGTGATGGCAGTTCACAAACTACTATTCCTGATCAGGTATTAACTCATGTCCTATACAGCTGTCTCACAGTCATTGCTATGAATGGTTTTGTTCTCCAGCAGTTACTCTATATGTCTGTAGAGGTAGATGCTAGACACAGAATGGCATGTAAGCTGTAAATAACTAAAGGATAAAACAAAATACAGAAAATTAATATGACTATATTCCAAACCCTGAGACTGCGCCAGGATGGTCACTGTGCCAGAAAATTTATTTGTTTCCCTTTTGTCCTATAAATAATTGCTAAAAAAGTATTTCAAGTTTGAACTTTCAAATATTTTAGTTTAAACTTTTGGACAGTAAAAATTACAAATGAGTTTTCATTCATGTGTGAAAAGTACTTGGAATTTCTGATTGACTTTTTTGAATGACCCTTTGACTTTTGTGCATTTGGTATGGTCACCAGCTGCTCCAGCTCCATTTTTCTTTCTCCCATTAATTCTGAAAATTTTCAGAAACTTCTGTACATATCTGTAACCTGGAAAATCCATTATTTTTATAATTTCTAATAAAGAAATCAAGCTCCATCGTAATAGACCCATGAACTATTTCAAAGTCCCCAAAAAACAATTACTCAATTTAATGCATGGAAAATTTGGTTTAGTGTACTAAAAATTCTTTGGATTTCTCTTCTTATTTTAAAGCCAACTCTGGAGAAAAGAGCCAGGTGTCTGAAGAGATGATCAAATGAATGCTTTTGTCCTGCTAGAAGGATTCAGAAAATCACCATCCCAAGCTGGAAGCTGTCACTTCTCAGCTGTTTGTCTCTACATTTCACCAGGGAGGGAAATACCGAACTTCTCAGAGGCCATAATAAAAAATATTGACTGCTAATAAACCAACTAACTGCAACATTTTCTTACTACTAGACTGCAACGTGACAGTAATCAGACAATAAAAGAAATCTAAAATGTTTACACTGAAATAACTAGCCCCAAGCACAAGGCAATACTCAGACTGCAAGGAGCGTACGCAGCATCTTGGATGTAATTAAACTAGCTTTAAAATGATCAGGTCTGAGCCACGCAGGCTTCAGCCTTTATGAGACCACCTTGTGTCTTGTACCCCCCTTCAGCAGCTGACATCTGGGCCACTGGCTCCACTCCGGTTTGCTCTGACATACCTACATATGTTGCATCTCTGGCTGCGTTGGTGATGCAGCGAGCTGCTGGCGAGGAGGACGGGTCAGCTCCTCCAGCTGCATGCCCATCCAGACCCTGCAGGCAGCACTGCTGCCCACCTAACCACGCAGCTAGCTGCCTCAGGCACCTCACCATGTCTGAAAAACTACCTTTCTAAAAAAGTGCAGGGTTTTCTTTCATTCTGGCCCTTCCCTCAGCTCGCTGACAGCCCAAAGCACATCCCTTCCCACAGAAGGAAGGCAGTGCAAGTGTGCAGCACTGAGGACGGGGGGCAGGGTCGGCCCTTGGGCGGTAGCTAGCTCTTAAATCCATTTAGCTGTATGGGACCACAGCATCAGCTACTTATTTCAGTGATAGATGCTAGAGTAAACTGAAATGCTAATAGAAAATACCCTAAATCTTGCTCCATAAACCAGCAAAACAATTCAACAAAACCATCTGACAGTGGCCAAAACATCGTTCGTTAGCATTGACAAGAGATATCATATAATTCCCAGTAACGTGAATTGGGCGTTAAGAGTTACAAGTTTTTAAGGATTTTTTCTGTGTGTGCATGTGACCCTAAGACCAGACAAGCAGCCAACATGTTCCTACATACTGAACATGGGAATAAATTATGTTAGTCTCATGTATTATTGTTACAAATCTTTTCTCACATACACAACATGCTACCAAAAAAAAAAAAAAAAGGCAACACATGGTTTTTAGAACCAGAATGACTTCTCTACTCACATGTATTTTATGCATTAGACATACAACCCATGAGAAATCAAGATCGAAGTCTTAAAGACAAAAGTCTTCATGACAGAAGCATGACACAATAAAAAAATCTATTCTCAAAGGCAGCAGACGTGATGGTGAATGCATGTCTGGTTATCTGTCCCTGACCTCCTCCTCCCTCCTCTCCTACTGCCTCCTAACACATTACACGTACACTGGTCCTGAGAGGCATAATGGCCACCATAAATTTCACACATGCACACACAAACACCCCCTTCCCAAGTGTAACCATCTAAACATTTATCTGGATAACTGAGAAGACCTAGCTTGCAGGAGCACTGACCCCCCAGCAGCTTTTCAGATCTTTCACTCCGGCATGATTGTTAGTCATTGGGCATATCCAAGGAAAAAAGACAAACAAATAAAAAGAAAAAACAAAACAACATTGGTCTACATGGGTTTCTTTAGAAAGGGCGGGTCGGTCATTCCAAAGGCTGCCACCACAGCAAAGCACCTTCTCCCCATCTTTCACTACACTCTTTCTTACACTACATGTTTCATATACACCTGACTACACTATAGAGTACAAAGCAAAAGTCATGTTTGGAATTATCATTAAAGCAAAAAACCCAGAAAATAACCTACAAAGACAGGGTGGAAATGGAGAAGGGATGGCATCACTGCACAGTCTTCTCCTCTCAGCTAAGACTATGAACATTTGACGCTGAAATTCTGACAGTTAGAAAAGGCTTTGTAAGAACACTTTTCTGGTTGCCTTGAACATGACTATTCAATAAGGGCTAATTAGCTGATTTTTTTTTTTTTTCTTTAAATCACCTGATCCACATTGAAGCCAGACTCGTATGCTGAAGTAATAATTCAGAATGGTTCATGAAGAGGTTCCTGCAAGGACTGAAAGCTGATTAAATGGACATAAACAAGCTTTAAGGACAAAAGACAGTTTGTTAAGCAGGGTTGGAGGTGTTTACTGGGACTCTACAGGGAATTACACTAGATTCTGCCTTATTGAATAATTTCATTAATGATTTGGATAAAGGAGGAAAAATGTGTAAAAAGGCATGTTAATCTGAATCACAGATATTAGATTGGGAGCAATTATGAACATCGTGGAATGAACTGGAAGAGCACAAGGTGCCCAAGAAATGTTTGAAATACATCCAAGAAATAAAACACAAGATTCATTCCAGAATAAGCCAATCTGGAGGAAAATAAACCAACACACAGACATTTAATGGTTTGGTGGGTGCCTTCAGGGTAAGCAGAAACTGCTTAAAAGCAACCTTTGCAATTATTTTCTTTAATTTTGTCTGAAATGAAGAATAAAATATAAAACCCCCATGAGGGTCTCTGCAGTTGTTACAGACGAGGGATTCCAGTTAGGTGGAGGTTCCTGCTGGGAGCTTGTGAATCAGTGCCTTAAGTGTCCTCAGTGGTTTCCCTAACCCTTTTGCAACATCTTGAGGAAAGAGGAAAAAAAAAAAGCCTACAAGAGGTCTTAATCACCCACAAGTACTGAAAGCTGCCTGGGAAAGAAGCCACAAAAGAAATGGTTCTTCAACACTTGAAGAGGTACAGAAAAAGCCAACACTGTCTGGACTGTGGATAGTCCAGACTGCATGTATTTAATTAAGGACTCCTCTAATCAGGAAGCAACACGCCATGATGGTAATCCTGGAGCTGGTCTTTATATCTTAATTTAGGATCTTGACATGAATTACGGGGGATTTTTAACTGAAAATAACCGATTATTTTATTTTTGAAACAAATTAGCTACTGCAAACTGATCACGTGATGCTTTAAAATACTCAATTCTTAGCACATTGATATTCTGCCATAAACATGTGGCAGTTAGAGTGGTTGAACTCTTCATGAACAGCACAGATCTGTCCGTCCAACAGCCTACCACCTCTGAAAGGAGCAGGCTACAAGGACCCAAACCGTCTCCTCCTCTTTCCTGGTTCTGCAGGCCACAAATCCTGCGTTTCTTTTACCACCAGGGGGTTCTGATGATTCTGGGCTCCACGAGGACCACAATCAACTCACAAACCTTATAAGAAAGGAACTAAAAAACCAAGCAAGCAAAAAAAAAGAAAAACTTCAGCCAGGAGAGTGAAGGAAAATAGCTCACAGAAGAGACTAGTAGGCACCCAAGCTGGCTTCAGAAGGGAGCTGACACCACCAATTCAGAAACTGTAATGAAGGAGCAAGGAAGAAAGACCTCTGTCTTTCAGTAGATGGGAGCCCTTAGATCAGGGCAGCCTTGGGTGGGTGATGGGGGAGCCAGATTTTGAAAATTCTGCATAGACCACATCACTCAGGACACAGATCTAAATAAAGAAAAGGGCTATGGTGGCCCTTTGGAGAGGGATTGAAAAGGAAACATTTACACCTTGTTAATCATGATGGGCAAAGCTGAATGCTGCTATTCAAATATGTTAATAACTATAGAAAGTTCAGTAAAAATATTTAAGGTTTTGTTTTATTTTTTTTTCCCTGGAGGCAGAAAGGGGAAAACCACACATTTCTTTCCCTAACAATGCGTTTAATACAGTTGAGCCACATAGATCATACTTCCTCCAAATTTTGAGCGGGCATAGGAAACACCAGCCTAAATGAGCTACTTTTAGTAAAGGTATAAGCAAGCAAAATCATGTTTTCCTAAAGTGTTAAGCTGTAGGGATTGCTCAGTGTGCTCCCTATGACTCTCCTAAATACCCACAAATGTTGAACAGAAGCATGTTTATGTGATTCTCACTCCTCTTTCATAGATCACTCTTTTAGCTGAATGAAGGCTTTATACAGTCAAGCTTTTCCTTGAAGTTAGTTTTCCTTTTTCTTCTTCTCATTTATTTCTTATGCGAAGTTGTAGACAATTTCATGACTGAATATACCCAATACATTACTTGAGACAAAATTTGCCTGATGCTATCTTACTGCATAATCATGGGAAAGCTTTGTGGGATAAGCTGATCTTTTTCATTCTGCCTATGCCCTCAAATACTCTATAGTTTTTCATTATTTCTTACTAATAAAATGTATCTCTCTCCAGCAGTCTCCTTATGGTTAAATGAAACAAACCAGGGAAAACTGTCTGCAGTAAGACTTTTGCAGTAATGGCAACTCAGCCTACAGTTGCTCTCTGCACATACAGCTTTTTTCACTGAAATAGGCTGATTTGGACCAGCAAAACTGAACAAGGATTACACTGGATCATATTTCTAATACAGGGAAGACAGCGCAAACGAGAAGAAACGGTGCTGCTCTGATAGTAACAATATTTTTGATAGGTAAATCCTGATCAAGTCCTTCATAGGCTAGAAAAGATTTCCAAAACTACCTAGGGAACTGCAACATCTACACTTTTTAAACAGGCTCCGTGTTTCCAGACGCCCGAGCACAGACATAATGACATGAATGACCATGCCTTTCCCATGGATGCTGAGTCTCCTAAACCGTCACACACATTACAAGGTGCAGGATAGGACCACAGTGACTTATTTTCATTACTTCATTTGGAAGAAACTAATTCTACTCTATTCCATTTTGGTTCATTATATCATATCCCTCACCATGGTCTCTGAGCATTTTCCAATGAGACATAAACAAATCACTAACGAATATGTCATGTGGCTGCCTCTCTCATTTCATTTCCCAAAGGCCATGTTTTCTCTCTTCATCCTGTAGTTCAATGTGGCTTACTATACACATTACATGGAAGGCTTCATGAACCTTATCTATTTGTACGTAACAATTTATCCCACAACGAGCCTATAGAAGTCTCATCAGCCATCTGGTATTTTTATTTCTCCAGGCTGAGAAAGCAATCACGGCTAATCCTCCTGCGAACTATGGAAGTCAGGTTTTATTTCTCACTTTTCTGTACCAATAACTCTTTACAGTCTGAAGTAGGCCAATGACCCTAAAAATCTGTGTAGTCCTCAACTCTTATAGGACCCTAAAGCTAGGCAGCTGCCAGAGCAAATGTAGTTCCAGTCCAGGAGAAAAAATTTCTCAGGGTATCTGGTGAAATATCAGATATGCTGTAGGAGAATCATTTTTTGCTGAACCCTACAACTGTTAAATATGTGTGTACTGAATTTCCACAGACCCAGTGGGAAATCTGTGTTATGTTTTAGCACATGAAAACTGAAGTGGACCTGTTTTTCAGGATACAGTTGTCTGGAACAGAAGATGATGTTTCAGAAGTAACTCTTCATCTCAGGTGCCACCTTATGTGATCCTTGCTCCCCAGCACCATCCCCAGCCTTGTGCCAGCCCAAGTCCTTGTGGGACCAGCACAGCACCTTGGATGAGGGAACTGAACCACCCAGAATGTAACTACTGTTTTGCTAAGTTATTTTTCAGCCAGATCAGTCACACTGGCTCAGCACAGAGTGGCAAACATCTGGCAAGGACAGCTATTGAAGTCAGCATAAGCAGGTCTGCTTCTAAACATCTAACCAACTAATGGATGCTGAAAGGTTAATGATCAAAGTCTTTACTTCTTAATTATGTTTTGCTTACTTGAAAGATAATGAATGCAAATCCTGAGAATTGCTTCAAGGCTAAAAAGGAACTAGTCTTCTTTCCAAAACACATTAAGATAAACCCTAATTCACGTAACTTGCGGATACATTTTTCATAGCGAAAATTTAACCTTTACCAAGAAATGTATATATAGTAAAGATTTACTTGAACTATAAAAACCTAAGAGTCCTACTGCAGAACACTACCACAATAGCACTGACATAAATTGGTGGTTGGGGCCAGGCTATATTTAGCATTTCTGGGGTTTTTTTCCCCCTCTTCATTAAACATGCACATAATCACTCACCTAGTCTGGTAGGACCTTGCTCCCTTTGTTGAATTGAGTGCACCATCTCTACAAGCTTTTCAGTCTCTTGAGGCATGTTCCATGAAATTTCTAGATTATTTTCCCTGGCATACTGGAGAACTGACACATGAATTGAAGTATTGCCTGAATCAGAAAGTAGAAAATAAACATTTTAAGCAGTGCATACAAATGTCTTTAAAAAAAATCTAAAGAATACATTATGGTTGTGTTTTACATTAAGCACAACTGTACAGCAATCTTCCATCCGAGTGTGAAAGCTGCATTTTCAATCAAAAGATCAAAAATGAACTATTCCCTGTTGAAAATATATGCAAGTACTGCTGGAAACGGTTCTTTTCTGTAAGGAATCAGCATGCAGTATTTTACCTCAGGTCAATTTGACCATGATTGGAGACTTCCACTTTATTGATCTCCAGATATTAGTCCTTTTCCATTTTAAAATTGTCTAAATATAACCTTTTTTTTATGTGCACACTGTTTCACAAAAACAGTAGTTCGGTGCCTCATTTGTCTAATGGACCATGTTCCTCAGATGACTACATTTCATTCAGATATTTCTCTGTCATACATCACTTGAGTGACATGCATCAGGCTTCAGTATGGGACATAGTGCACCCAGGGAGCATAAACTGTGAAGGGGAATGAAGAGAAATTCCAATGCTATTCTCTGACATCCTGGTCCTGCCTATACACTATGAATTAAAACTATTAACAGAATGTTGATATAGATAATTAATAAGTATTAGACTTGCAGGATTGAACCAGGCAAGACATTGTTTATAATGATCAGCTGTACTTCTCTTTATGGTCTAAGAAGGACTTCTTCTGTATACTGAAGATACTTACGTATATAACATATTTATCAATGCTTTGTAAAATATTTATGACTGCAGTTAATGCTAATTGTGTAGCCAAACACTGCAGCCCTATATTGACCTGAATATTGTCCACTCATTACAATTTTTTCATGGTCATCTTAAAGATTTTAAAATCAAGGCCGTAGTGAGGAGCCATTTCATAGTTATATTATTACTGTCCTGATGTTAATGATGTAACATTTGCTATTACAGGCTTCCAAGATAAGGAAAATAGCTAGGCTAAAATGAATTATCTTTTCATTTATTGTTTCATTTGTGTTTATTTCACTTGGCTTGCTTCTTTATATTGTACATGTATACAGTCTTCAGAAACAGAGTGTCTTCCGTGTATGATATCTAAAAAAATATAAGTTATTCTAGATATACAGAAAAACTATACTTTCCCCCTATAAGCTCTCTAATTAGAACAAGTGCTGGTAATCGCCTCTTTTGGAAGCACAGTTATAATACAAACACATCAACACCCAGTGAGAAACACCAGCAGCAACAGCAGTTGCTCTGCGGATACGGTTTAACACTGAATTGAAAAAGTACAATTCTGGTCAAAAAATCCAGGTTTGTATAAACAAATGCTACTGGGAAGACAGGATCCTGCCATGCAGAAGAACTTGGTGCAAGTTGAATATGTCCCTGGTCACTGCAGGGGGGTTGGATTAGATGAACTTTGAAGGTCCCTTCCAACCCAAACCATTCTATGATCCTAAGGGCACGTGATATCCTAACTTGCTATATGTGCCCCACAGTCCCTTCATGTACATGCAGGATAGCTGGCATTCTGCCAGGATGGCTGCACTAATAATCTCTGTGCTGAATGACCTAGAGATGTACCCCCCATCCGTACACACTCTTCAAGATCTCTGAATATGATGTCAAATCTTTATTGACCTGAACCAGAACAGCTTGGTTTGGGAGGAAACTGAACTGCATCTGAAATAAAAGCTTTACTAGCCTGATTTCTCAAATACAAACTTAACATTTTTTTGAGGGATTAGAATGAGTAATTTAAAAAAAAAAAATAAAAACCTAAACTGAGAATTTGGTTTGTCCTGTATAAACAAAAGAATACAAAATTTTTTTGCATGTTTGAGTTAAAAGGCAGATACATACCGATCTCAGTACTTTCAATAAATGCTCGTACAAAGTTTTTCATTTCCTCAAACTCTGACACTCCAATATTGGAACTTCCATCCAGAAGAAACATGACATCCATTGGTTTGCTGCATAGCTCTGAGGAGGGCGGGGGGGGGGGGGGGGGGGGGGGGGGATAAATAAAACAACAACCAAAAAGTTGTTTCTACATGATAACTAGAAGTAGCATCTGCTAATCTACTGGTAGGAGCAGAAAGGGCAGAGATAGCTGCACTTTGGGAAAACAAAGCAGGATAATGACAATTGGAAAAAACAAGTGATGCTTCTTTAATGAAAACCTTCAGATTTATATTCAGTGGGGCACATGGGTATTTCAATTTCTGCTTTTCTACAAATGTTATTTTACCCTCAGGGGACTAAATGAAAAACTACAGCAAACAAAAAAATTAACAATCCAAAACAACAACAAGAAGACCCTAACAACAAACATACAACCAAAACCAAACTACACCACAAAATATCCCACCCCCCCTCCCCAAAAAAATAACCCACCAACAACCCACAAAACCAATTAAGTCCTTTCAGGAAGAGGAAGTATAGTTTTAACTGGCTTGAGATAGATAGGCAGATGAGAATAACTTTTACTCTTCTGACACCCTCCAACCTGTCTGAAAGATACTGTACTTTGCTGGCAAATGAAGCCAAGGACTTCTGAGCCTGCAAGAAGGCTGGCTGCAGGTCTGTGCTCGGTACTGCTCAACTGGAGCAACATTCTCAGCCTCCAGCGAAGATAAATGGTCCTTCCTTGGCATTTGGACTACAAGATGCCAAATGAGATATCGGAACTCTCCAAATTTCAGCAGTGTTGGGGGAAATGGAGGAGACAGGACAGCAGAAAGAGAAAATTACACAGAAAATATGTCCAACTTTACCTGAAATTTCTGTCCAAAGTTTATGAGAGCAGCATGACTGCAGCACTAATTCAGATGCTTCTTCGATAAGTCTGCTATAACTATGCAAGATAATTGGGTTATTAGGCTGACTGATCTTTCTGAGCTCTTCGATATTTGCATTGGGGGTTATGCCTATGGGAATAACATTTATGGTCCTGGGAGGTCGCGTGATAACATCAGTGGAAGGACTGGATGACACCATATATACCAAGTGAGGAACATCTTGCCTGCCCCCATTCACTGGTGTAAATGTGTGTTTGGAAATGTAATCAAGGGCATTCCCAGTGTTGGTAGCCTTCCCTCCTTGATATGGTATGTTTCTCACCTTCTCAATAATACTTTCCTTTGACTGCATTTCCATAAAGGAATACTCCAGAGTGACAGTCTCTGAATACTGCATGACTGTAACATGAATATCTTCCTGTCCCACATACATTCCTGTGATCACCTTTTCAAGGAACCTCTTGACGATATTGAAATTTTCCTCCCCCACATTGTCAGATCCTTCCACAATAAAAGCAATGTCCAGCTTTTTGGGAGTGGGCTTTTCTGAAGAGTGTGGTGGTGCTGTGAGTTCCACAGGTGGAAATAAGACACTGGATATTGTTGGAGTGGGTGTACTTTGTAACAGAGAACTTTCTTCAGGTCCAAGATCACATAGATGATCAATGAGGAGGTCTCTATTATCCATTAGCTCTAACACATTGTTCATTAGGAAGGCTCTGTTATCTTGTGACTGCTTTTCAATGAACCGGATTTGCTCCACATTAACATACGGTCCAATCCCCACAGCTATCACTGCAATTCTTTTATTCTTCAAAGCTGTGAGGATGTTGCGGAGTTTTCCTGGAGACTTGCTTGCTATAAATAGCACTGCAATTCTGGCAGCATTGGTCCTTTCTGCTTTTCCAAATACATGAAATACAGTGTATTTGAGGACTTCAGGGGCCGAAGCTACTTCATCACCTGTGTATTTTATGCTTTGGACAATTTTTCTCATCTGGGACTGTGTTTTAATATCTTTGAGACCAAGATAGATTGTGGGCCCAGCCCTATACACTAGAATTGACACTCGGATTTTCTTTTGGGAGATGTGGAGTTTCTTCATCATGTCAGTTATGAAAGTCTTCAGCTGTTCAAAGTTCTCCTCTGACAGTTTATTGGAGCCATCCAATAGGAAGGCCAAGTCCATCATCTTGCTGCATGAGTATGCACTGGGTGGTAGTTCAATGTCCTCCTCTGGAACAGGTGTTGTAGGTGTTAGGGTGTCCTCCACTGGTTCACAGGGTATACAGGTTAAGTTCTTCCCTTCACACAGACTACAAAAATCACCAAATTTAACTGTAAAAAATCAGCGCTTATTATAACACATCACCCACATATAATAAAAGAATGTCCATACAGAAACAGTTAAATATCTCAAAAACACAACAAAACCAAAATATGATGAGAATGCTTTTTTCCCCTCTCCCCGTTTCCGGACAACTCCCCACAAAATGTTGTACAGATAAATCCTATATATTCATGGATGTTTGCTTAGATCCAGGAAACTTATGATAAACTACGACGTGTTTGCCAGAGGAAGCTCTCCTTATAACAGCCTTTGACAGAACCCATGAAATCTGTGTCTGGAACCTGTCTAGAAACGCACTGAGCTTCAGCAATACATGAGGCAGTACATGAGGCAAACTGGAGGCAGCTAACACAAAGGAAAATCCTAGAGTAGGAAGATGCTTTTAGCTCTGATATGATTTAGCAGACTCTGTGAGCAGGCTAGGTTTACCTAGGTTTAACCTTAGTGAAAATAACAAACAGCCTTATTTCTACATATAAAGTGTACCAAATTCCTCTTCTTTTTCCTGCCTTCATTTTGTTTTGAATACGGCTTTGGAACATGTTTGTCCTCTTATTTTCCTCTTATTTACCACATTCTCTTTTTCAGTGCCATTTCTCATATTAAGTGACATATTTCATCTATAGCTGTTATTTCTTTTAGGCTTGTGTCTTCCCCCACCATTTCTACTCACCTCCATAAGAACATTTTTCTCTCTCCCTTTCCATCTCGGCTCCCATTTCTCTTTTTCCCCCATCTCCGCCTTTTCCACTATTCATGCTTCTGTACTGCCATAAGATTTTTCACTTGTTTCACCCGTCACCCTTTAGGAACTTGTTTATAATTCATCTCTTTCTATCTTTAGCAAGGCTCTAACACTTCTGCTTTTCTAATTCCTGGTTGCATGACTCTCTTTATTTCACTTATAAGGGCAAAGAACATGACTGTATTCCTCCACAGGGTGGTACAGACTCGGGCAATATTTTTTCCTTGTCTTCCTGGACAGCCCAAGAAAGAGAATAGGAAAAGTTTATGAAAGACTGAGGACTAAAAATGCTTGGTTTCACTGCCAGAGAAACCCCTGGATGTACAAACTAAATGAGTCAGTATTGGAAGAAGGTGCCATCTTCCAAGAAAAGACTTCGCTTTACATGTGGCACCTTAGTTTAAATGCTATGTTCTTTTCAAGCTGCTTTTAGGGTCTTCCTAATTGAAGAATGCACAGCTACTTTTGGCATTAATGCATAGCAACAAAAGATTTATTATTTTAATCCTAGTATGAATGAGCCTCGTCTAGTTTCCAATTTCCTTTGGATACTTGCTCTAAAAATCATTTTTGTGCAATATTTTCTATTGTTTGTACAGATGGCGTAGGCATCTAAATTAGGTGACAGCTATGCAAAAGGATGTTTCCCTAGTGAGGTAAGTTTTCCTAATGTTCTGAAATCTTTTGTGAGCAGCAGCCAGTGCATCAACATTTAAGATAAATTATTATTAGGGATTACAAAAAATTAGGGAACAGAGACTCATTTATGAAGACTCTTTTTTGACCTTTCATTGGAATTCAAGGCTATTCATACATACTGTTAAAAAAAATAAAATTAATTGATTAGCCTAACAGTCTCATGCCTGGGTCTATAGCACAGACGTATGTTAGTGCCAGCAAGAGGCCAGAAATTCAAAGTTCATACCCATTCAGAGCTTCTGCGAGGTTCAGAGCATTTGGACCTAAGGTGTTAGTCTGGGCTAATAGCTGCTGCAGTTTTACAAATTGATTTCTATTAAATATGGTCAAATTAGAGGATGGAAAGCTCTCTTGTATTCACAGAGTTATAAGTGACTAGTGAAAGTATCCATCGAGGGCCTACACATCTGGGAAACGCCAAACTTCCAGATACTACAGGGCATGGCACAATATGCCTCTGGGCAGTACACAGAATGAGCTTTGCAGCTCCTGCATGGTACACAGCATTGTGCACCCTGCCATTCATTTCATCATATTTGGAAATGCATGCATGCAGGATCAAGATATCATGGGATATCATCTCAAAATCTTGAGGAAATCAGTTTTCCACCAGTAGCACACAATTCCAACTGCTAATAATCTTAGCACTTTCTAGACTGAGTGCACATTCAGATCTTGCACTATATGTAGGATCTTTTTTTAGTACTGGCAGAAGGAAAGAGTTTGATGGCTTTATCGATGTGGAATCACACCCTACACAAAAAGGAGTAAATCATCTGAAGCCAGGAGGGCCACCTACACATGGGAAAAGGCCGTTTTTGGAAGGAATTTAAGAATTTCACTTGCTTAAATTTAGCTGACATCCTCTAACGCCTTCCGTGGCAGAAGAACTTCAGCTTCAGATTGTATGTGAGGGGATAGTGACATAAAAGATGTTTTCCAAGCTTCATCTTCAGTGGTATATTTAAAGTTATGTCCAAAAACTTATTCATGCAGCTGTGCTTCATCTCTCTCCCTCCATCCTATTCAACAGGCATGCTATTTCATTGCATAAATCCATCATACCAAGATCGACAGCGCTGTGGATCATCTCTGTTCAAAACTATTCTCCTTCCATGCTGGATCTTGCTATCTCCAACCGCACACATGGGACAGTCTTCTGGACTGACACAATCCAAGGACAGTTCATCAAGTATTTTCCCTGTTTCAAAATAGCACAGTGGTATAAAGATGCCAATTATCATGAATTGTAAAACTAATCGTTGCATTTACCCAGCTACAAAAACATAACGAGGCTTGTGAGTTGGGCTCAAACATTCTGAACACCATGCTTGTGTCACGGCCATGCCAGCTTGTCACAGAGAAGTATTTCCTTCCTTCATAACCACTTTTATTTAGATATTGGAAGTACTTAACCCAGTGTATAAAGTGCAACAGCCAGTACCATACAGAGGGTGAATATAAATTTAAAACAAAACATTGGAGGTAACAGGAGAAAACGGCATTTTCCGTTTTCCACATGTACATTATTTATTTCTCCCAGTATCCCCTATCTCACTCTGATCAGAAATACCAGGGCCTAGAATAGGTATTTCAGAACTTAAAATGCCTCTTTCTTTACCTTCATCTCCTCTCCCTCTGCCTTTAGGAGCTATTTATTCACCTGAGTTTTCACTCTCATTTTGGATCTTGCTCTTCCCCTTTCTGATTGTCCTTCCTCTCCCCTCCCCATATTTCCCATGTTTTTCCTTTCTGCTTTCTATGAAATAGTTGTTGGGAACGAGTAAGCTGTAAGATCAGGCTCACAGGAGGATGCCTACTGGGCACACTCAGGATCATCAGAGCCTTGGAGGTAGAAAGCAGGTCAAGGCAATGGGTTTCCCCCACTGCAGTAGCTGCTCTGAAGAAGAGCATTTTATGGACAGTGGTCCATCACAAATTCATACCCTCCTCTAACCACATAGTCATCAACCTCTCTTACTACACAGCCTCTAATCCATCTATCTTCCTTTCTTATCACTCCATTCCCATCTTCTCTTGTTCTTGTAGGTAGTGTTTCATTCTCCTTTTCTAGGCACCACTTCATGCCCTTCACACACTGTGCCCTTTTCACAAACTCGGAACGGAATGCCTAATCACGTTCCTCCCTATGCAGTAAGAAATCATGGTGAAAACACATCAGTAAGCCTGTTAAGTAAATAACTGCTACTTCTGGCTTTTGCGTTATCCAGCCTTACCTGATTCTCAGAAATAATCTGCAAATATTTCTGGAATATAAGACGTCTTTTCATATGATAGGAACACTTAGGGGAGGCAAAAAAGATGTTATAGCAATACCTGCAAGTACCAGGAGCACAGCAGAAAAAGGTAAGGAACTGCTCAAAGCAAAAAGATGGACTTACCTGCAGGACAGTGTACATGGCACCCTTCCACACACTGCAGAGGGCACTCCAAAGGCTGCGGGTGCTGGCACGTTATAGGACAAGCAGGTCCACAGCTATTATATCGCCATTCACACTGATAATCTAATTCTTGTTTATTCAGGTCCTCGCAGCTTTGTGCTATGCAGTGAAAGAATCCAAGGCGAAAAAATCAAACTATAGTGTATTCCCCATGACTCTCAGAACTACGACACCAAACTTGTTATAAAGTGGAGCACATACACACAGAAAAAAAAAGATTTCAACCTTTAAATAAAAAGATATTTTTTATTAGGTTGGTTTTTTTTTTTACATCTAAGGCAGGCCACTTCTTCCCACTTACTTTTTTCACATAAGGAAATACTTGCTTTAGACAGAGATATTTGGTTTTGATTTTAAAAACAATTGCAAAAAAAAACCCTTTAAGCTTTAATTTTTATACATATATTACAAAAACCATTTTTTTCTTTAGATTTGTTTGTATCATAGAGTATTATATCTCCCAACTGAGGGAATGTTTTTTCCAGGTACGGCTCTGAACATAAATAGAAAAGGAAGTGGAAATGTCACTGTGAGCTGCTAGTGCAGTCCCACTACAGTGAAATTCTCTGAACATCAGTGACAATCGAGCTGCTGGATGAGAACAGTCTATCCGAGCAAACAGCTTATTGATTAAAAACTTGAACCTTTTCACCCAATTCTTCCTCAAGTCCCCATACTTACGGCACAGAGCTGGTGATCTCCAGTGAACCGCAACACCTTTTTGTGCACAGACATGTGCGTAGGCGGCTATAGCATCACAGAAGCAAGCACAGTCCCCAATAGATTCACAAGCACAAGTGTCATACAAGCAAATATCTATGTAGGGCTCAGGGTTCACCTAAAAAAGAGAAATACAGGGTACAGCACACCCAATGATGCCCTTCATCTCTTTCTTGCAGACATATTTAACCATTAGATGATTTAGCTGCTCCGTTTGCTAAGAGTTGAGGCGCCACATAAATCAGTGCAGATCTTTCTACTGATGTCAGCAAGGACTCAAATTGAGCCATGTTGTTGAAGTTGCTATAGATGCTGCAGTTTCTTGTCCCTTAAAATTCCCCATATGGAGTAACTTTATATGTTTGGAGGCCCTGTCCCCATACACTCTTGTGCAGCACCTTGGGTAGAATGCAGTCTTAATGGCATTACATAAGCTCAGCTCTCCCTCCTTTCAAATCTCAACCCTTGTGGTTGACTTCATGTGCCAGTTTCTGGGCTTTTGAGCAAAATTTCCCTCAAGCAAAAGTTATTCTATAGCTTACTACTAGGTGGTATCCTGCATTTTCCCATGAAGCATCAGCTACAGGACAGGGTCAGAGATGAGAATGCCAATTAGCCAGCATCCTCCAAGTCCTGTGTGTTATTAGCACAACCATGCTTTTCCCTTCAGCTGTCATCAGTGTCAGCACATAAAATCAGCGGTAGCACAGCAGAATTGAAAAATGTGAAACATGTGACACAATACTCACAAGCTTTTTGCATTCTTCAAAGAGATGGCCAGACAAAATGCTGCAAGATGTTTCTACCATCACCTGCTTCACTATGTTTCCATTACACAGTGCAGACATCAAGGTCTGTTCCTGGTTGGGCTTGATATTGTAAGAGACAAGCACACATTGCATTAGCCTTGCCTTCAGAACCTCAGGATTCTTCAAGCTGAAGTAAGAGACTCACTAACACGAGACATTTTTCATGACAAAGGAAATTGTTTCTTTGTGTCTTCACTCAACTTTTCAGCCTGTTGTATGACAGGCACAGATACTGCCATGGCAGAAAGCAGAATAGAGCAGGTCACCTCCTACATTAGCTCTTACTCGTATGCTGCAGTTTGACATATAGACATTTTGATGACAGGAAGTCCCACTGTACCAAACATCCATCCTGAAAAAGTCATTCACACCTCTACAGAAGGCCCATGAGACTCCCAAATACGATCAATCTTCAGCAGACGATAACCAAGGCCACCACTGAATAAGAACAGCTCAGTAGCTTCTCCTCCTCTCACATTTAATTTATCTAAGAACGAGGAGCACTAGTAGTGACACGGCATTTATCAGGGAGACAGTCTGCAGGTCCTGGCCTGTGCCTCTTACACTGAAACAAGAAGCTGCTCCTTCTCAGTCTTACCCTGCGGTCTCACTCCTCATTATTGCTACTTATTCTGTGCTCCAATCAAATCATATCAAAAACGTGACACTCATCAAGATCATATTTTGGCTATGTCAAACTTTCTCATAATTAGCAAACTAACCCAAAAGATTTCATGTGACAAAAAATTAAATATGTTTCATTTTGTTTTCTGATAAATCTTTTAAGGAAAGGTCAAAAAAAGTCTTTTTTGCCCCCCTCTCTCTGACAATTTAGACACATTCTCAAGAGAAAGTTTTCAGCCTTAAAAGCATCACCTGAATGAAATGCTTCATTTTACAAACGTCAAAACAAATTGTCTTCAAGTTGTTGCCTCTCACTTTTTGGATTGGAAACACTTTTGGTCATAATTATTTGTCAGCTCAAAGCAAATTTATTATTCATTTTTCATTCTTTCAAAACTCTGTATTTGGAAAAGAGAAAGTATATTCTCATGTGTAGCATAACTAGGACCCTGTGAAATCACCTAATCTCCAGCACCAAGACATAGATAACACTTTCAGATAATAGGTAACCTCCTCAAAATTCAGAAGCAGTGAGAGATGGCAATAAGGACTCACATCCCCTTCTGCATCTTACTTTTTCTTTTCAAGCCTCTCCAATCTGAAAATAATAATTGAATGCTCTTTTAAAAAGATTGAGAAGCACATACAAAGGAATTAACCTGTGCATTGAGTTGTTTATGAATGGACAGAATAAGATTTGGGATATAGGAGTTTGGATAGGGAAATACAAAGTTTTCATCTGAACTCTCTCTGTCTGAAAATTACAGCTGGTTTTTTTTTTTAGATTAGGGTCTAAAATGAGATTTCCAGTTATACCTGAATTTCAAGCATCTGGGCTGGCAAACTCTATGAACAGCCTCTATCGTATAGACTGGCTATTTTAACATTCATCTTAAGCCAGGCAGCACAGAGGCCTAAAATAAGTTAATTAGGCTTTCATCAGATTTCAAGAAATAATATTATTTGGCAAAAATCTGGGAGAAGGTGTTAATTTCTATTTATTTTCAGCCGTTCCAAACCTCTTTGATGACTCTTGAGTGATACTGTAACCCTTATTAATGAGTTTCCACAGTTCATTCCCAATCACCTTTTCAACATCAGCACAGTATGGATTAACTTTCCAAGAATTCCCAAAGTCAACTGGATCTACTTCAAGATGTTCGCTGCTGCTGGTCAAATCATTGTTTTGGATTCCATCAAAATTTCCACACAGACCACACACTTGATCCTTGCAGGGAAAGAAAACCAAAATACATAAATCTTACAGCTGTAGACTGGCTCAGGGTTTTGTTAAGAAGTCTTTTTAGCCTAGTGCTTTAACGGCACGAGGCTTAAAAACTGAAATTGTCTCTCGCAGAGAACATTTAGCTCCTATTCCCATTCTGCTTAGCTGAAAGTAAGACCGTACGGTCTCCAAGGACTCCAAGCAAGACAACTCTGATCAGTGGTGCCTGTTGGGTCTCTTTGGAATATATCCCTACAATCCCATTTCATTTCTGAAGGCGACTGTCCACCACTAGTGAATCTGGGTTCTTATACTGCTCTTCTGGAATACAGAAAAGGCATAGGTATTCTGAGGCACCACAGCATTCATCCTTTCTGTCATAGCTCATCTCCAATTACCCAGAATTTATTTCTTACAGTTGAACTACTGGGAAAGCAAGCAACCCTTACAGTATTATAAAAAAACTCCTTCATTTTCAAGCAAGTGTCTAATACTCCATGGAAATCTATCAGCATGTCTGCACAAAAAAATGCTATTCCCCAGAGACAAGGTAAGTGCATTCTTTAGTGAGAATAAACAGTAAAGCAAAAAACACTTACTTTGAAATTGCCTTTCAAGATAACTGAGACTCCCATGGCCAGATCCCAGGTCACACTGATGCTTTTGCCCAGTAAAATGATGTAATAACGGCCAGACCTTATGACTTCTAAATCACTGTCATCTTTAGGAGGTACCTTGATTTCTACCTGAACAAGAAAAGCATATTGTTCTATCAATCGTGCCTCTAGGCATGTAGGTCACTTTGCTAGTGGGACACGTGCTTATAGGTAAACAGCTATTTTCAAACATGCTGTTCTCTGGAGGATAGGCAGTTCCCATATACTATACAGGAGCTCCAGAGCACTTGCAAAACTGTGAGAGAGGTATGGGTAAGGGACAGATTACAGGCTTGTCTCCACACTGAAAAGTTGCTGCGGATAAATTATTGCCTTAGAAACAACACCTCTGAACAGCAAATTGGGATATAAGTACAGTATTTCAACCTCATCACATTTCTAGAGTTCTGAGTGTGGCAACGTTCTCCCAGGGTATGACATACACTCACTACAAACGCTGACTCGCAAAGCAATTACTGCTAAAGAGAAAGAGGGCTGATAAAGAAGACAGGGTATGCCCAATTAATGATCAGTTTAGTATTCAGTCAATGGTTCACTGAACAATTATGTTTTATTTTTATTTCAACTTTTTAGGAAACTAACAATTCTGTGCTCCTGTGGCAGGTAGCGACAAAAGGGCTGGCTAGGTTTAAGTGTAATGTGAGCTAGGAGAATCACATGCCTCTGTGGTCTCTGAAGGACCAGAGCTTGATTCTGAAGTCAGGAAGGACTTTCTTCACAACCAGCTACAATAACAGCAAAAATCCTGAGAGATTTCTTTCGGTGTCTCTTCATTTTTCCATCAATTTCACTTCCCCTGTGTGCCTCATTCTCTTTCCATCTGGCTGCTAATTCACCGCCTCCAGCTACTAAGAACTTAAGAGATTAAGTTAAAATGCTTTCTTTCACACCATAATCCCCTTTCAATGGGGACTCTAATAGGATTATTAACCACATTTGGAGAGAAAGTTCTGGCATGGCTGTTAGTTTAAGCACTATTAATGCATTAACTGAAAACTGCTTAATTGTGAAAGAGGCAGATGAAAACTTTCAATCAGTACAGATAGAGAAAGAGGAGCCCACAAACCATTCACCCACTCCCTAGTTTGAGGGCAAAATATTTCTTTATCTCACTATTCTTCCTTGCTTAACTCAGTAAAAGATCATCACCGTAATTTAATTCCCTTCATCTCTGGGTTATTATGACAGTTCACATCCTCTAAGGATGTCCTAAAGAGGGCCTTCAACATCTTCAGGAAAGAACATATTAAAAGATATTTTAGGAACACCTTCTCCTATACCCAATGTATTACCATGCAGTCCAGTCACACTTGGTCACCTAACTTCTAAATATAGTAGCCTCTCTCTTTCCAAACTCAGGCAAAAAACAGAGGAGGACAAAGCTGAGCTGGGAGGTTGACCTAAGTTACAGAACTTCTATATTTATGGAGGCCTTTTTCCCAACCATGAAGTCATAAACTTTTGACCTTGAAAACTGGCAGATTCATTTGTTTTGGAAAAACAAAAATGAATTCACGATAATTTTTTAATGTGAGTCAGAACTGTAATATGCAGATGCTTCAATTAAGCCCCTCTTTACTTAAAACTAGAACCTGTTCTCAAAACAATATAATCTTAAAACAACGCTGGTTAGAAACATCTTAATGGAAAAAAAGAGAAAAAAGACTTGATTCTTCTTTCTTGCTTCTAAGGATTCTTATGGAAAAAAAGCGTAGAATTTGCCTAAGGGTCTTCATATCAGTTGTTTTTCCTTAGTCTCTCCTTTGGTTGCTGTTATTTCTAAGAAAAACTGCTCTATGTATTATTACACTGAGCCTTCAACTCTCTAGAAAGACAGCTAAAAATTCAGCCAAGGTCTGTAGAATTTGACTGTCCAAGACGTGGACAGTATTGTGATACAGACCTGCTTCTTGCAAGGACATACCCTCTCAGGGAGCAGACATCCTCAGTTGCTGGAGTTGCCTAATCATCTGTCATTTCTGGCCCTCCTTTAGATGTCCAAATGGAATCACAGCTTCTCTGAATATTTGTAACCTAAAGAAGCTTTCAGACAAAGCCTGACTCTATGGAATGATCCCACTATTCACCCTCCCCCAGGTATGGGATTCTTTAGTAGTAAAAGTAAAGAATTGGTTGGGGCAACAAATACATCCTATGTTCATTTCTCCAGCAATTAAAAATCTACATGGGTCATGCACTGTCAAGATGTACTGCACAGACCCTGTTAGTACTGGTCATGTTTTACATGTTCCTGTCAAGTATCTGTGGCATGCAGCAATTTGCAGGCTATGCAAAACACGGTACAGCCTTGTCTGTCAACCCACAACAGAGCAAATGTAGAGTGGTTTCACATTTCACTGGGAACATTTTGCAAATCTCTGGTTCAGATGGCAGTTCAGAGCACAGCACTTCTGAAAACCCAGCAATTGGGACACTATGATCCACTGTAGCTCTCTAATGTTTGAACACACAGACCATCTTAATTGTCATAGTGCTCAAGGCAAAGAGCTGAATTCTGCCCTTTTGTGCCGCAGAGGGGCGTGGGAGGTGGAAGTGATTCTTGGTCAATTCTTCAGTTCTCGTTGGTAGGAAAGGGGGAAAAAGAAGGATGCAGTTATACGCATTTTCCATCTGACAATTCAACAGGGGAAAGGATAGCTATTTCCTTCTGCAGTATCAACTTGTGTCAGCCATGACTTCTTTTTTTCCAGTGTGCTCAGTCCTTCAGGTGGCTAAATTAGGTCTGAAGCTTTACTAGTCATGGGACAGTCACTTTTAGCTCTTCCTTACACTTAATCTTGCTTGAAATAGACTTGGACCTCCCATGTTTAGAAAGGGTATTCCTCATACTAGCTCTCATTGAACAGCACTCTTATCAGAGATAAATTTATTGGCATCAACCAGAAATACCAAAATGATATTATACATCTGGGAGCAAAATGGATAATTATAATCCTGCTAATCTTTTCATTTTATGATCTAATTTTCAAGAACAACAGAGCATGAGGACATTCATGCCTCATCTTAATAGACAAACTGAAATTCTTTTCCCCAAAAAACACAAAGAAAGAGAACAGAAGTGTACGTACGTTTCCATTAAACAACTCTATTTCCCCACTTTCGTACAGAATGATAACCCTTTTGATGCACTTTTCTCCAGTGAAGCCACAACCTTCATTTGAAATTAGTATCCGGAATGTTCCAGAGTCATCCTTGCAGAAATCCTATCAGATGAAAATTAATGAATGAGTGGAACATTTGAAAAACACATACAATTCTATGGAGCAAAAGGAAGCCTCAAATAACATCCTCTGTAATACATGGCCAGTAGGATATACGTTGGCATGCCAACTGTTCCCACATTAATTTATTTCGTGCTTAGCCTTGATATTCATGTGATCCACCCCTTAAAGAACGAGGTACACTCTGCCAGTGACACACACACGTGCACATTTTGCACGGTACTCTTTGACAGGGAGAATCATGTTATTACAGTATTTGATATATTTTAAAGATCCACAATGGACACAGTGTACATCTTAATACACAGATATTAATAATTTGACAGTGAAAACAAGACTACAGCTTTAATAATAAAATAAAATTTTAAACCTAGAAGGTTAGATTAGAAAGAAGGGTTAGAAAGAAACTTGGTGCACAGTCTTGAGCAAGAAGTTTGATGCCCATGTTTTCCTGCACATAAATAATAATTACAATAGTGTCAACTTATTTCTTGGGAAGCAATTATGTAGTTTAATAAATTGTTTTTCTTTTAAGTCAAATATTTCTGAGATGCATGGAGAAGTTAGTACTACATTTACATGATGACTCATTCATCTCAGGCCTTTTGGGTTTTTTGGGTTAGTTTTTTTCAGTACACACCTTTTAAGAAAAAGCCCCTGTCTACATTTCTCTGTGTTTGTCATCTGAGGAAAACAGATCTCATTTAAGGAGTTTTGTAGTATATACTAGTACTGCCTGAAAGACCTTTACACAGAGCTCTCACTAGTGTAAGAGCAATCATTCTTCTAAGGTAATCCAGCTCTTACTGAGGTGGGAACATATTACAAAGACCTAGCCAGAGACAGGTTGATCACACTTGCCTGCCCAAGGAGAACTGCAAGAAGTAATGTACCTCATGAAAAGGGTCTGTGAGGAAAATAGTAGCCCGCCAAAGAAACATGTCACTTTGTAACTGCAGAAGACTGTTGTTATCAATTAGCAGTGAATCCATTTAATGTTAGACCACATTTTTCAGATAAATCCTTCTTCTTTTGCACACATATTTTTAAATACCAACTATTTGCATATGTAGATGAGCCTTTAATCTTACTTAACTCTAAATTTCTGGCTGCTTCTACAAACCACAAGTTGATGTTAGTGTGCTATGCCTTTATCCACCTCTCCTCTTTGCTGCAAAGAAAGTGGATATTGTCAACGGACTCTGAAAAGGTTGGTGTATGGAACAGATGAAGTGAATGAGCAACATCTGTGCTCTGGATGCATTTAGAGAAGATTCGCCAAGCACTCCTAGTCTCACTCTGTCAGACTATAAGGCATTGCTACAGGATAAAGAAGCTAGCGGAGAATGAAGAAAGATTGATTTATGGGTACCTGCAACTCCTTGTTAGAGATGAGATTCAGAAAGCTCCTCTCTGTACCATGCTGCTATCATATGTTTTATAACTGCCAGCTAGACACAGGACAACCTCATTTCTGCACAACACCATGCGATCTTCAAAGATGTCAAGGCATCTTTGAAGTCATTAATAAGCTCTGCTCTCCTCTACCATACCTCTGGCTTAGTAATTGAATACCTAACTGTGATTTATCCAAACATTAGACTTCTCTCCTGGTGTGAAACACCTTCTATATTATCGGATAGCTCTGGCATTTAGTTCTTACCTGAACTAATACATACTGACAGTTTCCTGGAAACTTGTATTTCAATCCATCAAATGTCAAATAATGAGCTGTACCAATAACAGTGCAGGTGCCATCACATACATTTTTGGTGCATTCCCACTTTCGACCGTGGCACACACTGTAACAGAGGAAATGAGTCAGTGACAGTTATCATTAATTCCAGCGTATGTAAAAAGTAAAAGAATGCAAGCTGCTTTAGGAAAAGTGATAGAGCAAAAGTTTCTGCTTCCAGGAGATGAAAAGTCACTACACTGACTCTCCAAAAGTCACACAAGTGGTGATAAGCTACTATTTTGCCTTTTTCCCGAGCCTACATCAGGGAATAACAGACTGCAGATCAAACATGAGCGATGTTCCCCTCTGTGTCTTAATCCAGACATCAGCTGCAGCTCTGAGAGGAACCTCTGCAGTTGTCTGTGCTGCTGCCTGTCCTCAGGTGTATCTCCAGTAGATCCTCTCTATGTCTGGCCTTGAGATGGTACTCTTAAAAGGCTCCATGACTGGGATGCTGGAATCCTTCTCTAGATAGACTTCCATAACTACCATGCACCAGGTAACACTTTCTCTCATTAACATAAATCAGCATATATTAGCATTGGGTGCATAAATTCAAATAGTGCATTAACATGTCGAGTGAATAAGGAATGTGTTCCCCTTTTTCTTAGAAATTGCATGTAGAAGTATGCGCTTTTTGAACTGTCCTATTACAAAAAGAGGCCTGGACAGAGCCTGCTCGAATATTTTAAAATACTAATAGTATTTTATTTTGTATATGCTACTCTGCTCTGAGTAACCTTTTAGAAAAACAGATTGATTACTCTCTAAGGACCATTACAGGTTAAATATGAAGTATAATACAGCAACCCTAGCTTTATTTGCAGTACTGTCCATCTTTCCATCAATAAAAGCCAAAATATTAGTGAATTTAATATCCAACTGATGTCAAAGGACATGAGCTTACTCTAGTAATCAGCTTCTGGGACGAAGTAACCAAGACTGTAATTCAGCCTGCCCAGTGACTTGTCCAGATTATATCTTAAGTATAATACCACCCTTCTCCAAAGAGGTGTCTCTGTTCTTAAATTAAATTTATTCTTCATCATAGTTTATCTAGTCTAGTAGTTGGAGATACTACCTCACAGTCCAGCCAGAACACACATATAGATAGAAATATTTCTTTTCCTGTACATACATACATATATATATACACCCTTTGAGGAATGTCCTAGGGTGTGATACTATCCCCTGAGACCTCCTGTGGTGATCAAACCAGAACATCTGCCATACAGGAGAATTCAAGTTTGGTGACATACAAATAGGACTCCAAGCAAATTTCAGTTATGCAAGAGAAGATGTGACAAGATGTGACAAGACTCCTGATCATGAAAGGAGATACACCAGCGGTTCCCCGCCTGTATAGCTTGCAAGTGATGTTGTCAAGGACACCTCCTACACTTCCTCACAAGCACAGAATATGCAAGGAGAAAAAAGGGAACATCCTGACACGCAGAGCAAAACAAGATGATGTCTTGTTTTTTCAGGGGAAGGGGAATCCTGAGAGCAATCAAACACAGGGTTAAGCTCTTGATATCATTACACCTATGCTGTTATAGCAGCAGTATTGCACTGCCATTATTTTACGAAACAGTGATGCCATGGCAAAGGGGACAGTGTTCTTTGCTTTGCTTTATTTCTTCTTTTGCACTCTTCATGCCTTTTGGTTTTCTTTGTTGTTTTGGTTTGTTTTAAAAAAATGGAAAAAAAACACAAAAACCACATGGTGACCATCTTCTGAGTGGATATTCAGAATGCAAAGAAAGCCAGTTTTCTTGGTGTAACTCTATTGGTTTCAGTGTAATTACACCAGTGTGACAGAAGAAAAAATAGTGGGGCTCCTAGTCTTCATGTTGACAGCAAACCAGCTGTATTCAACACCAAATATTATTAAATTTCTGAGAGTTTCCAAGAACATTTGTACCCTTTCATTGCTGTGATACATAATAATCTAAATTTTATATGGTACCCTCATACATAAGGCTCAAGGAAATAAATACGCTCATTTTAAAATGAGGAGAAGAGGGAAATTGAGAAATAAAGAAGGGACTTCCAAGCACCCAGCCCATCCTCTTGCCCTCTTACAGAAGTATGCCGGAAATCTACAAGCCTCGCTACAGAAGCCGCAAGTATGAAAGGGGATCTTTCCTTTGGCATCCACAGGCTTTTGATCAGTGAAATAAATTGATAATGCTAACCAGGAAGAAACTGAGAAAACAAAATTAAAAACAAGGTCAATGAAGCAGAAAATCTGCTTACTCTGTTTGTTACTAATTTTGGGGAGTTAGAATAACATCTGACACCATATCTAATAATCTAATCTAATAGTAATAATCTAATAAGCAATATCTTGCTTGAGGTTGGAAAACATTAATCTACTAAATGCTATATGAATGCAGATGGACACCATCACTGCACCAGGGATTTTCTAATCAAACTCTATAAGGGCAGGGAAAGGGGAATTCTATCCCTGCTTTACAGATGTAAAAACTCAGGGATAAAAAATCCAAAGTACTTTCCCAAGATCAAATTGCTAACCCAAGAAAAACTGAGTATTGAACTGAGTTCTCTAGCAATGCCTTAACTAAGCATAAGAGTTGTTTAATCTTGGTAACACTTCACCGTCTAATAAATGTTGTGCAATACATTTTCTTCAAAGAATGATATTTCAGTAACATGAAAGTTACTTACTAACCCTCTACTATTAAATCTCTGCTAATAGGTAGAGCAAGACTAAGGTTTTGTATACATGTGTATGGACAGATTATAATGTATGTGGTGTAGCTAAATTCAGATTAGCAAATTTGTGCTGTGTACTGCCTCATAAATGTTATCCCAAAATTTTCACTGAGCTCTACAATGAATTCCCAATACATAGCATAACAAAAGATTTGCCACTGGCTTAGACTTGGACACATTCCGTTGTTCATGAATTAGGGTCTCCCATATGTCAAGTTGAATGCAAACGCCAAATCTGACACCTCTGGCTCATATACTGCGTTTGCAGGTGTTCACATCTGGCTAAGAACAAGTGAGAATGGGAACTCCTGCAACAGCAGTACAAAAAGCAAAAACAAAAGAAAAGGAAGATTTGACCTTCAAAATGCAGACTCTCAATTCTTATTAATTCTCAAAGCAACAGTAATTTCCTATATCACTTTGTAAATAGCATTTGACTTTATATTGGCTGAGAACTATCATGAAACTTTTCAAAGTCACATAGTTCAAAAAAGCCCTTGTGACATTTTTTAGGGGACTCTATTTCCAATTTTAATTTCACACTCAAGAAAAATACCAAAGATGGGAGAAAGAGCTTCTTATCAATGAGAAAAAGTATGATTTCTAACATTTTCTTGCCCCTGATATTGAAGAAAATTCTATGTATTAGAGGAAATATCACTTACGATGGCATTGTCAGAAACAAAAGGACAGTTACAAGAATAAAACCACATGGTTAGGACTATTTTAAGATTCAAGATTATAAAAATGACTGAAAATAAAAATACTGTGCATGGTTATCTTGCAGATTTCACAAGAGCACCCAGGAGTTTTATACCACACTCTTCTTGTTTCAAGAAAATTTTCATTGTATCTGTTTTTCAGCTGAGTCACTTTTACCTAGACACGATGTAAGCAAGTTATAGTGTATGTACCCATATAAAAATAACAACTTCTCCATCTTCGTCCCTTCATACCTATTTTTCCCCTGGTCTAATTATAGTACATGATTCACAACATAATATGTAGTTGCGAAGGAAAAAATCAAACAAAACACTGGAAGGTCAGTATTTCCATATAAATCCATCAAAACGTTACATCCCGGTCTAATTTACACTAGTTAAGAGCAGTCCCACTAGTTTAGAAATATAAGACATGAAATCACTGTTGCTCAGAGATCAATGCACAAAACAAAAACCAAACCCAAATGTCTCTTTAACGGTGCCGAATCTCCAATCCCACTCCAACCAGTCATACAGAGGATAACAGAAACACTGTTCCTGGGGTGCCACTCAGCTGGACAGGGACATTTCAGGAAAAATGACCGAGTGATTCTGAAGTCTAAGTTCAAAGAGAACATAGTACCTTACCCAAGGCTGTGCTGAGGGCTTCCCTTCAAGCAAATCTCACAGCCCAGTACTGTCTTTTGAACCTACAAAGTCTTTTTTAAGAACCAAACAGGATAGATAAGGATGTGGGTGAAAGACACTTACTCTTTTCTTCTAAGAAGATATCCCCAACTCTTTGGTTTTTTTCTCTCTCTCTTTCTTTTGTAAAGGGATCAATGGACTGAGCACTCATTTGAGATACAAGAGGTCAACTCTGTTTCGGTCTGATTCTTTAACATTTACCTGAAGAGCTCCTGTCCTTTTATAGCTGGCATATCACACCCCTTCTGCTGACGCATGCTTCCAGCTGAAAAGGACTAATTTGAAGGGCCCCAAATGGCAAATAAAGGGAAGCAAGACAGCAGAGCTTAGCAACAAGTTGCAGATTTGGTTCCTTCCAACTAAGAAGAGCTCCTGTATTGTTATATTGTGTTACAAGATCAAGGAGCAAAACCACTAGCTAGTGGCTGCAGAGGACCTTCACAGACACATAGACAACCTGTTTGTAAGGTACCAGGTACAGTTTGTCAGATATTGGTCCTTAGGCTACAAGCAAAGGGAATACGCTGGTCTGTGCAATATGTGCGTTACTACACCGCAAAACCTGACATTATATAAAATAGATCTGTTAAGTGAACAACATTTGGTTTTATTAGAAATCTGTTAGGTGCCCTAGAGAAAAACAGAAAAATGCAATTCCAGTGGCTCACCAGGTGTTGCAGTCATTAGTCACTGTCTCTCCCTTGGCATATTCTCTTCCGTTGTGAAAACATGGGCATCTCTCAGGAGCAACACACTTGTTTTCATGTCGCACCTAACAAAACACAGTTTGTCAACACGTGGGTCTGTCAGCACGTGCCAGTACACAGAGCAGTACGCACAAGAAGGCAAGGGTAAAGGAAGGGATAGGGGAAATGGTTCAAGACTATCTAAGGTAAGAAAGGTACAGCATTGCTAACATTTTTTGCCATTAACATAAATAGAGCTATGGGTAAATAAAATCACAGTTTTGCTTCAGGCTTAAGTTTCTCAGCTTAAGTTGCTGGAAAATAGATTAGATTATAGAAATACGTCATGATGAGAAAGTCCAATCTGGCAAAAAACAGGATGCGGTGAAGATAATACAGGCTAACCTGAATATGGAGAGCAGGTGAACAGCATATGCTTCTCACACACAACAAACTGAAGGATGAACTACCAGAAAAGCAGCCAGATACAGGGTTCAGCTGGGCTAAAAACTTAAATATGAACTTTGAGAAGGGCACAAGGAGCCACAGTGCCAGAAGAAACCAAGTGCAAATGCAGATTCTGTTGTCACAGACAACAGCCCCCAAAAAAAGCCCACCACCCTGTCTACTCGTCTTTGAAAACTGAAGTAGTCACTAATTTTCTTTCAAATATCTATTTATTTCCTAGAAGACGGGATAAATATAAGCCCACTTGAGACTTTATTTCACTCTCGCAGGCTCTGTTGCAGGAAAATAGGTCATTATGTTCCATCTACAAATTTTTCTTATTCAGTTTTACCCTACTGATCTTAGCTTCTCTTTGTATACCAATAAACCATTTATCTCACTTAAACAAACAAACAAAAAAACACTAAACAAGCATTTAGACTACTCAGTTGAAGACAGCCTGTTTTAGAGAATCGAACAAAACCAAGGTTGGTTATGCTGTTTTTCACTTGGTCTTGGTTCTGCAAAGCCAGGAGTAGGTTTGGCTCTTGCTTCCTGGAACACCAAAATGGAGAGCACTTCCCCTCCCTCTCATTCAAGAGTCACAAAATATAACCTTCCCACTTTCAACTCTTTTTAAAAATCATTAAAATATTTTATTTTTTACCATTAAATACAGGCCAATGAGATCAATGTAGTCTGAACGCCAGGTTAATAAAGTAGAAAAGCTCTGCCTTTTCCTATGGGGACCTAGAACTGCCACAGGGAGCTACTAATAAAAAGGATTTCACAGCCTGGAGACCCTTCATTCATACGCAGCTCCACATGCTCTGTGGCTTATGGAGAGCTATGTTATGCCAAATTAGCTCACACCAATAGAAGCAAGATGGAAAACAAAGAAACATTTTTCTAGATGATAGGGCTGGGGCTCTGCCTCAGACTTAAATCTCCACAAAGGATGGGGAGAAAACAGGCTACAGAAGACCATATGTTTCCAAGAGCATTTAATTCCTTCCTTCCTTCTTGGTGGCATTCAGGAAAAAAAAGCAATATATGACTTCACTCTCATGGCTACATTTCTGAATTTTTCCACAGTGTTCAGCAACACAGTTCACAATAGACTCGAGGGCTAGCCTGTGGATGCAAAACTTGGGATTACACACGTGGTTAGTAAAGGGAGGATTAGGACCTCTTCTACTTGTTCCCTCATACACTGACAGGAAGCTAATTACAGCCTATCCCCAACTCTAAAAACTTAATAGACTGGTATTAGTATTTCCCTCACAAACATATGGCCACCATGAAAAAAACTCAATGGATTATGATTTCATTAATAGTAACACATGTTCTGCTGGCCATATTGACACCACATCCAAAAGCTGGTATATCTGGCAGCCTGAAGCCGTGCTACGTTACAAGTCTGTTGAGCGCAGTACCATGTGGTACTATAAGGCCAGTGGCATTTTACACAAACTGCTGAACGCTCTGTGAATGTCTTTCAATCCATCGAAAACACTGAATACAGGAGATCTAACAGTCCTAAGAGCATAAGGTGATGGGAGGCATGAGAGTTGGGGAGGCAACCACAAGAAAAGACACAGGTTTGTAATAAGAACAGCTGCTGTTCCCACCATCTCACACCCTTATGATGATGCTCCTGAGAGTGTGTTCATAGGATTGTAAGGGGTTGATTAGCTGATGATCCCCGCCCTCCCTACTTGAGGTGGAAGGGAATGTCCAGACAGAAATGTTCATTATTTCCTTGCTCTGTCTTATTAATTGTTAATCCTTGACAAATCTGGAAAAAGGAAGGACAATATTACTGGTTTTAGAACCTTTGAGATACTTCTCCCCTAAACTCTGCCTTGATGAGGCTGAATTTTAACCTCTCTTAGACAGCGTAAGTTTGATGAGTATCTCACTGTCAAGGGAAGCTCAGATTTTCTCTCTGTTCCTCCTGATACACCTGAGAGCTTCAGCATAAAGTCAGCCAAAGGTATAAAGAAGTACGGGATTTAGACAAGGAAGTAGGTCATATTAGAACCCAAGAGCTGATATGTTTTAAATAATACAGCCTGTCATAATTTCTATGCAGAGAAAGACAAGTGTTACGGCGACCACTCAATATATGCTGGTTTAGCCTTGACCTTTCTTACGTTAGCTGTACACTTCTTTCTTACGCTTGTTTTCTGCAGCATTATCCTTGGGCAGATGCACATACCAGAAAGCTGGTACCTACCTGCTTGTGAAGACTTTGTCCTGTTTTTATACAGGATAAGCCTACACTGAAGAATATACAAAATCAAAATATCACTGTAAGTTTCTGTTGAAAGCAGTTTGGAAGAAAAAACCCTTCAAACTTTTATGATTAAAAAGTTTAGGGTTTTTTTCCTTTTTCTAATAACATATCATAGCTTTAGAAATAGTTTTATTTCAGCAGTTTCATTTCAATGTTAAAACTTAATTTTGCTTCAGTTGGAAATTGAAATAAATTAATTTTCTAGTTTTGAAGTGTCTGGATTTTGTGCTTTCTGATTGTTCTGCTCCTCTTTTTCCCCAGAAAGGTGGTTAACACTCCATTTGTATATTTATTAATATTTTCCAATGGGAAAAACCTAGAGTGCAGTAAACTAATCTGAGAAAGGATATTTTCCCCCACACTTCTGCACATATGTTATGATTTATCTTTTGTGCTCTGCAAAAGGGTGACAAGCACGGAGAATTTCCCACCCTCCAGATGATCAAAGATAGAAAAAGGTGAATTACTTTTCATGGCATATTGAACATTTTTATGTTCAAGAAATCAAAACAGTTTAAAATATTAAGTCAAGATGAAATTGAAATCTTATTTTTCAGTTGAAAGAAATCGGTTTTCATCTGCATTTTCTGACTGGGGAAATAATCAGTTGATTGGTTGGCAATTTCTCACTCCAGCAAATTTTCCAATTCAAACCTAGGTAACTGAAGCATCACGTTCATGAACAATCCTTGATTATTGTTTTTTATTATTTCTCAAATATGTAGTTCAAAATTGGCAGGCAATTTGGGCATACAGATTTTAAGACTATGGATTCCTCTGTTTAAACTGATAGCACAGCTAACTGATCTGTAAACATCTTTTGATATACATAGAGATAACACTGCACTTAATTATATATTAACTGCTATATGTATATATTTGCAAATTGTATTGGGGATTTGTTTATGTAAACCGTGAAGCTTTGACTGTGTTTCCTGGTGGTATGAACCATTTTAGAGAAGCAAGATGATGGATTTTTTTTGTGCTAACAAGTTATCCATGACCATTCATAATTTTTATATGCTACTGTACTGCAAAAGAAAAAAAAATCTTCAGTAAAATGGCACAATTTCTTCCAGAGTGATGATATGTGCAAATATTTATTCCCATAAACATTCAGTAATCTATTACTTCCCACAGACGTTCCTTTGAACAGTAGCTCAGCTCCATGAGTGCTTGTAAATTAAGAAGGATTTCAGAACAGCAACAAGAGAGACTGACTGGTAAAAGCAATAATAGTACCTTTTTCCGGCCCCTTTATTACTCCAATCTGTTGGTATGAGTCTGGAAAACACAGACTTAGTGATTTTGCAGCACTTTGTCTCAGTGTGCCCAGAGACTTTAAGGTAGAAAGGCAGGATGGAAAGGAGAACCTGGTCACCACCCCAAATCCTTCCATCTTTGGCAACTAATACTGGGAGCACATTGCAGAACACAGAAATAAGGAAAAAGCCTCCCCCAAACCATCCTGGCTAGGTACCTATTGGTGACAAGGAGGAAACTGCTCTTAGACAACAAGCTGGAAGGTCTGTAGAGTCACACACCAGGAGTCTAAGGCATGGCACACCATAATGAAAGCACCGATCTTGATCTTGCCTTTGCATGGCCGTGTTTACAACAAAATCATCTAGATACTGGTTTGTCCCATAGTGGCTTTGAGAAACGCAAATCTCGCCATTTTTTTCCCTGCCAGATGGGAAGCCAATGAGACCGAACAAATATAAACTGTGTTTACTGGAAGATTGAACCATACTGTCATCTAGTGGACAAAGAACTTATTTTACTATTTTTGGTTTTTAAAAAATAATGGGCCTGATTCTTCTATCCAAATCCTGACAAACCATCTTGCTGATTTCAGGGTTATGTTTCACATCACTGCAGAGCCAACTGGAATTTCCAATTCCAAAAGACTGCTTCTCCTGGCAAGAATTTTATGAAACAATTGTTTGAATGATAGTTCCAACCTACTGAAAAGGAATGTGAAATCCTATACACGTGAATCAAGGAAGTTGATTTGGGGGAGTTTGGGGGAGAGGAGTGTGTTGTGCTCCCCCCCTTTTTTTTCCCTGTTGAGTAGTTATCACAATTCGTTTTCCATTATTATCTCTAAAGTGTACTATTACCAAATCCTGGAACTGAAATCAAATCTCAAGACCCTTCATGAAATCAAAGACATCTGATTCTTATGTGCAGAGAAAGACCTATTCACACTGGAGCTCTGGGAACTTTTCAAGTACACAAACTTTACGTTTACTTATCAATCTACTATTTAGGAATATTATTCTCTAAAAGAAAAGACATTTAAAAACTGAAATGTGAAAAGAAGCAATACTTATTTTAAAATTGTGGTGAAAATCTGCTCAATGTTGATACTACTGCCTTCAAATCACATTCTGTCTTTTTAACTTCAACAACAAACTTCACAAGCCTGAGATTTTGTCTACAGATGGTATTATATTCTGCAGGAGCATCTATTTACATAAATGTGTGTTTACTAGCAAATACTGTAGCAAAGTTCAAAAAGTACATTAATAGTAATGCTAGAAATGACTGTTATGAGAATTCTATTTTTGTTGTTGTTGTTTCTAGTAAGACAATGAAAGGAATTTTGAGGGATTGTATTCATATAGATGTGGAAAACACAACACACCTTTATATTAATACATGGTTCCAGGGAAAGGTAATTGTCTTTTTAAATGGAATTTAAACTAGTGGATGAAGTCAATTCATTAGAGCTGAAGCCTAAACATAAACATTCGTTTTAACACTGGAAGTAATAAACCACACTTTCATTTGCTAACAGTCAATGTCCTGTACAGATTGATCTGAGCCTGCACCTTGAGCAGGTATAACAACAACAACAACAAAAAAAAACCCAAAAATAACAACTTCAGCATTTCTAAACTTCCTGGGTAGCAACATTTTAAAACATTTTGCTTTACCATATGCCCCTCTGAGTCTCTGAGTCAGAAAACTACACTAGCACATCTCTAAGTACCACAGGTATCAAATCAAGTCTCACAATTTGAGACTATTTTAGCCTTCAAACAAAATAAAGACGCAATCTCCACTCTCTCAGAGAACACTTGCTCAGAGAACAGCAACAGCAATCCGCTGTCTATTCTACTTCATATGCCCCACATCAGGGCTCTAAACTGACACTGAGTTCACAGTCACTGGCTTAGCAAATAGCTATTTACTCTATTTAAAAATTACTAAACTAATAATTAAATTTCAGAGTTGCAGAAGAACATTACCCTGGACTCCAGAAAGTATATTACCAGGGAAAAAAGCATGCTCAGCCCACCATCTGCAACTCCAGGACACCCTCTGGTGTCACCTCAGCAAGTTTCGTGTCCCTCGTTTCTTCTCATGGAGAACTCTCGGTTTGGTACAACACACAGGAAGGCAGCAGCAGAGATGAAGATTTGACAAGGACGCAACGAGTGTCATCAGGAGGGTTTGGCTGGATGTGGGGTGAGTATTTGGGGTATTGGTGCCTGTGTACTTCTTTTCCCTCTGACTGGGGAAGTTCAGCAAGAGGTGGAGGAGTTTGGGAGGAGAGTCAAAGGAAGACATAAATCGGTCTTTAAAAAACTAGGGTTTGGCTTTTTGATTATCAGTTATTATTACAAGCTAAACTTCATCTTCTATGCAGCCACATATTTTAAACCAGCCACGATTTGGCAGAGTCAATACTTCTCAGCTACATATTTCCAAGCCACAAGAAGACTTCTGGTAGGAAAAAATGAAGGCAAGAAGACAAAGAGGAGCCTGCTTACCATCCCTTTTGGACAGAGGCATCCAGATATGCAGCCATGGCTGATGCACTCTAAGTCGTAATTCTGGCAAGTCTTGGCACACTCCAACCCTTCAGCTCTTTGGTTGTTTGCAGGACAGACAAATCTTTCCATAGGGGATCTGCATGTCAAGCTCCTTTTTACTTTAAAAAATAAATTTACAAAAATTGTAATCAGAACACGAGTATTGTTAGCAGAGTATTTCTCTAAAGGGTGGATCAACATTTTTATTAGAAAACTAATTTAGGATACAGAATGGAGCAATGCCACTACACCACTATGCATAACATCATAAAGGTAACAGTCCCCACTTCCCATAAAGCGATCTCCGTTAGGCTACCATAAAAGCATGTATTCTAATATGGAAGCAGAAGAAGCTGCACAAGGATCCAATTCCAGATTGCATTACGGCTATGAGCACACTTTAAAAGCATTTCAATCTGTAGGCAGTGTAACCTAGCAATGTCAGCACAAAAATGGATGTTCTGAGAAGCAACACCTCCATATAAAATGGTGTTTAGACTTACTTCCAACATGGAGTATAACTACATGGGTAACTGTTAATAGCAACACCTTTAGCTTAAATACAAAGTTTTCAAATTCTTTGAGAACTCAGGTTCTGACAGATCAGGATTTCCCAATAAACTCCAGGTTACTTTTTCAAGCGATGCTAGAAACTTAGCTCTCCAAGGTTTTGTAACCTTTACTATCAGGAAAATCATGTCTTAAGAACATTATAGCAAGAGTTTGGTGAGATATACACCTAGAAGCTTTCACCTGAAGGACGGTGGGGGGCAACCAGTGCCATGTTGCTGGTGCTCTACCAAGATCCCCTCTCCCATCACAATCCTATAAGCTCCATCCATATATCAGTTAGGAACCTCAAAAAATCCCAGACCACTGATGTCCTATTTTCCAATGCAGTACCTAGATCTGCAGGACAGTTGTCAGTCTCCAGGAGGTTTTACAGTGAGATGCATGGTAGATGCATGGTGGCTGGAGAGCACACTCACTCTAACCTTCAAGTCACAAAAAGCTTCATCTGCACCAGAAAGAACTTGTAACCTACTAGTCAGAAACAGGAGGTATAAAGCTGGCTAGTTACTGATGTTGTGTGATCCTCAAATAGCGACTGGGGGCCTCAGATCACTACCAAAGGACTCCTTAACCTCTTCATCTAAAGAGAGAGTGCAGTGGCTAAATATAATTTTGAGAAGTGGGACACAATGAGCCCTGTACCCTCCTACACAAACACTTTGTTTCTATCCTGTAACAAAAAAAAAAGTTAGAAAAAGACTCACGACATCACCAGCCACTACCACTTCTTGTACTTCTTCCCTATTCTAGATTACCAAGGGACTAAAGAGAAAAAAAAAAAAAGAAAAAAGTCAGAATAAATATTAATTTTTTAAGGCATACTAACTTCTGGCAGATGGCCTCTCATCGACGAAAACATCTGGCAGGAAGGCACCAGGAACTCTGCTTGTACTGCAGTGCATGAAACCATTTTCACAATAGCTAAGAAAAACAAATAGAGCTTATGTTTAGCAAAGTGACGTTTCGCTTTCACTCATACTGTTGTGGGGTACTGCAGGGAACTTGTTCGACTACCAACGTTACACCTCTCATCAGGGCTGATCTGTTGCCACCAGGCTTATCAACCTTAAAGGCAAACCTTTCCTAAGTTAGTTGCAGTGACATAAGCAGCATGGTAACCCAGCCGTATGCTGGCCCTGTCCCACCGAATCCAATGCATTTGCACAGGCTGGAAGCTGGGCAAGATAATAGTTGGGTCTGCTGCAGAGAGAGGTAAGGGACCACTTAGTGCATACGATTTATGACTTCTGAGGTAGAAGAGAAAATGAAAAGACACTGTTCCCAAAACTGGGCTTGGCAGGAGTGGCCCAGCAATTACATTCCTACTCTCAGTGTACTGCTACTCAATTTCACAATTAGAAACGCTTTTTAATATTTGTATCTTTGACAGAGGAAATTAGGTTTTAACATTTAAGTAATGTATCTCAGTACTTTAAAGTGACATTTTAAAAGCACGCAAAGTAGCCATTGCCAGTAATTAAACTCCATTTCAAACTGGCAGGAATTTTTCACAGACTAGGGCTTAGTACTGTTTTCTAAGGTGGCATTTCGAAATTATGTTTGTTGGAGGCAAAATCTTGCCCTCTTTTAAACTAGTTTCAGTGGAGGTAAAGGAACTGAAGAACTGAGCCAGTTAACCACTCAGGCTATCTAAAAATTTGAGTCACAGCATGTAGGGATGAGTTATGAACATTACACTTACCACATGGTGTAATGATCTGAAAAGATGTCCTCGGGCTGGAAGATCTCACCGTCATAGTAGCAAGAGCAGTGGGACTTCGGCACACACTGCTCATGCTCGTCAAGATAGTGGCCAGGGGGACAGTAGCATCCTTCCACGCATTGTTCATCACAGTCCTCATCCGGGTAGGACAGAGATCTGCAGGTCTGGTTGCACGGCGTCCCACACTCACGGTACACTTGGCCTTCAGGACAGGTCATTGCTGTTGAATGATGTGCACATCAGGGAGACTGGCATTTGATTCAATGCCAACTAAAGGAAAATCTGCCTAAACCAGACTTGGAAGCCAGGGATCAAAATTTATTTACTCAATTTACTCATCAATGGAAGCCTGTATTACGCTGTCTCTCCTTAGCTCTGCAGCACCAGTGAAGCAGCGTTTATACACACACACAAGCAAAACTGTACTATGTGCAGTTCCCAATAAATGTCGGGATTGAATTGCAAACCCTGCAATGGAAATCCATCCACAAAATTTCAAGCAGAATAAAAAACACGAACTTTGCCCGACATCTGTTATTACTTGGATCTACAAGTTAGGAGGATCTACAAGTTAGGAGCATTACAAGGGTCATGTACACATTCACACTTCTCTTCCTTTACAATATGGTTAGAGACAATTTGGTCAAAATAAGTAGAGATATATGGTTTTGCCCTGATAAGCAGGTGCTGCAATAGTTTAAAGCCTCGCATTCCGGAAGGTCTCAGTGATTTCTGCGGAAACAGGTGCAAATAATAAAGGTATTTAGTGATCATGGAGCCGAACTTTGGGTACTAACGACTTTTGATGATGAATTCATTCTTATGGAGACTTAATTATCACCTTTGGAGCCATTTTGGCTTCTTCATTTATAAAACTTCCACTTAATTCTACAGCTCTGATTTTGAGGCAATCTCCTGTGCGTACCGCAGCACCAGCACTAGGTGGCAGCTATGACAACACATTTCAGAGGACCAGAAAAGTCCCAGTATTTTCAAGGGCTTTTAACAGGCCTCCTGATAACCAGGATTTACCAAACCTGGCGTTTGTAGCACTTTTCCAAAGCAAACGACGGAGTTGTAAGGTGATAAGGTAGGGCGTTGAGTGGAATGAGGAAAGCAGCTGCAAACAAAAGTTGGCATATTCGTACGGTGCTAAAACCAAGACCAAGGGGTTACAGAGAAAGCTCTTCCTCTTATCCCAGGAGAAATGAACCAATAATCTCTACCCTCTCTTCTGGGAGCACACACCCTTGGGCACTGTAGCAGCAATGCCAGTGAAAGAAAATCCGCAGCACGGCTAGTCCTGCAGCCTCACCCAGCTGCTAGCAGGGCTGAACTAATGCTGAGGCTAACAAAGGAAGGCCTATGAGCTAACCAGCCTCTCATGCTTACCTTCACAAAATTCTACTGAAATGAAGAATTACTTCTACTTACTGAAGAGACAGTTGCACCAACATCCCCACAACTTCTGTCGAGACACCTGAAGACCCTCCCATACAGGAGAGTGTAAGCTCCTAAAATGAGGATCCAGCCCAGAAGCTTCTAACAGTGACTTTGGAGCCTTCTTCAGCGCAAAGATCTCCCAGGCTTTGGACTGGTGACCCAAACTATTTAACATACCTTGTGCAACACAGCCCAAGAAATTTATGTGTGTTCATCACCATAGTAGGCAGAGTAAATACCTCCTCAGAAATAAATAGATGATAGATTCACTCAGAGTTACAGGAGTCTGGCCGCTATTCACAGAACAGTGCTTCTCATTTACATAAATGGGATCTTTGCAATAAATCAAATACTGAACAGGCACAGCCCGGGGCTGAGGACCATTTTAAAAGCAACTTTCATCACTTAAGGCATGTGCAAGCAGGACAACCATGAAGCCTCAGCCAAAACTATGATTTGCTATACAGGAACCTCTGGAAACAAGGAACTGCTTGGCAGATTTCAGATGCGTGCACCAGTTTACTAGTGTTTCAAGATTCAAAAGGGATAGGATAGCTGAGCCCAACATCCAGCTTTACTTTCTAATCAGTGGTAATGTTCCCTGCCCACGGGGACAACTTTGCAGTGGATCCTTTTCTTATCTAAAGCTTTGTAACTCATCTTACCTGGCTATGCACTGCCTAAGACTTTAGAAACATCCGCCATACTTCCCATTACACTACCCCAATGTCATGTTCACACTCCAAGTCCCAATACACTGATCCATCACCTCCCAGAAACATCTGTTTTTAACAGTAAAAAGGCAAGAAAACTGATCTGGGAGGGGACTGTTGTCTGTACACTTTGTAATACCCTGTCACAAAAAGAAAAAAAGAAATCCGATTATTGTCAGGAAAATGAGAGGAAAAGGCGAGGCACGTCTAGTCTTTGCAGAGGCCAGTTATAAAACCGAAACAGCTCAATGTTGTGCTCTGCAGCTCAGCCTGTCCCCAGGAAAAGATGGGAAATAGCAGGAAAGCATTGGAAAAATGTGTATCCATCAGATAGTTCATCCAGCTTCTTGTGGGCGGGTTTTCAACCCAGAGTGAGAGAGACATAAATCTTGACCCGTTTCTCAGGTAGCACAAGGTGAAAATGCAATCACAGCTAGGTCAGAGGCTCTGGGTGAAGATGCACCCTGTTAGGAACAGATTTAATACAGCTGCTCCACCAGCCAGCATGCTGAGACCCACCACGCCATGTAGCCATCCTCAAATGCTGCTCAAACTCTGCCCTTAATACCCTACTCCCTACTCCAGCACTCAAATTTATCCCATACATATCCTTTAACAGAAACCATGCAAAGACAATAAACTACCCGAGCACTACTACGTTAAGGAAAATAGTGGGCTACCAACAGGTCCTAAAACCTGAAGATAATCTAAGGACCTGTTGACTGATTTCCCTTTGCCTCAAAAAAATATATACATACATATACCCAGATGAGACATAAAATCATTTAAGTTGGGACCCTTAAGATCATCAAGTCCAACAAGAAAACACTACCAAGTCCACCACTAAACCATGTCCCTAAGTGTCCCAATATATACCTTTTGTAAATATCTCCAGGAATGGTGACTCCACCACCTCCCTGGGCAGCCTGCTCCAATGCTTGTCAACACTTTCTGTAAAGAAATTTTTCCTAATATCCAGCATAAACCTCCCCTGGCACAACCTGAGGCCCTTTCCTCTTGTCCTATCACTTGCTACTTGGGAGAACAAACTGACTCCCACCTCAATACAACCTCCTTTCAGGTAGTTGTAGAGAGTGAGAAGGTCTCCCCTCAGCCTCCTTTTCTCCAGGCTAAACAACCCCAGTTACTTCAGCAGCTCCTCATAGCACTTGTTCTCTAGACCCTTCACCAGCTTCTTTGCTCTTCTCTGGACATGCTTCAGCACCTCAATGTCCTTCTTAAATTGAGGGGCCCAAAACTCAACACAGTACTCGAGGTGCAGCCTCACCAGTGCTGAGTACAGGGGGACAATCTCTTTCCTCCTCCAGCTGGCCACACTGTTTCTGATACAAGCCAGGATGCCATTGGCCTTCTTGGCCACCTGGGCACACTGCTGGCTGTTGACCAACACCCCCAGGTCCTTTTCCACTGGCTTTCCAGCCACTCTTCCCCAAGCCCCAGTACTGAGCCCTGGAGAACACCACTTGTGACTGGTCACCAACTGGATTTCACTCCATTCACCACAACTCTGGTCCCAGTCATCCAGTCTTTTATATGCATGTGCTCCTTTCATGCAGCATGAAGGGATTGGCTCTGTTGCTTATTCATGGTGAGCTGCAAGGGTATGAGTCAGCTTTTAAACAATCAAACTGCAACTAAAATAATTTCAAAGATGTGGGAGATGAACGAGCTTGTTAGCTTGACACAGAGCAGAAATGCTGTGCTACACTAATGACTTACCTCCCTGCCGCTTATCCACTTCAAATCAAGCAAACCAGTTCTGTCAAGTCATTTCCCAAGACACTGAATCTCTGTTGACCAAGGCAGGAGCAGAGCACACGTTCAGTGCACTGGGCCATCAGCACAAATTATGCAACCTGCACATTCAGGTCTCGAGCCCATTAAAAGAGGGATTGTTCTCCTTCATGTGACAGGAGATGTCTAGGGTATCAGGATTATTTAATGGGGTCTGATGGATCTACAATCAGGGAAATTGTCACTTTATGAGAGCATAAAGCGCTCTGTAATGCACAGAAAGGAGGAAGCATCTCTGCACTATTAAAGATTAATTGTGAAAATTGACTTGTTCAATTACAGAAAGAACGATGGTGCATTATAGCTGCTCTTTCTTTTAGCCTCCAGACCTACACATTTTTAAAAGGATTTTTATTACATTACTGTTCCACTCTCTGAACATTTACATAAATTAGGTAAAATATTATGAAACCATGCAACAGTTTAACATAAACTGGTTTTGTTCTCATTTGCAGTAAATACTCTCCAGTCTGCAGAATTTGTAGTCACCGATCTTACGGCTACAGACCCTACTAGGTGGAAAGCCAGTGATCTCTCTTTCTCTCTCTCTCTCTTGTAGTTTCTAACATTCAGTTTATAAGTGCTTTCCCCACCCTCTGTTTGCAAAGACGTAGCAGAACAGATCTGGAGGGCTGCCAAGCATGCATGATTTTCCCCAAAATTTTTAATTGCCTTCTTTCCTTAATAGCAAAGTTGTTAAGGAAAATGGAAAAACAACCATTTCACAAATATTTATGGGGAAAAGTGAGTCCATGTTCCATCAAAATTCCACTGCAATGGGGTTTTTTCCTACCACATTGACCTAATGGAGAAAGAAAAGAAATAAAAGATGTTGGCTTCTTCTGCTCCAGCTTCTTAGCAGTTTGGCTATTAATCTTGCACTGGACTGATATGTGCAGAAACATCCTATTAATTCTGTTACCCCACCTCTGTAACCCAAACCTGCAGTCTGAATTTTTGCTCTAACTTCTTGCAACATCTCATCTTTTAGACTGCAAGCTTTTGAACTAGGGTTGCCATTTATTACAGGTGGCATCCTGCAAACAATCCGCAGGGGAATTCAAAACTCAACCCTTGCTGAGTCTCACAGGAGTTAAAGGTCTACATAAAACTCCACAGACAAAGCTCTTGTTGGCTTAGCTCAGTGGTGCCACCCACAGCCTGTTGATCAAGGTTCAGGATCTCATCTTGAACCAGCTGCCACATCATACTAGAATTTACAAGGAGAATAAAGCAAGCAATGCATATGTGGTGAGAAACATGATGTTCACCCACTACCTGAATGTTGTACATGAAATGAGGTCTGACATAGGTCTTGGAGACCTGCACTGACAGGGTAGTAATCAAACTGCTAAGAGAGAAAGATGCCAGAGATGTTGTGGGATCTCCATCCCTGGAGATATTAAAAACTTCCTGGACAAGACCCCAGGCAACTTATGCTAGCCCTGCTATGAGCAGGAGTGTTACCAGAAGACTGCCAGAGATCCCTTCTGATACAAGTTTGTCTATACTTATATGATTCTGTTCTGTGATTCCACTTGACCAGGTATCTGCCTTTGTGTTTCCTCTATACTATCAACCTTGGCTAAAGACAGGAGTCACTGACAAGGTCAGGAGCTGGGAAGCTTGGTTCTCGAAAGGAGAAGACTTGAAAGGAGAAGATAACAAAAAAGCAGTTAATATGTTACTACAAATCACTTGGATGTTCCTACCATGGGATACTCAGAAAGTTTCCAGGGGAGTATCTGAAACTTAAATACAGCTGAAAATAGAAATCCAGACACAAACTCTGCTGAGGTATGTCAGATGACTGCTTCTCTGCCCCAGTGCTGAGCGGTCTCTGTGAACGGTTTTTGCATACTTGCTAGAGTGGAGAAAAGATATTCTCTCATCATATGCAGTAACAAATATTTGGCACCTTGCAGAAAACCTCTCATTCTAGATTTCTCATCTGACATTGCCAAGAGATTCCTTAGAGACAAGGAAAATAAGTGGGAGTTAGGAGCATTTCACTTACGGCAGAAGTCGGGTTCTCTCCACTGGACCAGGATGGTCTTCCTAGCACAGGCTGCTGCATAATTAGCAATGGCAGAGCACAGACAATCCTTGCCATTGGAGCAGGAGCAAACATCAAAGCGGCAGTTCTTCACATAGGGTGTGGGATCGACTTCATGGTGACAGGGTTCAAATGCAGGAGATACCAGAACAGAGCAGGACTCCTCAGCATATTTGGCTAAAAAGAGAAAAGTGACATGCTTGCAAAAGCTAGAAGAGCCACAGTAAGCATTTGCCTTTTGTTTTGTAAAAAATATACCAAAACATACAGAAGAGTAAAATAGGATCAAGTAGACATAGATAGCATCATAGTTCATAGGTCATGAGCTCCACTAAAAGAACAACGTTTCACTGATAAAACAAGTAAGGAAAAGCAATGCTTTTGCATTCTGTTACCACTATTTCTGGTGCTGTACTTCCTTTTGCAGGGCCTCTGCTTTCTGCTGCTTTCTATACATGCAAAATTAAACCTTCTAGGCTGCATTACACTCACAAATCATGAGTGCCTGCGCTGATCTACAGCCGTAATTTTTTCTGTATGCCTGTTCCACCCAGAAATCAGAGGTTCCTGCAACACCTGGGACAAGAGAATTGCGCTGAGAATTTCTCCCTGTGTCCAACCAGGACAGCCAAGCAGTATGGAGGGAAAGAGAAAGCCTGTCTGTTGGGGTGCAGTAAAAGAAGGGAGACAAGGGATCAGGAAAAGTGTATAAAGCATAAGGACAGGTAGGTGAAGAAGACAGAGCATAAACATAACATTGCTATCACTTTTAAGAGTAGTTTTAGTGGCACAAGTTTGTGCTGTGGCTGCGATGGTCTAACTCTGACTGTGGTCCAAACTGAACAACACCATGATCTCACATTACTGATTTTTGTTTTCAGTTTTCACAAAACATTACATTTTCCTTAGGAAGCCTCAGTGTCTTGTTATTTCTTTCTTTGGGGTTTTTTTAAAAAACAGAGATTAGAGCCAACCCACTGGTGATGTAAGCAACATTAGCTTCTTCTCTTTTTCTTTATTTTTTCTCTTTTATTTCTTTTTAATTTTTATTGTTACGTGAAATAGAAGATCACAGTTTGCTGCACATGTTACTTTTCGATGGAGTTCAGTACCTAAACGAGGATTGAGATTGCAGGGGTCACTGTCCTGTTTTAGTAAGTTTTGGCAGTCTGCTTTGAGCTTCCAGGAGTTTCCAAAATCTTCCAGAAGAGCTTCCACCATACCAGAAGGAGTAAGAAAATCATCCCCTTGGTTACCATTGTAATTTCCACATAGGCCACACATCCTTTCGGAATAGACTGGAGACACCTAAGGAACATAACATTAGCCAGGTCATCCTCCAGAACAGGTAACCATTATATAGCAAGATTTTCTAAAGAATGGACCATACACAATTTAACTATCAAGGAAATTCTCAAATACACTTTAAAACACTAGAGACACTCTTTCATTGTACTAAAGTTTTAAACTTCTAACATAAATGCTACTGCTAGTGGCAGCAGGAAAATTTTTGCATGGTGCAGAGATAATTTCAGATAGCAACTGAAGGTGACTAGGAGAAAAATGGCTTACCTTTGTGCCCTGATCAGCACTCCACTTTAATCTTTCCCTATTATTCCCCTTCATTCATAAATGAACAAAGCAACAGTGAGGTCTGCATTTTTTAATAGAGTAAGATGATTATATTTCCAATGGTAATTTGGGAAAAGATACTGCACCTGAAACCTTTTCACATTTTAAAAGAAAACTTGAAGATTAAGAAAATTTAAACAGATTGTTTTGTCACAAAACAGGTGATGCTGGAGGTGTTTATTTCCTTAAACATTAAGGACCGTTAATAAAATAAGGAAGAGACTACTACCCGTAAAGCTGCGGTACCTCAAATTAAAGCTTCCTCCTGCCTAGAGAAACTTATGATGCACTAAAAGCAATGTTGCAAACAACCCACACAGCAGATGCACTCTTCACCCTGCCCTATTCTTGCTGCAGATCAAGAGACAGCTGAAATGGGACCACAAACTTAGAGGCAAACAGGGGGGAAACTCCTAAACAATATCTGCATCAGAAAGGCACAAATATCTTTTATTCTAGTAGGAACAGTCCATTTCTATTAGAAGTAAAGATCTGGTACATCACAAGTACTACCAACTGTCCTTGGAAGCTGACTCGGTGCTTTAATGCTACAGTAGCTCTCTGCATGCATTTAGTAGAGTGCTGCTTCAGTCTTTGGCAGGATTAACCAGTCAAATAGAACCAAAAAAGCTAGAAAAGGAAATTTTTTAAGAAAACTGATTTTCTGTACAATTAAAAATAAAAATGTCCTCCAAAATATAAGCTAATACTACCCTCCCTTTGAATACATTGGACAGAGAGTAAATATGGAGCATCAAAAGGAAAAAACATGACTTATTAGAGGATATGTATTCTTATTATTCTGATGGCCAAGGAAGCTACTTTTTCCACGTACTTTATAGACAGACAATGACTCATACAAATCCAAATTCTGCCTTATTTTTGAGTGGAAGCTGGAATCACAAATATCAAGTGGTCACAGAAAGGGGAGCCTTCTGAAGGAACATAGAAAGGATTTTTACCAGAAGTCTGTCCAAGGTAATGGAAGTGTATCACTTCCCCCAATTGTCAGAAATACTTGGCAACAGGTCAGTCTACGAATCCAACATAAGTTAACTTTCCAAAAGCAATTAAAGAGATGCTTTAGATACCCAGTGAGGGAAGGAATTTGGAGCAGAACTGAAAAAATGCAGATTGGAGAAATTTCCACCACTTTTATGGGTAGAGGATCTGGAGCAGAAAATTAGATTTGTTTTAACTGTAAGAAAGAATATGCCAGGCTATACAGGTCTCTGACCAGGCAGAAAAATACTTCAAATACTGAGGACAGCCAAAGCTTCTGAGATGTGCCAAGGAACTGAACTGAATTATTCTTAGCCCAAATCCAACTTTTAGGACCCTTGGATCACAGAGATGCAGGCCAGATTGAAACTACAAAACCACAGATGCTTTCTAAAGTTATTCTTGACCTTTCTTCTCTGCTGTCTTTTCAACTCTTGTACTCACTTCTGAACTAGCTTTCATGAACCTTTACACTGTGCCAGATGAGACATTTAAACCAGATTTTGGGCCAGGTGAGGAGAGTGCAAAAGCAATGCCATGGTTCAGAAAGGGCAGAGCTCCCTGCTTGGTAGAAAACCCTAAGAAAACTGGCTTTCTTGGCAAAACTCTTCCCAGTGAGCAAAACCACCCCACACGGGGCACAGCTGCAGGTTCCCTAGTACCAGTGGGGCTAAAAGGTAGCAGAGCTGTGGTTAAGCCTCCTTCCATGCAAACACAGCAGGAGCACACAGGTCTGCAGCTGCCCAGCGTCAAGCAGGAGCACATCGCCTTGACTTAGCACCCATACCCTGCAGGTCATCAAACCAGGAAGCAACACTGCAAGCGGACTCACGCTCCACAACACTTGCAGTCCCCAAGACCCACTGTTAGAAAGAAAATTGCCTCTTGTATGAGCTAAGAGGGCGACAGATGGCTTAGCTGGAGAAATTGTGATAGTTTGTCAGCTATTAGGAGATGAGTCCACAGCAAATATTCTTTCCCCCTTCACTCACAGGTTTTTCTGCACTGCAAATCATTCTGCAGCTTATAACACACACAAGTAGTTTATGTAAAGTATTCTGTTGCTGCAGCTAGGCTGCTTCCATTACAGCTCATTTCTTTGAAACCTAGTTTGGGTATTTCTACACTCCGCTGAGGTCTGCAGCACAGACAAACCCTAATTGTTAATCAAGGATGACTGTAAACATTCCTCACAGTAGAAGGAGCATGGAACGTATCTTCTATGAGTTAATTAGTTTTTCCTGGAAATTATGAGTAACTCTGTCCCTGGAGCCATATCCGTCCGTTATTTTAAGTCATACAAATCCATTACTTTAGACAGGACAGTCAAAGCAAATGAAAGCAGAAATCCCGTTTGGGGGGTATCTGCTGAAGAAAACACAAAACTATTCATGGTTAATAATGGCTGTCATTGCACAAATAGGAGAAGGGGAAAAAAAGCTACCAAGCTGCTATAGGGTGAAAATGTTTGTTTCAGGAACACAACAGTACTTGTTATCACTCCGTGGGTAGCAAAAGAGAATGGAATTTCTAACATTCCACACAAAGAAGTTTCTCACTTCAGACAAGAAAATCTTTGTACATGTGCAGGTGGGATGAGAGAGGGGGCAAAAAGGCAGAAATAGAACAGATGGAAAGAAAGAGTACCTTCACTAGGAGTTCACCATGACAATCCCAGTCAATGTGCAAATCTTCCCCATAGATAAGGCGAACTGAAGTCCTCACTGTGCGCTGGATACGGAGAGCACCTTAAGTCAACCACAAAGGGTTCATTGGTTAAGCCAGGATGTGGTGTTTCATTGCTGTGTTGTGCTGAAGAGGCCAACAGTGGCTGCCACAGAACAAGGGGGTTTGCAAGCAAGGGGTGCCAGCAATGCCCACTTCACGCTCCCCAACTTTTGTGCCTGCTTGGCAGTTTGCATCTGTATGAACTTGTCCATAGGCTCTGCTTTAAGGCACTCAGGAGCTCAAGAGGATATATGTGCATTCTGCAAAACCTCAGGCATTAATTGTGACTTTTTGCAAGATAACAGGAGGGTTTTCTGGATAATAACTACTCATAATTTTAAAAAGCATAGGCCAACAGTGGTTTTCAACATCACATCTCACAAATCCAGACCAGCTTAATTCTCCTGATTTTAGAGGAGCTGAGCCAAGATGTGTTGGCTGCATGGAGAGAAGCTGAAATGATAGAGCTTCTAGAAGAGCTTGCAAGTGAGAATTTGGTATTGGAAACACTTTTTGATTGAACTGGGCTAAGGCATGCCAGAAAACACTAGTAAGTAGGACCCCTTCAGTGGCTGGATAGAGTTAGCCCATATGAACACACCTTGTAGCAAAGGGATCTGCATGTCTTGTCCATTCAGTGAAATTCCTCCGCCATGTTTCATTTTAATGAGGCTGTTGTCCATATCCCGGATTCGTACAGTAGCGGAGCGAGTGCACACGGCATCAGGATCGTCTGCACACTAAGAGGAGGGAAAAATTGCCTCAGACCTCAAGCTTTCACTTCATTGATGACTTAGCCCCAGGCCCCCAGAAGGCATTTCAGCATCTAATTCAGGAGGTGTTAAGTGTCTCAATGGTTTTACGGATCAGTTTCTGCATCCCACAAACACCAGGCTGGCAGCCTTTCTTCCATTATCCCGATAATCATGCACCAGGGAGCAATCCACAGCTCCTCAGAGCTCTCAGAGCCTGGAAAGCAATCCATGGGCATTACACTGGACCCCTGCAAGCAGCCCGTGCCGGCAACGAGCATCCATCCCTGACTTCTGTGGCAGAGGTAGGAAGGGAACACTGCCCCACACATACTGTCAGCCTGGGAAACAGCTGCATGGCTCAAACTGCCTGAGACTCTTGTGCTATTTACTTTCCTGGCTGTGGGTTATGCAGATGAGGTACAGGGATTGCAGGACCCCGGGGAAGTTTCAGTGGAAACCTGTTCTGCAAGTTCCCATGCACAGATGATCTCAGAGCTGCATTATCAGAGTTTTGTAATGCAGGCTACAGACGTAGATGGTTCATATGACTGTCACACCTCGTTTCACCAGAAAGCCTGTGACATCTCTGTTGCTCGTGTCCTGCAAGGCAGGTTGATACTCCTCTTCACTCCTGTCAGTCTCCCAACTCCATTGTACCTCTTCCTGCCTTTAGTTCCTCCATCTCTGTCCCCTTTCTTCCCCTCTGCTTGATTCAGTACCCTTTTCCGTCTCCAGGTTAGTTCACCTATTTCCATGCAGAAACTTCATGACCAGGTTAACCTCCCCATGACAACCCCTCCAAGGTCTCCTTCCCTCCCTGCACTGGCTTGGCTGCCTTTCCTCCCTCCCTCCAGCTGTGTCCACTCGCTGACCTCTAGCCACCTCTCCCTCATCCGTCAGGGGAGACGGTGAAGAAAGTCAGGCGCTGCTGACAGGCCAGTGAGCAACAGAAATCACCAGCCAATATGACTTAATGGGAAGCAACCCACAGTATTACTGTGCACCCTTCTTGGTGTCTGAGGAAGTGTCTTTTCTCCACACAGTACTGAGGCACCAGCCATGAGAGTGCTTTGCAAGGGGCGGACCCTTGTCTGTGTTCAGCTGGCATAGAGGCGGTGAGGGCTTGTTCTCCAAATCTCATTACAAACCTCAATCTCCAGGTAGGCTCCTGGGAATGGCAGCAAGGAGAAGCAAAACACTTATTAACTAAAGAGAAAGACTGCATCTGTTATTTAAACTAATTATTTCCATAGGAAAATGTCTTTTGTTGGCCTGTGCATCTGCAATTCATATCATACTCCCACAGCCCTTCCCACTCTCTCCAGAGCATGCGCAGAGACACACAGGCGCCAGCCGAGGCTGCTGTTACCTGCACAGTCTCGATGATCACAGAAAAGGAATTTTCCATGCAGTCCTTGGCAAATAAGTACTGGCAAATCCCGCCGAAGGTGAAATACTTGTTGTCAAAGCTTTTGAAATGGGACTGGCCAGTGACAGAGCATTCTCCTGAAAAATGCAGAGAGCCTTTAATCACCCCAGTGCCAACTGCAAGCAAAATTCTGCCGGTCTCCCCCAAGCCACTGAGGAGGCAGAGCAGCCCCAAGGAGTAGGCTGCACAAAGTCCAAGTTCCCTGCAGACCAGAAAGCACTGGTGAGATGCTTATCTCACTGTTTTTTCCTGTAAGTTATTAACAGCACTACCAGAGGCGCCAACCAAAGCTGGGGAATACGGTATAAATCAAACTCAAGAGCTGAAATTTATGCCTACGGAAAAGCCCGTATAATGTTTCAAATGGAGAGTCATGAGGACGTCAGCAAACAGCTCGGCTCTCTGCTCTGAAGCAGATTTGATTGTTCTGTAGTATATACCTCAGTGGCCCTGGAAATTCAGTGCAGTCACCTCAAGCTCTCCGCAGGCTAGGTCATACCTAGCACTAAAGTGATAGGAGGGGAGGGGGAGATAGCACTAACCAATCTTAAACAACAATCCATGCTCTCTTTTATGTAGCAGATAAGTTTCCCTCTTTATACAACAGGGAAAATGAGGTACAGAGAGTGGAAGTACTAATGACTAAGACTGGCAGAGCTGGGAAAGACACTCAGGATTACCCAGCATCAGTAAAGATTAAATGTTACAAACTGGCAGGTGAACCCCATGAGTTATTCTGTCTTCACTGCCCTTGAGTCCCACAGATCTGTCTAATCAACATTAAGTGGAAATTTCCCTCTTCATGTTATTCAGAGTTAATCATCTTAAACAAGCCTGTGCACAATCTCCAAGATCCTGAGGATTCTCAGCCTTACACAGCTCTGTTTTGCCCTAAGAAAAGTCACTGGGGAGTAAGGCAGCTTGATGTTTACTAGCGCACCGTGGAAATCCTACTTTCTGGTCAATCAAACTTGGACAAAGGTAAATCAAGTGTTATTCTAGTCAACTTCAGAGTCAATTAACTGTCTGTCAGGTGTGGAGAATAAATTTAAAGAAAACTCAGCATAACCCACCAGATTATGCAGTCTGATTTCCAGGACCTTCTCTGCAACTAGGAACCAAGAGGACAGGTTTGCAGCATGGATTGCTAGCGACTGCTTTGGCATTGTTCCTGGAAGGGAAATTTCTTTCCTGTGGCAAAGTCTCTTCTTATGGGTCCCTCTATCTACTCCATTTGGTGTAATGCATCCCAAGAGATATCCTGAAACCTACCACCTTCATTATAAATTTAATTATGAGATCATCTTGAGAGCTTCTTGCCAGCGTTAGCCAGCTATTGCTAGTTGGCTGATACAGCCCTACCTTCTGAAGTGCTACCTCCAGCTGGGTACCCAGCTTTATCACCAAACTTACAGCTAGTCAATTAATTCCCACAATAAAAAAGAAACCTTTCCTGATAAACAGGCAGGTATTAAAACATAATGGAACTACCTTGAGCTTATGTGAGTCTAAGTACATAAACTTTCTGTGACACGTGATTTTAGAAATAATTCTTGCAAAAAATAACCAACCAACAATAAAAATAAGCTGCAATATTGATTCAAAATTGACTCCAAACAGGACAGGTAACAATATAAACTTGGCTACAGTTCCTATCAGGACTGCTATTTTAGGAGGCTTTGCTGATCTCCCACACTGTCTCAGTACAGTTTGTAGATGTTAGCCGGTATGTGCACAACAGCTGCACTTACACGACCTTCACTCTTGCACAAGGCTAGCTAAAAAGTGACTTGGATATACTGGCAAAAGTTAGAAAGTTAATCTGGCTGTCTTTTTGACTTCTGCTCTTTCAGCACAGCTTCCCAACTCAGAAAAAGGCAGCAATGATGTATTCCCTCTTGCACAAAGCTGTATATCAACATCTGTTTGCAAGACTCAGTACCAGGTTTATCTTCATTTCTGTAATCACTGTGAATCATAGAATTGTTTTGGTTGGAAAAGATCTTTAAGATCATCAAGTCCGACTGTTAACCCAGCACTGCTAAGTCACCACTAAACCTTGTCCCTCAGCACCACATCTACACATCCTTTAAATACCTCCAGGGATGGAGACTTCACCACTTCCCCGGGCAGCCTCTTCCAGTGCTTGACAACACTTTTGGTGAAGAAATTTTTCCTAATATCTAACCTAAACCTTCCACATGAAGAAAGCATGGATGGAGTTAAGGATAAAAATTTGGTCAATGTAGTAGCCAAGAGAGCAAATATATTAAGAGCTGCAATCCAAGTAAAAGATGAAGTTAGAAAAAGATCTATTTCTCATTTGCAAACGTGTTGCTGCCCATAAGCTGAAAGATATAAAATATCAGCTGGGACTGTGTCCTTGATTCTGTGTTTTAGACAGCGAGGTTCCCTGCACTTGGAGAGACTCCTAGTGAACACCTCCAGCATGGGGCTCTTCACAGTCCTGTTTGGCATAGCTCGCTAAAAATGCAATTTCTATTTTGAATATTTGCATACTCCCCCCCCCCCCCCCCCCTTTATTTTTACTGCTGACACTTCGGTGCAAGTGCTCTTTCAGTCTGAAGCAGGAGGAAATGAGGCATTGATGGATTAGGCAAGCTTAATGTTAACAGAAAGACAGGATTTTGATCGCCATTTTAAGACTGTTTTAATTCTCCTGATTTGTGGGGATTACACAGTCTCATCTCAAAAAAGCATAAAAAACAAAACCACCAAACCCACTGCTCTGTCTTTTCCTGTCCTGCCATAACCCCAATCTCCTTCTCATCCCCTCCATTCTTCCACTTTCAGTTCCCAAAAGCAAGGAGAACGAACGATAAAGAGCCGTGCTGTCTCCCTGAAGGATTCTACACACAATGCAAGCTGAGTCAAATGCTGTTTCAGGCCAAGCGAGCTGAACATAGTGCAGGAACTGAGACAGAGGATGGGCCACAGAGTAGCAGGAGGAAATAAGGCACTTCACTGGCCAATGCACAGCATGAAAAGTCATGTTCCCCATGTAGGCAAAAAATTGGTACAGCAGCCACAAGTAATAATGAGTTTGGGAGGTAGAGTAGGAGGAAGGGGAGCAAGAACACCTGCAGAGCTGCCTCTCCAGTCTGCCATCACCCATGGAAGGCAGTGCAGCCACCTTCTCCCTGGGGCTGTAGCCCCTTCAGCTGTAACATGATCATTAGGGCCTAAGCCCATGGGGTATTAGGAGTGATCCAATCTACTCCCAGTACTTCAAATTGTCTCATGAAAAAGAGTACATCAATTCAGACAACCAAACAGAGAACAGTACTGGTCAAAGAAACTCAACAGTGTTCCTCTACCTGAAAGCCAATCTTCTGAACGTACAGACCCTTACACCTTGGTAAACTAAGTATTCAAAAGAGAAACAATTCTTCTCACCAAACAGTATTTTTCATTGCTACACATAAACCTTATAGCACAATGACTGGCTTGTCTCACGAGAAGAACTTAGAAGTATGATCCCATCTGGATGGCACTGGAGCAAGCAAGTAAGAACAAAGACAGACTCACTTTCTGTGTGAAAAAAAATATAAGTGGGTTGTAGGCAAGGCTGACTTGTCAAAACCTTAAAAGAACAGAGCCAACATACCTGGGCATTCCCCATTGCTGCAGATCCAGGTGCCACGTCGACAAATGCTAGGAAACATACCATGACACGTTAGGCAACAGTACATGAATTCAAACCTTCCATCGCAACTTTTCCCAAATAATTGAAATATGGGCCCCCGTTTCAGGAAAATTAGACCAGTCCCCAACATCTTTTCTAACTTTCATAATCTCATTTCTTAATATATCCATCTCTTCTTACAATCATTCAACAGCAACTACTGGTAACGTGAGTTGGAATGGTTGCAAAACTCAAGAACATCTGTTTTCCCTAGCCAAGGCTCTGTGTTTAATAGAGTTTTCAACTACATTCCACTGATGCTGAATGAGTCTTAAATTCAGTTGTCAAGGTATGTTTACTAATACAACAGAATTGTAGGGGGGAAAAAAAGTTTGAAGGGACCTCCAGAAAAATCATATACTACAACCCCCAACTCAAAGAAGGTAACTTCAAAGCTAGATCACGTGGATGAGGACCTGTCCATTTGAGCTTAGATATCTCCAGGATGAGGTCCTATGGCATCTCTGGGTATCTGTGGCAGATTTCTGGGCACCTAGTGGGTGTCTGAACAGAATTTACCCGGCTGCAACTTGTGTCAGTTGCTTCATGCTCTTCTGCTATTTGCCTCTGAGTTTGGCCCTGTCTTCTATAAAACCCACCTTTAGGCATGAAATGTTCACCCATTAGCCTTTAAACAAATCTATTACCCTTTGCCTCTTCTCACATCATAAGCTCCCCTCCTGTGATCATCTCTAGTGTCCTCCACAAGACTCTCTCCATTCTGTAATCCTCTCTTTTGCAGTGGGAGCCCAGCACTGGCCATACTACCCCAGTTACAGCCTCACGAGCTCATCACAGGAGAGCAATAATCCCTTTGCTTCTCTGGCCAGATAGGCTTATGGTAAAGCGGACCTTCATCACTCTGACAGAACACTGCTGACTCAAGCTCCTCTTGCTTCCCTTTCTGTGCAAGTTGCAAGGAGGTGGATTGTCTCTGCTTTAATGTCTTTGGGTGGTGGAGTTTGTGTCATCCACCATGGGCACTACTAGTAACCAGCAACATGCACTGATAGCGACTGAGATGGCTGTCATTCTTGGATCTGCAGGGTACCATGCCAGACAATCCTAGAATCTCCAAAATCAAATAAGTTTCAAGAGGTGCTAAATTCTTCTTATTCCTTTAATTATCCCAGCCCTTGAAAACCATTTGTGGGGAAAACCATTGTGTCAGTTTATTGAGGACGGTATATACAAAGCCAATGGAATGATATTCTCCACAGCAGTATCAAATTTGAATAACAGGAAGCATTTTCTAACAATACAGTCTATCAGGCAACACTGATATCCCAAGAGCAGCATGATTGAACAACTTGGCCAAGATCAAAACTACAGACAGCTCCAGGGAAAAAGACAAAATGCCAATGTCATGGTTATGGTTCATATTCTGTGACACGTGGTACAAGCAATGATGAATTTCTGATTAACAGTGATGATGCACAGACCACCTTTTTTCTGCATATGGTGGCCTTCACTGACTCCTTCTGTTCTCTAATTGGGAACATCTGGGCACAGAGTTGTCATAACTCCACAGATATGTTCACACACAAAACCAGATCAGGAATACATTACTCATTCCCCTTCCTTTCTTCAGACAGCTAGCCTTCCTTTCAGGCTGGCATTCATGAGTGAAAGAAAAATCGTGAACCACGCAGCTAAGAACATTTGTTAGCTTTGTAAGAAGTTCCAAGGACATGTCTGAGTTAAATCCTCTTGGAAAGAAATGGGGTTTAGAGGTTAAACAAATGTAGGAAGTCAAAACAAAGACGCCACCACTGACACTAGCCAGACATGGAAATCTGCTGGTCTGTCTTATCCACAGGAAACAGGTAGTTCTCTACTGTTTTAAGGAGTATGACCCTGACATTGTTCTATCAGATCAAACATCCCTTTAGAAGCAGAGCTGATTTTGTCTTTGTGAACATTTCATTTCTTGGAAGGGGCTGGCATTTCCAATAAGAAAGCAGGTCCTTAGCCAATGAAAGGAAATTTTTAAAAAGGAGAGAGATTTATAGAAAGATCATCTAAAACAGTCACTAATGAGTTGCAGTACTTCTCTAGAGCAACAGGAACCACAGCAGAGCAACAAGGAGTTTACCATGAATTGCAGTCCTGGTTGATGGTGAAGCCAGGAGGATAATGTTTTCCAGAGTGAATGCAGGAGCAGTCGGAGCTTGCAACGCAACGTTCGCCGTCAAGAAGGTTCCCCTCTGGATAGATCAGGTAGCAGCAAATACCATGACACATACACAGGGACATAGACATTAATACAATTAGATTTTCTAGTTATTCATATACTTTGGCAAGACTTCATATGCATTATTATCTGTATTTAGTCACAGACAGCAATAGAATAGAAAGAAGCTTGCCAGAAAGCCTCACAGGAGCTGGTGTCTTCTTTCTTCTAGTGCTGCTTCTTCAGATATGCTGAACGGAGCATTTCTGGTGCTAACAGAAGAGCTCTTTGCTTAGCAAGTCCCCAAGTCCAAAACACACATATTGGAACACACGAGTCAAATATGGGGAGCACAATCAAGGTTGATTAGAACTTGACTGATCAGATCAGAAACCTGACTGTTGGAAAAAGCCCCCACGCTTCTCTGACTGCAGTAACGGGTGTCCAGACAGGCTGTGTATTTGCCATAAGAGGAAAGGAGACAAAGTAGGGAATGAAGAAACTGAGTTGACACCATGAAAGTCTAGCAGACAGGATCTGAGAGAAAGACATATTATCATGTGAAGCTGTGGTCTCTCTTCTCAACTTTTTCAGAAGCAAAAAGTGAAAGGGCCAACTTCCCAACTTGGATCCCAACTTGCTGAGGTTTCCATATTACATAACTCTAATTACCTATTATATATATATATTGTTTTATCTTAAAACAATAAAGAGAGGCACAGAAGAGTTACAATCTCTTGTCCGAGATTGCACTATAAGCTAGCAAAAGAAGAAAGGACAAGTTTCTTTCTCTTCAATCCTCATGTTGAGAGATAGTTGATATTCCTCCATTTTTAAAAGAGTTGCTATAGCAAAACATTTTGTTTGCTGAAAACCCCTCTCCCTTCTCTTTGAGGAACACCTTCCAATTGCCTGCAGAGATTTTGGCCCTTTTCCCTGGCAGCAGCAGTTACCACCGACGGCATGACACAGGTAAGTCCTCTTTTTCCAATTTTTCCCATATTGCTGCCCGGAAAGAGCTTTGCTGTTGACAGAATCCTTCCAGTGAGAAATATTCAAAACAAGATCTGAACATTGAAGAGTGGTGAGGCTCTCCAGAGAGCACAAGAAAAAATAATGTCCACCTTTTATCTTGGCAATCGTAATTCCATTTACAGCAATTAAAGTAACTGTGTGGTGCATTTAAAAGGGGAAAAAAAAAAAAAAAGAAAAAAAAGACACATTTGTTGAACAGATCCTTTTTACTCTTGGAGCACTGGAGGGAAGATAAGCAAAGGTATAATCCTCATCTTAAATCCCAAATTCCTCTATTCATCCATCAGATCCTCCTGGCTCTCCATGAAACTCAAATCAAAGTTCTTCCCTGTTGACTGTGCGCCAAATAATGTTAAAAGTTTTAAAATGCTGATTGTTATTTCTTTTCCTTAAGTTCCTTCTACCCATCTAATTGTTCCTCATGCCGTATCCTTTTTGCTGAGCTCCTGTTTCTCTGCTCTTCAGTTTCTGTCCCCCTGGACCTTTCTTGTGCTGAACTGACCAGTGCAGTTACCGAAGGAAGAATATAGCAGAAGCCCTTGGGCAGCCAGTACATTCATCTCCTCAGCTTTTCCCAGCACTCCCAGGACTGCACAAATATAATAGCTAGATGCTTTCACAACAAAAGCATCTCTCATGTCTAGTTACAATACCTGTCACCCTCCATGTGCACCTTTCCAGGTCCTGCCACAGCGTGACAGCTTTGGACCTCCAGTAACTGACTGGCAGCTAAATGGGAAAGTACTAAGCTCTGAATGCAATATTGACTCATCAAACGAGGCAGACATTGTCATCACTGTCTTGTTTTGGAAATCAAATTATGTTCTCAGTAAATCTCCATCACACTTGGTATCTTGGACAGCGGGAGAGTAAATACCTCTGTGCATTCGCACTAAGACCAGATGAGAAGGGTGAAATGCAGAGATAGTCCTATTAAAAACACATAAAACCAACAAAACAAAAAACAAACAAACAGATTTAAAAAACCACAACAAAAACCAGCTAGAAATAGGAGCGTATGGAGCTTTGCAGCCAGGAATAAAACTCTGCTGCTGCAGTTGTCTTTAGTAAAATAGACAGAGAAGGAAGACCCCAACCAGGGTTGGGCTGCCCCCTTTAAGCCAATCTAATCTTCTGTACGAATGATTCAATAATAAGTGAAGTCATTCATCCAAAATCATGAAGATCTTTGTAATTATAGTACGAGCTCTACACATACCGTTTTTCTGTAAGAAACTCTGTCAGTGTATTCTCTGTTCTTTCTTTCTCTAACTGGACGTTTCTGACCAAAAGCAACTCAGAAGGAATCCAGATACATCAATGGTAAGTGGTGCCTCACCAAGAAATAAAGGCAATCCTGGAGTATTAGATAGTACTGATTTTCACAGAAACATTTACTTTTTAGTTGGGTCTGAAAAATGGTCCTTTCCTGGAGTGAGCATACAGGCTTTATAGAAACTGATTTATTCCAGGGCATGGTCCCAGAAAAGAGAAGTGTTTCTGATTTCAGGAAAATTTAAGGGAAGACACAGCTTTCCTTCTTCTAATAAAATAGGTAGCATCATTGCCAAATGTTTCTCTGTAAATAACCGAGTAAATAAATTACCAGGGCAGCTGCAGCCATCAACACATTGTCCGTGACACACTTCATTGATATTCAAGCTCTGGCAGGTTTTGGCACAAGGGGATACACATTCCTTGTACTCCATGCCAACTGGACATCTTGGCCCTGAAACAATTAAAAGAAATTAGAAATGCAAAGTCTTCAATAATTCTTAAATAAATAAATACCTTAATTATCAAAGGATGTGCTATAGAGACACCAAAAAGGTCATATCCTCTCCAGTCAATGATTTCTTTTTCAGAAGCAGAACATTTAACATACACTTGATTTTCAGTTTGCTGGAATATCATCACCTGTCAGGCCACATAGTAAATACTCAAAGCCAATTTCTTTTCTAATAAATTGAGTCTTAATAACTAAAACCAAGTGTATTAAGAACAACCAAACAGCGAGAGAAGGTCTGTAACAGTATCTGATTTGGATAGACAAGCATGTTTTGTACCTTTAAACTACGCAGTTACTCCACTCATTTGTGAAATTATACAGTTTTGTGTTTCCAGGGAAAACTGGGAGACAGTCAAGACTCTGAAATCCTGTCCTTCTTCTTCCAGAGAACTGCCAGCACAGGAAAACACCCATGCCGCAGTATCTTCACTGCTGGCATTATCTAGGCTAGGCTGTTATGCAAGCACACACTATAGCCATTCCTTCATTTTGATGCACAGACATACCCCACAAGACTGGGTGGGCATGGAGTGGGAAGAAAAGATTAGAGCCTGCCCTTTCCTAGCAAATCCTCTATTGATGGAAGTGGGAGGGTAACAAATGAGCAGTCTTGCCCTCTGTGGCTCCACAGCTTGGGCACCATCTCACACTAATACAGTGTACACAGGACTAGAGCCCTTCCAATGCAGCAGAGTGTTTCATGCCTCCAGTGCAACTATCATTATCATAATCTCCTGAGAAAGCATCATACCACAGATGAAGGGTGATGGAAAAATAAGCTCCTGATGTGGCAGCAGGCCATCTCTCTTTTTCCTGACTCTGAAAAAACCTGGTTTGTGAAGTCAAGGGTTAGAAATGAGCTCTAAAACTCTGGGGAACAGAGGGGTTTGGTTAACTTGTGGCTTTAGTCAGACTTACAGACGGCCCTAGCCAGTGTGGGCTCTCTAGCTTGCACCCTGAACAAGGAGGCAAGTTTTTATGGGATTCCTTTTATGTCCCAATGGAAAGGTAGCAAAGTACTGCTAAAAATAAGACTCTCCTCTGGTGTGCAATCCCTTGAACAAGCGGTTGGCAGTATCTTCCTGCCCTAATCATAATCTGAAGGCACAGTTTTCTTCAGTAGTGGCCAATAGCAAAAAATATCTTTACCAGAGAAGTCTTGTCAGTACAAATCAGTCAGTTACCCCGTGAAATCAATTTACATAAACAACCTGAGAAAATTGTCCTTCCTGTGTTAAGTAAAACATAAGAAAAATCATTGAAAACATGATATTAAAGGGTTGATTTTTTTTATTATTATTATTCATTTGTGTGCTTTTAACTGGGGTGCTCCAGTGGAGGTATATGTGTATATCAACAGTGGGTACAAACATGACCTTTCCTCTATAAACACGATCTATCCCAGTCAATCTATGCACTTCCTTGTTGCAAAACCTTAGCAGAGATGCAACCAGGACCTCTGACCTTAGCAAAACTGGGCTAATAAAGGCAGCATTTCAAGACGCAATCATGATCTCTAACCAAGACAAAATTTGGCTTAAAAAAGGCAACATTTCAATTTCAGCATAATTGGTTCAAGCACATAAAGGATTAACCCATTGTCTTTATGAAAAAATGCTAAGGAGAGCCTTGCATGAGGATGCTGACTTACAAGTACAGGCTGCGTACCATGACACATCCGAATCATATGTGAAATAGCTCCTAAATATCCTAGTCTATTCCTTTGTGCATCAAAATAAGTCTTCACTGACTTCGTATACTATGATGGGAGAGCTCAGGATCTTTTTCATACATGGTTCAAACAACCTTGCCTTACAGATAACAGCTTCTAGAAAAAAGTGGGTGATGGAGAGTTAGAAGGGGGAGCAAAAAAGGCACTTCAGAACAATGGAATTGACAGGCACTTCAGATTTTAACCTGCCATGCCTGAATCAACATCCTAAAAAAGCATCAGTTTCCGATGCAAGACAGGCATGATCTCATTTGGGGTAAGCAGCCTAGGAATAATCCTGTCAGCTTACTGCATGAGCTCTCTTCAGGCCACTTGTCCAAAATCACTCCTTCATGCGCGCAGCTTCTCGCGTAATCAAGGAACACCGAGCAGTGACAGTCCATGCTGTGGGTACAGGCACAGATGTCTCTTTCACAGAGATCAATGTATGGGTCTGGATCAACTCGATGGTGACACCGGGAGAAGATTGAAGATGTTCTTAGCAGCTGGCAGGTTTCCATGACACCCTGAACAAGTGAGGAGCAAAGATAAAGAGAGAGAGAGAGAAAAAGGGGCAAAATGAGTTACTATAGTCTCAGGAGGAAGGGAGCAAAAATTTTTCCAAAAACACTATCACCACTACTTTTAAATACATCATGGATACTATTTAACACCACCATGCATTTAAATAATATCATAGTCAAGAGCTAGTAGTGAGCTACATCCACTTGTTTACCACATCCATATATATACACGGAGGTACATTAATATACTGATGATTGTAAAATGGAGTGTCATATAAAGGATGTTTCACGCAGACATGTCAGTCAGTCAGCAAATGGAGGGAAGCAAAGCACAATTTCCTAACCAGTGAAGAACAAGACGGTGTCTCAAGTACCAGGAAGACATGCACAGCAAGGGACAGGAACTTGGCATTGAGGTACTTGGGAAGAAAAATGACCAGACCATCTTTTGGATAGTGAGTGAAAGATCAAGTCTGACCGAAATCTGAGGAATCAATTTCATTTCCCACTTCTGGTCACATGTTCCTGTCGGCCCTGCTGGCTTGTCCAATGCACAGCAGGTCAATTTAACTCAGATAAATGGCAGAAAAATAACCCAGGGAAAAAAAGCACTTTGTTCTTCTCTTCTCATGAGTTAAAGCAGCACGGTGACAGCTAGTGTAAGGAGAGGACTGCACAGTAAGATGGGGGAGGGTAACAAGACATCTCCTTTCAGACAGCAGCAAGCTAAGATGAAATTCAGCTGTATGTAAAACAAAGCCTAAGAAAAACTTAGTTTACGGATAAATTCTCCAAGGAAGGCTCCCAAATAGACTTTCTCTTATGCACGCGTTATGTCACAGATCAATAAGTCTGAAGTCCTCAGTGCAACTTTCTGAAAGGATGACTCTGAGTTTAGATAAGTAGAAAACGATTTTCTGTTACGACCCTAGCACAAACAGTTGAAGCATAACTTTCTTCTACTTATTTCTCATGGTTTTATATAAGCAGATCTTTGCATGCTGTATATGTCAGGTTTCATACAGGTGTACCTAGTGGAGAGCAGGGGCAAGTTCTTCAGAGTGGCTCACAGAAACAGTGACAGCAAATAAAAGTTGCTGTGCAAAAAAAAAAAAAAAGGAGAGAAAGAAAGGAAAAAAATGTGTTGTTTTCATTGTTGGGAAGATGAAGAATGGGGAAGAAAAAACCCCATAGAGTTCAGCAGATGTCTAGATGTCTTCTCTAAATAGCAGATGGTATACATGTACAGGAAAACTGCTGAGTAAGACAGACATTTTTTGCTAAAGGGTGTTTTCTCCAAGTGATCAGCTAAAGCTCGCACATGTCTGAACCAAGAGAGAACTTCTTATGAAAAAATATCAACCAGAAATGACTGGTCCGTTGGGAATACATTCAGAGTTTAGCAAAGTGCTAAGTGAGCAACTGCATACACAAAGATGTTTTGAGCTTTCTGAGAAAGTCCTCAGAGAACTTACAGCAGTGCTAATGGGGCGTTGTTAGAAAGCTGAACATGATTGTCCTCCAGAAAATCAGATCCAGTCAGGAAAAATTCTGATGATCAGATACCAGCCACCATGCTGAACCAGCTGGACAAAAAGACTAGAAGGAAGGGAACAGGAACTACACAAATGGTTGTTGGTGCTGCTCTAAGACTACAGAGAAGTAGGAGAAAGCTGAAAAAGTGCCCTAAGCATGGAAGTAACAACAGAAGCTGCCAAAATAGCTGCTAAAGCAGCACGCCAAGATGAAACTGATGTAACCAAAAGTGAGCTCAGGGCCATTCAGAGGATGAGCAGTGCAGCAGCTCCTGGATCAAAGCCTGGATCCAGATACTATCAAACGCAACAGAAAAACGGTATATGCATTAAGCCCATTTAGGGGCTGTGTTCATAAGTTTTCTTAATAAGGTAACAGCCTTGTTAAAAAGGTAATAACTATTATGTTGCAATAGAACTCAGACTCTGTATGGAACGCTAAACAGTAAAACAATCTTTTATGTCCATGTTTAATTACATACCAGTAAATGTTAGATGTGAAAGTGACTTTAAAAATAAAGGAGATTACACACACACACAAAAAATAAAATTAACACACACACATGCGCCCCCCAACCCTTTTTTTTTCCTATAGAGTTCTTTTGTCTTTGCCTTGTTCAGTAACAACATACCTAATGAGCTCCAGCTGATTATCAAGAAAACAAGTGATATATGTTAGAAAGCAACAGTTCATTTCCTCTACATAAAGGTCTTCTTGTCATTCAGATTGCTTCAGATTTTCCAGGGACTTTATACAAGAAATTATGTCTAAAAGATTGGAAAATTTTAGCTATATCTCAACTATTATGATGAATTAAAGGACATAAGCTGAAATATGGATAAATCCAAACAGATAGGAACAAACAAAAAAAAATTCACCATGAGGGTGGTCAGAGACTGGAAACAAGTCAGAGAGGCTGTGGAACCACCACCCTTGGAGATAATTTGACATGTGAGCGGACAAGGATCTGAGCAACCTGACCTAGGATGGCCCTGTTGCAAGCAAGGGGTTGGACTAGGTGGCCTCCAATGGTTCCTTCCAACTTAAATCAATCTACAAATTACTTTTATTTTCTCTCCTTTCTTTCTTTAAAATTCAGTGGTCAGGCTGAACTAAGAGAGGTCCTTGTTCTTTAGTTTAGGGGACAATGCACCTACAGGGTGAGCACCACATATTGGCAGGGTCACCCACTGCTGTAGCATTCCTGCTCATGGAGCACCAGTCCTGGAAGCAGCTCCACACAAACAAAGCAACATCTAAACCCAACAGACCAGGGAGTGAAGACTCAGGCTGAAACACTGCTTAGAATACAGGTAGCTGGAACAATAAAACGAGCAGAACTGACTACAGTATCCAAAATATAGGTGAAGGTCTTGAAAATTCTCCTTTGACTTCTGCATAAGTTCTATTTTAAGTGCTTCTTTAAATGGGTTGGTGGTGTCTTGGCACTGACAACCCTTAGCAACCGCAAACTTGCTGACCTTCTTTCTGCCTCAGTTCCACCACACAGAGCTGTAGGTGGAATTTTATACATTCTTCCAATTTCTGTGGCATTGCCTTCTGCTGCTGCATGAACTGCATTTGTCTATTGCTTAACAATTGCCATTAAAGAGATATAACCTAGAAAGCAACAGAAGAAATCAGAGACACCCTCTCGTTCCCTTGAATTTAAACCCTGTGGTATACAGATACACAGAAGTGTTTCTCCAGATCATTCAGGAAGGGTGTATTTTGGTGCCATAACTGGGTATAGTTTTTCAGAATACCTCTTCTTTTTGTTCACTCATTTAGGCTCCCACCTTTCCAAGTAAAAAGCATCCAAAGCCAATACCATTGTATGTCTATGGCTTTGCTGGACATCCTTGTGACCATTACCGTCAAAAATTATGCTCCAAAAGCTGAAAACCTCTCCCACTTGCTTTCAGATCTGGGGATAAATGCATATGGAAGTACTCCACGGGATATGAGTGGGACTATTTCTTACCAATAGCAGCAAAAGCTGAATATCAGCAAAATCAGAAATTAATTGAATTATAACTTCATTTTCACATATAACATGTTATAGATATAATTTTCTAATAAGAAAGGAAAAAAAAGAAAGAACAAAGTGAATCTAGAAAATAAAGCTGATGTTTAAGAATGCATAAATCACTTGTAACACTTTAAAACACATATATTTGTCTCATTGCCAATGAGCTCCAGCTGATTATCAAGAAACCAAGTGACATACATTAGAAAGCAACAGTTCATTTCTGTTTTACACTTCAAGATCCCTGTTACCCGTGCTATTAGTTGTCTGAAAGGCTATTAGATCGCAGTACTTCATTGAACAGGTAGCCTAAGTCATCACATCCGAGTGGTGAAAAAATGGATGAGAAAATGCAGAGAAGCTCTTTCTTTTCGATAGTTATTTAAACAGCAGCCAGAGAGGGCAGGGCATGGTATGCAGGTGGTAACTCCCTCTCTCCAACACTACCCAGTTTGGCATGCTCTCCTGATCACAAGATAAGGTAGCCAACAGGCTCAGCTACCATGCAGATGCCAAGCCCTAGGAGGGGAATGCTGTATCTGAGAAGTAACTCAGTCTGCAGGCAGAGCAGTAGTCAAACATGTGCAACTGTGTATGTGTTTTGAAGGTGGAGGGCAGGGAGAGGCCCAGAGCAACAGGAAGGTAATAGTGTGAGCTGGGTCAAGATACTCAGCTAATACATGGAGCCATTAATCAGAACAAGAGCTATTATTTATTAAAGAACTCAAAATTGACTGTGATTTCTATGATTTGAAGATAGAAGAGCAACAGGTTTTTCTGGCTTCACTGCATCTTGCCAAGTCAGAAGCCACCTCTCCAAGGATGCTGTTATGGTGAGGGGTCAGAGAGGGCAAAGAAAACTGCAGATCTACCCCGTGTGGGGGGCAGACAAAGCGCACTGAACCAAAGCTGTTGTTTTCCTCACCTAGCAGCTAACTGCCTGGCAGGGAGGGAGGCTGAGAGATGGAGGAGATTTACATTCCTGAAGCTGAAGCAAGCAAACAAAGCACGCTATTAAAAAGCCCTACATTCTTCAGCAGGCACTCGTTTGACTGGACTTCTATTAATAGCGTTGTTTATTCCTGCACAGTGAATAAATTAAGCCAATGTTAAATTCTGTGAGCTCATGAACTCACACGAGAGAGAAGAAAATTTCATCCAGTTTTCAGGATAGCAAACTTTATCCCACAAAGCATCAATATTTAACATGATCTGTATAAGACTTGCATTAGTTGCAGTCTACTCATCCGACAGGGTTCTGCCCTGCATGCCACTCCCTGGCCTCCGTTCTAATGTTGACAGTTTCTAAACATTAAACTTGCCTGAATAGATAAAATGTCAATAGTCACAACCAGTTATAACAACGAGCCCTGCTCTAGAACGGTAACTGGGTTTCAGACAGAGTCCTGTCCCTCAGAAGACATCTCAGCCAGACTGAAACCCCTCATGCTTTGGTCACATCTTTGGCACCACGCACTGTTATTCAAGTCAGGTGTTCAATCAGTCCAAATCCCAACAGAAATGCCCCACACACACTGACTCAGCTCAAGTAAGAAACATAGGCTGATAGGCTGGAGATTTCCAAACTGAAATCACGGCTCTATTTCCTCAGCCAAGTTTGCAGGCTGCAAGGCTGAAGCTATAGTGCTAAGGGGCACGAGCACGCTTCACTGAGTTACAGAACGTGTTAATACAAGTGTCCCCATCCAAAAGTTCAGTGGAAATATAAGTAGTCAGAACTTTGCAAGCTTATCTGAGACTTAGTTAGCTTTTTGCAAGTAACTAGGAAACCAGCTGAGAGCAGATATGTTCCAGGAAGCACTACTACTCAAGAATTTTTTTAATCCTAGTTTAACAAGTACCAGTCTACAGGACTTGTATAGCAAGAAACCAATGGCTATTGGCCTCAGTTACTCTGATACAAACCTAAATCTGGCACCCACCAGATCATTCTATTTGTAACAGAGTACATGAGATCAGATGCAAACCCTCAATGGATGAAGGCTCCATTTACCAAGACAGTCATAACCTATAATACCACATGCACGCAGCATATATTCAAAGATACTTTCCTCCCTGAGCTAGTGACCATCTGCGTGTGTCTACTCTGTGTCTAAGGGAAACAAGGAACAAGTTCATACTTATAAAAGAGTAGAAGAAAAAGGTTGATGCAGCAAAGGGGGTGACAGAGTTGGCTGAAACAAACAGTTCTGTGTTTCATCAGCAAATCAGAGCTACTCTTTATATGCATAGCTGAAGAAACCTCCTCCTCCTCCTGGCAAGGGAAATAGCCTGGTGGCACAGAGCCTTTGCAACACCAACAGAGAACATCTCCGTCAAAAATAGCCGGGGTGAGGCACCTCCCCACTCTGGTGACTCCCGGGTATATGAACTGCAACACATTCATAAATACTATATGTAGTGGTTGTGCCCACAAAGTTCTTCAGAACTGATGCTTCCCTGCTGGCAGAATCAGAAAGGGAATTAACGATCTCATTATACAGGCACCACATAAACACACCTTTCTCAAGTAATACCAAAGTTTCCTTGGCAGCATCTCACACTTCAGGCTCAAATGAGCTTTTGGGGTTTTTGGTTTATCATCTATTTGGTGTTTGTTTGCTGGGTTTTGAGAGGGAGAGGAAGGGCAGGTATATATGCACTCATGGCTTGGCTTCGCGGACGAAGATTTGGGAAGGGCTTTGCCCACGCTTATTGCAAGCGCGTTGATAAAAAGCTTTGCAAACGTGAGTACACCCTTCAAGCCTGCGCGGTGGATTTTTTAGGTGAGGCGCAGCGTGCGCGAGACTGGCCCCACCCTTTACACCTGAGGTTCATCTGCCAGGGCCTAGCGAGCTTGGACGGTGACAGCGAAGTCCTCAGGTCGTAGGTTTGGTTAGAGTATCATTCTCTTAGATGGATGACCTTACAGGGCTAAACGAGCTCCATCTGCCCGGGTTTGGAGTTAGAGTTGTCCTTCTCCTAGGATGGTTGCCCGAAGGCTAGTGAGCCCATCCTGCCCGTGGACACACTTTGTCTGACCCTTCAGTTGAGACCTGTCAGGCTTGGGAGACCCTACCGGAGGCATATGCCACCACCAGCATAGCTCTCAACTTCGCAAGGGCACGCAAGCTCTTTCCCCACAGCAAGGGGGTGCCCGTGAAAGAGATATGCACTACAGTTTTAGAAAATAGCAACAGGCAGGGTGCAGTAGGAGAGAAAAATCGCATTCACTAACTAGTGAGTAAAGTGTTCCTTTCTCAGCACTTCGTGCAAATAAGACATAGGTCATAACATGCAGTCTCCGAGGTCACTTCTCTACAGCACTGGGCAGCCCAGTGCAGAAATCCTCCTGCTAGCACCAGCCAGAGTCTGCAGGGAGGGCACGTAGGCATCAGCTCAGGAACCACAAGCACACAGCTGCATCCTGCGTCCAGCCCCGTGCTGGCTCTCAGAGGGGCTGGAAGAGCCCCCACACAGTGGATGTGTCACTTCCACCTTCTGCCTGCACCTGACCTTGCCACGGCACAGCAGGAACCTACACACAGCCACCACCAGCCCCGTAGTTAACTGCTGCCAGGGTGGACAAGGAGCCATGCACCTTGTTCCAGTGCAGCAGTAAGATCGGTGCCCAGTATAGCTATCTCAGACCACGCTGCACCTCAGAAATGCAAAATTAGTATCTCCTGGGCCTCACATTCTAACTGCTTGCTGAGGAAGAACCCCATTAGGTGGATGTGTATTCAAGGAAGCATTCGTGTTTCTCTTTCAGAGGGCAGGCAAGCTGCCTTCAGGTAGGGGAAGACTGAAACCAGAATGGTATCTTGTGGCACCAACCTTCTCTGCAATATCAGACGAAATGTTGCAGGTGTTGCTTGGAGTCCGCACTCTCTTGCACGGCTTGTTTTCACTGTGCAAAGCCCAAGAGTTTGCAAAATCATAACTGTTTCCCACAAGGGTCCCTGTGTGTAAAGAAGAGGAGGAGCACATAGCTGTTCAGTGGTTTGAGCAACAAGTGGTCATTATTGTCTACTATCGATGTGATAGTTTGCTGAAAGCTGTTTTTAAAAATGAAAACTGGCATATCAAATAAATTTCTATTCCAAATAGATTGGCCATAGAAAAGTCGCTTTCAGTGATCTCGACTGACTGCTGCAGAGGACCTCTCTGAGCTCAAGGACAGACTAAAGCCTGCAGAAGGCAGATCCCAGCACTTTTCACAGCTGCATAAACACGGTATGAGTTATTTGCTAGACAGCTGTAATCTGCAGAAGCCTAAGCATGCCTACATGTTTTCCTACTACTTAAAGAAGTTGTCAGTAAAACACAAGACAGATTAGAGAGGCAAACAAAATGAAGCTGCTCTCCCTAACCACAGAAAGTATTAGCAGTCTTAGTCCCAGATAACCTTAATTTTCTCCTTCTATAAACTACATGTTGTGTGCAAAGAAACAACATACACCCTAACTGCTTGGGCTCATGACCTTACTGTCATGTAAGCTGTCCCGAAACATGCTCCTCTGACCTATCACCAGCAGTTCCTGGCCCAGGCTTGGCAAGATTTCCACCCACTTTGCATAAAAGCAGAACTGAAGGAGTTAATCTGCATGGCTGCCTTTTCCTGGGAGCTGCAAGCCACACCTCTGCTCCTCTTGCTCCATCCTTCTGAGAAGGGGGATCCTCCCAGAAAGGGAATGTTCCCTCCTTCCTCTTTTGTCTCCCATGGCCTGGCTGGTTTGAGGACTACCTCTGCTTCCTTCTGTGGGTGCCTGCCACAAAATAGTTAATGTCATGACTCAGTTTTCTAACTTCATTTTTAAAAAACTCTACTGTGTTGCGTGTGAGTGTATCAGTTGCCACTGTTAACGCATTCTGAAGACCTTATGAAGAGAATGTGCTGAAAGATGACCCTGACTGTATCTGGAAAACAAAAGAAATGCTTCCCAAATGTATCTATATATTATTTTTAGAATTTATTTTAATAATATAATATATATGTATATATCATAAAAATTTCATTGAGCTACCTGCTGCACATTAAGAAAATAACAAACATGAAAACTGTCCCTAAACTAAAGGTTGGTTGTGAAAACTATGCTGAGAATGCTAAGGCAGTTGTAATAAAGCCAATAAACAGACTTTAGTAGACATTTTTTTGTGAACTAGAAATCAGGGGCTTGTAAATGTAGCCAGTTAGGCCCGCGGCAGATGTCAAAGGAGGAAGACTCCAAGGAAAGGATGATAGGGAAAGGTGGTAAAAGGCATGAAATTTTCATCTGTGCAACCAGAAATCAGCACAGCAAAAGAAAAACAGCAAGACAAACACAAACCTTCAGCTTACATAGACTGTGAAGCTTAGAGTAACCATGAAATCTAGTCTGATGAGAAGCAAGGTGCCAAATTAAATATATCCCCCTTTACTTGCACTAATGCAGCCTCACAGCAACCCTTATGTAATAGGAGGTGGAATCTGCTCTGAAGCAGTGTTCCTCTGGCTCCAAATGCATGTCCATGTTGAGCTTCCCACTGTCAGGTACCATCAGATCCTCATTTACCCACAAGTTAAGATTTGAAGATTGGCACAGCTGTTGGCCCTGAAAAGCTGGTCACCTGTTATTTTCATTTCTTCCTCTCCATTAGATTTTTTTCTTCTGTGATGCTTGTGAACTTATACCTCTTATGTAGTTCTTTTACGAAACATTTGTGTTATATTATTATACTCTTCTATTACACTATTTTAACTCTTCTGCTGTATTCTATGATTAATATTTTCAAGTACATTTTTTTCTAAATAAATAATTTCAAAACTTTTATGGGGTTGTTTGGGGTTTTTTTGGAACCTGCTTTTCAAACAAACTTGTTGCTAGTAACATCTGTATATTAGCCGACCACTCTACAGGCACAGCAATTTGCCAACAACTTGCTAGAGCAATTCTTCCTCCTTGCAAAGTCCTGGGGCCTTTAAACTAAGCTACAAGCTGTTTGGAACAGGCAATACTTGACCGATTTGGGTTTGCTCAATAGCTCAAGGTCCTGCCCCAGGTAAGCCTCCGCAACATATGACAGTAAAAATCTAGGATAATAATGATTTAAGAGAGATCAGCAGACAGTGTATTTTTCCTGTGATTTGTCCAGTGTAGTGTTAAGTGACCTATGGCAACAGAAAAAGAGCTGGAGACGCACTATGACTTTAAAATCAGAATGCTGCAAAACTTTGCATGTACATTTCCCAGCCTGCTTTTCCCCTTTGTCCTTAATGCTAAACACCACAGTCAGTAAATGTGCACAGTGCTTCACTGAGTTAGTTATTATTTCCAATAATACAGATTCAATAGAACTTGTATTTTCAGAGTACTTGTGTTTTCATTGAATGAGCAGCTTGACAAACACGCAGTAAGATACGATCTGTACTGGATTTTTTTCTGAATCCATACTGACCATCAGAAGACCTTTAAGGTGAAACTTAGAAGTGACTCTGGGGCCACTGAGCTGCTTAATAACTTGAGGTCATGGGGCTAAGTTAAATAACAGAGTAGCAGAGGCTAACTTTGGAGAGGACTCTTCCACCCATACCCTGCACTACATGCCTTGTCAATCGGTCTGGTGATTCTTAAATACTTCATCTACTTGATGAGGCTTCGGGAAGAAAAGCAGGGAGGGCACGTCCCTGGCACTGGGACTGCTCTGGGCAGAGGGAAGAGGGGAGAGGAGCTGCCACCACCACCACTGCCTTTCACCTCACACCTCCATTTCCTTTCGCTGAAGGACTTGAGGGGGAAGGAATAGTGGTGGAAGGGAAAACACACCAAAAATAGTCTAAAAAAAAATGGGTTTTCTTAAGTGTGCAGGTGAAACTATTAACAGAACAGCCAGGCAGCTTAGCTGCCTGCTCTGGCACCACACAGCCCAACTGCCCTCCTCTCCTACACAGCAGAGTTCTGTTCCTTCTATGTTCGTTTTCCCTTCTTTCTCTAAGCAGTTAAGATACTGGAGAAACAACTCCTAGCCAGGGCTAGGAGACACCCAGAAACCCTCCCTTTGGCCCAGGTGGGATTTTTGCTAAAGCACTTGCTTTGTCTAAGTCTTGCAGGAAGCATGTCAAAAACAGATACTGTCACAAAACGTAATGAAAACAAAACATTTGCACACAAGTGCTTGAAGGATCAGTGCCTGATATGGACCGTAGTACAAACTGATACTGGCATGCAAACTGGCTGCTCAACAGCCAAGACCGCCAGGCAGCTAGTTAGCATACAGTCAGTCTCCTTTTAGGATGCAAAACGGATTCAGGAGGTAGCTGTAAAAGCACAACCCAAATTTTACCTTCTCCCTACATCCCAGAAGTCCTACCACTTTGATGGCCTGGCTACGGTCCTCCAGGAAAGGGCTATGCAGCGACCACCCAAGCAGCAGATAGGGCCTCCAGGGGCATTCTGTTGGACTATGACTTTAGTGCTCTAATTGCTGCCTTTTTGGAGAGGAAAAAAAAAACCAAAACAAAAAAAAAAACCAACCACAAAACCTCAAACCAACAAACCAACCAATCAAAAACCTGAAACAAACCAAAACCTCACACTACACTGACATGCTTTGGGCAAGACCACTCCCCTCTCACCTTTTTTTTTTTTGGTCAGAACAGTTGCTTTCACTTATCTCATTTTCAGATAGATGATGTCCTCTCTTGACAGAAAAATCAGTGTTCACTATGATACCTCGGTCTCAAAGTCACTAGTTCCTTTTGAACTCTGAACTTGGTATGCTGCCTGTTTACTTTGAGACTGATGGCCAGGCAAGGCGAAGTGTTACCAATAACCAGCTCGCACTCAAGGAATGTGAGTGGGAGGCAGGAATGCTGACTTCCCTCCCTGGACCTCCTGCAGATTTTCCATGTGGCCATAGGCCCATCAGCTTATCTTTTCCAGGGTCTGCTAACTCATCTGTAAAATACATGCAAGAATTTGTACAAGACACTACAATACCGTGAGCAGAAGTGCGTAAACTTTCACAAATTGTTTATTTACCAAGCAATGGGGCGTTTTCTGTTTGTTAGGGTCTTGTTTGTTTGTTTGGTTGGTTTGTTTTTTTAACACAGTTTTACATGCTTTAGTACCTGGTTCCAGACAAACAAGACTATTGTTAAGGTTGACCAGAAATTCATCCACAGCTTGGACCAAATTAATTATATGAAATATTGAAGTCATGGGCTATAAAGTCTTTCCTGCCCTCTCTGGTTCAATGAATATACAATTAATTATATTAAACACAAGAGAGGGAAAGAGCCATCTCCAAAATTCTACAGCCCAGTGATGAAGGGATTCTCCTCACAACAGCCATATTTAACTTTGATTCCAAACGCTGAATAAAGCAGAGTGGGTTATGAATGCAGGTTTCTGGCACCTCAGACAAATGCCATATAATGAAGACAGGTACAAGGCAAGTATTCTTCGTCTGTACTGTTTGTAAATGACAGCTAAATTCCCCTGCGAGTCTATCCCCTTTGCTTTCAAATTAAAATGCAAGAAAGAAAATGAGATTATTTACTTAGGCCAAACAAAATCTTAAACTTGCCTAAAATCAAATTACTGATATCCTTTAAAATGCCAAGAAACTTGGATTTCAGAATAGCCAAAACTTTTGTTAATTTTTTTATGAAAAAAAACCCCAAAACCATCTGCACCATCATCACTGTGAGCTTGGAACATGCTTTAAAAGCTTCTGATAACAGGTACCACGCACAGGGAAGGTACATACTCAGTCATATGTATTTATACTACTTCTGGAATAAAAACGTTACCTGAAACATCAGATTTTTCCTTTCAGATACTGTCTGCTTCTGCCTATCTAACCTATATTCACTCTCCAGTGGCAACATGTATTTCGTATTTCAGCAGCTTAAAAGGCTGGAATATGTTGCTGACAGCTGAAGCAGGCTCAGACTACCAAGCCTTTATCCAAAATTAGCCATGAATATTGTTCTATCATTAATGTCTTTGTAATTTGGAGACAGATTCCCAGAAATACGCCTCCTGCCAGTGCCAAGAAAAGCATAATGGGATGCTGGATTAATTTGGGGTTGGTTTTTTTTTTTTTTCTTCCATAATGGTAAGAGTGTGTAACACAGACAAATAATAAAATGATGGATCAACATCCCTGTGTTGGACTTGAATGAGCTCTTTTGCACAAACAAACATCAGTGATGACCTGGACATCCAAGCACCTATCGCAGCAATATCACTATGAGTCAGCTCAACGATAAGAGTACTAGGCAAAGACTGAGGCTACAGGCACACAAATAATCTCCATGAGCTTTTTCTGTAGCATCTCATTGGGTAGACACTACCTTACAATTTCTGCAAGGCAAGAGCATGCCCTTCAAACACTGATGTGCTGCAGGCCTAGGGGGTTTTAGTGACTTGCTCATGTATGCATGCCCTGAGGAGATTTCAGGATCAAGTTGACTGTGTTGTATCAGATTTTCTCTGTAGTAATATCATGTAAGTCATCTTTTTTGGCCTGTGCTTTGAATCCCCAATAGTAAAATGTTCATGAGAGCTTTTTTTTTTTTTTTTTTGATGTTCAAGAGCTACTGCCTAAGGCCACTACCTTCAATGCTGGGTTCTACCATTGTTAATTTGTTAGGGTATCATAGTTTGAGTCACATCACTTAGACTCCAGGACTTCAGTAACTGAGCATCAGAAGCATATAGAGAAGCAATGATTGTTATCCTCTCATCAGACCATCAGTTCTCAGTTTCCACACCAAAACACAGTGAGATACCATGAAGAGTGCCATGACAATAGCATGAGATTGGATAGATTATAGAACATGAGTATAAATATATCAAGAGAAAGGAAAAACAATTGCATGCTGTTAACTAAGTTTAAACACCATTTCCTTCATACTTCCTTTATTTACTTGCTCTAACTGGCAATGTCCAGTAATAGAGCAGGCGCTTTGCCTCTTATTTCACCATGTCTCCAGAACAATCCAAATATAATTATGAAGTTCTATGTCATAATCCACTTTCTTAGGAGCAAACCAAACTAACCTTCTGTGTTATTAAACCACAATATTTTTTCTTCTAAAATACAGAAAAATAATTTTTATTTTCAATATAAACATTGCCATTTTTCTGAAACTGTGAAAAAATGTGTGATCCTACATGAAAGACAGCACCTATGCACTAGATTCTACCCATTATAGCTCTGACTTCTGCACAAATTTGGGATCTGGTCCTCTGGTGTCACAACAAAGCCCTGGAAATGGGCCATCAAATCACGAGTTTCCTCCTATGCAGGCAGATACGAAGATGATACAAAAGTACTGCATTAGCTCTTAAGCCATGTGAGCTACAGTCATGAAAGACAGAAGAAAACATTTCAGCTGCAGACCTCTTTCCATCACACCAGTTCTTATAGGCTCCCCTTCTACCAGACAAGAACTATTAGCAACCAAACAGGTTACCATTTCAGTGTAAATCAAAGCAGTTTAAAGGCTAGTATATCTTGAGGTAAGGCCCAGCATTTAAAAACCCTGGGGCAAGGTTTAACACATCTCAGCCATCTGACAAGCTCATTGGCTATAGCACAATACCTGATGCATAACCTCTAGCATCACCTCTCTTCCTTTGCTTCTGACATTCAGATCTGCATAGTGCTCCCCAGGGGTTCCCAGGTGAGAGCCCATACTCTTGGCAACATTAGATAGTTGTCTTTTTCCTTTGCACACTGTGCTTCCATTGCATATTATTTTCAAGCTCAAAGATCTTATTGTATTTATCATCAAGAAAAATCCAGCCCAGAAATATTTCTGATGGATTAGAATTTAGGGCCCAACCTGATAAATCAAAATATGCCCGGTTATTAGTAAGAAGCAATGGATACATCAACAACAGAGTTCAGCCTGCTGGCAACCTTAAGATAACCCTTCAGTGCCCTCAGATTGCTAAGTCATTACACTAAGCTCACATCCTGGGTTGGGTTGACCTTTATGAGATCTAATCAGGCTAAAAGGAGAGCAAATAAAAACTGCAGTGGAAAGAAAAGGGTAAACTGCTTCATAAGCTGCCAATAGGATGCCTAGATCTTTTGTTTAAAGAATATTACCTCTCCCAAATGCTTGTGTTGCCCCTCATCTGGAAGTTAGCTTCAACAAGTTAAACAAAACAAAACAAAAAAAACCACATAAAAAAAAGGTTTCAATTCAATCGAAAACTGGTTTTACTTGGAGCAAGTTAAGAAACACTCACATGAACCACCTCATCAGCAGACCTGCCTGGGAGACAAACAACATGTGGGTGTAGTGACGTCCTCACTGATACAATAAATTCAAACATAATTAATTCTAATTCCTTCTAAAATAGTGTAAATGAAAGGGCTGTTGTATCAGACTAAACACCTGGCAGAATTGCTGAAATAAATACAATTCTGTTCTTCAGGATAAAATCATGGATCTGTATGTCCTCGCAGGTTACAGAAGTCAGGGCCTTCCTCGTACAGTAAGAGCTACACGTGTTCTCTCTCATCTTCTCTGCTATTTGTCAGCTCTTCCGAGCAGTGACCGTGTCATGGACTTCATTACATTCAGAAGTCTATGGTTGTGAAAGTGCCGCCTTTTTTAAGAGGAAGGATACAGTCTCCCACATGTTAAACAAATACAGCAGGAAACACATTTAAACATGAGCAGCAGAAACTAATCTTCTGTGTTTGAACAGTCTAAGGCAATAACAGTCTCTTTTTCTGCTCCTGCTTTTTATAATAGCCTCACTGCTACTTATTGTCTCAAGAAAAAGATGTAAACTTCAGATCTCAACACATTCAGATATCAAGGTATCCACGCCCTGCCAAGCAATTCTGTGAGCTGAGTTTGTTTCTTACTATTTGCGTTGCTAACAGACTGATTGATCATTATAACATACTATGAAATCAGATTTATTTCTGTACATTGAAGCTATGTTTATGCATCCCAAGTTTCAGTAAGAAACATCTCTGGAACACTGCCAAGCTCTTCTCCAAGTTGCTTTGTCTCCCTTTCTATTTTCTGTATCATTTATTTTTAATACATACTTTACATTATCAATTTAATATATTAATGTATTAACTAACTTTACTCTAAGCCTTCCCTCGTCAGGTAAGTGGTAAGAATTAAAAGTCTCTCTCCAATCCAACAACCCATATAGACAGAGAAATGTCACTAAAAGGTAGCCACTTTATAGAATATCATCCCATGACAAATCCAAGTACAAACCTGCCAGTAGCAACCCCCAGGATATAATATTCTGCTATTGCAACACTATCCTTACTCCCACTTGTATAACTTATGAAAAATTAGAAGTTGGATCAATTAATATTCTTCAGACCTTTTTGATTGGGTCTTCTCCTAGTCAGTCTTCTCACAGACTATATTGTACATCGTTTAGCCCATAGCTTTTTGTATTTCAAGATTCAGGGTTTCTAAGAGTGTTAAATTTAGACTGCTGGGGTTTGCTCAGGAATGAGATGTGATAGCAATTTCCTTTCAGGAGAAAGGAAGATGAAAGAACTTAGTCAGACAGCTTTTCGGCACATCAAGTTGAGGTACCTGACAGGTTTTGTAGAAACATTTTGCTGGATCAGCAAAATCTGTGTTGAATCATCCATCACAAAAAGTGTGCAGAGCATACATCAAAATCCAATCAGTTAGTCATAGTCTTACCTTCCTGAGTTCTAAAGTCATCTTCAGCAAATTTATTAAAGTTGCCACACAATCCACAGGTCTTATTATAGTGCTTTTCCTGAAGGAGTATTTGAATATTCCCACTGATATCCATCTTCACCACAAAACCATGCTCATCGCTGGATATTTTATAATAACCTGCCTCCTTCTCTATAAATATGCCATTGGAGGCAAAAGGTATGGAAACCCTGCGAAGAAAAACAGGAAATTCTCGGAATATGACACATTTTTTTTTTTCTTCTAGAATGCTTGTTCCCACAGGTACCTTGTGTCTTCCTGCATCACAGCTCCATCTAAAGAGAAGCGAAGATTGAAATATTCTCCGAGATACACAGAGAAACCAATTTTCTCCCCATCCTGGTAGTCACCTGAAGAAATGAGACATAAGGAAATACTGTTAGTTCTGAGAGTCAGGAGGACAACTTGTAAGTACACATTGCAGGGTTGGTAGCATACCATGTAACATTTTCAAGAGCCATCCACCTATTTCATCCCATAGTTTGTCACTGGCTGCGAACTCACACTCTCTCCTTTACTATCTCTAGAGAGTGAATTCTCCATCCTACCATGCACACTGGAGGAGTTACCACAGCAGATGTGTGCAACTATCTGCCTTACTCTTTCTAGATTTCTCCCAAACAACCCACAGGTCAGTAGTAAGAGAAGGTAAGTTGGATCCATTGAACACACGGAAGAACTAAGCCAGGATATCTTCATTCTTGATAAGCCCCCTAACCATCCCAACTGGTCTTTAAGGGGTGGATGCCAGTATTGGCTATCCAATTCAGGGGACAATTCGCTCTGAATTTTTCAAACGGGGTACAGATGGGGACAGCTTTCTTGAGTGCTGAGAGAGAACAGTGTGGGACACTCAGACATAGTTCTTTCTCTGTTTTTGCCCGTTGTCTAGCTTTACCTTTACAGTAGCTTGTTGTTCAATGTGCCACCTGTTCTGGACTTTCTGCTGGGAGGTAGCCAGTTCTGCTCAGACCTATATGCTTTACTCAGCATATAATGCAGATTGCACTTCACAGCCAGGTATCCAAAATCAAAACAAATCCACACATGCATACTAAAATAGGAATCAAATATAGCTTATGCCATACTTGTGTGCCCAATACAAACATAAAGTGTCTGCTCATGAGGTTTTTTTATCTAAGATTTAATTGATAAAATACTGTGATAATTTCATACTTCATATATGCCACTGGGTTATTCTACATACAAAAAAATTTGTACCAAGTTGTTCAAGTTGAAGGAGAAAATTATTTAATTTAGTATATGTTTCTTTTTCAGAGTGATGGGATCAGTTTACTGCAATTTAGTTGTAGTCGGTAAAAAGTCATCATAAACTATGACTAATAGAGAACAGTTGTTAGCGAATAAAAGAATATCTACGAGAAGAGTTTGGTACAGAAGTAATACACAGTTTTCGTTCTTATATCACCTCTTGCCTGTCCACAGGAATTACACTGCATAAGTTCATGATAATTCAAAGGCTTTTTTCCTGCAGGATGGGATTTTTCTCACTGGATAGATTTAGTGTACGGATAAAATCAGATCTACAGGACTGTGCGGTTTCTATTCATATACTGAGCTTTAACAGCAATGCTCCCCTTGCAAATTCAAAATTAGAAAAGATCTCACTTTCCCTTTTTAGAAGAGCCAGTAAGAATATCTCCATTGCTTAGTTATGTGTGAGCTGTTACGACCAAGGGTTAACAGAAGCTCAAGTGGCAAAATGTCCTCAGAAGTAATGCTACTTAAAAAAAAAAAAAAAAAAGAAAAGAGAGAAGAAGAAGAAAGAAAAAGCAAAACTAAGATCTTTTTATGCAGTGGTCCAACCTATTTGGCAATGGGAAATTATTTGAACTATTTGTCTTTTCTTCTCAATGAGGGAACCCAGCACAACCGCAATGACATATCCCTACAACATTTTGCATTTGTTACTTCTTGGTATCTTGCTCAGACTCACCTAAGAGCGTGAAGGAGTGCTTGTGACAGTCCCCAGCAAGGAGGTAACTGCAGTCCCCAGCAAAATTGTAGAAAGAACCATCAAAAGTTTTGACATGTTCATTCCCAAAAAGGCTGCAACGGGAAACTGATGACTCCTGAAGCAAAGAACCTGATGATCCTGGATATTAAAACACAACATAACTTGCCATGTAAAACAATAATTTTGTAGTTCAGGAATTTATCTGCTAGAATTACTCACCATTGATCATTGCGTGTCCTAGACCTTTAGCTCTAGCTTCTAGGCAGACTGTATGCATGGCATGACAGTCCATAGGATCAAGCACTTTTGGGTTTTTTTAATATATATGCATTACTGAAATGGCTTTTTAAATTTATTTATTTCTACTTGCCCAAACCTTGCATGGGTAATTTCAGTCCTGATCCTTTGAGGGATGCCATGTGTTCCTTCATTTGTGCCTGCCTTCAATTCCATTAAATCAATAGGGCAGTAACAAAGCCCTATAGTTTGCTCAGCCAAACATCACACTTCAGGGAGTCTTTGTGTCTCAACACAGTGCTTGTTGCAAGGTAAAAAGCCAAAAGGAGTAACTTTATTGATGTCTTCAGCGTGATGAGAATATTGCCTGAGCCGGGATTGCAGGGTTAGATGGCAAAAAGGAGAGGGTATGTAACTTCCCAGAAGAAATAACGAAGACATATTATAGTTCCTAGATATCAGAAAATAAACATGTTTCCTTACCTGATATTACAGCAGCCAGCAGTAGGTTTGTTACCAGCACTGCCAAGAGAGGCATCTGTCAAAAATCAGGAAGAGAGAGATTAGAATATTCTCAGTTTGGGTTGTTTAGTCTGTTTCAAAACAACTCACCATTTTCTATCCTTTCTTTCTGAAGTTATTTTTGAGGTTCTACAACATTTCAGAAAGCTGTAAACCATGCAGACTTCCACAATAATTCAGTTACCCACCCATGCTTCTCTAAATAGGTAATCTAGGAGAATAACTATTCTTCATTTCCATTTTCACTTCTCATTGCAGGGAAGTGTGCGCTACCTCCCCAGGAAATGGAAGCCAGCATATACACGTATTCCGATTTATCAAAGTTAATACATTGCACACACAAAGCCCTTTAATACACAGCATTATTTATCAGACAACCTGACACGAAGAAGCACACCAGACTGGGTCAGCCAACTTGGCTGTAGTTTAAGTCACCTCTGCTGCACAAGAGTTGCCTCCTGCCCAAATATCCATGAAGGAAAAGAATATAGGGTTTGTACCAACCAGTAAGTCTGACTGGCAGGCCATTATAACCACATGCTTATAATGTCACTGATTTTAGGGTCATAATATGCTTAAGATAAGGGGCAAGAAGGGAGGAAATTGTACAGAGATTAGACCCAGAGTGAAAACCCCCATTCACCAAAATCAGTTTTAGCATTGCCTCCTGCTTTCTACAGCCAAAACATCAGCCTTTGCTTACCATATGTCTATCAACTATCTCCTGTACTGCCAGCCCTTTAAAAATAATAATAGGATATGAGTGTCATGCAGATAGTGAACAACAGATGCATTCTGTGGCAAGACATTAGCAGTTAATGGATAAAAGTTGTAGGGAGCTACATGTAAGTGAGTTAGTTTCAGTGACCATTTCAGCAACTAGAGAGGCTTAAATATACCATATTTAATATATTAATGCTGGGAGACCAGATACATCTTTCCCTAAAAGAATCCTCCAATTAAAGGCTAGAATACATTTTGCCAAGACAAATTCTGATTTCAGTCTCTAGACAGGCACTTCTAATTGATGTCAATTATGTAGCCATAAATAAATGCTGATTTGTCTTATTTACAAAAGATGGGAAAAGAAAGATCTATTATAAAACTCAGGCTACTATAATGCTGCAAATGCCAATCTGACATAAGGCTGTTACTGCTGGAAGACAGCTAAGAAGTGACAACTGCATGGGAATGCACCTACAAAGTAATGGTAAAGAAAACAATAGGCATTATACTCAACTTACACACTTGCTAGTGTGTTTTTAGTGCATGTGCTATGTTATTGGGACTGAACCAGATACTGCTTTTCTTTGTTAACTCTTCGGTTTGCCTACAAAGCAGGCAAAGAAAAAAGAATCGTATAAACCCCTTCTTTCCAGCCCCCTTCCACCTCCCAGTCTGTTCTAAGATGCAGACTTGAAGTTTCCCCCAACTCTAATAGAGCAGGTGCCACTAACAAATCAGAATATAATCAAGTAAGATCTACCATTTTATAACCCTCTAAAATTTTATCACTGACTTAATTAGAAAAAAAATGTACCTTCTTCTGTGCGAGATCCCTCTTGCACATGAACAAGAAGCTCCTCCAGTTACCACCTATAGCCTACACCACCATTGGTCCTGTGTTCCTTCAGAAGACAGGACTGGAATGGCTTTGGTCTGAAGTTGCTTGTTTTTGTACAAGCCAGGAACTCTTGTTCATTTAAAGGAAAGATAAAGACCGAACGTCACATCCGTCTGATTCTCAAGACAATAGATCAAATTGCTATCGTGTAAATCAGTAGCTTTAATTGCCAGAAAACTACAATGAGGGGAAATAGTTTTTAAAACTTACATGACAAATAAGTCTTTGAAATATATTTTGCATGTGTATGTGTGACAAATCTCACTGACTGAGCCAATAGGCAGCATATTTATTTGAAAGACTATTGTTAAAGAGGAATAGTAGGATGCTCCATACCTCAATGTATGAGCTATGTAGTATTTTTTCTTGCAAACAAGTGTTTTAAAGAAGGAAGAAAAAAAATCAGAGCTAGTAATGACCTGCCTTCCAAGTACAAACACGTTTCAATACTGTCAATTTGAGTTCTATTAGATCAACACATTCAGTTCTTGAATTTGCAACTGTTTGTAGAGGTTCTCAAAGAAACAAGTGCTATCAAGTTAATCATGCACATGCTTATTTACAGAGGTGGGCACAAGCTTTGTGGGCATATGTACAGCATCAAGCAAAAAATGCAGAGCAAATGACATCTTACTTTACTTGCAGCACCCCGTGCTTAATTTTTTCAATAGCTACTGGTAGTAACAAAGGGGTTAAGAGGCAATATGTTTCCCCATAAATCATACTTTGCCACTAGTTCATAGAGTCAGGTTCTTACTTTAAACCAAGAAAAGCGATGCAAAACAATAAAAATATGACTCCTGAGAGTTCCAAGCAGGACAGTGTGTCTGTCTTATGCACAAACAATTCTGAGAATGAAGTGAGTATGATCCTTTCACAAAATTCTTAGAAAACATAAAAAGAAAAATAAAATTTTAAACCCCCCCCTATACACACACACACACATTGTATTATCATCTCTTCCTGCAGGCAATTTCCCTTATTATTTCCGCAGATAACTAGGCTGATACTTGCAGAATGGCAATGGATTATTTTTGAGACAAACTAAGTGGTGAGGTTGCTTAGCTTGAGGAGTTACAAATCATACAAATAGTAAATTGTTAGCCATACTTACTTTGTCTTGTAAGAACTCTTCGTGTCATCTGTATGTTAAAATGTGATGGAGCTGCGCTGCAGCTACTGAGTAACTCAAAGAAAGAAACACAGACGAAGTTGTTTCTTTCCACATGAAAAGCCAGAGGTCAAGATTTTGAAATGGACGCTTTCCATCAGAATCTTCTCAGCCAGATGCTCGTGCCTTTTCTCCACCATCAGTGAGGTTTACCCCACTCACATTCACAGCAATGCAAGGCCCACACCTGACAGCAGCTGGGAGGATCCTGGGGAACATACAAGAAATTGCCCCATAGGTGCAGAAACTTGGCGTCCACTACAGTCGCGGCCTTTGCTGGGCTCCACAGACATCCCTGCAGCATGAGGCGATCGTAGCAATCCCTGCTGCTGTAATGAAGTACCACTAATGGACGATAATACATCCCCTCCAGCTGCTGCCCGAAGTGCTCCACTGCATTTGCAAAGGAGTGTTATCTATGGGGGAAAATATGCAATTCAAAGCTTTAAAAACTGTTTCTTTTTGTGTTAGAGGGTACAACAGCAAAAACTGGGACCCCCTAGACAGAGGAACCAGTAAGTACAGAGGCTCTGACCTTGCTGAAAGCTGCAGGCCAGGGTTTTACCCAGTCTCAACCTGACCTAACTGTAGAGAAAGGCTGAAAACCTTTCATATGAAACTGTCTTCAAGGCTGAAGTTACGGCTGAACAACAAGCAAAAATGGAGCATCAGCAGAGACAGCAGACAAGATGCCCTCTTGTTTTTTTCTTTGTATCACTTCTGCTTCTGGTTTCTTCTGAAGACAGAGGAAGAGCGTTGACTGGGAATCATTCTCTCCTCTTGCATCCAGCTGCCGATTCTCAGCAGCTCCTTAATGCTTAGAGAGCCCGGGCATTAATGATTACAGAGAAATGTTCTCAAAACCTTTCATTATGGGAATCCCAGTATTATTCATGATACAGGGAATAAAATTCCCTATCACCATGGTCTTGTCATCGTCTCAGTTTTAATCCTTTCAGTGCCTGAGCCCCAGATAAGCCACTTCATTTGGTAACTTACTCTTGCAAATCTAAAAGGTAGTTTTGATTCACACTTTTTTGTTTGGCACATACAGAAGATAGAGTGAGAATCCCTTAAAATATTCCTTTAAAAATAGAAACATTGCTGGGTTTGTTCCATAGCAATTTCTTTATTGTTATTATAAAAAGGGGCCAGCTCTTCAACAATACAAGATTGTTTAGTCTGTAACCATGATGGATGGCCAAGGTCTTCCTTTATTAGCTATTGTGCTGCTGCATTCATACCCTGACAAGCTTTATCTGGAGCACCAGCGAGGGAGAGAGCAAACTGCATGGAAGTCTGATTCCATTGAAAGCTGCTTCATCTGGGAGCACGACTGCGCTGCTGAAGTCCACAGGTGCTCATCTTCATGATCAGAGCCTTAGTCCTCACCAGGGAACATTTTGTGACTCGCACTGACAAAGTTTAACAGATAATTCAGGTAAAGCAGACTTCATGACACTTCTTAAGTGTCTTAGGGACCTTAGGGGTCATAACAAAAAAAAATTGAGATAGATACCCAAAGAACAAGCTTCGTTTTTTCCTCCTGAGTCTGCTTTCTCCCACAAAAAGGGAACAGTAATTAAAGAGCACATTTATTGGATGATATTGTACATTGTTCCAGTGCCAAGCTTGGTGATGCTTGGAGAGATCTGACACGTAATTTACACGTGAAACATGTATTTTACAGGAGAAAATATACAAAGGACAATATACTCTTGCTGGGAAGCCTCCTATAACCAGTTCCTGGAATTGAATAGGAAGGACTTCTGAGAAAAATTATCCATAATCCTGCTTTTCATTGTTTTGTTCAAATACTAGGTCACATGCAACAAGTCCAATGTTTCCGTGGTTGTTTGACCCTGGCTGGATATCAGGTGCCCACCGAAGCTGCTCTATCACTACCCCTCCTCAACTGGACAGGGGAGAGATAATAAAATGAAAGCCTCATGGGTCAAAATAAGGACAGAGGAAGATAATTCACCAATTACCATCACAGGCAAAACAGACTTGACTTGGGGAAATTAGTTCAATTTATTACCAATCAAATCAAAGTAGGATAACGAGAAATAGAGAATAAATCTTAAAAACACCTTCCCCCTACCCCCCTTCTTCCCAGGCTCTACTTCACTCCAGATTTTCTCTACCTTCTCCCCCTGAGCGGCTCAGGCAATGCAGGTCGTGGTCAATTTATCACACATTTTCTCTGCCGCTCCTTCCTTCTCAGGGGGAGGACTCCTCACATTCTTCCCTTGCTCCAGTGTGGGGTTCCTCCCTGGGAGACGGTCCTTCACGAACTTCTCCTATATGAGTCCTTCCCACAGGATGCGGTTCTTCACAAACTGCTCCAGAGTGGGCCCTTCCCATGGGGTGCACTCATGAGTGCAATCCTTCAGGAACAGACTGCTCCAGCATGGATCCCTACAGGGTCACAAGTCCTGCCAGCAAACATATTCCAGTGTAGGCTCCTCTCTTCATGAGTCCACAGGTCCAGCACAGGATTCCCATGGGTCACAGGCTCCTTTGAGCATCCGTCTGCTCCAGCGTGGGGTCCTCCATGGGCTGCAGGGGCATGGCATGCGTCATCATGATCTTCACCACCGGCTGAGGGGAATCTCTGCTCTCTGGTGCCCGGAGCACCTCCTCCCTCTCCTTCTTCGCTGACCTTGGTGACTGACTCCTCTCTTTGGCTGCAGTTATGCAGGGTTCCCACCCCCTACCCCTTAAATATGTTATCACAGGGGTGCTACCATTTTCACCGATTGGCTCAGCCTTGACCAGCAGCAAGTCTGCCCAGCTGATATTGGCTCCATTGGGACATATCTGGTATGACATATGTTCTGAGACATTAGACAACATGCCACATTTGTCATCAAGTTTGTTACACAGACTAATAGGGATGCAAAGTGCCCATGTTGTGAAACCTGCAATGCTGAGTGTAAGAAGAGTAATGGAACATACAGGACATGAACACCAGAAAACAGCCAAAATGTCTTGATGTAAGTAAACTGGAAAACTACAGCCCAGCAATACTGAATTTTGATTCTGCACTTAGGAACTGGAAAATTAGATTAGGCTATGGAAGCAACACAGGATGTCACCTTAAGACTATTTGAAAGATGCAAGCATCTGTAGTAAGGGAAATTAATCTTACTTAAGGAAAACATAGCAATGATGTTCAGTAACAAAGTTTTCTTTAAAATTGTTTTTTAAAAGGGAAGCAAGCCAATCTAGGATGTAAGCACATAGATCTTAATAGAGCCAACTAATCTGAAGTTTTCAGCCTGATTCTGGCCCCGCTGTAAGCATGTTGATTTGAAGTACGCTATTCTGGACAAAGTCTGTTTCTGTAAGCATCATTTCATTTCAGCAGACAAAGGCATTGTTTGATTAACTGAGGTCTAAAAAGTGTTCTTAGCATCTTCAGTAAACTGAAATACCAAATGCCACATCCTTCTATGCCACACAAAAATCCAGCGAAGGATGGTGTGCTTTGGAATGTAGGAAATGTTGGAACAGAAGACATACCTCGTGAAACATCAGAAAGTTCTTAAGATTCATGAGGAAGGAAGCCATGCTGCTTCATTGCCCACAAATAGCCAACAATGTGAAAGAACTACAGGAAATGGGCAAGAAAAAAAAAACAAACCAAACAAAAAAACCAAACAAACATCATTGTGCAATTATAAACACAAAATATTCAGCCCATCTATCTCAAAAACAGTGAAATTTTAAGGACAGGGGAAAAAAGATAAAATTATGATTAGAGGTAGGAAGCAACTTCTCTGCAAGGGGAGGAAATTTCCAATCTTAGAAAATCAGAGAAGGAAAGCATAGGGAGCATCTACCATATCACAAATGGCAGAAAGAGGGTAAATAATAAATAGATATTCCTCATTTCTCCCAGTGTAACTGCTGTGAGCAGTCAAGGAAATTCTCATTGAGTTGCCCTTAAAGCACATAACTGGAAGGCACAGGTCACTGGGTCAAAAAGGAGTCAGTCAAATTAACGAAGGGCTGGTCCATCACAGGGGTGGATCAAATCACAGGGATGAAATGTTGAATCAGGTAGAGATTGTGGCTTACAAAGTCTTTGCCCTATTAAGTGTTGGAAGCAGAAATCCCATCTTTTAACGTCACATTCAATTTCTTACTTTTTTCCTAAGCAACAGTTGTTAGCCACCAGAATCCTACTTTTTCATTAAAAAAAACTAACACACCCCACCCTCCCATAAACCCCCACAAACTGAGACAGCTTGCTTTATCCCAGCCTGAGGGTATGTATGTCTCAGAGGTTTTTCACAACTGAGACCCATATTAACATTTCCATTAGTAACCCAGTTGTGAAACTCAGCATAAGCAACAATAAATAAGCTAAAATAAGAATCATTGCAAATAGTTCTGAAAATAAGAGCATCTTGTGACAGTTCCTGAAAGCCCACAGCAGCAGGCCAGAAATAACACAAAGCACAGGCTTACCAAAGTTACTTCTGCATTCCCTCTCCATCTTCTCCATGCCCAAGAGAAAAGAAAAAAAGGCCAGCAAAAAAAAAAAAAAAAAAAAAGCAACCCCAAAAAATTCCATATCAGCTGGCAAATCCCACATAACCCTGTATTTGAACCCTTTCCTTTGGAATATTTAGGATACTGTCCCCCTTTGAGGAAAAAGCTGAGGTAGATGAACGAAGTGCACTAGTACTGAAAAGGAGGATTGACCTTCCTCGTGGTGCACAGCCTTAACGGAGATTTATACTGCATAATTATTCATTGACACATTTTAAGGGAAAAACAAGGGTAGGGAAACTATGCCAGCTACAGATATTCAAGGGAAAGGAGGACCTGCAGAAAGCTGTAGTGGCCAAACCAGCAAACTAGACATGCACCAGCAGCACAATACAGTACCAGAATTAAGGGATACTCATGGGAGCTGCCCAGAATGCTGCCCGGTGTCCCTGAGCAGGGCTGTAGCAGTGCCTGCTTGCCCCTCGAGCTGCACGTAGCCCCTCCACCGTCTCTCTGCTGGGGGACTCCTCAGCAAGGCAAGATGGACAGCTAAGCTGCACCACAACAAGAAAGTCAGAGCCATGATCTGTCCCTGTGGCAGCTGCCCAAATAGGAATATATCTGTTTCACACAGCAGCGTAAAATAAATTTCAGCAAGAGGTAGCGGAATACATTTCTTTGAAAATCCCCGAAAGCCTATTTGGAAAACTAAACAGTGTCATTGGCTCTAGTCCTGTATGATTTGGAGGGGATTCAGTGTATTTTTGGGGTCATTAGTGCTCAGTTCCTTCTCCTGGCAGAGTTAATGATAGATGGTTTAAAGAAAGACACTCCTCAGAGAGGATGGGAGGCACCAACCACTCACGTTTCGTATTTGTAACCCCGCAGCCTCCAGGTATCCTTCCACATGCTGGGAAGTTCACAAGACAAAACAAACACCTGGGCGCTTTCCCTCCTAAATATGCAGCCTATCAGAGAAGGACATTATTAAACATAATCCTTCTTTCTACTAGTTGAATTCCTTCACTGGTGGCAAGTTCATAGGACTTCCAATTTCACAGTCTTCCATAGGGTTATCTTTTTAGTCCTCTGAGTCAAAAAGACCTCAGACTATAATGGCTGAAGCAAGGCTCTTTGGTGCTACCCTGCATAAAGCTCTTAAGCATAGCGGCCGGACCACCAGACTATAAACCTGTCATGAAGCAGCCTGACACAGGGGCTCACAAGCCAAGGCGCATCCTGTAAGTACATCGATCTGCAGCACAGCATCAAAGCAAAATATCCCCCCTTCTGTACAATGACCCTATAATGTCTCTAAGAAGTAAGAATACTATAGCCGACAGACAATATCTTCAGCTAGTGCCAACTGGTACTGCTCTGCTGAAGTCAGTGGCACTATTCTAGTCTGTGCTAGCTGAAGAGCCAAAAATTTGCATTATGTTACAAAGAGGTACCAGAAACTGAATGAAAGGGGAGGGGAGAGATTATTTTGCTCCTGGTCTAAGGACAATTAATCCCTTATGTAATTTAGGTATCGCCTTGAGGATATATCCCTGTCTGTAGCTTCTAGACACTAACACAACTCTCATCATCCCCAGGAAGACGATGGTCCTACAGCAGAACAGCACAGCCTGGGAGGGGACCACTTCCTTTCAGTATCCTCTTGTAAGAGTTTGGAAGCAGTTGCTCACTGTTCTTTCTCTTTCACTTGTTAATGTCTTAAGCCTCCACCTCTGTGTGGAAATTCCCTGCATACAGGAAGTCAGCCAAGGCAAATTCAACAATTTTCTCTCTTCCCTGCAACTTCTTTTTCTTTTTTTCCCCAACTAGTCAAAACTCTAGCCTTATTGGTTTACAGGCATAAGATTTTCTAAGCGGGGTACTCAATGCATACATGCTATTCAATTTACCAAGTCCACAATTACCCTGTAGGATGCTTTCTGTTCATCTATTCCGCTCCAGAGAAAGCAAACATTTCAGCATTCTCATCATACCTTAACAAGAGCACTGACACCGGATACTGGTCGGCCAACAACCACAGTGTCACCATTAGGTTGCTGAAGAAAAACGAAAATACATACAACGCAGAGGAATTCTTCCATTAAGATAAGAGTAAATGAGAGTCTGAATTCTGCACGACATCATGCCTGTTTTCAAAACCCATGATTTAAAATCAGTTAGTCTCTCCTTCTGGGATTAAATTTGTCCAAATGCCTGGCTGCTAAAATGTCTTTAAAGGAAACCAAGAAAAAATATGACTAGCTAACACTTCTGGGCTGTTGTCCTGTAAAACAGTTGCAGCAACAATTCACTTTGTAATACCATATATACAGTAGAGTAGTTCATTATTAAATTAGCCAAAGTCACCCTCTGATACACACCAAAATCTAAAAATCTCAGTTATATGGAAAGAGTCGTCAGTTGGTCTTTTAACTGAAATATCTGGGGTTTGGAAAGCTTGTAAAATTTACAGTTAAAAAAACCTAAAAATATAATCATCCTTGAGCAAAGGATCCTGGAGCAAAGGCAAGAGGAGGCCAACAGAACAGAAACTTAACTTTGAGTGGGCATCAGACAAAACACCCTGCCACTGTGCTCCCCATTCAAGCAGGAAGTGGGAGAATCAAAGTCTATTAATCCCAAAATGATTAAGCACCATGAATGTATTCATGTACAAATATACATCAACATATGCACCCACTTCCATATACCCACCAATTACATCTGTTCTGACAGGAAAACAATGTACTGAGAAGGGAAGAGAAGTAAACAGGAACAGCCAAAAGATGGAGAATAATCGCTCAGGGTGGGTAGACAGTTGCAAAAATTTGTGTGTGTTCTTATAACTAATGTCTTGGTTTGTTAGTTCTTACAGCTAATTTCTTGGTTTTAAATCATCTATCTTGTAAGCATCTTTGCTTTCTCTCCTAAAGACCAGTTGCCTGCCAGTATAAATCCATTTGTTTCATCTGTAATGATAATAGAAACAAAAGCCATAGTTTGACAGATGAGATTTAAATAGCATAAGCTTTTTTTTTTTTTGCAGAGTGAAGCCTTGTCCTTACAGAAGAGAGTAAACACAGACACTGTGCTGCTGCTTTACAGCTTGAGAAGCCCCCCTTCCATTATAAGACAGAAACAATACTTTCTGTATTTCAGTCACGAGTGTGTAAACAAGGATAAATTAATTAAGGTCTTCTGCTCCGGGCACAGGGCTGGTCTAAGGTCCTAGGAGGTTTACTAATGATGGAGTTTACTAATGACAGACTTCCTGAAATGCTCCTTCAAGAGCACAAGTTTCCATCCAGCGTCACAACTGTTAAACACCTCTGGATCGCCCAACTGAGACAGCATCCAGAGACAGCTGGAGTTTCTGTGTTCAAGGCTGACCCCTGTAGGATTGCCCTAAATGTCTGGTTTTTCAAACTAAAGTACCACTAGTTTTCATTTAAAATCTCAGCCTGATAGATGTTAGTAAAGTGTTCCAACAATTGACACCACACCATGTTAAAAACACATGCCATAACTGAGATTTCAGCTAGCCCAGATGCAGTCTTCAGACAGTGGATTATATGAAAACTTAAGAAAAATCTGTTATCATGTTTTCTCCACATACTTGCCCGGTCAGTGAGTTCAAGCCAGTTCTCCACCATCCACTTAATTTAAATCAACTGAGCTCCCAGATTGTCTCCCTAAAGCACATTTCTCTCTATTTTTAGCGGTTTTCATGGCTAATTTCTAACTTTCTCCAGAGACCAGAACTAAAGCCAGGTTTAAATATCTAACACTGCTGCTATCTCCACAAATACAACATTACCTTTCCAGTACAAATCCCTCCCTCATCAGCATCTTATACCAGTTCACCATATTAAATGGAATAAGGTGGAGACAGATGCTATCGAGACTATCAGAAACTAACCTTCTCAGAAGGATGACCATCATTTAGCCACATATAATCTATTTGATGAGCACTCAGTTGTTGGGTTTGGTTTTTTTTTTCATCATTCCAGGTTTTCTAGTCACCCAAATGGTGTTATGGCAAACCTTAAAGGTGCCTAAATACGTTGCATTGATACTGTTCACCAAATTCGTGATCTCACGAAAGATTTATAAGGTTTGTTAGGCACTATCTGTTTTTCATAAAACCACCAAAATTCATAAAAAGCTCAACTAGCATAATGTAACTACTAGTCTACCCAGATCCTTCCACACTTTAAGGTATAAATTATTTGGCCTTGTTGGTTTCAAATATCTATCTTGAATTTACAATGACATTTAGCAAGAAAATGCTAGATATTGGGTGCCCTTGTAACTAATAAAAAAAAGAAAATACATTATAATTTCCTAATGAAAACTCTTCCTATTCAGAACACAGTATTTTAACATAAAAAGAGGTTATATTAGTGCTGTCGAAGTACAGGTAACCAGAATTACCAATCAACAAGAGGGATCTTATCCATTAAAATATTTTTTTCCATTTATTTCCATTTTGATGGGACTTTGACTTTCATATCTCTATGAGAGATTCAATCACTATATTCATATTTGCCTTCACATAATAAAATATTTATAAATGCTTTCAGGCTCATTGACTTAATTCTTTTTTGAATATGGGCTACAAAAAGGAAATTTCTCTGACTAAATGCTACTATACCCTTTCTAGTGTCAAGAAACTTCTGCACACAAACAGAATAGTTGTAAGAGATTGGGAAGATTGCTATGAATTAAACCAAATCACATAGAAATGTCAGTTCCCATTGAAGAAGGGCAAGTTTCTGAAAGTCTCCACTACGAAGAATAGCCCCCAAGACTGGTCTTGGCCCATGGAGGTTCTTTACCCTGCCCCAAGGAGAGAAAGCATTTTACCTGAAATGTTTATTCCATTTTCTTAATCACCTTGGAAAAAGAAAAGTTGTGACTTCTATTTAGCTCATTTTTCTAATGCCAAGCAAGAAAGAACTCTAATAATAAGCAGATCATTAAGGCAAAGGCACATGTTTCTCTTTCTGAAATGCTGATTTACCCTAGTACAAGACAGAACATGTTACTCATTGTGGAGGACAATTAAGTTGCAGAAACATTCACTGCTCACAGAGAACAATTTGCACCATTATGTGGTCAACAAATCTATGTCTTCTGTGCATTCCTCAGCACCCTTTTTTCCTGCAGTCATCTAATATAAGCATGAAAAAAAGAAATTTTAAAAGCTCCGATTCTGAAATTTGCCTCTAGCTCCTGTTTTTCCCTCACTTACCGGAATACAGTACATATCCTAAAATCACAAGACTAATACAAAAACTATGAAACTCTAGAAAAATAATTGGCTCTTTCTCACATGCCTTTTCATTTTTTCCTAACATCCAAGATTTGCATTTCCAGGATTATCTTCAGAAGCATGAAGAAAAGGGATTTACTTTAAGATGAAAAATAAAGCTGAGATTTTCACAAGAACTCTCAGTCCCCTTATTTGGTATTCAAATAAAAGATAAAACCCTCCAAATACTATAAGAGTCCAAAATACCATCAGGCAAGTTGATAATGCAGATGCCAAGGTTGGGAGGGCAGGTGTGTATGTGCGGGTGGGGGTGTGTCTCCTACTGGACTGTTCCAAAAATTATAGAATTTTATACAAATTGCATTAAAAATAAAAATACCCTCTAAGTTTCACTTGAACACTGGGTCAAGTGCTGAGACCTGGGTCAAGCAGTCCAATTTTTTTCCAGTCGGAGCAGGACAAAAACGGCAAAAATTGCATTCTAGTAACAGTTTTTGAACAGCCTCAAAGTTGAGAGCTACCTTGGGCTCACTTTTTTGCAAGCCCATTTCCAAAGATTTTTTCTTTAGAACAACAGCAGCAAAAAGACTTTACCTTGCTTACCTGTGTTTGATTGCTTGACATAACATTGGTCATAAATTGTTATGATAACATGAAACAGTTAAAAACTATGCTTACTTTCTGTATCAAACAAAAGTAAGCAGAATATATTCATTTTTCCTTCCCTTGCTTAGCAGAAAAATGCATGGTATTTAGAAGAACAGTGCCTGAGGGTGTATGCAAGCATGGATATATCTGTACCTTTTGTTTATTTACTTTTGTTCACATCCTTCCTCTGTTTTGTTTTTCCCTATTCGCAGCGTGGGCTCAACCTCCTTGCTGGTTTTGAAGTTACACGTAGAAAGAGTTTTGGAAATACTCAGGTCCCAACACATACAAAACTGAGCTATTGGTCCCAGCAGCCTGACATGCTTTCTGTAAGGTGAGATTCAAGCATGGATATATAGAGATCACAGGAAGATTAGGGCAGATTTTATAGCATATATGAAATCAGAAAAAGTCAAGTTTAACTAGATCCCAGTGGGCTGAGAGATGAGTACACCCACGATTCGGTCTTGATGTTCAGACTAATTACCATGGCATTTGCAATGTCTTTCTCACTCTTACCCATTTCACCTTTCAACATAGCGCATGAAATCATCTTCCCTCAAACTTCAGTTGGAAAATGAAAGTCAAAGGTTTCCAAAAGTTAACTCACCTTTGGCCATTTTACTTTAAACAGAATATTTAATTAACATCCTGTGACATACACACATTGTCCCATGTATTACTCTATTTTTCTCTCCTTCTTCCACCAATTTGAGAAATACATCCCAGGTCATGTCATCAGACCCTCAGACTCTCTGGAAGACAGGAAGGCAGAGACAATGCAGTGTTGTTATAACAGGTTCCACTACTAATTGCATAAAGATAATTTTATAGCAATTACAATGATCGCAGAAGTGCCAAAACTGATTACAGGAAGCTTTTTTCCTCATTTAAAGTAGCGGATGCTTACTACTTATAATTAACACTGTAAGCCAAATAAGTTAGTTGTTTCTTTAATGTGTAGAACCATCAAGTAGTCTATACAGGATAGTGGCAAAAACTGAATAACTTCTCTAAGTAAAAAAAAAATTGAAAACATTATAAAACAGAATATAATATAGGCATTTCTTTGGAGAAACAAAAAAATAAAAGGAAAAATACCTTTAAATTATCTAAAACACTGCAATTTAAAATCAGGAGCACCATAAAACTTAGTTCTTATGGGCACATCCTGATTTCCTTCCAAACTCAAAAACATTGAGCCAATTACATATAACTAGAAGGGAAACACATCCCATAGAATTTTTATTTGTAAAGAGGAAAGAAAAATATTTCCATTATAGACCCTCTAGGAGTTACCTATGAGGCCACCCACAGAACAGTGCCTCATTATATTAGGTACTGAACAAACACAGGACAAAAATCTCCGTCCAAACGCAAAGCACCAGTAGGAAGACAACAGAAAGACACCTGAGCAAGGTAGTTATGCTTAAAAACTTTGACAGGTCATTGAGTAGACCTTAGCACGATTTGGGAATTCACTACCTTTACAGGTAAATTAATCTTTAAATATTTTAACACTACTTTAAGCTATTGGTAGCTTCACAGTCTAAATTTTGTAACTCGAGTGAGAGCAAAAAGGTTTAAAGAAGACAAACTGAAGGAAGCATTACTCAAAGAAAAACTGAGAAGCACTGAAGCCTGAACTTCCAATAACTAGAACTAGAGAGAATCAGATTAGCATCAGTAACCACAAAATTGCAAACATGGGTTAAAACTCAGATTTAGTTGTTCCAGAGACTTAATACTAAAAATGTCCAGCTGCCATAGTTGTTAAGCAACAGAAAGTAACTTGTAAGCCACATTCATATTCATGAAGCTCTATGTTACGATTAAACTTCAGGGCTCTGTCCTGAAGTGGTTATTCTCAGGCACTGAACTGAAGTACATGCTGAGCTCCTGCCCATGGGATCAGCCTCATCCAAATCACTTGGGTCCTAGTCGATGACTGAGGTTTAACAGCACTGGAGACTAAATTCAAAATTTCCTAAAGGGGTGTACTTTAAGCCTGGTTTTCAGCCTGGTTTAAATTTTATTTATATACATATTTGGATATATATTTAATTCTTTGACCTATTTTAACCAAATCATCTTCTTATGTGTTTAATGAGTACCAGCAAATTCACGGGGGGCGGGGGTGGGGGGGCAGGAAATACTGTCCCCAGCAAAGGAAAAACTGCAGCACTCACTCAGCAGTTATTAGCATTGCCTCAACTACAAACTAGTTGATGCTATTTCCCTGATGGTAGTTTGTAAACACAGGAGGGAGTGGGAAGACCCGGCTCTGTGGGGTGGCTTAGGTGACAGCACGAGGCGCAAAATCTGGAGGTCAAAGAGGTGAGAGGGAGGATGAGAAGCTGTGGTTACTACAGTGGGAATGAAATGCAGGGGCAGAGGGTACAGATCTGTAGGATATTTAACTCTGCTAGTCCCAAACCCATACATATATATACACACATACACATTTTTTAATGTTCCACATGGAAAATCCAACATGGGATTTGCAAAGTTCCTGTCTTACCTCTTGATCAAAAGGACAGCGCAGAAGCTTGAAGCCTGGAAATTCCTGTTAGACCTGTATAACTCCACAATCTGTTGATAACTGAGCTAACTGGGAAACAACAATTTTACCATCTAGAAAATTCTTCATTTGCAAAAAGTTTTCATCCCAGTTTGGGAGGCTTCCTAGATGCCTTATGTCCCCCGCTCTACAACAGCCTAATCAAGCAATGTGCTGAAAAACAAGGGAATTGGGCAAGGGGACAGATTGATACCTAAATCAAAGATGCCACGGGCACAACTTATCTTCCGATGAATGAGCATTTTCCAATTACAATGCTAGAAAGCCTGTGACCAGCGTTACTGAAAACTCAGGAATCACAGTTCCTGTCAAACAGTACCACAGTGTCCCTCCTCATCAATTAATTTTCTTAACGGGTAACGTACCAGAAGAATAAGGAGGCTGTTTGAGGGAATGTTACTGGGGACAAAGGAAGGCTTGTCAGCTTATCCTGAAATGTCACTCAGCCACACAGGCAGATAAATCTGACAAGGATGTTCTGGGCAAAATAATGCTCAAAATAGTTTGCAGTCTGGTTTCAACTGGTCATTGCTGAACAGTAGAGAAGCTGAGCAGCTCAGTGACAGAAAAGAATCTGTATACCACTCACATCATTTATCCTGATAAATACTAAAAACTGTGATGGCAGGCTGATCTGCTACAGAACACCACCTTATCAGGGTGCCCATAAAGAACAGAACTGGACCTTGAGGGTGGCTTGGCTGCAGGGCGAGGGCATGGCCAAGGATGCTGACCAATATTGGTTCACTATTATTTGTGCTCCTTCTGTTTACAGGTATCTGTTGTCTCATCTTTTACATACACTGTAAACTATTTGGAGCTGGTGCCTTGCTGCTATTCTCAATTTGTACACCACTTAGCAAAGTGGGAACTGGGTCCTCCACTCTATATTACAAATAGCATCAGCACCACACTGGGAAGGAAAAAAAAAGTCAAAACTGAGCTCTACCACATGCACTGAAAGCATCAAGTTTAATCCCATGGAATGGAGGGAAGGTAAAGCATTTGCAAATTATGAAAGACATTCAAATCTAGGTTAGAGTTTACAGCCATCAAGGAGCTAATCACACATCTGACATAAATCCTAGTCTAGACAAAGCTTTGTGCACTGAAAGGGGTAAAAATATTGTGCAATGGCATGGAAGACAGCTTCACATCCTTCTATAATGAAGGCTGAGATCATTTCAGCTAAGACTAGAGAAGACTTTAAGCACCAGAGATCCATGCTGAATTCCACTACCTTAACATTTTACCAAGCCTTTTAAGCACACAGTCTAAGTTCAAAGCCACTCAGATACGGATTGACCAAACACACACCAGTTATTTACAAAAGTCATTTCGCGTATTTGGGTCCCAACTGATTCCAGCATTTGTTAGCTACTGCACAACAGTGAGAATGTGATGGTCCTCAACCCTGTTTTCTAGAAGTCCTTCTCAACTTCATTCACCAGGTCAGTCAATCCTCTGATTCTTGCTCTAACCATTTTAATCAATCTGCACACCCTGCATTTCCTTCTGTGGAAAATAGCAGAAACAGAAATGAGAGAACAGGGAGAGTAGAAGATTAGGAGATGGGGAAAGAATGATCATGCAGCCAAGGCACTGCGTGCCCCACACAGTCATGGCCAGGAAGCCAAAAACTCTGAAATCTGCAGCCAGGGTTAAACAAGCATCCTGAAAAATTACTGTACAGAATGCATGGATCTGTACAAAATAGTAATTTTTAAAAAATCATTGTTCACTGAAAGGTAAGGATGTGCAGCAATAACTTTCTCAGAGCTAAGCATGGTTAAAGAAATCTCCAGAAAACAGGGACTATCAAGGTAAGTCAGTAAAAAGGCAAATTGCTGAGAAGCAAGAAAAGCAGAGTTAAAGTCTGCTTTGTGGGGAGGTGGCTAGCTTAAATCGTCCTGAGTGATACAAGGCAGGAATAAATCTAGCCTTCTGTTGTTCTTGTTATACAGACTGCCTAGCAATTATTTCTGGCCTTCAGAACAGACCATTTCTACCATAATAAGAGAGGAGGACAGAGCAGGAGGCAGTGTGGTCAGCTTTGCTGTGAACCCAGCTCCAAGCTCCCAGCTGCCCGGCGAACAGGGTCCAGCTGTACTCACCGGCAGAGGGAATAACAAAAGGAGGCTAGTGAGGAGGAAAAAGAGGGTGGGTATCTTCCAAAAAGCAAATAACCTTTCTTTCAGTGTGGAATTATGTCTTGACAGCAGGAGATAATGTCTGATGCCATGACTTCCTGACGGCCTGGCTTTCCTACTCCTCAGCATGCTATTACCCTTCTGCAACTTCTGCTGCTGTATAACCAGTAATGCTGTGCTAAGTATCTTGGCAGATATTCAGATACAAGAAAAATATCCTTTCCATCAGGCACAAGCCCCTGCAACGTCATGAGACCAAGTACAGCAAGGGCCAGATTAAATCTGAAGATTATTAATACCGATTTTGGACAAAGCCTCTACCCAAAATACAGTACTAACTTTTCCAGCTCTGGATGTGTCAGGGTGGGGTTGATCTGAAGCACGACTGTATTTGCTATAATCCCAAATCAGATGCTGGTGTACTACAATAAAAATGTCTTTGAACTTTTAAATTTATTTCCCTAGATTTATTTTTGGTACTGAATCAACACTGATACTAGTATCACTATAATAAGTGAAGGCAAGTCACGCTGTTCTGATTGTGAAAATACAATCCAAACTGTTCGTCTCTGGGAAATGTCTTCTATGCACCTTTAAGTATGTTTACTCAAAATGACAAGAACACATCTGGATTTGCATCCAGCAGTAAAGTACCTACCTACTGGGCTGCTGCTATCTGTGCTGAGGAGCCCTTGAAATGAAAACAAACCAACCACAAATCACACTAATGGGAAGACTGACACTCTGGATTCAACAGAAATGAAATATAATCAGGGAAAAGAATTATTGGCTTTATTCCCAGACAAAAAATAAATCATCTGTAGAGAGAATGAATGTTCCTCTCCTTCCCTTCATCCCAAACCAGATATCAGATCTATGGCAGTGAGTATACAGAAACTTACCCACCTTTTGACAATCCAACTTCAAAAAGAAATAAAATGGGGGGGTGGGAGGGTGGGGGAAGCAACAAAAATAGCTGTATATGCTTTGGAGACTATACATATCTATTAAACACATAATACAATTATCTACAAAATTTAACAGCTTCCTGAAGTTAAACAACAAAATATGTAATCTCAGCAATACCAGGAATCGCTGTTCAGCTGTAAATTTCCACATGTTCCTTGGAGAAACCGGGCTCTCCACATACAATGCATTTTGTGAAATTATATACATATATATATACACATGAGGGCCGCTCCGAGAGTAATGCCTCCTATTTCATTACGTTGGCCCACAACGTCAGCGGCGGATGTTGGTGGTGTGACAGTACAGGTTGACCTTTCCCACCAATGCTCTGTTAAATTTTGTTGCCGTGCGGCAGACGGCAGCAGAGGGGCAGCCTGACAACGTGGTGTCTGACATGGCGGTGCCTGTGGAGCAAAGGTGTGGGGTTGAATTCCTCCATGCAGAAAAAATTGCACCCACTGACATCCATCGGCGCTGCTGAACATTTACAGAGACCAAACAGTGGGTGTCAGCACAGTGAGGCGGTGGGTGTCGCGTTCCAGCAGTGGCGACAGTGATGGTGGGTCCCCTCCCCTGGTGCAGATTGTTATGAGCATGGCAGGTAGGTTCTTGTCCATTGCTGGAGAAAATGCACAGCCCGTGGTGGGGACTGTGTCGAAAAAGAGTGTTTTGTAGCTGAGAATCTGCTCTGTCAAATGGTGTTATTGTGCTCTTCGTATCTGTTGTAGTTTCCACATAGTTTCCAAATAAATAGGAGGTGTTGCTTTTGGAGTGACCTACGTATCTATAAAGGTATGAGAACTGAAATATTCTCAGTTTCCTGACCTGTTATTTCAAGCTGGACACAGAAAAAATATTAAGACTTATTACCCTTAAGTCTCCCACCCCAGGCTCAGCGGCTCCTCAGCAAGCAGTCTTCCCACTCTGTCCCCCTGACTGACCCTGGTCAGAGGAGCCAAAGCAAGGCAAAGAGTTGCCCTCTCTCAGGTGTGTGGTCACAGACTTTTAAAGGACCAGAATGTATTAAATGACAAGCAAACTAGTAATAATATCCATCTCAAATACCATGTAATCGGGGGGGGGGTTAACTTTAGTTTTGTACCATCTAATTCCAGGCTTAAACCCATGTTCTGTGAAGTCTAGGTAGAACCAAGCACTTGAAGAACACATATTTGCGGGTGTCCATTCCTATTTAGACACCAAAACGAATGACCACAAATTAGAAGTGGAAACTTTTTGGAATATGCATTCCTAATCCAGGTACTCAAATGGGATGTGGGTCTTTCCTTAAAGGTTGCTACCAAGTGACAGTTGAGCAGTGGAAAACCCGCTTTTCACACATTCATTACCTCTGTGGTCAGAAGAGCGTAGCTGTGTACTCAGCTTTCACAGCCTTCTGAAGAATATGTTCCAGCCCTCCATTACCACATTACAGAGCATAACTAGAAAAGCAGAACTGAGGTTTATTTCATGTACAGTTGTGTTCAAGTTCATATACATGATAGGTTATTAGCAATTTTTAGGATCAAGTTGACTTACTACAAATCAAACTCTGATATCAATGCAGCTAGCAAGGAACCATACAAAGCACACATACAAACAAGAACGTAGTATTCTACTAGGAAGGTGATTTATTGCTTAACATTTCCTGAAGTTTTGATGTCATCAGTAGACCAGAGTCACATGTTAATTTTGAAACACACCTTACAGTCCGCCTATTGGCATTTGAAGACTGGTTGTTAAAGTTAAAAACTCTACTCCTCTTCTTCCCGGAGACACTCTAAAAGGTCTACTGCTTCTATGTTTTTTTCCTAGCAATATATCATCCAGGTTTGGGTCTACTTTACTTCAATCCTCTATCCTTCATGTAGTCTGGAGAAACTACCCCTCCTTCCTCCAGGAGGAATCTTCACAGGCTTATTAAGCAGCTATAATCTTTTGGCAAAATAAGAATACTTAGTCTAGTCCTAAGAAACATGCCTTTGGGTATCTCAAAAGATTTCTGAAAAGTGCACAATTCCCCCCTCTTCAGTCTGGAGTTGAAATCAGCTGACGTATAAAGACACTTCTTCAGAGTCAGGTCTTCCTTATACGCTTCAGCTTTAGAGCACTCAACTTGAAATTCCTAAAAAAGGTTAAAATCTTCTTGGAAATACTCACTAATTATTCTAAAAATCAGGCTCCCTCACAGTGATTTGGAGATTTCGTTCTTCCACATCTCCATATCACAAGATTAATTCTAAACCACCCTCCAATGCTTTAAAGCCTGAATGCCACAAGGGTGTTTGATCGACTGGAAAACAGAAGTCACGTGTTATCCTGAGCCTTAAGGCAATGAGCTGCTCACACAGAAGAAAAGTTGGTATTACTTATTATCTCAAAAAGGTCAACCAAAGCTATAGATCCAACACATCTTTTGAGCAGTAATATTTGATAGTATGGCTATGTACAGTACAAATATGATTTGAAATTTAGTAGTGAGCTGAATAAGATAACATCTTAAATCAAAACCAAAGGATTTTAATTATGTCAGTGCAAAAAGAATCAAAATAATACAATGACGCTTCTATACCACCTCTTTAACTTCTCAGGTGGTGATTTATTTCAGAAAATGTTACATGAACAAGACTTAAAATGTAGAGAATCTAACTCTGCCCCCTTGAGAAGTATGCAGAATATCCAAAAAAGCACATACCAAGCTCCATTTCTAAGGAGGCTTTCAATCCTTGTTTCATGACTTGATAGGTATGGAAGAGATGATTTTCAATTATGCTGAATCTTGAACCTTGTTTTCATCCACCAGTTTCATCAAAGGAGGTTGTGGCACTGGCTAAGAGAAGCTACAGTTGTTAGTGACTAGCAAAGTTAAGTTCACTTATGGGCTGATCAAGGAATCATAAGACCTGTGGTTTTGCTCCATTGCGAGAAAGCTTCACAAGTTATATGTCAACACAAGCAGAGTAACAGCTATGCCTTTAAAGAAAACTTTCCAGTTTAACGTAACACAAGCTGAAGTTGAGATGGGAAGAAATGCAATATCATGGCTTTAAAAACATAGTCTTCCTATGGAAACAAGCCTTCTGGAGTGACACCACAGGGCATGTGCTTGGCCAGATTTCTTCAGGATGGTTTATTTAATCATAATTTAATTAATGATTATTTGAGGAGCACTTGGAGAAATGTGTGCCCATCATTTCAAGACAGTGTGATTCATAAGAAACCTGGGAGAATAGTTGTAAGATGCAAAAAATAGCGCTTGTTTACTTTACCCACCATGCCTTGTCTTTGATGAAAGGACATTCCCTAGCCCCTAATGGTATCACACGGAAAAGGGAAAGCATGTCCAGCAACTTGTTTGTACCAAAAAAACCTTGCTTTGCTTCTGGATTTAATGTTAAATAGAGCCCAGCTGGGGCACTCACTGAAAGAAGACTAGGCAATCAGCTCAAACAGTTGTTGTTTCTACACTATGATACTTGAAATGCATGGGCAGATTGTAGCAGCCTTATTTCTTACTCCTTCTCTTGAAGATACAGATTGCTTTGCCTTTAGCAGGTCTTGACAATCAGCTTCTCTGTTTCCATCACTGAAATAAAAAAATAAATGTCCAAGTAAGCACTTCATTAAAATAATCCAAGCAGATAAATTTCAACTCTCAGGAATACATCTATCACCTGTGCAAAGTCTCCTGCAACAGCTTCCCAGCTGATTCATGTTTGACAACAGCATTTGAGAGTGGTCAAATGCTTTGAACTGCTGAGAACAGAGAGGGTATCCCTTGTGTCATGCTTTTCAGTAGCAGCTGTAGCAAAATAAATTACATAATGTGTTGCCTATGCTAGCAGGATGCCTGCCCACAATACTTTGCACTCCACTCTCACAACATTAAAAAAAAATAAAATGGCAACACTGTCATTATTTTCCAAAGCCTGAGAAGATATTCGAGTACCTCCTGGTAATTCCAGAGACAAATGTTCATCTGCCCTTTAAAAGATGCATCCACTAGAAGTGTATCTCAGGTCCTCGTCAGCTGATTTTCAGGTCCAACATAATGTAAAGTAGGTGACATGGTTATACACCTTCCTTACAAGATAAGCCGCAACCCAGTACTGCATTGGCAATTAAAGTCTTATTAAGAGTTTTCCTCTAAATTATAATAATAGGGCTCCTGTGACACTAGCCGGGATCACCTATAAGCTGTGATATGAAGCAGCGGTTCCCAACTGAGGACCTTGAGCATTGTTCCATGTCTGCAGGAATGATTTTGTGAAGTATAAATAGAGAAGCTGACAGAAAGGGGAAGTGATTTTTCACAGGCTTTCCAAGCTATGAAGCAATCTGTGGCATGATCAGTAGGAAATGATCACAGATCTCATGATGACACTAGGAGTCTGTAACCAGAAATATTTGAGAAACCCTACTATTGCACATTTGATTATCTCACAGAAACTACTAAAGTCAATGGCTTCACTAGAATCGAAAAAAAGACCCAGTTCATTTTGAAATACAGTTCCATAACCCTTCTTCTCAGAGATCTCAAATGACTTCTTCAGAGCTTACAGGTTCAAAGGAGCAATATTCACCACTTCTACAACTTCGATTCAGCACTCTTTCCTCCTCAGGTCTCAAGAAAAGAGTTGGAAGAAACTGAGGGGAGAAAAGGAACTGAACTAAGAAAATATGAGAAGAATTTGAGAACTGAATTGGATTGAGGAGATGAGGATAAGGAATAAGGGAGAGAAAAGAAGTTAATAGAGTAAAACATAAATCTCAATCCTAGAAACGGGGGGGGGGGGGGGGGGGGGGGGGGGCGCGGTGTGTGTGTGATCCACACAATCAAAGCTATGCATAGTTGCTTTAATTACCAAAGAGTGGTTTTCAAGCTTAAAATCAAATCCATGTGTTTGCAAAATAAAGAAGTTGAGATCAGTACTGGAAAACAAAGTCAGCCTTATCTAATCCATCATTAACTGAACCTGTGCTGGAATACCTATTTAGGTCAGCTCCCTCAGATGAGTGCTATTTCAGAACTAAAAAAGAAGATTTAACTTCACCTGCAAGTGCTGTGCAGTTACCTAGAAATAAAACCCTCTCCCTTTCAGACCGAGTGCTTAGGTAGCAGGTTACTCTGCAACAGCTAATCTAGAATAACCACTAGGGAATTAAGTCATGCTAATTTTCAGTGAGGCTAGAGCTTATGGAACCTTTTTGTGTACCAAAGCCAATCCTAATACTAAACCTCTACTACTAAAAATGAAAGGCATCTTCTGATACTTTTTATTATTTTCATGTATGATTTTTTGTTGTTGTTGTTTTGTATATAATTCTTTTGTTCTTGTTACTTGCATAAAGAAAGCTTATTTTCCTTCTGAGGAGACAGTGGGAAGAATCTCCTGGAACATTTCTGCATAACTGAAAAATTGGGGCAAAATTATCCCTGCCTTCTCCATTGTTAAACATTACTTTTCTTGCTTTCTTAAATTGAATGAAAGTTAAAAACTCAGCATTTTAAAGCTCGGTCACATAACCCTAATGTTCCTAGTTGGGTATGAAAAATATTTGTACGTATACATACAAAAGGATTCATAAAAACAGTTAATTTGGATTCTGCTGGAGTTTTTAGACTGCTTTGCATTGGAAATTTGAATTGTAAAATTCTTAATGTAACCACAATGTCAGATTAAAAATAATGCCATGACAATTTCCCAGTCAGTCACCTAGCAGCACCAAGAAGAGAAACCCAAGTATGACCCTAACCCACGCTGTGTGGCTCTTCATGAATTGGATCATGTGTGAGAGGGACACCAGGACTGCCAGGGGAATGTGGGGAAAACACCTGGAAATCCACCCCTGGCTGCCCCAGCAGAGCATCCCAGCAGCCCTCCCACAGAGTGAGCACGAGGGAAACCCAGGCAAATTTGCACTGTAAGGTGAGGAACGCCAACACCTAGAAAAGAGGCAGAAAGGATGAATGGAGAGAAAGAGAGAAGCAGAGGGGACGTGGGAACTGACAGGCCCAACAGCATTGGGAACCCTGCTCTACAAAATGTGAACCAAACACCTCCTCCAAGGTACCTCTGCTGCCTCCCAATCCACATTCCTTGAACTTTCTCCTCTCAAATTGATCAAACAAATAGATGTAACCAGTGCGTGCAGCTCAAGCCAGGCAGATGCATTGAGCGTGTTCACTATCATGAAAAGACCCATGAAAGATTATGGACCACTTCAAGGGAACAGAATAAGACCAGAAATATTTTCATAACTGGGACCGGAACTAGTAATCATGTTTAAGAGGCATTTGGACAATGCTCTTAATATCATGCTTTAACTTATGGTCAGCCTCAAAGTGGTCAGGCAGTTGGACTAAGTGATCATTGTAGGTCCCTTCTAACTGAACTATTCCATTCTGTTCTGGTTTACTCTATTCCAATCACTTTAATTTTGAAGAGGGAAGAAAAAAGCCTCTAAAAAGACTATTAAATACAGGCAACTGTTAGCTCTTGGTAAAGCACTACTTTGAGTAGCCGTGTCATTGGGGCCTCTGCACAGCACTGAGTAAACCACTTCTGACCCATCCTGCTAATAGGCTGTTTGAGACACACACTAGTACCTGACACAAAACATATTGTTCACATTCTAACCGAAATACTACTAAACTTACGCAGATACTTCCTCATCACTTCAGCAGCGTAAGTAGCCCCAGGGCAGCAGCACTTGGAAGAAATCTCAGATGTTTTAAAAGCTGCATGTATATGGCTTATTTCTTCCACTGGACATACAGATGAAAACCAGGGGCAGCTTAGCATGAAGTACAGAATAAAATGCGAGAGAGTGGATATCACCAGTTTATGCCAGCCACTCACACCAGCGGAAGCTTTTCTGCTTAGAACAACAATTTAATTTATTCTAAATGGCACCTTGTCAGACTTCCAGTCAAGGGGTATGATTTAGAGCCAGTTGCCTTTGGTGGGCATTGGCATCTGCCCATCAGAATAATGAGAAAACATACCATGGCCTTTGTTTTCTTGGTTATGAGACACAAACCTCGAGCCATTTCACTTTTCTGACACTACCTTTATTCCTCTCTCATGCACTTGAAAGACCAACATTTGTTTTCCAGTTCATTCCACAAAATTCCTAGGTGACCCTTGGTGTCCTGGTTTTTAATCTGACATCTGGAAAGGTTTGCTCTAGGTCATGACACACACTACAGCGCTGTATTATAGCAAGGTGGCACATCGTGGGTCCCTGTGCTCAAGAACCCACTTAACTGCATGCACCTCAATAGCAGCCGCTGCCTGTGGCCCTACTTCTATCCTCTGGTCTTAGAATAGCCTCATCTATAGCAAGAGGTCTGACACATACAGGCATCAAAATAGTCTTTAAATGAATCACACATACAAAAAGGCATTTTGCAACCCTTCATAGTCACAGCATTTGACGCTGCCAACACTCTACTGTTTATTAAAGCTTTGGGCTCTCATCCTACGGACACAAGACTGCTCACATATTGAAAGCCAGATACGAGTACTATTATCTGCAGCATAAGGGTCTTAAACAGTAATTACATCATAAACTGTAGGCTACATATTCAATAGTGACAAACTGCTTCTATGAAAAATTAAGGGCCATAAACACTATTTTTGTATTCCACAACAATGAAAAAAACAGGTGTGATTTCTTTTCCCTAAACAGAACTATGACATTTTCCACACCCTTCCTTCTTGAAATGACTTTCGTCATTGGTAATAGTAAGAGAGTCTGAATTACTTGGAACTGATGCTTATACTTTGACCAAAAGTTTAAATTTAAATACCTAAGAACAAAATATTTTTACTTTTTATCCCATGCATTTTATCCCAGAGTTTGAAAATTATAACTGACTATGAAACAATTTTATAAGAGTTCCTAAGTCCACATTGAGATTTTTTTCCAGTTGGTCTCCTGACATTATCAGTACTATGCATCGTACCCAAAGGTCTTATGCCAAATACTTGCAAGGATGTGCCTAAATCTCTTCCAATCTCTTCAAATCTTGGTTTCAAAAAGCTATTTAAAACCAGAAAATGAAGTGGTCTGGCTTCACATCTTTACTTCGAGCTACACTTCCAGTTATAGAGGAAGACCTAATATCTAGGGAAATCCCACAGAGCGATGGGGGTTCTTCAAAGTCTTTCTCTTGTGGCAGAAAGCAGACAAGCTTTCAGGATGCTCCGATTTACTCACAGCATGAGGTCTTTGAAAACTTATTTGTTATGGATACCAAACACCACATACTTTTGCTCCAGCAGTGGAAAAAGGCCAGTGCCTTTGACATAGTGTTATCAGCACGACTGACGCTGTGAGTCATCTTTTCAATGGAATGAAAATCCTGACTCTCCAGCTCCAGGACCAGCCTCTCCCTCGGAGCCCTAGATGTGAGAGCCAGCAGAAACCACTTACCCATCACAGCTCTCTCCCATCTATCACGCCATTCCCAATTATTGCTGTATTTGAAAGAACTAAAATAACTGCCAGAAGAAGTAAGGCAGTTAAGCAGAAGTTTCACAGATCAACACGGGGATGGATTTTGAGAGGTAAAAGGAAATAGGAAGCCACAGACCCTATGCTGGTGTCATCTAGGTCATCCTAAACTCTCAAGTCCCTGACAGCAGAGAAGCGATGTGGTCGTACAGCCCCTCCCTCACCAGATGGCCGCACCAGCCCAGCACAGAGTGTACCAGAGGCACCACTTACACAGCAAAAAAATACACTGGAACTAAAAAGCAAGCAAAACAACTTTTGGTTTTTTTTTTCTTGTGACTGGCTTGTATGGTCAAAGACATTATTTTTCTACAAAGTAAACAGTTGTTACTATCATTCTCCTCTAATCCACATTTCTCAAGAAACTCTGTTAATCCCTATCCTTCACTGGGGAAAGCTTTCATCTCTCTGCAGTTCAAATCGTATATGCCTGGCTCTTTAAGGGAGCTGAAGGAAACTTTTTAAAAGACCTGAAATTGTTTATGCGAAGGAGGCTAAAGGCATCAAACCTGTAGACACTATTTTATCCTCATATTTGTAAAGGTAGAGATATGGGGGAAACGGCTCAAGGAGGCTGTGAACCTCAGCACTTCTGCAGGGTTCCCATCACCCTTGAATGCAGTTAGGAGAGAAACCCCCTCTCTCCTTTGCCTTGTTATTCTAATCAAAGGATCAAGGTTCTTTGGATAGTGCAGTCTGAGGAGAAAACCATTCCCGGTGAGAAGCAAACACTTCTCCTCTTCACTGTTGTCCCAAACAAGATAATTTACTTTCACGTTAAAATAGGAGAAAATAATTCAGATTATCCGTATATGAAAAGTAAGTCAGTGTCGTGTGCAGAGGATTAGAAAGGTAATTTTAAGAGGCTTCTGGTAAACTCAGAGTTCTTCTTCTCAGCAATACCCCAGGTTTTCTCTTCTCTGCTGCAATATGACAAAATAACACTTTAACCATCCAGCAAAATTTTAAGTGCAGATAATAAATATTTCATGCAAAATATTTTGGCCTATTATCCCACATAAATACAAGGTTTTAAAATAATAAATCATTCTGAAGTACTTCTACAAGAGTCATGAATTTCCATTAGTGATTTCTATTATGCAGTTGATTACTATCTCATTTCAACAGTCAGAGAGATGCATCTACCAGATCATCAGACTCTCGAAGACTGAAACATGAATGTTCCCTCTGGACACTTCATATGGAATGAAAAAACCCACATAAGCACAAATTCTAACTATTTTCATTTCAAAGTCCTGAGAACACTAAAAATGCACAAATAGGTTTCACCTTGTCATAAATTAATTCGCCAGATGAATGGGGAGAGTTTAGTTTAAAGTAAGTACACACTCACATGAGGTTTTGATCCAATCTTGCCTCTGATCAAAAGACCATGGTTTTCAATGAGAGTTGCTTTAACACAGTGCAAGCACGAAAAGCTTAATATTACATGGGCAGGAGCAGGTGTATCCAAAGTGTTTCTTTTACCTTTAGCTTCAGAAAGTTAAGGAAAGCCATATTACTGACATTAACTAACAGGCATAAATTCTTAATGGCAAAGTTACAAAGAAAAATCAAAAAGCCATACAAAAAAAATCAGTCCCAGCTCGAGAGTGAGTCACGAGACTTTCAGATTTCAGTTGACAGTTACCACAAGAGTTTAATCAGGTGCATTTACTAATTGCAGCCCTGCTGGATCTATAGTGTTGTGGCCAGCCTCCATCCCTCCAGTACCCTTAACTGACTTACATAACAAACCAAAATGCTCGAGGTAGAGTTCGTGTCAAGTCAAGCACCATACACCCTCCTCTCTGGAGTCAAGCTTATTAACTGCCAGCCCTTTCAGAGACCCCAAGAGCAGCAGAAAACTCCTGATGGCATCATTTAACACACTGCGGATCCCCATTCATCTGCTTTTGGCCACTCAGATCATCAAGGGTGTTTCAGTGCTTGGCTACAGCCAGGCACGATTCACAAACAGCAACGCAGCAGCCAGCCACCCTTTCCCAAACTCTCCTTTTCCATTTCTAACTGTAGCACAGCAGCAGCAGAAGCCTCTCAGTTTGGCTATGCTCATGCACTCACAATCATCTTTCAATTTTTCCTAGCTTTTTATTTTTCTGCCTTGCTTTCTAATGGAAATATATTAATGTTTTGCAACCTGCTCTGGGAAACAGCTGCCCATTCCATGTCTCCTCCACCGTATTAGCTCTGAAATGTGCTCTATCTTATCATTTATTTTGGCAACAATAACTCCAGCATGGCTTTATTTGCATTGCAGTAAGTCTTTTCTGTTCTTTCTGTTCTGTTCCGGGGTGGTTTTGTTTTTTTTTTTTGACTCTCAATAACTGCTGCATTTCTAGTCACGCTGTATTAAAGATAAATTAAGGTACAAGCCCTCCATTTTCATTCCTGAGCTAACTAAAGTTGAGTGCGGAAATTCCCATTAAAATCAAAGGGAAATTCTTGCCTGAAATTTAACATGTTTTGTCTCCAACTGGGGTGACCTAAGGGTGTGTGTGCAACCAGTTACCATGGATCAGTTGGCAGGCTGAAACTTATCCCACCTGATTTTTCTAAATTGCATGCTTATAACCTTGCACAGGCATATTTGAAAGATTAAAGCAATTAAACCATGCTGTAAGTTTATCTTGTACTGGAAAATACCCATTTAAGGTAGAGTGATGCATTTAAGTTAAACTAAGTTTAACTAAGAGCAGGCAAAGCATTGGCCCGCACCCGGCTGTAAGCCTGTCCGTTTTGTTTCACATTATAGCACTGAATTATTTCCTCCGGACGACGGCAGCTGGGCGCGGGGACCCACCATCCACGCACCGAGAGCGACGCCCCTGCCCGGGACGCGCGGACCTGGGGGTGACGGAATCCCCGGGGCTCCCCAGCCCGCTCAGCCCGCGGCGGGCGGTCGCTGGCGGGGCGGTGGCAGGTGTGAGGCGGTGGCGACAGCGGGTCATTGGGCGGCCGGGCTGGGGGCGGAGAGGGGGCCGGGCAGGGGGCCGGGCAGCCGCGGGGAGGGGGAGCCCGAGAGTGACTTGGGGAGAGCCGGATTTAAGGAGTGGTGCTGGGTGAAGGTGTCCAGCCAACGACTGCGTCTGCCGCCGCCACCATGCCCGTCAAAGGAGGCACCAAGTGCATCAAGTACCTGCTCTTCGGCTTCAACTTCATTTTCTGGGTGAGGGACCCATGCCCGACTCCGGGGGACCCTCCGCTGAGGAGCCCGGGGCACGGCAGGGCTGTGCCCTGTCGCTCGCTGCCCGGGCGGGAGCCCATGGGAGGGGGTTGGTTGAAGAGCCGGGAGCGCTGGTTTTATTTCGGTGGGGTTTCTTGTTGTTTGTTTTTGTCGGTTTTCTTTTTGGTTTTTTCTCGCCCGGGAGGAGAGGGGCGAGTGCCCAACTCTGCCTCCCCCACCCGCGCTGCGGGGGTCTCCCTGCCGCTCCCGGGTCGGGCGTGGTACCCGCGCCGCTGCGGGGCGGTGGCGTCTCCTCCGCGCCGCTCTCCCTCCAGCCGGGTGGTGTTCCCCGCCGCGGGGGCGGCCCCGGCCGAGCGCCCGTTTCCCCGCGGGGCTGGGAGCCGCCTCGTCGGGGCGGGCATGGCCCCGGCCGGTCGCCGAAGAGGAGCGGCGACTGGCTACCTGTTGCGGCGCTAAATGTGCTGCGTGCCGTGTACTCGGCAGGAGTGCCTCAGTAAGAGGCACACGTGGCTCAGGACCTTTTTTTTTTTTCTTTTGGAGGACCGTGGTTAGTACTGTGTGTTCTGCCTGTTAACGTGTGCAGGGGATGATAGGTGTGAAGGTACCTTCCCCCCGGCAGTACGGACAACACCCGCCCAACTCTTTCTGGGTTGTACTTCGCGGTGGGTTTTGCAGTGCGAAGGCTGTAACGGGGAGGGGGGGTGTGGTTTCCTCGCAAGTTGGTGCTTGTGGTTGTAATCGTCGTGTATGTGAAACCCCCTTGCTGGGAAGCTCGGCTGAAGCCGTTGCTTCTGCCTCGGATCTTCTGGGCAGCATCTCTTAAAGAAAATACTAAAATAGTTTAATCTGTGGGAGCACACCACCGTAAGTGGAAATTGGATCTCCAGTGTGGTTTCCGACATGACGCTCTTGTTTGTCAGGCAGCATTAGAAAGCATGGCTTAACTGAGAGGTTACTTACAGCTGCTTCTCAAGCATTTACGATGTGGACGTCTGAGTTTAGCATCATCTGCCTTAAATAAAAGCACACAGGGAACACAGTACAACTGTCTGTGTGCCTAATGTATGGGTGTGAAGTGCAAGGTACAGCAAAATAATTTTCTCTTGGTTGTTGGCTGCAATGGAGAAATGCATGTGTGACTTCTTTTTACCTTCTGATGTGGAGAAATTAAGTGGGAGCTGTGGAAAGAAACCACTTCAGGGGTCAGTCATAGTATTGTATGTGGGATGACTGGAAGGTGCAGTGGACGGATAATACTAATGGATAAACTACTTGTGATCTCTCAACTTAAAAATGAGTTTCAGCAAAGTAAGAAAATGGAACTGGGCTGCAATTGAGGGAAGTTGTGCTGAGGAACTTTACAAGGGCATAAGGAAGCATGATATTGCTACCTGAGACATGCCAGGAGTGTCATATTTGGAGGGTTATAGCTGGTAAGAAGAAAAGAAGGATACAGCTCTTCAAGTGACCTTCTCAGGGGTTGTCAGTGCCCAGCTGGAGTGTGGGGAGAAACGAGGAGAAAGAAAAAAGAATTAAAGGGAGATGAATGCTTCTTCCTCTCTGAGAATTCCAACAAGTGGCTGGAAGCACCAAGAGGCAGTAAATGCAAGCAGATTGGATTAGCTAGAGATAAGTGTTTATAGACCAGCTGGCGTAGCCCTTGACTAGTAGGGCTTGCTACATGTATCTGTACCCTACCAAAACTGTCCAAGGGAAGTTACAAATATGGTGTTAGTGAACCTCATGTCCTCTATGGAGGAATAAAGTAGCAGTATCTTGGGCTATTTTGGACTGCTAGGGCTCCATGAATAGTCTAAAAAGAAAGATGTCTCAGGGCAGGCAGCAGTAGAGGGCAGGAACAACCCTAATAAGAAAGAAGGCTTTTTAATGTTTATTATGGCATTAGAGAGTTGAGAAGTCTAAGTACTGGGAGTAAGTTGAGCAAAAGCAGTGTGTCTGAGTGCAATTCAGAGCCTTAACCTGAAGCTTCAATCAGTGACTGGCCCTTGGTCTTGGTAACCTCTCCCAAGAGGAGGAACAAGCCTTTGTTTGCTTCTGAGTAGTCCGTGGGTGTGGGGTCCTGTTGCCCAATTGCTACTCAGGCGTGGTGACAATGATGTAGTTAGATTTAGTGCACCTCCTGGAGCAAGAGAAGCTAAAAATGTCCTGTGAAGCTGTAACCAAGTTTACACAGTACCCCTTTTCTAAAATAAGTTGCTTCAAAAGGGCAGGTGAGTGTAAATGGTCTACAGCAAACCTGCAGATATTTGTAGATTGCTTGATACGTAGCATGTATTTGCATCCATCGGAGACTTGACTGAGGTCAAGAGGAAGCAGGAAGAGTGAAACAGCTTGGTATAGGAGGCTATTAAAACAAAAATTGGGAAACTCTCAAAAAGTTGAAGCTGTGCCCAAAGGAAAGGGATAAAGGTTTACAAATGCTGGTGCATCAAATATAGAAATATAGTAAGGCTACCCAAAAGAAAGCTTTAGGAATAACTTGCAAAAAAAGCAAAACCAACTAATGTATCCCTCTTTAGACACACTAGCACCAGGGAGCTTCCCAGGGAGTCCTTATGGACCTGAATGGGTCCAGGTGTAAGAGCCTGTTGGGAGTGATGTTCTATGGGACTTACTTTCATTGGGGGTGCTTGGGAAAGTCCTGTGCTGTAACCTGTGTTAGACTCTGAATCTTTCACAGGCGTGGACTGACCTCTTGATGAAAAAGTGGTTAAACAGTAGCAAATGCAATTAACATCAGAGTTACGCAACAGTTACTTCAGAACTGAATGCGTAGGGATTAGGTAAAGTCTCTCACCCTCCTCCCACCTCAGTGCTGGAGGGCTGGAATGCAGTGAGGCTGGGGTTTGTTATTTTGTGTTATCCCTGGGTATGTGGAGAGTGGTATATGTAGTGCCTGTGGAATAAGCGGAGTTAAAGATTCTTAAAATAAAAAGTTGGTGTACACATGGCGACGTAATATTGGAGAAGAGAGAACGGCTACTGCAAGGGGGAGTTGGACTTGAAGCTGTTAACTTGAAACCTTTAAAAACTTGAATCTTAGAGAGCAAAGGCTGGTTGGTGTTAGTTCACTTGTTCAACGTATCCTGCAAATCTCAGCGCTTTTACGGACACTAAGCAGTTCTGGAGTAAGATCCTGGCACGGATGAAATGGCTGACTGAGCAGAGGCAGGGCTGAGATGAGGTAGAGCTCTCTTGTGGTGGACAGAACCAGCAAAGCTGGCATACAGAAGTGAACTGTGTGGTGGTCAACACAGTCCCATCTAATCTGGAAGAGCATGTGAGGTAACCCTTCAGTGCTTGAGTAGGATCCGTTGTTCAGAGTGATGAAGATAGGTACATGCTGACCTAGCAGGCTAAGTGAGAAAGCAGAGTGTGACACTTGCCAAAGGCAGGCATCGAATAACCTAAATAGAGATAAACCATTTTCAAAAATGAAGGACCTAGAGAAGAAGAAAGATGGTGCCACTGCATGAATCCATAGAGTGCTGGTGTCCTGCAGTGCTGTGGGCTGCTCTGGTCTTCTGCCTGCCTTGAAAGGAACATAATGGGGCTTGGTAACGTTTGGGAAAGGAAGAGGAGAGTTATCTGCTGTTGGGAACTGTGAGTGAATTGAGACTCTTCAGCCTGGAAACAGGTGAGGGAAACTTGCTAGAGGTCTGTAGGTTTGTGACTGGCCAGGTAGGAGGTAGGGCCTGACTGTATTGAAAGAGCTATTGAGCAAGAACTGAGGGTTATTAAGCCTGAAAAAAGGAAGTTTCAGAAGAAAAGGGTATGGCTGTGGGAGGTGGTGGTGCTTTCTTGCCAGCAGGTGTTGTGGAGTATGTGGTTCAAGGGGTACCTAGCTAACATGGTGTTCAGCAGCTGTTAGTTAATTTTTTTTCTTTAAAGATACTGTGTCTTTGCACAACCTCTAAACGTTCAACATGTAAACTGGGAGGTTAGTCCTGGAAATGCGACTGTCTGCCATGTTCTGATAAGCCTTCCTGAGGAACCCCCTTGTAGGATGCTGTGCTAGATTATGATGATAGCTGGTCTCGAGTTGGTAAGGCTGGACCAGGTGTACCTTTCATTAGCATGTTGTTCTCTGAAACTTTTGGAACTCCAGAGCTTTGGTTACAATGTGCTTGTGGCCTGAATGGAAGGAGGAGGTAGGGGAACAGCTCATGGATGATTGCTACAAATGCTTCTGAAGTCTGGTTAACCATTGCATTTGTAGGCAATGGTTTTTAATGTTGGGCTTGAATAGATCAGTAAGTTAGGTGATCCAGTCCCCTCTTGGAGGTGTAGGAATGAGGGATGGCCGCATTTTTCAAGTATTGCTGCAGACACCAGGCTTCTTGCTGCTGTTGAGCTGCTCTTCTTAGGGCTGGTGTACTCCCACCTAGGTTTGCATACAGCTCTTCTGCCTCAGTGTTATTGGCCCTGGCATTTGCGTCTGGTCTGTAATGATAGCTGTACCAGTTCGGAAGTTTGGGGTTTGATTTGGGGTGGGGAGGGAGGTGTTGAGACTGATACAGAACTGGCTTGAACTTTGCAAAAAGGCAACAGAAACCTCACATTATATGTCTTAAACCCAAGTGATCTTACCAAAGCTGGTTTTGAACAACCTTAGTTGTGAGCATATGCTTGATTACCCTGAGTTCTGTAATGGGTTACTGCCTTTAGCTGAGCTCCCTTAACTCACAGGGTTTGCTCAGGCTTGTTGGCCCTGGTGACAAAGTCTTTTCCTAGTAAAACTGTTGGCTCCTCTGAGCAGCTCGGTGCATGTAGGGTGAGTGCCTGACATGGCTGCCCATACGGAGCATGTGCCTACACGTTGTCCCACTGGCTTTCTGCTGCTGAACAAAAGCAAGGGCTTGCTTCGTTAAATGCTGTGGCTTTTTCCCTTGTGAATTTGTGGAACACAAAGATATCTGCTGCTAATATTTATAATTTAATGTATTATAGGCAAAGCAGTGCTGTAGCATACAGTCAGAGTTCATGTTGAGTCTTCAAGCAATTATTTTCTTGGTCCTTTACAGTATAAAGCGACTGTTTTGTCCTGGCTCTCTGCTCTTCGGATCGTTTTGTGTTTCATAAACACGTTTGTCTATGCGAGTGCCTGCTAAAGTAAGATTAGCAAGACTAGGCCTGGAGGCTAACTGTAACTTGAAGATATCTGTGACTGTTCTGAGCCATTAACTCATCTGCTCATGCTCCACCAGGAACAGCCAGTAGCAATTCGGTGCTCTGACTTCTACAGACTGTCTTCCCTCCTCAGGTGGAGGAGAGGACTTGCAGGATGGGCAGGGAGATATGTATGTGTGTGTTTATGTAAATATGCACACATATATGAAAGGAATAGAAATTAGTTGCTTTGCTTTCTGTAATCAACTGATTTAATTGCTGACTGCTGTGTGTGAATCAAAATGCTGCTTGGGCCCAGCTCGATGTAATTTAACTCTAGTGTCAAGAATGGAGTTGGAGGGTGTTGCCTTGAGAAAACCTAATGTGAAGCTACTTGTACTTCAGGTTCTGGCAGTCCTAGCTCCTATTTGCAATTTAAACTGCAAATATAGTAGACTGGCTTCTGAATAGGAACTTGTATGAAATGGGCACTAGTCTTGGCAGTGGTTCAGGAATTCTGTAATGCTGCTCCTACTGTACTGGAACACCATTTTATTGCAATAAATGTTGTGACATCAACTTAGCTCACAACATTCTTGAAGCTAGCTTAAGCAGAAAGAAAAGACTTCCTTTCCAGTCTACTATTTTTTTTAAGGAGTTTGGAAATAGCTGCAGTTTCTTTAACTGCTAGCATTGCACATTTGTTTGGAAAGCCTTTTTTTGAGAAGTTTGAAGGCCTGTGCTGCTGTGGATAGCATTAATCCTGTAATGAAGGGTTTAGAGTTATGTTGAGCCACACCTGTACTGGCACTTTACGGGTTTTTATTTATAGAGTATGAGCAAGTAACAGGACAGAAACAGACAGTTCATTACTGCTTCTAATGTTCTCAATTTCTTTGCCTCTGTGCTTTGAAACATTATATATCTAGTCCTGGCTTTGTTAATCCACTGTCTTGCACAGTGAGGAAGAAGTTAATTGTCCATCTTATGCAGAGGAAGGTCCAAATCAGATTTTTTTAGGTAGTTAGGAAGTTTTTACTTGTTTGAGGTAAAGATAGTGGCTTTTTCAGTGTACTCTTGGCACACCCTGGATAAAACCTACATAAGGAATAGTCACATAGAGCCTGACATACCTTCTTACTCAAAGCAAAAATTAGTAACAGTATTCTGTTAGATGCAATGCTGAACTGACAACACTGAAAGCAGTATTTGTTTTTGACTAACTCTACTGTATTTCCATATATTGACTTACCTTCACCTAGAGGTAATGCTACAAACTTGATAGAAGTTGCATATAAGCTCGGCCTGAACAAGCAAAAACAGCAGAACCCACAGGTTCCTGTATAAAGGCTTTTCTTACAGGCTTTGATCCCATGTATCATGAGGTCTTGCAGGGTCTCATTTCTTCTCTATCCCTGCCTCCATGCTATGAAAGTGGAGGAAAGGCTGGTAGTAACCTGGTGGATGCTGGGGATCGTGTGGGTGTTGCCCTTGCAAAGTCTTATCTACCAGCTCTAAGGACTTGATAACTGCTTAGACCTTGAGCTCCTTGAGAGTTAGTTCTCTCTGTGGAAAGGTAAGATGCTAAGTTGTCTGCAGCATGTGGGATGCTTATCTGAGGATTCTCCTTTCTCAAGATGGATCAAGGTGACAAGGTCCAAAGGGACTAAACAAAATGGTCCTTGCAAAATACTGTTTAAACCTAAAATAAACTTTCCAGCTTCCCAAAGTAGTGTCATGCATTGCTGTATTGTGTTATGTTAATAAAAAATGAAATGTCTAGTTTGAAAAGATTATGCTTTTAATGTGTGTTTATACCAGTGTCATTAAATCTAATGATTTCATGTGCAAGCCTTCTGCTAGGAGACTGTATTTGTGAAACCTCAGGTGTTAAAGGAAAAAAAATTAAGTGGAATTGCTTGCTAGCATGCCTCAGCGCTGAATGTTCAAAGTTCATGGTGAGAGGAGTAAGGCAGAGGGTTCTGTATGGGTTCTGCCTCCAGGACAGACAGGTTATTTCTCCTCTCGAGTATATCGCTACTGTCCTCTGCAGTGGTACAGATCCTTTGTCAGTTATCTCTTGTCACATGAAAGGCTAAAAGAAAACAAGGTGTCAAAGATTAATACCGGGATGCACCCTTAGATATGTTCAGAGGCAAAACCATGTGGTTTGTAAGGAGGAGACCAGAGCAATGGAAAGAGCTGACTTTGGAGAAGGTGCTTGTTAGAGTGTGGAGCTGGATGAGTGGGAAGAGGGAATTCCTGCTCAGGAGGCTTACTAGAGAAGGTGCAGGGCTGTGTAAGAATGGAAGACAGACCAAAAAATTCCTGTTGCAACAGGCAGAAAGGTGTATGCAGGAGTAGAGCCTCGAAGGCAATGGGGTGTGTTTGCATGTGATGAAGAAAAAACAAACAAAGCAAAAAAAAAAACCAAACCAACAACAACCCATTGAGGAGCTTTCATAGGACTAGAGGAGGAATGACCAGGTATTTTGTCCTTACTTAGCAAATGTTCATTGCATCTGTAGACTAGAGAAGTCAAGCAGAAATGAGCTGGAAGCTATGAGATGCTTAGTATAGTGGTTAGGAAAACACGAAGAAGCCTCAATTAGCTAGAACAGATGTCAGTAGCATACTTGTGCCAGTATGTGCTGTTACTGGAGACTTCCTGCCACAAACTTTCCAATGCAGTGAGGGAGTAGTACCCTTTAACTTCAAATTTTGGTCAGATTGGTAAAAAAAAACCCTGTCTTATGAGTTCTCTTTCTTATATGTGTTACTAAAGAAACATACTACTTGTTTCATAAGTGCACAAACCTGCTTTTCTTTGTTTTGTAGGTTTTTGCACACACGAAGTGACTAGCTTCAGGAAAACAGACAGTTTTGTTCTTTTTCTGTTGAATTTCTTTCTCAGCCCAGGATAGATGTACTTAGAAATATCCTGTATTACTCAACTCCTGTGACAAAACAGGTCTGTTGGTCTGTTAGATTGGGAAAACACTTGGATTAAAAACCCAACCCCAAACTCTTCAGGTGATCAGCTTCTGTGCAGCCTGGGCAAGGGGGCTTGCACTCCTTTCCTGGGGAGGAAAAACACAGCTACTAAAAACACTCCAGCATGGTTACCACAACCTACTGGCATGGCATCGGTGAGCAGAAGTGACCATGTACCAGCCTCTGGTGTGCCAGATTGGTCTGAGATGCTGCCAAGTGCAGAAGGTGCCCATGGGTCTGTGTTTGCCTTTTCCTCTGAGGCCGGCATTGGTGCCCTCACCTCTTGCTGTTTTGATGGAAACCTGAAGTTTCAAATTATCTTCCTGCCTTCTGCTTTAAAACTGCCTTTTTCAGTTCAGTGGTCATTTTAGGTAGGAAGTGCACAGACTGAGAACACAAGTCTTCAGAAACCGAGACAAAAAATCACTTTCTTGCAAGAAGGAGGTGTTTTGTTTTTTTTCCTAGCCCACCAAGGAAAGAATTATCACTTTATGTAATCCTACCATTTTTTTTAGTGATGTGGAGCAATTCACTGGTGCTTTAAGTCTCTTGCTTCCTTGAGATCATTTAACTTTTTCAGAGCATGACTGCTTTCCCAAGGAGAAAACATGCCCCCCATGACCCAGAGTTAAGTTTATTTTTTGAAAGGAGCCATATTAGGTATGTCAGCTCTCCCTAATGTTTACTAACCAGCTGGTTTCTGAGAAGGTCACTAACTGAGCCTTCTGCTTTGCTTGGACTTGTAAGATTATCTATTTAGTATGGCTTAGTTTCTTCACAATTTCAGTAGTCTGGCCTTAAAGGTCTTCTGGGGATCAGCTCTGGGTTTTAGTTTTATAGACCTTTGCTATGCCCAGTTGCAGCACTGCCCCTGAGCTCTCTACTTGAATGCTGAGGCTTGTCAAACCACGAACATAGGTGCCAACAGCTGGGTGGGCTCAGGCTTGTGGCTCTGCCATTCATGAGTTCCTAGCAAAACAAGCAGAGGCTGTAAGTTTCTTCTCCTAATGCTGCAAAGCTGGATGCCTGTAAAAGATGAAGACTGACCCAGGAAAGCAAGTCTGAAATCATAACTCTGTTGTGATGTACTACCAAGGTTCTTCAGCATAGCTTAAAATTGTTTTGTGAGCATAACCCCAACAAGGAAAGCAGCAGGTATGTGCAGGCTTTGTTCTTGCTGTGTGCTTTGTGAGTAAGCCTGCACCTACGCACCCCTGACACCAACAAAATGACTTTTGCAGAGATCTGGAAACCTCTGGGTTTGGCTCTTTCTGCTTTGTGTATCAGTTCATCTTTTTCCCAGCTATAACCCTGCAGCTCCTCTTTGAGGCAAGCTTGGTCATCAGGTGCCTGCCATACAAGAAATGCTGGTTTTTCCTGGCATGGCTGGCCTCTTGATTTTCTTCCCTGATACCTTGAGCCTTCAGCTGGGACGCTCTCTGCTGAGAAGCTACAAGGTACATACCTTTCCTTAAAACCTTGCTTTGCTCCATTGTCTTTGTCCTGTGTGAATCATCAAAGCTTGCTCTGCTTTTCTTGGAAGAGCAAGCCTAGGAGGCTGGAGAAGACAACCACAGACAGCAAGACTGTGCCTGCCTTTGAATGCGAACGCTCCCATAGCAGGAAGAAGGGGCTTTTGGGTTCTGCATGGAGTAGGGGCTGGGGTAGTTGGGCTGGGTGTGAAAGGAGTATGCCCATGGGTGCTTTCTGTGAGAATGCCTTCCATATTCTCCCTGAAAATTGACATTAATAAACACTTGCTGGTTTCTTGGAGGCAGATCGAGAATGTTGTTCCTTTCTATAAAAACTTACCAGAGATAAGTCTTTGGTTTTTTTTCTTTTAGGCATGCTTTGCATAATCAAAGCTCCAGATTTTCTAAGCTTATTGTTTACCCTTAAGTTTAAATTTTTAATATCTGCTGCAATGTGTGGTATTTCTGTTGTCATCTCACTTTTTTAGGGCCTTTTTTAATAGTTAAATAGTCTCCAAAGGAGAGAAGGAAGAGCTGAGAAGCACACTCCAGCTTTCTAGCTTGTCCTATTTTTTTCTTTTTTGCATGCAAGACAACACCAGATTTTTTTCTCTTTAACGCAGTGAGGATTCAGTCTGAAAGGAAACTTAGTATTTGCCTTACCAGAGTGCAACTCTTTCTTGCAATGCTTCTCCAATGCCTTCTGCCAGGTGTTTCATACAGAAACTGATTTATACAAGCAAGGACTTGCCACAAACACAGGCAGCAAAGTTAAGAGGAATCAGGAGGCACACAGGCAGATATGATAATGTAATAAGACTAAATATTATCTAAAATTTAATTGCATTGTTCCAGATCAGCACACAGCAATGCTGCTATTTCAGCAGCCTGTATTTTCCTCTTCCTGTCAGTGCAGTGACCTGTTGGATTGATTTTTATCCGGTATAGCAAGAAAAAGCACTCTTTCTAAACTCTGTACTGTGGTATACTGAACTGTTACTGGTGTAATACACTAAAACTTTTAGCTGGCCTTACAAGGCACTTTTTCTTGTGAAACATTTGTCCTTCAGTGTGAAGATCTAAGATCATTAAGTCATGCAATGTCATCGCAGTCACCCAAAATAAAACAGTGGGTGGAGGGGCTGGTGGAAATGCTGACACTTGACACTTCAGTAAACCTCAGGTATTTTCAATAAAGAACAAGAATGACATTGTTCTCCTGCGGCATTGTAGTTTAATATGTAAAAGCATCTGTCAAGGAGATGCCCTATGTCAGGAACTAAGCTGGTTCTTGTTTTGGTATCCCCATCCTTTTATGCTGGTTCTTTGTCACAACCTCCTTAAATAACAGAGCTGTATCCTGTGTTTACTTCTGATGTTGTTACTAATACAAGGATGAATATTTTAATTGGTGTTGCTCAACAAGGCTTATTTGTTCTTTCAGCTTGCAGGGACAGCAGTTCTTGCAATTGGACTATGGCTTCGGTTTGATTCACAGACCAAAAGCATCTTTGAACTTGAATCCAATAACACGACATTTTACACAGGTAAGGTAGGAGATGGTTTGGGGGTCACAGACCATACTTTTGCAACCTGATTTCCAGACTGCTTAGAAACCTTTGTCTTCCTCAAAGGCCAAAGAAAACTAAACAGCCTTAGTGGGGCAGAGAGCAGCTTCCCCTGGCTGGTGCAGGGAGCCAGCCTTTGTTGTCAGCTCTCATGCAGATAGCAGCAGTGTCACACTGGTGGTTTCTTGGCTCTTTATGCATTGTGTATCACTTCATCTTTTTTCCCATCTTAAACCCTGCGGTTAAGCATTTTGTAATGCCAGGGACTCCTGGTAGACATGGAGGATGTCTCTTCCTGATGCTTCTCACAACATGAGTCAGCAAAGTTTCACTCTAAACTGAACGAGTAGTCACAGATGACATCAATAACTTTTTTCCTCCAAAATGACCAGCCTAAGCTACTCAAAACCACATCTATGGCTTCATCTCTCAGAAGGAGCATATATACTATTGCCTAACTCCTACAGCCCTATGTATGCTAATTTATGCTGAATGTAATGGAAAGGATGCATAAATATCTTGGTCTATGTGAGCAGCTATTATAACCAACCTAGATCAATGTAGGTTTAGTTAGGCCAGGAGGAGGTTATTCCTTGATTTATTCTATTTTGCAAGATTACCAATTAGGGGATGAACACATGTTTTCAGTTTTTGTCTAATCTTGTAGGAGTTCCTAACTGAATCAGGTTTTATCCTAACTGTAAGATTTTGATCTCCACAGTTACTTTTAGGCTTGGACAGAGGAACACATGCTTCTTTGGTTGTTGTCACCTGTAGATGCTCAAACCATTTTTGAAACCAAGTAGCTGCATTTGAAGACCTCTAACAATTGGGAGGAAAGCAAATTCAAATATGTCTTTATTAAATACCTGTCTGTCATCTTTGATTTGGACAAGCCTTATACATACATATTTCATACCCTTGTAGCACCTGGGTTTGCTATGTTCCATATGGCATCACTCGTTGCCCATCTACAGCATGGTTAGGTTGGTCTTTCTCTTGCCAAAAAAACTGGCTTCTGGTGAGCAACTCAACCTGTCACAACACCTAAACTGGTGTCTGAAGGGTCAGTAAAGACTGTGTAAGGCATGCTGGCAGTGCAACTTGCATTGCAGCCTTGTAGCCTGTGCCTACAGGGAGTATTGTTAGAAATGTTGAGTTAGGCTTGTTAGAGACTGTAGTTGGGAATATTTAAATACTTGTGTGACTTGTTTGCATGGCAGCAAACTGGGTGGCTCTTGCAGCTGCCAGAAAGATTTCCAGATGGTTTTAACTGAACCTTGGAAGGGGAGCAGTAACCTAGACTTAGCTATTGAGCTGAATATTTAACAAGTCTTATTTTTGGTAGACTAAAACAAATTTCACCTCCTAAAACATGAAAGTTTTATGATGTGATACTTAAGCTACTGGCTGAATCCAGCCAGTGAAACCTACTTGAAATCTCTGTAGGTTAAACTGAGTTTTAAAAAGTGTAATAGTTAAAGTTTAATAGGAATTACTGTTTTAACATATCTTTCTAGGAGTAGTTACTGATGGTGGTTTCTAATAGGAAGTTGAAAGAATCTGTCAAGTTGCACCTACTAACAAAGGAAGTTACTGCAAAAGCCTTCTATGCTAAGGAAAATAAACTGAAATAACAGGTTTTGATGGACTTTTTTTTAAAAAATGGAGAAAGTTTAAGCTGGGGTAAAAAAATTGGTGCCAGAATTTCCTGCTGCTAAGAAATGTCAGGCTTAATCACTTACATCTACTTAATCAAGTAGGTGTTTATTTTGGCAGCTAATATTATTGGTTGCATCTAGAAAATATAATTTGCAAATGCTTACATATGGGTTTCTTTAAATAGTATTGATTTGGTCTCTGAAGGCCAGAACTGTATTTTTACGGATATTGATAGAAATGTCATACTGATTTTACAGGCTTTGTGCTGATTCCTTGTCTCAAGTTTCACCACCTCAATACTTTCTTGCCATCCACAGGGTGTTGCTTTGCTTGCTGCATCTTGCTGCTCTCATCAGCTAACAGATGTAATGATTAAGCTGGCAATTCCCAAGCTTAGGAGAGGATTTGGGTATAAATGGAGTCTTTTAGCCTAGAAATGTTTGCCCTCTATGTTCCAACACACTCACTGCCTAAATTCTGGGCAGAATGGTCTACAGGCTCAGCTAGTGATAGGATTTGAAGAAGTACCTGCTTTTGTAAAAGCAGAAAATGCTGAGTTTCTTGTAGTTAGAGAGCCTGTCAAGTTAGGCAGCTCAAGTATAGACTCACACCCCCAGGTCTGGTGCAATAATTCAGTGTTTCCTGATGAAAAAGCAGGGTAGGAAAGCATTTAAAGCCTTATGACAGATTTTGATGCCTTTTAATACCCATTCTCCTAGAGGTAGCATGCTTGAGGAATTCTCAGATGTTGACAAATCACTAGTTCCAGTTGTTTCTATCTGCAGCACACTCTTTATTTGAAGATAAGTTTAACTCTGGCTCTAAGCCAGTTTTAAAAATGTCTTACAGTTTGTCTTGGATGGCTTTATCTTGTCCGTTTTCTGAAACTTGTGAAACTGTGGTAGTGGTATACATTTATTGTTGTAAGTTGAAGTTTTTGTTTATCTACACATTGTCCCACAAGTTTTGAGATGTATTTACTTAAAAAATTAAGCTCAGCCCTTTTTTGCTTGGAACACCTCAGTAAAGAAACTTCAACCTTGGCAAAAGCTACAAATGGTATTTGCGGAGTAACTAATTTTATACCTTGCTGCTGAGGTCTCAAGTAGCCTGTATAAGTCTCTGTTTTTCCTCCTCCCTAGGAGTGTACATCCTTATTGGAGCTGGTGCACTTATGATGCTGGTTGGTTTCTTGGGATGTTGCGGTGCACTGCAGGAATCTCAGTGTATGCTTGGCCTGGTAAGTGTTCAGAGCACTGTTTAAATTTTTAGCTGCATGATGAGAAAGGAAGGATAATATTACTGCACTTTTAAAAGGGCAGCAGATGCTGATTGTTTTGGCTCCACAATGTTTAAACTTATGGCCACCTACATAATGTTAAATACAGTTTCCATTCCTGGCCCTACGTGGAAATGTACATGTTGTGTTTGAATACAGGATGACTTCAGAAGTTAGTGACATACCCAGCTGTGGAAGCATCAAGATTGCGAGTATGTATGAACACAGAACTAAAATGTGGATAAGAGTAATACTACTTATTAAACAGTCTGTCCTGGACTCTGAAGGCTGTGCAGTCTTTAATCTTTGAGACCAGAATTGTGGTATTTGATCTGTGAAACAACAAGCCTCTACTGTTCATAATCACAGGATCAGCTCTTTTAGTTGACAGCTGCTCTGCAAGCCAATTATTGGAGAGCAACCTCATTGTTTTCAGATTGGAGGGGCCAGTAGAGCTTACTGGGTTCATGCACATCTGTACACTTGTGGAACTACTCATTCAAATTACCAGAGGACTTAGTTAATGACTACTACTGTAGCTGGTGAAAGAACAATTCCAGTTCTGTGTCATGGAAGAAGTTATTCTCATATGTCTTGCAAAATGATGCTTCTAGCCCTTTGTAATGCTGAACGTATCTCTTTAAAGTGCCTTTACATGGTAGTGGTGTTTTGGACCTGGTAGTCAAACACAGAGATGATCCTTTTATTTCTATTTTATGGGATGCACAACAAAGTGACCATTAGCACTCTGGGAGTTGGTGGCAAGCTAGGTATTAAGTAATGACTCCTAAAGCAATAGGAGTGACAAACCAGAGAGAAGAATTGGTGTCAGCTGTTGTGATGTGTTTGAGTGACCTGGGCAACTTCAAAGTCTGACTCAACAAGTGATTGGTTTTAATTAACACTGATCAAAAAGGAGGACTACAGCTTGCAAAACACTGCCAGGCTTTCTGATGCCTCTGGAAAGAAGTGCTGACCCAGTGCAATGTGTCCTCTTTCCTAGCCTTACCAGTGTTTCAGACCTCAAACTGGAACCTGGATTAGGTTGGGACAGTTCCCACAAGGACAGACATGGGGACTGGACAAGCTTGCAGTATGTATGTGTCATGCTGTTCTGTGGTGCTGTAGTCTTAATGAATCTTGTGGTCTTTCTTTTCTAGTTCTTCCTTTTCCTTTTTGTGATTTTTGCCCTTGAAATTGCTGCTGCGATCTGGGGATTTGCAAATAAAGAAACAGTAAGTTGCTCTTAAAAGTTTGCAAGGTGGTGGGATGCTGGAACATGTTGCCTGGAGAAGTTGTGGGTGCCCCATCACTGGAAGTGTTCAAAGTCAGGTTGGATGGGACTTTGAGCAACCTGCTCTAGTGAAAGATGTTCCTGCCCATGACAGGGGGGCTGGAACTAGATAATGTTTAAAGGTCCCTTCCAACCCAAACCATTCTATGATTCTTTGACTGTGCCCACAGAAAGTTAGCGGTCTACTGAAATCTATACCAGTATTAGTGAAATCCTGATTACCCAGGGAATTTGAGGGAGAAGATTTGTTCTGGCAAATCAGTACAAGAAATTAAACAACATTTAAAAATGAGTCTGAAGTAGAGAAGCCAGAATCCAGGATGATGTTGCATGCTAGAGATGTACCTGGCTGAGCTGTGAAGCAAAGTGGACCTTCAGTGAAACTTTAGGACTTCTAGATATGAGCTGTGTAAGCTACAGGCTGAATGTTTCTGCCTCTAAAACATGACTGATCTGGGCTGTCCCCTTACAATCAGTCAAGATTCTGTCTTTCAAAAAAGGGTGCTTGCTGATCAGGGTTGCTTTTCTGCTTGCATTGTATGACAGGGGAATACAGCAACTTCTGTGGTATAGAAATGAATAGGGAATATTTTTGTGTAACCAGTGGGCCTTGGTTATTTCACTCCTCCTAGAAGCTCAGAGCTTTGGCAGGGAAACTGAATCTTATCTGCTTAGGTGTGGCTTTTAAAGTGAATGTACCAGTTAGATGCACTTGTTTGGGTGAGGAAAGCATTTCTTACCCGAACAATATTTCTACATGTCAAAAGAATGGGTATTGTAGGTTACCAAATATTTTGACTGACTCAAAACAAGTTTTCCATAATTAATATTGAGACCACAATACTTTGCTCTCCTATAGGTTATTGAAGAGTTAAAGGAATTCTACAAGGAAACCTACGGAAAGAGAAATCAACCAGCTGCCAGAGAGACCCTGAAAGCATTTCAGTTAGCTGTGAGTATATGGTTATACTTAAAGTAGACAGTAATGCAGCTTGTTTGCTCTGTTCTCTGTGTTATCCAGTTCCCTGTACAAGCCTAGTACCTTACTAACTGGAAGAAACCGAAGGAGTATTAGTAACAAATTGCAAAGATCTTTTTGCATAGTATCAGTAAATTCAGTATGCCTATCTGTCCCTCTGAAATGCATAGAACTAGTTCCTATTCTCCTAAACAAACTCAGAAGCAAAGTGGGAAATTCTACATCTGTGGTATTGATCTAGAGGCACCATAGTATGCATACCTCCACATCTTTGTGTCTGAGGTGTATGAGATGTCACCAAATTAATATGTGTATACCTAATGAGATCCAGATCTTTCAGTCTTGTCCTTTAATGCAATAATGGCTTTTTAAAATTAGGTTTGTATCAGTCACATTGGCAGGACTTCTAAGCTAATTTGCATAAGGTCTGTAATAAAACCTAACGTAATCTATTTCTTCTTTTTACCAAATACAGATCAAAAATAAGGATTACTTAACCTGGTTCTCTTTTTCTGTTTTCTTTTGTAGATGAACTGCTGTGGTCTTACTGGAGCTCTTGAGCAGCAGTTCATGGACACCTGTCCAAAGAAGACCCTTCTTGAGTCGTTTTCTGTAATGGTAAAGCATGACTTAATTCACCAACAGCTCTGGCTAATAAGTAGAATGAGAAACATGTTTCTGAATAAACCCTTCTAGTCCATGGGAAATGCCCATGTCACACTTGCTTAGCAACCTACCTTTATAATCAGTTCAGCTGTGGAAAATCCATGTAATGTTACTGTGGAAAGAACAAGCAGGGTGGGCAGGAAATATGAACTTGCACAGGAAATGTGCAGTCTGTGTGTCACTGGACTCACTGGAGTGATGGATGGTGTAAGGCTAAAAAAAAAAAAAATGCTGAGAGCGCTTTGTTTGCCTGTCTGCTCCTACTGCCAAAGCACCTTCTTGGTGCTGCATGGGAACTGTCACCTTCCCTCTTGGTTAGGGAGCAGGTCTGAAGTTCTAGCAAGGAAAAGGAGAGGAGAGTAATGCATTGGCCTGTTTAGGTAAGTATGTCACTGTGAAGCCAATTCTCTGAAGTGGGTTCTCCTGTTGAAATATTGCTGCAAAGGTGCCTGTATGCCATAGATACAGGAGTGGCATCTTTTATAGTTCTTAACTACCTCTTTTCCTCTTTCTTACAAATGTGGTGTGTTCTTGCTTCATGCTCCAAGACAGCCTGTCTTGCCATAGAAAATAAGGTTCTTAAGATACAGGGATTCAATTAATGACTTGGGTTTTTTTTTCACATTACTTGTGCTCTTTCTTTCACTACAGATGATTTTGTGCCTTCAAATATCTGATCACATGAGACATTTCATTCTGTATTTAGACTGTTTCTTTAGTCCTGTCCATGCAATCTGCTATGAGTTAGTCTATATGGGAGTAGCTAAGACAGCATGCAGGTTTGCTTTATTCTGCTAAGTGTTTTAGCTTCATCTGTTGGCTTCATCTTGTGAAGTGTGTATGGCCTAGTCCCAACTGTAGAAAACCAGTAGACAGACTGCAAGATGAAAGGGGTGTAATGGTGTGGCTGATCTGTGTGCCTCTAAGAAGCAGTGCTGTATTGATACTCTGATTTAACGGCTTAATTCTTGCCAGTATATCCCTTTAATCATCAGTTCAGTCTTTCCTTCTCAACTAGATAAGGAATAACTAAAAGCAGTTTTCAGCAGCTTGATGTAGTCTGCTGCTGAAACATGTGGGACAAGAGTTGGAATGAGACTTTGGCCAGCTAGGAGGCTCTTAAAGACTTATACCTCTGTATACATTCCTTGTACTTTTTCTTGGCTACCATGTGTCTTTGTTGGGGAAAGGACTGTACTTAAATTTTTCTTTAGTTGCAATGGTAACTCATGGTCCTGGGAGCTTCAAGCTGGCACCTCTGAATCTACCCATAGCCTAGCATTCATGCGTGCAGCTCAAGAAATCCTGCCATCCCCATGCACCATGTGTTCATAAGGTGTCTGCTAAATTATAATAGCAGTTGGAAATATCAAGAGTGGCTTCAAATCCATTTTGACAAGGGCTGAGCCATACAGCAACTTAAATGCTAACAGCTGTTAGTAACAACCCAAGTCTGATACAACTGCTCTTGGTCCTGATCTACCTGATCAACTGCAGGTGTTGAGAAGGGAATCCTGCTGTAGCCAAGCTGCAGTTAAGAGGTTTAGATACTTGATGAATAGATTTAAGCTTCTCCAACAACTCTTGTGTTGGAACATCCCTGGCCCTCTTTAAAGATGTGAAAATAAAGGCCAGTCCAAAGCAGCTTTTGAAAGATGAATCTTCATCTCTCATGCAAGCAGACTTGGTCAAAGGTGTAGCATCAACTGCCAGCCTTGAGCTCAAACAAGCAAGCAGAAACAAACCTTTCATATGTATGAAACGCTAATAAGCAGTCTGTTTCTTTTCAGTCGTGCCCTGCTGCCATTGATGATGTCTTCAATTCAAAATTGAATGTGATTGGAGCAGTTGGCCTTGGCATTGCTGTAATAATGGTGAGTTTCCAGATTTAGAGGGTAGCTGTATGGCCAAAGGATACTTAGAGAAGTCTGTTGTACAGTGCCTGGCATGGGAGTTTACAAGCCCATGACACGTACCAGCAGGATTAGGGTGTGTGCTGCAGGGCCCTGAGGCAATGGAGAGGATGGAGTGGTTTGTACTTCCCTTCTGCTATGGATTAGGATCTGCCTCCTTGCAGTTTTAGCAGTGGTGAAGTTGTATCAGTAGTGTGCCTATACATGGGGCAAAGATGTATTGGTCATGTTGCCAGCCTACTTAATTGTCTTAAGGATCCTTGCTTTTGCTTCCTTTATAACAATTAAAGACTCTGATAGAGAGCTTGAACTTCTTGGTTTGACTTCTCTGGAGGCAGGTATGACATGAATGTAAATATGCTCAGAGGGTTAGTGATTTCGTAGGAGATGTGGCAGTGGATTATAGCTGATCGATTTTGAAGTATTGAGAGTGAATTAATTCATGGAAAAAATGGACTTAAATTTGGGAGTAGAGGGGAAGGGAGGAATGTGAACTGCAGAATGAAGTGTTAATATGGTCTCTGGACTGGGAAGGGCAGCTGTGCTTGTTCTTGTGATAGAAATCAGGGTACCAAAGTGCATTCTTCTAAAGTGTTTGCTTTCTTTACAGATTTTCGGCATGATATTCAGTATGGTTCTCTGCTGTGCTATCCGCAAAAACAGAGAAATGGTCTAAGAGCTAAGAACCCAAGACTGCTGCACTATAAAATCTGTCATTAACTTAGTGTTCTGAAAGCATTTCTAAAAAGTTATATATTTGTTACCTTTTTAATGCTTTATTTGGTACTGATGTAGGTTTGCTTTTTACGTTACAGGTTAAAATGATAAAGGTATATCTGACTGAAGACAAATATTGTACATAAAATATCTGATTTTCTTGAAACTTACATAATTTGGATGTAATTTATGTTGGAGACAATTTGATACTTAATAAAGTGTAAGATGTATTGTATGTTTGTGGGGAGAGGAGATTTTACTATGCTTATTAATCATACTATTTGATGTGTAGCATGGAGTTGAACTTGCATAACATGTTAAGTGTTAATCACTAGGGCTTTAGTGTACAGCAGGAAATAACTCCTATGCCAGTGCCATATTTGAAGGGAATTCCAAGGAATGGAAAAGATGCCTGTCAGAGCACATTGGAGAAGGTGTTGCAATTCTTCATTTCCTTAGGAGGTGTGTGTGGACAAAAGCAGTTCTTAATTGTATTCCCAAAATGTTACAGCTCTAACACCTTTACTATCATCTTCATACAGAGTGGCCAAGGATGACTAGTGATTATGCAGGCAATGGTCCTTTGATGCAAACAGGTTGGCCTCTACCCTGGGGCCAGCTGGGCTTTCTTATATCAGCTTGTCTGCTGATGTAACTTGTCCCCTGGCATCTGATGTGGCCTCAGTCCCTTGACAAGACAGATTCTCATAGTGTATGCTCAGGACTTTTCTCAGTGACTGGCTTTGTGCTTTGTTTCTCCAAAGCCAGTGAAGTACAATCTCAAGGGCTTACAGTGTGTGTGTGCCAAATCTCAGGTTTCCAAGGGGGGAAAAAACAAAAGTTGCATGGAAAGTTACAGCTCTGCAGTTGCTGCTCTCAGCAGGAGCTAGAGCTATCCTGTTTCAGTTTAAAAATTATATGGGAGGGAGCAGACACATTAGAGTGGAACCTTTAGCCCAAAGAATTACCATTTTTTCCTGAACTTCCATTCTAAATGGCTTTTTAAGTGTCTTTCCTCTGAAATATCTTCTGGTGGGGACTGCCTGTGGATTTGGATCCTTACTAGGAAGTTGATGTGCTGTTATCTGTATCTGTTCCCCTGCTGGAGTATCTCAGCTGTGTTCCTAGGAGCTTCTGGTCTTTGTCCTCTAGGTGCTACAAATACATCTTAGTCATCCTTGCTTTGTTCCCATGTTTCTCTTGAAAGGAGGTTGGTGTTTATTATGAGAAATGTCAGAATCTTCAAGGGTCAGGCTCTAGCTGTAGCTTTGGACTAATGCATGAATGTATTGCCCACCTCTGTGTTACATTTTGTCACTTGTCTCAGGGGTTTTGCAGACAATATGGCTTTCCTCTGTAATGTTGCACTATTCTGTTTTAATGGGACCGCCTTAAAGTTCAGATTTCAAAAGTCAAATTGTAATCATGCTTTTCTGTGTCTTACAGAGACTGGAGAAACTCCAGAAATGAGTCAATCTAACTTTCCTCCTTGAATATACAAGAGTCTGAAGGAAAAAATCTAATCTCATAAAGGAATTTGAGACCTACCATGTCCCTGAGCTCTTGCAGAACTGAAGTAGCATTTTTGTCAGCTGTGCAATTCTGGGCAAGAGACTGAACCTGGCACCTGAAAGAGCTGGGGTGAATTGCTGTCAGCCAGAATGAAAGTTTACTGCTGACTTCAACTGCCCTTGGTTTTATTGCTCCACGTTGGTGCATGAGTTCAGGTTGCCAACACCCAATGTGGCTGTAGTCCAACACTAGCAGTGTTTGACAACATCCAAGAAAATGCTATGGGTTGTAAGCAGGGTGATGAAAACTAAGCTGTAGGCTTAGCACTTCAGCTCATTAAGTGGGTTTGGGTGACAGCTACAGAGGAAGCTGTCAAAACGGCATCCAGGTCAACTGAATATGCAGAAGACTTAAGTTGATAATTTCTGCTGTTGCCACCTTGTACAGGGGCTGAATGGGGGCTTCCTTGCAATGCTGCTGCCTTAACCCCAGTGATTACTGCAACACTTCATGTCTCTGATGCCTGTCCCCTTCACCCCATATTAAGTCCTACAGCCCAATCTTTGGCCCTTATTTTTAACATCCTACGTGTGTAGGTTGTTGTTTTCCGAGTAATCCGCAGATGGGTAAGTCTTCATCTATCAGAAGAGCTACTGTTTATTACTTGAGTATTACTTTCCTTTTAGCAACAAGAACCACAGATGCAAAACCTGGTTGCTGTCATCCTAAGATCTGCAAGCTAGCCTGCAATTAATACTTCTCAGCAATGAATATTGATGAGTTATATTATGAGAAGCTTTAGTTCACGAGTAGCACTTGTGACTGAATTTCCTGAAGAACTTGGTTCTAAGCAATGGCAGCCTTAAGTCTGTGTTTGTAGCACTGGCTGTCCAAGCAGGGAGTGAGTAGTGAGTTCCCATCTTCAAGTTAAGTCAGGATTGTCTCAAAGAAGCTGGAGCAGAATATGACTTGTGAAGTAATGCACAAAAGCTTAGGTGTACAAAAGGGATAATAGATATTTCTGGGAAGCAGAATGGGGGAATTACAGCACTGAAAGGAAAAGACTGTTTGGGACAGGGTGAGGTGTTTTTTCCATGTGGCAGAAGTGACTAAGTGTGGTGCAATGCTTGTGAAGGGAGGGAGGGTGAAGTCAGTCAGGACTGACAGCAATGATCCCTGTTAGGAAGAGGTCTGTCCTGGTGCAGTAGGTCAGTGGAGAGGCAAGTACTGATGTTTGAAAAAATGAGGAGCAGGAAAACATTATCCCAGAGGTGGGATGTAATGTCTACTAGGAAGAACAGATAGGATGAAGGAAAACAGAAAAGTATTTCTTTGTCTTTTCTATGCCATTCTAGCTTCCCCATTAGTAAAGAGAAAGGTGTAACTAAGTTAAGACCTTAAATCCTGCCTGGAATGTGAGACACCACTCCAGAAAGGAAAAGGGCTTAAGCAGCTTTATTTCCAAACACAAGCAGATTTCTTCATTAAACACAGGTGCTGCCAAACCTTTGTACTAAATTTGCTTAACAGAGCTGTGTTTTGTAGCCAAATGTGACACTGTGTATTGTACATCTATGGGAATTGCTTATGGATAGCAAAGAGCCGTGGGATCACAGCAGTCCTGGTCTAGATACTTGCTTGGATGGGGATAGTAGAAGAGATGATAACTGGGAATTAACTAACTGGGGTTAATGGGAATAAGTCCTGTGTTCAGCACTAACATAAAACACAGCCCATTACACTGTGAAATGGGTAATGTATAACAATGTTAACTGGGCAAAGATTATGAGCAGATGAAATGCATGTGACAATGTGGCAGAGCACAGCTTGCTGCTGGGTTTTGGTTTGTGTAGATTGAGAAATATTGGTGGGCTCTGCTCCATACTGCTCTGAGACTGCTGTCAGCTGTGCCCCCAGCCTGCTGCTGTGAGGAAAACAAGGGAATATAAAGCCAAACCACTAAAGGATATGGCTATTTATATGTGGTAAGCTAGCCAAGGAGGTTAGTGAAAAATAAGAGAGCATGCAGAATATGGCAGTTTGCACCAGGAAACAGCATATTGGCTGTTGCAAGCTTAAGAAAATAGATGTTTGACTAAGGGGCAAGGACTTTACAGTAATGTCCTGAGAGAGGCTCGATTTGCAGATCCACAAGGTAATTATGGCAGAAGAAAGGTTTTTAGACTTGCTTTAGAAAATCAGAGTTAGCCTGCCTGTGGACTAGAGTCTGAAATTAGCTGCATGGTCAGCAGAAGAAGGTGCACCAAGGCAGGCAGAGCCTGGTTTTTCATGGGGACAGAATTTGTTGCTGGAAAAGAGCTTTCTGCTTTACAGTGAAGCTGGGAAAGTCTTCTGTGGTACAGCACGTTGTCATTTTACAGGAATCCTTGAACACCAGCACCATAATTAAGTACAAGGGAAAAAATGACAGCAAGTCTATGAAATGTTGGAATCAGCTGGCAATAGTGGAAGGAAAGGTGTGAGCCTAACACATTGGGGGCGGGGAGGAACATCCTATCCTCTCAGACACTTAAAATCTAAATCATCATACCATATTCTGACTGTTTCAACAGTTAATAAGCTTACTTGTAAAGGGTGTAGATGTATTTGCCAAAGGGGAGGATGCAGTTACCTGCAGGGTGACTTCAAAAAGAACTCCTAAAGGAGTTGCTTCAGTAGACAGAAAAGACTGGATTTATTTTGACAGGCTATCCCAGTCAGGACTATACTTCACCCTCTCCACCCCTCAGGAGAAAAGAATATGAAATGTTTGCAGTTTTTAGGAACTGCCTGTACATCTCCACTATTTTTGTTTTTCAGATGAATTTGTAAGGCCAAGCAAACTTTGCAGAAGATGGGCTCAGGACAATTGCTCTAAGGGAGGAGAAGAAAAAAAAATTGGTGGGAAGTAAAATCCAAATGGCAAATGTGAGTCAGAAACTGCACCTGAGGAATGTATTGTGAAGTTCAAGCTGAGCCCTGCACTGTTTCTCACAGGCTCTGAAGGTGCGTGCTTGCAAGCCTTGGCACAGTCAGCTGCCTAGCAAGCCTCCAGCAGTAGGCAATGATACAAGCAATATAGGGGCTCTAAGTACTACAGCATCTTTTTTATCCTTTTTTTTTTTTTTTAAACTGCCAGCCCCATTGCTGGCAGCAGTCTGATAATATGAAAGCAGGTGAGGGTCTGAGCACCCTGGGAGGATGGGACTGTGCTGTGTAGCCCTAGAAGTTGTACAAGGAGCTTTGCAGAGGAATAAACAACTCCCTGCTGCTGTTCCTGCCCTGAGGGACTCCCTATGGGGCTGATAGCTGCTGTCCCTGAGTGAGAATTGCTGCTACAACTAAAGAGCACAAGCACTAAGTTAGCACAGCCCAAGCTGGGTTTTGTTGGGTTTCTATCTTTAGGGGGTGGTTTATGCCTATGGCCACTGTATAATTATGATGATTATAAAATAGCCACCTCTTCAGGTTCTGCCTGTTGGCAGCTCTGAGGAAACGACCTAATTTGAACTGCCAGCAGTGCAGATCTTGAACCCTATCAAAAGTCACTTTTAAATGAACCTAGAACATCTAGACAGTTGCCAGGCTTTGCTGGCAATTATAAAAATAGGTTAGTGAGATTTTTCCACTGCTCTACAGTCTTCCACATGCGTGTCTCCTACAAAATGAATCTACAAGGCGGCCATTCATGGCACATTGAATGCTTCTCTTCTCTAGCTGCCTATTTCGTGTTCAATAGATATTCAGGCTGTGGCTGAGAAGTGACCTTTTATGCCTTGTTCTTAATGCTGGTGTTTGGTCCCTCACTTGCCACACACTGTACTACTGCATTTCTGCAGCTCTGTTCCACCAGCAAAATCACTCCCTCTTAAACACGAACAGGGTGGGTCCTGCTGGATAAAAGGAGTTCTCATTTCAAGATGCTGCTCTGTGACCATGTGTGAGGAAAGAATAGGGTGGAGAAGAGCTGGGGAAGTTGCACTGCAGGACAGGTTTTTTGGCTTTGCACCAGTGGAGCCTGATGCAAGCTCCACCTCTGCCATGGAAAGATGGGGGAGTACTCAGGTGCCCTTTGCAAACCCAGTCTCACCTCAGCTGAAGGTTTGTAATTAAAAGAATAGCTGTAAATATCTTTGATGCTCCTCTGTTCCTGGGATTTCTTGATCTTTCTCCTTGCCTTGGTACCCGAGACCCTTGCTTACTGTGGCAACTTGTTACACCACAAGAGGAGCTCTCTTCCCTCTGGCTTGCTGGTAAAGTTCCTGTCTTACTCTTGGGGAAGACTTCTATTAAAGTTTAGGTTTCCCTTCTGAAAGCATTTTGGTTTAAAATGCATGTCACACTTATCTGTAAAACTGGAACCAGCTATTTCTCCATGCTTTTTGTGTTCAGACCCTGTTATCAGCACCTTATCGTGGCCAGAGTTCAAGTGTCTAGGCTAAAACTTTCTATGCTACCTGCCTCAAGTTGAATGTGTTTTTTGTATGTACTGAAGAATCAGCAAATGGAGTTCAGTTACTGCCAGCAATAAGTTTAGAGGAAAAAATGTTGTTTTGCCAATGTTTAAAAAAAAAAAAATAACAATGAAGTACAGCCTCTGTTTTGGAAGCAGTGTCTGTGAGTTGTCAATGGTTTCCGCTTTTTGTTAGCAATGCGCTTATGGCTTTTTAGAAAGGAAAAGCACCCAAAAAATGTAAGCTTCTGGGAGACACCATCTGTATAGTCCTGCTAGACCCGCGGGTGAAGCCACCAAAATACTTGGGCACCTAAGCATGTCCCTAAGACACAAAAGTTTCACCTCCACTTAGCCCCACATGCTCTTAAAATCTGTAGATAGTCATCAGGCTTTTCCTGGGAACAAGAGCTGTGCCATAATGCAAACCAAATTTTCTCAGCCTGGTCAGAGCTGAGTTGGATGGCTCTTTCCTGAAGCTGCCCCCAGGAGATTTGCCTCCCTGGGAAGGTCTCTCCTGGAGGGAAACCATAATGAGCTAAAACCTGAAAGCATCAGACCTGGCACAGCCCAACTGCAGGCTGCCACGAAGCAGCTGGCTACTGAAATGTGTCTGGAGGTACCAGTCTTTCAGGCATACCTGCAAATAGCCCTCTGCAATAGTTTGCTGCCTCTGGCAGGACAACACTCTGCAATTTGCTGGTTTCATTCAAATTCACCTATTCTTTTCACAAACAAAATGTATCTAGCAAAACTTAAAGCAAGGCTTGGCCTTAGGGAGAGCAGGGGAACACAAGGTTGTAAGTGAAGAAAACATAAAAGGCAATCCTGGTCAGTGGTTAATCTGCCTTAACCTCCCCCAGTGCTCCCAGCCTCTCCTAGCTGGGAGTTACCCAGTGCTGAGGCATTGCCCTAACCCAGGGTGCCTCATTCTGGGGGTCTTTCAGAGCTAGGGCCATCAGGAGAGACAGGCTTTTTGGATTCTTATTGGTATCCCAAGTGCCCAGCTATTCATCTCAGGAGGTGTATCTGCTGCCTAAAACCTACTGATCTGGTTTCAGGTGCCCTGGTAGGCAACCTTGAAGTTTTATCTCTAGTTCTCCCTCCTGGTTAACGGGTTCATGTTAATTCTTTCAGCTTGATACTAAATATTCGATGGGAGACTTCACAGGATCGTGTTGCAAAACTCACTGTCTTAGGTGGGTTGCCAAGTTCTTGTAGAAACTGCATATGACACAACAGCAAAATGTGACAGATGAGACAAAAGCATCTTGCTGTGCTGCAGCTGAGAGCAGGTTTTCTCATGCCCACACCTTCTTTGCCATCTTGGTGTTGCAATATGCAGGATAGCTTGATGCTCAGCAAGATGCGTGACTTGCAGCTTAGTGGTTGTGGCACTTCTTGGAGCTGGAAGAAGAGAGAGAGCAGTTCCAAGAGCATTCGTGCATTTTACACAATGACTTCTTTTATAAGGAAATATTTAGCACAGCTGGGCCTCTGCATCCCCAGAATGGTACAGGAAGGATTTTGCTCCTCCCTTCAGGACCTTTTTGAATTTCCTTGGGTTGTTTCAACAGAAAAATGAAAAATACCAGAGTAGCTAGGGACCTCTTTCTTTGTGCCAGTCCTCAAAGCTACCAGGCAGCAACAGAGCTGGAGGCATTTCTCCAAAATCCCAAGGGAGGGCCCTAGCCACTGTAACCCCAAGTGGATGCACAGGGGTCAAGAGCACCACATTCTCCTTCCACCCCCACTCCCCTTTCTGGCATCATTTTAAAGCAATAAGCCATTCCTCATGTTTGCTAGAAGCAGCATGGAAAGCTTCCCTCGCGTGGCCGGTGCCATGACCTGGTGCAGCATGACAGCAGCCCAGAGAACAAGGTGAGCCTTGCATGAGGGGAAAGGAAGCTGAAGAGAGGTGCTGGGAAAATAAGTGAAGGGAGGAAGACTAGGGATGGAGGAAAAGGTCAGCACTAGAAGCAGAGTGGGGAAAGCGAATGCGGAGCATGTGTATAAGGATGAAGATAAGCAAGAACAACAAGTTGTGGGGATGACAGGAACAGGTAATATCCGGGAAAAAAAATGTAATGGCCCAGGTATACAGGAGATCAGACTAAAAGATGTAAAGGTGTCTTCTAGCTTGAAATGCTGGCACTACAAAAGGATAGGCTGGGTCTTTAGCTCAAATCATGAAATTGAAGACTCCAACCTTCTCATGCTCATTATGCGGCAGTATGTTCCCGCTCCATGAACTGTATTCTTTGCTGTTTATTTAATAAAAAAAAAAAAAAAAAAAAAAAAAAAAAGAAAAACTGACAGCAGAGAATAAATGACATTACAACTGCAGTCTTGGGTGATGCTAGTATGAAGATCATGGAGAAAACCCTTTTTACGTGTGCGTGCACTGCAATATAGAAATGCAAGAGCTGTGCTTCCGTTTTGGCAGGAGCTTGGAGGCTCTAATGAATAAATCGAGGAGCTCAAGAAAGAGAAAGAACGGTCTTATGAAGAAGGTGCATTGACCTTGTCCTGCTTCAGTCTCAAAATGATGTGAGGACAGTCACACAGCTGGGCTCCTTCAGTACTCATCATTTCCTGAGTTTACTGGGTAAAATACTTTCAGGTTTGTTGGGTGCTCATGGCAAAAGTTGAAGTGTCTGTTGAAGAGCCATGGACTACAAAACTATTACTACTACTACTATTGCACCTTCCGAAGAATTATGCCTCTATTGTCTCAGTCCATTGCCAGCACCTGTTTCTGAAACATTTTTGTGCCTGAGCTCCCATGCTGTAAAGTGAGGATGTAGAAAAGGATTGTAATAATGCCTCCTATTGTTTCTTGTAGGATGTTAATGTCAATACTTCCATGTTTGTGGGACATTGGCAAACAATACTGACGAGCATCATCAAACTGCCGCATGGAAATTACTCAGTAAGGAATTAATTAAGATTACATGAAGTAAATATGTCCTCAGTCACACACAGGCTGAAAAGACTAAAAAAATCCAAATGACTGCCTACCTACTCACTGGCTCTGAGCTAAAATAGTCTTCAAGATCACATATGCATAGGCACAAAAGAGGCTGAATGCCTCTTCATAGTTGCCCCTTCATAGCAGCATCTCCTAGGTTTTGAATGCTCAGCTCTATTAACCGAAATAATTTTCTGCATTTTTTTTTTTTGAGGCAAAACATTTTCACTCTTTAAAGTACTGTTCTAATCTCTATGCAAGGCCCTGTTACTGCTACCTGTCACTGGATGCACATCAGTTACGCTCTGTGTAAAGTCTCTAAGTTGGGTTTTGTTTTCCGCCTGCCTTCAAGTAGAATATTTTCCATTTTGTACACAATTGACAGTAAAAATTCCTAGAGAATTCCACACGTGCCTCCACACTCTCTCCAGATAGCAGCTCCTTTTTACGTTAGTGAAACTATGTTGTGGCTAATTTTGTGTGAATACATTTTGGTATTGAGGGCAAAAGGTGCTCTTGAACCAGGAACTTAATTTAACTGACGATGTGCGGGCTCAGCGCCTCACTCATTTTCCCCAGCTACGTTTGGTTTTGCAGATCCAGTAAGTTAAAGTTTAATACTTTATTTGACAGCATCACATTTATACAGTCACCTTGCAGAGCAGAGCAGAACAGGGAGTTCCCTCTCCCTCTCCTCCTTTTTTTTATATTATTTTCTGTGCTTACAGTTCCTCAGCCTGGGTGGGACAGAGGGAGGGCGTTGGTCTAGATTGAGTCCAGCACACATATTTACCAAGAGCTTTGCCTGCAGGAGGAGTTTTGCGCACCAGACTGGAACCTGCTCAGGCTTCAGAACAAATGCTCTTAAAAACAGCTTCCGCTAAAGGCAAGCCTGCTGAATAGGCTATCGCCAAAATCAGCTGAAATTATGCTTTAAATCCCTGTGGGACTTGGTGACCTTCCTCCAGGCTGGAAGGAGACACCTCTCTCTTCCTGGTTTTCGCAGATATGAGCGCCTTCCTCTTGAAATGCCACGGATACTGCTGGAGAACCTCTGCTTCAAAACAGCCAAGCACCCTCTAGCAGAGGAACAATGCTGCATTATCTCCCGAGGAGCCCTCACCCACACCTCCACACCATGTGCCAAATCCACCCAACCAGGCTCCCTTTGGCTGGGGACAAAAACTAATTTCACAAGGAAATAAGTCAGAGAGGAATTAAGCCCACTTCTCACTGCACTGCTAATTTGGAGCCACTTTGACTGTCCAAGTGGTGCGAGGGGATGCAGCTGGGCTTGTGCAGCGGGCACTGACAGCTTAACGCAACCCCGGGGAGTCCCACCAGCCTTTCCCCCTGCCCACACACACCTCCTCCATGTCTCTTCCCACTTCACCCTCTCTTTTCCACCTTTGTTGAGTTGCCTTGTAGCCACAGCAGAGACGCATATTCTGACAAGACAAGCGTTACTCACTCTTCCCCTCACGCAGAGGCTCTCCCGTGGGAGCAGCCCAGCACCACAGGGCAAGCCTCGCCTATAGGGCGGCAGGGAGCTGGGGATTCCCTTTCCATTGCCTCCCTTTGTGTAGACAAAGTTTAAAGCAGTGTTTTAAATTAGTGGAATGACTCAGTAGAGCAGCTCTGGCAGGGTGGGGAGCCTAGTTTGGGAAAAAAAAAAATCTAAAAAGAACTAAAAAAGAAAAAAGGCAATGACTTTTGTTTTATGATACATAGACTGCTATTCAGTCATCAGCTCACAAAGGGCTTTTCTTCCTGAGCCATTAACTATATGACTCAGCAGAGAGCATGCCTCCAGATGCGCTGGCCAGCGCTCCTCCGGAGCCACATCTCGCCCGTCCTCTGCAGGCAGGGAGGGCATGTAGTCCTCTGCCATTGCAGGAACATCACGAAAACAGGAAGGCACTTTTCCAAGTGGAAGGTTGCTGTAAAAATAAACCATGACTCTTCTGCAGAGAACAGCAAACAGAAATTATGGGAAATATTTTCAGCCTTTGTTGTTGCAAATGAAGTGAGCATAAACAACCCAGCTGGCAAAACAGGCTGCCGCTGTGTGTGGGATGGTGGGTAGCAGCAGCCTGCAGCTTCCCTTCGCACCAGCTCACCTTCTGCTTTGGGAAACCCCCTCTCAATGAGGGCCTCCGAGTAACCTTAATTCTGGTCCCTTCTTCCCCACCAGAGGCTCAAATTCAGCAGAGACCATTGGCTTATGAGGGCTCCTGTGACATAGTAGGGTTTTGGGCAGACTGAAGTGTTCCTCAGTGAATGACCTCAGGGGGCTCATGTGTAACACAGAGGGTGACAATACAAAAGAGAGATTAAAGAGGGTGGCTGGCAGCCTCCTGGCCTCCATTTGCTCTTCTGCCAGCACAGCTGCTGCAGGCTGCCAGGTAGCCTGAAGCCCACAGGTCTTTCATGGAATGAAAGCTGCAGGAGCACAACCAAGGAGATGCCAGGCAGCAGCAGTGCCGGCAGCAGGGATGTTGCATGGACACAGACACATTCATAATGAACTGGAGTTGTTCGCGGGCTCAGTATTCCCATTACTGCCTAAACACAGTCACACAACATGCCTTTTTTTGCTACTGTTTTTCTCTCCCCCTCATTCTTATTATTCTCTCCCCTTGGTGAGCTCTTTTTTCTCTGACCTTCTTCCACTGATGTTTCTGCACTCCTCAGAGATTACAGCAGCTGGCTCTCACCACGACATTTTACACCACCTGCTGGAGCTGTGGGTGGTGCAAGAAGAGCCTGGGCACAAATGGAGGGTGCTGAGCCCTTTCCCAAGCCCCCAGGCTGGTGGGACTTCATGTGAGAACATGCAGGGCTGCCTGCCCCACCACCCTGCCCAAAAATAAAATAAAAAAAAAAAGCAGCCATGTAATTTCCCTGTTCAGGGTAAGGGAGAAAGGCAAGGATAAAGTCACCTTTCCGCAGAAGAAAGGGAGACCAGTTCCCCTCTCCAAAAAATACAGAGGTGCTTGTGCCTCAGCCCCTCTGATGCATCAGGGAGTGCTGGAGGAGCTGGCCTCTGTCTCTGCCCCAGAAGCAGAAGGCAAGGTGAACCCAAGAGGTATACTTTGCCAGTAAAACAGACCGCAGCTTTCTCTCTTGTTCACATTTTGCTCAAAATGTCTGGAAAGAAACCAAGGGAGAAACTTCACCCCCTTGTTTGGAGTGAGCCTAGAGAGCACAAGAAGTTATCCCAAGAGGATGGCTTACATACCTGTATACAACTGGAACCTTTAAGCTCTTGGCTCTTTACCGCTGCCTTGCCACAAAATCAACGCTTTCCCACAGTTCATTTCTCCAGCAGCAATCCTTAGCAGGCTGCAATTACAACCCTGGTCTCCGTGAAGCTTTTGGCTTAACATTCAAGATTTACCAACCCTTGTCTGATGGGATCATGCACTTGTGGGCATAAGAAAACTAAACAGTGTCTCCAGGAGTCCGTCAGCGTTGGCTTTGATGACTTAAGCTGTGCAGTCTCATCTGGCAGATACATTATCAGTTCTGAAGGTATAATTATCATTAAGCTAAATGAGGTATCACAGGAGTTTCCATGCTTGTCAGCATGTAGCTATGAAGATGCATGATACTTGTCGGATAATGAATTCGGGGTTTTTTTAATGTATTGTTCTCGTGCTTAGCACAGCTACGTGAAGAAAAAAAATCAACAGTTACCAGTAGATTATTTCCTCATGTGATTTTTAGCAATCTTTATAATAAGCAATGCAAAAAATACCTGGAGAATTTCAACTGCTAAACTGAATAAATGTTGGTAACTTTCTAATGTATCCCACTTCACAGAAACTAGAAGCCTGTAAGAAAAATTTCTTTTTTTGACTAAAACAGAAAAGTTAGTTCATGAGGTTTTATGTGCTCTCTCATAAAACAGGACTTGTCTGTAGAAAATAATATCTACTTGCTCGCTAAGGCACATAGAAAAAGGTTATTACACCAAATGTACCTGTTTGGGTAACCAGACAAAATCTCATAGTAGCTTCCTTCTGCGGAAACCTGCTTGCAACAATATCCTCACTCTTGTTTCCAGCCTTACAACAATACTGAATTAGTCCAATACAAATATATTCACAATTGGGCTTTCTGTCTCATAAAACCTCTTCATTAATTCAGAAAAAAAAGTAATACTCAATAACACACAGTTATACCCATTTGCACCAAGTCTCACTCACTGCAAAATTCTGACTACTTGGCTTAAAACTACGATACAGAGGCAAAACTGTTCTTCAAAAGAGGAGATGTTACAGTCAGAAAGCCATGGCATTTTGAATTTTGATCCTGCCACCCTAACAAAGTGAGCTGCTTTGAGATTTAAAACGCAAAGGAAATACCTAATAAAAGGTACATGAGGGCCTAAACCCAAGGTGCCTGTGCAGCGTGCCCCTAACTCCACTGAAGTGAGTTGCAGCAGGGAGAACGGCACAAGGAGACTAAGGAGCGATGCAATTGCAAGATGTTGGTGCAGTGTGTATTGCAGGTATAATAGACAGGGTGGGTCACAGAAATAACTAAGGCTTTTCACTTTGGTAGGCAGCAGGGCACATGGTCAAGAGCTATTGCCACTTCTGCCAGTGGCAGCACTAGGCAAAAAAAACCAAAACAACCAAACCAAAAACTAACAGTCTGCATACCAATGGAGTACATTAACCTTGGTTTAGCTCCAGCAAAGTCAGTGGAACCACAGAAGAGATGAATCTGAACATCTGTGTACTCTGGGTACCCACCCTTTCCTTCAGCAGTTCATAGGGACATGAAAGAAATCTCCATTCAGAACTTGAAGCACAATTGAACCTGGCAAGTTTAAAGGTAACAAGGATTGAAATGAGCCAAACCATTTGTCTATGTTTAGCCTGCGTCCAGGGCTAAACTACAGCAGTTGCTCTATCACCCCTCCCCAGCCAGGCAGGGGAATCAGGAAAGGGAGGAGATCCACAGGTTGAATTGAAAACAGATTTAATGAAACAGCCATGCTAATATCAATGCCAATATAAAGTGCACAGAGCTATACTCAGCCCAGCAAATGTACGGTGGTCACAATAAAAGGGAAAGCAGTCCTCAGGAGCAGGGTCAGGAGGAACCAGAGCAAAAGGCACCCCCACCCCCAGCAAATTTCCCCCTTTCTAATGAGTGTGATGTTTATGGTTGGGGATACATCATGAGCCAACTTGGGTCAGCTGCCCTGGCTGACTCCAAACTGTTAATGGCCAGCAGACTGTGGCAGGCCCATGGTTCTGTCCCAGCAAAACCTGGACATCATTCTACTCAAACCCTTCCCAGAGAATCCTACATTTTGTCCAAAAGCTTGAACCCAGAAGATTTTCCTTTCAAAAATTTGACTGTGTTCATTCAATCCCCAAACTTTGAGATTGTATTACACAGCACTTAGTGATCCTGAACATCCAAATAACATTTTTATGGGAAACATCATGGGCAGAATATGCAACATATGCAGCTGCACAACTCTGTCACTAGTCAACATCCAAAAAGCATATTTCTGAAAACAAAAGTTTCTCAAAAAACACCCTAAATTATTTTTTTCTTTACTGTAAGCAAAGGGGTATGTAGGGTTAGACAAGCTGGCATTCTGTTGGTTTTGTCCACTTCATCTCCTGGAAGGGTTGGGTTTAGATCCAGGCAAGATTCATAGCCAGTCCTAGCTATTAAGAATTCTGCTGTGGTCACCACTAACAGTTTTCAGAGTGCACTTGTAATTGCAATGAAAACTCCTATTCACACGTTTTGGAAATGTTGGTTTAGACTATTCAGCTGTGGATGAGCAAAACAAGTGTGAACTAACGCACATTCCCTGCCAATTCTCAGCTTGTTACAGACAAAAATAAATTTTTGCTCTAGGAAATATAAAGTCCAAAATATCTATACAAATCTGTAGATTTGCAATATAAATCTGTTCCTGACTCTACTCCTTAGTCTTCAGCAGCCTTCAGGCACTGCCAGACATAAACCAATGTTTTACAAGACATGGGAGAAAGAAAAAGGAGAGGAGCAGCAGCATTGAACTCCTGCCAGACACTCTTTATGAACAGACTATGAAGACACTGAAACAAAAGACCCGGTAATGCTTAATTTCAGAAGGTACAAAAGGGGCACCCAGATCACTGTAAATATAAAAGTTATTCAGGCCTTGCCTGAGTCCATAAGACAGTGGAAAGACTCAGGGTTAAACAGAAAAAGTATCAAAGGAAATGCACTTCCAGCTTGCTACAACACAATGTTCTTTTCTCACAGGGACATGGCCAGAGCCTGACATACATTTTAGCTGCTCATAAATCCCACACATTCAGGTGGTTAAAGCGCATTTGGGAACCACGATACCCAGGAACTGCAGCCATTTGTTTATGTACCAGAGTAAACAAGCTCTTCACTTGAGTCCTCTGCTACTGCCACTGACAACTGATTTCAGAGGCATATTTTATCTGTTTCCCAGGATGGTAGTCCCAGGTAAAGCAGCAGCTGAGACTACTGAGCCAAAACCGCTTGCTCTACTAAACTACTCCTGCTAACACTGCAGTGTGATATTTCCACAGTAAGGTTTGAGGAATGCAAGAGAAAAGCCACAGTTATGACACATCTTATCAAACTGCCACACATCCTAACAGGATACATATGTAAATGCAAGGCATACCCACATCAACCAACCACAACTGCTGTTAACTGAAAGAGGCAGTAGGAGAGCTTAACCCCTTTTGAAATAACTCAGCCACCTCAGTAATAAACTGTTGGGTCAGTCCAAGAGATGATGACCAAGTAACTCAAGAAAGTGGCACCCAACAAATACTTAAGCTACCAACTAATTGGTAAAAAAATTAACACAACCCTCAGATGTTCAAACACACCTACAATTCAAATGGGATGCGAAACCAATTAACTGATAGGGATCTGGTTACACTGCCAGCATTTATAGTTGCAGTTTTGCTGCCATTTATTGTTACAGTTCTATATTGCAAATAATTGGGTTTTAGAAGTAATTCAAGGCTAGCAGACACCAAACCCACGGTGGATTTCCAACAACATTTCTTTCACTGTCTGAAGTCCCTAACATTAGGTGTAGTTGCTGGAGTTCCTCCCCCTGTTTTGCATATTTCTTACTCTTCCTGGTCTCTTTTCCCACGTATTCCAGGATACTAGCCATATCTTCCGACTCTTGCATGATCTGGAATTTCCACCTATCCGTGGGACTCTGGTGGCTGTATCAGCTCACTCTTGTCTGTGTGCTCATCAAGATTAAAATTCATTACGAAGAATAAAGTCAGGAGATTTCCAAAAAACACAGATCAGAAGCTTTTATTGATTGTAATTTCCCTGCTTCTTTCCTCAGCAGGAAAATAATCATGGCAACAAGAAAAAAAAAATACAACCCCAAAAAACTAAACAAAAAAGTGCTTCTGTTGCAAATACTATTATCTTTGTCTCTCTTTTTGTCTCCTTATTTTGCAGAGTTTAAAATGGTAATGTTTCCTATTCCTTTGTTTTTTTTCCTCAGAGTGCAGCATCAGTCATTAGTGTCTTCTTTAATACCTGCAGAAAAAACAGATTCATAAGGAAATGTGATCTCACATGACAGAATACCTTCAATTTTTTCAGATGGTTTATATTTCAAAATTAGACACACACCCCCACACCCAAAAAATATTTAAGGCATATGACACCTTTCAACAAATCTAGAGTAAAGTAATTTTGTTTCCAAAATAGAAGTCTGAAAATGGAAATCCCCTCTTTTCACTCAAGAAGATCTGCCTTGAAAAAGAGGTGTCTATGCCTCTGGAAATCTTAGAAATAATCAGTCCTGCGTAGCCATTCAGCTCACAGATTATGGCTGACAGAGGACAGAACTTTGTCATCTGTTTTACTGACTTATAAATCCCTATTTCTAAAAGCAAATGAATTAAACACTAGACGTGGGATAATGGGACCTGTTTTGGACAGTAACCCAGAAAAAAAAAGGCAGTTACATTCCCATTCATCCCACAGTTTTGATCCTGCTTTCTGAGGAGCTAATGCTGTCTTGGAACTCTTTCCTTATTTCCACCTTCACAAGAAAAAAAAAAAGACTGGCCTTTCAGTTACCAACAACAGTCTCTGCTTTCTTGCTGCTACTCTCTACTTCCTCTCTTTCAGCAAGTGATATCAACTCTGGCTCTGTTTGGTGGTTCTGGTATGAACTCTGGTCTGGTGGTGTCACTCCCTTTTGTTTTCCAGTATGCAGCATGGATCCCAGTGTTGTTCCATTCGGCACTTGAAAATATGGAGAGTAGGACAGACAAGTCTGCTGAGTGTAGGAAACTTGCTCTGTGAAAAACTGTCCTCCTGCCATGCTAGAAAACGGCATTTGTGAGCACAACTGCTTTGAGAATGGAGGTCCCTGCATGTAGAAATCATCCCAGGGAAGAGCTTGATGGGCAGTGATGCCTGCTGAGGAAAAAACAATGAAGAAACTGCAGAATAATGAATATAAAGGAGGATTAAACCATGTATATATAAAAATGTATATGTTGTGCTTAAGAGAGCATGCTTAGAGCAAATAGTATTACAGTTATGCCCTAATGGTTACTGCAATAAGAGACATCACACGCATATGAAAGTTAACTGTCGTTTACATTGCAGTGTATTTACCCAAAACATAGTTATTAGGAGGAAAAACTTAGGAAATTCATAGCATTGTTATAAGCTATAAAAAGTAATGTCACTTCAGCACAGATCCTGAGTATAAGTAATGATATTAGAAACACCACACTCCCCAATTTTTTTTCCTCCATTCCTGTTTTCCAAGTTAGCTCTACAAAGCAGAAGCTGGATGGTTAACCTTCACTTTCATTTACAAAAGCTGCAATCCAGAAATTTTAATTAATATCTATAGTTTAACTAAACTGCTCACTTGCTTACATGCTGAAGTAAGAACTACGGGTGTGTCTGCACTGACAGATTGGTTCCCTCCCCATTGCACTTCTAGAACCCCAGGCACTAGTCATCCACATTCTGTAACAGTCATAGGATCTATCCCTTCCTTGAATACAGGAGCCTCGCACTGCTGACTGCACTCTGGACAGAAGTAAGGAATAAGAGAACTTCAACTCTGCTTCTGTTCTTTCAACAATCCTCCAACTTCATCAGTCCTAACACGGTTTACACCTTTATACATCCCTTTATGCGCACATGACATGCCCCTTGGCATGCAATGCACACTCTCAGCATCACACTTAACATTAATTTGGTGCGCTGGGACACAGCCCTCTCATTACTTCTGGCACTTTAAACTAAAAAACCACAGAAAATAATAATTATGCCTTACAACCAGAAAGGAGAACCAGGCCAAGTATGCTAGATAGCACGGGTGCTGCCAACCTGTTCTGGAGAATGTTAGCCATGAACAATGTGAACATGAACCAGCATGCACCCATCAGCCTCTGAGTCAGACTTCTCTCCCTGACAAGGTCCACAAAAACAGTAGCAGCATTTATTCTCTTATGTGACAAGAGAAGAGATGTATTTTTTGGACTGTGAGCTTAATTTAACAAACTTGACAGTCCAAACAAATAAACTGCAATGGTTTATTTTGGCTTGAACAAATTGAAAATACAAATCCCTGACACTAAATGACGAGACCAACAATGCCATTTTTACCAAGTTACTTTTTATTAGATTAAAGCACTTCAGCATAATTTAAGTGCTGTTGCAAATTCATGCCAGAGAAAGAAAACGAAAGCAGCTTTGTTGGCCCCTGTCTCTCTCCTTTTGCACTACCTAAGATACGTAACATTCTTTCAAAATGGCTTCTGCAGAAGTCTAGCAGGTTTAGAAGCCTGTTTTTCTTGCTGTCTTCAACTACTCTATCTGCTGTGGCACCTTTTTCACTTTGCACCCTTGACCCACATACACCAAAGGCACATTAGTTTGCACAACAGTACACTCCTGAAAAAGTTAGCTCTCCATTCCAGACAAAACCGTGGCACTACCTGACGCATTCACATGGTAACATGATCTCTGACATTCAGCCTAGGCAGTAACTTTTGATTCAAATTAATGGGTCACTCAGCACTTTTAAAAAAAGGCATACAAGTGTATTTAAAAAAACCATGGGCAGCATATATATATAATTGTGCATATAAATGCATATTCCTTTTTTCTGTCTCAGTCATAAGAAAGACCACTGATCATCATCCTAAATGTTTTGGGGTATTGTTCTGTTACTCCAGGAGTGGGATGCCAAAAGATTTCTGAAATTTACCTGCGTCGCTGCTTGGCTGCTGCAACAAGAGCTGTCCCCTGCCATGGTTTTGTACGTAGCTTTGTGTGGCTCCTGCTGCCGCATAAGTTACAACTCCACTGTTACCAGGTAAGGTGAGCAAAGCTGTATGGGACTCAGTGGGTGTTGTAGGAGAGAGGCAGACACTGGAGAGCACATTGCTGGCCAGGTGACCTGGCAGATGGTGGAACTGGGAGAGCTGGTGCTGCTGAGAGTATTGAGGCAGCTGGTAAATTCCACCCTGGCTGCTGTACTGGCAATACGTGGTCTCTAGGCTGCCTTCCGACTTCAGCTGCTCAGGGTAATTGCAGGAAACTGGTGAACTCAAGCTGCAGAGAGCAAGGAGAGAGGCAAATCAGAGATTAAATTAGGGTCAACAGCTACAGCAACCTGTACAATAAACAGTAATTATATCTTCCCCTTGACAGCTGCTTCAACCCTGATCTGACTCCAACCCTTCCTCTTGAATGCCAGGCAACAGACAAGGGCAACAGAAACCACTTGAGCCAAGTGCTTTCAGAGCAGGTTGCTTTAACAATGCACATGAGTGGGGATTACATTCACCTCACTCTCCAAAGTACACCCCAATGCTTAAAACATCCTCTCTCAAGGATTCCTTTTCACTGTGCTTCTGAATCCCATCTTCACTTGACAGGCATGCAATTCTGAAAGCACCCTGATTAAAGGTATCACTTTTCTGATAGCAGGTGCCCTGTTCTACTACACACATTACACATTTTTTCATACTCCATTTAAAGGACATTCACACTCATACATCTAACTTTCTACTTCTGCTCCCTCCTATTTCCTTGTCTCATGTCCCACCTTCACCCTCCCAAGGCTTCTTCCAGGGTTCATTTTTTTCATCTCCCTCAAAGACAATCTCATCTGTCCTACCTTTGATTCTGGATGCTGTAAGTGAAGGCCTCCCTGGAGCCATTTTCCTGACTGGACAAGCTGCATTCACTGTTGGGAGTGTCCAGCACCAAGGGAACAATATGACTGTGTGGGTTGAAGGACAGACTGAGAGGTAGACTGGCTCTCCGGATGGGTGGAGGGCTGGGAAGACTAGGGAAGCACTCTGTTCTACTGGAACTGAAGTTGAGCTGTGGTAACGCCTTTGTCTGAACTGCTTCACAAAATGTCGCTATTCCTGCCACTGAAGAGACTGTAAATAAAAACAGAGACTGTCATACTATGCTGTCATACCAAAAATTAAAAGGTGCAAGCAGAGGGAACGAATGACAAGAGCAGCAGAACAGAAAAGCAAGATGCCAGTGAAAGCGTGAAGGTTAACTGATGGGAATAAAAGTAAACAAGTACCAGCATTGCTGCTGGGAAGCAAAAGGCAGTAGTAGCAAGCTCTTTGGAACTGAGAATGATGCTTATTGGTTGAAATTACCTTCATGCCTTCATGATTTCAGTCTCTGCATACTGGATTTATTCAGCTGTCAAGGCGTCAGCCAAATGAAGCAAAGTACTTTCTGGAAAAAAGCCAGGAACAATTCCCCAGCCATCTTGCTTCTCTACCATCCTCCGGGAATAGTGTGCTGCACAGATTACCCTTTTGAAAAATATAACTGAGGTTTTGAAGAAACAAAAATATGCCTTTAGAGATCCACTGCCTAGGACATTTTTTTAACCAAATTTGCACTCCTGCTTTGGCCTCAGATGAGTCATTCCAAAAAAAAAAAAAGCAGAAATGTCAGCTGCAGGGCCTTGGTAAAAAGAAGCTGCAAGATGGAAAAGGAAAGCAACGCCATTTTGGTTGCTAGAATCTTGTTTGGCGACCTTTTTCCTCAGTCACTGCTGGAAAAGGAGAGAGGAACAGTTTCCTACAGAACGGCCTCTGTGGAAAGAGGACAATATAGGAAATGAAAAGGTCAGAATCAGGTATGCTGGTGATCCAGAGTAACAAGTATACACAGAAGTTCAAGAAGTTTGTACATTGTCCAAGAGAACGAGATGCTCTTTTATTACACTAAATAGCAAAAGATTTCTTTCTTGAGAAGTGTAGCCATTGGGTGTGCATGACACAATTTGAACTGATTTTTCAAGTCTAGCTAGGCTGAACCATCAGAAGGACGAGGCAGAGAGGAGAAAAATATCACTGACTGTCCAGGTAAAGTTGGTCTTCTTCCACACACTGTAAAGCATTCAGGGAAAGCTAGTAGCATCGATAGTTTACAGATGTACTTCACCCTTGCAGGCATACAGAGCAGCGTCAAATGCACTCCACCAGGTGTGAATCAAAGGCCTTAAACATAAAATCTAAACATAAAACTGCCACAGCAAGCATGAGCAACCTTCAGAGAAGTTTGGAATGCAGGCCCAGAGCTCTGGTAAAGAGATTCCACTTCAACACCTTGCAGCACCGTTTCTCAGATTCCCCAGTGCGCTGTGCAATTGTGTCTGTCTTATTGCATCTTCCCACATCAAATTTTTTTCAACTCTGCAACTATGAAGAGAGGGAGTCATGACGTTTCAATGAAAACTTGAAGAGCCCTAATTTTGGCCACGTTTAGAAAAATGGAGCAACATCTAGGATGGTATCTCTAAAGCATTCACATGCCCAGGCAATTCTCAGTGGTTTATTTTTTCTACTTGAACATACTATTTCTCTATTTTAGGCAGCAGCTATGATGTTACTTGTCACATTCCTGTTTTTTGACACAGTACAGATCTAGTGCCACACCACAAAGCACTAGTCAACACAATATTTAGTTTCCTCGCAAGTAAAAATGGCTTAGCCAGAAATGAACCTGAAGATCCCTTCTTATTTTTTTTAAGCCTTCATTTGCACTGGTTCTCCTAACCATTCCGCCCCAGCATGTTGCAGTTCATACAAACATGAAATAGCAGCTACGTGGGACACAACTTACCTGCAAAATAGTCTATATCCAGATAAAGCTTCAGTTCAATAACGACAGTAGGACTGGCTATTCTGCAGATGGCCTTAGTCTTGCTCAGGATGAATACAAGCCCAGGAAATAATTTCTAAACCCACTTTCACACTTAAGAATGAAGATCTGGGGGTTTTTTTGAAATATTTGCAACCCTTAATGCAGATAATCTTTGTAGATCATGGCAATAGGACCCACAGGTGATGAGACTGTGAAGGCAGCACACTTGGCCCCCAGGGAGTTGGTTCAGCCTTTTCTAAAGTCTCCTCTACTCCTCTCTCCTTTCAAAGACACTGAATTTGTATCTTCTGAATAGTCACAAATGCTGTAAGAATAAAGAATTCCCAGAGAAGTAATATCTGCTAAATCTGATGCTATATTTACAGAAGATTTCAGCATCTTGTTCAATGATGAATTCTGATCACTGGCTTGAGATAATACTTAGATTTTACACTTCTGTTGCTCTTCTTGACATTGGCATAGACAGATAGATGACTTCGGAAGGCTTTCCAGTGAACGTGGGAATGTAACTGTAGGATTTTTGTTTATCGCTTACATTATTTCTGGGTTTTCAGTCCATGAGACAACCTTGGGAACTTTTAGAGAGCAGTTTAATAATTTGCAGCTTCAGATCTCTGAACCAGTTCTGGCACTACAATTGTCTTAACTCAAGAATGGCTATTCTAAGTCTTCAGCTACACAGCTGCCTTGCCTGTACTACAGCTGCTTCCTCAATATCCTAACAATGTTAAGAGACACATTCTTTAATACAAATAGCTTCCAATGAATGGGACAGAGTCCTAGATTAACAAAAATGGATATATGTGTGTTTCTGTTGGGATGACTGTGATTTCAGTCTTTCCTCAGTCTTGAAGGAGACTAAGGACTGTTCTTGAGGTGTCCATGAACTTACAACAGGGCATGGTTTAACCTGTGACACTATGTTGTAGGAAGCTCCTTTCACTGTTATTAATAGACCAGATCATGTGCACAAGATTTTTTCACCTGAGTGACACCCATCTGCATTAGAGCCCTTCCTCTTGACATCAGGCATACATGACTACTAGTCAAGCACTTGTTCTGTTGACGCCAAAAGGCCTTGGCCTGCAATGATTCTGGAAGTTAACTATGCAGCTGCTTGCAGACTGTTGGGAGGCCGGAGGCAATGATTATAACTATTTAACAAACCCAGTGCCAGGCACAATGCAGCTAATGTTGTACAGGCTGAGCAACCAGTCTAACCTCAGATGGTCTACTTGCTAAGGCTGCTTTCTCAAGCATCAAATCAAGAGCTCAGCAAAATGCTCTATTACTACAAGTCTCTACGTCATACACTACCCAATCCAGTTTCTTTTAATGAAACATGCCTGTATAATTGCAGCATGTACTGGAATATTAAGGGCCAAAACAAAGCTTTTCACAGATAGATCCTCTTCCTGAAATTGTGAGAAAATACATCTCTTGTAAATGACATCTGTAAAGTAAACAATATATTAATCAAACTTAGGAGCAATGGCATTCTGCATTTCACAGATCAGTAAGCCAACTTCAGTCTCTAACTGCATTGCTTTGAGAAGTGTGTCAGTTTGATCCTCTTCTGGATTTTCAGTAGGCCAGGACCTACCACTTGTTTAAAAGGTTTTTTGTTAAAAGGTTTTGCTTGCCATCTTGAAGCTAAACAACATCAGATTTAAAGTAATTTTTTTAAAAGCCAGAATCCTATAAGTGAAATCATTAAATCTTGTCATTTATTTACCATTCTTTGACAGATGATCTCCAACTTCATCCCATTGCTCCCAAGACTTCCATTACAATCCCATCTCTGCCACTGCATAATCATTTTGCTATTTGCATAAGAGATACTAGCATAGGCTGGGCTCCTGACATGTGCCTTCAGCAAGATAGCCACATGAAAAAATATTTCTTGCAAAAGCACCAGCAGAGCAAAAGCATCTTTTCCCACAAACCAGGGGCATAGGAAGTAACTTTTCTCTCAAAAGGGACAACTCTAAAGAAAACATAAGCCAATGTTTTAAGTCAATGAATCATATATATATATATATCTATAAGAAATGTCAAACAATAAAAACTTTGAATAACTAAAAATGTAAAAAAACCCCTCCATTAATTTAAAGTAAGCTAACTGTCTAGCAAAAGCAGTAGAAAAAACCAATTCTTTGATCAAAGCAAGCTCAAGATTGAGTTTCTGAAGCACAAAAGGGTCTTTTGACAAGTATTGTAGCTAATATCAAAATCAGAAGCCATAACTGCCAGCAAGGCAGAGCACATCTCGAAAGCAACTTGCTGGCATTTTTAATCAGCTTATTTGGAGAGCTGTACAAAACAGTGCGACATAAAAAACCCAAAAACCTGGCCCAACAGACAGTCATAACTACTGGCTAGAGCGAGGAAAACCAATGGAAAAGGCAGCACTGAACACTCTCCAAATGTGTCACGTAACAGATCCTAGTGTTCTCATGCACTTAAGTCATTTGCTTGTCCTGCTGAAAGTGGTTAAACACACTGCTACCAAGGAAAGCACCTGAATAGCCACTCCATTAGGCCACAGTCTCTGGGTACATCTGCAACTTTGTGTGCAGGTCACAGATTATTTTGCTGAAACCTGCCATGACCTGTTTCCACAAGAGCCACTTTTACTAAGCGCTTGGGTTTGCCTTGTAAATTGATGGCCTTTTGATTCATTTGCTCCCTCTTATCTTGCTTCTGTTACTTTGGCCTTTATCCTAGCCAAGATTTATCTAATCTTCTGAGACATTCTAATAAAGAAAACAAGCGGACCCTGGATGGCCCTAATTATTGACAAGCTTTTTTTCTGAACAAGGAAGCTGAATGAATTCAAAAGTCACACACTGTCTTTCATTTATTTCCATTTCATTTTCTGCTTTCATTCTTTAAGAGAAATCTCCCTATGCAAGGCTAGATAACAGAAAGAGCAAGTTTCATTCCCCATGGCTGTGTTATTCTGCATCTATTAAGGCAAAACTGCAACTGAAACATTTCAGATGATTGTGCCATGCAAATCTCTCTTCTTTGAGGACTCCCTACACCTAGCAAGTCTTTACCCTCAGAGGGAGACTAACTTAGGCCTCTGCTCTGCCCAGGCACCAATTCTCCCATGACTTACAGGAATGCAATTTTTAAGACTTCCACCTTCCATCAAATTTAATTAGAGTAAAACAACTTTCAGGGGCAGGGTTTCACAAACAAAGAGATTGTGTGGCTCATTACACACACCATATTCCTCCCTTCCCTCAGGAAACCAGGTTAAAAACCAGTCACAAAACCTCACGGTTTGTGTGCACAAGCAAAGTGTGCTTCTTTCCTGAAAAGTGATTTTAAAAAGGTACTTTTTTTCTTTCCAAACAGATCTGTAGCTGGAAAGTATTTATCAGCCTTAGAGGACACAAATAGATTTCATTACTTCTTGCCCAGCATGATTTAAAGAGAACAAGGGGAAGCTTGTTCCCTCACACAGATATAGCAGAATTCAGTGCATTCTCATCTTCACACGTCCTTAACACTGAAGACACAGGGGTTTCAGACAAGCAAAGGAAGCATGTGTTTCATAAAAGCTAGATGCATACACAGTAAATGCAATAGGTGGCAGTCAGCAGCAAGTTCAAAAGATTCAAGCTGTAAAACCCGGCTATCTTTGTTGCTCATTTTCCCCACACACCCAGTCAACTCTCAGGGACATTCCCTTGCCCTTTTCCTTCCTGACGCACTGCACAAAGAATTTAGACAGGACATTTCTTCCCTATCAAAAAGATTGCTGGTGTTTTCCACATGGAGAATTGCATCCCAGTGTGCAGACCCCCCAGAAAGAAATTGCTCAATACAGACAGAAGATGAGATCACATCCCTGAATGAAAAACTGTCTACAGACATATTCTTTCTTGACTACATAGCATGTCTGCAGATGTACTTTAGGAACCAGGAGAGTTCTGAATACAAGTGTAGAAATATAAGGATACTTGGTTTGTCTTCTTTGAATGAATTATTTCACAAAACCTTGGTCTTTATCTAAATACAGGACTCAGACTGCACCACTTCATCATTCTGGAAAGCAGTGAATTATTCAAACACTTTGACCATATGAATTACAGTCACATTGGTTAAACAGTTCATAGGATTGACCAAAGTAGTCAGAGATTATGACAGGCAAATTTAAATGACAGAAGTGCTAAATTACAGTATCAAGAAAGTATCTCAGTTGAGGCCTTTTGCATACATATCTATTTATTAGTATTCTAAGCTTATTGATACACTCTTATGGTTGCTTTCTACTGTGCCAAAATTCTTTTAAGGTATTGGCACTATTAAAAGTACATTAAAGTCTTTGAGTCATTATTAGAAAATGGCTTTCACAGAACTGCTCTTAACACTGATAACACTGTATATTTAGAATACAATAAGGGCACAGAAATGATGTCATGAAATTCAAAAGAATGAATTACTGGGAAGCAGGAAAATACGCACAGAAGAGTGCCACAAGTCAGCACATCTATTGCTCGGGATATCCATTGCTAAGGAAGTGGTGAAGTCCCCTTCAGTTTGGAAATATTTGCAAATCGTGCCAATTTGGTAAAGTAAACATATATAGGAAATGCTTTAGGGAACATTCCTGACTCTAGGGAATGCTCTGATAACTCCACAGATGAATACACAATTAACAATCCTCTCTTTTGGTTGTCATCAACCTTTAAAATCTAAGTGCAGCTCGGGTAGAAAACTAGTCCAACAGCACACCCCACTGACTTTCAACGACACTGCAACAACAACCGAATTCAGCTGTATGCTTAAGAACTCATCTACTCTCACTCCCACAAGGTCTTGCACAGAATGGAAAATTACACTGGCTGGAGAAGTCAAAGGAGGTTCCTTTAGAGATTTAAAAGTATGAAGTACCTGAGGGAGGCTCTACAACCTCAATAGTTTATATATTCCACCTGCCTCATACAGCTGACTTGATCACAGGTTGTAGCCAGAACATTATAATCTAAACCAGAATATGGGTGTGTGTATCTGCCATGAAGAGCGTAATAGCCACTATCATATGTCCATCATTGTTCAGATAAGCAGTACCAGTGTCAAACAACTATTACAGAAGAATGCCCCAATCACATATGCTTATGAAGTCATATTCAGATTTCCTTGATGGCTTATGCTAGGACATGAGTAAGGACTGCAAATTTGTCTCTAGCATTAGCACAGAGGCACCACTGTCACAGTATATAGTTGGTAGATACTTGATTAGCAGAGTGCTGTTAAACCTGGTGTCACTTTTTGGACTGATGGCATGGGGTCTCACATGACCCCCCCCTAAAGTGTTTGGGAAGATACCAGCACTACCTGCTAATGCTGCAGTTAAACAAAATACTCATGCTGACAGCGGTCTCACCTGATGAGGAGGCAAGTGGTGCAGAATGTCCACTTTGCTGGCTGGAGTAGTTCCCAGATGTAGTGTCTACATTCAGCATGGCAGACTGGTCACGAGCAGTATCAGGCAATGGAGGCCCAGGCAGAAGAGGTGCCCTGGAAGTTTACATAGAGAGTATGAGCGTGGACCAGAAGACAAGACATTATGGCAAAATAGACAGTCTCCTAATCATCGTGCAATGGGCAAATCCTAGATCACTAGCCAGTGGAAAGGGAAAGCACTGTGAGAAGAAACAGTGCAAGGGATGCTCTATCAACAGTATTTGGGGAAGCAGCCCCAGGTCACTAGTGTGAAAAGGACAGGCAGCAGGGACAGTGCCATGAAATCAGTCAGGTAGCTTCAAATCTTTCACTTAATTTTTCTCTTTTCATTCTGTTTTCTTCACAGGAAGACTCTTGCTCCAGATTGCCATAAATAAATCTCTTTGGAGACTAATTTCTTCCTTCCCTCCCTCTTGAAAGAACATCTATTCTTTCACATACTCCTTCTCCCACACTCAGTAAATGTCCCCTGCTCACTTATGCATGGTGCTAGCTTGTATTTCTTCAAAGAAGCCCATGGCTTTTTAAGACTGATCTATGCAAGCAGCATTTCCATCACCAAGTGAAAATCCATGGAAATGGAAAATAATGGTGAGATAATGACTGGGATAAAAGAATTCCCAAGCACACACAAAGCGTCTAGCCAACACAGTCACAGAAACTAAAAATGAAGGGGTTATTCCACAGACCTTTTCTATCTCATCCCCTGCTCTCTACATGACTTCAGCAAGAGGGAGTTAAAGAGTTTTACTTTAAAACAGTGCTGCAGGTTAATCTAAAGTGTTCTCAAGATGGCTGACTACTATTTGCCCAGAAAGCCATCAGGCTGGACAATACAGTGGACAGGCTACCAATGTCCATCTCAACAGTCAGCTCTCCATACCTTAAATGTAAAGGGGAAATAGCAAAGGAAAAGATTTCATGTATCCAGGTATCTATTATGGAGAAATGAGAAGACCAAGTCCCTCACCCATAACCATCTGACCCATAGGAGACTGACAGAGCTGATGATGTTTGATATTTTTTGTTGCCCTTCACACTCAACTTCTCCGACTTTCGCCACTTTGCCCTGCGATTCTGGAACCAGACCTGATAAATGAAAAGAAAGGATATATTCAAGAGAACAAACCATCTACACTTTGGGACACAGGCAACAGATCAGCAATGACTGTCTCCACACATCACCAGGTGAGGCCAGAAACTTTTCTTCCAGAGAAACAGCAAGATTCATTGCAACCAGAAATACACTGCCACAGCAGAGAGATACCCCTAAACACCAGTTTCCTCTGTTGCCATGATCTTATGAAGAGATTAACTCCAATCTCCTTATCCTCTTTGACCTACCCATTACACCTCTTATCTTAGGAAATAGGAAGAGATGGAGTATGCAACCACAGTCTCCAACTGCCATTTTGGGTGGGGTAGTTGGTTGTGCAGCATCCCATCACTGTGAGCTCTTGTCTTTCTCTTGTCACCAGTGGCCGGTGTGGTCTCTATCCCACTATTCACGAGCTCCTCTTTCCTGCCCCAGCTCTCCTCCCTGTCATTTTCCTGCACACAACCCATAGCAGCACTGTTACCCACACAGGCATTACCATGATACGCTGTGGCGTTACACCAACCACAGTGGCGATCTCCCTCCTCTTCTCATTGTCAGGGTAGTGGTCTTCTTGGAACATCTTCTCCAACTCTTCTAGCTGCTCTAGAAATGTTGCATTGTTCAAAGAGAGAGAGATTGAGAGTATGCGATAAGAAAGAAAAAAACCAAAACACACACACAAAAGAAACAAGACAGAGGAAAACCAAAACAGAACATTTTTTACTACACTTAAAAATACATGAACAACATAAAAGATACTTTTTTAAAGTAAACCACAAAAATAACAAAAAAACCTTCCTCCATAGTAAAACAGAGCATCACTAGAGGTACTTCAAATATAAGGCACTCAGCAACCTTTATTTGAAGAAGCTTTCACAAATCTCATAGTGTAGAATGTACTGTGATACCAGTTAGAGCAAATCAGCATCTCCACGCTGTGCCTTCAGTATGGTGAAGGAAACATCAGCACCACTGGCACTGCAAGTGTCACTGTCTGCCAGTGAGTTCTGCGGTATCTACCTGTACTATAGAAGGTGCGTGACTTCTTCCTGACTGGTGGTAGAATTCCTGGATTTTTCCCCTTGGTCCCATCATGGCTACTTCCAGATTCCAGGACTGAAGGCACCTTGTAGGATTGCTGAGCTATAGTGTGAGCGGAAGCACATTTGGATGATCGTCGAGTAGCTGGGCCACACACATCCTGCCTGCAGAGGTCTCCAGGAATTCCAGTAGATGGTCTCTCAGCGCACATTCCATTTCTGTAGTTACTTTTTTTCTTCTTTGCCTCCTTTTCCATCCCACCAGAGTAATAATCCTCACACTGTTCATGTGATCCTGACTGACATGTGGGCTCCTGTGCAAATTCAACCACAGAAAGTGGGGGCACAGCCTTCATGTCACTAAGGAAATCTGACAGCTGCCCACACTCTGAGGCAAGGTGGAGCTGGCCATCAAGGGGCACTGAGTCTTGGGAAGTTGACACAGTTGCCTGCAGGGTGCAGTATCTTCCATCTTCCTCCACTTTCTTTACAGGACTGATCGTATCTTCTGTTACGAAGGTACCCCCAACTTCTTCCTTTATCACTGTGCTGTGGAATGCAGATAGCACACTGCTCCCTGTACCAGCTCCACCGACAGCATCCTCCTTCTCCTCCACAGAGTACTCAGTACACAGTGATGTGTCCTCCTCCTCATCCTTGCGCTCTACAAGGCAAAAAAGAAAAACAACACACAACCCCCACCCTACATGCACATTGTCTAGGCCAGGTGTGCCTGGATAGCAACTTTCAGTTACAGGAGAAAGAAAACACACCTGATGACAAAACCCAACAGTGAAAAGAACTAAAGAGTTCAAAGACCATCACCAGGACAGAGTGCCACTACGAAAGCAACAGCAAAGAATGTGATATGGTCAACATAGAGATATTAAAACATCTAAGATGAGAAAAGCCTCATTTTGAGGCTGAAGGTGCCTGCAAAAACAACCAACTGTAAACTATAGAAAGAATTCATTCCAGACACAGATAATAAAGGGAAGGTTGTGTATTACAAATATAGTAGTGGGAAAACCAGCACTGAGGATACCAAAAGTCTTCGGACTAAGGAACAGAAGAAATCAATAACTTTTCAACACCTAAGTCTCAGTAATAAAATGAACAAAAATAAAATACAAGCAAAATTCTGGTCTACTGTGTCAGCAGTGATTATTTGACAAATGACATCACTTTTTGATTTATAGAGGTTTCTGTTTCTATTGTGCTCAAGCTGACCAAGCAAAATAACAATCAGTCGTACAAACTTCTAATAACTGCCTCTAATAACCAAAGCTGTAGTTTTCTGCAGCGTCAGCCGGTACACTAATGAATAACAGGGTTACAAGATAGGTAATGAAATAGCTGGCTGAGGCAAAAATAGGTTGAGGTCCGACCAGTTTAACAAAAGGCACAAACTGCATTACACAAAGCTAGACTGAATAGAAGACAGGTCAAGAAAGAACACCGCAATAGAAATAATTAAAATAGGAAATAGAATAATAAAGAAGCATTATACTTTCCCAGCAGAGATATATATTTTCAAAACAAGAAAGCCCACTGATTGCCTCAGAATGTGTGAGTCTGTGTAATTTCTACTACTTAAAAAAACAGAAGAAAAAAAGTGACTATTTGTTAAGAATAGAAAGTAGAAAAATAAAACCAAAACTGTCTATCTGTCTCTGTCTGAAAGAAGGAAAGTTTGAGCAGACTGTTGCCAGCATTTCAGTGGTATGTGCTTACAGGGAAATGTGGTTGTTTAATTCAGGGGGGAAAAGATCTAGAATAATTTCATTTCACACTGTTCTCCTTTTGATTTATACTAGTGCAATGCTTTCTGCCTCAATATTTATTTCTTAAACAATTGTTAATCAAGAAGGAACCCCCCACCACCAGTCAGATGGGATAATCTTCATGGAAATATGAGGGGGCACCAGGCTGCTTCCAAGACCTTCTAATTTGCCTTTTTACAGGATTAAGAGAACCAAATTAGTTGCAGGGGGGAAAGAAGAAGCAGTAAACTATGCAACTGTAATAATTTGCTCTTGTTAAGCAGCAACAGTTTCCACTGTCGTTAAATGACATGAAATATCTTGATTAGGAGGGTCAAGAACTGAGGGAGACAGAAGCTCGCTATGTTTTATGTTATTCCTTTAACCACCACTCTCCTCACTGCCTCTGAGCTCCTCTCACTGATTATGTGAAAACACTAATATTTTCACACGCCATTCTGCCCCTCACCCTCTGCCTCAAATCAGGAACAGCATTTTCAGCTTAGTGCTTTGATTTGAGAAGGCTCTTTACTTACTTTTATGCAAACACCCTTATGTGTTTACATCGCAAAATAAATTTTAACGTCCTGTGCTTGCATCTTTATCTGCCCGAGAGAAAGAGATTGACACTTGGGAGTTTTATATCATCTACAGGAGTATTCCTCCAAGAAAAAGTGAATTGCTATCTCTATTTCTAAAGCACATAGTAAAGGCCAGACAACAACGTGAGATTATCAAAGACCTGAAACAAAAATAAAGTTTGGAAAGAAATACAGGCCTTCACAGTAACAACTAGACAGTTGCCAACCCAGTCTTTTCTACCATCATCCATATGACAAGGGACCAGACTGAACATCACTTCGTCCCACTGTTAGATAAAAATAACCTTAAACAGAAGGGATTGTAACTGACTGGGAACACCATACATAGAGAGTCTTGAACACCTGAGCTGCTGAAGGTGCACAAGCAAGAAGCAAAATTCCTCTTTTTCTTCTCACAACCATCTCTTTAGACATTTCTTGGAACAAGGTAACCACTTACACAGTGACAGCAAGATTTTCACACTTGTTTTGAGCTGATACAAAGCAACCTGAACATATCAGCTTCACAGGTCCACCCGCAGAAGCTCAGACAAGGAGGAAGAAAACTGGACAGCGGGTGAAGGTGGCAAGTGCCAGCAGCCTAGAAACCCAGAGGCAGTGGGAACCCCTCAGTGTGATACTAAGGGAAGACCACCTGCCCCCAACCCTCACACCAGCTTGCCAGGCACTTTTACAAGCCAGGTGACACCACAGACCACGCAGGCACCGGGCCGAGCAGCAGCCCGCTGCCCCAACCCCCAAGGAACCCCGAGCAAAACAGCGGCCTCCCCCCAGGGCCAGGGCACGGCGGGGCCGCGGGCCCAAGGAGACCAAGTGAGGCAGGGGCTAATGGCTGCCGGCCCTCGACGCCGCAGCCCGCACGGAGGGCCTGCCACACGCGTCACAGCCTAGAGGAGGCGACAGGGTCGTTATCCTCCGCCGGGACTGCTCATTAGGATCACTGCCGGGTACCTCCCCTCCGGTCATTAATGAGAGCCGGCACCCATGCCCCACAGCCCAGCCCTTACCCAGCCCTTCGGGCGCCCGCTCCTCCTCTGCTCTCACCCCGTCCATGCCGGCTTAGCGCAGGCGATTCCGGCCCGGTCCGGTTAATGCCCCGCCCGGCGGCGAACCCCACGGCGACTGCGGCCGCCGGCCCTGTCTAGCTCATCAAGGCCACCTGGGCCGCCAGCGACCCTCGAGGGAGAGCGGGGCCGAGGCTACCTGACCAACCTACCTTAGCTGCCTGGGCAGGGGGACCGGCGGCGGCAGCAGCAGCACCCGCAGGCAACGGGACCGCAGCCCCGGGAGCCCCACTGCCGCGGCGGAGGTGGCTGGCAGCTAGGGTGACCCCGAGTCGGCTCCGGCAGCCCATTACGGTGGTCGAGGGTTCACACTGCTCGCCTTCCTTCTGCCCCCTCAGCTGTCTCGGCCGGTGGGAGACACCTTCCGCGGGCCACCGTACGGGAAGGTGGCTCACAGCACGGATGTAGAGGAGAGCCAACCTCCGAGGGGCAAGAAAGCTGCCCCCTGTGTATATATAGGGTACAGAAATGCTTCTGGCACACCTGAAGACACCTGAAAGACCAAACTTCATGAGCTCCTGCGAGGAGCAGGCTTAAATATCACTAATAGCATCCCTTGGAAACCCAGATGTTAGAAGATGAATGATGTAATATGAATGAGGTGAAACTCATTATCTTTCCTTGTGAGCTAGCAGGGAGACAGATTCTTCATGTGCTCTGGTGGCAGTTGTTTAGCAAGGCTTCCAATTTTTCATAAACTACTGGTTGCAATAAATAAATGCACTTCTTGACTTTTAGGAACTATAATTTTATGTCCTTTCAATTCTTATTTCTGAGATAAAACAAGGCTCCTGAAAGAGTGGTACCAGGCAGTTAGTGAGCTCACGCTACTACAAGTGGTGTCATCTGCTCAGGTAACATTTAAACCAGCTTTGTGTACTTGCAGGTGTCCACACAAGATATAGGGCAGGAGTGAACCAAGCCTGGCTTTTCTGACATCCTTCTTCTTAAATGCAGTTGATGGGAGAGACCTGTGCTGCAACTTAGGTAGCAATGGTCCCAGAAACCAAGCCCTCTGCTCTTGCGTTGTCTGTGCACAGCTTTGCTAACCACCAGGTGAAGGCTAGACAGCTGTAAACACAACCTGGATATCTGCAATCAGCAAAGACAGTGCTTGCTTGAAGAATGTGATTTCTGCTGCACCAAGACAGAACATCCTTCATCCTCATCTTGGTTATTGACTCAGTAGCAGCTTGTGGCTGGTATGGCACCGTTCTCCTACTGTGCATTTACCCATATACTCTGCCTTGGTTTCAAGGTTCGCTCTAGCAGTGAAGGTCTTGCTTCTGCAGATGCTTTCACCTGTGGGTAGTTTCATTCTGTGAAATGAGTGTAACCTGAAACATGTGTGCCAGTATTTTGGAGACAGTATAACTGGTCTGACAGCGCACCTGCTTCAGCCACCAAATGCAGGATGTGCTGGCCAGAATGCTATTGCTGCTAAAATGGCACTTAATCTGTTAGCAGCATTCAGCTGACAAAACACAACTGACCCGAGAGGGGATGGGATCTATTTGATATTAGATAAAAGTGCAAAGATAAAAATGACCAACTGCTTTAGAGGTTCCTGTTTCTGAGCAAGGTTGTGTTTCTTTAATGAACTCTGGTCCTACTGTCAGCTTTTTCTAGTATTGTGAAAAGGAGTAAGAACTGTGGAGAATGCTTTCATTTATTTTCCTTTAGGAGGGACCAACATGGGTCTATGGGACTGTGAGGTTTTTTTTTTTTAAAACCACATATGCATTTATAATATTTTAAATGAAAAAATGACACCAGTCATAACTTCTGATTTTTAAACCTAAACCAAGAACCTCGGATTCTCAACAAAACTTTAAAAAAATTATTTCTTGCTTGTATTTCATTGCTGTTCTTACCACAAAAAGGAATGAGTGTAACTGCCCTCTAAAGGTTGTGTTTAATTTTTTTTCAGTATAGAAATACCAAATTTATTTTGTCCAAATACACTATGTTCACTTCTCCAAAGGTTGGAATTTCTTTTGCTGTGACTGTTCCTTAGGATATGCTGGACCAGCATATGAAAAAAGGAATTCAGGTTCTAGGGAGAAATTAATGGTGGGGATCTGTGGGAATGGCATCAAACGTAGTGCTCTAAATTTGCCGTGACTTTGAACTGAGTAGCGTTCTAAGACCATGCTGTACTCTGCGAATGATTTAAATCTGCAGCAATGTAAAGATTCTTCTAACTCTTGTTGAATAATGTCACAGATGAGGGTCTTGTTGAGACCTGCTTTACTTTGCAGGGAGAGCAAGTGGTTGGATGGGTTGTTTTGTCCTTTTCATTGCAGCATCCTGTTTCTCTTCATGCTTCGATTTACAGCTGGCTGTTTAAGATACACTGGCATCTCTCATACAGTGTTCCTATTCTGTGGGCCTTCTTTGGGGGTCTTATTAAAGTATGGGGATTTGGCTGACAAACTCTACACTTCTGTTTAATACTGATTTTCTAGGAAATCAAGTTATCTGCATTAGATAATGTAGGGAGAGATCCTGACTCATAATTAAGACTGTAATAAGATGCAGGGGATACTCTGTCAGCTTGATTCCTGCCTCCTGAATGTGCAGCTGTAAGTGATATTGAGTTTGTACAAGCCAAGAAGGTGTTGATTGCTTTCAAAAAGCATGAAGCAATTCAGTGCAGATTTGCTTATGGATTTTGGTAGCAGGATGGTGCCGGGGTTAAAAATTTAACTAAATACTGAGAAGTTGAGGCCTATCTGAAATGTAAGAAATCAAAGTAAATCAGGGTGTAAGCACTTCCCCTTAGAAGCAGTGGCAGACCTTTAAGTGTTCCTAAACATAAAAATACCTGACAACAGGAAATAAAGTCTGTACCCATGATAAGGAGAAGTTAACCTTTGATCTAACTAGTTGAACAGTATAGAAGTCTTGTCAATCACAACAGCAGCCTTGAAGTTTCCTATCTTAACAAGAATTTTAACAAGAACACACAGAATTTAAGACAGAAACCACCTTAGGAGACAATAATGAACAATATGCCTGCTTGGTTTTGAGACCAGAAGTTGAAAGAGTAAAGAACTCGACTTTTTGAATGTTTTAACAAGATGAGTTCTGATTTAGAATGGCAGTATCTATGGCCTGCCTCCTCATGCTACAAGTAGCAAGGATGAAGCTGATACAGATACAGGATGTCTCAGCCTGCCTGCCTAAGACCTTACCCGGGCACCTACTGAACTGATCCCATGTACTTGCGTTCTGTATCCTGATTGAGACATTGTTGATCCTGATGACATATATAATGCATAAATTCACTACAGCCTGGGGCAAGCAGGTATTTTGGATCTCTGAAGATTCATGGGTCTTGTTGGGGATTATAACTGTTCTCATATCGCTTATTTTAATTTGAGGTAGGGCTTTGTTTTTGTTCTTAGCCAGGGACCAGCTTCAGTTCTTCTAGGGAAAAAAAGTGTAGGCAGATTGTAATCTGGACCATAGATTAAAAGACAATCAAATAATTGCATCCTGTCTTATTGGTATAGTGGACTGGATTCTCATCTTGTGGAGTTCACCCTTTCAGCTGACCACTACAGAACCTGCAGGAGCAGTCTTCAGGGCTGGCGATAATGCTCTGAAGAATCTTAGGGTATGGCTGGTGGAGCAAGCTTGCTTCACTGCCTCTGCTACACTGAGATGTTTGTACTTAACATTAACTTAGGAAGGAGAGTTCTGTGGAAAAAGTAATGAACATACTGAATATATACTGAATTACTTAGAGTTGAGATGAAAACCTGAGTAACAAGGAAAGCAGAAAGTTGTTTAACTGGAGAAGTGCATATGTTTATTAGGACTAAAAGCAACTTTTTTTTAAATCCAGCTAAAATTATTGATATAAATAGGCTGTAATAAGCTATACTAGATACAATGTAAATGGGAATTAAAGACAGAGTGTTACAGAGACAGAAAGCTGGAGAAATGAAGATAACCAATTCTTCAAATATATTAAATGCAAGAAGGCCACACGTTGCTTTCTTTGGTGTATTGATTCTTATACTTGATCTTGCATTGACTGAACTGAATGCAAACACTTTAACACAGAAACAGTATTTTACAGTTGAAGGTATATCCTCAAATAGACAGGTTCTGCACAAAAGCAGGACTGCATGTAAACTGGACTTAAAACCAGAGAGTTCTAAAAAATAACGAAGTCCCTGGTACATATTTTGACTTTATCTACAGTGGCTAACTATCTCAGTGTTTTCTATAAGTGTGCAAAATGGTGCATGCAATACCACGTCAGCTATCAGATCAAGAGCAGCAGGAAAGTGCCACTTCATTGCATATGCCTAGTCATGGTTATTTTGTACAGGGCATGTACCAACACGTAATAAAAACCTTTGTCAAAAGTCGCTGTTCTACTTTGAGTGGGAGGAACAGTAAAAAAGGGTCATCTCAGGTGGCTTATTGGGACACTTGTTCAGAAGAGAGGTGATCTTTGTGAAACAGATTCTTCAGCTGGATACCTCTTAAGGGGGGGGGAAGTCAGCGTCTTCTGAAAACTTCCACTTAGCTCCCATGAATTTTCTAATGCTGTCAATGACTTTTAACAGAGTTAAATTTACGTACGATGAAATATTTGCCTATCAAAACCAGTAGACTTGCACGATCAAATAGATAAGTTGTTCTAAATAAGAATTACACTGTGGAGATCAATACCATCAAGATATCAAGAGGATATTCAAATGGAAAACTCTTCTCATCTCTCTTGTGCTTTGCACTTAGCACCTTCCTTTTCAGGAATTCAGAGATCTTAGTATGCTAATACTAGTGAATTTAGCCTCACAACATCCAGTGAGGTAGGTGAGTTTACCCCCATTTCACAGATGGGAAAACTGAGATACAATTCTGAAGTGACTTGCCCAAGGTCCTGCAACTTGTCAGTGGCAAAACCAGGAATATATTTTCAGAAGTCCAGATCCAGACCTCTTCTGTCTGAATAAAGTCCCTCCCCACTACCACAAAGCAAGCAATACATGCAACTTTTTTTCCTGCTACTGCTGCCATAGTCCTGGTGACACAGAGGAAGTGAATGATTTTTCCTGATTGAATTCCCACTTTCTTTGGCAAAAAGCACCCAGTTCTGTTCCAAGTGCTGTATTATGCTCTTCGCAGAGGCGTTTCTTCTGAGGCACAGTAGAAAAAAGATGGTTTCCCCATGGCAGGGAAACTGTATAAGTCCAAACAGAGCATTATTTCTTGCAGAAGACCTGTTGCTTAGCATTCTTCACACGTTGTTCCTCCTTCAGGTTCTTCTGCCGTGCATGTTTGCTGGAAATGAGTTCAACATGTTCTGAGGGGAACCAGCCTCTTTCCCGGTCTGAAAGTTTTACTCCTTCAATCCATCCTGCAGTGTGGGGAAAATGACAACCTGACGTAAAATAGTCAAACATTTTTTCATTCTTCCCCAAAAGCCCCCTCCAACAAGGCCCTAGGATCAAAGAAAAAGATCCCATTTCAGCTTCCACATAAAGATGATAATGAAAAGTCTCTTCATCCTCTCACTCCAACAATCAGGGATGAGAGGCTCCTTCTGAAGGCTGATTATGTTGTTAGAGCTTTACACTACTAGAGTAACTTCCTACCCATAATTTAAGATAGCCATTGTTCATTCTGCTCACCATCATTGCTGTTCTGCATAACCATGATGATATCTGCTTTCTCCAAAGCCAGCTCGTCATTTTCCCGGGCCTTGTAAGTCTTTACGCATTGAACCTGTGGTGCATCTAAAGGGGAGGAAAAGTCATAATATTCAAGTATTTAAAGTATTTGAAAGCAACAGCAAACCTGTGTGCAGCAGCCCCAGTGGAGGTAGGATATAAGGGACTGCCCAAACACTAAAGAGCAGAGAACTGGAAGGGAGACTAGAGGTCTTCTACCTAATACAAAGAATAAAAGGTAGGTAAAATAACTGGCAGAACCTGGCACTGAGGGAAAGCCTGTGAGTATCATCTTCATTTACAAAAAGGCAAGTATTCTGCCTTGGAATCATTCTGGGATGTTCCACCTCACACTGACTCCCACTCCTCTGAGCCAGCCCACCCCCAACTGCTGCAGTAGCAGAGCAGTCTTACCAGGGCATTCGAGGAGGTCTAGTTCTCCTCGTGGAGGAGCCAAAGCAGAGATCCACCTCAGCTTCTCACTGCTGGGAAACATCACCAGAGAGGTGTCAGGATTCAATGTGAGAGACAGCAGCCTGATGACAGGAAGGCGGGGGGGGGGGGTGTGGTGGTGGTGTACAGGTCTGTTCACAGGAGGGGTCAGGGAGGGGGTACTTGGGGGAAGCAGGGAAAGTGGAAGTGGAGAAGGGGGATGGGAAAAGGCAAAACCCCCTGTTTTTGGAGGCTGATGGTATGACATAATGTGGTAGTATTGTATGGGCAGCTATGATGACAGAACAGCAAGGTGTTTCACTGATGGCTTATTATGGCAAGTGGATGTTTTTCAAGCCCTCTGCTCAGCACCTGCATTTGATATTTCAGCATTTGGATAGCTGAAGGACAACCATCAGGCTCATAGGAGGTGTCTGGCTGTGGTAACAGGATACAGTGAGGGTAATATTGAGCTCTTACTGTGTCTCTGTACGAAACAAAAACTCCACTCTCTTTCCCTGGTAATTCTGAAGTAGAAAGAGACGGAAAACATTTTTGTTTGTTCCATGCAGTTTCATCTCGCACTTCTCCCCACGCACATCTGAGAAAGCAGCATGATCAAACACAACAAAACGTCCACCCCTGCAGGTAAAGAGGAGGCACAAAACAAGTTGAGTTTTAAGGTGATAAGAGTTACAAAGTCAGTCCATGTTGTTTTCTGATGTCAGGAAAGCAAAAAGCTTTTAGTGAGTCTTCAGGCACCTTAAGCTTTGTTCTTGCTAGAAGTCTCAGAAGGCCAGAGAAGAAAGAAGCGACTTAATTTAAAGGGTAGAAATCCAAAGTTCTGTCCTGTCATAATTTTATTTGGTAGCTTACAGGTTAAAAACAAAACCACCACCCCAAAACCCCAACAAAGCCAACCAACAACTCTCTTAGTTTCTTGACAAACCAGTGATTTATACATTCACAAGTCTTCATACTGTCTTTAGAAAGACATTATTTACCAAGTAAAACTAGAATAAACAGTTATTATTAAAGTGTTTCACATTATAGAGGTGGAAAGGCAGAAGTGTTGCACCAGGGATCAGAAGATATCTTGTTATATTATCATATGTTGTAATTAAGATTTGGGACTAACAGATTCCATATACTTGCACAATACTCACATAATGTAGGAGAGTGACTTGACAAATGCTGCCACTTGCTGGCAGGCAGAGGGAAAGGACTCTTTCACCAAAGCACAGACCCAGAAAGAAACAGGTATTTTAGAAGGGGCAGCAAGAATTGTGTTGAATCACTCACTCCTTCGGCCGAGACAGGAGCAGACAGTCATTGAAAAGATGTAGATAGATGGGACGGGTGGTGACTTTCCATTTTGGACTGAGGGTGTTGAAGTCCAGTGCTGTCAACTCACCACACTTCACAAGTCGCCTTGACTGTGAGATGAGTGGGAATATCTGCAGGATAGAAATAAACATTTACATCAAGCATGTATGGGGCAGATCCATGAGTTTTGGATCTGCATTTTCACCTTTCTCTAGAGGATGTGTGCTTTCACCACTCCAGCTAGACAGGCATAAGGCATGGTAGGCATCTTCAGCTCAAGGCTGACATGAATGATTAAGCAAGGAAAGCATTGATGAAGAGTTGACCTGTGTATGATATTCTGGTTCAACAGTTCTATTTGTTTTGGAGAGGAGAACAAAGTGTAAGTGCAAGTGACTTCGTGAGAAAAGAGAGAAAATGCATTAGGGTAGAGCAAGGCCCAGGGAATGGACGAGCTCACCTTGCACTCAAATTCAATCTTCTGGCTGAGGTAAATCAGCTCTTCAGTGCTCTTCATGCGCTGGACATTTTCATTGCAATCCTTGATGAGCTGCAGAGGAAAACAGACAATCAGTGAGGTGGGAGAAGAACTGCCTGATAGGATCAGTACTACTCCCAGGAGCCCCTCAAGAGTCAGCATCTGTGAAAATTCATTAGGCAAAAAAAGTATTTTTTCAGGCTAGCAAACTAATCTTCTCCATACCTACAATGATCATCCTTCTTTCTTAAGGAAGGTATTCTTTAGATGAAGTCTCGGTGACAAGTATTGTTTTAACTTTGGCATACTGGGGAAATACTAGAGGCATCTCCCTCAGGTGACAAAGGCTGACTTGCTGGTCATTTGGAAGCAGCTCTTATTAGATCCTCCACTGAACACAGGAGCCTGATTAGATAAACATCAGCCATGACTTTCCACAACCCAGAGCTTGTTGCCAGTACCTGTGAGCACAGGACACAATGAAACAGAGGTACTTCAGCCTGTAAGCTGCCTATGTAGCCTCCTGAGGTGATACAGGGCAGCTGCCTAACAGTGCCACTTTCTTCAACACCAGTTTCCTGGGGAGCCTGTTCCAGTGCTTGACCACTCTTCTCTGTGAAAAGCTTCTTCCTAATGGCCAACAATCTGAACTTCCCATGACGCAGCTTTAAGTTATTCCCTTGCATCCAGAGAGAAAAGATCAGCACCTCCTTCTCTGTTCCCCCTGGTGAAGAAGCTGTAGGCAGCCACGAGGTCACCCCTCAGTCTCCTCCAAGCTGAACAAACCTAGTATCCTCAGCTGCTCTTCATATGTCTTGCCCTCTAGACCTTTCACCACCTTTGTTGCCCCCCTTTGGACACCTTCTAATATTTTTACATCCTTCTTATACTATGGAGCCCAAAACTGCACGCAGTACTTGAGGGGAGGCCATACCAATTCTGAGTACAGTGGGATAATCACTTCTTTCAACCGGATAGCTATACTGTGCTTAATGCACCCCAGGATACAGTTGACTTTCGGCCTCCAGGGTACATTGTTGACTCACATTGAGGGGTACCACCAATCAAAAACCCCAGATCCCTTTTTCCAGGGCTGCAGAACAGGCTGACAGCCTTACCTTTTCAAGTGCATCGTAGGCCTGTGTTGCTTGCACTTCCTCCTCAGACCCAGGCCTAGTTCTCTTCAGGATATTCTGTGTGAGAAAAGATGTTTTTCATAATGCAAACAGGGAAAGCTGGACATATGTACCTGGGAGGGGTAGGAGAAACAAAGAGACACCAAGATGCCAGCCTCAAGGGAAACTAAAGCAGTGGTTAGGTGATGAGATGTGGCAGTAGAAGGCTGTAAATTTGAGGCACAGAATGTCACTGATAAGATACATTGAACAGGGCATCCCTGAAAATCTAAATTGTATTAACTATCACATACAAGTTACATGGCATAGGAAGCTACCACTAATCCAAGCACGAACAGCCTTATGTACAGATTTGTTCTTTGCCTGGTACTCTTTTTCTCCTGTTAAAAAAAGGCTCACATAACAATAATAAAAAAATTCATAGAAAAAGCTCAAAATTAATTCATTAGGGACTTGCTGGTTCCCCATCTGTAAGCATCCTATTTGTCAATATTGCAGGCAAAAAGTAGAGACAGGCTGCCTTCCAGAGGTTAGCCAAGGAGCCTTTGTTTTGTTTTCCTAGCAGAAAACCAAAAAAGCTCACTATAAATTAACATGTTCTAAGAAGGCTCCATAAATTATTTATTGGAGTACAATTCAAGTAGTGTTGCAACAAAGTCCTAGGTGGTATACAGACTGCATTGCCTCACACAGGCTATCAAATCCAACTCGTGGTGCTGGTCTATCGCACAGCAGGCATTTGTACAATGACAAACGGGTTTATTTTTTCAAAGGCATACTCACAATATACGCAATAGAGTGGCTTTAGAGCATCTTTCCAAACTTGTCACAGGTGCAACATGAAGGGCTCTAGGCAGTCTTTCCACCCAGTGCCTGGAGCTATCTCATATTTATATGACTTTTGACACCTGAAGAAGGGTCAGCTTGAGAGAAACTGTAGGAAAGCAGAGAATCACCAGAGTTACCTGGAGGAGGAGTTTGAGTCTAGTGATGCGCTGGAAAGGGAGGATGAGGAAGGATTTAAGTGAGAGGCGCTGGCACACTGGATCACTTTCCAGTCTCTCCAGGACTTGCTGGAACCCTGCATTTCCATTTCTGTGGGAGTGGTAAAGAAAGAAGACATCCAGGCATCATAACAAATAAATAGTCTTCCTTCGATTCCATTCTACCAGTAGGGCATCTTTCACTGAGACAGTGGTCGTTTGTACTTTTTCCTTACATTGAATGGCCCAGCTGCAGGGGCTGTGTTCAGAGTCTGGAAACAGCTGCTTCCCCTCCCTTGCTACTTTTGAGCAAAGCTGCCTTCCCCTCTAATATCTCTCTTACCCTCTGAGGCACAGCCACTGCCATCCAGTTTTCGATGTTGGGCAGTAGAAGATAAAAGGCTAATGGTGTGAGAGTGGCACTGGCCACCATAACAGACAATCCCATATCCTTGAAGAAATGAGGAATAAGGGTGTAGACCCAGTAGACATTGCCCTAGACAATACCCTGGAGGTCCTTTCTGTGTGGAACTCAGCCTTCCCTGAAGGGAAGCAATTGCAAGACTAGATCTCTCTCAGTCAACAGCACCGAGAGACAGTGCCTGAATAGCCTGTTGGGAACAGTGTCTTCAGGAATCACTGTAGCTTCACTGGAATTGGGTTGTTAAGAAGAGAAGCAGTGCAGAAGTGGCAAGGAAACCTTGCTCAGAACTGGGCCCATGTCTGATTCACGTTGTACCACTGAGTACAGAAGAGGAGAGCAAGAGATGTTCTGCTCCGCTACCGAGAGTGAGAGACTGACATTCTTCTCTGGCCCCAAGATTTTCAATCCACTTTAAAGGTCCTGGATAGCCCGTTTAAGCTTATTGAAAGCAGCCATATTTTTCTTAATTACAGAATCACAGAATGGTTGAGGTAGGAAGTTTCACTTGAATTTATCACTTTTGGGTTCTTAGTAGTCTGAAAACCACAGGCTGAAACCCATTATCCAGTCATTTTTGCTCTCTTCAGTAGATGGTAGACAGAGAGAATAGCCTGCAATAGAATCAGATATTAATTATTCTTTCCCTTTCCAATGCTATGGGAGAGGGCCTGCAGCAGCTCTGTCCTGCGTCCCAAATGCCATTGAACTGAAGAAGGTTCCTGCCTGTTCTTCTGGGGGTGTAGTGAGAGCACTGGCCAACAGCCTGTCCCCATCGTTTGAAGGAGTGAATATTCAAGGTGCAGCAAGGAAGTCGGGGGAAGAAGGGTGCAACAAATGAGAAAACTTACAGTAACCGCTGGAAGGTTTGCTCCTGATATGTCTGGTTTGTTACATATGGTAGATACACCCTACGGAACTCGGGGGCATGTTTCAGAGCCACATCGCACACATGGAAGGTGAACATGTCTTCCTCAAATTTCTCCTCCAAGTCGAAGAGAAAACTGCAGCACATGGTTGCGGTGCCATAAAAGGAGAGGGAAATATTAGTGTCATTTAGTAAAGCAGGAATGGCCTCAGTCCTCTAAAAGCCTGACATCCTACATATAAGCGCAAGACAGCTCTTTACTTCGAGAGAGAGCATAACACCAGTACAATAACAACTTAGGGCTAGATAGCAGCAATAAAGAAGCAAAGGCAAAAGACCACTGTGCTTGAGAGGTCATGCTTCTAAAGGCATGGTCAGGAAACAACTGAAAATTAAGACACCACCAGAATAATCCCACTAGTAGAAAAGGAAAAGGTAGCAGGAAACCTTACGTAGCTTAGTGATATATGTAGCCAAGCCTTGCAGGAAAAAAGCAGAACAGAATCCTACAACGTACAGGATTCCTTGCATGTGGGGTCATGTCTACATTTTATGACTTATGCTCAGTTGATTCACATTAGGTTCTGTCAAGTGATGGCTGTAACTTACTTTTTTTCCCCCCTTTTTTTTTTTGGTCAGGGCTCATACAGCTCCTTCTTTCGTCTGGAATTTGGCAGGAGCTGCATTTGATTTGGGCTGAGGTCTAGTTAGTCAAATTTAGTTGTAGTCGAAGCCAATAGCACATGGCTACAGTAGCATTTTGATCGCCTGCTATGAGCTCCGTGCACAATTGCGCCATAATATTTACATTGCCCTGTCACCTAAAAAGGCGAATGTTCCTTTCAGGGTGGTGTTGGCATGCAATCACAAAGTGCTACGCAGGTCAGTGAACGCTCAGAACAGGAGTGAGAGATGTTATTGATGAAAATGATGGGCTGTGTCTATGCTTCATGGAGGGTGTTAATCCTGGAAGCAAAGGGCCATATCTCACCTGGCACTGACATCACGTACATCATGAAGGCGGGAGAAAAGCCACTGACGCTCTTGATTGGTGAGCATTGCCTGGAGCTCTGCTGATCGCTGGAAGTGATCCACTGCCACATTTAAACTGCGCAAGTATGAAGCCTCAGACATTATCAACTCAAACTTGGCCTTAAGAGATGAAATAAGGGAGCACAGCATCAGTAGACTATGCAAGTCTGTGAGGAATCTTACGGAGAGGAGACAGGAGCAAAGCAAGAAAGCCTCCCAGTACATGATCTAAGCAGTACGTCATTACAGAAGAGAGGCTGTAGGAATGAAGGGCAAGCATGCCATTATATATAGCCTGTCTTTCTTTAGAAGACAGGCTTGTTGTATGACTTAAATAAAAATAGCTACCTGCTCTCATTTTATTTTCTATTCCTCCTCAACTCTACTTTCACTAGGTTCCTTGTTTTACATGCTCCCATAAATTTTCCAGCATCCGCATCACCCATGTTTTTCTCCTTCGTCATGTTTCCCATGCTGCTGTTTTCTCCTCTTTCTCTAGGTTCCCCCATACACTTCTCAGTTCCTCTCATTTTCCTTCCCCAGTTTCAATATGTACCATTTTGCTGAACCCATACACCTTATCGTTTCCCCTCAGCCCTGCAGCTCACACAGGTCAATTTGGTTAACTCACACTGTACCACAGGAACTACAATTCACTGTGGTTTTATTAGCATCTCTCATAAGCTTATGTGTGGGAGAATGCTGGAATTCTTCTACTTTAATATTCTCTTATGCAGAATTCCTTGTTTTATCTCATTCCAATTTCCCTGTGTCTGTTTTCATGAAGTTACTCACATGGTCCAGAGTCCATCCTTCAGTGCTCCTTTTTTTCTACAATTCTGAATTTCAGCACTGTACTACTTCACAAGCACTGGTACCACATTCCATACTGCTTACATGGGTAGAGGTGATCTCTACATTCAACCACCTGCATTTCCACATCAAAATTTTTGCTCTCCACTTTAACCACCCTTCTGGGGGCTCTTTCTTGACTACAGACCACCATCTACCTTGTTGCCTCTGTCCATTACCTCTTGCAGCTTCTGCTCATCACGGGACATATTGAGTAGCATTCTGCTGCCCCGTATCATGGGGATGTCCTGCCAGAGGGATGCATTAGATGATATTGACAGACGTTGCAAATATGAGTCCTGGGGAGACAGCACTTTCCTCCGCAGCCTTGGTGAGCTTGGGAAACTCGACTCTATATCCTCTGCAAAAGAATCCACTCTCTTCTGGCTTTGAATGGCTTTGTTCAGAACCACATCACTGTACTCCTGATACAGCAATCTTGCTGTGAAGAGAGGCACGTAACATTTATACTTTCTATAGCAGCTACTCACCCTCTGCTTCAATCTGGAGAAAACTCTGTTACTGTCTCAGATTAGGGTAACTGATTACATTAGACCACATGCACCTGCTCTAAGCAAAGCTCACCAGCTGCCCAAGAGTCCTGCAGGGCTCTGGTTTCACAGCCTCCACTGAACACCGCTCTCTTAACGCTCCCTCCTTGCTACCATGTGGTGGAGCCCCTCTCCTTTGTGTTCACTGCAAGGGTGAGAGATGATGGAGGAGAGGGGTCTGCCACAGCAGGCAGAAGGTACTTACAAGAGTTTATCAGTTTGGAGTGCCGGCGTTTGAAGTTCTCTATTGCATCTGCAGGTTTCTTCTCTCTGTCAGGGAATAACGATTTGGAAACAAAGAGTGAATGAAGAGCACAGCGCCAGATATGGCTTATCCAACTCATAGTAACAGAACTGTCACAGCAAGGACCACTCTTTCCCACAAGCTCAAGCTCCACATGCTTTACTTAAAGAACAAAGTTTAGCTAAATGGAAATGCTGTCCTAAAGGGACACAAATTCCTCTGTTGCAATGGGGTCCTCTCCCAGAGGGTATAGACTGAAACACAGGCCTAAGTCACTTTATTACAGTTTTCTACTACTTATCATCATCTTTGGTCCCTCAGGAACAACAGGCAGTGTCAGGTGTCTGTGCTACACAGGGATGGCGGCAAATTCTAAGGGACTTACCGCAATATAACTGTTTCTGAACTGACTGGTGGTTCCTTGTGTGCCTTCTGAGCTTCTTCCTCTGAAGGAACAGAAGGAATTTCTGCATGGAAGACAGTTAGTTAGAAAGTAAACACATAAGTCCATTTTTAGAGTCAAGCTATCATCCAAATGCTACAGATACCACTTACTTATATCCCACCTAAGTGGTGGTCTTGGGTTGGAGTACAGGTGCCCTCCTGACCTTTATTTCTGGGTCAGAAACATTCTGGTTTTAATAATCCTTGACATTACTTACACTTTATAACTGTTACTTAGCCACATTTGCTTTTTGTGCAAAGTAAAAGGCTGACACTTTCAGCAATGACAGTAACTCGAAGAGCTTCCCTCTCTAGCTGTCCAAGCGAATACACTGCCTGTAGGCTGCATTTGGTACTGCTTTTCCCCTTTCAGCAACTTGGGCCAGGCATCGGAGGAGCCATGAACCCGAAGTCACTAGTCATGTCTGAAAGTCTTAGACTTTCTTTTGTGGATGTTGAGCCCCAAAAGACTCTCAGTGACTTCTAGGGCAGAAATGCTGGACATCTAACAACATCACTCCTGTGAGGAGGGTTAGAAGGGATGTGGCCTGAGAATGAATGCTGTAATCCAATTCTCACATTTATGTACTATGTAAGTATTCATAAATTGCTGCTTGAGTCATCTTCTGTTTATGCAAAATGGGGAAAATGTGGATTTTTCCTTTGTTTTGTGAGGGATTTAATTAAATAAGTTGTGAAGAAATTCTACTTAAAATTCACTGGAAGCAGGAGGAAGAAAGCCCAAAGACTGAGCTGCAAGTACGGGTCAGGGGAAAGACAGAACTGTTGCCTTGAACATTTTAGAATTTGGAACTAAGAATTTACAGGTCAAACACACAAACAAATCTTGATGCAAGTGCTGCCAAGCCTTTTATACCCCTCTACACTCCCTTCATTTTCCTCTGTGCCAAAAATTCAGCATGTTGTAGAGCTTGGAAAATAAACTAAGGAAGAGCTGAGAAGAAGCAAGCATGTTTAAAGATCAGGTAACATATAATAAAGAACAGACATGCATCTTGGCAGCAAGTACTGTCTGAATGAGATGCATTACAGAAGATGCATGTTTTCCGTTCAAGACATCAGTGATTTGGCTTCCATGCAAGCTGGGACCTTGGGTTTGACAAATTTGCATTCTTATCTGTAATCTCAAGTCCTACATTCTCAGAAAGATCATCTCTTTCGGAAGGTCAAATTGGAACCTAAAGGTGTCAGCTGCAAAATAAAGGGAGGTAGCAAATAAACAAGGAACTAAACAGGAGGTAACAGATGCAGGTTATGGAGAGTGTGTGCGTGCATTTTCCTTACTGCTTGGAAATGGGGCACATGCAACGGCCATGTGATGGCAGCAGAGATGACGAGCAGAAGCTCTGAAGTGAGCCCGACCAAGTAACTCATTCCTGCAGGTAGGCCAAAATAACCTGTGTCACTAAGTAAGGGTGGCAGATCATTAAACATGGAGAAGGGACAAGATGAGAAACTGGATGTGAAGTCGAGGGGTGAGGAATCCATGAAGTGAGAATAGTTGTCTGTTGCAGGTGTTAACGTGAAATGAGGGGACTGAGCCCCAGAGCGCAGCCATACTGAAGAGAACAAGCAGGATGCACTGGTTACAGGGCAGCAGAAAGGAGCTAGGGGAGAGCTGGGAGAGGGGAGCTTGGGGCAGGACAAGGGGGCTACAGCGCTGGAGTGAGGACTATTACCAGAAAGGCCCAAGAGCAATGCTGAGCTCTCAGCTTTCATGCCTCCCTGTCACATTGCCTACTTAATTTAACTCTATTTTTTTGGTATCTGCAATAAGTTCGGAGTGGAGCGGGGGAGGGGAGGGAAGGGGAAAGGAGTGAAGGAGACAATTCACCCTGTAAGATGTCTGGTGGTACTGATGTCCTCTTCAGGCCCTGACGGTGCCAGTCCTTGCTTTTTACTCGGCGTTTAATTGGGTTTTCTTGATTGGCTCCAGGCTCTTGTGCCACTACCCTGATTGGTTTTTTGTCTGGCCAACTCGATGATTTTTCTAAGGGTGAATGTCTAGGCATTTCCTCCTTTGGCTGAGCTACCAAGTGATGTTCTCCTCCTCCTCCTCCTTCGAGCCTTTGCTTGGCCCTCCTCTCACCTTCTGTTTTCTCTGTGATTGCCAATGGAGTTTGGATGTTCTTTGTGTCCACACCAAAGATGCCTGCCTGTTGCTCCCATCTCAGCTCCCCTGAGATCTCCTCTTCTTGGCAAGTCCTTCTGGTGGTTGGTGGTGATGGAGGGCTGAGCTGGAGGAAGTGGATTGGATTGGTGAATGCTAGCATTGGAAGTGGCTGTGCACAGTCTCTGCTCTTGGAGCATGTGGTTGTTATCAGGCCTTCAAGTGAGGGCCAAAAAGGGTGGTCAGGTGAGGATTTTCCACACTGTATATCCATGTGCTGGTCCACAGTTTCAGGGCTGGTGTCAGAGCAGCCAGCCAGTGCTTCATTTCCAACTGCAGAAAAACTTTTGGCCAAGAAGCTGACCCCTGAGTCATCAGAAGTTTCTGTGTCATGGGTACCTGAGTCACTGAGATCCCACTCTCTCGTTTCTGGGATAAGGTCATCTTTCTCTGCTACATCTTCTCCATCAGAAGCAGAGGCCACAGTGTTAGAATCAGACACAGAGGTGGCAGTCCAGAGAAGATGGCTTATAGGAGGGTGAATGGCTAGTAACTTATTACTGACCATACCACAGTTGAGATGTGGCCTGGAGTTGGGTACAGGAGGCAGTGACTGGTAACTTTCAAGGGCTGGAGATTGAGCAAGGGGGTTTGCACTAAGTTCAGGGGCCTGAGCTTGACTGGGGCTTTGGACATGGGAAGGAGGATGAGGAAGCTGTTTAGCATCAGGCTCAGACACCAGAGGTATGCTTGAGTGGCAGACGGGGGACAGAGGTTGTTCTTGCTGGTTCATAGCAAAGACCATATCTTCTTCAGAGGCCCAGGTTAGGGTGCTCAGAACACTGGAGATTCTGGATCTAGGCTCTTTTTGGTGTAAACTGCAGTCAGACTGATTAAGTAAAGGTATTTGTTGTGTGTCATGATCCACATTTGCTCCCACTTCTTGTCCTTGGATAATGGCACTTTTTTCTGAGGGGTTTTGCTGAATTGTCTCTGGGTGGTTCAGGGGAGTGGAAGTCCTGCCTGGTGTTTGGGGTGGTTCCAGAGGCCCTGCAATGATAGCCACAGTCCTCCTATCCTCAGGAAGGCTCCCTTTTAGAGGAAGACAGCTCGTGTATATTACAGAGAAAGAAGACTGGCCACCAGCATCTTCATGAAAGCTTTCCTCAGAAGTAAAGAGTTCATGGGAAGTGTTGGCATCCCCTGGATCAGTACCTACAACAGCAGTTTCCCCTGGTGTTGGGTCCTGCACTTGTACAGAAGCAGCTTTGTTGGCTGGTTTCTCTACAGAGTCTAGCATTTTGTTAAGGCTGGCATTGGGACAGTCCTCAGGGGTCACAGAGGCTGTCCCACTAGCAGCCTTTTGCTGTGGACCAGATGGTGAAGCCATAGAGGTGAGCTCTGAGGGTAAAGCTGGAATGAAATCCTGAAGCTCAGCTTTTTCCAAATTTTCTGTAACGGAATTAGGATCTGTGGGATCAGGTGGCTCCAAGTTCTTGGTACCAGAGGAAGGGTGTGCTGAAACAGAAGCCTCTGGTTTCTTTGTGCTAGAAGGTGCTGCCTCTCCTCCACGGAGTGGTGCATCTTTTATATCAAACCTCTGGACAGTCTTTCCATGCCCTTCACTGTGCTCATCCTCCCTGCTCAGTTTTGTCCTGTCATCCCAGTCATCTCCAACATCCTGACCACCAATGGAAAAGCGGCCAGAGTCTTCTAGATCTTCTGCCTGGTCAGAGATATGGCATGTGTGTGGAAGCACCATTGGAGTTTCACCCACTGGGTTCAGGTTATTTGAGGACAAAGGGCTGACAGCAGGTGGCTGACACCCAGAACCTGCTTCCGTGACATGAGCTTTCAGCAGTACCTCCTCACCAGGATGCTGATCCACATAGACAGGCTTCCCAGGAGGAAATGCTGATCCCGATTGCTCAGTCGAAGATACACTCTCCAAACCACACAGGTCCACATTACGCCTGGAAACAGAAGATATCTCTGACATGAAAGCTGATGAGAGAGCCTCCAGTTTGAGCTCCTCCCTCTGCAGTTGTTGTTCCTGCTCAATTTGTTTCCTGGTTTTCTGATCTTTGGTGTCCAAAGATTTTCCTTCTTTCAACAGATTCTGCTCTTTGCACTCTCTCTTCTCCTCTTCCTGCTGAAGTTCAGACACTGCCTCCTCCTGTGCTGGTTCCTTATGTTGTGAATTATTCTGTTCCTCTATTTTTTTAGCAGCATCCTTTATTTGGAAGGCACTCTCTGCTGGAGAGGCAAGCCTGCCCTCTGTTCTTCTGGGATCATCTTCAAGATGAAGGCATTTGGAAACGGATGAGTTTTCTTCCTGAACCATTACTGTTCCCTGGTCTTTGACCATGCTGCTACTCCTTGTTTCATCAGCTGAAATGTTTCCTTCTACTTGTAGTGGACTTATTTGGCAATTATCTGTTAAAGTGGAAGACAACTGATGGGAAAAGGAAGACTCTATGTTCTCTTCCAAACCCTGGAGTGCTCTTATGCTTTCCTTAGCATCTTCAGAAATGTAAGGTTTAGCCATGTCCTCTGCTGCTTCCTCTGAGGTAGGCTGTTCATCAGTTGCTGGTGCCACTTTTTTGCCTCTTTGCTTCTGCTCTGCACCTGTGTCAACCTCCTGTGAAGAATCTGTGGAGATCTTATCCAGAAACGGTTCAGCCTTGTAATGCCCCTCTGAAACAGTTTTACACACCAAGAAGCACTTAGGTGTCTCTCTCTGAGAGGAAACACCATCAGCCAAAGGAGATTTTGGATGCTGGGCCTCGGGGTCTGAGCTGTGAAAAGCCAGTTCTGCCTGGCACTGAGGAAACTCAGTGCTGAGGTCCGCAGCCTGCAGGATAGTGTTGCCAGGGGCTGGCTCATCCTGGACTGTTCTGAGACAGGAAGAATCCTGGTTGATTTCCAGGTCAATGAGCTCTACTTGCTTAAGCTTCAGTGAACAATCCAGTCCACCCTCCTCTAGAAGCATTTCTCCTTCCAGTTCTGAGAATCTCTTTTGAGACTCTGCATCACCTTGCTCTTGTTCCAGTCCTGCTGGCACTTTTTGCACAGGGTTAGAGGGTCTGCCCAGCATCTCTGCTGCTTTCCCTGGAGCAGAAAGGCAGACCTTGGGAGTGCTGAGCTTCGCTCCCTTTGCATAGTCAGACAGGCTGGTGCTCATTTCAGCTGATGTGTGAGGGGCATGATGCTCTCTTTTGACTGCTGTGGAATCCCAAGCTTCCTCAGTGGTGCTGATGGCTTCTGAGGGAGTGGTACCTCCCCCGCTGGTTTCTTCAGACTCCATCAGTGACACATCCTGCTAAAGAAAAATGCATTTTTCTGTTACTACTACAGAACGACATGGTAGATCTACTTGGCTTAAGAGACTTTAAAAAACAGGTGCTAATGCAGCTGAGAAAAAACACAAAAATACGTACTTAGTGGGTGATAAGAGTTTGGAAACAAATACCAAGACTGAGATTAGGCAAACACCAGATGTAAGCTTCCAGTATGCGAATAACACCAAACTAGAACTACTAGTGTCTCTTTAGTTTTACATGCAAACCCAGAAAGTGACTTGGATCAAAGAGCAGAGATGTTGATCCCTCTGTAACAGCTGCAGTACAACCTACGGGAAGTGTTTGCCATGGCTAGCAACTCAAACATAAAAGGGGATGCCAGAAGGCATCCAGGGAACAAGAAAATCACCAAAATCTCCATTAATTTTTGTGGGCCATGGTGGACAAATAATCATGACCTCTTCTAGGGGCTACCTGACTCTTAAAGATCTCTGACTTCAATAGGGAAAGGCCTGTTCTTTGGGGTGGAAGGCTTTCTTTACAGATACCTCTGTATGAATGTGCAACACAGGGCCCGTAGTGTAACTGAACACAGGAATTGATTACTAAGACATAGGAATGTAAAAACTTGATTAACAGATAACTAGGACATGACACAAGACATGAGATATTTGAAGGCTGTAAATCACATGGGTTGAGAGAAGTACCTCTGGTGTGTCTGGACATAACTACAAAGAAAAACTGTATCATCATTTAGTCTACTCATTTAGGGAGGGAAGAAAAAGGTCATCTCAGGATTGTTGGACAGTTTCCCAATGGATATAGTGGAATTTCCCATCCATTATTGCATTTGAAGTTCAGACATGACAAAGCACTAGGGAATGTACATTTGGGAAATGTCTGTGAAAAGGATGGTAGAATCTGATTCACCACTTTTATCCTCCTGGCTTCTATGTATCCCATGACCCACAATCCCTACCTTAAAAGACATGAGAAAAAGACAAACCTTGGTAGCTTCTCATCCCTTTTCTTCTGCCCTTGGAACACTTTCTCTAGTGTTCCAGCCTATGTTTTCTATTCCCTATCCCCTGCTCATCAGAAATCACTTGTAAATTGCTGCTTCGGGCTTCTTCACATACACTGGGCACCTTGTAGTCACACCAAAGCTTGTAATTTAGCCCTGAAGGATCTGCTGCAACGTGCAGCCACAGACTTCCCTCTGAATAAAGCCTCAGTGTTCTCCTCCTTCATCCTGTCTTACAGATGTTGAGGTTTCCAGACACAAATGCATAGTCCTGCATCTTTTGGTCAGAGAAACCATTCCACGTTTCTTCAGGTAAAAGCCCACTGGCTGTTTAGTGGAAAAAGACACCCCAAGGCCCGGCTCTAGACTGCTCACAAAGTTCATGCAAAAAAAATTTCCTTTTCTTGCACAAAACAGACAACCAAATCCATATGCTTTTTCTTTCTCTGGCATTCCTAATTTCCCTACAATGTTGAGAACAGCATCTTTTACACAGTTTCAACTGCTGTTATGGGGTGCGTGTGACAATCTCAACTTAGAAGACTCACAGAGAAAGGGAAGTCTCTGCATGGGAAGAGAAATCTTTGAGATCATTGGTGATTTCCTTGTGCTGGAGTGGCTCTATAGTCACAATAACTTTTGCTGATCTCACACAGAAAGTAAAAGCACTAAAAGGCATGATTACATCTGGACTAATTGTCACAGTTAACTTCATGGCCAGGGCATGCCCAACCGGAAAGCTAGTTTAGCTTATATTTTCCCTTTTGTCAAGTGAAACAGAACACCTGCTCTGAAAGCAATGAGCCCGTGCTCTGGAGTTAGAACCGAAGCATTACGTACACCTTAAATCATGGGGATTGTCACCAACTTACAGCCTTCTAAAAAATGGAGGGGAAAATTTGAGTTAACTAATTGAGTTAACTCATCAGTTAACTTTGTTCCTGTGTTTTTTTCCTTATGTAATCTTTTAAGTCTTGTTTATGTTGAAAAAATAATCTTTCTTATAAAATCAAGCCCAAACTGGGATTATTTAGCAATTTGGATCCCCACACCCCTCCACCAAGTAGCAAGTAGTTGTAAATAGTTATAATTTCAACTTAACAGTGTGTTTCAAAGAGAGATGTCCATTCAGCCCCATGGGGCTTCTACCGTATCTTACTGCTTACTAATTCGGTACTGCTAAACTGTCTTTTGAAACTGTTGTGTGTGGGAAGGTACAGGACTGCCAAGATGAAGCTCCAGCACAGAAACAAGAGAGCTTGGCAGAGCACAGAAAAGCAGCAAGGTCACAGAAAAGCAGCCACCTTGTCCAATACAGGATCAACTTTACATTTGTGGTCCCCTATAGCCACATGTACCCTTCCATTAACAAAGGTTCCATGATCACATCAGATCACTCTTGTGCTACAGTGCTCTTAGCTCTTCCAGCTACCTAACTTGAGCCTCCTCTGCTACATGACTAGAAAAGTACTGCTTCTCACACCTAATCGAGACAGTTTTCAAAAACAGGTTCCCCAGGAGCAGAAAGACTGTTTAGGGTGCTCTTGGTCACAAGCTGATTGCTAAGGAGGATATGCTACTACAAAAGACAGGATGGCCTATAAAAATCTAGAAAAATCCTCAAACTCAAGCCCACACTTTGTGAAGGGAAGAACTCTTGCTCACTGTGCTGTTACAGATGTACACAACACTGAATTTCCTCTTATAAAGCTCAAAGAACCAGTTTCTACTTCCTTGGCTCTGTTGCGAGGGATTTGGACAGGTGAAAGGACAAGTTTAAAGCTGCATTTGGAGCAGTTCTACGATGATACTTGGAGACAGGGTAGAGGGAGGTGCATAGCAGATCAACAGTGGAAGCTGCCAAGTGAGATTTGTCTCATCATATTACTGCCAGGTGTTTTGCACACCTCAGGGAGAGAAAGAGAAGCTTGGGGAACTAAGACAGGAGAAGGGACAGACAAACTTTCTGCAGAGACAGTGGGGGAGGGCTTATGCATCTAGTCAGAGAAACAGTTAAACTCCTGCCTGAAGGTTTGTGCACGGTAGTGAAAGACGCAGATGTCTCTGCAATAAGGATTTCATGCACATAGAAGAGGAAATAATAAAACAAGACTGACTACGCCAGTAGCCTTCACATACAGAGGAGGTACAAGAGCCCAGTAGTTAACCAGAAGAGATTGCCTGTGGAGCACTGCCATGTTATGCTCCCATTGTGGGGCAGCTTGGTCCTCCACCAGAAGGGCCAAGAGAACCCCAGGAGCTGGGCTAGCCAAAGCAATTTTCAAAAAAGCATTTGCAGTAGGGCTAGTAACATGACAGACAAGCATACAGGACTGAGCCTGGCAACTGCCAGCTGCCAGCTTCTAGCATGCTACACAAACTCTCCCAGAAACTTCACTGTTACCACTGTGGGGGCTTACTGATCTTTCACGTTTCTCTGAATCAGATGTTGAGCTTGCCATCACTCCCTCATATGCTCTGACTATTTGTCAAATGAGGCGATCTGATGTCCCCTGTTGCGATAAACCTAGCCACACTATTCCCCCAAGAGGGCCTGGCAAGCCAGGACTTCAGCTCACATGCACCTGGCTTGTAGATCACTCTGGGTGCACAAACTCACTTCAAGCTGAAACCATGAGAGGGTGCAGCCAGCCACATGCCAACATGAAAACAAAAGGGCAATGCTTGGTCATACTGCAGTAGGAAGCACAAAATTTGAGAGAGGAAGGATGTGGAAAGTGGTCGTATAAGCAAAACAGGACAGCAGTGAAAGCACTAGTGAACAAAGCAATTCCTGCGATGATGCACGCATTCATCCACAGCTTTCCCAAATTAAAAAAGGCAATGTGAATGTCATACTTCCTTCCACTGTGGGTTAGTTCACCTGGATGGAGATGATAAACATTTCTGATTTTAAATAGAAAGTACCTCACCTTCCCTCCCCCCTTCCTCCAACAAACTAGAAAGGAGAAATAACAAGTGCTATCAAGCACAGACAAGCCCTTCAGCTAGCCAGGAAACAAGGCAACACAGAACTAAGTGGAGCCCTGAGATCCTTCTCCTCCTCCAAAACTGGGGAGAAACCAAGCTTTGCATGTGCCATCTTCACCCTCCCCATGTGGTGCTGGGTGCCTTCGGCCAGCCTTGGCCCCCATGGCTGGGCGGCCGCACTCCCCATCCCGCTCCCAGTGCCGCAGGCACCAAGGCGGCCCACACACCCAGGCTGTAAACACACTTCCAGCAGAGAAAGCCCTGCCCTGCAACAACAGGCTGGGCCTGGATGCCCTGCCTGAGCTGCACCAGCAGCCAGAGATGCTCTGCAAACCACTGGGCTGCCAGTGGTTGCACGAGGGACTCTTCTCCCTGGCTCTCCTCCCTTTCACCGATGTAGCAGCGAGAGATTCTGGCTATGAGAGGAAAAAGCCATTCGCAACTGTGACATGAACAAGGACACTGATTTTCTTATTAAAACAAAGGTTTTCCCAAGCAATCCATCCCTTGGGCATATCTTTGCTGGTGCAGCCACAGCTAGGTGTAGAAATGCCAAAGCCAGCTTTAAGCGTTGCAGCTCAGGCAGGGAAGAGCTTCGTCTAGGCTGTAATTTCCACCCAAAGGGCCACAAGGCTGCTCTGAGCCCCTTCCTGCTCTTTCAGTTTGGCTTTATCATCTCCATCACACAGTTAAAAGAAGTTGGGTGGTGGGGGCTAGCTCAGAGCCTGCCCTTCTCCAGACAAAATCCAGAGCTCACCATGCATGAGGGTTTCCACCAGAGTTACCATCTCTCCCGGGAGGCCAAGCTTTCTTTCAGTTTGGTGAGACACTCAAGAAAGGGGTCAGAGCAACTGCTCTAACACAAATCCTGTCCTACTGCAAGTCTCAATTTTCATTTTGATACAGCTACTCATGCCATGCTTAGGCCTGCTTTCTCAGCTGGATGCCTCCCTCCACAAGAGATGGCTGCTGCATGTACTCATTCCTCTGCAAAGAAACAGTTACCAATATTCATACACCACTCCTGGGCTTCTCTATCATGGTGCAGCCCATCAAGAGAGGTGAAAGAGCAGGGTCAAAACTCTTGAGATCAGGAAGAGATTACACACGGTGCTAGAGATAAGAATGAAGGAGGGAAATAATGTTATGTGGAGACAGCTTTGAGGGTATGGAGAGCAGATGGAGCTTGCTGAAGGAAAGAACATATAGAATAAGAAAAATAATCTTAAAAAGGTACGTGCCAAAATAACACAGTCTAGTGCTGTGCAAAACTGTCTATGTGCTGTTAGTATTCTGGGAACTAGGAGCTGCCTCCAGTGTTTTAGGCAGGGGAGAGAAAAACAAACGCATCAATAGTACCTGATCTCCTGGAAAATGCACCTGAGCTGCTACTGAAGCTTAAGAAAAGTGAGTGAGACCTCCCAGTCTCACCAGTGCAGAGAGTTTGCTTGAGTTTTAACACTCCCAGTAGCATCTCACTAGATTTCACTCATGGTAGGCACATTCAAGATACACTGAGCCTATTAATTACCTAATGATCCTCTAATTCAGAAAATAAATGATACCTTTCCTACGTTTGTTTCCATTTAAGTAGATTAAGTAGATTATAATACTTAATGCTAACAAAGAAACAAAAAAAAGAGCACCAAAGAAACATCATTTTGGGTAGAACAAGATTTCATCTTGGAAATTGCTACTGAACATTTGCCAAACAGTGAATGAAGACCATGGCTTAGATTGCATGTTGCACTTCCCAGAGATGCAATTATTCAGTCCTAAGATAAAATAAGGATGCCTGTATATCAAAAAACGCATTCACTTTAAGCAGACCTTAAGATTTATATTCACAAAAGCAATGGATAAGCCTTGATATTCTGGAGTCTTCTAGTACAGGAAGAAACAAGAATGTATGGTTCTCACTGCTGTAGATTACTAGAAAGACTATTGACACTACTGTGCGGACAGAGGAAGAATTCCTGCAGCAAAAGCAATGCACAGAGCCACTCCAAGTTGCTTTATGCAGGGGTCTTTACAAAGTCTGGGGATGGAGAGATGACCGCCAGAAACATCTGGGGCACAAAAGGAGGCAAGGACTTCCAAGATGCACGCTCTGATTTTTTATGCAGTGTTGGCTGCTAGCAGCATGCTATACACATTCCTAGATAGCAGGTTTGCTACAAACTAGAAGAGTTCCCAGTTTCTCTTTGAACAGTGATTCAGCACCTCGATGGGAAAGATGCTCCAGTTAGCAGCAGAAATTTCATAGTCTCTTACTATGCTGCAGAAACATGAGCCAGAATCCCACGCTGCTGTTTTAGCATTCTTTAATCTGAGACGCAAATGTTTGCACCAAACCATTTTGACAGATGCAAATGCCATTAAAACATCAAAGGGCTTGGAAACGCACTTGAAAGCTTGGCCTTACCCAGACTGCATGGTGGAACCATTCCTGAGCACAGTGGTTGTCACGTTACCTGTACCAGTCCTGAGCACAGTTAAGCTACAGACAGATAAGGATGAACAATATTCAGCAAACTGAACCGGGACAAACTGTCCTCGCCTACAGAAAGGGCCTCCAAAGTTATCCTGTCTGATGTTCTTGGCAAACACCTGATATAACCTCTTTCACAGACAGATCAAGTTCCACCTTGAAAACTGTAAGATTTCTTACTGCCACTACTGATAGCTGTCAGAGCCCTGCAGGACAGAGGATACAAAGTTGTGACTGATAAGCTATACAGCAAAACATACCCAGCCATAAATACACTGGCAAAATGCCACTTTTGTATCAATAGGTAATGCCTATACTATGCACCCAAAGCAATTCCTAAAATACCAACAAAACTGCGCTTGTATGTCATACCATGCTAATGACTTCTACCAGCACAACGTCAAGAGCCCCAACAGCTGTACCGACAGTAGAAACCTGTACCAGGTATTCAATATTGTTAGTACCATCAACTGAAGATAACAATAAAAAAAATCATTGGTATCAACATACCATGAGATAGCAATAACAACAAAAAACCAAAAGTCTTGAACACATTTGTCCTTATTTTGTTCTTTTAGAATGTGTTTTCAGCCTTAGCTCCCCATAGCATTTTTAATTATCTTATGGCTCCAGTAATAAGATTTATAAAAAAACATGAAATAGAAAAAAGAGACTTGTATCATAATCAAAAATTCTTGGCAACACTGTAACAACAGTGATGCAGCTTTGTACTGAAAATTACAGCTAAAAAAAAAAAGTCCATCCAAAAGGGTTGTGTGCGGGGAAAACAGATTTTGGAACAACCCTCCCCTAACCCAGCTTTTCAGGAAACAAACCATGCTTTCCTGGAAATTTAATTGGTGTACTTAGATTGAAGCAGCTAGCAAGCACAATGAGACGTGTTTGCTATTGAGAACAAAAAGTATTAGATATAAATAAAATGTTATAAGAAATGTAAATGTGGGAAAGCACCAGCGAGGACCCCTTCCCTCTCCCCATGGAAAAATATCTTCACACACCCAAAGCCACAGGAATTGTGTGGGTGCTCAATAGGAAGGTACTAATGCAAACACATGGAAAACTTGTTGTTACTCACAGTATAATGCCTGCATGGCCAACTGGCAGAGGTTTATTGTGCGCATCACTATATTCTCTGTTCTTCATACAGTCCCACTTCCTAGAATCATGTGGTTGTGTGAGAATTTTGGCTTACAGTTAAGAAAAAATGCATGTCTGGCCTTTAATGGGTGTGAAAGAGACCTGGAAAACAAAGTAGGGCTGAAAATTAGATCTTGCTGCCTGGGTTTACCTTAATTTTTTTAAGCCAAAATGTTAAGCCTTAACTTATCACTAATGAAAGCAAGAGCAACTCCCTCTTCCCCCTCTACCTGATTACTGTTTTTCAGCAGCTGGGACTGATGACACTGAACTTGCTTGCAGAGTATTTAGTCCTGATTCAGTGAATTACCAGAAACTAAAAGATTGGCAGAGAAATAGGTAGTGATATAACTGGGTTAATGAAGATAAATAATCACATTCAACAGGTTCAGTTTAGGTATTTGCAGATATTCTGCAAAGTTCATCTGTTTACGGTCTAGTCCTAAAAAGATGTAGATCTCCTTCAATTCCTTCTGCCGCTGATGACTGTACAAACCCTTCAACACCACTTGGAATCAGGTCACAATAAATTTTAATTAAGACTTGACATGACACCCTGAAATCCAGAATTAAGGCAATATACATCTGGGTTGCCGCCATCTTTCCCATGTGCCAGTGCACATGTGACCATATGTGAGCCAGCTCAGGGAGTTATCCAGCCAAAAAACCAATGCAGAAGCAGAGTGATGTGAGCAGCCATAAAAGGTGTGACACAAAAGAAGCCAAAATAATACATAAAAGTAAATATGACAGCTCCCTGCAGTAGCTGTACGTGCAGATGTACAAAGCCATAGCAGCACCTGCAAGGAGCAGACAGGAACAAGAGGCTGGGTGACAGGCTGGCGAGTGGGAAAGTAGAAACCTGGACTTAGACCTAAGTTATGGTGAAACCACACCCAGCGTGTACAAGCCAGTCCCTGACGCTCCAGCGTAGGTGTCTTGCCACATGTGACTGCCAAGCGCTTCAAGTGCAGAAACAGGTGCTCCCTCACCAGCCCACGCAGAACAGAAGCAGCCAGAGCAGGGAAAATTCACATTTTCAGGCCCTCTGCTAGCATCATGTTTGCTACCATTCCAGGTTAGAAGCAGGCACTACGGGAAGCAGGATATTCTCATCAGATTTACAGACATTTCCAAAGAAGCCATTATTTTATGGTTTAATGTTTCAATGTTTCCTTTTCTCATTATTGTCTCTGACTCTACCGTTCTCATGAATGCAAACACAGCCTTCTCTCCTCAGCAAAGGACTCGGTACAAGAGGACAGTGCATGGCAGCCAGATGAACTCGAAGGAGCCAGCTCACTGTGAGCAACTCTGAGAACAAGTAACAACAAGGAGATGCTAGGGAAAGCTCTGGAAATCTCCTCAAACCTTCTGTAAAGTTTACCATGGAAATACTCCAAATGGACGAGGAGGGGAAGGCATTTTTGTGACCTTGTCTTTCAGAATGAGTGGTGAAAAGTTGTATAAATCAGGGTTTTAAATGGTGCAACTGATAAACATCAATCATATGAAATGCTTTTTATAACTAGCTTCACCAATTACCGCTACCTTATTCCAAAGTTTATAGCAGTAATTACAGCTCACAGTTGTTGTAGTTAAGATTTAGCATTTAGTTCCTAATACTGTAATTAACACAGCATATTATAAAAATTTTTTTAAAAAAGTAAAGCCCTACAACAATACTGACATTCTCTATTTCAGCAATATCTCCCCTTATTCATCAATGGGCAAAAATTATGCCCACACACTTTCATGTGCAGTACAGCTCCAAGTCTGTATTAATTTAAACCATAGATTTTATGTCAGCTTAGAAATATCACTAGCATTTCTATGATGTACTAATTACTATATTTTTCCCATTTTAATAATTACATGAGTTTCAGTGAATAAGGAACAATTACACATATTTCAGTCCTTCCTCCATTTTCATTCTTCTGCATATGAATGAGGGAGGCAGAGTCTGTTTACCACCACCCCCCTTCAAGATTTCCTAAAATAGTACTCCTCGATGGCTCCATGGCTCTTCAGATATTAGCTGAGCAATTAAAATCCTGAGACTTCCCTTTGGCAGTCTTTGAAGACATCGACTCTGGCTCTTGACTGGCATATGGCTTCCTTTTCCTCAACCCTGTGGCATGTAAAACTACCTCTCTCTTTCCCCTCCCAGGTCCCACCCTATCAGATGGTGATACAGAGGAGTAAAATAAGGTCTGGGTGCCTTAAGTTTACCCCAGGCTCATGACTTCAGTGTGCTAGTGAGAAATTAGAACATGAGGCAATTTAATTCCTAGCAGTCACCGTGACTAATCGTGTAACACAAACACGATACCATTTCCTTTACCTCTTTTGTGACATTTTCACAAAATAATGCCAGCTCCAGCTGAGGAATGCAAAATCCCCAGTACACTTGCATCCACCAACCTACGCAAGTGTGCATGCTATATTCTAATTGAAGTTGTGCATACTTTAGCATGAATCAGAAACTTCCCCTTGGAAGCTATAGGCACCAGGTAATTGAAACCTAAGACTCCACTCACTGTCTTTCCCATTACCTGCAACACACTTTGATCAGTGGGTCATAAACAAACACATAAACATCCCATCTCTCCCAAGTTCAATGAGATGCAGCAGAGTACCTCCAGTTCAGCCTCATAGGCAGCATTCAGTCATAATTTCTGACACTGCCCATCAAACTCACCTAAACAAGTTTATCAGACTTGGCACACAGCAAAATGCTTCACTGAGTTTAAAAAAAATCACTATGGGCAACAGCAAAGAGTACTATCTGGTGTGATTGCTGTAGTTTAGGAAAGCTAAGAGGAACAGAAGTGCTTGAAGCTGCCTTTGGGAAGGATTGGGAAGGTACCAGGAAATGGGGTGGTGGTGTCAGTGGACCATACCCAAGAGGGAGGGAGGAGTGAGAGCTCTCCTTCTTAAAGACTTTTTCCCAGATGCCTCATGTATGGAAAATGGGTCTTCAGTTTTACCTCTGCTAGACTGCTGCACTTGAAGAACTCAGCTTTCAGATGTTTGCCAACTATTACTGAACCCAGCACCTCACCTCCTCCATGTGTGACAGCCAGCTGGTCAGCACATTAGCAGACAGGTAGGGGCACAAAGCGAGAGACTTTTGCAAGTCCCTGGCTCAACAGGACAGAAGAACTGCAAGTACGGCAGAGAGCTGAAGACAAGACAGGAGGTGTCCCACCTCGCAGTAGACTGAGCGAGCGGTCGAGGCAGTGGTCCTTGTCTAGGAGGGGCAACAATCTGAGTCCAGCTACTGGTTTATGAGCAATGGCTCTGCCTTTCCTCCGTGACAGATCATGCAGTGCTGACAGTTCTATCTGGCCACAACTCACTGCCACAAGGCTGTTGAAGTGAAGAACAGCAACACACATCTTGATGTGACAAATCTACTCTGCCACCCTTGGCAGCGCTTTACACAGGAGGTATGACACAGATCACAGTAGATTAGCTTCCAAGAAGCAATCGCATTCAAGAAGGTGCAATTACAATTATACCCACAGCAGGAGATAGCAGCATTACTGCTTTTGTCGCCCACATGGGAAACACCCTGCACTCCAACCTTTTGTCTATTCCTGCTCTACTAACATTTACCCTAACAGAAGGTGATAAAGATGCACCCATAGCACCGCTGTTTCAACATTTGCCTCTACTAACAGCTACAGCTTATGAACAGTTAAATACAGTTGTGGTCACCTAGAAAATTCAAGCTAGTAGGTCCACAAGAATGACTACGATCATCAGTAACATAATAGCAGCTGAAATGAGAACATGCACATTAAGTTACTAGGAGCTCTCCTTCCTCCGATTTCCCACTGTGGTCATTCATTAAAAGAAGGATGTACAGAAGGCTTAGATTATAACGAGTTTTTTTTCAAGGCAACCTAGAACTGTGCCTTCATTCCTAGACCTCACCCAGCTGAATCGCCAGTTCCTAATTCTGGCTGCTTCCAGCAGTTTCTGCCTGATTGAGGATCATCTGTGCAACTGAGGTAATACTAACCCCTCCTACCTCACATGCATACTCTGAGGATTAGTCAGGGAGTGGCTGCTCAGTGCACTGTATATGCAAAGCCCAGTTATAAACTCTGTATCTGATTGCAACTATAAGCAAAGTCTTATTTAAACAATCCCCTCACCAACAAAAATATATTGACTGCTCAGTCTGTTCTTTCCGTCTGTGTCTTTTGCCTCCAAGCTCTTCGAGATACAAAACACGTTACTAAGTTATTTTTCTTTTGTGGTGCCCAGTTTTTTAGTACAAATAAGAGACACATTTTTCACACAAAGTAGCATCCATAATTAGTTGTTTCAACTCATTCTGGACCAGTGTTACTGTAGTATCACACTTACTGTACCCCAGGGATCTCACTGCCTAGTCAATGAATGCCCATCCCATAACCTCACATACGTTAGATATTCACAGTTGTCTATTTCTCAGTGTGTCCACATACAGGTGAAACCCCTTCTACAATATCATCAATTTTATGAGCTTAGGACATACAGCATCGAATATTTCTTGCTACCTTTAAGCATGAAACTGTATCTCTCTACCAAACTGTTCTTCAAAACCAAGTTGGTGATTTTGCATTTCAACACTTCTGTATTTGGCTCCTGCATCTGTTAGTAGTTTTTTTTTTCCTTCTTTTAATGCACTTTGTTCACTCTTTTCCATTGTCACAACCATACTTTGTACAATGCCATCTTTTAACTTTTCAAAGGCAACATTCTAGTAAAACATAATACATTTCAGGGCAGATTTTCTTCCCTATTGCCTTGCTGAACTAGAGGTTTCTGATCACGCCAGTTTCCAATGCACATGCAATGCAATACATCTCATCTTTTCTTGTTCTATTTTTTAAACTTATTTTGCTATGACTGTCCGAGTCAATAACCTATTTTTCCCCTTTTACACTGAGATGCCTACTTGCATGCCTTTGTCATCACTATTATTACACAGCTGAATAGGTAAAAATGATGCTGCATAGAGAACGAAGGAAAAATGGCTCTGGTATGTCTGATAACACCCACTGGGCAACTCAGCAGTCGTGATTTTTCTACACATGCAGCCAGAACTTTAGGCTGCTTTTTATGGCCCTGACCCTCCCTTGTGACTGGTCAGAGCACACACTACAATGACATAACTAGCATGCCTGGCCTTGCTTTTCCAGGATGGGGCACATTTCATTGCTCCAGCATACGTCCAAATTGCTCGTCTTCCTTTCTCTGCATCTCTCTGAAAGGAAACAGCTCAGTTTACTCATTGTGCAGGGGCAAGAAGATAAGGAGGACCTCATGAGCAATGTCAGAAGACGACTAACTTCCCAGACAGCACAGGACTCGGGCTGAAATGAGCAGTGTTGACCCTGTGCCAATGGGAACACCTTATAGCTTCCCTTTCAGTCTGCATCACAAACATAAACACATCCCCCACAACCCCCTGCCATAAGCGCTAAAAGAACACCATCTCTTCCCAGTGGTGCCCAGGGATGAGGAAGAGAGTGACAGTGCAGTAATGCATTTCCCATCCTTCAACACAGCTCCCGATGGTGTAAGAGTTATTGGGCAACTTGAGGGGTGAACCTACCTCTTTCAATCACTTGTGCATTTTGGAAAACACATTGCGACTCATAATTCACTATAAAAAGGTATTCACACTTCTTTTTCCCTGTCTCCCCACATCATCCTCTCTCTGCACCTCAAGGCTTGCAAGAGTTGAGAGTCTTGACAAGGTTTTCTGCTGCACTGCAGCCTTCTCAGTGCTACTTGCACCATCCATTCTAAGCCTCTTATTGCCTATACCTGAAACATGCCTCTCCAGGAGAAAACAACTTTCTGGGGAGGCGTAGAAATGGGAGAGAGAAGTACCCATAAGACCCCCCAGTTATACTATACTTGCTCAAGACTGAAATATCTCCATGCACAGAGTAAGCTATAGAAAAAGAAAGATGCAGAGAAGAAACAAATAACAGGAAGAATTTTTTGAGCCATCTGCAATACCAACAATCAGGACCAAATCCTCACCATTTTAAATACTGCATGGTAGGACACCAACCCTGTCCTGCAGGGTTGGCAGTGTACTTGGAACACCTCTTCTTCTATAAATCCAGCAACAGAGGGGAAATAGGTACACACCGCATCTTCTCGACTTCACAGAATGACAGAATTGTTTTGGTTGGAAGAGACCTTTAAGATAACAAAGTCCAACTGTTCACCCTGCACTGCCAGAGCCTCTAAACCAAGCCCCTCAGCACCACATCTACATGTTTTAAACGCTTCCAGGGATGGGGACTCCACCACTTCCCTGGGCAGCCTGTTCCAATGCTTCACAACCCCTTCAGTGAAGAAATTTTTCCCCATGTCCAACCTAAATCTCCCCTGGCGCAACTTGAGGCCATTTCCTCTAGTCTTGTCACTTGTTACACGGGAGGAGAGACCAACCCCCACCTCTCTACAACCTCATTTCAGGTAGTTGTAGGGAGCAATAAGGTCTCCCCTGAGCCTCCTCTTCTCCAGGCTAAACAACCCCACTTCCCTCAGCCGCTCCTCATATGACTTGTTCTCTAGACCTTTCTTCAGCTTTGTTGCCCTTCTCTGGACATGCTCCAGCACCTCAGTGTCCTTCTTGAAGTGAGTGGCCCAAAATTGGACACAGTATTCAAGGTGCGGCCTCACCAATGCTGAGTATAGGGGGACAATCATTTTCCTACTCCTGCTGGTCACACTATTTCTGATACAAGCCAGGATGCTTATCACCTGACAGTCCTCACCTGTAAAAACAGATAGTGATCTCAGAGTACTTCAGAAAGGAGAGCGACTCAAATGTTGCAGCTAGATGACTTTTCATAGGTCTAGAGGTACCCTTGGATGCATTTAAACAGAAGCTCAGGTTTAATCCATGCCAGAAGGATTTTCCCTAGAGACTAGATCCACTAAAGGCACAGCTACAGCATTACAGCTTTGCTAGGCACTGGTATGGCTATGGCGTCCTTCCTTCTCCTATGAAATGAAGTATACCAGCAAAATTATACTCTTACTGGTGTACTCTTACAAAGTTTTCACTAGCACCTCCTCACAGGACAGAAACCTGTAGTAAAGACATAAGGGCCCAGTTAAGATTCATGCTATTCAAAAAAACCTATGTAGGCATTTTTGATTATTACGTCTGTAAATTTTTGTGAGTATAAAGTGTACATACGATAAAGCTTACACATGCTACTTTTTTGTAGCTGCCCAACACCACTGTGGACAAAGCATCTTTTTGCTACCCCTTCTGCCAGGAGTGGTATGTGTCAGTTTAACTTTGATCCGGGTGTATATTTCTACTATTAAGTGAATATGCAAGGGTAGCCATTGCAGCCACCTCGTGGCAGTTGTGAAAAATGACCATGTCCAACAGGTTACAGGTCTGCTTGTAACCCAGACTCATGCCTTGCGCCACATGTCCCCTGATTATCTCAGGGCTTCTGTGATCTGAACAAATCGTGCCCTGACATGACCAGGATCCTAATCCCCTCCTCTCTAGAGGGGCGTATTTTGGATCCATAAACTCCACTGTTGGATTCACCAATGAAGCAGCAGCTGTTCCTCGCCTCTCCTCCTCCAGACACACCTTGTGCAAGGCTGGGTCTGCTCACCAGCGTATGATTCTGCTCTGCCCACGGGTGGCACACTCAAGGGATGACCAAGCTTGTGGATCCTACTGGGCACCACCTCAGCTTGACCCAGATAAAATTTGGGAAGTTTTGTATATGATCTGTGGCAGGAACTCCAGTGCTGAACGCAATCTGAACACCAGCAAGGTCAAGCATGCAGCTAGGTGTTCAGTTTGAGGCTACAAAGAGGTAGTCTGACATCTGAATGTCACATACTTCTACATGACTTACTGCAAAGAGGGTATGTTCTCAAGAATCTAATCTGTGGCCAGCTCTGCTTTAATGCAGTATTCTCTGAGCAGCAGGTTTCATGCACTTCCTCCCACTTTAGTTCGCTTTTCGTATACTATCCAATTACAGTTTCTATAGCCACTCCTCCTCAACCTCTTCTAGCATCAGAACACTCTCTATTTTGTATACATTTACATATGTGTGTCTATTTACATATGTACATTTGTACATATCATGGTAAACAGCTTCTCCTCTTCTCAATTTTTCCCACTATCAAAACCAATAGTCCTCCCCCATCCTTGCACTGAACTTGTACTAAAGTCATATGAATTTCTTCTTTGACTTCATCTAGCTGTAATCCAAACCTCAGCTCGTTAGCTCAAAACCAGTCTCCGCCACAGGCTCAGTTCCGTGCCCCTGCAGTGTTCAACATTGCACCTGAAGGAACTGCGTTTAGAACAATAGATGGGGAATGGATTTTGTCCCAGCAATCTAATTCCACTAGAAGAGCAAGAAAGCTGGAGTCACTCATTAAGGGAAGAGACAAGATCAACAAAGCTTTCCCAAAAGGGAACCCCACCTTGCTTAGACACTGAAAACTGAGAACTTCATATCTAGAATGCACAATATCTTAGCTTGCAACTTTTCTGCACTGATGAATCTTTCATAGGCATCAATACGTCACAGCCAAAGCACAGACCTTCTTCTTTGTACATTAAATGCTCTTTCCCACACTAAGTCTAACTCCAACACAACTTCTTGACCAAAGACATAAATGCAGCTGACCTAAACCCAGTCTTGGCTAAACCCAGTTCACCCAAGTCACGCAACCTGGGCAACTGAACAAATCAGGGCAGCTATGCTCACACATCTGCTGCAAAGGGAAAGTGACAAACTACATTAGCTTCCATTAAGATTTACAGTAAGGTGTGCTTGTGACAATTCCTGTACCTCAAGCCTTAGTTTCACAAAATCCTCAGCTTCCCAAAAGGAGTCCCATCCTCTGCCCTCCTTATTCCCACCCTCACACTGCCCTTTCTCTTCTGGCAGTAAAGGCATGACAAACCAGAGCAGGGAACTGATGGGGATGACAACAGGTAGGCAGGACGGCTTCTTTCATCAGCAGTGCCAGCTGAGAGGATTTGTGCAACCACAGCCTGTTTATCCAAGCACAGAAATGCAGGGAGTAAAGGTATGATTCCCTCTTGTATCTAATACAGCACAGGCATGGGGCCACTACTGAAAGAGGTAGTCCCTCTCCATGTTTCTCATGCCCAGTGGCATGCTACCCTTCTGCATCAGATCTAGCACCATCTGGCCACTAAGCAGGCCAATCCAAAAGTCTTTTTTTTTGTTTAAGGAAGGGGGTTAATTTTCAGTTGGAGCAGTGATTGAACTGATTTGAGGCCACTAAGTCACTAGATCAGGTCCAAGGAAAGCAGCAGGAGCTTGCAGTTGGGACTGGATGAGAACTGGATTGTTCCTTCAGCAGCAACCTGTAGTTTATGCTGGATTAACCATCACATGAAGCGATACTCCGAGCAACACAAGTTATTGAATTACATTTCTCTGAAAGCCCTGTCTGCACACAGACACCACAGCCAGGCGCACTTAGCTCTAAATCAAACCAGTCACAACTTCACGATTGCCTCCTTCCAGAAGCCAGAGGTTAGCACAGATAACAGTTGTAAGCTTGCAGTACAATAGGCCACCTTTTTGCTGGACTATGTTGTCCTGGCAGCAACAAGCTCTGCAATCTGGCATGAAAATTTGTAGCAAGACTTTGTGGTTAGGAATCGGGCTGGACAGATTGAGATAAGAAATTAGAGAGGGTAATCAGCTGTTGGAATAATTTACCTGGGGAACCAGTGCAGCCTATCAATTGATATCTTGAAATCAAGACTGGGTACTTTTCTAATAGAATTTTGGATTTGATGCAGTAATAACCAGCTGGGAATGTAAATACCTGCCAGGGGTCAGAATAAGGCATCTGTCCCCAGATGGCTAATAATGATCACCTCACAGAAGAGGGAAACAATTTCTCTCTGTACAGCCCAAGTGCCAAAACAATAGAGCACCACCACATTCGCACTGAAGTCACTTCTAAGTACTTCATTAAAAGATACAACAGGAGTTCAGTGAGGAGCTGCAAAACTGAAAGGAATTACAAAACTTACCAGGCATGACTACTGAAATAAGCTAGCTATGCAGAATTTAGCTAAACAGTAATTAAGCAGCCAACATCAAAATGGAAAGATACCAGATGACAAAAAGCACAGTAACTCATAGAATCAAATATTCTTGGAAAAAAAATGTCATTCCAGTTATGAATTTGGAATCCTTTGCAGGCTGTTTCTTAAATTTTGCCTGTAATAACCATGGAGAGTGAACATAATTTACATTAAAACAAACTAAACAGCCCACCTTAAACTAGACTCCAAAGTAGAGTACATTAAAAAAAAAAAGACACCCTATAGAAAAATTAGGCTCTTTATCTCTAGAAGGCACTTGAAAAAGTGAACTGTAAGAAAGAATAAAGATGCAATAGAACAAGAGCAAGAACATCCATCTAAATTTAACAGGATGAAATAAAAAAAACCATACCACAGAACAGACTCTTACCAGCAAAATCTATCAGGATGCACAAGAGGTTCCCTGAGGAAGCATGAGTCCCACTAGTTCAGATAACAGGAACAAGGAGCTTAGCAAAGGCATCGAGCTCAAGCCCAGTCACTTGTTGTCACTATCAGTTACACCATAACACCCCACTCACAGATTTATCAAGATCAACAGGCTACTGTACAGACAGCACAGTACAAATGCTACCCTCATTCAAAGTTGGCAAAATAAGGTTCTACACGGAAGCCAGCTGAGCTTTCTAAGTATTAACAGTAATTGAAAATTAAGAAGAATTTGGATTTGGTACAGCTTCGAGCCTGATTTACGGATCCCTCCTCCTCACGCAATTCCATTGCAGTTCTGAAATCTGGGTCACCCATGCATTATTCCTCCAAACCAAGCCACCTCCCTCCCATGTAACCCTTTAAAAGGACTCTACCTTTATCCAAGCCACCTCCAACAACCTATTTATAAGAAACTCCAAAACATCAGAGATTCAGGTCACGAAACTTCAACAACAAGTTACGGATGTGGCTTGGTCAAAGGGTATGCAGCTCAAGGAGGAACCAATGGCATCCACATCCCGCAGCTCCTTGACAAAGTCTGCAACAAGGCAACACAGCTGAGTTGAGCTCAGATCTCCTTCCCTGCCCCTGTATTGCCTACCAGATTTGATCCAGGTCTTATCCAACCTCTGGGAATAAATGAAGCATCAAGTGCAAGGATAACATGGGTGCTGGGTGGAAGATGGCTCAGGCCCGAGCTGTGGGAGCTCAAAAGCCCCCTGGCAGGTTGTTTGGGGCGTTGAGGCTGCCTTCAGAGCTGCTGCAGTGGCGGGGGCTCCTAAGCAGCTATGGGAAAGAGACAGGAAAGGAGCAGCAGGCAGGTATCTTGCCTTGCGTTCCTCTGCCTTCCGTCCGTGACAGGCCATAAAAGTCATGAGGCACCAGCCAGCAGAGGAAGGAGGAAAACAACAAAGTGTCCAGAGTTCAAGCACAGCCCCGAAACTCCCGGGCCTCGGCCAGGGGCGACCCGTCTGGAGCTGAAAACCCAGCGAAAACCGTGGGATCTCACTCCTGCGTGGGAGGCACCATTTCTGCGGGAAGAGGCTCCGGCTGCTGGCAGTTGAGCCTGGGACCGGGCCTGTACTCCGGGCCCTACCTGTTGCCGGCAGCAGGAGGTGGAGCGGCGGGGAGAGAGGCGGAGGGAGGACGGGAGCTGCTGGCGGGGCGCGGAGCCTCGCCGTCCCGCACAGGCCGCCGCGAAGGCGGCGGGCCCCCGGGGCCTGCGGAGAGGCGCCACCGTTGCCGCCCCGTTCTGGAGGCGCCGGCCCGGCGGGACTCATGCCGCGCCACCCCGGCGTGAGCAGCTTCTCTGCGGCTCCGGGTCCCGACGGCGGCCCTCCCCGCGCACCCACACCTGTGCGTGCGGTCCCGGCTCCGCGGAGGAGCGCAGCAGGCCCGCCGTCCCGCCTCGGGAGGGGCGAGCGCTCCCTTCCCCAGAGATCCCTCCTCCCCGTCCCCCTCGGGTCCTAAAATGGTGGAGCACTCCCTCCCCTTATGCCCCACTACCCCGCGCCCCGAGCCCGCCTGCCGCCCCGGCTCGGGGAGCAGCTGCTCCCTCGGCTCGGCCCGGGCTCCGCGGGGATCCGGCGCCAGGCCCGCGCCTCACCCCGCCTCTCCCGGGAACACGGCAGCGCCGCTCCCGCCGGACTGGGCCGCCCCCGCCGGCCGCCCTTACCTGCGCCGGCCTCACATCGCCGGGCCGGGGCCAGCGGTGCCCCCTCCGTGGCGCCGCTGCCTTCGCGGTCCCCCGCCCTCAGCAAGCCGGCCGCCGTCTCCCCGCCACCCGCGGGGCCGCAGGTATGTCATGAGTGCCGAGGCTCCCAGGTGAGCCGGGCACACCTACAGGAAGGCAGGCGGGACGCCCGCCCTGATTGGCGTGCGGGGCGCAGCCCGGCCGGCAGCGAGCCGCGCTCCGACGGCGCGGGGCAGAGCAGGGGCAGAGCAGGGCCGGGCGCAGCCGCCGCTGCCGAAGGGCCAGCGCGGGACGCGGCGGCTCCTGTCCCCGGCCGGGCGCAGCGCTCCGCGCCCCTCTCCCCTGTCCACCCAGGTGAAAGGTATTTTCCTTTTTTTTTTTTTCGTTGCCGGGATTTTAAGGAAAAGCGCCGGGTGTCGGGAGAATCGTTCTCGCTACACGTGGAGAGGCTTTGCCTCCTTTTAGCCTCCTGCAGCAGCAGACCTCAGCGATCCTAAGACTACGCCCGACATCGTCAAAAAAATGTAAATTAATCAAACACCTGGATTCGAAAGAAATTGAGCGGGATGTGGGTAGAAAAAACTCCGTAGCGTGAAAATCTGAATCCACAGCTACCATTCTCAGGCATCCCGTCTCTCCGAGGTACACAGGTAAATATCCCGCGGAGCACTGCATCAAAGCTTTCTCTGGTTGCTGTGCTCAGCTGTGGCTGGAAGGGGACAGCATATCCGTTCCAAGAAAAGGAAATTCTTTCCCTGTGTACCAGCTTGACTGTAGCGATAGGGGCCGACAGTCTGTAGGGAGACTTCACCCACAGAGGAGAGTGGAACAGAGCTTGGCAGAAAAAAAGGCATAAATAAAGGGAAAGGAGAAAAGGGAAGGATGTCGAGATACAAGACAGCATGCGTTTGGGAGTAGCAGGGCAAAGGAAAACCCCGACAGTGCTGATTATTGTCATCATAAAAGAAGGGGAAAATACAGAAATTTTAGGGGTTTCATTCAGTGGCAAAATAAACAGTATGTTGCTTGGTTCTCCATAGCTCCAGTTTTATTATTTGCAGCATAGATGCCTGGATTTGCTTAAATCAGTACAGAATGTATGTGAAAATGCACTTTACCACTCACAAAGAATGCAAGGTGAGCAAAGAATTATGCTGGACAGGTGACTGAGGAAGGCATTACCTATATTATATTTTCTGTCTCCTCAAATTGTTATCCAGTGCCATCTCTTTCCTAAGTCTTTTTTTCCTAATCATTTCATGAGGCTTGCAAGTGTGTATCCTCCAGGACGTGCTCCAAAGAGTTCTCCAAAAGAGAAGGGAGAGCTTGTCTCAACCAGCAGAGAAATCCTGTGCCCTACACCCAGGCAATCCTCAACCCACCCTTCCCTGCATGACCTGTGCAGGGTCTCCCACGCAGGAAAACTGACCCTGGAAGCGGCACACTGAAAGTTCTACCCAGCCAGCAACAAAATCATACTCACGCTTGCTGTGCTTTCTGATTCAGTTAAAACTTTCATTCGTGTGGATTTGTGCTTCTGCAGTTGAGATTCCTATTCCACATCACTGCATTTACAGTCAATGGGGAGGAGAGGGGTGCTTCAAATTCCCACAAGCCAAGAGAGTGGGGAAATCAAGTCTGGATCATGTCTGTCTTGTGTTGGTGCTCAAACCTCTGGGACATTACATAAATACATGATGCCTCTTCCTACTGCTTTGTATATGTTCCCAGCAGCTGGCAGCAGGATGGAGTGGGGCATCCTGACGGGGCAACGGCACCTCTCTCATCCAGAAAAGGACAAATCATTGTCTAAGAAGGGCTTAACCTTTACCCCTCTCACTGGGCACCTCCAGCAGCTGCAGAGGCAGTTTTCTATTTGCTTTTGTGAATCATATCCTGATTATCATATACCTTGATTTCCCCACCCGTTGCACAGGGTTTGAGTGCCTAAATTTTCATAGAGTGAAGAAGTGCCTAAAAGTCATAACATGCAGCTCCCAGTATCACAATATATATGTCCTTCTGTGGGCCAAGCTCTCCTTCCCTAAGTCCTTCGGAACTGGGCTTCCAACTTCTGTGTGGACCCATGCAAAATTACTGCAGTGCCATTCAGGTACTTCTGCCAGTGGCAAGAAGGCGAATGAACAGTAGGCATGCTATACCATTGCTGAGGCTGGCCAGCACCTCTGGAGATCATCCAGCCCACCTGCTGGCTCAGCTGGAGCAAGCTGCCCAGAACCGTGACCAGTCAGGTTTTTAATATCTCCATGGATAGAGACTCCACAATCTTTCTGGGCAACCTGTGCCAGGTTAACCAGTCTCACAGTAAAAGAAAGGGATATCTTATGTTTAGAACATATGCACATCTGGAGCACTGCACAGTGTGAGCTGCAGTGGTCCTGTCCCATGCTGGGAATACCACCCCCCCCCCCCTTCTCCTTTAGTAAGGTGAGCTACAGTGAGTAAATGTTTTGGCCAATAGATCCCACAGTGTGGGGGTCCTCTCCCAGCAAGTCAAAAGCCAGCACTAGTGGGAATTAGGACAGAGAGCAGCACAGAGGTGCCCCAGGTGGATTGGGCTGCACTGTCTCCTATCTCAGCCCACCAAACACTGGGCTGCACCGAGTACCCAGTGGTTCCTTTCCCTCTCCAAGGAAACATTCAAACTCCAAACAGGCCCAGTAGTGCCAAGGGCAGAGTCCTCCCAGATCCTGATGTGCTCTGGCTTCCTGCAGTGCCCGGTACTATCTGAGCACACCACGACCTCGGCAGCCTGAGAGGCACTTTGGACACTAACCTCCCACTCAGACATCCTCCTTGTAAACATCCTGTCTTGTGTTGTCCTGTCCTTGCCACTCCACAGCAGACATTATTTTGGGTTTAACTTCTGCTGAATGCAAAGCACACGGTTGTAAACATAAAAAGCCAGGCAGGCAGCAGGACAGAACCTGGCACTTCTAGTAACTCTTAGTTAAGCCGCTGACATGTCAGAACTATGGTGGGGGAGGGGAGTCTGAGGGTCTTCTTAAAATTAACTAAAATCATCTTCTTGAGCCCTCGCTCCTTGGAAAACCAAATAATTTCCCTGGGTGTGCTTAGCAGCTATACCTTCCTCCAAGCAGATGCAAACTTGTGAATATGACAAGAAAAAGCCTTGTAAGAATGGAAAGAAACAGAACACTGAGCTTGGAAACTGAACCACAGTAAGTTTATACAAGCAGCAAGTAAAACGCCCATCCCCAGTGAGTCAGGTCCTGGCTGTTTCCTTCATTTCCTCCAGGGTTTGCCGTGAACAACCAGTGGTAACGGTCCTTCTGAAATTCAGTGATCTCCTTTCCTGTCCCTTATTTACAGCTTGCTCTCAGCGGTTAGGTGAGACTAGCATCCCAGCATCCAGCACTGCATTTCCACAGACCCCTCTCCTGCACATGGAATGAAAGTGCAGACCTTAGCTCAGCTTCGATCCCACGCTCTTGTTGGATTTGGAGGTGCTAGCGCCTTAAGAGGAAAAAATGTCAGATTTGCACAGTTCACTTATGCTTTTTGTTTTTATCTTGAATACAACTTTATTATTGACAGGGCTTATACATTCCTATAATCATCCCTTCGGATTCAGTCTGGTAGGGCAGAAAGGATACAGTGGAATATTAAGCTGTTACAATGTGCAGACCATCTCTCAGAGGCACAGGTTTTGCTGACATAATCTGAGTTAATAATGGTAGCCCTGAGACAAAAACTCCCGTATTGTCAAAGAGCATGTACATCCCAAGAAGAACAGTCACAGACTGAAATGGGCTTCCCCCATTTCATTCTCACGTGCTTTCTCTCCTGGGAATCCCAACTAATCTGCATCTAACACGTGACCTAGACACAACACTGTTTGCTCTTACAGAATAAAACCAGGAGCAAAATAGTCCACTCAAAATACATATCTTTATAATCCGTATTCAACCTCATCCCCCCCCCCCTTTTTTTTTTCATACAAAAAGCAGTAAGGACTTTTTCCAAAAGGATACCTCTATATGTGCTATGGAGTGATAGTTTTATGTCACAGATAGACTATGAAGGTCTACATTGGCAGGACGGATTAGGAATGAATGGCCAGTTTAGCACTTTGTTCAAATTTCTTCCAAAACAACAGCAGTGGCCTTGCCTGACATGCAAATTGGGCCATTTTCCTAAATGGGTTGCTTGCTAAACCCCACTTTCTTACAAGTACTACCAGGAAAATTTAAACAAATGGACAAGACTTCAGACTGACGGACAGACACAAAGGCTGCTGTCAGAGGCACGAGTGTAAGGGCTTGTCTGGACAGTCTCTGCCTGTCAGCTGCATAAGGTGGCAAAAGCATATTTTTATTTTCATATATCCATTTAGCCTGACATTGCCCAACAATTCACTTGATTATAAGCTACTGCCTGTTTTAAAAGGCAAGAAGGTAGTTCTTACTTTGTGGACATGGGCCTGCCGGAGGCTGATGTGCTTCCCCAGTTACAGTTACAGCTACAGCTCTTTCACTGCAATCTGGACTCCTGTCAAGAAAAATGACTGCTCATGCCAGGCCTTCAGAAAAGTGTGGGCTTCAGAGGTGCAAATGTTGGTTTCCTTGACCTTTCCTGATTTTGGTTGAACTGTAGCTAGGAATGGCCAGTCTCCAATAGCAAAAGCAGGTGAAATAGTCTTAGATATTACTATTTTTTTTTTTTTGCTGAGGGTGAAAATATTGTCAACTGAGCAGAAGGCAAGACAAACTACTGTGAACGGCTCATGGCATTAGGTACAAACTAAAGAAAGAAGAATAAGAAAAAATTCCCTACAACATATCTACACAGGATTTTATATGATTAGGTACAGCAAAACACAACCCAAAACTTCACATCTATTTCCTTATATACTGTTTTAAAAGACAGAAGGGAATACCTTAAAGCTTAGTTCAATTCAATTAAACATCCTTTTATTCAAGATTAATAAATACAGACTTCTTGCACAAGCAAGAAGCTCCTTTGAATAAATACTGGGGAAAAAAGGAGCTATAACTAAATGGGGTATATTCTCTGAACCAGTTACCCAACCTTTAATGATTCATATGGTGGTCAAAGTGACCTGTTTCCTGCTCACCAATAGTATTCGACAACTCAGTGACTGAATTTCCAGTAAAACAGGTGTAAGCTTTTACATTTTTAGGAAAATTTTCCTCAGCCAAAATTGCAAAAGTTACATTTGATATACCTCATCCAATATGACATCACACTCCTTCCTATTGAATATATGGCCTTTCAAGTCCTTTTCCCATGGATTAATATATGGAGATTTACTTGAAAGTGTCCCTGCAGCTAAATAACATGAGCTTGAGATATACTTTTTTCCCAAAATGTAAAGCTTGAACAAGTGCAGGGAAAAGATGGTTTATGACCAAGAACAGCAATGATGGCATTCCCTAGTACTTTACTCTGAATGTCTTTCACTGAGTAAGACTATTGCAGCAATTTCTGGCCTGTTGTCCATACACATCAGGAGGTCTATTGGCTACCCAAAGAGGATCCACAAAAGGTAACTAGAAATAAAAGGCAATATCTGTAAACAAGGATCCTAAAACCAAAAAGAGGTTAAAAAATGGTGCTATATATCATTAAGATGCTTCCAAAAGGACAAAAACATATTATGGAGAAAAAACATTTGTATTGGGGAATGAGCAGTCAGGCAAGGAGAAATATAGGAAAGCTTTTAATGGGCTCTGCCTCTACTGCATTATCAGAAGTGTTAATACCTGGTAATCTAGAATGCGCAACATTGGTCTTACTACCCAGAAATACCACAAGCGAATTTTGAAAAATCTTAATGAAAGCTAGTTCTTTTACACCAATTGTCAGAGGCAATTTCTAGCTCAATTACAATTTTAAGGAAATCTTTGGACTTATGCTTTCTCCCCACTGAGATGCTATAAGCAAAAGATGCTCTGATTATTGCGTGTTCCTGGCAGGTGTCTCTCACAGGCTGAAATCCTCTGTTGCAGCTCCCAGGGAGGCTTTAGGAGGCAGCTCTCTGTTTCCTTAAACACTCAATTTCTGTGTTTGTGATTCTGAATGCTGCAAGAGGAATGCAACAAGCTACATTTTCCCCCAAATCCTTTGGTGATCTCAGATATTTGTGGCCTTCATGAGGACATGTGGGCTGCAGCAGAGAGGAGCAGCAGCTTCCTGAGAATATTGCAAAGTCTGGTGCAGGCAATGAGGCTGCTATGATGCTTCTGCAGCTGTCTGACTGGAATCCAATCCTTAAGAGCCCTGTTGTGAGTATTGCCACCCCTGAATGAGAGACTGATTTGCTAACAGCTTTGCTCTTATTGTTCTTTTTCTTCTGGGGCTCTATCTAGAGCTCAGGCTATGTGGCTGTAATTCATAGCCTCAATACTTTAAAGGTATACTTTCCTCTCTTCACTCCTGCAAGACTCCTGATGCTACGGATGTTTAAGAATCAAATTCTCCCTGAAGACTGGTGGGGTGGATGGCCTATGAATTTGGCCTCTTGGGATGGAGGACGTCAGTGGAGATCAGCATCAGGAAGGAGGCAAATGGGAATTTGCCAGTGTCATGTCCAGTCATCTTTTCTGCATGGTGGCAGCAGAGGAGCAGGAGAGGCAGCTGCACAGAATATAACTGCTTGAATTAGACCCAGCTAAATGCTCATGCAAACATGAATCAGAGTCCTAATGTTATATCTTATTGCAGTGAATTGTTTCTCATCCCATTCCATACAGGCGCCTCTTTCACATACACATGCAAATAGTTGCTGGATTGGAGTATCTAACAGCCTTGCCCTTTACCTGGACCTCACACACTGATGTTTCCCCCCCTTCCTTAGGAATGAAAAAAGGCCTAAACAGAGAGAATCAGTGACGATGGATATTTTCTACCTTCCTCTTCCTGCAGCATCCTTTGAGAAGCCCAGGAGAAGACTACTGGGACTCTTAAAATACTCTACTCCATTTGCCAAGGCAAGAACTTAAGCAGGGCCTTCCTCTGTACTTTTCTCATCTACATGGGCATTCATGGCAATAACTTGTTAGGTGTATGCATATGACACTCAAAGCCCTCTGTAGAAAGAATGCTGACACCAAATAAATAAATTCACTACCAGAACAAGTAGGAAACTCCGTTCCTCCTTTCTGCTCTCTTCACATTAAGGTAGGCCAGTCATCCTGTGGTCATTTCTTCATGCTTTGTGGTCAGTTGTGAGCTCTATAAATAAATTACTGTGAGGGAAAGGTGGAATACAGACAAAGGCATGCCAAGCAGTCTTATTCTAGGCCAGAGCTGCTTAAATGCTGAACTATAGTTAGGACATCGGCAAAACTGAGCACAGAGAGCAAAAATGAGAGGAGAAACATGCTGCCTTCATGCTTGCCAAATAGTCCCCTGGTTCAATCTGAAAGGGAAGATCTTGCTGTTCAGGAGCTGGATACAGAAAGCACTGCACATATACGTGTGGAGGTTTTTACCTATGCAGGCAGATGCAGCACCTTAGTATGTGCAGCACCAGTGGGAGGATGATATTCAGAAGCCTAGCCCTGTGCTCAAAACAGCAGTGCTGCCTCTGCCCCAACCCCATCCTGCCCATCTCTGCTCATTCGGAAGCCTCTGTGTGAGAAACCTCCTTCTTCCTAGCTGAGATCCTCATACAATAATGTCCATCTAAGTGTTGTTGCTTGTGGTATAGATCAGCAGTAATGACTCCAACCAGCCCTTCACTTTCCTTCCTCTTGTTGGCTAGACACAAAATCCAGCCTGCAAACAAATTAATCTGTCCCATGCACCAATAAAGATGATTCCCTCTTAATTAACAGATTGCACACAAAATCCCTGTCTTGTATTAAGAGACTCTTGAATGGCTGTGAAATCAAGAATTCAAAAGTTCAGAAATTCAGAATTTGCCCTGGATGTAGGGTTTGGGGGTTTCGTTTTGGCTTTTTTTGTGGATATAATTATGCATAATAGTGTAACTTCTAATGAGATAAACATAGTAATTTTTCATCAGCTTAGTTTTTGCAGAGAAGGACAAAGAAAGATGAAATGTGACTTCGTCCACCGTGAGTGTCTTTGCATGAGACAAGTCCTTCAGGTGGAGATCTCCAAGGCTCTGTATGTAATAACGTAGTGCCCCCTGTTGGGAAGCTGCTCCTGACGCTGTCTCCTGGCTGCGTCCAGGTGAGATAACATTAACAAAATATCACACTGTCATATATGCTCCTGTACATCAGCGAAGTCTGTATACCATCACACCAGCAGGTTTAAAAATCAACTTTCCTTTTCCTCCCTCAGATATTTTTTGTGAGGCTCGGGCAAACAGTTGCACTGGATTACTGGATTAAGGCTTTCTGTGAGAGTGTTCAAGGAAGATCTACCACTTTATTACAGTTTTGGCTTTTAAAAAATAAAATCTCTGTGATTTTAGCTATAGAAGGAAAAGACACCCCTCGTTTAGCTCAAGGCACACAAGTCAAGCTGTCTCACATCAGCAGGGAGATGTGTGGGGCTGCAGACTGGCTGCTTACTTTGGGTCTGTAGATAGTGGAGATCAGCTTTAGCCCATAGCGACAGTTCCTGGTCTTTGCCCACACAAAGAGGGGTTGTTTGGTACAGCAAGCAAATCCTGCTGCCTGGAACACCCTCTCTTTTAGTATGACTTACTTCTCCCATTCCTGATAACAGGAGAAACCCCTCTCCCCTGGGTTTTGTCCAATCACTCTTCCTCCCTTACCCTGCAGAAGCAGGGCAACGGTTAGCCCTTTACATCCCACCCCATCCTGCCCATCCTCAACATCAAATCATAACCAAACATCAATGAACCCTCACCCTGTGGGTGACTTCAGGAGCAACAGGACTTGTTGCTCTCAGAGTTTTAACATGAATGGACATGAACGGACATGTACGGACATGATCGGTGGCTGAAGACAAGTCAGAATGACTCAGCAGAGAAGTCAAAAATGAAGAAGAAAGATAACGAATGTTGTGTACACGAGGAGAAGCTAACTAGCCAATTGCTTTGTTAGAATAGGCACGTGAACTTCACTAACCAGCCAATTAACTGTAACCTTGAAGCGCGTGAACAGCTCTGTAGACTATAAAACCACAGTTAGAAGCTGAAATAAAGGTCTGCGTTATCACTTTCATAAAGTATGTGCAGTCCGTCATTATCGTCCCCGACAAATGGTGACCCCAACGTGATTTTTCCAACGCTGAGGAAGGAGGATGACCCTCAGGGGAAGACTGGGACCGAGAAGAAGCAGCGCAGGGAGACTGTGGGAGGACTGCAACCGAGAAGAAGTGGCGCAGGGGTTCTGTGACCGAGAAGAAGCGGCACAGGGGATCAGTGACCAAGAAGAAGCAGCACTGGGGAAGACTGCGACCGAGAAGAAGCGGTGCAGGGGTTCAGCGACCGAGAAGAAGCAGCGCTGGGGATATCCGCAGGGACCTTAAGTAAGGTGAGAACCTGAGGGGCAGTATGGGGCAGACTTCGTCAACTCCAGAAGAAGCGGCGACAGCCAGACTCCTGCTGCATATCCTCTCTAAGAGAGGGACCAAATATGAGGAACATGCCGTGTGGCGCCTGTTGCAATGGCTCCGGACGCAAGGTTTGCCAGCAGAAACAGCAAAGGCCTTCGATCCCACCGTGTGGGATGAAGCAGGCAAACCGTTGTGGGATGCAGTCTCACGCGGGGACAAAAGTGTGGAGGGACTGATGACCACTGATGACTAATGACTGAAGTAGTTAAGAGCGTGAGAGCAGAAAGGAAAACTGCGGCGGAGGTGGAGGCCGTGCTGGGGGCCATGGTGCATGCTGTTTGAAACCTTGAAAGCTCATGTAGGAAACAAACTGGCAGAAAAAGAAAAAGCGGCGCCCACGGATCCCTCACCCCTCCGACTCAGAGCAAAGAGGCAGAAATAGGAAAAGCAGCACGGGTGCCCATGGATCCCTCACCCTCCCTGCCCCGGGGCCCCCCCCACCTGACTCGTTAGAACGGTGTTTGAAACGTACATATTTTGTCCTCATGATTGTAAGATAATAGCTCAGTTATTGTTGATGAGTACTCAATATATGATTTGGAGTGAGATGTGCAGATGTGGGAACAGTTGGTGATCTATCATCAGCAGAAAATCGAGACATAATTGTGTTGGTATCAGTGAGCGGCTGCAGAAGACACGGGAGAAGAAAAAACCGCAAGTTAGAAACCACTGCTAAGGACTGTAAATACTTGTAACAGGCATGTGCTGGGAAAAAAGGGAGTAAGGCTGAACTGATAAGATAATGGGAAGTTACTGCTTTAGTGGAAAATCACTGCTTCAGGGTCAGAGGATATATAAGGCTTGGTGTGTCCCTAAATAAGGGTCTTTGATCACCCCTCGGAGTCCATGAAGTTAATACATCACATGCAGAGGTGCAGCAGTGCAAAAAGCGCTTGAGAAGTTGAAGCAGGACAGCCGACACTCGTGCACCCACCCTCGCCCCCCCTCCGGCTTCCGCACATCACACAACCTGCCAGGCACCCAGCCCGGCCCGGGCACTGCCTCTGCCCTGAGCCTGCCGGGGGATCTCAACTGCCCGGCCCACCCTGTTCTTGGTGTTGAAGATCGAAGCCTCCCCCGCTGCAGCTGCCCCCCTCCTTGGCCGGTGGGCAGTGTGCTTCTGTGTGCTCAGTACGCCATTTGTCCAGTGCAGCGCACCGAGTGGCCTTGATCTCTTAAAGTGAAAAACAAAGTGATGTTTTCTTCCCGCTTGCAGGATGGCAGTAACTGTGGGATGGTGTTTTGGTTCAGTGGTTCTGACTTGCTGCGCCCCCACCGTGGCCCACAGGATTTAGTGGTGACCTCGGTCTGCACAGCAGACAGTATCAGCGAGTTGTGTCCGAAATGCAGGGAAGCACATTATCTCTCTCCCGGAAAACGGGAAAAAACAGCCACATGCTGAACACATAATTCCTACTATGAGTCCGTGAAATTCTCCTGTCTTCGTTATAAAGAAAAAGAGTGGAAAGTGGTGTTTGTTGCATGATTTACGGCGAATGAATGCCATCCTTGAAGACATGGGGGCCCTGCAGCCAGGGCTGCCCTCCCCATCTATGATTCAAAAAAATTGGCATTTGACAGTTATTGATTTGAAAGATTGTCTTTTTACTCTTCCATTATCTGAACAAGATGCACCTCGATTTGCATTCTCAGTCCCGTCAATCAACATGGTCGAGTCATGTAGGAGGTATCATTGAACTGTCCTCCCTCAAAGCATGAAAGACAGTCTCACTATCTGTCAGTGGTATGTGGCGAGGGCTTTGAGCCCAGTGCACAAACAGCTACTTCATATTGCGATATATCATTATATGGATGACAGCCTTGTGGCTACAAGAGAAGATTGATCATTCAATATCGATTCATCAACAAATCCAGTTGTTACAATACTTAACAAAACAGGTTGGAATCTGTTTGCCGGATGAACTTGGGGCTGGCCACAATCGCGCAATTTATTATTAATTGCATCCTATCTCTTTGGTATTTTCCTGTGTATTGCTTGTTGTTTACCCTGTTTGTGATAAAGATGAAGTCAAACGACCACCAAACAGCGACCCCAGTAATGAAATTGGGCATGCGTGAAGTTACAGATTATGTAATTGACAGGTGGAGTTTGGGACAGTCCACACATACGTACTGGCCACACGTTATGTGAGGGGCGGCTTTAACCTCTGCTATCAAGGTAGTGCTGTTTGAGCACAGAGGCAAGGTAGTGGACCGGTACCTGCCGACGCCTCATCCCAAAAGCAATCTATGCTGAGGATTCTGTGGATTTGAACATCACTTGCTATGTGCCTTTGCAACTTTAAGTGTACCACAAAAAGTCAAAACAGACAATGGACCTGGGTATAGTGCACAACGCTTTAACAGATTTTTGCAACTTTGGGGGATTCGACATGTTACAGGTATTCCCTACTCCCCCACAGGTCAGGCAATCGTTGAACTGGCGCTCTGAAAAATATGCTTTTAAAACAAAAAGGGGGAGCAGGAATGGACAGTATGAATCCTCATGAAAGACTGGCTAAAGCCTTATATGTACTCAATTTTTTAAATCGCTGGGATGAATCAGGACCTCTGTTTGTTAAACATTTTATGTCCATGGAGGGAAGCCACAGACAAGTGGAGGGAAAAGCTTTAGTGAAAGTGAAAAATTTGGAAACGAGACAATGGGATGGCCCATTTCCTTTAGTAACTTGGGGAAGAGGCGATGCTTGTGTGTCCACAGGTAGCAGACCATGGTGGACACCAGCACCATGTGTGCGACTATACATGTCATCATCGGATGGATCCAAATAGCTGTGAGCAGTGCTGCCTGGATCCCACCACAACCAAAGACTAACGTCTGGGTAATGCTAGCAAACATGACGGGTCAAGACTCCCTTTGTCTTGCGACAGCATCGCCAGAAAATCCCTTCTACACCTGTTTAGTAGGCCACCCATTGGATGATTATTCAATTATCATCCCCTCCAATGCTGTGGGTGATCCCTGTAGTTTGGATTGATTAACTTTATTGATGCCAAACACATCTATGATTTTAAATCACGACGGACGTCACGAAGCTTACATACATATAGCAACAATGTGATGACCGGACTAAGCTTTGAAGTCGTGGCAAAATAATCACTACTTCTTTTTACGCCCAGGGTAGTTGCTGCCAAAGCCCTGGCAACATTAAATAAATTAGGATGTTGGTTAGCAAAGCAGAGTAATGCTACTTCACAAGCTTTAAGTGGATTGTTATTGGACACCGATTCTATTAGATATGCCACGCTTCTAAATAGAGCAGCCATAGATTTTTTATTGTTAGCACAAAAACAAAAAGAGGGAATTGTGGGTGACTTTCAGGAGCAACAGGACTTGTTGCTCTCAGAGTTTTAACATGAATGGACATGAACGGACATGTACGGACATGATCGGTGGCTGAAGACAAGTCAGAATGACTCAGCAGAGAAGTCAAAAATGAAGAAGAAAGATAACGAATGTTGTGTACACGAGGAGAAGCTAACTAGCCAATTGCTTTGTTAGAATAGGCACGTGAACTTCACTAACCAGCCAATTAACTGTAACCTTGAAGCGCATGAACAGCTCTGTAGACTATAAAACCACAGTTAGAAGCTGAAATAAAGGTCTGCGTTATCACTTTCATAAATGTCGCCGGTTGGCTGAGGCAAGCCAATTACGGAGACGTGCCCTTTCCTATCCCTGAACCCCTCTCCTCCGGGAGAGAAAAGGTTAAAAAGCAGAGATACAAAAAGGAAAAGAAAGATTTTGTGAGACCTCTGAACGTTTGGAAAACTGAAACAAACTTTAATAAAACTAGAACAAAATATATAATATGCAGGGAAAAAACAATGCAAAATCTGAGGGTTTATACGGGATGGAAAAGCAAGGGTTAAACGCCAGTAAGAGAGAGAGGGGGACGGTGCAGCGCAGAGTCCGAAATGGCGCCGGCCACGTGTGTGCTTTCGTGGAGTAAACAAAGGATCCGCGGCTGTTACAAACGCCGGGCTCCAACATGCAAACCCCGAGCTATGCTGTTCCTACCAGTTCTGGTCGTGTGAATTAAAAGAAGCAAAGCAGCAAGCGGCAGTGCTGGCGGCAGAGAGGGTACGGCGTTACAGCAGCAGGCAAAGAGCAGCCTCAGGGCGCGGCGTCTCCAGCGGCCACAGCAGTCTGTCCCAGGCGGCGCGGCGGGGGCTTCCCCGGCACACAGCTCCGCTCCACTCAGAGACATCCTCTGGGCACGGATCTCCCAGGTGGCGGGCAGGGTCCGAGCTGAGGAGAGACAGCCTGTAGGTTCCCGGAGCCAAGCCACAAGTCTGGAGAAGCCTCTTCCCGGAGCGAAACTGCAAGGTCCGCAGCGCCCCTCGCAGCGCAAAGCCAGAAGTGTCCGGAGAGCGAAAAAAACCCGAAAGCCCAAAAGCCGAAAAGCCCCAAAAGAGCCTGTGGTACCCGGCTCTTAAAGGCACAGTACGCTCGCGAGAAACTTTCTCAACCAATGAGATGTGTAAATGTAGCATGGAAGGGAATAGTCCAATTGGTCAGTTTAAAACAAAAGCTTTCAAGCAGCTTTTTTTTTTCCTCAAACTGCCACAATAAAGTATGTGCAGTCCGTCCATTTTCATCCGCCGAGATCACCCTACTCCATAAATTGCAGGGAGATTAATTCTATGGTTCTTCAAGATAACTGCACTGTGTTGGTCCAGGATACTATAATGCAGGGTCTACCTGAAGACCACAACCCCAGCCACAGATATCTTCTGCGATCCAAACCCCTTACTCTAACCCATCTCTAATCCTTAATATCAGTGACCTTTTTAGGCCTTGAAAATGCATGTTTTCTTCCGGCCCATGGTAGCACAAGACCAAAACTGAGTTGGTCTTAAAGGCCTAAGGCCCTAAACTTAACAGGAATCCTATAATGGCCTACAAATTTAATACAGAGAAGTGAGCACATGTTCCTGAAATCGCCTCCACAATGTTGGCCAGTTTTATACCAGGAAAGGATTCCCCATCCCCTCACCTCCATACCTCAGTCATGGAACATGAAACCTTTCCTATACGATGGTTTGTAAAGACAGATGTGAGCTTGCAGAGACCATCCACACAGTGGTGGGGAATTATTGTTTGGCTGGAGCTATGATGCTATTGTTGGAAGGGCAGACTGAAGCAGGATTGTTTCATATGAGCAAAGGCACAGTTTTCATGAAGTAAGCTTTTGTCCTTAACTCACAAAAGGGCCTTTTTTGTGATTCACACTATGTGATATTTTTAGTTTTCTTTGCATTTAATTAAGCATCGGACAAGCATAATACTGTGAGCAAAACATTAAAGTAGAATGACCCTATAAAAAAGGAGATTTTCTACCTTAGGAAAAAATGTTGGTACATTACATTGGAGGCTTAGACTGTAAACTGGCTGAGGTAAGGACCACATCCTTGTCCTGTGCTCGCAATGTATTTGTAACAGTTAAGAGCCTCTTCTGTCTCTTCTGAAATTATCACATCCCCTGGATGGTAGAGTTGCAGTCCTCAAAGCATCTGAGAGAATAAGGGAACAAAGATGAAAAGTTGTTTAAAGGTTAGCTTATCACAACTGTAGGTCAGTGGATATGAGATCTAGATGTTTGAATTCTGTAGGGGGACAGAAAGTGAGGAAAACAAACCCCCTAAGGTCTTGCATAGTCTTGGATCTGAAGTACTTACAGGCTACAGCTAACAATGACTAGTGAAGTGCAAATAATGATTCATAATAAGTCTAGAACAGGCTGTACTATGCTTTCTCAGAATGGAACAAGGATAAAATTACCTTCTTTCTGTTTTGGGCAGGTACTCCAGATGCTCAAGTTAACTACCAACCCAATACCCAGATAACTCACTTAACACCCCAAAGATCATTTGCTGTCCTGCTGACTTACCCTGCTCCTTTGTTTACCTCTTCTCTTTCTCAGCACTCCAAGGTTCTCCCTTCCCTGGACCTCCTCCTCCTTCATTAGTGATTCTCACAAAAACGACATGATCTTCCAAGGCCCATCATCTTAGTAGGGTACTCACATCCAATCACAATTACCCCATTGCACTGGAGCATTGTCAGATTGTTCTCTTTACTGCTTGGGATTGTGCCTCGTATTCCCTGCAAGACTCCAAACAGCAGCTTGGATATCTTTGCCTTTACCCCACCTCTGGTGCAGGAGTGAATGTCTGCCCTGCAGGACTCACAGTGACCAAGCTCCATTCATATGTTGTTTTCTTGCTGAGGTGGGTTCATTCATGCTGAGTAAGGCATGAATCCTGGCTCCAGCTCTTCCCTCAATGAGCACGGAGATTAGGCTTCTCTCCAATGTGAACCAGATGATGTTAAGTCAGGTCAGAGTTCCTGTCAAAATCCTTTTCACACTCACAGCATCTAAGGGGTTTCTTTCCCATCTGGTCTCTCTGTTGCTGCATATAAAGGTCAAAATGTGTTCATTTTCATATGAATTTTTAGATCATGGGTCTCCTTATTTTCAGCTGAGGCAACATCTTCATCAGCTGGAATAGAGATGATAAAAAAGTCATTAGATATGTTTACTTCCCCAAACACCACATGAAGAACAGCATTTATGAGACTGAAAGCCATGAACTGGTTCTTCAGATTACGGCTTCTGAGATTGAGAGCCTGCAGCCTGTAAATCATGGGGTTTCATCTTCCATCTGCCACCAGTTTTCCTATAGCCATCATTATATCTCTGTTTTATATAGTGCCTCTTACCACCAGGTGCATGCCAAAGTTATACAAGTGGAGAAAACCAAGATGAGGAAGATAGTGGTGGATGAAGAGACTTGTGCAAAGTAGCCCAACAGGCCAGAAGCAGAGACAAGAACTGAGCACATAATTCCAGAGTCCTTGACCCACGTGCTTGCCTCTTTCTAGGCTGGCATGTTCATCATAAAACAATGATAAATCTTACTCCTCAGTCTACTTTGCAAAGGCATTATGTCCTCAATAGGTAATATCTGTACATGCCTTTGAACACTCAACATTCTCTTTCAGTGCTAATGAAAGGAACTACCTCTGAGGTATCTAGGTAGCTTATCCAGTTTGTGGATCCCTGAAGTTCAGAGGTACCAGAGCTGACTCTGAGAAGCCCGTCTTATCTTTATAAGGTTTATGGGTAGGAATACGCCTAGATTGTTTCTGTCATTTTGTGTCTGTCCAGGAGTTTTGAGGAACAACTCTGGAGGTGCCTGAACGGCTCCCCAGAGAGTCAATTCAGACCCAGCAACACTTATAAGCTGTGTCTCAACATCGTCACTGCTGACCCTGTGCTCATCCCGACGGTGGAACATTCCAGTACAATTGGCACCACAGTCCCCCAACTTTTTATCTCCCAGAGGACCTTTTATCTTGTGTACCCAACAGATATATGCTACCTGTGTTTTCATGTAGCACTATGCCTGAGCTCACAGCTACGTGTATATCAAAGCACTGGTGAGACAAGTGTCTCATCAAATCACCCAGATCACTGTGAGCCAGAGTTGCTAAGCTCTTCTAAGCCCATTTAGTCATTCCAATGTCACTGCAGCATATTTCCCAGCAGAGGAAAGAGTTTGGCAGTGTCAGGGTAGTTTATATTTCTCTGCATGTGATTAACTGAGGAATACCTCCTAGTATTGTCCAGGGACTGCCAGCAAGCTGCCCAGACAGCACATAGCCCTAAACAGCTGTGCCATTAGCATTAGCTGGTTGGCTCACCAAGCTTACTGGAGTTATTGGTAGTGAGACCATTTGGTGGTGAAAGGCTGGACTGAACTCAGCATCTGATTAGATGATTAACATTAGACACTCATGCAGTATCTCAAGAAAACCTCTCTAACTCTGTGTCCTTTGGGTAATGGAGTTAAGATGTCCTTTCTAATGGACATCCCCTGATGGACTGGGAAGGTTTGCATGTCTCAGTATGCTCTATATGTCAGGAGTGTTCTGCTTTGTGGTGGGTCCCTAAAGAACCATATGATCTGTTTTTTTCCAGTATCTGAGGTATCCTATGGCCTCATAACCTCAGATGGTAGAGAGATGACTCTATAACCTTTCTGTGAGATTGGCCCAGCCCACAAGCATTTCAATAGGAATAAAAGTGCCCCAAAGAACACAGAAGTGACCAGTGTTTCTCTGCAGGACACAGCTCTGCAGGTCACTACATAGGAGCTGGAGATAACAGAGGAGAAAGGCTGGTAGCAGGAAGGAGGTGTGATGGGGTAATGTGTATGAAAGAAAGAGTGCTAAAAGATCTTGCCACTGTTTACCTGCTCAAAAATGTCAAGGCAATTTCTTTGAGAGGAAAGATCAAAGTTTGCTATCCATTTTTATTCTTAACAACATACTGAATTTAAATGCTTGTATTTGTAGTAATAGTAGTAAAAGTAGGGTTTATAGAACCATAGTAGTTTTTTTATGCTAAGTATTTTTATTTATTAACTATATATTTAATAATCCATATGATATATATGGATTTTAAAAACCTTAGTTTTGAAAAAGTTAGATGGACCTTTACTTCCCAAAGGCCGAGGAATAGCATGGCAGTCCATCCTCTACTAACAGAGCACAGCAATGTTTGCCTAAGTTCTTAGAGCTTCCTGTGAAGTGGATTTCACAACCTCCCTAGGTTATCTATTCCAGCGCTGCCTTACTCAGAGAAAGTTTTTGCAACACCTAGCCTTTTTCTTTTTTCCTTTCTTCTTTTCTTTCCTGAAAATTAAGCTTATTAGATCTTATCTTTTCCCTTCCAGCAATGTAATCGCTGCCTTTCTTAATAACAACCTCTCATACACTGCAAGCATGTTATGATGCCCTGCCCTACTTCCAGCCTTCTCTAGACTCAACAAACCCAGTTACCCCACTTCTCCCCAGAGACTTTTCTAAACCTCTTATTGCTGCAGATGCGCTCCTGTGCCCGTGCTCCATGCCTGGACCAGCTGGGCTGCTTGCTGTTCCCCCACCTACCTTCAGCAGCGGCTTCTTGCTTCTCTTCCACTGCACTCGGCCACTCCACAGCCCCTCAGCCTGGGCACCCCCTTCCCCAGGCCCGGTGGCTTGCCCGCGGTGGGGCTTGCCTGGGATGCTTGCCAGGGTTGAGTGAGGGTTCTGCGTAGGCGTGGGGGGCCCTACTGGGCCAGGTGTTGGGAGCACAGGTGCCCGGCCCCCAGGCCCTCCTGGGCACAGAACTAGCACACGCAGTTCACTCTTCTTACCTCCCAGCTCTGCCAGGAAACCAGCACCCTTGCTTTCTGGGGTTGTCCTGGATTCCCAGCTTCAGGAAAATCACCAACTCTTTCCTCGTGCTCTCAGATCACGGGATCATGGAATGGTTTGGGTCAGGAGGAACCTACAATATCAGCTAGTCCACCCCGCCCCTGCCATGGGCAGGGACGTATTTCACTAGACCACATCGCTCAAAGGCCGACCTTGAACACTTCCAGTGATGGGGCATCCACAACTTCTCTGGGCAACCTGTTCTGTTGTCTCACCATCCTCATCGTGAAAAAAAATTCCTTATATCCAATCTAAATCTACCCTCTTTCAGTATAAAACTGTTGTGGCTTGTCTGTCACTACAGGCCCTGGCAGAAAGTTTCTCCCCATTTTTCTTACAAACCCCCTCTACATATTGAAAGGCCACAATAAAGTCTCAAGGCTGAACAACACCAACTTGCTCAGCTTTTCTTTGTGGGAGAAGTTAATTGATTTCTGGTAATCTGTTTTGCAAATTTAGGAAACGGAGGTCGCCACGTTCTACAGGATGCAAGAATTTCATGAACTCTTAGAGATGAAGGGCTACCAAACAAAACCCAGGTGTAAGTCCTCTCCATCATTTTAGGAGGACCAGCTTCCAGGCTTAGTCGGAGTTATCTTGCCTCACATTTGGCTCTTGACAGTCCTTGTATCATCTACTTCAGTGGACAGTGGTGGAAGCCCTGGTTGTGTGCAGCGTTACAGAACCAAATCATTACAGTCTAAAGTCCCCAAACAGTACGTAGTTAGTTCATTATTACCAATATTCCCAGTAGTACTTTATTACAAAAGTGGCACTTTCTGCTGTTGGTTATTTCAGTCTGAAGAAAAGCAGCTTATTAGCACGCCCCCTTCCCAGCAGCCTTTTCCCCCCAAATCATTCTTATGTTCCTCCTCTGTTCCCAGAAGATTCAGTGGCTGTAAACCAAATATTTTGACCTGCTGCCTGGACAAGATATTTCATAAACCACCAAACAACATGGATAAGTGCCAGTCTCTCCCTGCTGATCCTCCTATGGAGGTGCCAGTAAAAGTTCTCTGCGGTACCCAGCCACTGATCTCTGACTATAGGAGCATGCTTATCTTTGATTCCTCTATGTGCACACTAAATTTGAATGAAATGAGTCAATTTCTTCCTATGTGACTAATGGGGGACTGGCAGTGCGATAAAAAAGCCTGATTTTCTCAAAAAACTACAGGAAAATACTCTATGAGCCTGTCAAAAAGTATATAATGAAATTGATCCCTAAATCCAAAAATACGTATTTTAATAAAGATCAGATAGAGCTTTTAAAATGTCTTCTGATTTTGAAACTTCTGTCTCAATCTGAATATGTATAAGTGGAAAGAAAATTCAGGATGAGCAGACTGGCCCTGTATTCAGAGGAAAGAGGGGACAGGAAAACACTTTAATTATCTTTTCCCTGCTTCATCCAAAACCTCTTGGCTCTTGAGGGGAGGGGTGGGACAGAAGAGCTCTGCTGCAGCAGCTCTCATTGAACACTTTACTTGAGACAGCTGGAAAAGGGCAGGCAAGCATTCAAAGGCAAAAGGCAGAACTTTTGCTCCCCTTCTATCAAGGGCCTGCTTCTGTGGGGTAGCTCCTGCAGAGACCAGGGTGAATTTGAGCCAGGCAGACTGGGGGAAAACTGGGTATGGCATTTGTCTGTCCATATCTCAATAGCTGCAATATAGGTGTCTCCATCTGAGTTATGGTCCAGGCTCTCTTCACAGCCACTGGAGAAAAATGGACACTGTTAGGCGGTGATTCATCTGACCTATTTCAGATGTCTACCTTAGGAGTAAGTGAATCATGCCCTAGAAATGCTTCTTGAATATTTGAATAAGGGGCTTTTCTTGTTTTGTTCGATGTTTTGTTATCCATGTGTAATATGCAAGCACCCCTTTGCCTTGGGGAAAGAGCTTGCGTGCCCTTGTGAAGTTGAGAGCTATGCTGGTGGTGGCATATGCCTCCAGTAGGGTCTCCCAAGCCTGACAGGTCTCAACTGAAGGGTCAGACAAAGTGTGTCCACGGGCAGGATGGGCTCACTAGCCTTCGGGCAACCATCCTAGGAGAAGGACAACTCTAACTCCAAACCCGGGCAGATGGAGCTCGTTTAGCCCTGTAAGGTCATCCATCTAAGAGAAGGATACTCTAACCAAACCTACGACCTGAGGACTTCGCTGTCACCGTCCAAGCTCGCTAGGCCCTGGCAGATGAACCTCAGGTGTAAAGGGTGGGGCCAGTCTCGCGCACGCTGCACCTCACCTAAAAAATCCACCGCGCAGGCTTGAAGGGTGTACTCACGTTTAAAGCCCTTCCCAAATCTTCGTCCGCGAAGCCAAGCCATGAATATGCAAGATTTGTTATATGCAAAATAAGTAATTTTTAAAATTGTTTAAATTTTTAATATAGAGTTAATCTTTGCTTAAGAAAGATGAGGATGTGCTAGTAAGACTTCTTTCTCTGAGAGCTGGGGTTTCAAAGAAACAGTAGTTTCACTCCTCTGATTTTGCAGTTTGTCTTCTGAAAGGGATGTGTGGAACAGAAACGATGAAGTATTAAGACCAAAGAAGACAGAAGCCCAGAGGGGGAAAAAATGAGCAAGTCAGAATCTGAAACAACATAGCTGGGGAACACAGATGATGTGGTTTCTGTAAAAAGCTTGTTTGTTCAGTTAGAGGGGAAGGGTATTTGTGTATGCATAGTTGCAGCTTGTGTATATACAAAAAGGCAGATTGGATAGACTATCCAATATCATACGATATTGAATATTATAGGATATAGGGATATACTATTACAGATTTTATATAGAGACATGTGTATGTGTCTATATATATATTGTCATAGACTCCAAATCTATGTGTGTAAGGTGGCAGAGGAGCTTGACAGACTAGGGTCTGTGTATGAAAAGTAGAAAGCACTGGAATAAATAATGTTTTTATCCCATCCAGTGCTCCGGCTAGGTCTGTGGTTTTTAAAGTTACATTTCCAACTCTTCAGTATAGCTAAGAAACACTTAAGGATGGGATCTAGCTTCAGAAATGTAAAGATATGTCTGTAAAAGTTAAGGATTTTTTTTTCAGGTGTCTGAATTTTCCCTGTATACCCCTTTCTGCACCAGGGTAGCATGTACAACAGATTGGTAGCTGCTGCATTTTGAAATAAGTATATTGGGATGCTGTGCTATTGCTCCTGTCCCTTCAAAGACGTCAAGACTTTGGTGATGCTTTCTCTGCCTTCTTGCTTTTTCTTGCTTCTTGCATATTCAATCATCATATGATCATGCAAGGAGCAATGTGGGAAGTGGTTTCACTGGGTGGGACAAAGAACTGAGCTCTAATTCATGTTCCTGTGTAAACATGGTTGTCTCCCAGCTGTAGGACAGGTTTAGATGTTCTTAATCACAGACATTTTATTATCTCTATTGTATTTGTTTTCCTTCCCCTTAAGCCTTTGTCAAGAGCTACTAATGAACTGCATTCATTGTTCTACAATATATGAGTTTGCATGAAAGCTGTATTTTAAAGTATATGTTGTATAAAATGTGGTTGTATAAAATGTATTTATAAACTTTACTTATGAAAAGAGTTATAGACTGAGCTATAAAAGACTTTTTATTGGGCAGAAGACAGAACTTCATTTACAGTGGATAAATGCATTGTTGTAACTCAAACTAAGCAGCATGCAAGTTATTCATGGAATGGCATTCATTTTTAATTCATGTTTCATGTAATGCTGAGCACTTGGGACTCCCAGGAATTAAAGATTTGATAACAGAGTTGTCTGTCATCTTCTTTTCCTTGATTTTGATCTCAGTGCTATAAAAGTGATTGTAATTTTTTTTTTTCCCCCCAATTCCAGACCTGTCAAACATTTCCAGTGTATTGGTCATCTGCTGTATAGTACATGCAAGCCTATTAATAGATCTTTGCTTTTCTTTGTGAGCTTTCATAGATTCCTCAGTAATTGTTTTAACACCCTCCCTCCAAAAGTCAAAGTCAAAATTGAAAATTTGCAGTGTACTTGTGATAAGTTCTATTTTGGGGAGTAAGGGATGCTATTTTGAAATATAATTGGGAGTGCTTTCCTTTTTGCAGTTACTGACAGCAAATCATCCTGGTCCTTTCACTAGTTCAAACATCAGTCTTTGGGAAAAGTGAGTGTCAGAAGCCTGGTTATGAAGTCATGGGGCCATTTATCAGCTGCACTGACACTTTGCCTTTGCTGGGGGTAGGTGTGAGGCATAGCAAGCTTTGGCCAGGAGAGCAGATGTTTTGCATACTGAGTCATGGTATTAAAAGTGCTTTTCACAATTATTTACAGTGAAATTCATTGTAAGAATGAATCAGGCCTGATTCAGTCTATTTAATCCGTCTATTTAATCTGAACTAGAGTTGTGAAACTTCAAATAACTGTGCAGGAGATGATAGGTTGCTGTGACAATGTGTATCATCCAGGGCTATGGAGCTCTTCTAAGCAAAACACCTCCTTGTGGTTACGCCTTTTCTTGCATTTCTTCTTGCTTGTGTAGAAAACCTGTAATAATTTGAAAAATTTAAAGGCTTTTAAAATATCTTAAATAATTTATTTACATGTAAATGCCTCAATGTAAACATACATATTTCATTATAATATATATAAAAATAGATCATATCATATGCATAAATATAAATGGATAAATGTGTAATTAGAAAACAATGTAATAGTCCACCCTCAAGTGTTTTATCTCTGTAAGAAGGAGGAGTATTCTGAACTGAGTTTTGTGGTGGCTGATTTTACAGTATTACGTGCAACATATTTGGTTTATACTGCTGGGCAAAGGCAGGAACACTTTCTTCTACCTTTAATTTTGTGTCTTAATGGTATGGATAATTCACAGCGGTTTATCTTGTACTTTTCTCAGTTGACTGTACCTAATGCCGTCAAGTCAAGAAATATGTGTATTATGGTAGGATGACACTTTTGCAGCGTGGAATGGATCATCAGTATTTAAAGTCTGACCTCTAGTCTTGATAAAAATATTTTTTGAGCAGATGTTACCCACAGAGATAATAATATGTAACATATTCAAAGATAAGCTTTCACTCCTTCTATGGACTTTATAATTACAATGGGTTTTTTTGGGGGAGAGGTTGTTTTGGGTTTTTTACACTTTGCTGCTTGCCAACCCTGGATGCAATTCTGAGATTAAAAAAGTCAGAATTTACACAGCTTTTTGATTTCCTGGGACAAACCCTAAATATATAAGCAGTGGCATTGTCCACAGTTTCAGAGATTGGATGTTGCTGCTGCAGTCATGATCATAATAAAGGAAGGAAAACAGACCCAAATGAACCATGCAAACTAAGACGGTTTACAGTTGGACTCAATGACCTTAAAGGACTTTTCCAACCTAAATGATTCTATGACTCTATGACTGGTTGGGGTTTTTTTGAGGGGGTGTTTCTTGTTTGTTTTTTTTTTTCCCTTGGTTTTAGAATATCAAATGCTCCCTACTCCACTGACCTTTTTCCATTACCTGTTGAAATTGGAGTGGTAATCTAAACCTGGCAGAATTAAATTTCCTCTGCCAGGCACCAGATGCTGTTCCAGCTTTTGACCTATGCATTACTAGAAAAGGCCACACGAGGGATACTGCAGCAAGGTCGTTGAGATGCTTCACCAGAAAGCTGTGTGGTACTGATGGCCAAAACTGGGTCTGAAAAATTCTAGGCAAAGTCCATATGCAATTCTAGCTGACCCATTAGACTTTTTTGGGGTTTTATATATGGAGGCTTAATTAGGTCCCCTGTAATAATTCCAGAACACTCAGGAAAAGCTAGAGAATGACCCCATGTAGTCATTAGAAGCCACAAAATACCTGTGTGAGTCAAAAAACCCTAGCCAAGGAAGAGAAAACTCTTAATCTACAAGTAATTTCTAAACGACTTCACATGAATATGGGAAATCACTCCTTTGACCTTGGTGATCTCTGAGAAAAGTCACGGGTCTCTGCAGTTTCTCTTAAACCAACAAAACGGGTGCTGCGGCTGATGGGAGGGTCTCTGCTAGAAGATGACAGGCTGTTGGAAAAGACAGCAAGCAGAACACTGCGCACACACCGGCACAGCAAGGAACAAGGCAAGCTGCCACGTATTTCTGCTACCAGCTCGTTACTTTTTTCTTGTTGGAAGAACAGATACAGCCTTAGGCTAGTCAGGTATGTTTTAGGTGTGACTCCTAATCATGATTCTGTTTAAACTGACTTTATTTTAAAAATTTTCACATTTTAAATGGTATTTTGTATTGTATATTTAAATTGTATTTTAAATTGATGGGATAAATCAAGAATTAAACCAAAATGGGGGTTTATTAGACTCAGTGCACTATCTGGGAAAACATGCAGGATTCAGACAGCCAGTTTGTTCCTGCAGGTAAACTTGAACTGAATCATCCTCCTCTGTGGCTTTAACAACACCTGAATGTTTCTGGCCCTCTGTGGAGAAGAATGAACTTACTCAATTTGATTCCTCTGGTCTGAAAGTAATTCTGGGCTGGTTTACCTTTGTCAGTCAGTCAGCCTGGTTTCTTGGGGACCATTTCCCACCACCACCACCACCACCCCTTTCTTTTCAGGATGTGTGACAGGGGATGTGGCTCCATGTTACAAATTATTCTGCAATTTAAGAGGCTTCCCCTTTCTATTTTCATTCCTTTCCTCACATTTCCCTGCCATGTCCCACAGCTGAATGACCTCCTCTTTACAGATGCTCAATCACAGGTGTAACTGCCCTGTCATAAATAGTTCCCTGTTGAGCAACATGGGGAAAAGAATAGATCCTAATGTGCTGTTGCTCAGGGGTAGGAAGGATTGGTTGGGGTCAGGTAAGGACAGAAAGCTTGCTGCCAGAGTGATTGCACCCTGGAGTTCCACCTTCAGAAACACCAACATATGAAACAAAAAGATGCCTCATGTTTTCCCTTTTAATCCCACTTTATGCCTGCTAAATCCATAATAAATCACTTAAATAATAGGTGATCACCTTAGATGCTCTTTCTCATTGATGTCTGCAATCAATCCAGCCTCTAAACAATTACTATGCCGGTTTTCTGTTTTGACTTTGCTCTGGTTCTCACCATCTTACTGCAACCGATCTTTTAGCATGACATTTCCGTTCTGGTTCTGGCCAACTGAGCCTCTAAGCAGCCAGGCCCCAGGCAAACAGTTGCATTCCTGCTCTCTCAGCTACTCCTGTGCTTGCTGCAAGGCCACTCTCCCAAGAGACAGGCTGCATTTCTAAAGAGATAACATGCCAGTATTCCTCAAAATTTTCTCATTATTTTCCCGAGAAACTTTCTTCTTGACAGCACATGAAATAATGGATTTTTGCATATGCTTTTTTCTGCAGTCTTAAAGTAAATGCTGTAGGAAGTCAAGTGTTTTGCTGAACCATGATTGCTGTGGCATTTCCTCTTTGACTGCCAACTCTATGTACTATTTTGAGTGGAAACTAGGCAGAAGTCGCTACTGTTGCATGAAATGGTGGTGTGACACTGGAACAGGTTGCCCAGAGAGGCGGTAGATGGGTTAGATGGGGCTCTGAGCAACCTGATCTCGTTGAAGATCACAGAATAGTTTTGGTTGGAAAAGACCTTTAAGATCATCGAGTCCAACCGTTCACCCCACAATGCCATCTCACCACTAAACCAAGTCCCACAGCACCACATCTAAACGTCTTTTAAATTCCCCCGGGTATGGGGACTCTACCACTTCCCTGGGCTGCCTGTTCCAATGCTTCACAACCCTTTTGGTGAAGAAATTTTTCCCAATGTCCAGTCTAAATCTCCCTTGGTGCAACTTGAGGCCATTTCCTCTTGTCCTATCACTTGCTACTTGGGAGAAGAGACCAACCCCCACCTTGCTACAACCTCCTTTCAGGTAGTTGTAGAGAGTGATAAGGTCTCCCCTCAGCCTCCTTCTCTCCAGACTAAACAACGCCAGTTCCCTCAGCTGCTCCTCATAAGTCTTGTTCTCTAAAACCTTCACCAGCTTCATTGCCCTTCTCTGGACATGGTCCAGCACCTCAATGTCCTTCTTGTAGTGAGGGGCTCAAAACTGGACACAGTCTCAGCAGTGCTGAGTACAGGGGGACAATCACTTCCCCACTCCTGCTGGCCACACTATTGCTGATACAAGCCAGGATGCTGTTGGCCTTCTTGCCCACCTGGGCACACTGCTGGCTCATATTCAGCCGGCTGTCGACCAAAACCCCCAGGTCCTTTCCCACCAGGCAGCTTTCCAGCCACCCTTCTTCAAGCCTGTAGCATTGCAGGGGATTGTTGTGGCCCAAGTGCAGGACCCAGTACTTGGCTTTGTTGAATCTCATACCATTGGCCTCGACTCATCAATCCAGCCTGTCCAGATCCCTCTGTAAAGCCTTCCTACCTTCAAGCAGATCAACACACCTGTCCATGTTGGTGTTACGTGCAAACTTACTGAGGGTGTACTCAATCCCCCCATGCAGATCATTGATAAAGATGTTAAAGAGAACAAGCTCCAGTACTGAACCCTGGGGAACACCACTTGTGACCGAGCCCCAGCTGGATTTGACTCCATTCCCCACCACTCTCTGGGCCTGGCCATCCAGCCAGTTTTTTTATCCAGCAAAGAGTACACTCATCCAAGCCATAGACAGCCAGTTTCTCCAGAAGAATGCTGTGGGAAATGGTGTCAAAGGCTTTATTAAAGTTTAGGTAGACAATGTCCACAGCTCTTCCCTCATCCACTAAGCAGGTCACATTGTCATACATGGATATCAAGCTGGTCAAGCAGGACCTGCCTTTCATAAACCCATGCTGACTGGGCCTGATCATTTGGTTGTCCTGTACATGCTGCGTGATGGCACTCAAGATGATCTGCTCCATAACCTTCCCCAGCACTGAGGTCAGACTGACAAGCCTGTAGTTCCCTGGGTCCTCCTTCTGGATCTTCTTGTAGATGACTGTCATATTTACTGACCTCCAGTCGACTGGGACCTCCCCAGTTAGCCACAACTGCCCATAAATGATGGAAAGTGGCTTGGTGAGCACTTCTGCCAGCTCCCTCAGTACCCTTGGGTGGAACCCCTCTGGCCCCATAGGCTTGTGCACATGTAAGCAGTGCAATAGTTCACTGACCATTTCCTCTTGGATTATTCACTCCACTTCCTGTCTTTGTCTTCCAGCTGAGAGGGCTGGGCACTCAGAGAACAACTGGTCTTACTATTGAAGACTGAGGCAAAGAAGGCATTCAGTGCCTCAGCCTTTTCCTAATTCTGGGTCACTATGTTTCCCCCCACATCCAGCAAAGGATGGAGATTCCCTTTAGCCCTCCTTCTGCTGTTAATGTATTTATAGAAACATTTTTTATTGTCTTTTATGGTGGTAGTCAGATTGTTAGTTGGGATCTGGCCTTTCTAATTTTCCCCCTGCACAGCCTGGCAAAATCCTTGTAGTCTTCCTGAGTGGCCTGTCCCTTCTTCCACAGGCTGTAGTCCTTCCTTTTCTTCCTGAGTAGCCGGGCTGGTTTTCTACCCCACTGGCTCATTTTATGGCACACTAGGATGGCTTGTTCTTGCTCCTTAAAGATTTCCCTCTTAAGAAATGTCCAGCCTTCTTGGACTTCTTTGCCCTTCAGGTCTGCCTCCCAGAGGACTGTCAACCATTCTCCTAAACAGGCCAAAGTCTGCCCTCTGGAAGTCCGAGGTAGCAATCCTACTGACCCCCCTCTTTACTTCCTCAAGAATTGAAAACTCCACCATTTCATGATCATTATGTCTAAGATGGCCTCCAACCTTAACATCACCTACAAGTCCTTCTCTGTTTGTGAACAACAGGTCTATCAGGGAGCCTTCCCTATCTGGCTCCCTCACCAGCTGTGTCAGGAAGTTGTCTTCCACACACTCCAGGAACCTCCTGGACTGTTTCCTCTCTGCTGTATTGTATTTCCAGCAGATATCTGGTAAGTCGAAGATGTCCCTGCCCACTGCAGGAGGCTTGGACTATATGACCTTTAAAGGTCCCTTATGATCCAAACCATTCTATGATTCTATAAATCCTTTCTGTACTTGTACCTTTGGGTGGAGCAAAGTCTTCATCTAACAATATCCCCATCACTCCTTGCCTGCAGCAGTTGCTAGGGCACCCTGTGGGAGGAACATGTCGTATACCCCAGTAAGTGATTTTAACTGACTAAGCAGATTTTTTAATTCTGGATAAATCTTTGGACTGTTAATTATACCTTCTATTCCACCTTTAAATTAGGTTTCAGATTTGCTAAATGTCTTTTGGTAGTAGCCAGTATTTAGGTCTATATAGTTAGTATTTAACTCTACAAAGAGAATTAAATGTCTGTTGGATCATGCCTCTGGGGAGGGATGAAAGGAAGTAGGAGTGAGCATCCCAGCAAAAAAAGGCTCAAGAAAGAAGAAAATGAAAACCAAAATCTATCCCCTTACATCAAACACTTGTGCCAAGAAAGCAATCTTTCAGGTCTGGGTAACAGCACATGAGACAAAGACAAGCTGCCACATCTCAGTAAGGACTTTTCTTTGTTTACTCAATCTACCATTGTGAACTAAATACAGGAAGGGCACAGGAAAGGAGGTTGAAGCAGTCAGGTTTACCCTGAGCTCCAGGGTATGAACAAGAAAACACCACCACTTTTCAAAACAGAGAAGGTGCCACTATTTTTTTGTGCCACAGTACTTAGAGCGTTTCAAAGCAAGCCACACGCTGCTTTTAAAAGCCAGCAGATCATCTCTAAAGCATTTTCTAAACAAGTTTTGCACACTTGATAATTGTTCATGGCTGGTGTCCAGACAAACTTCTAAGACAGCAAACGTTGATCTCTGCAGGACTTGACATTTAAACACAGGCTGGCAAAACTACAAGCAGGTAGGCAAGCTATGAGGAACCCTCACTGCTATACATACCAGCAGACTTGTTCAAGCTCCCTGCATTCAGTTTCCCTTGATTCACGGAGAAAGGTGCAGCTAAACCAGGCACAATGCCATTTTGTTTCTGTGGCACAGACTTGTGAAGTTCCCCAAGCCTTGTTTCTTGCGTAAGGAGTAAGACAAGTGGCTGTAGAGAAGTTTAAATAATTGCTGCTGGGCATTTAAAGCAACCATTCATGCTTGCGGTTTCCGGTTTGGTGCCAATGATGATTAAATTCGTCTAAGCCTCCCCTCCCCTTCCCTCAGACATTTTCTGCCTGTCACACTGACACAGCCATTTGTGTGTCTGTACAGTGGATTTAGATGAAACTGATCCATCTAAAAATAACTGAGGGTAGAGCGGGGAACTACAACTCTTCAGTCACTGAAACTTTTGAGTGTGTCGTGATGCAGTTGCACACATAGCTGCACGGACACAGTGAGCAGAGCATGGAGTGTACCATGAGGACATGCAGAAGAGGGGATGAGGAACACTCATTCAGCTTTTGAGAGAAATGCAGGTGGAACCACAACTTCAGTGGGATGAGCAGGGTAGTACAAACCTGGCAGCTCCACTCCTTAAAGGTACTTGGCAAGAGATGGTCACTGACTCCTGCTGTGTAATGCGCATTTGGAAAATAAAAGATTCATAAGCTGGTCCTCCTTCAGCAATACTCTTATGCACAAAAAACCAGTACATTTCTGTTCAATGCCTTTGCTCGGCTTTTTCTTAATTCGTTGCTGCTCCCCCAGGCTGTTTCATGATGTGGATTGCATGGTGACAATACCAGCTTAAGGAATTGCTGAGCTCTTTGAATGTTTCTTACCACCCACCCCAGACTGCAGTTTTCCCTCACTTGTGCCAACCCTGCTGTCTGTGGAGCTGTGCTGAGCACTGGATCAGGGAAGAAATCCAAGTTAAAAATAACCCAGCGAGTGGCTGGGGATGGCAAGAGCCTCAGCCATCCAATGTAATCTGTTGTCACAAGTCAGCGAGGGCTGTTCGCAATTACAGGAAGTCATGAAAGCCTCGGAGACACCTATTTGCTAAAAGAAATATAAAATTGTCAGCCAGTTGAAGGAGTCGAGGGGGCAGGAATCCTTCACCCATGTCCAGAAGGGACAAGACAGCAAACTCTACTGTACACAGATGCCAGCATAAAATGTCTTCACACAAGTTTTACTTGAGCTGTCCTTCACATGATGGTTTTGCAACAGAAGCTAATGGCAGTCTATGCTATTCAGTTGATATATGTTGTTTATTCCATGGATTAGGGAGAAAGTTACAATTGGGAATTTTTAATTTCTGGAAGAGTACTGCATGCATGGGGGCTCTGGTAGGGGGAGGGGAGGGGAGGGGAGGGGAGGGGAGGGGAGGGGAGGGAGGGGAGGGGAGGGGAGGGGAGGGAGGGGAGGGGAGGGGAGGGGAGGGGAGGGGAGGGGAGGGGAGGGGAGGGGAGGGGAGGGGAGGGGAGGGGAGGGGAGGGGAGCGGAGCGGAGCGGAGAGGAGAGGAGAGTATTCTTCACAGACATGAATCTAAAAGCTCCATGGTACCAGTTTGCTAATGTATTCCAGAAGAACACCTCTTCTCAGCTCTAGATAAACAGTATCACCTCTGTAATGCACCAGCACTAACCTACATGGTCACAGCACTAACTTACATGGTTACAGCAGCAGTGACGTAATCTTCGCCAACTCAAAGGCTTGGAAGGCAGCATCTGTAATTATTCATTCTCTCCTCTATTCCAAGCCATATCTGGGTTTCTTCTGATTTCTCTGTCCAGTTCATGGCTCATGCCTCCTGGGATGAGTATTTTTAAATACCAGTCATTTCCTTTTTCTCCCCTCCTACTTGTGACTTGGCACTTCATTGCTTCCCTCCCCAGGAATGCCCCTGCTAGGAGCTGGATGGCAATGAAGGTGAAGCATCAGGAGCTTCAGAGACGGAGGAATTTCAGGATCTTCTCAGGTTACACTTCTTGAGAAAGGAATTCAAGCCTTTCTTCACAGGCATTAGCAGCTCCCTACACAATGAGGTGGAAGATGTAGTTGAAAGCCACATTAGCATTAGCGGCTACATCACATATTAGCCAAATGAAAGCAAGTTGCCTGAGGCTCAGGGCAGGACTTGCCTGCCCTAAACCATTGTCTGAATGCTTTCACACTAACCTCTGCGCTCAGAATAGGCCTGAGACATCACTGTCAAGCATGCCAGGTAACTCCTTAGATTTCAAGGGTGGAGAAGAAATACCATCGTATTGCCAACTTCTTTTGCATTTCTAAGAATGTGAGGATGATTTGGGGTAAGCAAGGGGAGTCTTGAATATGAATAGGGACTGACACAGAGAAGCCTCCTCTGTGGTTCTGTGCTTGAAGATGGGAAAGCACACCCACTTGAACCATAGCTAGGTAGAGTTCAGCAGTATTTTGGTGAAACCCAGCTTGAGGTAGAGACATATCAGGCAACGGGCCAAAGCAACATAATGACCAGCAGCAGGAGAATTGCAAGAGCTCTGGAAAGCTTTCACTTACCCTTGAAGGGTTACTGTGCTCTGACCACGCTGCACAGAGTCAGCTACCTTCAGCTACAGATATCTCCATAAAAAGCCTCAAGAAGAAAGAGGAAAGCTCTGCTTCCTCTAGGAAGTCTGGCTCCTGTGTTCTCTGGTTCCTGGGCTCTTGCATCTGTTCACATGAATGAGTGCCCCAAACAGGCCAGGCCTGTGAGAAGAAAATCAACCGGTTGTCAAAGTCCATCAAGGAGTGCAAAAGCAGTGCTATCAGGTGGATTCTTGCATTTTCCACTAACAAAGCCAGCAAGCGCTTGAATGAGAAAAGGGAGCAGACAGTTGAGAGGTGGATCAGCCTACCCGAGAGATATATCAGGTTTTGCTAAGGGCCCTTCAGAGCTTGAGACACAGGAGAAAAATCAGCAAAGCAGACTACGCAAGCAATGCCTCTTTTGGCTTCTGTTTGCTCTACCTCCTTGATAGTCTCTATTTTCTTTTTTTTCAGAAATGGGGCCTCCTGTTGTGGTGTCTCTGGCTATTCAGACCAGTGTTGTTGTGGTAAAGCGGAAAGAGGGCCACAAAGAACACAGTTTGCTGTGCATGCAAGGTCAGTTTTCTTTGTTTGATATATCTCAAAAATTGTAAAATAGTTTTTTAGATTTATTAAAAACATAAAACACACCTCTTGTCCAAGATCAAAAGAAATCTGTTTTCCCAGTCATAAACAATGAAGCAAAGAGGAATGTAAAAGAAGTTGCATTTCAGTCATCACTATTACATATACTTTGTTAGCAGGGGACTGGAAAACTGAATCCCATACAACCCAGGTGACAGACCTGCGAAGATAATCTCCTCAGAGCAGCTGCAGCTCTGCTAGAACCAGGTTCATCTACCAGCAAGATGAATAAGGTGCAGAATAAGGTTCTGACAGTTTCTTTTGTAAAGGAATGGCAAGCACTCTGTGCCATCCTCTGACTTTTCAGATTCATGCAGAAATGTTAGAAGAAAATGAAGAGCAGTAGTAAGAATATCCCTCACCTCTGGATTCTCATTCGAATTGAAAGCAGCTGTGCTAAGTAATAGTCATCTCTCTGTGAAGGATGACACGTTATTTCCAAATCTGGTCCTGCCAGAGGCCAAGAAACTGTGATGCTCAGGAGGTCACTCTGGAGAAAGGAAGAAAAAAAGATGGGATAACAAAGAACACTAGGGTGACCAATCTATTTCAGACATCATTCACCAATTGTCTTAGGTATTTCTAAAGTAACATAGTGTTGCTGTAGTATCCGAGCACCATTAGCACAAGAGGAATCTACAGTACTCTACAGAGCTCCTTCAGCTGGCAGGAAGATCTGAGCACCAGCTGGTGACCATGGGTCTGGGTCATGCTAGGAATGGTCTGCTGGAATGATAGTAGCTAAATTACTTTTTGCTTTTTCCAGTAGTCTCCCACTATGATCCTGAGGGACGAGACGGCTAGTAGAGAAGCCAGTGAGCTAGCTGCTGTGAAAGTGAACCTTCTGGTTCTTGACTTTTTGCATGTTCCCATATCTCTCTCCTCTGAATTTGGCTCATGAGTTTGTCCTGCCCACAAAGTGATTAAATCCCTGGAAGACGAGGAACATACCCTGTAACTTCTGGAGCAGCAAAGGAAGGGTGGTACCCAGATTCTTCTCTCCAGCTAGATGATCACAAACAGTAAAGAGCAGACAGGCTAGGGGAAGTGAATTATTTCAGCCAAGTGACACTGAACAGGGAAAACTAACAGTGGCTGTGGAAAGGAACTCCAGAAATGTGCTTGCACTGGTGAGCAATCCAACCCTAGCCGCTAAGACTTCTGCACTGGCAGCGTGCTGTGAAACATAAGGCCACTTTGATTTGGCATACGGTTTTAAATAAGTTCATAAAGATCTTAGAAATAAATGCACATCAATCCTTTTAATTTATAAAGCACTGTTAAGTATACACAGCACTTCACAAAGCATGTGGAAAGGAAAGGTTCTGAGGACTGCTGCAAAGGCATATTGAGGGGCAGCTGGCTTCTCAAACCAGAATCTCAATGTGAGGGTTTCCCTTTGAGTTGAGCTCAGCGATGTGCAGACCTGGGTTTGATTTCATGGATCTGCTACAGCGACTCTGTTCAGATTGCCAAAAGAAAAGTTGCATTCACAAGATGCCTTTCCCTGGCAAACAGGGCTTCTCGGCCAAACTTTTTAGAAAACTTTTCCTTTAGGAAACTTAAACCAGAATGGGACAGACTCACACAAACTGTTCAGTTCTACTGCTGGACTGCCACATAACCTCCAAATTCAGTTAAAAATGAGCCTATCAACTGAAAGCTGTAGTATCCCTTCTGGAAGTCTGCTAGCAAATGAAAATCTTGCTGCTTCTGGAACCAATTAGATGACTATTAGTCATGTTTCCGTCCACTTTCCAGAAGTAAAATAGAAATCAAAAAGCCATTGGTTTGAAGCTGTTCATAAAAAAAAAAAGCCTACCAACAAAAACCCCAAAACCAAAAAAACCCCACCCAAACCGAAACCAAACCACAAAACTGAAAGCAAAAATGTGCATTTGCAAATGAAGGCTTTGGCTCCTGTGTAAACAAAGCCCCCTGAATTTCTGAAAGCTCCTTCTACTTTCCTCAGCAGCTGCACATAAAGGTGCCTTGTTCCTCCAGGAGCTGCAAACAATTTCATGCTCCCCCTGTAGCTCCTTTTTATTAAACTATACAAAATAGCATTTGAGCAGTTGAGTGTCAAGAAGTGGCCTGGGGCTTGCAGAAAGGATCCCTGCAATCCCTTGGAGAGCAGCAAGTTCCGTAGAGCAGGCCATTGACAAGCATCCCTGGCCAGCAGCTGCTCAAATCCATGGATCTTCTTAGCATCGTTATTTCCTTCATCTCTTCCCACCAGAGCTCCAGTCCTTTCACTGGCTTCAGTCTGCATTCCTTTTTCCAGAGAGCTACTGAAGCCATGGAGCCAGGTGCAGGATTAGTACGGTACACTACAAAACCAATTTTTTCTAAGCTCCAGCAATGCTGGATAAGCACACCAACTGGTATCGTCACTAAAAGGATCAGGAGCAAAACAGTAAAAAATATCAACAATGTGAAGTGTTGCACTGCAATTCCTTGTAGTTAAACCATGAGGGGGATACATCCTACCACTACCACTGGTACATACCTGTGTAAACGAGGGGGAGAGCACTACGCTGAGTGACATCTAGCAGTCATTCCTTGAAACCATAGGGACACACTTTTTTTATAGATACATAAATAAAACAACTCAATTCCAGATTTTATACACACACACACAAACTAATCAGTGTAAAACTGAATGTCCTGATGTGAAAATTCAGACAGTTTCGTACAAAACCTATTTCTTCCAGCTTCTTACTGAGAAATGCTAGTATATACAGAATGTTAGCATTTTGAGAAGTACTGATATGGTGTAGTGCCACACAGCTGGCCATTTTGACCACTGCCATGGTGTGCACACGCATGATTGCTCACATCTGAGTGTGAAGATACTCTTAGTATAAAAGCTAGTTCATACCTACATGAATACACATATTGCTGTTATTTACACACACACACACACACTGGTCAAAATGGAACTCGAGAAATACTGGCATGGAATCAGGTCAGTCCTAGTACATTGTTGTTCTGTCCTATTTTGCAAGACAGCTTACACCAGCCCACTTGAACCGTATCTGCAAATCCGAATTCTGCAGAATGAGGATACTGGCACAACAAACTCACAGGCAACCTCTATACACTGTCAAGTTGCCTTCCAGTCTTACAGCAGCAAGTATAACCCTGCATTTTTTTTTAACGCTCCAGGTATGGTAAAGTTTTCAACATCAGTTTCCCATCAGTTCTGAGATTCCAGAGCAGGCCATGCCCCTGTCCTGCAGCTCCCTCGATCCTTTCATCCAAGCAGCATTTGCAGAAAAATGCCTTTGCAGGCACGCCTGCCTTCTCTGTTTCAGGGTATGCCTACATGTTCCTTTTACAAGCAGACTAGAGTGGTCTTTGCCTGTGTTTCAAGTTGTCTTGCACGCTATATATGCATAACACAGTCTCCAGCTTCTCAGCAGGACTGACTTAGCTTTGACATGCCTGACTGGCGTATGAGATCCAGAGCTGGCTTAGACCACAAGCATGGTGAGCTTCCATAGACCTGTGCGATATTACATAGGTCACATTTCATCTGTGAGTGGAACAAAGCCCCTTAATGACCCCATTTCCCACCTCACTTCCCTTGACACAACCACATATGCTTACGTTGCATGATCAAGCAGCTTCTCGTCATGTGACCTGACAATGTGCATTCTCTCCTCAGGCTCCCAAGCAGACACCTCTCATGGGAAGGTGGGAGAAAACATCTGCCCCTTGGCCATGTGGCAGATGGCATCCAATTCTAGTACCAGGGAAAGAGGATGACAGAGCCTTGGGATGCAGAACTACCCACTGCAACCACTGTTCACTTTCTGTCCATGCCCAAGGTGAGTTGGGAGGAGGAAGTGGTTGAAAAGGGCAACATGGGCCAAAGAAGTTACTCTCGCCAGCTGCCTATAATCCAGAGGCCCTGGTATAGTCAAACCCTTGTCCACCCCTTGTCCCTTAGGCACATTTTAGACAGGCCTGGACCAAGAGCTGCATCCTAGATCACGCCCAGACCACATCTAGGGACGCTGCCTACCACACGTGCACCCGCTGATGTGAGACTAAGTAGGAGTTGCGACTGAAGCTCTTCCCACAGTGGGAGCATTTGAAAGGTTTCTCCCCCGTGTGGGTACGATGATGACGGATGAGAGTAGAGTTGTCCACTGAAGCAGGTCCCACACTCAACACACTTGTAAGGCTTCTCCCCAGTGTGGGTGCGACGGTGCTGGACAAGGTGAGAGCGCTGGCTGAAACTCTTCCCACAGTCAGGGCACAAGTATGGCTTCTCACCTGTGTGGACACGCTGGTGGATGACCAGCTTAGAGCTCTCACTGAAGCACTTGTTGCAGTCAGCACACTTGTAGGGCTTCTCGCCTGTGTGGAGCCGCTGGTGGGCAATGAGGTTGGAGCTGTCGCTGAAGCGCTTTCCGCACTGGGGCACTTGTAGGGTTTCTCGCCCGTGTGAAAGTTGGCGTGGCGGAGCAGGCCTGAGTTCTGATAGAAGTTCCTCCCACACTTGGCACAGACATAAGGCCTCTCACCAGTGTGGTTGCGCTGGTGCTGCACCAGGTGGGTGCTCTGCTGAAGCTCTTCCCGCAGTCCTTGCATTGGTATGGCCGCTCACCTGTGTGGACACGCTGGTGCTGGATAAGGTGGGAGCGGCGGCTGAAGCTCTTGCCACAGTCAGCGCACATGTATGGCTTCTCCCCAGTGTGGATCCTCTGATGGCGGATCAGGTCGGAGCTGCGGTTGAAGCTCTGCCCGCACTCGATGCAAATGTAGGGCTTCTCACCCATGAATACTCGCTGGTGCACCACAGTCTCCTTACGCTTCCGGAAGCCGCAGCGAGAAGTCTTTTCTGGCACCGTCTCTGGGGAGAGAAGGTCTGGCCTTGGATGGGACACTTCTTGGTCAAGGACTGAAGAAGCTTCCCCCATGAAAAAGTCTGAATTGTCCCACACGGTTCGGCTGCCTCTGGCCCATCTCGCTGGAGACACCCCTCATTTTCACTCATGCTCCCATCACCTGCCGGGACAGAAGGAGAGTCCAGACACAACCAACATGTTTAGTCAAGGCCCGCATCCCCTCTTCTCTGCCCAGCTTGGTCACGGCAGCTGCCCCACTCAGTCCCCGGCCGGGTGCTGCATACCTCCCGCCCAGTCTGTCCCGGCTCTGCCGCTTCCAGGAGAGAGGTGAAGGCGTCGGGACCGGCTCCATCCTCCCTCGCTGTCAACCGCCTGCGCGTCCACCCGTCACCTCTGACCGACACGGGCGCCGGGGAGGGGCCGCACCCCGCGCCCGCCCCCGCCGCCAGCGGCAACTTCCCCCTGCCGCTCATCCCCACCCGAGTGAGCTGGGCAGAGGCACGGGAGGCCAAGGCGCTGGGCCGGGGAAAGGAGCTGCCGGGAGCAGAGAGAGGAGGCAGAGCGGGGGATGCCGGCAAGCAGTGGCGGGGCCTGGCGGCGGCATCAAACCGAACTCCCGAGCTCCGTCGCTCTCCTCCGGGGGCAGCACCGGCAGCTACACTGCGGGAAATCCAACCCCCGCCCCGGCCGCGCCCCCGCAGCCCGGACCCAGTCCCTCAGCTCCCCTCGCCCGGGGCCGGCCACCCGCCGTACCCGCCTCACCTCCGCCCGGCGGCACGGCCCCAACGCGGCCCGGGCGGGGCGGGGCGGAGGGGGTGCCGGGCGCAGTCCCGGCAGGGCGCGACGCGGCCAGGAGCCGCGGGGAGGGGAAGTTACCCCGCGCGGGGCCCGCCCCGCCGGCACTTCCTGCGGCTCCCGGGAGGCGGCCGGCCGGCCTCTATGGTTGTAACCCTTCAGGCCCCGGCCCGCCCAGCCCTCCGCTGCTTACTGCGGCGGCCGGAGGTTCCCTCCTGGTCGGGCGTGGGGCTGCAGGAGGCCCCTGGAGCCGAGGCCCGGCGCGGCGGCTGGGCTGGGCTCGGCCGGGCTCGCCCGCTGGTGGAGCTCTTCCCCGCCCGCGGGGTCTGTCGCCCGCCGCTCCCGAGCCGGGGCGCACCTCGCAGCCTGTCCCGCTCCCTCAGGGGTGGCCGCCCCCTGCCACTGCCTGCCCCCCCGCCGGCCTCTCCCTGGTGCTCGTCCCTGCCTGCCCCCGGGGCGCTGTCCCTGCTTGCCGCCGGGGTATGGGCCCTGCCCCGTGTCCTGCCCCCTTTCAGTGACTTGGAGGATAGGCTGGAGCGGGGCGCTATGGAGACATGGGTCACTGAGCAGGGCCTGGGCGTGGCTGGATCCAGCCACAGGGGTACAGCCCGGGTAGCTGGAAGGGCAGCATCTGCGCTTCGTCGAGGACTACGGGGCGGTAGGAAGCAAAAAGGACCGAGGTTTTGCGCACCTCCTCTGTCGGCTGGCCTGCTGTCCTGTCCCGCCCCGCCCGTGTCATGGCTTCCTGCTCTTGCAGTGCTGTCCTGCAACCTCTCCTCAGCTGTGCAGCCTTCACAAGCTTCCTTGCACTGCACATTTTTCTGTTGTCTCAGTTGTTTTCTTCACCTAATGTTCCCGACGTGTATTTGTATCACAATGGTTGTTTCTTTATTCCAGCTCCAGAATAAAGAAAGGCTCTGGGGAGACCTTATTGTGACCTTTCAATATATAAAGATGGCTTATAAGAAAGACTTTTTACCAAGGCCTGTAGTGACAGGACAAGGGACAACAGTTTTAAACTGAAAGAGAGTAGATTTAGATTGGATATAAGGAATAATTTTTTTACGATGAGGATGGTGAGACAACAGAACAGGTTGCCCAGAGAAGTTGCGGATATCCCATCATTGGAAGTGTTCAAGGTCGGCTTGGATGGGCCTTTGAGCAACCTGGTCTAGTGAAAGATGCTCCTGCCCATGGTGGGATTAGATGATCTTTGAAGGTCCCTTCCAACCCAAACCATTCTGTCATTCCTGAATTCCAGCACTTGACACGTTCCCAAACTGCACTATAATGAGGAATAGTGGCTTTTTGATGAAAGGAAACTCAGACAACCATGGGGAAAAAAAAAAATACTGGATTTACCAAAAGGTAAGAAAGAAGCCTAGATTTTAATGAGACTTTCTTGCAGTTGAGTCACATCATTTGGAATTACTGGGTCAACCAAGAGGATAGGACACACCCATTATTGGTTCAGGATGCAAAGGTTTTGCAGAACCTGAACTGGCACTTGTCTCTGTATGCTTAAATACTGACATGAATATTTGTTGTGGTTTAACCCTAGTCAGCAACTAAGCATCACACAGCCTCTGACTCCCTCTGGTGGGATGGGGGAGAGAATCGGAAGGGTAAAGGTGAGATAAAGACAGTTTAATATATAAAGGAAAACCCACCTGCACAAGCAAAGCAAAATGAGGAATTCTTTCACCACTTCCTATTGACTGGCAGGTGTTCAGCCGTCTGCAGGAAAGCCGGGTTGCATCACACGTAAATGTTACTTGTGAAGACAAATGCCATCACTCCAAATGTCCCCAACTTCCTTCTTCTTCCCCCACCTTTATATACTAAGCACAATGTGATATAGTATGAGTTGGGGTCAGCTGTCCCAACTGTCCACAGGCACTGGGAAGAGTATAAGGACACTGCCGGGTTGTGTAGGGATGGGGTCAGGAAGGCCAAGGTGCAGCTGGAGCTGAACTTCGCAAGGGATGCAAAGAATAATAAGGGCTTCTACAGGTATGTCAGACAGCAAAGTAAGGTCAAAGAAAGTGTAACCCCTGAGACACGAGACTAGCAAGCTGGTAACAACACATGAGAAGAAGGCTGAGGTATACTCAACAACTTTTTTGCCTGAGTCTTCACTGGCAACCTCCCTTCCCACACCTCCTGAGTGGATGGACTGCAAGACAGGGACCGGGGGAGCAAAGTCCCTCCCACTGTAAGAGAAAATCAGGTTTGTGACCACCTGAGAAACTTGAAGATACATAAGTCTATGGGACCTGATGAGATGCATCTCAGAGTCTGAGGGAAATGGCTGATGTAGTTACCAAACCACTCTCCATGATACTTGAAAAGTTTTGACAAGTCAGGTGAAGTCCCTGGTGACTGTAAAAAGGGAAACATTGCACCCATTTTTAAAAAGGATAGAAAGGAGGATCCTGGGAACTAGTGATTCTCAGCCTCACCTCTGTGCCTGGCAAGATCATGGAACAGATCCTCCTAAAAGCTATGCTAAGGCACATGGAGGACAGGGACGTGATTCAAGACAGCCAGCACGGCTTCACCAAGGGCAAGTCCTGCCTGACCAACCTAGTGACCTTCTATGATGAAATGACTACATCAGTGGACAAGGGAAGAGCTATGGATGTCATTTATCTGGACTTTTGTAAGGCCTTTGACATGGTCTCCCACAACATCCTTCTCTCCTGATTGGAGAGATATGGATTTGATGGGTGGACTGGTTTGGTGGATGAGACATTGGTTGATGGTCCATCCAGAAGGTAGTGATCAGTGGACTCGATGTCCAGATGGACATCAATGACAAGTGGTGTCCCTCAGGGGTCCGTACTAGAACCAGTGCTGTTTAATATCTTTATCAATGACATAGACAGTGAGATCACATGCACCCTCAGCAAGTGTACAGATGACACCAAACTGAGTGGTGTGATTGACATGCCTGAGGGACGGGATGCCATCCAGAGGGACATGGACAAGCTGAAGAAGTGGGCCTGTGTGAACCTCATCAGGTTCAACAAGGCCAAGTGCAAGGTCCTACACCTGGTCAGGATAATCCTCAGTATCAGTACAAGCTCGGGGATGATGAGATTGAGAGCAGCCCTGTAGAGAAGGACTTGGGGGTACTGTGGATGAAAAGCTGGACATAGGCTGGCAATGTGCGCTTGCAGCCCAGAAGGCCAACCGTGTCCAGGGCTGCATCAAAAGAGGCATGGCCAGGAGGTCAAGGGAGGTGATTCTGCCCCTCTGCTCCACTCTGATGAGACCTCCCCTGGACTACTGTGTCCAGCTCTGGAGTTCTCAAACACAGGAAAGACATGGACCTCTTGGAGCGAGTCCAGAGGAGGGCTGCAAAAATGATCAAAGAGCTGGAACATTTCTCCTATAAGAAAGGCTGAGAGAGTTGGTGTTGTTCAGCCTGGAGAAGAGGAGGCTCTGCAGACACCTTATTGTGGCCTTTCAATACTTAAAGGGAGCCTACAAGAAAGACGGGGACAATCTTTTTAGAAAGGCCTGTTGCGATGGGACAAGGGTGATGGTTTTAAAAGACAGTAGATTCAGGACTAGATATAAGGAAGAATTTTTTATAGTGAGGGTGGTGTATCACTGGCACAGATTGCCCAGAGAGGTGGTAGAAGCTCCGTCCCTGGAAATTTTGAGGTCAGGTTGGACTGGGCTGTAACCAACCTGATCTAGTTGAAGATGTCCCTGCTGTCTGCAGGGGGTTTGGACTAGATGACCTCTAGAGGTCCTGTCCAACACAAAGCATTCTATGATTCTATGAATATCCCTTTGGTCAGTTGGGGTCAGCTCTCCCAGCTGTGTCCCCTTCCAACTTCTTGTGTACCACCAGCTTACTTACTGGTGTTGTGTGAGAAGCAGAAAAGGCCTTGATGCTGTGCAAGCACTGCTCAGCAATAACTAAAACATCCCTGTATTAGCAGTGCTGTTTTCAGCACAAATCCAAAACACAGCCCCGTACCAGCTACTATGAAAAAAATTAACTCTACCTTAGCCCAAACAAGCAAAATATTCATTAAGAAATTGACTATGATTGTTAAATAATCAGAGTTAAAAGCTAGTGTTTTCTACTGTTATTCAAAGCAGAGGAAACAAAAGACTATTTTGTACTTTAGTGCCATTACCACAACTTTTCCTTCTGACCTGATATGGTGGGAAAACAGTTCTGTTGTCCCCACTGTGCATGCTGAGTTGTTTTCTGATTTATTCCCAGCCCTTTTAAAAGAGCTTTGTCTAGGACTTTTTCTGCAGATCTTATACCCAAGTGTTGCTTCATTGAGGTAAGTGTTGTTGACCAGGAGAATTAGCCATTGCTAGAAAGAAATTAAGTTCTGTAAATAAGAAAATGCGATCCATGAGATGGAAAAACAAGAGGATCAGTGAACTACATACTGGGAGAGTGCCTGGTATAGTCAGCTGGAGGAAGAGAAGGCCTTTGCTAAAGTTTCCACTGGTGCTGTGAGGGAGCACCACTTAAAATCTTGAAAAATAAATTTTAAGGAGCAAGTGGTAAATGGGAAAAATGTGACAGTGATTTTGTTCAGCCTGTTCTCCCCAAGCTGGAGATCTGGTGCTCAGGATGTATATCTGGAAAATAATCACAGGTAGGGAAGATGGAACCTGGGATCAAATTGTCAGTAAAGCAGCTGTAGGAGTACAGCACAGAGGAAGGTAACATTAATATTTACTTGCCAATGCAAAAGAAGATGCTGATCCCAGGACAGGACAACACGAACCTCACAGAGAGTGCAGGCACAAAGGAAGCAGGTGTGAAGAAGGAACAGGACATTTAGTTGTTTGGGAATGTGTTTTTCTGTTGCTCAGAAGTACTTCAGTATCTTTTGGAGAGGCATGGCTGAAGGAAATGGAAATGAAGCCAGTCGCTCACTGGGTAAGCAGAAGCTGGGAAGATGGCCAGGGATGCATTGCTAAGAGCTTTGAAATGTAATACTCGCAGAGGTGAGCATCATCGCTATAACAGCAATAAAAGGCTGGAGGATGACAGCAGGGTGGTTTATTGTGAATAATTTATAGTAGTTTAATTCATACCAAAATAATTATAATAAGGATTTTAATCATAGTTTAAATCACCAAGTGAGCAAATTTGAATTAAGTAAGCGATGTTAATCTTATTTTGTAGGTTTGCTTTTTAAGGGTTTTCTTCCCTAAAGGAAAGATTGAGTCTCATTATTTGCTGAACATTCACAAATCTTAAACTAAGAGTAATCTTTTCACAAAATAACCCTTTTTTTTTTTTGTTAGCCTGGAGAATACACTATGTATACACACAAGTAGTTCTATAAGTTAACATGCATTTATTATTTATGTAATGTACACAAGTTTTCAATGTCATGATTTTGTAAATTGTTGAATTACACTTCCTATTTATTAAATAATTACTTTGTTTATTCCAGACTTGACAAGATGTTTGTGGCATTGGACTAGTGGAAAAGAAAAAACTAGAATTTTCCATTTGTCTTTTAAGTGAAATATAATGAACAAATCTAAGAAATGGTTTATGTTTAAAGTTGAGATATTTCTTAAACAAACAAAGCTTAAGAAACTGCGATGATAATTGTAATAAATCTCACACCTAATGATTATTCAGATTGGAAGGGGAAACTAAGCTTTCTGACTTTAATATTGTCTAAGTTTGTGGTTGATTTTCTTTAAGACCTTGGCAACAGGTATGCTGTGCTTCAATTTATTTTTTAATGTCATATAAGTCAAATTATTTTTATAGGTTACTGTAAATCCAGGCTTTTAAATGGATGGCCATCTTTTCATGTGTAATTTAAATAGGTTTAACTGGGGGAAAAAATTACACTCAGGTTTAAGAAAAATCAAAAAATACATTAAAATATTTCTTGTTAAGAAAAAAACAACAGAACCACAAAGAAAATTATTAAATGACTTGGCTGGCTGCTCATGCTTTCACACTGTTCCCTGCCCAGAGTCTCTCCCACTCATGTGCTCTGTGTCCGCTGATATGTTGAGAAATAACATGCAGCCTTCTAGTTCCCAAACCAAACTGTCTTGTCATTAAGATAAAGTATAACAGAAAGGATGAGTCATGGACACGGGCTTCTTGATAGCTCCTCCCATTCTTCCTTCCTTTCCTCCTCCTTTGAAATGCTGTGCGGGTTCCTCTGCCTTTCCTTTTAGCCATTTGTACTGTATCACGCGTGCCAGACTGCAGTGGTTTGCCACAGTTCCCTGGGCATGATCCATCACAGGTTTGTGGCTATCAACCACATTCAGCTGTAGCTTTCAGGTCTCACAGACTGAAGAACAAAGGTCTTCAAACCTATTTCCCTTTTCTTGTTTGTGTTGGAGAATTTCCTTCTACCTACTGCAGTTCTCCTGGTTGTATTGGAAGGTGTCCTGTTGGTTCCCTGTAGACTTAAATGCTTTGACTCCTTTGGGACTTCAAAATGAGGGGAGGGTTGAGACTTATTATTTCGGCATGCCTCGATCTGTCCACACGTATTAGCTGGTTACTGCTGCTAGTTTGTTGTTACCTCCAGCTTTGTTCTGGATTTATACCCACCTCTTGCCCTGTGTTGGTTTGCTGAAAATGCTGTGCTTGGTGATTACTGAGGTAGCTGTTTCATGGTTACATATAGATGTTCCACATCTGTGCATTGTGTTTTGGGTCTGTTGCTGCAGAAGGCACCCTAGCTGAGAAACCTCTATCCGCCTTGCTATATTAGCCTTTAAATGTGTTTGGATTAGTGGTTACCCCTCTTTAAAAGAACCCATGTGTTGGACACATAATTTGTACTTCACACAGAGGAGCAGGAATGCTTGCTCCTTACCATAATAAGGTGGAATGAAATATGTATAATTTTAGTCAATATTGTCCCATGCTCTTTGAAATGTGAAGTCCCTCCCACAGTAATAATATTGTCATCTACAATCTTGATGACTGGTTGTCTTCCTCCTGCCCAGGTTCAATTTGCACATCCAGCGTTATGGAGCAGATGGACAGATGTAGCTAGTAAATGACTGCAGCTGTGTAGATGTCTTATGCAGCTCAGGATGACAGAGTTAATTTTTGATCTCACAGGCAATGAACACTTTGCACCAGATACATTAGGTCATTTTTTCTATGGTCCTTGTTCTTGCTCTGCCCCACTCTGCTCATGGAATATGGACCTGGAGCCTTACTGTTTGGAAAGTAAAACGCTTCACAGTCTTAGACAAGTGTCCTGGTTTGAGTTAGAACAGAACTAACTCTGTTCAGTGATTTTACTTTCCAACTCAGTCTCTTCTAAGTAACAGCACTGTCTGAAGTTAATGGCATGTTTTTGCAGACAGTGTCTTGCTTTAAGAAGTGGTAACGCTTGATGTTTACAGCTACTACCAGGGACTGCTGTGCAGAAAGGCTCTTGCTGATACTCGCTCCTGTGCAGACCAAGGTCACTGCTAAATCCTGTATGTAACGTTGGGGGTGCAGTAAGTTACAGACCGCACCTGCAGGGAGGAGCGGACAGGACAGGTGACCCTGAACTGGCCAACAAGGTGTTCCATCCCATAGACGTCATATATGGTATAAAGCCGAGGGATCATGAAGGTCAAGCTTTCTTCTTCAATGGCCAGCTTCCAAGGAGGATGATGTCCGTCCTGCCTTCTGTCCCAACTTGTGCATTCCTGAATCCAGTTCCAGAATTCAGCTCCTGAATCCAGTTCCCATCTGCCACTGAGTCCCGTCTGGGACTTCCCCAGCACCTGCCCACAGCATCAGTGGTGATAGTGATGTAATTGCCATCGGGGGGGTTGGGTTTGGTATTGGTATTTTTTATATATATATATATATATTTGTATGTATTTAATTTTATTGTTATTATTTTCATTAAAGCAGTCTTCGTTTTCTTTTCCAGTCCATAACTCTCTCTCCCTTATTCCCTTTCTCTTCACCTTTCTCTTCTCAGTAGGTTGTCCTAGTTTCGCTGGGATAGAATCATAGAATCAGTTTTCTATTCAGGAAAGCTGCCTTTTTGAGAAGACTGCAGCACCCAATTTAGTTAGAACAAAGTTGATAAGACACTTTATTTTTGTTTGTGGCCAGCCATTGTATGGGGGGCTCCATAGTGGTCAAGGTCTTTAGCAGTTTCAGGTTAACTAGGTGTTAAAGCTAGGGGCAGGCGAAAGCCAGGGCAGGTGACCCAAGCTGGCCAACAGAAGCATTCCATACCATAAACATCATGTTCACTAAAAATTAGAAAGTTTGCTGGGGAAGGTTTCTTCTCCTCAATGGCCACCATCCTTGGTGGGTGTCGCATGTCATCCTGCTCCCGAAGCTTACTTTCCTGTTTGCTGAGACCACTGCGCTTCCACTGGAGCTGTGGTGCTCACAGTGCTTGACATCTCACATTCACTGCTGGGAGCGTGTGGCTCGTGACCACTACAGGGGCTGAGTATAACTTTGTGTACTTTATTTCAGTATTAGTATCAGGATTTTATTATTATTTTATTAAATCTGTTTCCATTTCAACCCACAGGTCTCCTTTCGTTTTCCCAATTCCTCTTCTTGGAGGGGGGCTGTGTCATTGGGTGATAGAACACTATAAGATGGACTAAATGGAGACATGCTGGATTAATGCTAACAGCATATGCTTCAGTATGCCGGTGCCAGCCTCCCAGTAAAGAAGACAATAAATGCATTTAGAGTCAGAGTAAGTGAAAAGCCTTTAGAATCCCTCGGATTCTCAGCAGGGATGCACTAGCAACCCATGCTTACCCTGTATGTCCTGAGACCACAGTATAATATGATTTATAAGCTACCTGAGTAAAAGGAGTATGAAGATGCGACTGAGAGGGATGTCTGCTTGCATTTGACTGACACTCAGTTTCCTAGATTGCCCAGGTGGTGGCAGATTTGGAAGATATTAAATCAGTATTTTCAACCTGTTTTGCAACGGAACTGAACTGTTTCCTAGGTGGGTTAAAGGTGCCCTCTTCTGAAATTGTTATGCTTTCACACCTCCAAAGCCATTTAAGTGGCTTCCATTTTAAATGGAAAATACCTCTTTCCAGTGTAGTTAGTCCTTAACACAAGTGTTATCTGCTGTTATATCTCTTGTCAAATTTCTGCTAAATCAAAGTTTAATGACTAGAATTGTTGGGGAAGGGCTTTTTATTAATTCATCTACTTATTTAAGCTAATGAAGTGCTATTGATTTACAGGGTGTGTGTGGAATTCACTCCCGTATCTGCTGTACCACAGAGAAAACCCACAGAACCACACAGAAAACCCACAGATTTTCTGTCTCAGAGTTTCTGGTGGGTCAGAACTTGCTCCTGGAAGGAAGTGTCTGTCCATTGGTGCTGGAGTCACCCACTGAGGCTTTTAAATGAGAACCTCCCATGTAGCCACACAGTCCTGGCCTCGCTCGTTTCTTTGAAGGCAGAACTTACATCCTTCTGTGTTTCCACCCTCTTCCTGCTACTGAAGTTTATTCAAGCCTGCAATATTCTGATATCCTTTATTTATTAATATTTCCACAGATTTTTGGGGGGGCACCAGCAAATTAAGTGCCACAGCGCTTTGGCAGGGGGCTTGGATGGGCAGAAAGGATGACTGTGATAGTTTGACTTCTTGCTGAATACATGCCAAGGAACTTTTTTGTAGTAGTTCTTTCTTCAAACCTGGTAGCTAATCTGCTACTGCTGTAGTAATTGCCCGAGTGACAATACGGGGTATTTTGATTATCTTTTATGCCGTGTTCCCTGGTTTATACTTCTGTGGGTTATGTTAGCCATTTCACCCCAGCATGACTATTGGAGCTTGTGTTCTGCCAATATTCACCACGGCATTTGAAGTCTTTTCATGAGTCTGTGCTTCCCACGGCAGATTCTCCTATCCTGTAAGTGTGGTTTGCAGTCACCAAAAATCAAATCCTTTGCATTTGAGAAATTAACGTCATTATTCTTTCTTGCAAAACAAGAAAATCCTCAAAACCGTGGAGCCTGCCAAACTCCCAAATGCATCTACAATATACTACCAAAACCCAAATGCATGGAGTAAAAATAAATAATGGTGAATCATGTTTTAATCCTAATCTTAAACTCCTTTGATGCTTTTCCAATTATTCATACAATTTTTCAAGTGTTTTTAAAGCAGCGTTCTTGGCATCCTCAGTTATGCAAATAGCCATACTGTGTATACCCATGCTTTGTGTAATTTCTTAGTGTCCTTGGGAATGTGGTGAGCCTTTTTTGTCTTGGTTGATTTTGGAAAGCTGAAATTTGGGCTGCCCTGAATTACAAAATGGTGAAAACATAAAATAAATTATGATGGAGTTTAATATATCAAAGTGCCTTCCATCTGAGGGGAGTGTGTTAATGCTACTCTAGACTACAAGTTGCTTGTGGCAGGAATCACCATTTCATTCTGTATTTGTGCAATATCAAACTACAGTCATGTCTCTGTCCAGTACAAGGTCACTAAGAAGCTACTGTAATATAAATATAGTACAATAGTAGTTCTCCACCTGCTGGGGTTTTTTTTGTACATTACAGCTAAAATTAGACTGAATCACTGAATTTTAAGAGCCCAAAACTTCTGCTGCTTCATTTAAGAAAAAAAAACCGACTGTACTTCATACTCAAGCTGATAAATTTGTTATCCTCTGGTGACCTGTCAGATGCCACTGAGATCCTGGGCATGTGCACATTCCCAATAGTTCTGCACTGCTAAGATGGAAAAGCAATGAGTTTGACTTTTCATCGGGGAAGATAATGAGTTGCAACATAGTTTTGTCTCTGTTCTCTAAGCTCTGTGTAAGCAAAGAACAAATACTGGGGTCTTTCCCTTGCCATTGTTTTAAGCTTTATGTGGGTAGACATAAAACTTTGTAGGTTACAGCAGGAGCGTCTGTGATGGTTGTACTTGAAGGATTATGGCCGTAATTATTTGCAGGTCACTCTTGGATTGGTTCTTTCACAAGTCAGTCATGAGCTCTACTTCTAGGCTGGCTGCTTTATTTCTCCACTAGCAGGTGTTTGCCTTTCAGAAAGAAAGAAGGAGGAACTGTAAAGGAAGAAAAGGCTCCTCCGGAAAAAAGAAGGATTGTCAACAAGATTTAGTCTCCCACTGAACCTCTGCCTCGAAAGTACGATGCGTTCTGGGAGAGTTCCTTAATTTTTTACTGAAGATGAGGGGAGTAAGAGGTGTGGGAGGAATGGAGTGGCATTTAACTCTTGTGGCCTTTGCAAGCAAATGCAATGCTATTTTATGTTTTAACTTAATTTTTGGAGTTATGTGATTATATTTGACTCTCAGATATAATTACAAAGAGTTTTTAGGGCAAGTATTTCTTTTTCTAAAAACTATTTAATAAAACTGAAATACTTTTTTGGAATTTACCAGCTTTGACAGACTTGAACCATCTTTTGGAAGGGAACATATGGAAAAGCCATGGAAAGCGAACAATATTCTGTTATAATGTGCATGTGGAGGATATTATGTTTCCATATTCAAATGGAAAGATGCAGCCCACCTTGTTCACTGAGCTCTTGATCTATGTGCACACAGTATGGAAATGGCTCAGTGAAAAAGAACTGAGGATATCTCTGGATAAAATGGGGAAGCAGAACTGTGGGACAATTTAAGCTGTGAAAAAGGCCAGCTTGGGGAAAACTGTGGGCGAAGCTCAGTGCCCAGAGAACTCGGGAAAGGAGCAGAACCATAGTCGCTTCTCCTGACCTTCTCCACCTGCAGCATTACAATCGCAGCACGTGCAAGTCTGTAAACCACTAGCCATCCAGGCATGTTTTGGAGGAAGTGTGTGCTGTTAGGGAGGTGTGACTCATTCAGGGCGCTTGTGGGAAGGGTGCGGAGCACAGCACCCAGAACAGGGCAGTGATGCTTTCCAGTATGTTCCCTCACCCACAGCTCCTGCCTGCTGGGGGCGGGGAGCCAAGGGCCAAGGGGAGAGGTGCGGGGAGTGCCCTGAGGAGAAACGCTGCTGGTGGTTAGTTCCTGAAGCTCCAGGTGAAAGGATGATCACCATGACCATCTCTCTGTGAGACACAGAATGTTGTCCTTGCATGATAAGAACCTGATAAGGTAAGCAGGAGGTTGTCTGGCAGGACAAGAAAGAAACCAGAGAGCAATTAAAGGAGGGAAGTGCTAGACAGGAGATTATAAAACCTTAAATCTGTCAGCTAGGGTTGTTTGAGATAGATGGGGTCTATTGAAGAAGTACTGCGCTTGCTTAATAGGGTATTGAGTAGTAACTTCTCCTCCCAGGGGAGGCATAATCTTGCGATAATGAGACATGCAACGTATGAATTTATATGTGCCCTAACATGTAGAAGGCGTGTCGGGTTAGTCTGTAAACTTTGGAGTACCCAGCCAATGGGGAAACAAGGTAGGGATTTCACGGCTGGGAATAGGGTATAAAACTTCATGTATTGCTCTGACAAGGTGTGCCTACTAGTTAGACACCCGGTCTTGCAAGAATGTAATAAAATTAAGTGCTTCATTGTGGAGTCTGACCTGAGTCTCTTTCACGAGGTTTTGCTTGTTTCTCGCATGTCTGTCCGTTGTTTCTGAGATCTTGAGTTTCAGGGCTCTCTTTGCTACGGTAGCTGGTGTGCTCTCAGTTGCGACAGGGCAGCTCTTCCTCTTTGCCTTCCTTCCTTTCTCACCTCACCAAGCTGCATCCCACCAGGCACGAAAGGCCGTGGATAAAAACTAGCACTTCTGCCAGAGCAACAGTCGCCACCTCAGAGGAGGCCAGGGCCCCCCTTAGACTCTGTGCGGTGCAGGCGATGAACCAAACAGGCCTCCTCTCACAACGATCCCCCGATGAGGGCTGGATGAACCCAATGTGTGAAGATGCCCAACGTGCAAAGTAATGGAACCACAAAGTCAGCACAGAGCACTCCACTCTCACTGTGAGACAATCAAGGAAAAGCCCCCACCGTGTTTTCAGGGGTGTCGACTCCAAAGGGCAAACCCAAGGAGCACCGGGCGCGCAGGCAGCCTGCCCGACTGTTACCTGCCGCCCCCGGGGACGGTGGCTCCCCACCTTCCCCAAGGCTCGGGGCGGCCCGGCAGGCGCAGAGTGAGGGATCGGAAGCCCGGGCCGGGCGGCAGGTACTGGGGCAGGCGGCCCCGAGACTGCCAGGGCCGGGGAGTGCCCCGCGGGGCTGGGCGCACTGCCCCTGGCCTCCCCCCACCATCAACGGCCTTTCGGTTCCAAGCGGGAGGGGCGGGACGCGACGGGGCGGGCCGCTTCCCCGGCGCCAGTTGCTGGCTTCCCTCACCACGGGAAGGCAGCACCGGGTCCGGGGAGGAACAAAGGCCGAACCCCTGGCGCAGCAGGCGGCCTGGGAGCCTGCGGGGGAAGGTACGGGGCGGGCTGGCCTCACCTGGCGGCCCAAAAGCAGGCCTGGGGAAGGCTGAGGTTCTTCTCGGAGGCTTTCGGAGAGCGGGGAGCGGGTTTGGACGGAAGGGGGAAGCTGTTAGTTGGCGGGGTGTGTACTAGCGGTTGGGAAGAACCACGAGGTGTTGGGCTGAGAGAAGCGTGGGGCGCTCTGCTAGGAGTTGTTGTAGCCCTCGGACAGGGCTTGTTGCTGTTATGAGGGAGATTAAGGTTAGATAACATCACTTTTTATCACAGTGGTGTCTTGATTAAGCTCTCCAGCCTGCAAGTCGCCACGCTTTAGGTCCTTCTAGCAGCCTTATATCTTTATTTCAGGGTGGTGGTCAACAGCATGTGCGGGTTTGCCTCTTTTAGGCAGCCTGTGGGCACAGACACAATGCACCTGTGTCTGCCCTTCCTATTCTCCTCCCGTCTGAGGGGTGAAGGTTTCACACTCCAGCTCCTCTTCTAGATGGAGCCAGTAAAAGAGTCCGTATCGTCCCTCCTCCAGAAGCCTAGGAAGAGTGATATCACAGGATATGCAGGTGAGATGTAAACTTTGCTAGTTAAGTCCCAGGGGGAAGCTTGAGGCTCCACCAGGCAGCGCTGGGGGCATTGTGTTGCTTCTCCTCAGCTGGTTGCTCTGGCCTGGTAGCTGGGATAGTATGGCATGGCAGGCTGGGGCAAGGCAGTCAGTGGTATTTTGTATTTCTTTATGCTGTGGGTTTCTAGCAGCTGGTTTAAAAAAGATTGTGCAGTTCTTTTGGAGTGAAGGAAAGCCAGCACACTTCTCTTTTTCAAGGTTTTTCACTGGTGAGGAAGGTCTGAGGGAGTTGCACAGCTGCATCTGAAATTCGTGACTCCCCGGCACTTGCTGTGGATGGGGCATTGTTGGATTCCCATTTCACATGTAGAGACCTGGGTTCTCTGCATGGGCTTCTGGGAATAATCAGCTGCTTAGTTGTGTAGAGTGAGGGAATAACAGCTCCTGTGAGAGGCAGTCTTCTTCATTCCTCTGGGAGAAAGCTACCTCTAAGGTATAATTCCTTGATGTAAGAGATGAACTTCCCTTCCCTCAGTAAGGGGGGTGTGGTGGGGGGGTGGCTGGGTTGTTTTTTTTTTTTTTTTATCACTAATATTTGGATGCTCTCTTTCACGGGCACCCCCTTGCCGTGGGGAAAGAGCTTGCGTGCCCTTGTGAAGTTGAGAGCTATGCTGGTGGTGGCATATGCCTCCGGTAGGGTCTCCCAAGCCAGACAGGTCTCAACTGAAGGGTCAGACAAAGTGTGTCCACGGGCAGGATGGGCTCACTAGCCTTCGGGCAACCATCCTAGGAGAAGGACAACTCTAACTCCAAACCCGGGCAGATGGAGCTCGTTTAGCCCTGTAAGGCCATCCATCTAAGAGAAGAATACTCTAACCAAACCTACGACCTGAGGACTTCGCTGTCACCGTCCAAGCTCGCTAGGCCCTGGCAGATGAACCTCAGGTGTAAAGGGTGGGGCCAGTCTCGTGCACGCTGCGCCTCACCTAAAAAAATCCACTGCGCAGGCTTGAAGGGTGTACTCACGTTTAAGCCCTTCCCAAATCTTCGTCCGCGAAACCAAGCCATGATGATTTGGATGCTGGCAGCTGTGGCCATGTAAATAGAGAGTATTTTGTCACTTTAGGGGCACATTACTGAAGAATTCTATTCCTTGGTGTCATAGAAGTAGGACTGAAATCAAACTGCAGACTTTTACCTTGAAAGTAGAAACCCTGAGGGGTTTTTTGTAAGTGGAATAATCAAACTTGATGTGTTAAATAGAAGTATATGTAGTGTGAGTAACTGAATATTTTAATGCTAGATCAGAGGTCCTAATGGCTAACTTCTCTTTTGACTTAATAGTAAACATCTTAAGATGCTTGCAAAAATCAAGCTTAGATGTGTGTCAGGTGATCCTTGTAGTTCTATTAATGCTGAGCTGATGTAAAAACAAAACTTAGTCAACAGAGTAAGATAACCAAAGCCTGTTGGGTGCATGATCATACATACTCATTTGTGAAACACACAGGTTGCATTCTTTAGGAAAGAAGGGGCCACATTTGAATGTTTCTTGTGAGGTTCTTTGGAATGGTATTGATTTAGCTGGTTACTACAAGGAAAGTGGGTATCATGCTAGATCTAGAAATGAAAGAGATAGTAATAGTTAATTTGCAACGTTAATATTTTTATCAATAAAAAATTAGCTCATCTGACTTCTGATGCATGAATATACAGCATCACTATAATTACAATTAGGGGAAAAAACCTGATGTGTTGACCTGTAAAATAAGCAGTTTAAAAACTTTCAGTAAATATTAACTAATACAAGTGAGAAACAACCTAAACCTTCCTGTTGATTTTGCCTAGTGAAGGTTAAGGGGACTTTTTTGTGTTGAACCATCCCCACCCAAATGCATATCTTTAAAACAAAGTTTTAATACTAATCTAGCAGGCTGGAAGGCATTTGAGCACAGTCTGCAGGAACAAATAGCTAAAAGTAGGTATTTGTGATGGTTAAGATGTTTCAGCATGTTCCTTAGCCTCCCTTGGTTTTGGCAGTCTTCCCTTGCCATGACCTGAGGGAAGGAAGAACAGGGAAATGGGGAGGGCAAGAAAGAGTAGAGTCAGGTTTCTTACCTCTTTCTTCTTCCCTGTGCCACTTTTCTTTTCCTCATCCTCTTATCTTGATCTTCATCATTTCCCTTCCCTTTGGAAAAGGGCAACCTGGTGCAAGTTGGTGCTAGGCGTTAAGAAATACAGTTACTTTACAAGGAGCAGCTTATCTGTCATAGGGAAGAAGGAGTGCCAGATTGTTCTCTTACTCCATCAGGGGACTGCATTTTGACTGACAGTGAGGAAGAGAGAGGCATCCCCAACGACCTTAAGCAAGATGGACTGTCTCAGCTACCTGAAGCCCACAGTCCAGACAGGGAGAAAGGCTGTAATAACCCCCCTCACCAAAAAAGAGGCTCCAAGAAACTCGCCCTCATCGCTGATGGCCAGAAACTGCACAGAGAAGAGAAACCCTACAAGTGTACAGAATGCGGAAGGGCTTTAAGAGACGCATCACGTTTCTGAACCATCAGCAATCCCACACAAGAGAAAAAATGTTTGAGTGTGTAGAATGTGGGAAGAGCTTTAGCAGGAAGGCCAGCCTGGTGGTGCACCAGAGAATTCATACAAGGGAGAGGCCCTACAAGTGCAAGGAATGTGATAAAACCTTTAGCTGTATGTCAAACCTTATTATGAGTCAAAACTCACATGAAAAGAAAGCCTTTTCCTGCACCGTATCCAGAAAAAGCTTCGGTGGAAGTGCAGCTCTCTTCGAGCATGGGAGTGTCAATATGGATGAGGAGCCCCCTATAGGGGATAGCTTCTGTCTGCACTCAAACTTCAAACATCAACAGATTCATTTGAGGGAGAGACCCAGTGAACAAACAGCAGGTAACTGAATTAAAGTCTGTTATTTCAAGCTGTACAGACTCGTAGGGGTTGTGTCAGGTACTGTGATCTCCACTTGTTCCTAAACACTTCCCCCTCCTTGCTGTGGATATGGGTGATGTTATGTTTGTTTCCCTTCCTATGTTTGTTTCCTTCCCTTCCATAATATGTTCATCTCGGATCCCCCTAACTCCTCCTTCATAGTGTTGCCTGATGTCTAGCCCTAGATCTTCAGACATTTTTACAAATCTCAGTGTCCTATTCCTTAACAGCTCCTCTGTTCCAGCTTTGCTTCCTCCCCAACCTTGCCTTCCCTCCCACCCCCCAAAGAAGCAAGGGGAAGGTATCTTGATTGTAATAACATCCTAGTCTGTCATGTTTCAAGGGGCTATATCTGCTTAGTCTTTCTTCTGTTTTGGTTTAGCGTGTGCCAACATGTGACTTGGATAAGTTTTAAGTTTAAATTGTGGGTGAGGGGAAGTGGTTACTGAGCTGTCTTTTCCTGTGTGAAAGCTTATTGAAAGTGCTGACTTAGCAACTGGTGATAAAGTGGGCTCTTGACTTACACTGTCTTCATTTTAGCTGCAAACCATTCTGAATTTACATGTTTGCATCATAAAGAAGATGAAAGGTGTGGTGCAGAGAAACGTGAGAGGGATTGCTTGAATCTTGTTCTTGAAGAGTGTAAGTATAAAAAGCCTTCTGAATTACCATGCGAAGTATTTTTACATAGCAAGCATTAACATTCTCTTCTCTTTGTACAGTGAGGAAAATGAGGGAAAATATGGATATGCTTCTTCTGAATCAGCAAAGTCAGCTTCAGGTCCTGCAAGAAATTCGTAAACAACTGAATGTGCTCTCCCAAACACTGACTTTATTAATTCAAACACCTATAGCATAGGAATTCTGCTAGAATGGCAGCAGCTGCAGTGGCATCTCTTTCTCTTTCCCTTCTTAGTGCCAGTAGTCCCTCTGTGAAAGTGCCTATCTCTCACCCCTATCACCTGCTCCTGGAATTCTGCCTGCCACTCAGCTCCCAATCTCCTGCAACTTCTACAACTTGATCAGCTTTATGCTGTGAATGTATCCAATGTAAGCAAATGTGACTACTGTTTTGTACTGTTTTCTCACTCAAACGTGATCTCTGTGTTGTAAGGTTGAAATGGTAGTACCTCTGAAGATGCTGACCACACACTCAGGCTTGGAACGATACGTGCTTCAGATGCATCAGCAAACGGCAGTTTGATGGAATCCACTGCCCATTCGTTTGTTGCAACATGCAGTCATTTTGGCCAGAAGTGTATTTGTGAAGGCAGCTTGAGATATCTTATCACTGGGGCGTAGTTAAGTGCAACACCCATTATAAGATAATGCATAAAACTTAAGCATAGTTTTCTACCTGATAAGTCTTTCATCTGTACTTGGGCAATCAGACCTCTCCTAATGAGCTGAAGCAAATGATAAAATCATCAGGGATTCTTTAAGCAACTACTATTAAGTCTGATTTATATAGAGTTAAGCAACATGCTTATGTAAAGGTGTTTGAACTGCACCTCTGTTCCCAGCATCTATTTGCAAAAGCTTCCTTCATTCAGGAAGGCTTTAAACTAGGTGACCTTAGTTCATTCTTAGGCCAGCATCACTACTGAAAATATAAAAAATAGTTTCTGCTTTTTGTTTAAAACAAGCAAACAATTTCTGCCCCCCCCCCCCCCCCCAAAAAAAAAAACAAACCAAAACCCGAACAAACAAAAACCCAAAACCCCACAAAATACCACCATTCAGGACTGCTTTGCTTCCTAGGAGTTTGTGAGGAGAAGCCAAATTGGTTTATGTGACTCTTGTTCTTTTGTTCAAAGGGGAACTCACTTGAGTCTGTTTTTAGATGTTCTGTCATATCATATTTGGATTATTACATGTTGTTGATTGTTACATATTCATTGGGGGTAGGACTGGAATAAATAATTGCTATTTGAGGAGGAACACCGAAGCTCAGGTGCACTATCTTGTGAAGACTGCAGGGGGGAAAATTTTTTTTCCTGTTCCTGCAGGACTTTGATGTGGGGCTTTTTAAGGCTAATAAATATAGAATTTTAAGTTAGTCCTTTCTACCTCCTTGTTTCCGTCAGTGACACAGGGTAGTAGCAGTGTCAGAGCCTTTGAGCTTCAGAAGTACAACACTATGATTCACCTTTGAAGAGCTGCTGGGATAAAGAAACTTCGGGACTTGCGTGTATGCCAAACAGTCTTTCTCTTGAATTGACGTTGTGTTTGTGGGTTGTTGGTTTTGCTTTTTTTTTTTTATCTTGTTGAAAGGTTGCACTGTTAGTAATTAATAAAATACAATTTAGATTTTTAAGAATGGGAAACAGTACTTCTCTTAACAACATCTTGTTGGAGACAGTGCAGAGATGTCAGATTCTGGTCCAAAGATAAATCTCTGGGATCAGGTATGACTCTTTCTCTGTGTGTGAATAGAGACTGTGAAAATCACACACTGGTTCTTATTATGTAGGATTTTATGTTAATCTTAACTCAGTAGGATATTCACGTAAGCCATGTTGGGAGGCCTGAAAGGGCATTCCTTCAATGTGAACTTGTATTGACATGTTTGGCTTTTGTTTTCCATCGGTTGAGCATATCAGAGTCACGTGGCTGTAGACTTAAGAGCTCCAACAGGAGTTGCTAACATTCTAAGGCAACTCAGGGGGCTGTTCATAATTTCTTGGAAGTTTAATTTCATTTTGCACAGAAGCAGAATACCCTCTTCAAAGCAATGGTTAAAGTTTGTATTTTAGTGGGTTTTTTTAAGATGTTCAATATTAAAATGTTGCATTTTTGTAAGAAACAAATCTTTGCTGAGCTTCTGTCCTTTATAAAAGAGCATCAGTGCTTAGACTTTGATACCTGACAGTTACTCTAATGTTTGTGACTGCCTTAGCTCCTTCTGCATTTCTCTCTCTGTCTTGCCCTTTCACTGTATCTAAGGCATCTCCTTACGTTTCTGTCTTTGAAAACTCCTGAAAAAAACAACCACACCTGACTTCTGCCACTTCTGCAACTTAAACAAGAGATTCCTCTTACCTGGTGTGAGGGCTTAGGTAGGATTTTTACCTGGTGGGAGGGAGTTTGTATGTGATGTTTCTGTTTGTAGCTGGCAGGCTCAGGAGCAGATTGTGGCAAGCCTAAGGTGAGCTACATCCTTTTGGGTTGGTATTCTCTAATGTGTTTTTTGTGTCCCATCTGAACTTGAGGATGAAGTCTGGAAATACCTCTGAACTACAGGTGTACTGGAGACTGGAGGAAGTGTGGATACAGAGGAGCACACGAAACCATCAAACCTATTTTTGGTTTACCTCTCTGTCCTACATGAGTGAGAGTGGATGTCAAAAGTCTTTCTCCTCCTATCCTCCCAAGCACTTAAGTGGTTCTGGAAAGCACCTCTGATGCTAAAAAATAGGCCTATTCCTAGGTGCAGTGGGGCTTGGGAGCTTCTTGCCTCTCTTGTATCTGGAATACTTGCCTCATTTTCTTCCTTGCATTGCTCTGGCAATGATGTAAAAGGCTGTATGGGGCAGTATCTGATAGCCTGCCAGGGATACTGGAGAGCTTTGCAGTGGCCAGGAGGATACCAGAGATGCTTTCCTGATGAACTTCCAAGTCTGGTCTGTGCAGATGTATTTGATATTGGGGATTGCTCAGTGTGTAGACAAGTGAAAAGTAATCTGGAGGAGATGCAAGCTTCTCTGACAGCTGTGAGGTCCTAGGATTGGAGGTTTAGTATTTTAAATCATGTCCATGTGCTTCTCTAAGGCATATTAAAAATAAATATCTGTATGCAAGGAAAGAGCTGGAATTCATTCCACGCTCAAAATGTTGGAGTTCTGCAGCAAGAATATACAGTCCTTTTTAGAGTCTGCTTTCTAATGGAAAAATCTGAAAACATCCTGGTTTTAGCCAGGTGAAGGAAGTGTCAGTCTAAGATCACATTTATATTATTTCCATTCCATTTTAAGTTATAGTAGCTCAGATGCTTGGCACCAGTGAGAAATTTGTAAATTTGTATTTGTAAATACAAGTGCTCTCACTGCTTCAGCACTGCTCTTCTGACAAAGTATAAATAGGTTGCTCAAGCCCTGTTAGAGGTGGGGATTTGATATTTTCGTCCATCCTCAGTCTTCTGTGATTAACTTGTGTGACTCTGCTCAGATCTTACTGCTTCAGTCCTGCAAGAATTTTTTTGTTTCTCTTAAGCTTTTGGGTTTTTCTTAAAAATACTTGGTAGTTGCATGACATCAAGCAACAGATCAGTACGAATCAAAATGCAGTGCCTAGAAGGGGACTGTGCTCTTTCCAGTGAAGTGTCAGAGCAGAGCTGCTGTGTGCGCAAAGTCTGTAAAGAAGGACTTTGCCCCTCAGGAGAAGGGTGTTGTGTTAAAGTTTAGAGATGCTTTCTCTCTTGTCGAGAACCGCTCCTTGGTGAAGTTCGCTGCCATGTCACCACTGACACTAGTACCTGCAAGAAGGAGCATGATTGCTGATCAGGCCTGTGCTGAGTGAGGAATCCCACTGTATGGTCACGGACAGCGTGCGTACTGTTGTCAGTGCAGTAGAGAGCAGGACCTAACTGACCAAATGTGCCTCTGGCCCAGTTTTGTGCAGGAGAGTGTAAAATAGGGAGAGGAGGTGGTGACAAGTATCCACAGACTGTGGATAGGGTTGTAACAGATGCAAGAGAGAAGGACAAGAAAAGTACCAAATGCTGATGCTTAAAAAATCCCATTCAATTATGGTAAATGAAGTCTTTCTATTCCTCTGGTCATCTGGCAACTTTCTTAGCTGTGGGACAACTCAAGAGCACTCTGTGCTCTCTAATGCTTATTCCGGACTATTTTTGATTATTGTTGGCCTTTTCTTTATTAAGTCCCATTTGTAGAGTACCAGTAACACATTAATCCTCCAATCCTGTTGTCAGTTTCCCTATGAGCAAGTGGACTTGCCACGCCTCCTGCAATCTTGGCTATTTGGAAATTGCAGTAAGTAAAGTGGATAGCAAGATCCTTGATCATGCTGGATTCTCTCTGGATGCAGAGTTACCTACCAAAAAAAAAAACCAACATAGATTTAGCCCCAATAGTAGCAGTTTTCTGTGATATATATCAAGAATTTTGTCCACAACTTAGTAGCAGCACTCTCACTGATTTCATTCCTATAATCAGCTATTGAGAGCCATGGATAACTTTCCCCAGCATTACACAATCCCTTGGTGATTTAACTGGAAAACAGAAATAACGTTAATACTAACCTTAGGTTATTTCATGTCTACATTTTACTTACTCAGACTAGGTATTTTTCACCATACATGGTACCATGCTCAGTAATAGTTTCTGATGAAAGCAGTGTTTTGATAGGTGACTTTCAGGTTTTTGCATCGTCTGAGGACAGCTTTGTTAGTCTGTGTGAATTACACCCCAAGAAAGACGAAGTAGGTACCAGGTAATCTTGGCCTTCTTCAGTAGTAGTTTAAGATTCCTCAAGAACTGGAACACCTTTGTCCTTCATCAGTGTCTATCTGTAGGGGTTCTTAGATGGGTTTTGATGCTGTCCTTAGGGTTTGTTCCTTGGCTTACGAGACTTGATTTCACCTTTATGAATGGGATGCAGGGCATGCATAAAAAGTCCACTATATTTGGCAGAATCTGATCAGCATCAAACTATTGTAGGAGGAAGGTCATGCCTGTCTTATGTTATTATGTAACTTATTATTCTTTATACATATTCTAGCTAGGTCTTGGAGTGCTTTGCTGCTGTTCCTGCTACAGCAGAACTAGCAACTGCTTTGCCCTCTTGTTCTAAACTCTACAATTCCTTAACAAAAATAGTAGTTCTCATTTTGAAGACAAAGCCATTCTTTATGGATTTGTAAAAAATCATGACAAATGAAGTAAATCTGGGAAAACATGCATATTCTCTGTGTACACAACAAGGCAAAGAAAGGAACTGAGGGAATAAATAGAAGGCAGTGTCCGAAGAGTAGCATCAAGAAGATTGAGGTGTATTATGAGGAACAGAAGGGGAGATATATATTGTGTCCAGACAGCTGAGGAAGGAAAGTATAAGAACTATGAAATACTTGGGGTCCTACCAGTCCTCCCACAGTTCCACTTGCCTGTCATGTCCTTCACCTGCTGCCTCATGGCCTGGGTGGTAGCCCACAGGTACCTTGTCCTGTCTTGGGGCTGGCTTGGAAACATAGTTTGGTGGGCAACACTCTTGATGATGAGAACAGGAACAGCTGGGAACAGAAATCCTCTGTGGGTCCTGAGTTCAGTGTTTTAACCCTGTCTCAGAGTTATTAAAAAGCACACAGAAAACACTTCCAGTAGAGGACAAGTAATCTCAGTTTTCAGTGTTCATTGCAACATGAAAATAGCATCCTTTCTTCCTAGAGACTGTACAGGAAGTCCTGAGGATTTAACTTCTGAGCGCTCTAGGCATGAAGCTTGCAGAGCTGAGAGTTACTTCAGGAAAAAAAAAAAACTCAGGTATTATAGTAGGATATTGACAGGATTTTATGCATTTACTTAGTGCTTGGATGCATCTGTTTTTGTTTTTTCTTGCCGATTTGGTTTCTGGAACTTGGAGACCTGCTGTTCTCTGGCAGCTGAAAATTATTGTTTGTAATACCAACATAGTGAAGACATCTCTTGTGCCTGCTTTTCCCTCCAGGTTTGTAGATCTTGTTAAAAATACTTTTAGCTTCTCTTTCAGTAAGGGTTAATTATTATATTATTTAAGTGTATTTGAATGTAGACTTTAAAAATTCTAATTTCATTACTCTGAGGGCAAATATTGAAGAGCTATTTAAAAGACTTACAAATAGACTTTTTTCTTTTTGTTGAAATTTACATATTCATAGAAATAAAACTGTTAGAAACACTTTGATTTTGATGAATTCCTGTGGGAATGCTGAGAGGTTTCAAAATGTGACTGATTTCTACCAGTGTGTCTCCCAGTGACTCAGCAATTGTCCTGGGATTCTGAGGCCATCTAACTCGGAGGTGCTTATTCTGATGTTCTTGTGTCTTATGTTGGCCTCCAGGTCGGTCCAAATTTATTTTCAGGTCCTCCTTCCCTGGCTATATCATCTCTCTTCCCACATCACTCAAATTCTCTACTTGACTCTGTGTCTCAGTCCAAGGCAGCTTCAGTCCTTATCTTCACTTACAAGGTAATGTGGAATTTCAAGTCTCGTTTACTCAGGAAGCCTGTGGTTGCAGCAGCTGGAGGAGAGAGAAGGTGAGTGTGTGCTTGGATACAAATAGGAATCTTGGTGCGATCATCACAGTATGGAGGCAACTGAAGTGGATTAACGCATTGCCCTGTCCCCCTCCTAGGAGGCAGTTAGGTGTGAAAGCCTGTCTGGAAGGCAGTGAAGGCTAGATGCATCCTTGATTGAGGACCTGGGCTTCCTTTATAATCTAACTGCCTCTCCACTTTGGGAGGCTTTGCACCATTCTGTGTCAGCACAGCTGAAGTACTACAGCTTCCTGGAGGAGAAAAGTCTGTACTGTGGCTATGATTGAGCTGTCAGATGGCCTACATTGCTATTCAGTTGCTGAACAAGCCCCTTACATCTCTGTTGCTCATTCTGAGAACTTCTCGCAAGGATTTGTGACAGGTGTTTTTGTATGAGGCAGCTGAAATCAGTGACAGAAGACACTGATTTTTGCTGGTAGCGTTCACACAGGATCCCAAATGGTGTAAAATATGCTCCATTTTGCCATTTCAGCTCTGCCCTTCAGCAGGGTTGCACGTGCTTGGCTGTGCCATGCTCCTAACGAAGCATCTCGGGGGGGTCAAGCTCCTGCTCACTGAGTATGTGGCTACAGGGTTTGATTTTGCCTCATTTCTGGAAGCACTTGGTCCCCATATTCATTCATTTCTCTGGTTTACCATAAGTTTAGTTGATCCCTGTCTTCTCATCATAAGCCCATCTCCTGTGTCATTTGCTTGTTGCTGTGTTTGTTTTGTAGTATTTAGTCTGTAAGGTTCTCAGAACATGTTTAAACAACAGCTCCAAATAAATAGTTGTTGCCCATAATAACATCCTCTGATAAGGTTTTCTTTATCTTTTGTTCACGTGAAATCACTCCTATTGTTATTTCTCCTTTTTACATACTGTCAAGAATCCACGTGTGATGAAATCTTTAAAAAGTAATAAGAACTACAAGATATAAAAAGGCATTTGTTTAGAATACTCTCTTGGAACCAGACACAACCAGAAGAAACGGAAACAAAAATCAATAATCCAATATCAAGGATTGTCCCTTGTAGTATACCCCTCAAGGCAAATAGATCTCTTCTCAAAGAGCAAGTCGATATCTTAGCAACTGAAATTAGTGTAGAAGCAGAGCTGAAGGAGCTACAAGTTTCAGTGAGGAAAGTTTGGATAATCATTGAGGATCTAGAGCCTTAAACAGGCAGAGTAAATATAATCTCTGATAATCTTTCATCTGCAACACATTCCTCTTGCTTGTGCTTGGAGTGGGGGAGGTATTTTGTGGGTTTTTTTGGGATTTGGGTGTTTTGGGGTTTTTAGGAATAGGTGGACCTTGGGATTTTTAAGTAGGTCAAAAGTCTGATTATCTGTCACAGTCAGGTTTCATTTCCTGCACTTCCATCTCTGATTCCCAGTTGTTTATCAACATCTATTGACCAAAAAAAAAAAGTAAACCCCCTTGCTTTCAGGCCTTTTCTGACAATAAAAGAAGCGAAATTGCACACAAATTCTGGTTTTTATCTTTGAAGATATTTGCCATTTCCACCATGTCATTCCACACAAGTATCATCTTTCAAGAGACTGTTATACTTTGCATCTCTATTTGTGTACATTAATGTTTCTATTTAAATGATCCCAGTAGGCATTCCATGGTCAGTGGAGTGCCTGAATACTTAGGATTCATCTATTTCAAAAAGCAAAGCTATTTGAAGAACAAAACTCATTGTTTTTTGCCACATTTTAACAAGGGCAAACCCTGCAGAACTTCTTGAATATTTCCAGTGTTCCCATGTTGTGGAGAAGGGGCCTCCAGTGTTTCCCTTTCAGCTCTGTGTCCCTGTCTCTTTGTGTAACACATCTGATCTTGATTTTCTTCCCCATCTACTTGTTTTCTGTCCCCACTGGCCTTTTTTATTCTGTCTTGGTCACCCCATTTCCCTTGCAGGTTTTCAATTTCAGGTGTCTTTCCTGACTGCTTTCAATCACAGTTTAGTTCCTCGCTGTCCAAGATTCACCATGTCAATACTGCCACCTCTGAAGGCGTCTAAACCAATCCATGATCAAAAAACTGAAATCCTGTCGGTGACACCAGGCTTGGAGCCAGGTATTGATCTAATGGGTCTTCCTGTTTCTTCTCTCAACGTTCACTGCAACTGGAGGAACGGAGGAGAATGCTGCTTGTGCTCCTGATCCCTTAACCAGTCATCCCAAGGCCCTGAAGTCTCTCTTGATTGCCCTCGGACTTCTTTGCTGCCTACCTGAAAAATCAATAATGGACAATAATCTGAGGGCCGTACCAGGGTAGGAAGTTTTCTCACCACATCTTTAACCTGGGCAAGAAGACATCATCCAAACTGGGAGAGGAGCTGCTGCAGTGATCTGTTAAGTTAGTGCTGACACAGTCATTATTAGTCTTGGGATCCTTTTCCCAGAGATGATTGTCCAGACCGTGGGCAGGCATGTAATAATTCCAGGGCTATCACTGGAAATACTGTGGGCTATGGAAAATTCCAGGCTGATCTAGCCACGCTAAGGAGGAGCATGCCTCTTATCTCTCCCCTCTGTTAGGTGATGGTGCACTGCTAGCCCTAAAGGCTGCACATGTTCAGGGAACATTAAATGTCTGCGTAACAGAACAGAACCTGGGGACACACCTACTCTCAGAGGTAAGAAACTCCTAAGGTGTTCTGAAGCACACTTCAAAGCACACTATTTTTGTTAGACCTTTATGCAGCATTCTAATACAGACTCCTAGAGCAGCTCAAATAAATCACATTCTAGAAAGGTCTGTTATTCCTTGCAGGGAAAATTGGAAGCCTAGGTTAACGTGTCTGAAGTTGGTGAAATGATTAATATTTGCAGTGTCTAATTGAATCTAGCCTATAGGTATTGCAGTGATGAGTGTCATAGAAAAGCGAATAAAGAAATTTATTATTTTGTTGGCTTAGCAGAGTTCAAACTGTGTGCATGATATCTTGCAAGACCACGCATAGGTGATAGAGGTGCAAAAAAGGTCTTGAAGAGTTTTCTCATCCATGCATCAAGTTCCCTGAAGAAACCAATGGTTCTTCATGCAAAAATAGTATACAAGTAATTAAAGAGCCTGTCGTAATACATCATTACATCATTGGATAGAAAGATTTTATATGATATTTTATAATTTTGAATTTTTGAGTTCAGAAAATTAACAATGTTCTTTTATATAAAAATCTTTCAAAACTATCTGGAATTAGCCTAATGAGTCCATCACTAACTTAAGTAAGACTCTGTGTTCCAATTTAACAGAAAATTTTGAGTTCTAACCCTGCCCTTGACAGTGCTTGCAGCCTTCCTGCCTTATAGCTTTAGTTTTAAAGAACATACTCTGTATCCTATCATTCAAATCATTAATGAATCTATTGAATCATTCTGGTCTGGGGTAAGACATAATACAGTTTCCTAGCTTAGCATTGAATTGCAAATAAGTATTGTGATTTTCCACATTAATTTTATAGTATTCTTGCCTCAGCTTATTCGTGAGAATAATCATGTGAGATAGTATCAAAAACCTTTTAAAGCATAGACTGTTTGCCATCTTCAGCTCCTCTGTCTGTAACAATGCTCTCACTCAATTGAAGGAAATCTGATTTGACATAATTTGGCTTTGGAAATATATACTGTCTATTATTCTTTTGCTTTTTAACTGCTATGTGACTGCTAAGTCTTGTTTCAGGAATGTTCTTGTATTGAAGTCAGGCTCACTAAAAATAGTTACAAGATTCTTCCTTTTCCTTACATATTTCCCATCTTTTACAGTTTTATCCATCTTTCTTGAACTTTCCATGACAACTACCAGCCTACCTCAGCTTGCTCAAGCCTACAGGTGACATTAAAGAATCTAACCTAAGTACTCTGTAACCTCTTCTGTCTGCTCTAGCCTGAGTTCTTACCCTTTGCTTGCTGACACTGTGTTAATCATGTAATTCCTGCAGTTCTTTCTAGCAGAGACACAGATCTTGATTTCTTCTGTTGATGCTTCCCCCATCTCACTGAACAGAGCTAGCTCCTCCTATAGCCTTTGTCTTCCAATCAATAATTTATAGATTGCTTTCACACTATTCTGCTTTCTAGTTGCACTATCTTTTGTTTGGCTATACTAGAAGTTCCTCTTTTTTTTTTTTTTTTTTTTTTTTTTTTTTTTTTTTTTTTTTTTTTTTTTTTTTTTTTTTTTCCTTTTTTTTAACATTGTCTTATGTAATCTGACCTACTTGTCATCTCTTGTGTGGTTCCTGTTTGTGATTTCAGACCAGTGGAGAAATTTGTGGCTTTTCAGATTTATTCTCTTCACTTGTGGCCTTCCTCTAATTTGAGATAGTGCACTTGTGCACTTATTGTCATTTAAGAAACTGCTAATCTTCCCACTGCCTGTTACCTGAGGATTTACTTGCCCTGGGATCTTACTGTTGGTTCTCTGAGACTGCAGTTATCTAATTTTGGAAATAGTGTCCTTACTTTATTGTTCTCCCTCTTTCCATTGGTTCAGGCACATTTCCAGATATCACCCAGAAGCTCTATATGATTATAGTGTAGGCTTAGAGGGACAATACTGCAATCTTGTGGTGAGGGAAATGCCACCGATTTCATATGCCTTGGAAAGCAGAAAAAAAAATCCAGGTAATATTATGGCACAATGCCTAAAGCCAACATACAACTGTCCACCGAGCAAATATAGTGTCTAGTAGCCTCCTTCCGAGACTTAACATGAAGGTACAAAATCTTTCCATGCTCTAGAGGCTTAGTAATCCTTAAAGAAAGATAGAAGTGAAATATGCATTGGATTCTTTTCTTTAGAGAGGTTTGCATTTTAAATATTTACTTTAATATTTCCTGTGTTGTTATTCTCTGTATGAAAATACTTGTGTGTGCTACACCTGCTCTATTTTCCCATATCCTTATTTTATATTCATTATCGTGCAGGTGAGTATTCAAATGACAGTATCTTTAAATATATTCCTCAGGCATTTACACCATGTTATTTTGAGTCACTCTAAAGAGCATTTATAACAACATGTATAAAATGTTTTCCTTGTATCTCTTTTATAGGGACCTTTTTAAAAATAATACACAATCTTTTCAGGGGCAATTTTTCCTTCTCCACTTATCTTTCTCAGCTTGTTTTCTATATGATCCACAAGTACAAAAAAAGAATGTTGAAAAGAAGATAGGTGGCAAAATAACTATTTCTACTAACATACTTAAATTCTTTTTCCTTTTCCCTTGCATTTTAAAGCCACTGAAGCAAGTCAACATCATAATCTCTGATTATTTTTATTAAAATAGACTGTTTATAGTAATGGCCAATACTAGCATTGCTTGATATATTCACGAATGTATACAAGTCTTACAAAGGCAAAATACAGCCAGACTAGGAAACACAGACCTGTCAAACCTAACTTTTTAAGTACTTATTACCACAAATGGACAGAATGAACACCAAATATAAGTATTTTGCTGCTTCTGCAGCTGCCAGGCTCTGAGGTGTCAGTCCTGGGGTGTTCTTGCCTGCTCTTTGCAAATACATCCTTGTTTTACCATCCCAAACTGGACAAACTAACTTCTCAGAAGGCTGCTTTCTGTCCAGCTGTTCTTATGTGCTTTCAAAATGCTTTGGAGAAAACCAAAAGTATTCCAGCTGCCTTTTAGTAAGGAAAAGTTACAGAAAAACAGCCCATCATGATTCATTTCCTTGACCTTTTTATTTTGACTTTTTTCAGTGTTCAGCTCATGGCTGCCAAGGATAAGCAAATTGGTTTGAATTCCTGATATCCAGAATTTTGAATGAGGAGTCACAATTTTTAAAAAATGTTTCATGCTTCACTTTCCCAGCTCACTTTATAGCTTTTTTTCTGTTAGACACTTTTAAGTCCTTAAAGATTAAAAATGTTTCTTATTTTTACAGTGCTAACTTTTTTTTTTTAAAAAAACACACAGTGACACAAAGCCTCTGACCTTTAAGAACAGCAGAACTAATACTTACGTAGGAAAAAATGTTAGATTATTCAAAATATAAAGCACTTAGGGAGTTCAGTGTGTAATTACTACTATACAAAGCAACATTAAGTTAGGAATTACATAAAAAAAATGTGAAATATTATCAGTACGTTTCTGTAATTCTGCAAGGTAATAATTTTTTTCTTCAGTAATAAATACACAGATTTATTTAAATCAGCTAGGTCTTTTAAATGATGATCATTGACTATTCTGTTGGTATTGCCCACATTTTTGTGACAATGGTGATTTAGATCTTGTTCACGAAAACATTTTTGAAAAGTTCCTTCCCACCTATGCTATGCACACCTCTTAAAAAGAAGTAGAAAAGAAAAAAAAAAAACAACAACCCACAATCACCAAATAAGCCTTGTCATAGACTGAAGAAGTCATGCCAAATTTTAAGGTTCTAGAAGGCCTAAAGGACTCTTACATCAAGGGCTCGATAGAGTTCACTCATTTCTCCTTTACAGTAAGAGGAGGACAGTGAGCAAGCAGCCTTTGCTTTGGTGGATATGCATTTTGTATAGCACCAATTCAGCCACATTTCCATTAATTCTCACATGGATTTAATTCACTCTTACTCTCACACACATGTACTCCACAACACCAACATACATGCGTGCAAGTGTGTCCTGGCCCCAAACACATGTGCAGCATGGAGGCAAAGGGATGGCAGATACCTAGTTCTCATCATGTCTCAAGTTCTTGAGCAGAAATGAGGAATGCACTTTTGACTTGCCTTTTGTGGCAGTGGATGTTTCTGGGATCTTTTCTCTTATTATTTTGTCTTGCTTCCCATAAGCCATAGGCAAAATTCTTAATTTCACAGTTCTCCTGTGGCCTTCTCAGTCAACTTTCTCAGTGCAGGACCATGTTCACATCTGGTCCATTTTTCTTCCAAGGCTCTTCTTCCCTGAACCGTTTGCCAGTTATACCCCTTTCCACTTATACGGGCAAGTTGGGTCATTGGATAACCGGAACAGAGCAGAGCGTGAAGTGTTCCCATTCCCCTCCATCACCTCCCATTCATCTTGATAAGCATTTCTGGAGGAGATTAAGAAGATGCAGGAGTCCTGTCTTTGCTACACAGCAATGGCACAAGCCCAGGTGGGGAAAGTAGCTGCTGCTTCGAGATAGCTACCTAAGAGACTTGGGCTGACCAGCACTTACTGTCTGGTGGAGCATGCCAGTTACCAAGATCATCTTCCAGACAAAACCTGCTGAGGATTCCACACAGAAAACCTAGACCCTTTTCTGAACATTTTCTGGCAGCAGAAAATGACAGCAGTAGCCCCACTGTCATGTATGTCAGATTGTTGTGAAGGGTTTACCTTCCACACAAGTAGCTACGGTCACAGATGGGATTAAGTAGGCTCTGTGGGATCTTGAGGAGAAGGTCTGGAAGTTTGTGCATTGCTGTTCCTCTGCTTCCATTCAAGTCTGATGTTTTGGCAGGTCACTTGAAGCAGTGATTTTTTAGACAGCAGAAATTAGACATCCAAGTGCCAATCTGACATCCCGGCTCAGCAAATGCCTCATCTGGAAAATGCCTAAAGTCTTTAGGAATCCCATTAAGCAGTAACTAAAAGAATGAATAAGGAATAGCACAGTCTCCTCACTCTGAGGTATCTGAAGCATTGAACCACCATGTTTTAAACAATACCGGCATTGTTCCTCCTTTCCTTCCTTGCTTTTCTTATGAATCCCTGCTGGTGGCATAATGACACAGCCTTTCTTTAGGAGTGAAATCCTATCCCAGCCCATCCCTCATTGAGATCGGATCATTGAGGAGGTCATGTCAAGTGGGGTATTTCTTGAAATGTCATTACAGCATCTTTCTTAATGATTAATCCAGTCTTTGAAATCAGTAATGATATTGGATGGTCTTCAGCATTGCTGAACTCCATCATCACTTCCAATGGGCCTTGTCCGTCCAGTAGACTTGGAGTAGAAGCAGCAGAGCTGCTGAACAATACCAACTGCCAATTGTCTTCCTAGAGGGAGGATGATAAATTATGTACATCCACTTACCATATTTGCCATAATTCAATTCATTATAATTCAGCTTTTTATTAGTGATTAAAGAGATGGGCTTTGCCCTGGAGCAGTGTTCTTCTGGCAGTGAACTCGTTCTTACTGGGGTTTCCACCTGCAGGTAATAAAAACTCCGTTTTCCTTACACCTTCACTTCACTGGTGTATGGGCAAGGTTTAATCCCGGGTGGCTGGCCACCCTCTTCTGTTTATTACCATCTTAAAGGAATTTCTGTTTTCAGATTTTTTTCTCCCCCTGGTTTCTTTATAACGTTAAACTATTTCTATATTTGTCATGCAATATTTTATTACATTATTTTGACTTTTCTAGTCAATAATTAATATTTCTAAGCAATTTTGTTTAAAACTTTCCTCTTTGGAATACTTTAGTGCTTTTTGGTTGGTTGGTTTGTTTCCCAAGAACTTGTTCCTCAAACATCTATGGTTCTGAATTTGTGTCAGTGAATGAGTAGAATCAGTGTCCAGGTAAGGAACATTTACTTCCGGCTTTGCTAGGGCCAAGGCATTAAGGATTTTTCCCTCTTGTTCAGCTGATTGAGAAATTGTGGACTTCATGGATAAATCATTTAACTGATTCTCTTTGCCACGAGGAACAGGTGAATATTCTTCATGTTGTAACAAAATGAATTTTTGTTCTCTGTGAGGGAATCGATTCTTCTATATATGATATGGGTTAAATGTAATTTTTACAGTACTATGCACATTAATTAAATTAATGAAAAAATAATAGTGCAACTATGTATACATAGCACTTAACATATGAAAAAAGAGAGGAATGTAAGGATCTGTTATATGGAAAATTCTCTGAGTCAAAAAGAATTCAAGGCATATGTTTTTGTTGATATTTTTAGTGGTGACTGAACTAAAAGCAGTTTTAAAGTTTCCATAAGTTTTACCAGAAAAATGTGTGGTTAGAGTGGGTAATTTCTGCCAGGGAAAATTGGTTTTTTATTTGAAATTCTGTAGGCTACATGATATTATAGAAAGTGATTAACGTACAAAGATCTTGCAGTTGTGCCATATAAAAAACTAGAGAGGGTTTAGGTTGCAGAATTGGTGTGCTGAAGGGAATTCACTGTTATCTAGGGATAAATTTTTAATTAATGGTTTCATTTTATAATGGCACATACGAAGACACTCATGAAAATACGTAACTTAATTGCACAGTGAAAAAGTGCAATTCTGACAATGACAAAATGCCTGTAGAACATGAGATTTAACACTTGGTTCTCTGGAGTTGTGCCATTCAGCCAGGGCAAGTTTTATGCGTCTAGCCAGGGCTAGCCTGGCGGGAAAATAAACATCTAGTTGTATTGTCCTCCATCAGTCCTGAGTGTGCGGTTCCATGCTGTCTCAGGTTTGGAGATTGTCCAAGTCATATTAGCCTGTAAAGTCATGTTATTTTCCAAATTCCATCCTGTAAGAATGATACCTAAACATGTGCTCCTGATGTGCTGAAAAAAGTATTCTTCAGTCATTTTTGCTAATGGACAGCAATGACTGGATCTTGCAATATTTGTACGTCTCAGAGCCTGATTAGGAAGATCTGATCTGTCTTCCTATGAGAAGGTTATTTCTGTCTCTTTCTGAACTTACCATGAGATCTAAAACTTTGCTTTGTTAATTTAACAATAGCTGGTGTAAAAAGGTGTGGGTAGTGAGTATCTTAACCTCTAACTTGTGCTCCTGAATTATTTTTTTTTTGTAACTATCTTGATCCTTCTCTTGAACTTGGAAGACTCCCAGTGTGCACATAGTCAGAGGGTTCAAGACCATTTTAGTTGCTGAGAAGTAAAAATTATGTATCTATTATAGTAAAACTGGTTTAACTGTTCAGCTCCATATTTGTCATAGAACATAGCACTTCCAAATAAAATGCCAATTGCTGTAATAAACCAAATATTGACAAACAACTTCTCAGCAGAGAAGTCTTCCTTTACATACCAAAACATATTTACTATTTTGTATTGCTCATTGACTGATTTTATGCTGCTTTTTAAGGCTAAGGAATATCCTGATTGGAAGAAATACTAATAGAAGCTTGTTTTAATTTAACGCATATTGGATCTAGTTAATTATTTTGCTTTCTTTCATGTTCTTTATTTTGAGTCAGTAGTCATGCAAATGAAGGCTAGAAAAAGTAGATCTTTAGAAATCCAGTCTAGAAATATTAGACTCACCTTAATGCCAAAGACTAAAAAATTAATGACAATAATGTAGCTATTGCTTTAATTATCCCACACTGGGATTGTCTTTTATCAAATGTCTAAATCACATTCTCTCTCCCAGCTTTTTCCTTCCTCTTGCTATTACTCATTAAGCTTTTCAGAATCTTGCTGATTGAGGGATTGCTTGGTCATGAATCAGAAAAATACCATCACTTTTGTAGTTTCATCTTCTTATCTCTCACTTTCACCTTTTTCTAAATAAATCTTAACTTACAGAACTTGAAGAATTCCCTTTCATATGGTTTGGTTTTTAAACATCAGCACCTTTCATGCTAATCATCAGCATCTTTACATCTTTTTCCCACGGATGCACAAACCATCTAATTAGTTTTAGACCTAACGGTATATTTTGGGCTGTTACCACTGACCCTCAGAAGTAGGAATCATAACTGAAACCTGATAGTGGAATATACTGTAGTAAACCCAAAAATAAGTAGGACTTTGCTTCTGCTGAAGTTCTGGTTGGGATGAATTAAAACAAAACAGTAATAAGCTGTACTAAGTTTGGACAAAACAACTGGAGTGATTTCTGATAAAATGCTTTGCTTTACCTAATGATATTGTACTTGTTAATTGTTTGGCTGATAATTCCACAGGTCTTTTCATTTATCTGGGGGACCGGAACTTTCACTAGTAGTTTGAAAATGGCTATTTATTGTTTCATATTTATTGTTGAATTAGGCTACCAACCTAGAACTAAGCTTGTTGCAGCTTGGCTGTACATTTTATTTTATTTTATTTTGTTAATTGGTTTGTATCATCCTTGCCCCAGTGGTAAGCCAAAACCTACATGAATCAACTTAGATCAAATAGATTTAAGCAAAATCCAGACTGGCAATTCACTGCCTTATTGATAAGTATTGTCCCAGAGCCTTCAGACTTTGATAGTTTTCATCATAGGCTAGAAGTCCTAGCTTGGGGTTCAGTTTTACTTTGTCCATCTCTGCAAACTATTTTAGAGCAGGTGAGGCTGCAGCCAGTGTAACATCAGAGTTCTCAGAACCTCTGGTGAGCGTGTTCCATCCACTAAGGAATTAAGCCCTAAGGAATAAATATGATATATTGATTTTCAAGTGCTCTGATAAGAAAGCATTTTGATCCCTCAGACATTGTAATGACATATTACTTTATATCAATAACTTATGCTGGTAAGCGAGATGCACAAAAAGATAGGTAATGATATAGAGTAAGGTAGAGTAAAAGGACTATGTCTAAAATGTTTTTCTCTATTTACCAAAATAATATAAACAAGACCAAAAATTATTACAGTATAGACGTAAATGGTTGGAGTGCAGTATATTAATTTGAGGGGGACAGTTAGTTATCCCCTAGTTATGCATTATGAAATATTTTAGAGAATGGGAAGCTTGTCTTAAACTCTAAAGGTTCTAAAGAGTTTTTTGGTAGAAGGATTTTTCCTGCTAAGACTTGAAGTTTAAACTTTCTGAAAGAGAAAATGTGTCAATTCCTGGAAAAAAAATCCTCTAATGTTTCAGTTTCTGTTCTGCTGTGGCTTATACGAATTCCTTAACTCAAATTCACAAGTAATTTCAGCAAACTAAAGGAAAAGAGAAATTGAGTAGATTTTAGAGGTTATTCAAAACACAGATTAGGAAAGACTTTAACCTTATTTCTGATGCTATTTAGGCGTATGTTTGACTCTTGCCTTCCACAGACACGGAACAACCTGGGTCTTCTTGGGATGGCTCTGTGTGTAGAGCTCCAGAGATGGAGGGCCCATGTGTGGTGGGTACAAAAGGCACCTCCAGTGAGGCTGTCTCTTAGGAAAGTGAGCACTGTGCTCTGCATGATGTGCATGGAGGAGATAGGCCACATGGCTTCTGAACAGATCTGCTGGGCATGGGGTCACCAGGTGAGTCTGGAGCTGGAGCAAGATGAGCAAAGCAGAGGTCTGAGCAGACCTAACCTGGTGTAGGCAGAGCCTGGCTGGGAATGGGGAAGCCCTTTCGTGGTTTTTGGGACCACTCCTGGGGTCAGGTCCTTATATGTTGGGAGAAATTCTCAGAGGCTGTTTAATGTACCTGAACTGGGAGGTCAATGTGTGTCCGTCTGTGCTTGTGGTTTGACATGGAACTGGTAGGACTTTCTCAACCTGCTTTTTTTCAAGAGAGAATGGTTGCCTCCATCTCTCAGCTACCACCCACAATGTCTGGTACTGCTGCCTGCCGCTGCTCTTCTTCGGCCCCACCAGCAGCTGGATCATAGTCTCAGACAGCCCCACAGTGCAGGGGCGAAAGCTGAATGTAACATCTCCTGGTTTCAGTGTTATCCCCGCCTCATGGCCATGACTTTTGCCACTCACAGTTATCCACTGTATCCCGTTTTATTTCCCCAGAAAGAGACCTAAGTTCCATTACTTTGCTCCCATGTTTTGTCCCCCTCTCCCTTCCCCTTGTTTAGTTAAAAATTAGAAAGGCTTCCCTGCCTTCTGTATTTATTTTGAAGTAGTAGGTATATTCCAGTGTTCTAGTAGGATTCGTAGGATCCCGGGGTGACCAAAAAACTAAAATCACAGACATGCACTAAAAATCACAGGCACACACACCCAAAGATAACTACGTTTATTTTGTTCACACACAGACTAAATACTAACTTTTATATAATATATTTATAACTATAAACTATTAAAGGTTAGGCTCCTAAAAATATTATAATTCAAGTTATTGTTAGTACAATTAAGACAAATAATAATAAAAATTCACTCAGTTAAAAAAAGGTTAGGCTCACAGACTACTACAACTAAAGCTATAATAATAATAATAACTAACAATACACTCTATGGACAGTTGAGGGCAATATAAACACTCTCATCTGCCCAAGGGCAAGTCGTCCAGACAGACAGACAGATGGGGGGCGGGGTGGGGGGGTGGGTGTAAGAGTTACCTCAGTTCATATACATACCGACCCTAGTAAAACGAGTGATGTCCAAAGCAGCAGCGTCCCCAGCATAGATGGTTTTTGGGATGAGGTGTTGGTAGGTACCGGACCCTGGGCGAGCGTCCCCGCGGGGCAACCTTGGTCCCTGGTCTCCGTGTAGCTACCCACCTCTGTGCCCAAACAGCACGGATTTTATAGCAGAGGTTAAAGCCACCCCTCACATAACGTGTGGCCAGTACGTATGTGGACCGCCCCAAACTCCACCTGTCAATGACATAATCCGTAACTTCACGCATGCCCAATTTCACTACTGGGGTCGCTGTTTGGGGGTCGTTTGACTTCATCTTTACTCCTCTTCCTCGATAAGAGCTTTGCAAACATGGGAAAACTCACTATTATTGCAACTTCTCTCCAGTTCACATCCTTTTGACGCCCAACCACAAGTCTCGGGACTATGAGTTCATTATACAAAAACCCGTTATGTTACAATTAATCCACTATTATCACTCCTCCCTAAATATAAGAAAGCTCGCTATTGTTCCCTACAAGGCTCACAAAACTCCCCACTGTCCTTTGGTTCCTTGCAAAGCTCAGTGTTCCACTTTGGACCAAACTGTTTAAAGGGGCCGTCTGACACATCCAGCCATGCTTATTTCCCTTGTTTTTGCTAGGCAAATACCACCTGTCTGACTGCCTTTTGGGAGACTTACCTCGAGGGAAAGGGCAGCTGCTCAGAGGCACGCCAGGAGTTCACAAAGCAACACTGAGCTCTGTGAGGGGAGCTTTAAGCTAATCCGTTCCAAGGCTGGTCACAGCCCCATGTCAGTGAGTGCATGTTACTTTGGCAAGAGGCTCGATGCCCGCAGGGTGAGTGGTGGCAGGAGAGCTGAGCAGGAGGCAGGGCAAGATGGTGTGGGTGTAGCTGTGCTGGCTCGAGAGGGATGCATCTGCAGTGGTGCTGGGGAGAGGGCTGCTTGCACCCATGAGCGGATTTTCAAGGTGCTGTCAACTCCTATGGAGGGAAGCAAGGGTTGGCCCATAGCATTGGTTATCAGTAGAGGCTGAGCACAACCTTCCCCATGAAGGACATGAGATTAAAAGGGGCAGGATAAGGGAGAAAAGGAGTGGTGTGGGGAAATGAGAAGGTTTGGCACTGCCTAGGCATTTAATTTGTGATTTAAATGTTGGAGTACAGAGTGTGCTTTTCAACTTTGTAGATGACATCAGGCTGGCAGTGAGAGCCAAAACATTAGAGATGTGATTAGAGTTTGGAATGACCTTCATGAATTGGGAAGAATGCCCCGAAGACCTTGGAGATAAATCAGTACAGAGATGCTCAAGCTCGGTGCTGAGGTGGAAGTAATGAGCTGCACAGCTTGAGGAGGGGAGCTGAGGCAAGGATGCCTTGCAGTGCCTCATGGGGTAGAAAGAGTATGTAACAAAGCTGAAAAGTGAGTGGTGGAAGGAGAGAAAAAACCCTGGAAAGGTGATTACAGCGTTTGGTGATTCAGGGTAACCTGAACTGAACTGAAGCTAACTGCTGTGCTTAGCTTTCTTCTTATTTTCAACATATTGTGACCGCAAGAACGTTAAATGAAGGTAAGTGGAGTGGTAGATAATCTGAACATAAACTAAATCCTTTTGCAGGTGTTTTTGCACCATGGATCAGATTGTATCACAGAACTCAGTTTCATCAGGGTTTGTTAATTCTCACTGTTTAAAAATCTAACTGGATTTACAAAACAAATCTTCCCCTCACAGCAAAGAAGAAACTTTAACTTTTTCCTTGGTAATGTAATTAACAATCTGAATAAAAAACTCAAATAAAAAGCTCAACAAATACAAAACCAATGCAAGATTACAACATATTTTTGAAGACAACATACTGGGAATGTGTGGCTCAGGCTGCCCAGAAGCAGCCATTTTTCTGACTTGTCAGGACTAAATACAAGTAGATGTAATTTTCTTTAGACCTATGGCCTAGCTAGTTACTTCTGCATGTGAATGTCTACTATGTCCCAAACCTGGCTTGTGGGGTTTGTGTAAGGGTTTCTCCATCAGAGGATGCCGCCACATCTATGGAAAGTCACTATTACAATACAATGAGTAACTTTGAGTGCTTTTGTACTGGGGGACTGTGGTATTTGGGAAATACCACCCTGGCTACTTCCCAGACTACAGTTTGGTGATGTGGAGTAGGGTCACAAATAAGAAGGATTGCATGACCTGCACGGCTCCCTGGAGGTTCCTCATTGCTGCTGCTGAGGCAGACAGCTGGCTGGAGGGATCGACTCCAGGAGTAGGACAAGGGGTTTGAAGGATGTCTCCTTGTTCCTCTCTGTGATGCTGCAGGATATGAAGTTATCTGGGCCCAAAGGAAAAATACATGTTTTCTAGCTTCCCTTCCTTCACTGTGTCAGCTTGGATGGAGTAAGATGTCCAAGTTGCGAGTAGTTTTGGGAGGAGTTGTTCAGGTGTGTTTGGGACATAATGATGCACAAAATTACAAATTGTCCTGTGCTCTGACTTTTTTATGAGTTGGCTTTTATTTGAAAGCATCAGTTGGCTTCATGCTCTGCCAAGCCAAGACTTTACTGGATTTACTGCAAATGGGGCTGAGGGCTCTTGTAGAACTAGGTGGTATAGCCAGAATCACACAGCAGGGTGGCTCTGTCTCCCATGGGGGCTGCACTTTCTTAATTACCTGTATGGGAGCAGAGCTGTGCTTACTCAGCTGCCAGACTCAGGGTGGTTCATGTGAAGCATTAGCAGTGTGACTACTATGGGGCAGATAAACTGTGTGTATGGAGTGCACTGTGGGTGGCTTCCTAAATTAGTCATTACTTACCATTACAAAACCCAGAACTTTTATGACACCTTGTTCACAAGTGTCATAGCTAATAAAAGGTCTGTTGTCTGGCTGCAGTTGTAAACTGGCCCATGAAGTCAATCTGCATTGCTTGAGTTTAATAATAAGAGGAACTGTAAGTCATAAATAATACGGTTGTGTATATCTGCTTTTTTACACTACAGCAAGATGAAAAATTAGTTTATTTCTCCCCTTTACTTTCTAATTTATCTTGTTTGCCCCTGCTTTAGTGTAATTGTTCTCCTGACCTGCAGAGTGTCAAATCCCTGACTTCAGCCTTGCTTGCCTTTTCAAGCTAGTTTACCTTATTGGTCTGCTCTCTGCTGAATTTACCCTTGTTGACTTAATCTTCCTTAGTATTTTTCTTGGCATATCAGTATCTGACAGCCCTTTATTTATCAAGAAAGTTTCCCCAGAGGTATTGAGTGGTAGCAAACTTTTCAGAGACCTCCGTAGGCAACTGACCTTTCTTATTTCTCAGGACCAATTGTCACATCAGCCTCTGCTGGGAGAGGAGCAACAAAAATGTGCTGAAATGATCAATAGTCATGGATTGCGAAGAGGACTAACTCAAGGGAAAATTTCCCCTTAAACCTGATATTGCATAAAAATAGTCATTATTGAATAAGTTACTGCCATTCACACTTCCAAGAAGCCAAACTTTTATTTATTATTCTACCATTAGAAGCTCTAGTTTTTGCTATCTCTACTTGTAACTTTTTCTTTAGTTCCTCAAGTTCATTTTTGAAGGCCTGAGGCAATGGGAAAGCATAAGACAGAGACATGTAAATCCACTTTCCTTTCTCTGCAAGATTGTGCCATGCTATTAGCATTCTATTTTATTCTTGTCGAGATGTAACTGCCAGAGTCACTGGGGTACCTGCCCATTCTTTTGGGGGCTTTTCAGTGTCTTGTACAACAAATCTGTCAGAAACAATAAATGACAAATGACAATGGCAAAGGACCAGCATTATCACTAGCAAAACATTTGCCTTCCCTGCCTCAAATCTTGTCTGTTCTCTGATTGCATGTACTGATCTAAATACAGGCATGACCTCTTCATACAAACCCTTTTGCTTTTTTTGCTGGCATTTTCACTGTCCTCAATTTCTCTAACCAGTTTATATATACTTAATCAAATTAATTATGTTGCATTTTGGCAACAGCTTTCCCCAAGCACCTTTCTAAGCCAATGTTTCCCAAGGAGTTCTCTCGGGAGTGGTTATGAGCCCAACAGCTCGTTTTTCGAGAGGAGGAGCTTGCAGTAAGAAGTGAATCACAAATACAGAAGTTGTATCACCAGCTGAGGTGGGAATTTCTGCTGAAAGCCCTCTGCAAAGCTCTCTGCATACCCTGTTCAGGGAAAATTGGGGAAAGGTGGATTTTGATGAGCAGTGGTTTTAAATGTTACTTTCTGCCCTGGCCCTGAATTTGTAGAATCATGGAATAGTTTAGGTTGGAGAAGACCTTTGAGATTGAGTCCAACCATTAACCTAACACTGCTAAGACCACCACTAAATCATGTCCCTCAGCACCATGTCTACATGTCTTTTAAATACCTCCAGGGATGGTGACTCAATCACTTCCCTGGGCAGCCTGTTCCAGTGCTTGACAGCCCTTTTGGTGAAGAAATTTTTCCTCATGTCCAACCTAAACCTCCCCTGGTGCAACTTGAGGCCATTTCTTCCACCCTATCACTTGTTACTTGGGAGAAGAGACCAACCCTCACTACAACCTTCTTTCAGGTGAGGAGAGTAGTAAGGTCTTTCTTGAGCTCCTTTTCTCCAGACTAAACAACCTCAGTTCCCTCAGCTGGTCCTCCTAAAACTTGTTCTCTAAACCCTTCATTGTCTTTGTTGCCCTTCTTTGGACATGCTCTAGCACCTTAATGTCTTTCTTGTTGTGAGGGGCCCAGCTGAATTGAATGATGTGCAGACCGACCTCTGTGCAGGTGGACTGTCACTTGTATCCGTGTGCCTTCAATCTCTGTCAGTGGACCTTCATCTATAGTGTTCTTTTTTCACACTCTCCTCTTCCTCAATGGGACCAAACACATGTCAGGACACAGACAAGGCAAGCAGGTAGGGATGCAGAATAATGGTGTTAAGGTAATTTGGTGTTTTTCCCCTGTTGTGTTTTGTTTTGACAGCCTATGGAAATCACTACTAGTGGCTTTTCAAAGGCAGTTTCAGCCTTGATGCTGTCTTGCGTGATCTTAATTTTGGGTCATTTTTGTAGAAGATGCATTTCTTTGATGTGTACTTTTGACATGGTGTTTACATCTGGGTCTGGGTGAAGCTCACATGATTAGCAGTGTAGTGTGTACAAGTCACCTCTGAGATTGCAGTGTGGGGAGTTATGGGAATTTGTATCATCAGGCCACTTCTGGCAAGAGATGAATGTGTGCCCCTCTCAGGGTTCTGAATGGGATATTGGTTAAGTCAACTGACCTGCAGGCAGCTGCTGCTTCCTTTGCTTTGGTATCCCATGCAATAGGTAGGGCGTGAATGCTGGAGTCCAGAAATCTACTTTATCACTGTGCCACAGCATTTTTCAGAGTCAAATAATCCTGATTCAGGTAGTTATGAAATGGGACCTGTGGGGTCTGTTCTTAAATGAACAAGTAACTTCTGGTTGTCCGTAGTTGAGGGAGGTGGGGACAATTGGCTAGGATCCATTCCCTTGAGACCTGGTGGTTATTCTGTCATCTAAGCTATGGTATATCAGCTGCAGATTGGTTATCCTACATTACATTATTACAGCATTTTCCTTCACCCTGATTTGCTTATCTTAGAAACAACAGTAATACAATTCCCTTACTTTATTTAATTGATTATTTGTCTTGATAATACTATGTCATCAGAATGTCAGGAGAAAAGCTTTAAATCTTGAAGTCTGCAGGTTGACCTTTAAGTCTTTGTTCTTTAGAATAAATTTGAACTTTCTTGCTGATGGCTTTAATTCATTGATGCATCTTAATGGAAAATTGATTTTTTTCCTCCCTAAAGATCACATTTACATAAAAAAGGGAAAATGGTATTTTAAGAAAAGATTTGCTAACAGAATGAAAACAATGTCTTTGATGTACGCCCTGAGTTTCAAGATTTGAAGTAATTTTCATTGAGGAGAGACTCGTGATAATGCTGTGACTTCTTCTCTCATTAAACTCTTTGTTATATTGCAAGGAAGTGAGAGGTGATTAATAGACATTACCTATTCTTGCTTTACAGAAGACCAACACCATGAGGTGCTGTTTCTGTCCTTATTTTTCAAAACTGCTAGGGCTGAAAGGCTTTTCCTCTGTTCTATCAGAATGAACAAAACACCCTCAACATCCTTCTCTTTTCTTGTTGGACTAGAACACGTAGTATAAATCTTAGAAAGCCTAGAGCAAGACTGGCAAAAATGCCATTCTGATGAAAAAGCATCATTACAAAGTCAATACCAAATGCCACTAGAAGTGCCATTAACTTGAAAAGAAGAATGAAAAAAATTTCTGTCTAATCTGAGCACCATGGCTCAGATTTGTTTTTCATGCTGAGTTCTGTTAGGCAAGACTGGAATAAGGTTGTGGTAGCCATAGCAGTAGCAGGAAGCTGATGCAAAGTTTGAGACAAAGCCACTCCTTTATTCTGGAGTCATTCAGTGAAAACTGGGACAGATCCCTCTTCTTTCTCTTCATACCCCTAGTTTTGATTTAGCCTACTCACACAGCTATGGACCATCAGGTGGATATTCTGGGGACTGAGAAATGTCAAGCTCAGCCTCCTTTTTTCCTCTCACACTGAAGCTGTGATGAACCAGTTTCCTTCTAATCTTGTCTCTCAAACACCCCAGGGCCTCTCTGGACTCTCCTCTTTCTTCCTTTTCTCTGATACAGAAGGTGTTCTTATCATAAGGAATTATAATCAAAAGGTTTCAAGAGGTGTGGTGGGTGGTATGTGCCTGTGAGGAAAGGGGAAATTTGGGTGCTGAGCTGCACTTCTAGAACAATGTAAAAAATATGAACTTGGGGCGCAGAAGTATTGTTGGTGTTGGGGGCGCAACAGCATGAGACAAACTGGCTGTCTTGGCAAAGACGGAGAAATCTAATGGTGCGGATTTGGCCCTAGTGGTGGTGTGAGTCAAGTTTCTTTGCCCACAGCGCTGGATTAGACCTGCAGAATTTGTGGCACCCACACTTTATACATATATATATATATGTATATACACACATGCACATATGCACACAGACACAAGTGCTTTTACGTCTGTTTAGCCTGTGTCATTGAAAAGAGGTCACTATCTGTATTTGCCAGCATTCTACATGCTGTTCATTCCATGAGACCGCTTCCACCACCATGTTTAGGAGAAATCAGCCAACTGATAATGAGTAACAGGCTGCTTGCATGATTGTTTACATGGCAGGAAGAAGACTTCTCATACAGAATTAGTCATTCGTGCTAAATACCACGTCATCTTCATGCCTTGAAGACAACTTCATGAGTTGTTCCCATTGTTTCTTGTTTTGTTTTATCAAGGTATTCTTAGTTTTTCAATTTAAAAAAAAAACGCCTTTTGGAGAAATTTAAAAGAAAATATATTTGTGGTTTGGTGAAATGAATCCAAGACAACAAACTTTCTACAACAAACATGATTTTTGAAAAGGAGTTAGTTAAATGATTTCTGACTCTTGACAAAAACATTTTGATCTATCATCATCATCATCATCATCATGGCTTGGCTTCGCGGACGAAGATTTGGGAAGGGCTTTAAACGTGAGTACACCCTTCCAAGCCTGCGCAGTGTTTTTTAGGTGAGCGCAGCGTGCGCGAGACTGGCCCCACCCTTTACACCTGAGGTTCATCTGCCAGGGCCTAGCGAGCTTGGACGGTGACAGCGAAGTCCTCAGGTCGTAGGTTTGGTTAGAGTATCCTTCTCTTAGATGGATGGCCTTACAGGGCTAAACGAGCTCCATCTGCCCGGGTTTGGAGTTAGAGTTGTCCTTCTCCTAGGATGGTTGCCCGAAGGCTAGTGAGCCCATCCTGCCCGTGGACACACTTTGTCTGACCCTTCAGTTGAGACCTGTCTGGCTTGGGAGACCCTACCGGAGGATATGCCACCACCAGCATAGCTCTCAACTTCACAAGGGCACGCAAGCTCTTTCCCCACGGCAAGGGGGTGCCCGTGAAAGAGATTTGATCTATAGTACATGGTGAAAATATTTCACAGTTTTCAAAAGAATTGCTTATCAAAAAGCACACTTACAAATTTGTAAGGTGTTTTTTTTGTTTATGATAATGTTTTTTTCTTGAATAGAGTTGGACAGAAACTGAAAAATACTAGTCCATCCACATCTACCACCTCCAAGTCTTGTCTCCCCATAGTCCCCTTGGAATTTAACAACAGACATTTTTGAAAGGCATGAAAAATAATGTCTGGAACAAAAGCTGAAGTCACTGAGAAAGTGTGATCTTAAAAATTAGGTAAGACATGGCTTACCTTTGTACTGAAATTAGGGCAGCTCTGGCTACTAGTTTCCCATTACCTCTGTTGTCAGTGCATAGTGTGCCACTATTTGCAGCATGCTTGCACTTTGCTACCCTCCTGTTACACTCAACTGTAATTGCAGTCAGTGTTTAAAACCTGCTACTCTCCCTTTGCAGAAACCCAGCTATATGGGGATTTGACCCTATGGATATTAGCTCTGTCTTCTTCTCTTGCCTTCCAAAATTTTGTGTGTGTGTGTCCATGTGTACTCCTATGTTCATCCACAGGTATATAAAATATTTGACCAGTCCTGTCTTGAGATATATGTATGGTTTTTGTTATACACATACGTATCTAGGAAGATATACACATATGTAGTTATAAGATTAAGTTTCTGAAAATGAGATTATTGCAAGGCATTGCAGTCATTGGAATTAAGATAGGAGTACTGAAACACAGCACAGTTCAGTTTGTGGTCAGCGCTCAGCGCAACTGATCCCGCTGTGCTCCCACTGGAAGAAGCTCATGATGTGCCTATCATGAATCTTCATGAAGTGCTGTGGAATGAGCCAAGATCCAGCAGGCCAGTTAGAAGCGATGCAGTGGACTGGTGGTAGGCTCTGTTGTGTTCATGTTCAATTCCTATATATTCATATTCATATACAATATGAATTTGAAAACAGAATTACTGCAGTAGCCAAGGTATGGCTGTCCATCTGATTTCAGGTTCTTCCAGAGCAGAGATCTGGAAACATTTACTAGACTAAAGCTTTAATGTTAAAATATAAACACACTTTTACTGAAGATTTGATGGTGGAGACTTATGAGGGATGTGACATTCTCTTTGTCTACAAATACACTGGCAGAGTGCCTGAACTAAGACAGTGTCTTTGCTTTGGGCAGCTGGAGATTTTTGACTATTGAATTTCCCAACTGTGAAGATTTTATTTCAGCAAGATTTTTTTTTTTCCCATCCAGAACTGGGAAAGGTAAGTACTGTTCTTCTCGTAAAACAAACAAACTAACAACTTTCTAGTTAGTTAGTCCCCCTGTTTGTCAAGATGATTTCATCATCTTACTGTGCCACTGATTCCAAATGGCCTTGGAGACATAATTTGAAGTATGATAAGTATTTGTCACAGGGTCAGAATATTCTTGGCAATGCTGAGAATTGCCAGATTAAGAGTTTACCCAACAGCCTGAATTATTATTGTGTACCCTTCTTGGAAACACATATAAACCATGACTATTTGCCACCTCCCACGCATGCCTATGCAGTAAGAGCCTTCAACTTTTCTTGCTGTATGCTAGGGTCTTGAAATAAAAGCATAAAATGTTTCTCTGGACTTTAAAAGCTCTTTATGCCAGAAGAGCATTAAGGTGCTAACACCAAGTGTAAATTGAAGTCCTTACCTTGTAAAACTAAGTATTTGGGGTAATATTTTCAGGTGCAAATGGTATGTTGTTCAGGAAGTTGGTTGGGTTATTACCAGTTTGTTCTTGGTGAAGACCTGTCCCTATCACTTTCTGGAGGACACTTTTCGGAGATGGCCCCTTCCAGGTTGTACATATCTGGGTTAGTCTCACAGTTATTACTTTTAAAATTTGGGATTCCCTCCTACTTGTTTTCACCTCTCTTGGCCTGTGCAGCAGGTCCTTGTGCTGGAAGCTGCCTGTAGGTGGGGCTGCCGTTCCATGCAGGCTGGGAAACTGGGCAGCTGTGGTACAGATCGGGTGAAGATGTGGTGCAGATGCAGCCTGTGCTGAACTGCAGTGGCCAGCAAGTAACCATCTGATTTAGCAACTTAAATGATACAAAGTGACTGTAGTTTTAAAATATTTTGTTTTATTAAATGTTTAAAATAACATAAACATATTAACAATTTTATGGCTGAGGTTCTCATAATTTGTGACTTCACCATTTTATCAGATTTGAGAGCTCAAAGATTACACCTTAACATTAGAAACTTTGTAGTTAAGATTTATAACAGTAAGTTGACTCATAGCTAACAAGAGAATAGAAATAGCAGATAGAACCATATAAACTTTGGACAGTGGGAGCGTACGTATTTTACTATAAACTGGGATCTGCCAAGATTATGTAAGGACAAGAAACCTTTTATAAGCAGTTTCATGTTAATCTGAACAAACCAACTTCATTCATAGTTGACTTTTAAGCAATAAAGTGGGATTGTACATCTTTAATTATTCCCCAAATACACGTTTATTTTTTTTAAATTCTCTAAGGTAAGTCTGTACCACCTTCATACTGATGTTTAGCACCATGTAATTGGCTATTCACCATTTAACTTCTGGGGAATGTGCAGTATGTTATTTACTCTGTGCTAGAATAAAGGGTCCAATTGTATTAAAAGTTCATCCTTGCTTTCTGCGGTAGAACGTCAACGCTGGAAGAGCAACAGCATGCTTTCGACCACGAAGCTGTAGCTTATTTACAAACAAAAGAATGCCCCCCCCCCTCCTTTCCCAGTTGCTTATTCATGATGATGATTTCATTAATAGTACTACAGGTTGGGTTTCCTTTACACTGGAAACTAGGGTAGGTTTTAATCACTTCCGTCTTAAACTGAATTGGAACAGTGCGTACCAAACAAGCACAACCTGGCATTTCAATATGAGCTCCACTACTTTTAGAATCTCGCTATGTTGTATGAGAAGACTGGTGCTGAAAGATGTAACTGTACACACAGGCATATGTAATAATGTTTTCTTAGAAAATGTAAATCAACAAATTTCTTGAGGAGGTGGCTAATGGGCCAATAACCTCTAATATGTCATTATGTCCATGTTATATATGTCCATTACCCACCCCCCCGCTGCCCCAAGCAAGAATTGTATTTTCTTAACAAAGTTATTGGGTGGAAGGGTGAGAAATTTTTTTCTTGGATAACAGATATGCTGGAAATAAACAGCTTTGGTTGTCAGTCAAAAGGCAGTTTAAACTCAAGATTAATTTTAGGGATTTGGGTTTTTTTGCTATCACAATTTAAAAAAAAAAAAAAGATACTACTTAATTGCAAGTTGATGCCTGTTGCTCTTTGACAGTGAAATGATACTCAGTATTTCATTGCTTTCACACAGCAGTTCATAGCTATAGCCTACAGACTAGTGTATATGCAGAGCATTAACAAGACATTAGTACATTGGGTTCAGCAGTGGTCCATGTTATTTCTGTAGCAGCACTGCAGACCTCTGACACCGTGAGGGAGTAGGTAAACTGCATGTTCATAGGGTACAAAAAAAATCCCATTATACTGTCTTGTGACAGATAGATAGTTTCTTTCGTGGCTGTGCAGAATGACTGCCAATTGCTCTCTATGCTGCCTCTTGGTAGCTGGGGGAAGGAGCCTTTTAGTTTGTACGTTTTACTACGAGAACCGAAACTGATAAAAAAATGCTGATGGAGCATTTCCGCCCCCCACCCGGAGGCAGAGTCCTCTGAGTTTGGCAGCTCTTAATTATCTGATCCCCTGAGTCTCCGAGCAATGCAAAGTCTAGCAATTCTTCTGTCTATGAGCGCAGGCTGCAGGAATGCTCCTCCCACTCCTCTCTCCTCCCATAGTACTGACCATGCTGCTCTGTAGGGAAAAAAATAACTTGAGTCCTGCTTCAACCTTAGAGATATTAAAAGCGCTAGCCTTCAGCCATGAGTTGTTCATGTTAATTTGTGCACGGTCACCACAAGACCTCTGACTTAATTACAACTGTAGTCGTCTTTTTTTTTTTTTTTTTTGTCAAAAGCTTGTGAGTATACATGAAAGAGCAAGACAGAGAACAGGGGCGAAAAGAAGTGGCTGTCACTCAGCGGCTCGTTTTAGGTGTTTTCCCCCAGGCTTGAGTTTCTTCAGAGCACATACAAATACACTGAGGAGCACACAGTAAAACACCAGCTTGAGGTGAGAACAAGCTCCTATGCCAGGTCCAGCTCTCCATGATGACAGTGACAACTGGCATCCAAAGGCTATTGCCACTTGTCAGTCTCTGCACTGAGGTTTTTCTGAAACATTTCTGTGGTTCAGGTAACTACCTGAAAATATCTCAAGCCACAAGAAAATAGATTAAGGATTCAAGTTTCACTGCATGTTAAGTCTGTGTTAAGAAAATTAACAAACAAACAGATTGATTCCCCCCCAGGCAAGGCCAGAGCTCTGGAGCCAGCTGCTGGCAATGCTGTGTGGGCTATGAAAGGTCTCCAGAACAGCATATACCATCTGCAACAGCTATGTTTCTGCAACATCCCAAGCAGCTCCTGCTGTTTTTTAGGGCTGAGTAGTAGCTTTACTATGGCTGTTAGCTTCAGCAAAATGCTGAAGAGGTTTAAAAAGTGATTCAACCATTGTTCTGAGTGAAACCTGAAGCATCTTTTTTTTTTGCACGTGCAGAAAACAGGTCTAGATATGTTCAGGTGAGCAAAGGTGCATCTCAGACTTGTTGGGCCAATACTGCCTGTGCAAATAACTGTGAATGCCTACAGGCATATGTGAGGAATGCATGGCATGACTAGCACTGGGGAAGGGAAGGCAGGATGCTTTACTGAGTAGAGCTGACTGATGTACATGAGACATTGTAGGTGTAGGAGGTCTGCAGTATTTGACGCTTCTGTGAGACTCAAGTTCTTGTCTGTCACGTACACAGTGTAGGACTTACAATCTCCTTAGCTGTTGCTTTTCTTTGTACATAAGGCAGGCACTTAAAAAAGACTTAAAGGATATGAATTAAAATTTTCTCCGAATTTATGAATGGAGTTTGTTTCAAAATAATCTGCAGTTTTGTTTTGTTTTGTTTTTCTTAGCCTTTCATATGAGAAGACTGGTAGCTGGATGATGACCTGATTATGTACTTGAGGGAATGCAGACTTTCTAGAGGAATCCCTCCAGCTACCTACCTCACCCTGCCAAGGTGGCTACAGTTTCTGCATAGCTGAGCAAAGTGTAATGCAGCTAACCTTCACCATTACACTGCTACAGAAGCACTGTACATGGCATGTCTGGTCCCCAATGCCCGAGCCCACAGCTCCTAGTGACACCTTGCTGATGTTCAGTGCGCAGCGTGCACTGCCAGCTTTCTGAAGTTGGAGAACACATAGCTAACAACCAGCATGGTTTCATTTTGAAAGTATGTATGTTTTCAAGGCAAGAGTTTAAAATCTCTGCATCTTTGTAAACTGGGTGCTTGATCTAATTAAGCAGGAATCAGAAGTAACGGGCCTTTGCTAGGGAATGCCAGAGCACTGCCATTCTGGACACCATGTTTCTGGTCAGGTTCTGTGGCCGGCATCCTTTGGCAACTGCTTGAAACTAGGCCTCTGGGGCGCATGGGGAAGATTAATTCCTTGCACCTTTAGAAAGAATTCTGAACTAGCTTGGAGGACTGAGCTGTAAATATACTGTCGTCACAACTCGCTCTTACCTTCACTGCCGAAAACAAGTATAATTTTGAAGAACGCCAGCTTTGTAGATACTCTGCTATTCTTAGATTTCAAAAGCAACTGTTTCATTCCTTTTTGTGACATATATTACTTTTTCAGACAGCTATCATGACACAAGACTAGAGAAATTGGATGCTGCATTGTTTCAAAACCTAGCTGCTTTAAAGTTTAATAATCTTAAAGTGCTTATTCGGTCTTAGCTGAATAGAAAATATTCCAGTAGTAGATTTGACTCTGAAAATCTGATAGCATGATGATTGATAAATATGTTGCTGTTGCACTAAGGCTGTTGTTGCACCAGCTACATTGAAGAGTGGCTCTCCTTCTTCCCCCACAGGAATTCATACTTCACTAGATGAAACAAGTATCTCCAATAGGCAGGAGCATTAGGAAGCTCCTTGGGTTCCTTTCTAAACTGCAGTGTAGGACAAAAATGCGTTACTTACTTACTTTCACAGTGCATGATTGTTTTAACACAGAAGTCAATGAAACCTTTCCTATTCTCAACAAAAACAACTTCCAGGCTTTTTAATTCCTATTGACAGGAGTGGCAGCAGAACTGGCCTGATGGGATTTTCTCCATACATGTCTTTGACAGTGGAAGTGATCAACTGCCAAGTGATTTAGCTACAATGAAAGAGTGAAGGACAGTATCAGGCTGTTTTTGAGCTACAGGAAGAAAAGTTTTCTGCAGACTAGTCGAAAGGGGAAAAAGACCTATTCCTCAAAAAATAATAAAGACTTTCTGAATTCTTCTTCAATCTTTTCTCTTCATTCTCAGAGTAAACACAGAACTTTTCAAGCCAAAAAACGTTCCAAGCAAATGTGATAAATGCAAGAACAGGGCTTTTTAATAGACTGCAGCCTTAACCACAAGGAGAAAAAATACCTCTCCATAAGAAAGCAGCTTGTGAGTGGAGTAGAGTTAACACAGGTTCATGAAGTCTGTATTATGTCTTCAGTTATGGCTTGAAAGTATCAGCCCTCAGTAGCAATATAAGACAAGATCTGAAAACTGTTCAGTGTGTTCTCTGGCCTAGCGTAACTGATCCTTTTTCCCTCTCTAAGTTTTGATAGACTGAAAACATGAGATAATGTTTATCAATAAGGTACCATTTCACTGAATGAGAATGAAAGAATAGCCTCTTTAGGAAGACCTCTTACAGACTGATTTCCTTGGCTGGGTCTTCTCTGATGGCATCCTTTTCTTCCAAGGTTGTATGCTTTAAATTTGCCTCTTTTGAGGAAGAAGATGGGATTAAGATAGCCTAGGTAGTACATGGGAAGACAATGAATTTGGTTAACCCTTATTTTTGCACATCAGACTCTAGATGAACGCTTCCAGCTTGACCTGTTCCTAAAGCTTCAGTTATGGCTTTAAAAATTGGCCTCATCCTACAGAAGAAAGACCACCATGTATTAAAGCATTAGTTAAAATTAAAAAGGTGAATGTATAACAGTGCACAATATATGCAGGCTGCTGTTGGAGGAGTGGATTTCTCTGCTACTTTCAGACCCCGATGCCCATAGTTGCTGATTAGAGATGGAGGTCCTTCTGTAAGAGGCTGGTTGCTGATGGACGGCTTCAGTGCCTGAGAGTGCTGGATGCCCTGAAGTAGGAAAGGAACTTGTAGCAGAGGCTCACCACAAAGTACCAGATGTTTCGAGCCATCTGTGACCTTGCAATGAAAATGCGCCAGATGATCACAAGGAGGGTGGTGTTGAATGCATATCGGATGTTCCTCAGCCTGAAAAAAAGAAAGAGGCATCTTATGGAGGAAGACAAAAACAACAAAAAGCTTACCAGCTTGCTTCGTTTGCTACATGTAATTTTATAAGAAATCCTGTTTACAAGTGGCCCTTGGGCCTTTTGCCATTCCTATTTTAGTGAAGACACTGTCCTTAAGATGTCCCTACTGTCTTGCCAAGGACTGTGGTGAAGTTAGGGTACAGTGAATAGTTAATAGGATAGGTGAAATACCTGCATTGTACTTGTATCCCTCTTGTCCTCAGTACTGTCATTTCAAACCAGAACAGAAGTCATACTGAGAGCTTTTTCTTTATGATAGTCTAGGTCCAATACTTTCTGCTTTGATTTGGTAGATAGGCTTTTCTTTACTTTGCAAGATTGGTGGCAGGCTAGAGGACCTTTGCAGGAGCTGAAGAATGAGGGACTATTTGGGTGAAACCTTGCCTTTAATGTTGGGAAATTACTCAATAATCATAAATGGTCTTCACTTTTGAAGTACTGCAGCACTGGGGTTTTGAGGGCGGTGGATGTGGTTTACGCCGTGTATTTAAATAGTATTTTTTGGTCTTTAAGATGCTAATCCTCTAGTCCTCCTTCTGTCAAGTAAAAGTTTTTGCAGTTCTATAATTCTCATTTTCCCAGTGTCTGACCAAGGGAGGAAATCTTTGTACCTAATGTCCTCAAGACTGGTTTAATTTTTGTAGGAGTCCTTTTTTTTTTTTTTTGTGCTAAACTCTATCACCACACTATGCCACACTGCCTGTTTGGACTATGAGGCAGTTACCGGCCTGTTACAGAGGTTCTTATAAATCCTTTAAAAATGACCCATGAACAAATAACTTGTTTAGGATTCCTTGCTATGGCAACAGGCTGTTTTATGCTTCTAGCACTTTCAGTGCACAAGAATGGTTTTCTTAAAGGAAACAACCAGGCTTTTACTCCAAGAGAGCTGCTCCTTCTCCTTTTACCTGCACTTCTCAGTAAAAGTGCTGGAGAAGACAGGAAGAGCACAACCTTTAACTGAATAGAAGGAAAATCTCAAATTGGTCATTCAGACTCTCTTAAACTGCCACCAGGGATTGAATGCATAAGCTCTTCACTGATTTTGGAGAATTTTTGCCCTTTCCTCCCAAGCAATTAGAAACTTTAACTTTAAAATGAAATTTAAAATCATCCAAATGCTTAAAAGTTTTTACACAATGTCTTTGAATTACTAAAAACTTCTCTCATTTTCTTATAGAATGGAAAAATGAAACATTGACAACCCTCTGCTGTAAGAAATAAGCTATGCTATGTTTATCTCCATATTATTCAACAATAACTATTGCAATATAACTACAATAATTTTCCTCAAAAGCCATTCAAGGTAGCCGGGAGCTCTTGTCCTTGTCACTGGGTATGACTTACTTTCGTAAGTGCTGCTTTGCTGCTGGAATGCCCGCCATGTCCTCGTTTAGCAAGTACTTCTTAGCACCCAGGCAGTAGTTTTCAATGTATTCTGACCAGTGCAGCTGACGAACATCAAAATTGTATAACTGGGATTTAAAGACAAAGACAGAAGTTAAATGCCAGAGTTCAAAACAAGTTGACTTCAAGCATCAGTTCTTCACTGAGCTCTATTCCTAACAAGGCCCTCTCTCTGAAGTTCTTAAAGCCACCATGTTTTCAAAAAGACATGGGCACTTACAGACGATATTTCACAGCTGTCGATTAATGTCTTACCCAGCTGGAAATCTGAGCAAAGCAATCAGAAAATTAGTGCTAGCTGGCAGAAAATAAAGTTTAGTTTGTCTTCCAGGTGGCAGTTTTTCCATAAATACATGTATATACACACACACACACAAAATCATGGAAGAAAATGGCATTCCACTCAGGTAAATGGATTTATATGAAAACCTTCATGCAGTTTTTAATGTGTCGTTAGAACTACGTGTAAATAAATGAATTGGACATTGAGTCAACAAGTGCGTCTGCTTCAGTATTACTCTCTGCTGTGCTGCATTCTCTCTCAGAAGCTAAATTGTCAGAAGTTCAAGAAATGGGTTACTCTGGTACTTGGCATCAAAAAATCTCATTGCAGAGCTAATTACCCCAGTTAATTTCAGATGCTTATACTGGAAAAATTGTTAGCAAGCTCTCAGGTGGTTGTCTGTCTATTAGAGCAAGAAAGGATTTGTAAAGAGGAAGAGGTTTTGTTGTAGAGAATTTTTTTTTTAAATGAGTAAGTGAAGTGAATGGCATTTCTTATTTACAGGGTCTTAAAAAGGAAGATAAAAAAGGGAAGATAAAAATACCTTCCTTTTACCCCCATGGCAAACCAGGCCATTTGCTTTGGTGCAAGAGCTTTGGTATCAGACCAGCAATAACTCGATCAGAGAGGGGTTGGCTAACTATGTCGAATACGTTAGCTACTGTACAGATGCCAGTGTGTCAGTCAGATGTATATAGAGATCTGTGGTGCCCGTAGACAATCTAGCTTTAATACTGCTTACAATGCAGCAATGGCAACACTGGATGTAGTGCATCCATGAAGTTCTCAGAAGCATCTTGGTAAGACTAAAACACTGTCTAGCTTGCTCTGAAGTCCTTGATGCTCCTTTTTTTTTTTTTTCTTTAAATCATCTTCCTCATAACTAGCGGCTATCATAAATTTACATTCCCTCTACATCTGCTGTAGTCACAGCAGCGCCACAGCCCTCAGAAGTTAGAATTTGCTGCATGTACTCCCTCTGCAGACTAGGGAAGAAAACTTTTGATTCTATTACTGGGAGTCTGTGCTATACTCCCAAGATTCATGATGGAATACCAGTTTGATGTGAATGCCTAAGTGTCTCTTTGCTAGGAATGCACCAAGGGTGTATTCAAGCTTATCTACTCTTTGTATTCCTTCAGTCTTTCAGTTATAGTCCCATTCTTAAGGAGTAGCATTTCAAACCTATAAAGGTTACAATAGAGCTTGACATCCTGCAAATCAATTGCTCTTTGGGGAATTGAATAAAACAGGAACTTCTCTCATATTGTTCAGGGTGAAACTCTAAGTGGTAACTAAATTTCCCCATGCAGTGTCCAATGTGGATGAAAATGTCAAATCTTTCAAGTAATTTCCATCTAGATCACTCACAACACCTGCCATGTTAACTGGAAAGACTTCAGAGATTGACCTGTTTCACAAGAAAGAGCAACACACCTCAGCAGAAAACATTCTCCTATATCAAGTGGAAGGTTTCTGATAAGTTATTTAATAAAACAAGGAGGGAAATAAATTATTTCAGGTTAAAGTAAGTTCCAGTCATCTGGATGTCATTTGAAAGCTCAACGATACACCAAAAATAATTGCTGACATAACAGAACTGGGAGATTATCAACTCATATTCAGATCATACTTACCTTTTTGTCCTCTGTGTTAAGGTGGCTCATTAACATATTCATATTATCTGAAGACCAGTCCCAGGACTGGGTGGAGAAATACTGCAGGAGCTTCATAGACTTGTGCAGTCGATTGATAATCTTCATCATTCTGAAACAGAGGAGGAGCGTCAGAGCTGGATAGGAAGTTTGACCTTATGCAAAAGCTGTCAGTTTGCTCTGTAGGTATTTTCACTGATTTGGATGAATAGGCATTGCAGTTCCTGATGAGCACTGCATGGTGGGTCACCAGGCTGAGAATTTGCTCAGCAAGTTGTAACTGCTCCAGCTGAGGTCTTGAGCCTAGAGCTACCCAGCTTTTGTTGTTGGCTCCAATATGGGGTGCAAACATGCATTTCCCTAAGCAGGGACTGATGCCTAACTTACTGGCCTGAACTAAACAAGGGTTGGAGGCCCTATCTACATCAAGTACTACACATGAGGTGAAGAGCTCTCTGAACTAGTATGAAGTCTGCACAGCAATTGCAAAGGTATATTGCTTGCCTCCTGAGATGGATACTTGTGGATGGATACCACACAAATTCTCTTCTGTTCTCAAGCCTGAGTTGGCTCCAGAGCAAGGCTCTTGATTTTTGGAGTTAGCTCCAATACAGAGGTGACCGCATCTGCAGCATGGACAAGCTCTGAAGTCAATTGCTCAGATTTTGCATGCTCAAGCAGGCCCATGTCTTTCCTATGCTGAGGGCCCCAGAGCTGAACACAGTATTGCACGTGAGGTCCTAATGAGAGCAGAGTAGGGTGAAAAATTGCCTCCCTTGACCTGCTGGCCACAATTCTCTTGATGCAGCTCAGGATACAGATGGCTTTCTGGGAGGCAAGTGCACATTGCCAACTTACATCCAGTTTTTCAGCCACCAATAGCCCTAAGGCCTCTGCAGAGCTGCCTTCAAATCCCCTCATCGCCCAGCCCGTATCCATGGGATTGCCTGAACCCAGGTGCAGGACCTTATGCTTGCCTTATTAAACTTTACGAGGTTCACATGGGCCCATCTCTCTAGCCTGTCAAGATCCCTCCCTGGACAGCATCCTCTAGTTTCAACCACACCACTCAGCTTGGCGGCATGCTTTTCATGTGTTTGCACTTCTTTGATCTCTCTTTCAAAAAATGAATTTTTGTTCTTCTTAAAGGCCATTCCTCTCCCTGTATAATACAGTGGCAGTTTGGAGTGGTTTTTTGTGTCCTTACTGATAGCATGCATTTCTGGTGGTGACCTTGAAAATCATCCAAGTCCATAGGCTCTTTCTTGGGGTTGGGGAACTGTTCAACATCTTCCTGGAGCATGGCTGTCCTGGTAAAGATGAAAGCTGCTGCAGGGGCATGGCTGCTTAAAAGGGACTTTGGAAATGTAGGTTCAAGTCTCTCATGTGTCTTGGCCTTTCTTCATTATTCTTTTTTTAAATAAAAGGGGATGACAGTATGCTGTTCTATCTTGCAGAATTATTTACAGTTGGGCCCAATGGTCATGAGAACAAAAGGTCTCCGGGAGGCAGTTGTTGTGTAGTGTGATGTACAGTGCTTGGTCATTTTGAGAGAACACCACGTTCACTCAGGCTGGATAAAGGCAAGAGAAAACATTAAAAGGCTGATTTGTGGAAAAACAGAGCTGTTTTCATGAGAATTCTGAGCTGCCCAGAGGGTAACACAGTCGCCGTGACAATAAAAGGCGGCAGTCTGGGGAAGAATGGTGCCAGGCTGGCCTTTCCCCGTGCAGATGTGACTGCCACGATGATAAGCACTAAGCACAGCAGAAAAAGACACAATGATACATCATTCAGAGGAGAACTGTGCAGCTTACCCAAAGCAAATTGGAAGAGCGCTACAACCTTACATAGGCACTCCTACTCAGAATTAAAGTGGCTTTCATTTTAGAAGCAAAGCACACCATCAGATTAAGGGATCCTTCCCTCTCAATAACTATGTGCACATTGATTGAATGCAGTTTATCTGAACTACTTTAAAATTACTTCAGATTAATCTTCCCATTGTGCCTGTGTAGGCAAGTACTATGGGGAAAAGCTTTGTGAATATTTTAATGCCTTTTAGGAACTCGGGAAACAAGTCTATGGCTAGATTGCAAAGATCTGAAGTTGCCCCTCAAACTGGTTCCCCAAAAGCCATCAATATTTTTAAAGTGCTTAGAGCTAATGGAATCTGTCAGGAAAAAAAAAAAAAAAGAATCAACTGTGTGTCCCTACTTACGCTTTGAAAATACGCTATCCACGTGCCCTCCTGTCAATGTGGGCAGAATAATCTCTGCCTGTAGATCCACCCAAAGCAACATATCTGAGTTGCTAAAAGTAAGGTTCGAGAAATGAAGCATCTGAAGAGGCATATATGAAAACTGTGTTTCATGTTAATTGACTGAGCTCAAACATTGTGACCACATTCAAAATATTGACTAATTCAGATGAAGGAATGGTCTACTGAAAAAACATCAGCTGAGTAGAAACATGCTTTTCTGCAGCCTCTGAGAGGCTATGGCAAAGATTTCTTATCGAAAACCTCATTCTCCACTGTGGAGAAACTGAGAGGAATAAAGCAAGTAGTAGCTGTCACTGATAGCCTTATTAGTTACACTTCAGAAATGCATCTGTCTTCTAGAGAACTGTTTACAGCAATGATTTCTTTATTTGCTCCATACTGAGCCCTTCATGAACAGATTTTCTGGTGCGACAGACTGCCCCAGGAGACTACTAATGATAAACCACATTATTTTTTAAGTCATGGATGGATGTGCAGCAATAAAGGTTAAGCCATTTAGGGCAGTTTTACTAGACATCTGTGAAATGAGCTAATGCTTAAAATAAGCTTCTCAGAAGAGGCAGTATATAAAAGTCTAAAGCTGAAGGAGATGGTTCTTGTACCTACTCTTTGGTAGATGGGGTACTGCATGTGATAACTACAGGAGAAACTACAATCAAGTTTCTCTGAACTACCCTGCAATTCAAATTAGTGAGGGCACAGGCTAGCCCCAAATAAACAGTAGACATGCAAAACCATAACGAACTCCCAGATAACCTATTCCATATGATAACCCATCACCTTATGATGAGTTGAGTATGGATACAGTAGAGAACTGAAGCCAGAGTCTTGGTCCTGGCAAAGAACTTTCCTCCTTTCTGCTTGCAAATCTTGTATGGGGTCATAGAAGGAATTCAAGAAGGTGGCTTGAACTTCAGCAGATGAGAGTGACACGTGCTTAGTTGGAAACAGAGGGAAAAATTGCAGGGAAACATTAAAGCAGATTCAGTGACACATTCAACTTTTTTTAATCTCATGTGGTTTACTGCCCTGAGGCCACAGAGGTCTGATATTTAGGTAGCTGTGAAAAAAAAAAGAATGAGTTGCTCCTATGCGTTCTACCACATTGCAGCAATACCTGGATGAACTTAGAAAAAGAAAATGGGAATTAAATAAAAAAACCAAAACAAACTACTTAAGCCAATCAACTTTGGAAAGTAAAGTCAATTGTAATGGCAATGCCAAGATCTTAGTGCTGCCTGTTTGAACAGAGTTTGGAGATTCCAGCCTATTCTTGCTCATCTTCACTTTACCTCTATTTCTAGGGTAATTCTTGCCTCCTGGATAACTGGAAGTCTTTTTACGGACTGATTTCCCTCTGAAGCAGAATGTAAGAGAGAAATCAGAGCAATACATCAGCCACAGATTTCTGTGCAAACAGCTGAAGGCTAGCACAGAGGAGTGCAGAGCAGCTGACATCAACACAGTGCTGGCATACCATTCTTGTGTTGCACAATAAATTCTCCTCTGTGGTGGTGGGGAGTAGAGGACGTTGGCTGAGTTAGGTTACTTACACCAGGATTCCTTCCACGAGACATGCATGTTGTGTGTTCCTCCTAGCCATGACACGGCCAAGGCTCAAATAGCAATTGTAATGGTAAACTGTCCTCATAAACACAATTCAGAACTTATTCATACTCAGAAAACAACTGCTTCCTAGATTTCAGGGTGCTGGGCTACTGCTGGCAACTGCTAATTATGCAGCTGATTTATGGAAAAAAGCATTAGCTGGAATACTCTAAACCTTGCCAGTCTCAAGTCCTTTTGCAAACTCATGACATATAGAGGTGATCACATCAGAAAGTTGCAATGGTGGAATGCTGTGCTTTGCTCACTGCAAGGCTATACAGAGGACCGTGTAACTACCAGTTCTCCTCTTCTGACTTGGGAGCCTCTGAAGTGTGTAAAGCTGAGCCTAAAAGATGTGCTGTCTCCCAGGTATTGCAGAGAGGGAAAGGGTAGGAACCCTAAGCTATGCTTAGCTACAGCCATGCGGTTCCTTTTCATTTTGAGCAATATCTCCTCAAGTCCAGGAAATTGGAAGAAGACCATTAACTCCAGGCTGAGGCAGCCAGTTCCCAGAACTTGTTAGAGAACTGCTCTCCATAACAGTGGCAGGTATGCAGGAGGTGGAAGGCATGCGGTTTCTTACCTGGGCTTTCTCCCTGTGAGCCTCATGTACAGGTCATAGAGCATGGCCGGTGCCTTGTGACTGACAGTTACCCAGTACTGGTTTATTAAGTAGTTGGACGTCAAGTGAGCATTGGGTGTTCGGAAGGCCTGCTCCAGCGGGTTCCTTTGAATGTGGACATGACATACTGCTCTGTAAGGGAACAGACATTTAATTGAAAATCAGACACTTAACTTCAGCTGAGTTGGGCACAATCATAACCAACATGCTGCAGTAAAGCCCAAGTTACAGTGCTTAACATGTTTAACCTACAGTTTCTGAACTATGTAACCAGGGGTTGGACAAGATCATCTCCTGGTCCCTTCTGTCATTAAAATTGATGACTCCATCTATTGCTTATTTGATAACACAATCTGACTCTATAATTAATAATGGCAGACAAAAACTTCCTTATCAAATACCAAAACACAATGGAGGAAAAGTAGGCAGTTGTAGCCTGAAACGCTTCAAACCAAGGAACTGCAGTTCTGCTTTCAACTGCAGTAGATGTAAAAGAAATAGATAAGCATTAACATATCTTCAGATCACTGAAAGCAAACTTTGATCTACTAGGATAAAACAAAAATGACATTTCCAAGTTCTAGTCAAATTTTCAAAAGGGCTGGTGTCAATATTAGTCTGAGTCAGGGGCAGGTTGCTTACATGCATAGAGTGCTGCTTCTAGAAAGACTTCGCTATAACCTTTGAAACTACAGCTGACCCACAACACCAAATACCTCAGCCTGTTTTCAGAGGAGCTCCAGATGCACTAAAGCAGCAACTTGTCTTGCACTTTTACTTGAAAACTAATGATAGTGTGGTGATCTTCCATTCCTTTGTACATTCAGGCATGTTGGGTCCTGATTCTGAGCTCTTGCAATGGCACAGCGCCACAGAAGTGGCATCTAGATGTGAATATTCGGGGCCATTTGCATATTGCAGAGGCTTAATAGACCTGCAGTAGTTGAATGTAAGAAAGACTATCATCCTAGGGACTGATGAACAGATGGTGCTCCTATTCCTGAGCACAAGCGAGCTCACAAAGAAGAATATGTGGGCTTTTTTTCCTACTTTAAAAGTGAATGTGAGAGTTATGACATCAATCTGTGCTCATATTATAATTTACTCTCTAAGCTTATGTTACAAATAGAAAATCAGATGAGATTTTGCAAGTCACAAGAAACATCCAGATCATCCTCAGATAAGCAGATTCCAATCATAATATTCAGACAGTACTCTCATTATCTGTGGTTGGCTCATTACTGCACTTTTGCTGTGCTTATTCTAAGTAACATCAACTAGAGGAGACTTGTTAGCCACTTAGCTGCTAAGTTTAGACAATAAAAACTTTTAAAATATACAATATAGTTTAATGCATTAAGTTCATTGTTAATCTTTGTGTCCTGTACACTGCCAAGTTTAATGGCTGAAGACCAGTTCTCCTGAACTCATCTTCCATCTGAAGAGCTAGAACTGACTGCCATCCCTTCTGTTTCACAGAGCCACACTGCAATGATGCGGTGATCTTCTGGCCACCGATAGGCTGCAGGAGGTAAATCTTCTCCTTTGCACCATGTTCTCTCAAAATGTCAAGGATTAGCAAAAAACGTCTTATTTAAACTTTGCTATGTAGTTGTGCCTGGCACGGAGAGCTGGCTGAAGTGGTTTACTGAAGATTTGGAAAGTTGTTTATTCCTGGCAGAGAAGTGGCAATAAGCAGTTTGGGATGGGCTGGTGGGAAGGAAGCTGCTGTCCTGGCCAAGCTCTTGGCAGAGTTTGCATCTGTCTCAGCAGTGTGTGAGAAGTTCCTTTCCTCTGCATTAGCAGCGTGGCATTTACTACAGTTATACTTTGACAAAGTCATAGCTAGCTTAAATATAGAGATCGGCTCCCAGTTTGGAGAGGGCTATATATCTGTGCCCGTTCAAGTAGCTCATGGATCAGGAAAAGCATCCTGTGAACTCTGCTGCTTCTCCCTTTAATTAAGTTTCTCACAAAGGGCACTTTAAATCCCAGTGTATTTATGAACTCTCATCTGCTTAGCAATACTTAAGTTCATTTTGTGTCATTGGTCACTTAATTTCCTAATGGAAGCCTATCAATTTAACTAACTGGGAACCACTGATATTCTGGACTTGTGATAGGTTTAGTATTGTCTGCAGCATATATTTATAGCTCTGTTTATTCAAATCCTGATGATAACGTATTGCAGATCTAGTTTTCAGCTCCAACTGGTTGAGAAAGTTTCCCTTTAGAAACATGTTAAGGGATTACTGCCTTTCTTTTCTCTTTGCATTTTTGGCATCTTTGGCCAGGTTAGCAAGAATGAACTAATCAGTAAGTGGAAAATGCAGCCCTTGTCATTCAGATCATCGGCCATACACTGAATTCACACAAATCAGCAACACCCTTATCATCTTGCTTATTTAAGGCTTGTAGCAGAAAATGCAGCTGTAGTAAAAGGAGATACAGTATTATGCTGTGATATTACTCAGTCCTGAGAAGCATATATGTCAAGAGCAAATGAGATATCTGCTGAAAACTCAAGAAAAATTCTGAAAAAGCAGGAATGAAAATGGCTTTGTTCTAAAATGCACATAAGAGGCAGGGAGACCAACTCGAAAGACTTACTGCAAGGAAGTCAGGAAAACTCCAGCATTGCATAACCCCAAACAGTTAATGCTATGGGTGTTTTCCTTTACAAATCTCCTTTACCCCGGCTTGCACTGACTCAACACAATTGCTCTGTTTCCTAATTCCTGGAAAGTGTTCACAAGTGTAGCAAGTCTCTTATGCTCCAACAGCTTGTTTTGGAGAGAGAAGAAGCAGACCCAGGGGTCAGGCAGGCAGAAAACCCCGAACCAGAAATGTATCACCTCTTGGAGCTACTAAATGACATAGCGGGTGGGTGGTCTTTCTCCTCTGACCTCAGCACAAAAATGCAGCAGGAAATTCTACAACTCAAAGGCAGATTTAGCAGGGGGAATCAGACCCCAGTTTCACCTAGGTAATTGTCAAGGATAAATTGAAATTAGTTTTTTCCACACTGAACACCATTTAAAAGCCTGATTTAAGGTTAGTTTGAGGAGAAGTTGCAAAATGTACTTCACAGTATCAGACTAGCAAGACTTACACTGCAGCAAAGCAGAATCCACGTTTTCAGATTAATACTCAGTTGTCTGACCACATTTTTGTAATAGCAGGGAAAATAACGACAGCAATGGGATAAAGTAGGAGAAGATTATTTGGAAAAGAAATAAATAATTTAAGGTTCCTTTTAACACTAGAGGTTTGTCCGTATCAGGAGATCTGTAGAATAAACTGGTTTGCAATGGATGTTTAAGCATAAGCACTTAAGTAGACAAATATTTTTCAAGTAATTCTCTTCTAGATCTCCCTCCCCTCCCTCCAATCTCATCACCTTTGTACTCAAAATGTCCCCATCTCAGTCACTTCTTTTCCCTACCCAGGGCATCCTCAGCCCACTCCAGTCTCAATTTTCTCTGATCATTCTCCTTTCCTCCTCTCCCACTGAAAAATCCCTACTCTGTTGTGTTCGCCTGTCACTCCTATAGCTGGTACCGGTGTAAGTCTCCCTAATCAGGCAGCCCCGGTCCTCCCCTCTGCAAACCCCATGTTTGATCTGCACTAAAATGCTCAGTCCCATGCCAGGTAACTCTCATTTCCCCCCTTCTTTCTCAGTATCTCCAATCTCGCTCACAATTCAATGACTGGTTACAGACCCAAGGCCAGTCTGGCCTCCCCAGACTCCTTGAACAGACTCTCCTTCCCTCAGCTGATCCTGTGTCTCCTGTATGTTCGCATCAAACAGCTTCTTTCATGCTGGGGAAAACAAGAAAAATTCTGAACAAGCGAAAAAACACTGACCTCAACTATTTCAACCTGAAAGGATGGCAGAACCAAACGTTGGAAACAGGCTTTCAAAAAGAGAAGATGCTGCCCCACTGCGAAGGAGGGAACTGGCGAGTGAAGTTCAGCTCTTTGTGCAGGGGCTGGACTACTCAGTGGTAGCTCTTATTTAAGAGAGATCATGGCTCTGAAAGGCCTGTTAGAAGTGCATGCCATAAGATTTTAGAATTGTGTGTAGTTACCAAAAAGAAATTGGTAAAGTCTGAACTGAAAAGTCAGACTGGATGGTCACAGTCATAACATCGTAATGACATAAACCTTTCCCAAATTCACTTCTGAAAACATGCAACAACTTTAAGGTCAAAATTTTGCTCTTTGATACTCCATCCTAATTCCTGTTCATTAATTTATACCTAAGACCTCTCCGCAGCCTGCTGATCTCTGGAAAACTGTGGATACATGTGGTAGAAAGAGCTCCGCGGTGCCACCCAGGGAGAAATGTTGCCTTCAGTCCCATCATGCAGCCTGACTGCTTATGCAGCTTCTGCTGCACTCAGATGATTTCATTGCTAAATCCGCAGTTATGAGCTAAGTAGCAGACTAAGATCAGTTACAATGCATTAATACGTTGCTGTTTTCATCAGTAAAATCACACTGAAAATGGGTTAAGAAAGGCAAACCTCAGGTAGTAGTGCTATGGTGGGTGTCCGCCTGAAGTAGCAGCCTGTGAAGAGCTTTGCATTTGCTCCTGTGAAAAAGCCACAGAAGATCTGACTTTACACATTTTGAAGACTGGCTACATTTCCCAATAATCATCTATGAAGCCTCACGTCTTCTCTCGACTGTGACAAACCATAATGTTAGATCTCTCATAAAAAAATGAGAGAACTTTGTGTAATCTCTTCTAAGATTTTCTCACTGCTCATCCAGTGCTGAAACCTCTTTCCTGCTACATCACTTGATCAAATCTCATGGTAGAACATCAGTAGGATTTTCAGACAAGCCTTGTTCTGAAAATGCAGTTGTGGTCTGATTCTCCGCTGACTTACAGTTTGACAATTAAATAATGCAGAGACAAATGCAAAGCAAGGGCTGAGAGGTGAAACACCACAGTAGTGATAATAATACAGCACCCTGTATTTAAAGCATATTCACATAAAGATATGAGTTAATGTACAACCAAAAGTGAATTAGGCCCTATACGTCTGTCCAGGAATGTACTGACTGAACATGGTATTTCTGCTGCTTGGCTTCAGCATGAGATTTCCACTGCAAGGGAGTCAGGATTTGTCTTCCCTTCTTTCACCACTACCTCAGAGGCACACCCACTTGAAGACAAGTCAGCCACAAAAATAATTGTAATTCTTCCACTGACAAAATTCACGATCTAAAGGCAAAGTTTTCTGGAAGCAGACCTGTCATTTCTAGGTTTGCCTTTTCAGTCTACACCGATTATTTCTGTCCAGAATTTTCTTCACAGAAAGAGGAAGAAAGGCTACTCTACTGCCTTAATATGCTGATTTTCATTCACTATCGAGATTCTCCAAGTGATTTCAAAGCACAAAAAAGGTTCACATCGGAAAAGGAAGACGTCCTGTTACAGATAGGTAGAGCATCTTCTCATAGAATTAAGGGGCTGGTTCTCTATTCCTTTTTCCCCACCACTTTAATACCTCAGTGCAGTAAAGCGCATACTACATACTTTGTTGGGTTGTTATGAGATTACGCCCACAATAAAAACTGAATAGATGCTTTCCTGAGCTGAATGCCCAGCACTGGGAACTTCTGCTCACGGGACCCTCTCCACTGCAATTGGGCCTCCCACGTGGAGTTCGAATGGCAGATGCTGAATGCCATCTAAATATAGGAAACCACCTTTTCAAAGCCTGGCTGAGGAATGCTATTGATTGACATGTTCTAGGTTTAAATTAGACCTTACCCATTTCTCCCCAGAAGAAAGGGTTGATTCCACCTGTTGTACAGTTGAACACCAACATGTTTTTTGGTCTGGAAAAGAGAAAGAAGTATTATTTTAAGGTGTGAAGAAAAGCATCCAAAGCTTTATTAATGGAACATGAAAGCTGACAGCTGAAGAAACTGTAACATCAGCTCATAAAAAAAGCAGAAGAGGGATTTTTCATAAATGTGAACATACAGTATAAAATATGAACTTTTGGTAAGATTCAGTCAGATTCTAGAAAGCATATGAAGTTAATAAAGACAGATGGTGTTTAAGAAAAGTCAGCCAGATATAACTTATGAAAAATTATAAAAAGAGTAAGGAAAGCATGCATACTGACAAGCTGGGTTTTGGTTTTTTTTTTTTTTTGCAGTTTCTCTTAGTATACTGTAAACAAGTGGCCCAAGCCAACCTCAGGGACACACTGTGTATTTTAAAATCATTTACTGAATGGATAGGATTTCTGCTACTTTTAAACTCCATTTGTTAGGGTGGTGTTTATGAATCAATCCATTTCAACAAATTCTCATTTTAATACCAAATAAAGTTTGGTTCTGGAACTAAACACAGATCATACTGGTTTTATTTCTTCCTGCTATACAAGGCAAGAACTAGTCAATCTAAGCCTGCCTTGCCAAGGGTGCAAGTGATGCCATCAATACAGCACTTTTTTTTACTCTACATTAGCAGCTGGAGCCATCTACCAAAATGCTAAAAGGAGCGAGATCTGGCCTTGAACAGGGGTAGCAGCTTGGGCTGAGGATACAGCATCCTAGTGCTTCTAGGGTGCCTGTGATGCTCAGAGCCTTTTTCCACTGGAGGAGGCTGCCTATGAGGAACCTCTATTTTAAAAACTCCTGTGACTGAAGAGACCAGGAGACATAACCACTAAACCTGGGATAGGAAATCTCACACAGTAATACTTGAAAACTGCAGTTGGATAATGCACAGTTTTAATGGTCCTTTTAAAAAAAAAAAAGCTTTGAAATTATGGCATTTGACTGTATATTATCATTATTAATCCCTAGCTGACTTCTAGGGATGTTTAGGACTAATAGACGTGCTGAGCTCTGATTCCATCTCTTGTAACTTTGGATTGCTGAGCAGAAGTCTGATAGAGTGTTTAACATAAAAATGGACAGTAGCACTTAATGTGGGAAACTCAATATGGCAACTCACTAAGGACTGAATCTGTAATATGTGCCCACACAGAAAACTCACCTAGCGCTGAGTCACGCACACAGCCTGAGGGAAAGTGGACTGAAGTGAAAGCACAGACTTCCACTTACTCCAGGGCAATTAAATACCAACAAAGAGGATTCCTCCATTTTCCCAGCTTCCAATGAAGAGTCTCTCCATGTTGATTTTTTTCCATTCTCCACCCTCCAACTGAGTCAGTGACCTTGGCAGAGCGTAGAGCTTTGTCGAGCTTCTACACTATGTAGTGAAGATTGCAATTCTCTGCTAAATTTTAGAATCTAATTTCCCTCAGTAATGTCACCTGCCCTGAAGGATACTGACTTTCTAATTAGATGATTTGAAAAAAAATTTAAACCACACATGCTATTTATTCTTCAAGACAGCACCTAAACCTGAAACTCTCTCAGAGAAATTAAATTTACAGAAGGCTCAGGCTCTTGATTTTTATATACAGATTGATAACCTTGGGGTTGTGCCCAGCTAGACAAAGCTTTAAATTAAGTTCTGCAATTGCTCCTTTAGCCTAATAATTATTTGTGTAGGAATGAGATTAAAAGCATGAATCTTTTGCCAATGACATTTTTTTTTAAAAATGACACTTCTACCATGGCCAGAGCCAGGAAATCTATCTGTGTGCTGATATACTGCTCATCAGCATGTGTTTGTCTCTTTTTCCAGCTTTATGGACAGGCTGCAGCCCTCTTCATCTGGAGGCTCTCAGGAGTGGATGTGTGTAAAGGAAGCTGTATTTATTTTTCCCAGACCATGCTGCTTCGCCTGTTGCCAAGGGAGAGGGATGAAACTATGAGAAAAATAAATCTGAAAAGCTGATGAGCTGCCTTTTAAGATCCTTTTAGGATCCCTGTATTTAGGTTACTGTATACAGCTCTTCTTGACCCTCAGCTCAGAGGGCTGACTCTGTCTTTCAAAGTAAAATATTTCTGTCTTTTATTTGCCTAATATTGATTTCTCAGAGTTGCATAAACCTCCAGAATAATTCATGTGGTTTCCTCTGTAGCACTTCCTACCTAATGATTAAAGGTCAGAACCAGAGGTTCACAGGAAAAGATTTAAAATCCTTAATGTCACTTATACATACTCTTTTCAACAATGCAAAGAATGGGGTTTTTTTTAGATCATCTCCCCTATCATAGGAGCCCATAATATATTATATTGTGCAGTGTACTCCAAGGAAAACATGCAGAGCATTTTAACCAAGAAAATTCTAGAAGCCATTTGAAAAGCGACGTAATGCAGCTGCCTGAGAAAGGAGGCCCAAAAACGGCTGCTGTGAAGCTGTAGTAAAGCTCTTGGCCTTCAGAAAAGTGACTTCTGAGATACAGACTTGTCAGCTGAGCTTACATTGTACTGAGAAACAGGTCTCACCTGTAGCTTTAGAGATCTCCTAACGCTAAAGCCTGCCTTTATCGTTTCTGCTACGATCCTAGTCCTTGCCATCCCAGGGAAGAAAACAGGAACTAGAAACTGATTCAACAAGGCTCTTGCACAGGTTTTCAGTTAGCTCCTGGCTCCTTTTAAAGTTCTGGTGCAGGCAGTAGATGCCTGAGTCTGGCAAAACAGGGGTGCCTTCCCACCTGTGCACAGCAGTGTACCAGCCGGCTGCAAGGGTGAGGTTGATGGCAACGTCTACTGGAATAATATCTGCCACTGCTTCGTTATTGGCGATGGCAGTCCGCAGAATCCCTTTGCCCGCCTGTGGGACAAAGAAAACAGTCACTGATGTAATGCCACAGTAAGATTTCTTTGGATTGAGGGCAGACCACCATGTTAGCCCTTTTCAAGCCTGGCACCTACTGCAGAGGATTATTTGGTTTCTGTGAAAACAAACATGGAACTCACATGGATCCCACTGTTCTGCGTTTTCAGAGGAAGTCTAAAACATAATGGAGTCTGTGCTGCGTATTACAAGAAAAGCTCTTAGTTAATGCAATATGAAAGAAATACCTTAGGAAAGAAATATATTTGAATTTACTGAAGTAAAATTCCCAGTGATACCTGAAGTTACATTCTCTTAAACGACACAGGCAGACAGAGCTCTGAGTGTCCCTCAAAGACAACAGTCACTTTGGAAATGACACCAATAGGCTTTTTGAAAAATTTACTCCCTTGTCTTTGGATGTATTCACACCCTCCTCTTTTCCAAAGCTATGTCTGTTAAGCACAAAAGATACAGTCAAGACATGGTCCCTCCCTTCAAGATCTCGCCACTCAAGGAAACTCAGGAAATGAGTGAAAATACCTGACAAAAAAAGAGAACAGGTAGGCAAGAACAGAAGATTTTCATTCTGGTTTGGTTGGCATTGCTTTTTTCAGGGGATCAGGCTCCCCAAAATGTTTATGTTTAACCTGAATGCTTATCAAGGCATTTCCCTGACTGCCAATTCATCTTTGGAGGTTCCATGGGAGAGACATGGGGTTCACGGGAGAGGACAATTCAGCAATAAAGAAACATGGAGGTGAAATGGGGAGAAGTGACCTATGAGGCCTGAACAGAGCAAATAGAAACTCCCAGTGGCAAAGTCAAGGTTGGAATCAAGTTATGAGGCATGTAGGAAATAAAATGCAATGAGTTTGAGTTTGATGTACAAGCTGAGGACCCAATGAAAAAGCTGGGATGATAAAAGTCCTAGTGAAGCAAGGAAGGAAAAAAGCTCTTTTATTTTAGATCTGTGCAAAACCAGAGGGAAGGAGTGAGTGGGGGGACAAAGAAATATGCTCTACAGATCCATGAATATTTAAAAGTTAGGGAAAAGGAATTGTTATAGCATATTTTTTCATTTTCTTCCAACCTGAGACTCCCGTTTCATGATGCAATAGCTCTCCAGCTGTGAAAGATGAAGTTTTACTACAGCAGCTAGACAGGGAATTCCTAGTTCTGCAAAAACCCTTGTCTGAAGTTGAGGGAGAAGAAAAAGCATTTAAAATGCTTTAAATTTAATGCTTTTATTTAACGTATTTGGTATTAACTTGTAAAGAACATGCCATTGTCTACTGGTCATTGGTGGATTTTAAAGGATACCATATCCCCTCCTGGGGAGGTGTTTATCTCCTTTTTTTTTTTTTTCCTGTCTCTCTCCCTCCCCCCGCTTCTCCTTCTATAATCAGATGTTTTTCTTACATTTCACAGCTTGAAAGTAATGGAATACCACTTTATGACTGATCTAATTTTCATGAGCTAAGACTCCTGAGCAGTCGCATCTCATCCTTGATGCAGCTGGCATAGAGATCACAGACACAGTCAGACAGAGGCAACCATGTAAGCTTCCCCACATGACTGCATCCTCCTCAGACCCATGGCGTGCAGTTAACCTCTGCTGCCCTAAGCTGATCCTCAGTTATGCTTAGACATTAAAACCTTAACTTGCAACCGCTATGATTTTTTTGTTGCTGTTCTTACTACTGATTTTTTAAAGGGATAAAAGCAGCAAATAAAGCTCAGCTACAAATTTTCCACTGCTGTGAACACATGCCCACTAGAGACCACTGTGTGATCACCTATCACATTTTCACAGGTACACTACAGTTTGATCAATGAGCTGCAAGCGTGCCTGTATTCAGAGCAGCATGTGATGGTCATATACACATGGATGAATTAGACATTTCGTATATTGTGCATTGAATAAAGACTTCAGGTTTAAGTATTGTAAGTTATTTTCTACATTGGAAATGGTTTGGTATTTCTCTATCAGGTATGGCTTGACTCCTATTTATAGTTGCTGACTTTTTTTCTCTTTAGTGAAATAGAAGCTACTGTAGCTGAAGCCTCTGAAATAACTTCCTGGTCTGAGTCTGATGTTTCTGGACAGCCTCCCAGCTGAAGCGCTTTGAGGCCAGTCACTGTCCAGAACATGAATTAAACCATGGTTCTGCCCTCCAGCTTCACTGCCTTAATTCGGAACAGCGAGACAAAATGCCTCAATTACAGTCCAGCGGAAATGTAATTAATTTCATTTTGTTTTTCAATCAACAAATCTTTTCCCCAGAGCAGCTGTAGCAACTGTAGGCAAAAGAAATACAATTAGACTATCAAGAACAACTTCAACTCCCATATTTCATGAATATTGTAAAGAAATATATCTATTTGTGGAATTAAATCATCAGACTCAAATATTGTAGTGGTGACTGAGGGGAAAAAAAAAAAAACCAAACCAACTTCGTAAGGTTTGAAGTTCAAATTCTACTCAGATAAGCCCAAATATCATCTGAGCCAAGTCTAAATCTGCGTTTACTCTCCATATAGGATGGGCTTGGGTTAGCAGTGGTAAAAGAATATTTTAGTATGGACAGGACTTGAAAAAAAATACACAAACATCAAGACACTTCCTTTTTGCTTTTTCCATCCCTAATTAAGGCTAGTAATGCTACTTGATTAATAAATACACTTTGAAATACAATTGGCTGAGACAGCTGGTTGTAATCACACAAATTCCAGGTAATCAAACTAAGGCGTCACGCACTTGGTCAAGGGTAAACTTGCAAACTACCAAACCAATTTCAGATTTACCAATTCACCACATCCAAGCACATTAATTCAAAACATGTATTTACTTTTTTCCCCCTCAGAAGACCAAAGGTCTCTTGGGCTGCCTAATAATGAATACCCTTCGCTAACAGAAAACTAGTACCAGTCCAACTGGTTCAGTAGCAACTGGAGATGTTATAAGACAAATATTGTCTGTCAGCACTGGCGATCCCCTCTCAATTCTGCACATCATGGAGTGTCTGCTTCTGACTGATGCCAGCCAACACTGCTGCCTGTGGGGCCAAAGAGCCATTGGACATGAATAACAGCCTGGTCTCTACACCCTGCCCCTATCGTCATTGCTCTTTGTCTTTTTCTTGGTTAAGTCTCAATAGGGTTATGGATCAAATTGTCCTATTTTATCACTGAAGAGCTCAGGGCAGAGGACAGAAATTTAATTTCTCTATTTCCTAAATTGAAGAACCTCAGAACTGCAATCCTGAATCAGAAAATACCACCTCTATTTCAAAATCATTTCAGTACAAGTCAAAGCTTTTCTAATGTAAGTTCCCAAAGCAGACACAATTTAAAAAAGACTGATATATGAGCAAAATTTCCAAATACTTAATGATTAGGTGGTCTTTACTTGTTGGCAGCTTAAAAGAAAAGAAAAAAGGAGGGGAAAAAATGCTTTTTAAATGACAAAAGATTTGATTGGCATGTTTTTGTATGGCTGAAAGTATATGAATTTGACCTGTGTTTCACACATAAGACAGCTAGCTGCTGTAATTTGTTACTTAGGTCGTTCACTTGTGAGGCATAAAGAGCAATGCAATGGAACTTGTTTGTATAACACCCTTCTTGCAAACCAATTCAGGACAAATTTTTTTAACAGACATCTTTAATGCTCACAAGTCATCATAAAGAACACAGAAAAAAGCACAACATGCTGGGAGTAGAGCAGAGAGGCAGCACGAGCTTTAGGGGCAGTCAGCAACGAGTAAAGGCTGATAGACAATTACTTTAAAGAAACTGTGACATGAATAGAAGCTTTGTGAACACAAAAGAAAGATGCATTTGGGGGCTTTTGAATGTCTCTGATATGTGTAGCTGAGGTTTCAGATAAAAGCATTAGCTGGGATATACCCACGAATTCCACTGGTCCTGCGGATTCCAGAAGTAACTGTAACAGTTTCTATTTATGCTTCACTTCAGGTATAAATGACCTTTTACAAGATGATACTTGGATGTTATTCTGCTCTCCTGTGATGGTAGACTACTAATCCTTTTATATGCTGCGTCAGGCTGATTAGAATATAGTTTTTACAAAGTAACCAAGTTGAACAAATCATACATGAAGAAAAATACCTGGCCATAGCAAGACAGCACTATGCATTGACAAATAAACCTAAGGCAGTGATTTTACTTCAGAAAAAAAAAATATAACCCAGGAGAAAAGGTATACAACTTTAACGTTTTCATATGTTAATTTGTAATGACGTATGTTTTCATATTACAGGGAATATTTTATCAAGTTATTCATTATTTATCTTACAGATTTGTTCCTCACCATTTTGCATCATATTTATTTACAGCAGTGTTAAGCAAGAATATAGTGAATTATCCATGTTACTGCAGAGCCTGAAGTGATAGTTATGCACATTATTTAGGTGTACTCTACACATGGAGAAATCCTGTATAAAGCAATGGCAAGTGAGACACAGAATCTTTGTTATTGTGGAGAGGTCATGAACTATAGCAGTGGGCTTAGCAACAATACATATGAAGATAAATGAAAGGATAAAAAATGCTGCCTTGTATTGATGGTATGGTAACCTGGTCCGGAAAATTAAGTTCTGTTATAAGATTCAAGCTTTCACATCTGTGAATTACCCTAGTTCAAAAATGCATCTTGTGCACTTTCTTTAAAAATTTGGCCAAATTTGTCCAAAACTTCAGGGTTTTTTTGAGTTTTTAGAAACCGCAATTCACATTTAGTGAACCAGGAACATGAATACTCCTTCAACGTCATTTTTTGAGCACAGCATAAATAAACAGTCTTCTGGGTCCTACAGACACATAGATGAATGACAATTGTGTTACATCTTTCTACCAGATTCAGAAAATTGCTACAAACCTTTTTTTGCACAGTATTTCTAGGTGGGACTGCAGAGTAACTTTAGAGTTGCTACTTTAGTAATTCAAACTCCACTTTAAGGGGAGCTTAAATAGTAACTAGACATACCGCAATAAATACTCCACTTGTCCCATTGAAGTTGTCGATCCAACCCTGCAAAAAAGAAGAATGATTACTATTTCTTTCAATGACATGTTGCTTACACAGGTTTTGAAATGATGATGGGTTATAATGCTGTGGTGTAGGCAAAGAAGGAATGAGACACCAGTTAAGATGGATACCAGCCTACCTGGGACAGCTGCCAGGAAGCTAACCAGTATGAAGTACCTAACGGATTTTTAATAGGGGATGTATTGTATGATACCTCATTCTGTCTGTAATTTACTCATCAACAACAGAATCTAATTTTATTTTTAGAAACTTGGCTACAGGAATAAATTCTGGCTTAAAACACTACGGTGCCTTGGTGCTGTCACACATGCTGAAAACAGTCAGTGTGTTAAACCCTCTGACATACAACAGGCAGATGTCACTGAGACTGGTTTGGTTACTCCAGCTAATTTCTAAGGCAAGAAGACAAAAAACCCCAACACTCCACTCTTGAATCCCATCCTACTACAGGTCAGGGAAACTGCCAGTTGTGGGAGCTGGAGTTAAGAGAAGTGATAAGCTGCCTTACCTGAAACAGGTTATGACACTTAATAGAGTTCATTCTGTCTTTCCAAGATGGGGAACTTGGCCCAGAGCCTCAGCTATATCTCAGTCATCTTTGGCACACTTTGAACTGCACGAAAGCCAAAGGTGACTCTATGTTGTCTTTCCAAATTTGGCTGCAATGTTAGGGCACATTATTCCTACCAGTATATTAGCTCAGTGAATTATTTCAGTCCAAAAGTACAGCTGCACTTAATTACCATGGCTGACATTAGTTCCTGCAACAGGCCCACACAAGTGTGAACTCAGTGAATTGAATGACTACCAACACAAGACAGAGATACTAGGTAACTGCATGTGACATTATCAAATGCTTTCAAGGACCATGTGAGGTCTAGGGTGCTCATCAGGACCTCATTAACAGGCTGACTAGACCATGGAAAGACTCCCACCAGAATCCACCAGGACTATGACCAGCCCTCAGATCCTGTGTTTCCCCAGCTACTACAGAAGCTCCCCTGTGTGGCTGTCTGAGCACAATCTTCTGTGTGTAAGACTGTCAGTTGCAAGTCCAGCCTTTTGCACCATTATTATCCCAGCTTTGTTATTATTGCTTAAATGTATTATTTTCACTTGGAGACAGAGTCTTTCCTGAGGATGCTGAAGAAGGCTTGCTGTTCTACTTCAGCACAGGTGCTCCACCTCTTACGCCTTCCCGTGAACTGGAGTACCTGTTTCTCAAGTGTACACTGCTACAAGTAGGGCATGATTCTTACAGTACTGCACCTACAAAGGGCTTTCGGCAGGGAATTGCTATGTATCCATGCTTACTGGGAAAGGCTCGTGCCAGCTAGCTCCCACGATGGATGGCCTGATGATAGCAATGTTCAAGTTTCCTTTCTCTTGCTGAATCAGGTATTCTGACAAGGCTTTGGTGTAGGTGTAAGTGTTGGGCCAGGGCCCAAGCAGCTTGGGTGTGATGTCTTGAATGATAGATTCATCCAACCACCTATAGGAAACAAAGCGAATGTCATTATCTGCCACGCAGAGAGAGAAAAGACTGATGCAAAAAAGACCAGTGAGACAGGAATCCTCACGTGAAACAAAGGATAAGCAAAGTCATTTAAGACAAAGCAAGAGGCAACGGGTTCGTATTTAGAACAGCTCTGTGGGAAGAAGGTTACTTTTTGTCTTTGAAGTGCAAAATAAGCCTGGTGAGTCCAGCTCAACTTCAGGTATCTGAAGCAATCTTTTGTGTGCTTTATGCTTCACTGCAGTCTGAAATGTAAATATAGACATAGTCTATAGATTGATGGAGCTTTTGAACATAGCGCTTTCCCTAGATAGCATTCATCCTTAGCCAGCATAGTCCCTATATACTCCCAAGTACATTTCAGGAGATTCTTGGTAACCTTGAATTACTGAGTCAGGTAGCATAACAAAGATCTTAAAAGCTAGAACAATGTAGTACAGGTATATTACTCCAGTAGCACTAGTTACAGTGTTAGCTGATCCTTCATACTGCTCTTCCATGGGCTTGTTCACATAGGAAATCAGGAAACTGTCAGTGTTAGCTGCTTAAGAAAACCCTAAGAAACAAACAAAAAACCCTCACCAAGTAGGTTTTTTTTTTTTTAAGGTATTCAATTATCTAATCCATCCAAAGTAGTTGTACATATACCTTTTAAAAAGTGGCCCTTGCCACCAGTGCTGCAGTGGGGGCCCAAGGCTCAAAGGCTCTTCCCTGGCACATCATCAAGACTTCACTGGTTCTGCCAGAATTTGGGTCTAAAGGACAGGAACTGGCTGTACTTCCAGAGTCCTTGCACACCATTGCCAATCCCCAACAGGCTTTCAGCAGCCTGGTGTTACACCGCAGAATCAAAGATTAAGTCGTATAATCCAATTTGTGACCAAGTCTTACAGTTCAGACTGAATGGGTGCACTCTTCCCAGGGGCACTGCAAGGGTACTGTTTCCTGCAGATCCTCACTTAACCCCTCCTTATCTTGAATTTCAGAAACAAGTGGAGGTCAAGGGGAGAGGAATAGGTGGAGACTGTCACACCTGCAGAATTACTTGAGCGTATCAACTCAGGTAGCAGACTGCTTTTCAGATGGCTCTCATTAGACACAGAGGGAAATATTAGAGGAAAAACTGTTTCATAAGAAAACATTGACTCCCTGAAACTGCCCAACAGTTTGCAGGGACAGTTGAATTCAGTGAATCTCTCAGTTTTGGAATGAGTTAAAGAGAATCTGACAGTTTCCAGTATATAGAAATATTTTTCTTTCAATAAAAAAAAAGCCTTATGCAGGCACAAATACTTTCCTTTGCAACCCTAGTCCCATGCTTCAGAAAAAAGGGAGAAAAATTATTTAAGCATAAAATACGAAGCTAAACTATGCAGGGGCTCTAAGCAGCACACAATACCGACTTAATTTACAAAGCTTCTTTAGGCAGCCATTGAACGCAGCCTCCTCAGGGTCTCAGCTAAATTGTCATTGTTTGAATCTATCGAGTAATTAATTACCAGCCTACCAAAAGGAGATGTCTATTTCTGCAGAGCCTGGAAGTTCGTTCTGGAACTCAGGTTAAGCTGCATAAAAGTCTTTTTTTCCCTCCTCTTTTATTTTCTTGTCTTTAAATAATAGGGACTTACAGGTTAGCATTCTCACAAAGCCAAGACAGGTGTAGAAGTACAAGGATAAGCAATTTCCCCTTGCCCTCATCCTTCTGCACAGGCCTCTGCATTACTTTAAGGGGTCATCAAGTGGACCACGCTCCTGCCTGTCTCAAGGGTACCAGCCTACCAGGTGATTTGAGCTACCAGCATTACCATCAAGGGAGTGTGGAGCTGACAGTTCAGTGAGGTGAACCGTTCCTACTCTTCTGTGACATACTTTCAAGGTTTTTAAATGCTAAATGACAAGGCTATTGCTTTTGGTCACAGCTGCAATTGCCCCATAGAAACAAAAGATGCAAATTAAACAATTAGTAACCACTTCATTCACCACATACGTGCACCAAATTACTCTGCTGTAGGAAAACATAGCTTTTTGTGTTAAGCACTTTGCATTAGTAAGACACTCTCTTTCTTGTAAGTGATGAGGGATCTACATTTTCTGCAATAATGAAAACAGTTCTGCTTCAGCCCACACTTCACTGTGTGCTGTGTTCCTTATCTCAGCACACCCTTCAAAGCTTATTTCCCTCAGCTTTAGATTAAGGCAAACCTTGCTTGATGTGGCAGATTGTATGTTTCCTGTATTGGCCTGGCAGGACTTACTTACAAGTGTTACTTTTGCTTGACACAGATTAAGCCTACAGCTTTACTTGCAGGTTAAATTCCAAAATACTGGAAAGCAAAGATGAAGTAGGAGGGTAAGAACAAAAAAAAGAAACAGCTGAGAGTCCTGCTTGGGATTTCAACTGAATAAAGAATCAGAAGCACGCATGAAGGGCATGGCCAAAAGCATCATTTAAATGGATCTGTTATTGCATCCAGTTGTGCAATCAAGTCTCTTAATGCACTTGCAGAAGAGCAGTGGAAGACAAGGGCTGTTTGTAAAGGGAAGCTTTCACAGCTGTCTGATGCAAATGTGACCTGTGTTACTTATCCCTTTTTGAAGGGAGTTTGTATTTCCTTGTCTGCTTCCCACCCCTGCTCCCCCCACTTTTTGAAGGTAACTTTCTGATACCTGCTAATCTCCTTTCTCTGAAACCTCTGAAACCCAGATACCCACATATTATTTCTTCCACTTACACAATGAATAAGAAAAGGTGCATCTCTCCCATTTCCTTGCAGCCCTGCTTTGTCTTCTCCCTCTCCCTCCAAGTAATCCCTTGACTTTCACAGTCTCTCAGAGTTTTCTCTATTCAATTCTGCCTATGTCATGTCATGCCAACATCCCAGGGACTTTCCCCATCCTGCTCCACCACACACTCTGCAGCCTCATGCATGCCTTTCATATATTGCCTTTGATCTGCAGAACACCTTCCAAAACAACAATCCTGGAGACAGCAATTTTCAGTGAGGCTCCACCTGACTTCAATGCTGTTGAAAGCAGTAGTTGTCTTTGCTTTCAGCAATTATAATGCTACCTGCAAACACTGTAAAGTAACAGATGCCATCCTTGCTGTGGGCACGCTGTGATTTATCTCTCACTAAAAATACTGGTGGTGGTGGTGAACTTCTGGAGTATGGGACATAGGAAAACCAGTAAGACAAACTGAAAAATCTAGTAAAAAAGCAAGTAAACCCATCTCTAATTATGTTGCTAAACAAAACCAACCAAACATACTACCAAGATAAACACATCAAAGAACACTTCTGAAAGCCCATCCTCTGTCATTCACCTTCTTTAAAACATCATCCTCTCTGCTGTACGTGCAAACTATGATAAATGAAATCCTAATGTCTTATATGAAGCAGCTGAAGTAGCAGCCTCTGGGGTAGCCAGGCACTTCTGCACGTTTCTGATTAGCATTCAGTCCTTTGCTGGAGTCTTTTCCATCTGAGCCATCAGCACTAATTTCTTCCAAAGCTCCCAGCGATGGTAAGGTTTCTGGGGCAGTGAAATGTAATATTGATAGCGATGAACTAAAAAGGATATTGTAAAACTGAGTCAGTGGGCAAAAAGGTGGCAGATTAGCTTCACTGTAAATAAAGGTAAGGTAATCCATTTAGGGAAGAGCAGTCTAAACTGGTCTTAAAGGTTGCTGAAATCAGAACTAGCAGTTGCAGCTCAGCAAGAGCTCTTGGAAGCACAGCTGACAGCTCTATGAAATCTCCATGTCAATGAGTAGCAACAGACAAAAAAGTCAGTGGAATGTTGGACATCATCAGGTACTGAGAACAAGACCAATGGTGTCATTTTGAAGCTATTTAAATAAAACTTAGAGTGACCATACCTTGAGCACTGTATGCAGTTCTTTTAGGCTCCTGTACCTCAGGGAGGGAGTGAAGTTAAAAAAAGACAGAGAGGAAGGGCAACTAAAATCATAAAGGAGCCAGATCAGTTAGCATATGAGGAGACTAAAAACACTGGGACTCTTCAGGCTCCAGAAGAGAAGGTCCAGAGTGAAATACAGTTTTACAGAACTTTAGAGGTAATGAATAGGGCAAATGCTGTAGATACTGCAATGCTGCAACTACGGAACATGCTATGAAACTATAAGCGTGACAGCTTGAAATAGGTAAAAGAAAGCTCATCTTCATGTAGCAGTTAATTAGTAAACTTCTGGCACTTGCTGAAACAGGGGGTTGCAGAGACAGAGTACCAGAAAGTTTCAAAAATGGATGAAACAAATTAATGGACTCAAAACTGGGTCAAAAAATATTAGGATGTAACACCTCTTATACTACAGTTCTGGTTTTGGGGAGGCTAAAAGGGGAACAGACTGCAAAAAGTATCCAGGCTTGTGCAGTTACCCTAAACAGCATCTCCAAGTGCCACTGTTGGAGGGCAGATCTTGGGCCAGGCAGCCCATTGCTCTAATGCACTAGGGCATTCCTTCTGGTTTTATCACGCTTCACTTGCTGAATAAATGATAAAAGATAGATGACTACTAGCTGGAAGTAAACATAGCCAAGACTATGGGCTATGGGAAAAATAAAAAAAAAGGAAACACTGAATTGTACTAAATTTTCTGGAGTAGTGTTTAGTCAATTTTTTTTTTTAACTAAACATTTTTTTATAGAGAACTCTAGTAGTTCTCCTGATGGACATTAATTTTTCTCATTTCCTATTACCCTAAACCAAGGAGAAGAAAGATTTTATACGAACTCTTTTGGTTAGTAGTTCACAGGTCAGTTGCTTTTATCACACAAGTGGAATACCACTAGAAAATAAATGAAAACAAAGTTAGGAATGTGGGAAAATTCTTCTAAATGGAGTATCCTGGGGCCTTTATCAGCAGGTTTTGTTATTCTCTCCAATTATTCTTCATTTCAGTAAATTCAGTTAAACAAGCTGTTTTGTTGTTGCCTCAAAGTCCTGGATTCTCACACTGAATTCTTGCTAAAACAGCCTGTTTCTGACTCATCCCCATATAACTCCGGTTTACTATCACAGGATTGTTGAAATAAGTGGAAACAACGTTGGGAAACTGAAGTGATAAAGAAATGAATATAAGGTATATGAAAAATTGGAGTTCTTACTAAGGTAATGACAGAGCTGGGTCTTACAGAAAGAAGCATCACAGCTTCATTCCTGATAGCCCATGCACTCGTGCATAACTTATTTAGTGCTGGTCTCCCAAAATAGTGTATGGAAAAATTTAGAGGTAGCTGAAATTACAGGGTTATTAAGTGCGGTTTGTGTTGTTTTCTAATATTTTTGTATTTGGAAAAGTTAAACCAAATGTTTAAGAAGTCTGACTTCAACAGCCCTCCAGATAAGAAGTTTCCAAAACCAAGTCTCTGTTTTTTCTGTTTTCAAAAAAACCTCAGTAAAGCTATAGTTTCGTGAGAAAATCCAGAAAGGACCAGAAAATCCAGAAAAGACTTACTGGATGGTATTCTGTGGAAAGTACCTGTCAAACCCACCTAGAATGAAAGATTTCTCTCTTCCCTTGGGCTCACTCTTATTATGGCCAGCATTTCTTGCTGGCATGGTGCGTACAGACGAGGCCATATAACAATATGAACAGAAATCCCACAGGATAGGCTATATGAACACTTTGGAGGTCTTCTGCAGAATGAAACAAAACCAATGTCAGAAGAGGCAATGCACTTCCTACTTACTCTACTAAATCGAAGAGCTTCTTGGGTTCAGCTGGGGGTGGGTAGATGACTTCATCTATGCATCTCCGGACACAGTTTGCATAGGCAGTGGAGATGTGAATGAAGGCCTCAAGGTTCTGCATCTGCCGGGCCAGCTCTAGAAGCCGCTGCGTGCCCATTGCATTCAGTTGCAGGGCATGTCTAAAGAGGGCAGGGAAAAGAAACAAAATGCATTTCACTGCAAAGAACATACCAAAGCTGAGCGTTATCTAAACCCCAAATCATAAAAGGCAAGTAAGGGAAGAAGAGGGGTCACAGCAGAGAGGAAAGCTTCAGCAAAATGCAAGGGCTAAACCAGGCTTTCAGAGCAATGCTATTGGATTCACTATTCTGGCTGTAGAAAGCCTCTCAAATATTTTTAATCAATTCAAAGGATCAAAGGTAACATTTCAGTAATATCTCTACATCTGACATATTTGCCACCCCTTCCTGGAACAAATATTTCCAACACTCATGACCATTGAGGCACTGTAGTTCTGATGGTACCCATTCAACTGTCTCCTTAAGGGACCACTGCTAAACCAGATAAATACGTGGTTTTAGAAAGCAGCAAAGGGTCCTCGGGCCCAGAAAAACAGATTCTAACTGAAAGAAGACACAATTAGAGATAACAGCACAAATTCCCAAGGAATGGAGAAGACAACTGATAAGCATAAGAGAAAAAGAGTCCTGGTTAGCAAGGCTGACCTTGAAGCACTCAGGCATAGCTAGAAGTTGTCCTAGAGACTATCTGCAATGGATCTCCGCAAACAGATGTTCAACTTTGTTGCACGCTTTGTACTGGAAGAAAGACACTTTGCTGCACAGAAGGGAAAGGACTAAGGAATATGCAATCTGTTCAGCCCAGGAGGAGAAGCATTCAACAACACATACAAGATTATGAGTAATGCTATCAAGTACAGAGTACACTAAACAAATTCATTACGCTAACGTTGAAAAGAAATTGTAAATAGTTCAGATGAAGCAAAACAGAAGCTAAGAGTATGACTAACATTTGGATCACAGTATCTAAAGCCAGATATACCTTTTTGTTTTTCAGCATGCTGCTATTAAAGAATAGCATTTTCTATAGATTTCTATTTCCTTCTGCCATTCTAGCAGGATAAATACTACTTTAGCTACCCTTCATATGAAAGTTACTCTTGTGTCTACATTTCTATTCAGTTGTACCCCTTGTGGGAAGGAGTGAACAGAATCACGCTCAGAATACAGCCCCAGCATGGATTTCTGCTGAAATGTTCAGTGTTCTTATTTTCTCTATTTATATTAAAACTGCACATGCTAATATTTCCATATAGCACAGTTTCTCAGATTTCTTCCCTCAAGAGTTCCATCTAGAGAATTTCCTGCATATTGATGCCAACAATACATTTAGTTTCTCTGTTGCTGCTTTTCTAGTATCTTGATAGCACTGCTTTTGCAACTCCCTTATCTATTGGCTCTACATATTCTGTGGTGGGCTTTGGACTTCTGCAATGTTTAAAAATATTTTATTTTTTTGTGTTGTTAGCAAGTTGCTGCTCAAATTCTTATTTGAGCAGCAATATTGTGCTTTCATATTTAACTTGCTAGATCTTTTACCTATATGATATATTTTATTATTCAAACAGGAATATTTTGATTTTAACAATTTCTCTTGTTTTGCTGTTTAATCATACTGGATTTTTCTTGTTCTGTTAGAGATTTTGACAGATCACATGCAATCAGCCTTTAAATAGTTCGAACACCGCCTGCAAGCAGATGACCATTTTAACTTTTTCTTTTAACTTCTTTCTAGCTATCCTGCTTATTAAAAAGTTTCCCTTTGATACTACATGCCACTCAGACTTTTTTTATAGCATGTTCATTGATTTAAGAACATTTATGGCTATTAATGCAGTGCACTGCTTCTTTGCTACATGTATCTTGAGTCAAGTTCTACACATGGCTGCAGGTTAAATCAAGAGCTGCTACCTTTCTGGTAGGTTCTCTAACTAGTTGTTGCAAAAAGCAATTACTTATGGTGGACACAGTGGATATCTATTTAGCCTACATATGATCAAATGAAGACTGATATCAACATTAGTGTTTTCTACTCTCAGAAATTAGTGTTTTTCAAGAAACTTAGAAGATCTGGCAATCCAGATCATCCACCTTGTTTTGTTGACCTTTACTATTCACGTAGAAGCACTTACACAGCTCATCTTGGTTTTAGTGGGTTATTTCTGCTGTTCTTTCTTAATGGAAAGCCTGCCTGGACAGGCACTCCCAAGGGAGCTCCTTCAGAAACCGAGCATTTAGTGTAAACAGTTAATTACATCAAGCGTTGGGTATTTTAAAGCCTGTGACAGGCTATTTTCTTAAACAACATCTCGTTTCTCTCTTCAGTTACTCAGTGACAAGGAAAGGCCATTAACACTAGCTTCAGAGACAGACACAACATAGTTTCACTTCAAGCTGTCTCCAGCTAGTTCTGCGAAAACATCTCCCTCTTGACCTAAACCACAGTTTTCCCTACTCCAATTTTAGGTCATACTTAACTCTCTTACTGTATTACAACCCAAGCTTGCAGCACTTCCTTCTGTTCCCATGGAAATCTGCCAAGATACTTCACTTTTGATGTGCATATGCACATGACATTTTCAGAGCATTTACATGGCACATTCAGAGCAGAACCACATGTAGCATGAAAACATAAGTGGAGAATTATACCACAGCTACACAAAAGAAGGACTGAACGGTACGTCATGGGTCATTGTGCATTCTGAATCATGCTTAGCAATAGAGAAAGCAGAAAGCAGGACATACTTCAGTGGTTCATCAAAGCGAACTGTTGCTGCACAGTGGAAGACGATATTGACCCGAGTCAGAAGCTCTTCCTCATCTTCAGCACTGATGGCCAGCTTGGGCTGAGTGAGTTCAGCATTAATAGGCTTAATCTTCTTGTGGAAATTAGGGCAATCTTCTCGAACTCTGTCAAAGACCTTGAAGCACAAACAGAGAGAGATCAGATACAGAATTAGGCTACTGAGATCACTTTGATTAGTAGCCCAGCCTGATTACATCAATCAATGAAACTGCCACGAAAGAGAATGCCTGGTTCTTTCAGAGGGAGGACACAGGTGAGATGATAAAATAGTTAATTCATTTGTTCCCTCCCATGGGAAAACCTCACAGGAGAAGCAGAACAAAAATATAGGAGTTATGTTACATGAGTTTGCTGGAGTAGGATTTGAAAAAATCATCCTAAATTTTAGAAGCATCTGTTCTAAGAGTTCTGTATGGCTGGCCAGCTTTATTGTATTTGAGCAACTTCCACTGGAATAATAGTAACAGAGAAATCAAAAAAGCCCCTGTCTTTTGAAGGCAGAGTGCCAACAAGAAGGGTAGAAAGAATAAATAGAATAGAGAGCCTGTGGGATCTGAAGAGGTATAATCTTGATTTCAAAGGATAACCACACTTCAAAGGAAACTAGCCTGCTGAAAGGAATAACTAAGTACTGGGACAGATTCCTGGTGGATGCTGTAGGCCAATCCTTTGGATGCATTTAAGAACTGTCTAGATAAGCGTTGCCAGGAAAGGCAGGGAATAGCTGAGGCCGCCTGGGGCAGGAGGAAGGGCCAGCTGGCTTCTCAGGAGCTCAGTGGTTTTTGGGTGTTTCCTCCACTCGGTAGCTTACTCACCAGTAACAAGAAGTTTGTAAACCTCTTTACTTCCACGGCCTCTTGTTTTCCTAGACATTGTTCTGTCCTTGATTTGCCCAGTAGTTATGTAAGAGTGGAAATTGTGTGACATAAATTAAACATGCAGAAAGAAAAAGACATATGAAAGATTAAATTGATACTAATAGCAGTATTTTCTTGTTTGACTAAGGAATTACCATCTTTCTGCTTATCTGACCTCAGTATTCTTAGAGATAAAGAAGTGATAAGAAAATCAATAGCCTTCCCCACTATGCAGCACACTCTGTACTTGACTTCATCTATTTTTCTTTAACACACAGCTGCATATCCTTCATAAGCCTGAAACCTGAGCACGTGAACAGAAGTTAGGACATGGTAATGTCATTTAATTTCTCTCAGTTGCACCCAACTACATGCATATTTGAGCAATGTCGTCTAGGCCAGAGAATAATTTCTAGACAGAGAAAGCTAATCATGGACAAAGATGTTTGTCAGAGCCAGCTGGTCTGTGAGAACTCATTTCCCCATTACTTATGTTCAGAACGGGGTACTAGCAGCATTGGTGTCTGTAAAAAGCTTGTCTTCTCACAAGAGGATGTTAGATTGGCTGTCCAAATATGCATCATCTTACGAGAGACTGCACATGAGCAAACCCTGATGAGGCATAAAATGGAAAGGTTTCTCAGAGAACCCATGTAGCACCAAAGCTGTCTTGTAAGAGTTTTAGGAACAATTCTGCATTTATTTGTTCTGTGGCAAAGAGTGTAACACTTCACTCAATTAGAGATATTTTATACTTGTTTTACTTTGGCATAAATAATGCAAAGGCAGAGAAAGAATGATTCAGCCTTTTCTCCATTTCAGTCATGGAATGTAAGAAAAAAAGAGTAGTATTCCTGCAGTGCCAGCCTTGGACAGTTATATTCTGCCTACATGCCATCTCCTCCTGATGTTCCCACTGCAGAAAATATCCCCTCTTCAGTTGCTGTGCCTACTGTGAGGTATTGCCTACGAGCACATGGCACTCAAAAGCTGTAGTTTTTCACCCCCTTCAATGATTCACTGCATTTTTCTGAAGGATGAAGGCAATTTCTAAATGCAAGCTCGCTAATCAGCATACTGCTTTGGAAACCTTCTGGATCATAAGAACATTCAGTTCATCACCATCAATAAATCAGATAACAAGAGCAGCTGTTTAATCAAAGTCTGCTGCCTCTTTTATGGAATCTGAAGATTTCAGACTTGTCAGTGCTTTACAGGAAAATGCAAGAAGATTAAAAGACAAAAATGCAGTTTATTCTACACTGTTTCCTATAGTTCAAGTGGTACTTAACATAAAGATGATGCTTAGTCTGCAGGTAATAATTTCATATCTAAATTCTGATTAACTCAGCCAGAGCATATATAATAAACGCCAAATAACTGCATGAGGCCTAAGTATCGTCCTACCTTTTCTTTTTAGAAGCCATCTGCCAATACAAAATACCTTCAATGGACAGAAGTGAGCTGGCACGCTGTACCGTTGGAACTGCATGAAAACACTGTGGCCAAGTCAGCAATACTCAAGAAGTGATACATGAATTGCCACAGAATTATAGTGCACAGAAAGGAAAGATGTTCGATTTCAAGTTGTTCAACATAAATTAAACTGAGGGAAATCAGTAATAACGTAACCTGATTTCCGTGTCTTTTTGAGCATCCTAATGCATTCCCGGGGCAATACTGCTGTGCTGACCAAAACAGAATAAATTAACCTAATAGCTGCTATTCTCATTTTGAACCTCAAAATAGGATGCAAGTTCTGCATAGGCTGTGCTGGCCCTCAACAGAGATGAGAATTTCACTCTGAAATTTGCTGAATTTCTCTTATTTTATGATCATTTGTAATAATAATTTAATCTTTGTGTCAAGCACTTATTATGAAACAGAACATCTAGAATTTCTCCCAACATTATATTTGAGTGTGTTGGACGGGCATCTCTTTCCCTATTCTTGCCCACTTAAGCTTTGACCTCATTTCCCAAAGGACATCTATAACTCTCTGTGTTCTCTGCTCTTGCCTTAAAGCATGCAATGGTTCAGAAAGATTCCTGCCCATCAATCTTTCAATCAGAATTTTTTCCGTACCACAAAGACACAAAAACCTCAATGAAAGGGCAAATTGCACATCTATGGAACAGTGCAGCTGAAAAATAAAGAAACCACTGAACAATGTAAAATGCCAAAGGCTTTGCTTCTTCCTCAGGAGACATTTTCAGCGAAGCAAATACAAAATAATGAAGAGTAGAATGCCTAAGCCATGGTTTACTTTAAAAAGGAACTTGCATGAGTTTGGTCTTACACCTGTGTTTCCAAGAAGCCTGGGTAGTCCTTCCATTTTGGACCTATGAGTCCTCACCCCTAAAAACCAAAGTTTCTGTAACAGGCACTATGTAGGACAGGACTCCACTGAGAAACACAAGTAGGAGAGAAAGGTGGTCTCCTGTTTGCTTGGTCATGGTTTCTAACACTATTTCCTGTGCTCTTCCCTGATGTGAATGGTTCATCTTCCAGAATGTTGAATAAACATGTCCCAGCAATGCAAGCTGTGGTGAAGGTGGGCTACTGCTCTTCATCACATTATCAGCAGAGTCTGTAACTCGCAGTGGCTCCTTTCTGCAGCAAGCTGCCTCTTCAGCAACAGCACTCATGGCTCTCCCTCTGCAGATCAGAGCCAAACGCTTTGACGATGGACTCAGAAAGTATCAAGTTTTTAAGTGCAGCCTAGAAAGGTAGTCTTTTATCCTCCTGTGATACAAAACTAACCATCAACAGAGGCCTCCAAATGACACTATTTTAACCAGATGTTGTCAGCTTTTGGGGTCAGGCATGTTTAACAGGCACTGGGATATTAGGCTTCTCCAGGAGCATTAGCAAAAGATGGTAACTTACATTATGGTATGAACATTTCAAGGCATTACTGCATGAAAATGTTTAAGATGGAAAAAGGTCAGAGAATTCCCACAAAATTAATCTCATATATGAGGAACTACTGAGAAGATTAAGGTTGAGGGAGTTCAATGGGGGAAAAAAAAAAAGGTAAAAAGCTTCCATCCTTTTCAGATAAAGGAATGGAAGGGATTGCTTAGCATAATTCAGGAGAATATAAGCATGAATTGCTTCTGTAAAGGAAATGTAATTTATTCTAAGCAAGACATATGCCAAGAGGTAAAACATTATGGCAACAATACCTTTAAAGAGCAATGTGTTCATTGGGCATGTGGAATAATTTTTAAAACAAGGTGTTTCAAATCCCCCTTCAGAACAGAGCATTGGTGTATAAATGCTGGGAACAGCCTATATGTAGATACCCAGAGTAACACTCTGGCACGCATTCCATCCCCCTGTGATTTCAGTGGCAGTATCATAAATGGATATGAGTGACCACCACAAACTTAAACTACTGAAGGTACCAAAGTAATCAAAATAACTCTAAAAAGCACCTGATTTCTGCAGCTTTACTCTGATGAAAGGGCTTATCCCAGTTGTGTTTGCCACTGATAAAATCCTCCAATACAGTCTTGAAGAAAGGAAGGTACATAACTACTTTTAGAATTGCTGTTGTAGTAAATCTGAGAAATAACTGGACAGCTTATTGATGTAATTAGCCTGCAATTAATTTTTAGCCTGGTACATTTCTAGTAATAAACATCAGGATTGCTTAGTCAAGAAATGTGTGAAAACACAGCTCAGGCAGCATTAACGGGGACAGACTCTTTTTTCCCTTGTGCACTCTCTGCCTCATTTCCTCTTCAGAAAGTTGCTTTTAAGTATGGTTCTTCTCAAGGCAAATAAAGCATAATTCATCTAATCAGTTAGAAAGCATGCAGCAGAGTGTTCCTCATTATAGGAAAACAAATGGCTTATGCTTCAATCTAGAGCTATTACTTTCCCCCTGAGTAGAGTTAATGTAGTGGAAATACAGTACCCAAGACCAACATCTAGTAAACAAAACAGCTGATTATTTAAAGATAAAGACTACAGAAACAAAGGGATGACTGACAGCAAATTTCAATAGAGGTCAGCTAAGGCTAATAGGTATAGCCAGCTACTTAGGATGTGGTTTTAAATGGCCAATTTCCTTGAAAATTGGCTGCTGACAAAGCCTGCTGTTTTCTAGCAAGACTCCGTGAGTTACATGTCAGTTAATCCGGAACAGTAAAAGGAGCTCTTTCAGAGCCAGGCACTGTAGACAGGAACATTAGGGACTTGATAGACATGGAAAAGCTTTCTGTGGTCTCTAGTACCATCACATAGGTGGGTGGACAAGTCACAGACAGAATATGGAGCTTTTTTACATTCATCACAGACGTTTCTTGTGCCCCCGTCTGGTACTTAGATATCACTATCAGCATTTGATGGTATGCTTGACATTTAAAACAGGAAGAATTGCCAAGCGCAGGGAAGGAGGATGGTAACGCTTGGAGCTTTTCCTACAGGAACCATTTGACATGTTTCTTCCCATGCATTTTCCAGAATAGTTTTCCTTCTCATCCCTCCTCCATAGCTATGTCCCAATGTGGGCATAGGTGTAAGGGGAGTCAGATGCCAAAGGATGTCAGAAGCACTTGTCTACAACCAGAGTCCCATCCATCTCCGCTTCCTCAATTCTTGCCAAGCAGAACTGAGTACCGATTACTTAGAGAATCACTGTCTGTACAAATGTTAGTAAGTATAGAGTTATCCAGACACAGGATCCGAATCTGCTTTTCCACACCCATTGCCTTAATTACAGACCTTTGAAGTTTCACTGCCAGATTTGCTTGGGCAGCAGGGAACTTCAGGAGTGTTTGCTGAGTCCCCCAGGCTAATCAGCCAGGAGTAAAGGCCGTGTCAAAAACAGAAGCTTACTTTTTGGAGACATTTAAAGAAATGACCAAAAATTACTATCCCATTCGAAAGTACCTAACATAAATCAGGTTGATTTTTAGAAGTCGTTGAAGATTGACATAGAATCTAGGCAGTGTGACCTCTAATGAATTCTGATTTGTATTTACATTACAACATGTTGTATCTTACAGGTGCAGAACTTTGAGGTTCCTCCATTCAGGAAACCTAAGTTTCATGTGTATAGTCATGCAGACAGTGTGGAGTGGGATTTTGGGGAAGTGAGGGGGACCACATGTAGGCAGCAACTGTAAAGCATGCTTTAAGATGACTCCCTTTCACATGGAGCCTCAGGAGGGAGAGACAGGCCAGACAGAACTACCCTCAACTACACATCTGGCTGGCTGACCAGGTATGCCTGACTCATTGGATCATGCTGAAAGAATAAGGACAGTGCAGCCCTGTAAGTGAGTGAGAGGCAGTTCTGGCTACAGAAGAGTCACTCTCTGCTGTGAAGCTTCACAGGATGGAATGATGTGAAAAAGAGGTGACTAACACAGATGAAATACACAATGATGGCATCATCAGCCAGCTGCAAAAGCTGACCCAGCACGACACAATCAGCATCAGCTCTGCAGAGCAGTCCTTGTTTATATAAATGATCCTATCCTCTGATGGCTGGAAGTAGCTGAGCCCCACAGAAGTTTTGGTGTCTGGCTGATGGTGCCTCTCTATGTTAGACCACACAGTAACTCACAATAGTCACTTTTTAGTGAAAAAAGAGCTGTGCCAAAAAATCACCAAGGGATCTCCATGACTACAGACATTCAGCCAACCTTATCTGAGCCAGACCCTGAGGGTACTTCTGCTACAACGCTGTTTCCAAAGAGGATAACCAGGCACATTGGCTGCCACACAGACACAGCTGAGGCAACCAGCACATAACCTGCATAATACACAGTGGCTGGTCCGCAATTAAAAATTTTGTTTCAAGGGCAACTCCATGGATGCATCTGGGCGCTACAACTCCTGTAAGTACATCTGGGAAAGTCTTGAGATACTCAGCTCTGAACTGGGGCCTCTCCAAAGAGCTCTTCCAGCAGTTGTGGCAACCTAGGGTGGGTCTATTGCACTTTCATATTCACTTCTTTCAGATCCCTGACCTCTTCCTGAGGCGTAATGACAATGCAATTTTTTGATTGGTGCTTGAAAGAAAAGCGCTAACCCCCAGTATCTCAGCCTGTCAAATATCTGCTTCCTTTCCCTGCTGTCACTTAACTATAATCATATTCTCAGCGTAAGGCTACATTCAGCACACACGGTAAGTAAATAAACTGGAAAATTACTGGGAGATGTTCAGAAGGTAATGCAATTTATGAAACTAATAGGAAGAGCAGAAACACTGTGAAAAGTGAAGGCATTTGTGAAAAAGAAACTGAGTCCAGTGAAGAAGAAAACAGTTGAGGTTCTAAGAAAACAGCTAAGAAAGGAAGACTTAATCAGTATAAACTGATTTGCTGTAGTGTCACTATTCCAAGCAAGCAAGGAAGTAGAGAGTTACAAGTAATCCTTGATTTCCATCCAAGGAGCCTTCAGCTTAGGGATTTTAAAACTTCTTTAAGGAGATAGAACCATCTGTCCAAATAGCGTCCAGCTACTTACAACATCGTGTGGCTCTGTAAGGACCGCTCTTACTGGAGACTAGCTGTAATTAATGCTAGTTTCTTATGGTCTGTTCTCAGTAGAATCCATGGAAACCCTTCAGAAATGGTTGCACATACTCACATGCAAGCCTGCCAGCTGGATTCTCAGCTCAGACTTTCTCTCTGAATCCAACCCATTTGCATGTTATACAAAATATGTAATTCTGTATTTGAGACCTCTTTTGACACTGCTTGAATCAACTGGTTCTGCCCATATTGAAAACTCACCTCTTCCTGGCATGGCTACAAAAAAAATATAAGCAGTCCTACTGAAGGGTGTCAATAATCCTGACCTAAGGAGAAGGCAAATTTGGTCCATGAAGTCCATACCAGCCTTTTGACATGTGTACTTCTTTTCCATTAGTTTGGGTCTCATCAGCAGAAGGTGCAGTCTGGCTTCAGAATAAAGATACCTGTTGTTAGGAGGGCCATTTGATGTCAGCTTGTGATAGTAACACTTCTCCCAGGAGCAGCTGTCGCTCTTTTCCTGGTACAAAGATCAGAGCGTTGCCACAGATGGCTCAGTTACACCTTGTGAAAATTTTCCCTCTACCCTGCTGTTGCAGTTGTACCTGACTAGAATGCTCTGGCAGGGCTGACAATAAGAAACAAGCCAGATGATGCTTCATGCACCCCAAAAGACTTTTACTCTTTAAGGCAGTAAAAGATAAGTTCTTTTGCAATAAGAGAGGAGTTTATCCTTCTTTCCTTTTTCTCTCTTTTTTTTTAATGGTAAAGAAATACAGATGTTTTAGTATGGAAGGAAACACACACACATTTTAAAAAGCATCAGGAAAGCCATATCAAGTGTATTTAAGCCAGGCTCAGGTTTTAGCTTGCTCTGGCATCTCTTAAGAGACTGTTGAAGAGTAATCAACCATTACAAGCCTGGCCTACCATCTCTGGTACTCCTATTAATTGTTCCAGCTAAAGCCATAACGTTAAAACTTTTTGACCAGAGGATCTGTAACTGAAGACATCTTTCACACTGACATGCAGTCTTCATCTCACTCACAAAATACCCCAAATAATACATCTATTAATAGAAAAGTTACTTTCCTCTGCAAGTACATTTTCAGCTCATAATGTTTCCAATGGAGAACAAAGAGGACAATTCATGTAAGCCAAAATGGAATTAATATTTTCTGCATGCCCTGCCCTTGGCTTCTAGATCTAGATTGCACCAATTAATTTTACGCTACCTAGTCCATACAAAGCAGAAAAGTGAGCACTTGGGCTAATTATGCTTCAGGTATAACAAGTCACTTGCCCATGTGTCTCCAGAATAAACTATGTTTCCAACTAGGTTGAACAACAAGAATTTGTTTGTACACAAAAGTGTCCCCATCTGTCTGAGCAGGGATTATAATTAATGAGCTTGTGTCCTTGGCCCTAGACCTATGAAGTTATAAATTACTTTAATGCTTTAATCTACTCATGAAAAACCCTGGCTGAAGGAGTGAAGAAGAAACACGCAGAACATAACACAACCAACTATCCATACTGAAATGGACCTCTCATTCCACAGAGTGGTTTCCCAAATAAGAAATACAGAACGTCCTGCAAATACTACTTGCACGAGGCTATACATCCTAGCTATATATTTAACTGAGGAAAGAACAACTACATAAAGTCTTCACCTGTTCTGCCGTATTCAGTAAAGGCAGCCCATCAATTTCCAGATTACCTGAGGAAAAAACCCCCAATGCTTAAAGATATACCCCAAACTACATGGCCCATAAAGTTTGCATCTTCAGGGCATAGAGCTTTCTGCATACACTACTACAGAGTGATAAGGTGTAAGCTGGAGGTCCTGAGGGAACACCAAAGCTCATAACTAGGTAAGACATCTACTGGGAAAAAGGAAAGTGATTAAAACAGTTCAAGGACAAAAAGGCTGCGTGAGCACAAAACAAGAGTGTGAAAAACACGTTGCTCTGGTACTGTGGTATGCAGGCTGCACACGAGATAAGAAACTGCTTGTGCTTAACTGGAACTAGGTAAAAAGAGTCAAGGCTGAAATGAAATTATTTGTCTCAGTGAGTATATATGGTAAACAAAATGATGACAGTATGAACTGGATACTGGTAGGGGAGTCTTGGGCTACAAAGTCTTCCATAGTCACCTGTACCCAGGCAACTATATATGAGTAATACCATACGAGGTCAAGATTGTCCAAGTAACAGCACTGGAAAAAACTTGGGAACGGATGCAGCAGAAACGGGACCAACTAAGAAAAATGTAACTGGGGACAGACTGTTCATTTGAGAGGAGTTTGGATGGAGAAAGAGAGGTGCAGGGGTGGTCAAAAGATGCATCCAGAAATAGAAAACTGGGAGATAAGATATAAAATCAGGTACAGAAAAAGGGTGGATGGGAATTTTTGTCAGAAGGAGTGTGGACACCTACAGATGGTGCTGAAGCTGACCTTCCAATCCAAGTCCACAATGACACTGGAGGGGCTCCTATTGGACAATCTGCAGGAGCCTCCATCCTGTCTTTGAAAGACTTGGTGTGTGAGAGTGGGAAAAGGAGGGATAGACTTATAGTGGGAAGGGAGATAGAATTGTAATTCCATTGTAATTGGGTGTGCCTTAGATTTTTTATCATTTCATTGCTTTATTAGTCTCTTAGTAGTGTATTGCTTAATTTAAAAGCATCATAATCTCTTAATTCAGTTATGCCTCAAGCCTACAACCTGAAGGGGATAGTCAGACTCATAAAGCAACATATGGCTACCACCTTTGACTAACAAGACTGAAAGACCAGCTCTAACCATTAATCAACAGGAGCAGCCTTCACCCCATCTCCAGATGGACGCTCAGACTCCCACCCAACCAGTCTCTATTTCCATCCTCCCACCAAATGACAACAGTAATTCACAGACTCCAAAGTGCTCATAACAGAATCAGAAAACATTGACCTTTGTGTTCTTGGATTTTCTGTGACACTTCTGTATTTCACATTTGTACAGGAAAATGGCAAGCCCACTGGTATACCATGATCTTAAAGAGTTTCTGAAATTGCTTCATGGTATCATCCCTGTCAACCTGAAGGAACCATGACAGTATGGTCAGATCTTCCCCAGTGAACTCATAACTATGCTGGAGGGACTCACATACTCTCTTGGTCCTCTGCCTTCCCCTGTGCTTTCCTTTTGCAGCACCTTCTTCTGGTACTGCAGTATCACTTACCTTCAACCTCTTTGGGACCCCGAAGTACCACAGGCAAATTGTGATTCCCCATAGCAGCTATATGGGGTGCCCACGCAGGAAAGCGGAAGTACTGCTGTGCTATAGCCACAGAAAATTATCTCTAAGGTGGCATATGCCCTAATGGTTAACTTGTTTCTTGGGTTCTCCAGTAGTATGCGGGCTAATGGCCAAGGATCTCATGTATGGATTCTTTTAACTTCAGAGCTCTACTGTTTACAGACTCATTTTTGCAGCAAAACTGGCTTTAACTCACTGGGTTAGTGGGACTCTCAGGACAGAACAAGGAAAATCCTAGTTCGTGGAATTTTCCTTACATTGAACATTTTATGGCAGCTCATCCCTTTCAAATGAAAAAGCATTCAGTTTTGGCATCTTCTCTCCAGGGATAATAGCACAACTATTATCTCCCCATCATTTACTCAATTCATCACTCAGAGCATCACAATTTTATCTACTTCAGAGAGAGTGAAAACATATTAAATCAAGCATATCTTCTTCCCTTTTATACTGGAAGAGATGACTCTCCAAAACACTCTGTTTCCTTCCCTCCTACATGCCTAAAAGCATCTCCTGAAGAGGCTCAAATTATACAATAATATCTGACCATCACTCTGAACCAAGAGAAATAACAACTAATGAACAGTGACAATGACAATGCTGGAGCCATCTATGTCCTATGAGGTATGGAGATTGGCAATGTGCCATAATGGAAAAAGAAGCTCAGGAGATCATCTCCAAGATTAAAGCCCACTTCTGAAGGGATGCTAATCTATGTTTGGAGTTGCAGCCATGGAGAAACGCATTTCCTCGCATGTTGCACAGAAGACCTCACCAATTTAGATATGATTTCACAAGGCCAGATGCCAATTCTGAAACATTACTGAAGGATGTTTTGTATGGGTAGCCTTTAGCTCTGCAGTTAAATACCAGTTATTGTAGCTAAGAATGCTTCAGAGCACATACAGTAATTTATTTAAGAAATGGACATTTTTACTGTAATGCTAAAGGGAAGCAGAATTAAGTATCAGACTGCTTAGTACTGCTTTTATTAAACTCAAGTGAAACTCTGCCTGGCTTGCTTCATCCTTAATAGCAGCGGCAGAGTATCTTGGACAACTGGTTTATATGTCTGGTTGAGAATTTCCCACTACTCTGCAGCCAGCTCTGAATTAAAAAGTTTGCTGTAGATATGGACTTTCAAATCATCTCCGCTGTGCTGGGTATGCAGGCCTAATAGACCTAAAATTGTATTTCAGTCAACATAGCAATCAAATGAGTCCTGAAAAAATACTGCCAAGTAAGAAGGTGCCACTTATTTAACTGCTTTCAGTTCTTGCACTGGTAAAGTTGAGATGCTGTTTATGTAATTCCCAGCTGGTGGGATGGTTAAACACCCTGAAAATGAAACATCAATGTATCAAATGGCTGGCAAGGAGTTCTTAAGAGATTACTCATGACTGAGCAAATAGCACACAGTATTGGGCAACTCTTTTCTAAGGGAAAATCTTTAGCACAGCCACTCAGCAACCTGGTGTCAGAAATCATTCTGTATTGGTCATGAAAGTCATTGTCAGTGCCCATAATTAAACTGTGGCCTTTAAGGAATAAATATGTTTTTATCAATGCTAGTGGACTGAAATGAACTTAACTGAAGAACTTGCCATTTTAGCTGTAACATATTGGTGAGTCTACAGGATGATGTTTTCTGAAATCTTTCTTTATGTAAACTACCACGTCCCTGGCTAGCTTCAGAGACAGGCACTTCTAGCCTCACAGGCAGGCAATTACTATCGTACCTTTGCATTTCCCACCGTTCTGCAGCAGGGCACATCTGAGACAGACATGCAGCACAGCCTCCTGCTGCTTCAATTCCTCCCATGTTTGAGGATCCATATAACAGGGCAGTTGCCTAGTGAATAGACCTGTGCTGCTGGGCACAGAAGGCAGACCAGGCAACGCAACCACATTTGAATCTCCACCAATAGCTCAAAGGTCATTCCAGCTATGGTTTATCACACTGTTTTTTTCTCTTGAGACCTTTAAAGATACCATATGTGATGGATCCACTTGACCCCTAGCTGTACTTTATTTCTGGCTGGCTAAGGAGCACCAGCCCTCATGCCCTGTGGTGAACCTGTCAGCTGGAAAGCTCCTGGCTCACGTACAAGGAAGTGAAGATGCCTCGGAAAAATATTTCAAAAAGTGGTTTCAAAGCCCGAAATTGCAAATTAATTGAAGTACAGAATAAGATACCAGAGCTAAAATGAAGACATCTATCTTGTCTACACTACTGACTAGCAGCCAACTACTTCGTTCTCTAAATATTACCATCAGGATGAGCTCAGCTAGAGCTCTCCCTGAACTGCAGCTGGACTGTATACCAGGTGACTTTCCCCTTGAGCAGGGATGACTCTCAAGGGGAGAGAGTCTCATCCCTAGCTGAGACTAAGAGATCCTTCCTTGCCCAAGGGGGAGAGATTCCTTATCTGTGACAGATCCTTGGTAAGTGATTGATAGCATACTGAATTAATATTAATAAAACATTACTAACCCATGTAGCTACTCGATATTATTATAAACATTGCATAGATAATGCCATTAGGCATAAACTATTGTCCAAGACTGAGACTAAAATTGGACCTAGCTGCACCTAGGCTCCATAAGGAGCTAGAAAGCAAGGGGGTCCACCCTGCACCTTGTGACTCAACAGGAGGGTCTTCCTTAACCTTTGTGTCTCCGGTCTCTGCGTAAATCATTCTGACTCAACTCAGTTTTCCTTTGTATGTTTCTTCCATGTAGTAATTAATAAGGTGAATCTTGACATCAAACTTATTGAACCTTGGTAAACCACTGCTAAACTTTGTCAAAATCCTTCGAATTTATTGAACTCTGACAAATTATTATTTTACCTCAATAAAACACATTGCTGCTCCTCTCTTTTGAACAAGGTGCATTCCATTCATCCGTGACACCATGTAAATACTAAACTTATGCTGACCTCCATCAGAAATTCTCAATGGTTTCCTACACCACCTTCAAGTAGAATCTGCAGGGGCAAAATTTCAGGTACTGCAGAATTCTTTATTTTCTTTACAAGTTTCAAGTGCCTGGTTTTCTGCCCTCCTGTACTCGATAAATGCATCAGCATTTTAAAAAGAAACAGCTCGGAGAATCCTTTCCATAGCAGAGATATTAAAAAGCAATTTCTTTACCATGGAGAAATACCACTGTCAATTATATAACATGCAGCCTTGCTTCATAGTTCATTTTTGTGTTTATATTACGGCTATCTTTCCTATTTCTATTCTTCAGCAAATCAGCTGGATAGATTCATTCTTTTTTGAGAGTCGGTCTTAGTCACTAGAGTCTGTTCACCAAGAACCATCTGTTCCCCAAGACTTCCCTCCCACATACCATGGCAGAATTCCGCCTACAACAAGTTTCTTCTATTAGGAGAGAAACGACTATAACAAGCTAGGTGACGAGTCCCTAGGGAGACAACACAAGTACTCATGTCTCTGTTCATAATTATTACAAAGCATTTATGTGCAATACCCATTATTCAAGGACTGACTCCAGAGGGTAAGTGAACCTGTCTAAGTTTTTCTCCCAGAGTCAGAATTTAATCCTAGAAATGATGCTCTAACACATGGTGGCATCATCACATGCAGCAAATGAAGAAATCCGTCCAACTTCTATTTGTCAGTCACCTGAGAAGCATTTAGGAGAGGACACGTGCTTTGATTGTCTTCTTCATGCATAATGGAGACAGTCTGATCACACAGTTTGTGTCACCATTCAGTCAGTGCAAATGGGAATAGCTCCACTGACACCATGCATTTCAGCTGAGGACATAGTTGTTTTTTGGTTTGGGGTTGTTTTTTTTTTTTGGGGGGGGGAGGGGGGTGGTTTTGTTTTTTTTTTTAATGTGAAAGTCCATATTAAAGGTTTCCCTGAAGCAAAATATCCACACTTCAGTTAGGGAGGGCAGCTGGCCCAGAGGTTAACACACTGACCTGGGATTTAGGTATGGATTAACCAGCTTCAGCTCCCTGCTCTGTACTGATTGCCAATTCCCACTCTCTTGCTACAGAATTGAAAGCTCAAGACCTGTGCAAGAAGTGGGGGTAGGGAGTGAGTGAATGATGTTATGCCAGTTGTCTCTCTCCTTCCACAGCCCAGGCCCTGATTTCACTGAGTGCGTTACGTGCAAGTTAGGGGTGATGCCCCTCAAATTCCTTCCTCTGCCTCTGACCTCTTCATAATCATGCAGGAGTCACCTAATAATCTTTCTGACCCAGACTCATCCCATCTACCCTAATTAAGTAAGTGTCTGTGAGAATTTAATCAGATTAAACTGGAAGAGCTAACAGATCTGCTATGAAGGTATCATCTTGTATGACATCCATTACATCTGAATAATAATAATAATAATAATAATAACAACAACAACAGTATTAATAATAATAATAAAAAAATAAAAAAAGTGTGGGCCTTATCTTTGTTATCTTATCATCTAAAATGCAGGATGCAGATGACAGTTGAGAAACTAGGATGCAGTCTGCGCTATGCGTTCATCCTTCACCAAATACCAGGATCAAGTGCACCCTGGGTAGCTGTCACCTTCACTTACGTCATTCAAGCAAGAAGACAAATTGCAGTGGAGGAGTGAGTAAATACATGCCTTCAACAGAAAACAAACTGGGAAGGAATGAGAAAACCAATTACTGTTTTCAGATCAATGGGGATACTATCAAAGAAAGCATGTCTCTTGCACTTTACCCATACAGTATTTCCACTTAGTCCCTAAAGTGACCGGCTGAACCAACTCCCTGGAGGTGTGCTACTGTGGGTGACGAGCAGCAGGACTTGTTGCTGTCAGATCTTTAACATGAATGGACATGAACGGACATGAACGGTGGCTGAAGAGACAAGAATGAGGAAGTAAAATGAAGAATAACATGTATACGAGGAAAAGCTAACTAGCCAATTGGTTTGTTAGAATAGGCGCATGAACTTCACTAACAAGCCAATCAGATGTAACCTTGAAGCGCGTGGACAGCCTTGTAGACTATAAAACCACTGACAGGAGCTGAAATAAACGTCTGCGTTATCACTTTCATAAAGTGCGTGCAGTCCGTCATTATCCGTCCCCGACATGCTACCGGCCTTAAAGAAAATCTAATATCTTTTAACAAAATGTTAAAGTTTTCAGAATAGAAATGGCATTTCTTGGCACTTCCTCTTTCCCAGTGTAACATCTCAGGAGGCCTGACATCTTTCTTAGTGCATGGGTTCGGCTGTGCCTTTGGAGCTGAAATCTAACCAGCCTTGTTGACAGAATGAAAACTAAATAAAAGAAGGGAAAAGGCGTGCTGAATAAATTAAATGCGGCACCTGCCAGAGGACAGGAGCACAAAACAAGGTATAGGCAGAGAAATTATCCAGCAGCCCAAGAACTACCACGCAGGAGCAAAACTAAGGTGTTTTTGTGTTTAGCCCCTGTCTGACAACAGCTACAAGGGATGCAAAAGTAAGTAGTCTGCATCAGGTAGCTGGGAAATCACATCTTCCCAGTTAGGTCTCTTTGTGGTTTATAGGAGGAAGAGACTGGTTTAAGTGTTTAAGTTAGAACACCATCTTTTTCTATATGTTTTACTCGTAATATATTTTTTATGCATACAAATGTTTAGTACAGCTTGAAGTCTCATTTCATTGCCTCAATAACAACATACACAACTATTTTCAAAATTTAGTTACTCTTTAGTATCATAGTTCTTGCTTCTTCAGCATTGAACTTGCTTTTACTTTCACTGAATGTCCCTTTTCTGGACACTGAGTTCATCTTGTTTTGGTTTTATGTATTTGTAGCATAGATGTATTTGGCCACTCTGGTTTCATGTTCTGCTGATTCTCCTGATGTCAGGGATTCGAACATCTATTAGTACGTATGCACTCTGTAGCCAAGCAGAAAAAGCTGACTGCTTTCCTAGACAGCATCTGCATTCTAAGGAACTCACTGTTTCCATAAGCACATGGACCACGGAAAGTAAATTTAAAGAGGATGGTCCCAAAGTTATATGAGATGCCAGGGAATTACACTGATTAAATGGCGCTGAACTTTCCAGATTAGATTTGAGGCAGGAGGGACAGAAGGATAACTGAAGGTCTCCAGACATATGTTTTGGAATGCAAATAGTTTTTTTGATTAAATATTCCATTAATACCTAAATATTATGTAGCCTTTTTCTTCAGTAAGTTCTTTATAAAGAACCATGTAATTTTTCAGGGGAAGAAACAGACACATACGTTTGAAGTGACTTACCCAAGGTCACAAGACTAAGCAGCAGAAGAACTGGGAGGAGAACCTAGCTATTTTAAAGCCATTTAGGAGGCAATATTCCTTCCTTAACTAAGTGCCTCTTTCCTGAGAGCTGCCATTTGAGTGTCAAATTAACATTAAAATTATGGCACTGACTCAAAGTCAAACTTACATTTAAAAAAAAAATAGCATACACATTTCAGGATTAGGAATATTACCTCTTTGTAACTGGAGCATAAGAAATTGTGTTTAATAAAGGCAGTATACCTTGAGGTGAATAGTAATAAACTTGAGTGACAGGCCTGTGAAAGAATCCATTATTTCTGTAGGTACCATGTGTTCTCCTTTGTCCGTTCACTGCTTTTCTGTCCAACTGCAGGGATGCTACAGGACCCCAGGGAGAAGGAAGGGGGAAGCACATGGGTGAGGCAAAGTAATGCCAGCCCCAGAGAGGACCAGCCCTTGGGGAAGCATTTAAAAGCAGTGTTAACTGGCGAATGCCTCTGCTTGCCTCCAAACAGACTGGGAAGATCACTCTTTCCAGCCCCAAGCTTACAAAAAAAGAGTGTATGAATAACTGCTTTGCTCTTCATGCCTTCCCCACCCCACCCCTCCCCCACCCCCCGACCCCTGCCATAAACTGGTTTTGACCTGTTCTAATCAGGAATTCACATTTATCTGGAGGAAAACTGCCTAGAGGTAGCAATTCTAACATGTCCTGCAGAGTTGTCATTAGGAAATGTGGAAATTGCCACTTGGTGATCCAAGGGTTTCATCTAAACAAAAAGAAAGTGGTGAAAACTGTCCTCAGAGGACACGTCTGAGAGAGTGAGGTGTGACTGATGTGTGACTGAGGCAGACACTGGCAAATGAAATAACTATAAGTGTAGCAACCAATGTAGAAAATCAAAAGAATCTTCTCTGCAATTCACAGATCAACACAGACACAGCTGTGTCAGCTCTTGTTCAATACGGTACAGATCCCAGATCAGCACTGAAGTAGGAGTATAATGGCACGTGAAAAAACATTTACAGAAACAATCTCAGCTCTCAAAAGCACCTCTTCAAGAGCTTTTCATATTGTCCATTTTGTGTAAATGGTTGGATAACATTCAATTGGATTAGGCTAAATGTATGTCACTGATACACACAGCAGCAGGGAACCAATGCCTTAGGATTGCTAGAGCTTGTTTTTTCAGTCCCCTTCAGCAAGAGGTTAATCTTTGCACTTTATAACAGGCAGAAGCGAGGCTTCAGTGTAGCCACATCTTTGGGCCTCTAGCATCAAAAATATTTGCTTGCTCTTGCAATAGTTGCTCAGCTCCTCCTCTTATGCTGCATAGTGAATCAAGCATATTCTCTAAAATATCTTTTTGGAACCTCCCAAGGAAACGAGCTGTAAGTTTTATTTTGACAAATTACATACGAATGCATTTCTTCTGCAACCGATTCAGTCCAACACAAAGGGTAATTTAACAGCATGTATTTCTGTGTAAAAGTTGTGACTTCTACATAAATTGTTTGCTTTCTCCTACTTTCCACTAGAGAAATGTTCACCTTTGAATCAAAGACAATGTACAAATTCACAGCACCTACTTCAGGTTATTCATTGCTATTAAAATATACAATGGCACACACAAAGAATTAATATCACATATAATTGATTTTTCAGTTAAATTGAAAATTTAATAGGAGAGAATTCGGTTTTCAGCCTGGTTTCCAAGGAAACATTTGCAGCTACTATTGGTGGAGGTTACAGGTTGACTGTCAAGCCCATGATTTCCTTTCTTCCTGGTCCACCAGTTTGATTTCTTTTATCATCTGGTCTTCCCCACTGAAATACATGCTAATATAGGGGGAAGGGTTTCTTAATACATGTAGAATAATCACTATTTCCCAAACAGCCTCCCAAAAGACAGACACTCAAAAAGCTGTAGCAGTGTAGAATAAATGAAATTAGTGTATTTTAATTAATTTCAAACGTGATAACCAGATTTGTATATGTACACGTCTGTGCAATGTTGATAAATATCTCCTGGAGATAATCTACAATTTTACTATTTATCTCTAACAAGCAGATGGGCTCCCACATTGCCATTTTCAGGAGTACAAACACATTCTGAAAACAAAAACGAAACACGGAAGAGTTTAATACGTGTGCAGGTTTTTCAACCAAATGTGCCATTACTAAGATGAGACTTTATAACCCTTTAGGATACCTGCAATTTCTACAATTACAGCTTTAGGAGATGATGAGGAGCGCAGAAAATCAATCACCAATGTAATTGCTTTTTGAAGAAAAGGGGCAATACACATTGAAGTGCATATATGAAAAAAACCAGGTCCCAGCCCCACAGGCTGGCACCAACCCGGGCTGGAGATACGCTGCCTTGGTACGGTCCCTTCTTGGCTTTGTTTCTTACCAAAAAAGTGGTACAGAGGTATGGAGGAATAGAGGGCAGCTACATATTTTCATGCATGCAGAAATGAAGCCTTGCTCATAATACTTAAGGAAATAATACAGACTCAAAGATATATCACTGCTGCTGTTTCTACTTTTGTCCTTACTCATGTTTCTGCTTGCTCTTCCTTTGTGCCTTGGCAAGGAAAAACATGGAGTATCATAGTGGTTCCCTTCTTCTTCCCAGGACATTCACAAGAGCCCAGACTGCAGTATTTTTGTTCATCTTTTACCTTTTCCAAAAGCTCTGTAGTGGCAGAAGGCTCTTTTTAAGGACACTATTAATAATATCCTTTGAACACTAGAGAAGATTTCTAGGAGCTATTCCCTCTCTGTTCAAGTAACACCCAGTTCCCCTCCTAAGTCATGTTAGTCATAAAATATAGACATACAGGAGAGTGCTGGGGTTTTTTTTGTTTGTTTTTTAACAGCTATATTTCATCTTTCTCTGGACTGCAGCATGCTCTTTTCCATAAGTGCCTTGCACTGTAATTGCCCCAGCTCATGCTTTCTCTACTCCTCCCATCTAAATTGCATACACCTACCTCTTCTTTGTATAGTACACTTCCACCTACATTTGATTAAAAAGCTCAAAATTTCTTTTCCTGGCCATGCACAACATCTCCAGTGTCCTTTCATCCTACTTTCCAGGACCCTTTCAGCTCACACACCCTGCAATGATCATGGCAACCATGAGCAGAGAGAAAGGACTACATTTTATGTTAATAATGGGTGATGAACCAGGCCAAATAGCCTCAAAATTGGAGCAAGATGTGCCCTGCTTGGGCAAAAAGCACAAACACTGACATTGCTATGAGCTGAACCTGACCTTGTGAAATGGCCATCTTGAATCCTACAGAGCAACACGTACTCTGTGAATTTTCCCTTTAGACATTCATAATTCAAAAAAAAAAAAAAAAGCCTGCTATGACAATTTCCCCCAAACTTGTAATCTAATTCTCCATCCCTTCCCTCCTATTTTATATAAACAGATTGAATTCCTTCTTCTGTGGTCTAGACTTAAATCAGGAAAAGAATGGAAGGGGAGAAAGGATAATATTTGTTTCATTTCTGCAAAAAGCTGACAAAGAAGTCTTCCTCCGAAGATGTAGTGCTAGACACTGAAGGAAATACAAACAGAAATAATGGCTGCTCTCAGGAGGATGGCTGAGGAGTGCAGGCTGGAGGTGCCAAGGGGGTGCCTGGTGTTGGCACTTGGTTTCATGGGATGCTGACAGAATTAGCACATCACTGTAACTTTGACAGCAGAGAGCCTGCATCTGGAGGCAGCGCTGAAGGAAGGTTGCTTGTGACCTGGATGAGGACCACTTCATGGCACCACTATTCCTAGTACCCTCTTGACCTGCATGTACTCAAGACACTGGGAGTTGACCACTTCCCCAGTGCCACCTAGACAGGTCCCTGCCAGCAGCAGCTTCTGCAGCACAGCGTGCCAAGGCTTCCATCAGCCTCACTTGCAGGTAGTTATTGCTTTTTGGTTGTTGTTCCAGGATACTCCTCCCTTATTGCCCTAGTTACTACATTGTTTTGGTGGCAATAAACACTATTTTATTATCCATTTCCTTTGCAGCAGGTGTGTGATGATGGTGGGAAGGCACAAGAGACACAGATGCAGGAGGGCTGGACTGCAGTGATGATGTGTGGTTAGACATTGCTCCCAGGACTTAAAAGTACATCGTCTTGAGGGAGACAAAAGCAAGGGAAAATGTTCTACAGACAGCATGGTCTATGATTCGCTGAGATGTTGCTTAGAAACCTTTTTCTCTTTTCTCTGGTGTCCTAATGTTATCACTAGCAGCGATTAAAGCTTGATTTACCCCTGTTCAAACAATGAGTTTTAAGTAATCTGTGTGGGTCTGGGGGCTGACCTATCAAATTTTGACACACCTTTATGGCAGCATAATTAAAAATGGAGGCCCTAATAAATTCTAACATCGCTCTGATTTCATTCTAGTGCAAATCCACTTAGATTGATCGACTTATATTGATTGGGATAAGGGTGAAACTTTTCCAATCACGTCATCCAAACAGGAATGTCAGAACATCATGATGGTTTACCTTCCTCTCCTGAACTAAACTAGATGGAGATATTACAATATTATGAAAAATTGTGAATAGCACAAGAACAGTATAATAATTTGATACTATTCAGCACTGAAATTGCTAGAGAAATACGAAGTCATCATTTTGCTTAAAAGCTTGCTGCAAATCTGCTTGGTCGATAGCAAATTGAACATTACGTAAGTTCATTTATTTTATGTGTTTCAATTCTCAGCGTGACATGCTTTCTATCCAGAGATGTGAGTGTTTTTGCAGTGAACCTCAGGAGATGGGAACATGTTCATCAATGAATTCCACTGTAGTTTATTTATGGTTAATATTCTACAGCATATTGACATTAAATACACTCCTCTTTGGTGAGATAACAATCTGAGGACAACACCTTCTCTTTCAAGGCTTCCAGTAAAATGATGACCTTTGAAACAAATCAGCTGCCTGATATAAATGCTGAGAACTTTCTCCATCAGGCGCTTTAACAGCTGATCTATATCTTTATGACTACAACTTCTCATTATAGAGATAATATACCACCTAATCCACTTCCAGAAAGACACATGCAAAAGTGAAAAAGTTGTTCTAAGCCCCCACATGGGTTTAGCTCAGCATATCAAGACACCAGTGTACTTCTGCTGGGAAGTCTTCCCGACTGGACAAGAGCTGAAACGCAATACTCTGGTTATTATTCATGGGCTGCATGGCTACTGTATCTGCAGTGCATTTCAGCTATATATTTGAGTTGCTGTTTTGTTGCTTTCCTTTCTATGGGGCAGTAATTTTACAAGTTCTATTTCTCTTTTACCCCCAGAACTGCTAGGGGCTCTCAGACTAATATTACGGCAGTCACGTAAGTGACACAGCATCTTGCATGGGTAGGCTGTAGCTTCAGTGTGCATGTGTTCATCTAAAAAAAAAAAAAAGCATTGTTTATCATTCACAGGTAGAAATGAGGAAGAACAGGATTTTAAGTGGCCTCATAAGATCATCCTCCGTCCCAGTGAGATACCAGACTTTGACACTCTTGAATATGGGGCTCGTGTTGCAGGTGCAGTTGGAAAATACAAGTGTACTCAAGCTGGTTGATTTGTTGAGATTACAATGCAACTTGAAATCTTACTCTACTCTGAAACATCAATTTGGATGCTTGTACACTGTACTGAAATACATAAACGCAGGAGATAGCTAGTTCATACAGGCTAGGTATACCCAAACCATAGCAATTAAAATAGAAACTAAAAGAGAAGGATTTAAAGGAAGGCAAGAAATAAGTTTTTAGCGTGGTTGCTCAGGTACCAGGAACAGAGGCACATAGAAAAGTCTTTACTTGAGAGAAAAAGAAAAGGAGCTCAAATACTTAATCCCATTTGGAAAAAGGACAGGCATTCAGGAATAAGGGACGTGTACTGAGCTTAGAGGGAGCAAAGCCATACAAAGCGGTATGGAATAAAGGACTTTGCTTCCTAAAGGGAGATGGCCTTTAACGTCAGCTGGCCAAGTCCTCCTGCACATGCTCTTATTGGGTACATATTTGATCGGATTTCATGACAATAAGCACAAGATGATTTAGCACTGTCTTATAGAAGTTGCCCAATACAGCTGTAAAAACACTATTTTAAGACTTTGTTTCTAAAAGGCACTGCTGTTGAACAATTGAGGTAATTCTTCCCCTCTACTAAATGTATTGCTTTACTCAAACCTCAGAAGATATCAATGAAGATAACGGCTGCCGCTTGCTTTGCAAACTAGGCTATCAAAAACATTATTCAATACTTGCCAGGGCATAGGCACCTAGACAAAGAAAACAGTACAGCTGTCTCTCAGCAAGGTGGACGGTGTAACACGTATAGACCAAGGGACAGCACACTGCCCGGCAGCGCGCTTCGTGCCATCACTCAGTCATCTCAGTTCGTGTGACATATGTCCGACCATATGTGCAGAGCACACCAGTGGAGACAACTGCCACGCTAAGAGATAACCAAACATTCTCCTTCTGAACATCCCTGGCCAGCAGCCGTGTCTGCATATCAAAGAGTCAGGAAAGCTCCTTGGGGAACCCTCTGGGGCAGGCACACTCAGACTGGCTAGCTCTAAACTAATCAGCAGTGGCTGTGGAAGCTATCTAGCAGTAAGTGCGTCACGCAAGGTGCTTTATTTCAGTTCTTCAGACTCTGCATGAGAGGGAACAAGCAGGTACGTGCAAACTATAAGCTGTCTATGATGAACTGCCAAGATACAAGATGTAAGCTCATTTCTTCCAACTTTCACAAATACTGCACTTAAAACTCCAGGTTGCTGATAGGAAAGAGTACAGCTCTAGAACCCTGTTTAAAGGGTGAACTCTGAAACTGGGAAAAGTGAGCTATGGAAGCACAGGTTGGTGAGGAAAGGGAATCGGGAAGCATTGTTGGCTATCATCCAAATGTGGTGATGGCTCACTCACAACAGGAACACACAGCTGACAGGCCCTGAATCTCAGCAAATTCATGTCTAATTTTTCCCCTTTCTGCATCTGCAATGATTGGCTAAAACGGCAAAGAATTTATTTACTGTTGGCTATAGCTGCTGAGGTGTTGTCACGGAGACACCCACAAAACAGACAGCAGCAGCTATCCGAAAACTGTGGATTTAGTGCAATCAAATTTGCCCGGCACTTCGACTGACCAAACTCATTACAGGATCAGAGGTCAGTTGGGAATATATTACTATGCAACAGACTCCTGAATACCAAAGCACACTCTTTATGGAAGATGAACCACAGTGTGCACACCCTCACTCATACTAATGAGAATCTCCCATTTAAGGGTACCAAAAGGGTCACTCACCATCTGGGGGGTGAGGACTCACTCAATCCCGGGAGATACACTCTGATAGCGTCCTGATCCGAGGGGAGTCCTGGAAAGTAACCTCAGATACCATCCTGATCTGAGGGGAGGGTCTCTGACTGCAATACCTGCTGCTCCAAAGAAGACTGCCTCAAATTGGGTTCTCCCACAGGTCTCCTTTTATACTTTGGTCAAGCGTGAGCTGTGGCCATTTAAACCAGTAAGCACAGACAGGAGGCCAGCCAACTAGACTCCGAGGCACCAGACAGTCCTGGGGCATTGATCTGATCTTTATCAGGTGCTGTGCGGGCCCCGGTCTTTCGTACAAATTTTGTGCAAGCTTTGTGCAAGCAGTCAGGGTGTCTGCACTGCCACAGGTATATGGGAGGGACAGGTCAGCTCACCATGCTAGGAGCTGAAGGAGACAAGTGAAGAAGGAACTGAGGAAATGGCTGTAATGTTCTTCAGATAATTAATCAGAAAATAGAAGCAGAGCTGGGCATAGGATCTCACTTAGAGTTGACTTGGAAACGTAACGGTGCAGCTAGAGTTGCTGACGTTAGAGGGATGTTTTGATCAAAACCTTCCACGGAGATTTCTGGTGCTAGCGGAAAGTAGGGAAATGGGTTGCTAGACCCTGAAGCAGCAAACCCTGCTTGTCAGGAAGAAAGGGAAGAAATAATAGGGGAAGGGCAGAAAGAATTATAATCTTCCAAGCTCAAAAGAAAGGGCTGAAAGGGAGAGTTTTGGAAGGATGACAAAATGATTTACTGCTTCCATATCCTATTGAAGCTCAAGGTCTCTGCTGCTAAGGGTGGTTACTGTCCTCTCATTCAATGCACTGTGCACATGGAAAAATTTGACGGTGAAGAATCTAATTACCATTCCCTAAAGGTTCAAAGACTCTCCATTAATAAAGCTCCGTCAAAATCATGCAGGCACTACATTACCAATTCTGAATTGCAGTAAACTTGATTTATTCTTTATTTCTTTGGTATTCAGGCTACAGTGTACAGAGTCTTGATGCCCTTTGGATGTCACTACCCAAACTAATACATTGACTTTGACCACAGTTTGTATTTCTGATCATGCTGAAATAGAGACAAGCAAAATCAGCACTCAGGATTTGCAGCAGATATCAAGCTTTTAAAGGATCAGATGTACTGGGTTAAAAATACTACAATGAGAGTAATATCTACAGAGAACATGCCACAATGTATTTATAGCATATATAAATCTTCACGTACAAGAATTTTTCCCCCCTCTGAACTTCCATGATTTGATCGCTTGTGCATCCTTTCTTAGGGTAAATCCTTCAAATGGATTATATTTAAAGAACTACTTATTTCATGCTTGGAAGAGATGCTAAAGCAATATTTTGGCACATATTTATAAAGTGATTAAAATCTTCTGTTTATTCCACAAGATCAAAAAAAAAAAAAAAAAGATGGTCATGTATTTTGATAATTCACATGAAATGGTAAGGACTAGTACTTTAAATCAGTGGAAAGATAAGAATCAAAACCTGACTGTCCTTTCTTTAATGAACATAGCATGAGCCATGTGCAGAGGAAATCCCTTCCTTGAAGAACTTGTATGATGACAACATGCAGTAGATGGATGAAACAAAAGGATGAAGATGAAGAAAAGAGTCTTGTCTCTTAGTCCTTTGAGCAAGTCTGTATTTTCTCTGCTTATTTTTCTGGATATGTCTAGTCACGTAACACATCTCCCTCAAAATTCTTATCTACAATACAGATTATCTCCACAGGCTATTTTTATATTTCCCCACACTCCTTATGTCAAAGACCATTAATAGTTACATGCATTTATGGTTCTCTGCTCTTTTAAAAAAAAACCCAAAAACCCCAAACCCGAACCCACTGCAGCTTTTCTACTATCTTAAAAATATTAATAAAATAGCAAGCTCTGTTTTCACAGAGGAATCCTTGGGTATCTCAGAGAATGCATATTGTGGATTTAGGGCTTAGCTCTCACAAAGATGCACCATTCTCCTAATATCTTGTATATAGACAGTGTGTGACATGGTAGGTAGTCAAGTGATAATGATGATACTAGTTTGCAAGAAGTTACTTGCTCCACCTCCATTTTCTTAGAAACTTGGGTAACTTGAATACTGTACCTACAAAGCTGAGCTGTATCTTGGGCATGAAGTTTGACAAAGAAACCAGCTGGCAAGAGCATATTTAAATAAGCTGCCACATGAATGAGCTCTAAAACACTTTCTGGTTATCTCTGACTGTGCAATGTGGATTTCTGTGGCTGGTTAAGACTTTCTATCCACAGCACAGGAAAAGATGTAACAACTTAGTATTCTTTCATTGGCATATTCTTCTCCATGTTTCACACACTTGTAATGTCTTTTCGACCTTCAGGCATCCAAAAGCTAGGCATTCCATCTAAAATGCTGTCTAGATTAGGCTAAAGACTTAACAGTAAATGAATGTGTACTTAAGCTACTGTCACTCCTTAGAAGAGCCTAAGTCCAATTCAACGTTGCCTCTAACAGTCCAAGCCTCTGCCCTGTCTCCCTGCCTGCTGCCACCAGTGTCTGATGGTCACATCAGGAACTGAACTGGCACAGGCAGGTATTACATTTTGAGCCAGAGGATGGGGGGGTTTTTTGGTTATTGCTGCCAGGTTTGGGGGGCTGGTTTTTGAGGTGGGGATGGAGAGGAATTGCCTGAGGGTTTTCAGTCACACCAATTTCTTAGCTGATTTGCTACAGCTATGTATAAGGGCTAACAGCAGCATATGGGAAGTAGCCACATCATGTGGCACATGGAAAAAACATCCTTTTTGATGGAGTCAGCAGGGACTTTGATTGGCTCAGGTCAGTCATCAAACTGCACCCTTTAAGTAAATGCCTTTTTTAGAAGCTAAAGCTAGGGAGGATTAACCCTACTCTTAAAGGTCTTTGGGTTAAAGCCACAAATCGGCACTCATGAGACAGAAGCTCCCTTGCTTGCTTTCTGCTGACAGGCTGTGGAGCTTGACACAGGTCAATTAGGCTTTCCTTCAGGAAAATGCATAAGCAGGTATTTTATTCAAAGAATGTTTGTTGTAATGGAAACTCCCTGCAAGTTTCATATTAGGTCAGCTTTTGACATACTGGGTCTGGAAGCTGTACATCTGTTTTGTCCCTCATTAAAACAGGGAAAATAATATTAATTTGACAGAAGGGGCAGCCTGAAATTATGATTCATCTACATATTTAAATAGTTGTCCTGAAGGAAGAATATTAAGTTCTGATATGCATATTTCACATATCTAAATTAAAGCAGGTGCATACCCCCTTCACTGAATCAGACCTTTCATTACACCAGACCTTTAATCACACCAGGCCCTTGACAACCTTTGGTTGGAATCTACATAAAAATATTGTTACTGGCATTGCATCTATTTTAATTCCTTTGCTGCCAACTGCTCAGTTGCTTCACTATCACCAATTGCAGTAATTCTTGTGACTTGAAACACCCCACCACGACGTACCTGATTCACTTGGAAGCGCTTACCTGACTCAGGTTGTTTAGTAGTGACCTCTTGCACACTGAAACCTCCTTGTACTGAACACTGATTATCAGTGGCAAGAGATGTATAAAAAGACCATGGAAAGCTACCAGCCCTCAGGAGCACAGAGATGCAAAATAGGGTTATTTCTTGTTTCCCCTGTCCAACTTCCTAAATCAGATACTACTTACGAAAGCACAGCCAGCTACCAGTAGCCTAGCATAAAGATTGCAGTATAGCGTAGACTTTTTTTTTTTAAGGTATTAAACAGAGTAGGTCTCCAGATAAACCCCTATGAAATTCTACTTGTAACTGGCCTCCAGGCAGAGCATGACTGATTAAACCCTTGCAGTCTGACTGTCCAGCCAGGTTTCTTTTCCCCATCTGACTGTAACATCCCAGTCTGGATGTTGGCACACTTTGGAGACTATGCTGAAAGCTTTGCCTAATGTTAAGGTAAATGATACCCACGGCTTTCCCTTCACCCACAGATTGAGTCATTTTATCACAGAACACAACTGGGTTGGTCAAGGCAAGGATACCAAGGGTAAATCCATGCTGACTATTTTCAGTCACCACCTTCTCTTTCACATACCCAGAAACGTGCTCCAAGAAAACTCACTCCATGATTTTTCCAGGGACAGAAGTGATCATGCCTGGTCTACAGTTGCCTGAATTGTCCCTCTTGATCTTCTGACGACAGCTGCAACATTTGCCTTTCTCCAGCCGTAAGTGTACTGTAGACTCTAGAAGGCCTGCAGGCTTTTCAAATAAATTAAATACAGAGGTTTTCATACTCTCTTTGCCCCAATGGGAAAAAAATTTGCTGCAAAACTTACACACATACACATTTTTAATAAAGTCAACTTCCTGGAGATCATAGCAAGGACAGCAGCTTGGGAACTGCCCACATACAACGGGGAGTTAAACATCAGGGAGACAGTACGCCTTCAAGCATGGATACAACACACCAAGTAACAGAGTAGAATTTTTAAAATGTTATTTCCTTTGAGCAAGCAACCTCCCCAAACAGAAATCTACACATAAAAGTGGTTTTCCTGCTCTAGTTATTCAGGAGGTTAATTCCTTAGGTGTGGGTACACATGCTATGCCAGAATCAGTACAGTTGTATTCACCTGGTCTGTGAAACATGACCTTATACCTTGGTTCAGGGTAGTCACAGAAGAAAGCAGTATGTTAAAACCTTCTGTTACCCTACTGTACCCCATTGTACGTTCTCAAAGCCTACTTTACACTTAAATAGCTTGAATAGCAAGGGAAGCACTTTTAAAAACTTTAAGGAGGTCAGACTAAGATGGTTTACCTGCATGTGCTGTGCATTGCAAGCATACACCTGCCTTAGTCTCAGCCCAGAGCCTTTATCCTTTGTTAATTGCCCTTGGGGTGTCCTCTGTCCCTCTGCTATTCTCCAGCTCTGTGTTTTTATAATTCTGTGTTCTTTAAAGCATTTCAATGTGCTGCCACTGTGGGAGCAGATTAGCACTGGCATCAGGTGGTTTCCCAGCTCTGATTTTTCCTTACTGTACCAAACACTAAACAAGTTACCAATTCTCCAAGCACAAGTCTTTGACCCTACCGATTTACTGTTTGGTGCATCTGAACTCTTGCACCACCACTGCCCATCACATGCCTGCTGGGATATTTTAGGAACTTATAGACAAACTAGTTACTTAATCCAGTGATTATCCCAAAGCTTAATGTATGAGAAGGAGATAATTGTAAACATTCTCTTTCGTATAAATGACACCCATAAGTAATGAGCCACACACTCTGCAAAACCCACCCAATTCAGTCTGTATCAACACAAGGCAAAATTCCGTTAACTCCTCAGTGACACCCACCTCAACACAACCTCCTCGAGTTTAGGATATAATAGACTGACACACCAGTGAAAGACATACCAACTTTCTTCAAAGAAAATGAATATTGCAAAGCCCATAAAGTATTTGTCATCCAATACCCAGCCTCTTCTTCAGGTACCTCAGCATCACAGCCTCCATGATGACAATCCACATCAGCAACCACAGCAGCTGTAGGTCATATTAGATTTCCTTAGAATTCACTGTCACTTTGCTTGCTGCAGGTTCCCACCAGACTTGCAGGCATTTTCACTTTCTCTGGTTAGGTGACATAAATATGCAGGACAATAAAAACATGGGAAATCACTTCTCCATCTCGAGAGAAGTACAGGCACAAGCTGTGACAGCCAGGCAGACATTGGCTGTTCCTGCCAGAGGTGCACAAAACTCTGTCAAATTGACATGAGGTGCCACCTGGCACAGCATGGCACTAAGTGTTGTGATGTAGGAAAATGTTCAATCCCAAAAGTACACCTTGGAAGCAGTTGTCTTACAGTTAGGATTTTTAAAGTGGAAGCTTATGGTTACTAAAGAAATATAGGATCAAAAATCAGTCTAATGATAATTTTTGACAGAGTGCATAACACATGCCTTGATTTTAAAAACACTTAGCTAGACCAGTAACCATTTCCCTGTGCCAACTCCAGATCAAACATAAGTCTGGTCACAAACAACAGGCTCTGTGGACAGCCACCTCCAGAGGTGGTGGCAGTGAATCATCCCTGTTCACAGAATCAACAGGGTTGCTCTCTGCAATATCAGATCAGCTCACTCTGAATGTTTGGCTGCAGTCAGCCAGTTGCTCTTCATAATCACACCATCATTCACATTTAACTATGAATGGAAGAGCTGCTTCGCCACAGCAATTTTTCTTTCAAGAAGCAAAATTAATTTACAATAGGCTAACACTAATAATACTCTCACCCCCAGCTCCCTTAAAAGAAAACAAAAGGCCTAATACAAGACTGCAGAAAATTACCAAAACCCAATTTTCACACTTGGGTTCCTTGGCACAATTCAGACATTTTGGTTTGTGTATGCCGTGGCGTGAATCAGAACTTCACGTTTTTTTAAAAGCATTCTCCCTAATATACTTGGCAGTCCTAACGGGTTTGGTAAGTTAAATAAGTAGTCTGGATTTTCTAGGGTTAACTGCAGTCGAAGGTGACCTTCAGCCAACTTTTAAGCTGTCTCATCTTCTGGAGGATCAATTTAGGGTCAAGCCAGTACCTATATGAATTGTCTTATAAGTGCCTTCTGGCAAAAATGGCATTCTGGTACACAGGTAGACCTTGAATTTTTTTTTCTCTTTTCCAGTTGTAGCTAGATGCCAGGGACCGGGAGAAAGTCATGATGCATGAACCAGCAACTCTTCTTTGCAGGCAGGACACCTAGAAGATCAAATGCTCTGGACAGTGCATATCAAGATGTACCACTGTGTCACAAGTTGGAGCTCTCTCTTACAGGTGCTAAGGCTCAGAGTATTCCCACCACCCCACATCCTCACTCTTTTAACAACTTTGTAGAAAGTATTATCCAGTGATCAGGTCTGAGGGTTTTGACTGAGAAGTCAAAACAGAAGATTAAAGACTCTGCCCCACTATATCTAAGATTTCTTCCTCCTGTTGTTCACAACAAACTTAATTTCTTTGCAAGGTCTTCTGACAGAAGATTGGTTTTAGCATCCATCATTCAGTCATAGTCAGCTGCCAGATAAGAAAATAGACAGGTAAGGAAGGCTAGGGTTAAATTCAGGAAAACAGAAAAGCTTTCTTTAAGAAAAAATGGAAGAAGCAGCTGGGGATAGAATATAATAAAAGCAGACATGAAGGATGAAACATGCCTTTATTTTGTTCAATGACTAAATAGCAAATTCTGCTCTTTGAGTGCTGACTGACAGCTCCATTACCAAACCATTTAAGAAAATGATAAGCCTCCCTTCTTAATTATGATTCGCAGGCCAAGGTGCTCCGACAGAGGTTGCCTGAGGTTAGGTGTCTTTATTCAGCTGCAACTCAAAGCAAAGAACCCAAGCCCGCATATGAGCTTTGGTATGCGAGCAGTTCTAACTGCGTCCGGAGTGGTTCTGAAGTGCAACAGCCCAAAAATGAATCATGCCAACTTGCACATTTCAAGAGCCAAGTCATGGGCTCCAGCAAAATGACAAACATTGTTTAAAAACATGTTTGCTGAAGGCCTTGTTGGTGAACGGGTCACTAGGCAAAACTGTGAACACAAAGCATGTTGTGCAGCTGCCTAAAAGCTCAACCCTCCTGTGTGCTTGAGCAAAAGCAGGATACAGGAGAAACTGGAGGCTTACAAAGGATACCTAACAGGACTTCTCTAATGATGTTGCTCTGTGGCCTTGATGCCAGCAAAAGCTGCTGGGAAATACTCTGATTTCTGTTATGGCTGTAAACTCTTGAGCTTGTGGAGTGGGGCTTTTCTCCTCAATGCTCTTTGTAATTTTCCTGTCCTCTTTGAAAATGTCACGCTGAATACTTCACCATTACTCTCCCCTGCACCACATTTCTTCCATATGTCTAATGCATGCCCTCTCACTTCCTTAACTTTTACCACTTAGGATATGCAGACAGCAGTGGTGATGCTGAAAGCTTTCTCCTGGCAAGGAGAACGACATCCAAATAGGGACGATATTCTGGATGGAGTGATCTCTGACTAGCATAAAAGTTAATTTTGCAGATTAGAGAATCTAAATCTTTCCCTTACTCATTTGCAAAAATCTGATATTGGGATACTATTTCCATTGCCAACTTACACACAAGGTCAAGTTCAGATGCAATCAAATGGGCAGAAGAAGTGGATAAGAGCCAGCAGTACCTAAAAAATAATTTCCTCCTGGTTTTGGTAGCTTTCAAACCCAGGAACTGTCTAGCTTGCTTATCCTCCAAGGGTTTTAGGCTGAAGTGTCCTGGTTTGACACTAGAGTCAGACAGTATTGGTTTCCCAGATATAGAAGAGTGATTAACTGCATTTGCATTCTTACTATGTTAAATTGCTATCATCCGTAGTTGAAATATTGGCAGTGAAATCAAACTCATACACAAACAGTTTTCTGTAAGAAACAAAACAATCCAGGGCAAATATAAAATCGGGACAACTGTAGGATAACTGGACAACTGTAAATAACTCATTTGGGCCCATCACCTCTTTGAAATCCACCCTTCAGGAGACACTCAACCAAAGCTAAATGAAGATACCAAGAGAAATTCTACTGATTTCAGGAACTGGGCCTTGGCTGCAAACCAGAAAGCATGTAGGCATAAATGCAAATTCAAGCAATGTTATGAAGATCCTTTAAAGTTGTGACTCAACTGCAATCTTAGTTTGCTAACTCCCTGATGAGATTCCTTCTTTCTTCTGTAAGACGCCCTTGCACATTAACAAAAAAAAACCATGATGGAATACAGGCTACAAGTGTCCCAAAATATCACTGCTTATGAAGAACGCAAAATGCATCTCATTTTACATATGGTAGCAAATGCAGCCCGCCTGCAATCTCTAGGCTGTTACTGACAAGAAAAAAATCTTACTTTTGAGGGGTTTTTTTAATGGCATCATTCTAAACTTACTGCCTGCTTATTTGCTTCAAGGGCTGAACCTCTCTTTGTCGTTCATCAACTGGCAGTATTCTTCACTGAAGTCATCATCATTAACACACGAATCTCTTGGCATATCCACTATTAAATAAACCAAAAATGGCTAGCTTTGAAAGAGAGTACCTTTATGCATACATGTGCATTTGTTTGTATACAAATGTGTATCTATTAACTGAACTGCAGAGCACAGTTTTGTGTTTACTGCATAAGAAGCTTGTCCATAATATTCCTTACATAAAATGACCATCAGAGTTCTCAAAGACCTGCATAAAACTAGCAATTTACAAATTTAGCATAATACTTCAATATTTATATTTAAACTTGTGCATAAGTCTCCTATTAAATATCTAATATGAAACTGAGAGACTTTCTTCTCAGCCTTCTTTTTATTTACTTTATCGCATTAGCAACACATGCATTAGTATACAATTGGCTAGAGTTTTTTTTTCTAGAATGTTTATATTTGAGGCTCTGTATTCTCCCCTGTTTAGAACTACTTACCATCATGAAGTGTTTTTAAGTAACAAATCAACTAGCCAAGAAACCCTTTTGAAATCTGATGATTTATTGTGATTCTAGTTGAGGCCAAGGAAAACTTGTACGAAACCAAGTAGTAAAGATACCAAGAAGTAAAGATAAAAATGAAGGGCAGCTTTTACATATCATTCCGTAGGTGGTGGGTGTTCGTGCATAATGACATGCCAGACAGAAACCATTAACTCCATTGCTGTTGCAGCCAAGCAAGTAGGCACATAGGAAGCTGAGCTCCGGAAAGAGATCTTGCTAGACTCTTTGCACAAGACGTATCTTCTGTGAGTGCACCTAGCAAAGCTCACACACAGCTTGTGATAAGAGGCTGATAAGAGAGATGGAGCTCCTGCACAGCAGGGCTGCAAAGCAGCGCTCTGCTGAGATGGCAGCTGCTGCCATGCAGGTGGCCTCTGGTCAGACAGCGATGGTGTGCCACCATACTTCTTGCTGGATTTGTCTTGCAAACGTCTAAGCACCTCGACAAGTATCAATGTTACCGTCATACTGCTGCTCTCAGCGGATGTGTCACATCAACACCTCTAACAGCTGTTTTGAGTGAAAGATGAGGAAACTGATGTGCCAAGTTTTGACACCAAAACATTTTAACTCACAAAATGAAAGACAAACACTCTTAAAATGGACTGTGAAGCATTTTTGCTTTCAAGAAATTACTCATTTGAGAATAATTCACCTTCCTTCTACAGTTTCATTTAGCGCTGTGTCCTTGTCTTCACTTAGTATTTTATGTCAATCAAACAATCTTAATTACATTGTGATTTATGGTGTACCTATTGCAAGTAATGTATAACTGGAGTAAGTTGAAAACTGCAGTCTGTTTTAAAAAAAGAAACACAAGTTGAATTTACTATTGCAAATACCACCCAGGAGCTGAAGTACCAAAGACAGTTTGCAAAGCTGGAGCGTTAAGCTGTCAACTCTCCTTGGCAGTGAACAAAGCTGAGGTTTGCATTCTATACCACCTAGCAGAGCTTGCGACTAGCAGACTAACAGCGGACCCCAAGGCTCATCTGTATTTCAGCAGTATCATTTGCTGTAATAAAAGACAATGCATCACACGATTAGGTCATGATCCTTTCTAGAGCATCCATGTATTGTGAGTTCTGCTTTTAAGGGACAACATCAGCAGGAAGCATTTTGATAACACTAGAGAACTGCTTGTGTAAGTAAGCAGAGCCCGGTGTTTCAGGGAGAGATTCAAGCAAGACTACAAGGAGAAGCCATATAACAAGGAACCCAGCTTGTCCCAGTGGGAAACACCTTTATGAAGGGTCTAGAGAACAAGTCTTATGTGAAGCAGCTGAAGGAACTGGAGTTGTTTAGTTGGGAGAAAAGGAAGCTTGGGAGAGACGTTATCGCTCTCTAAATCTACCTGAAAGGAGGTTGTAGCAAGGTGAGTCAGTTTCTTCTCCCAAGTAACAAGTGATAGGACAAGAGAAAACAGCCTCAAGCTGGGCCAGGGGAGGTTTAGATTGGATATTAGGAAAAATTTCTTCACTGATAGGGTTATCAAACATTGGAACAGGCTGCCCAGGGTAGTGGTTGAGTCACCATTCCTGGAGGTATTTAAAAGATGTATAGATGTGGTGCTTAAGGATATGGTTTAGTGGTGGACTTGGCAGTGTTAGGTTAACAGTTGGATTTGATGATCTATAACTTATTTGTGCTTCAAACATGTACAGATAGAAAAAATGTTACTTCACTCTTGGCCTATGGCCTATAGGATACTCTGAAACTCCTAGTGACGGTCTTCTTCTGCCTCTGTTGCTACTGTTTAGAGAATCTATAGAGTGCTCTGGAAGTCAGATTTAATGGACAGAGTTTTACTCCTGAGAAGGAGGCACTTCAGAACTGATTAGTCCAACACTTAGTTGTGAGCAGCAACACCCAAATGATTAACCTTCCCTGCTACCTAGCACTGGTGAAGCCACATCTGGAGAGCAGGGTCCAGTTGTGGGATCCCCAGCACAAGAGATGGACACACTGGTGCAAGTCCAGTGAGGGGCCACAAAGATGATGAAGCACCTCTCCTATGAGGAGGTATCCAGTGACAGGTCAAGAGACAATGGGCAAAAAATGAAACACATGAAATGCCACCTGAATATATGAAAAACCTTTTTTTACTGTGAGAGAGATGGAGCACAAGCACAGGTGCCCAGATAGGTTGTGGAGTCTTCCTCCTTGGGGATTCAAAACCCAGATGGACATGGTCCTGGGCAACCAGCTCTATCTGACCTGGTCTGAGCAGGAGAGTGGACTAGACAATCTCCAGAGGTCCCTGCCAACCTCGGCAATTCCATGATCCTCTGAAAAGGTACAGAGAGGGGAGTGTGAAAACAAGTTAGAAAACAAAGAGATTTGCATTTTCAAGCTTATAAAAAACAAGATGAAACTGCAGTGAATAGAATTATTATTTTTTTATATAAAAAAGAACACTACTGAAGTTTAATCATATTCCCTACTGATTAAAATAGCAGATGAAATTTTCTGGGAATAGCTACTGTACTGTGATTGATAGTATCAAAGACTGATCTTAATTAGAAGACAAGAAGGAGTCTTTATTTTCCCCTGAAACTGAAGAACAGTACCTCTTTCAGACTCTTGATATTAGTGGCTGGAAGGAACAGAGCATTAATCAGGCTACAGGGCTGTCTACATGATGTCATGACACAGGCAGAGACCAAGAGAGAAATGGACAATTTAACTGGCCAATGAAAGAAGAAAGAGTTTAGAGCTTGTTCTGCAAAGTAACATATTAGTTTTGCCTAACTTCCAGGAACTGCACAGAAGAGAGAATAGCACGGGCAGTTCTCAAACTTAACCTCTTCTGTTCTGCAACACAGTTAAGATTGAGGGGTAGAGAACAACCTCTGTGTAGTTCAACAGATACTCATCAACAAATTACTTTGACGTTTAAATAAATATCCACAACGCCAACACCAACACCCAAACTAAAAGTAACATCTATGTGAAAGACGAAAAACTTCTTTTACAAACTGTCTTAAATTAGGTCTAAAAGCTCAAGGAAGGTTAAAATATTTAGCAAAATTTGGGATAAGCAGGAAAATATTGATGTGGGAGAAATTATTAATTCAGCAGGGCTATATGACAGGCACACGGGTTTTGGCTTTAAATCAGGCAAAATCCTTTTTAATATTCAAAAGCCATTGTGTTCATTCACTCCCATGAGCTCTCTGATCACCCTAAACTACTTCTCTCTTTTCTGTTCATGATCTTACAAGGCTTTTCATTCAGACTGACTTTTTGGACAAAGACATGCACTTGCATAACTGTGACTCCTGAATGCCAACATAAGGCAAATAAAATTTGTCATATATCAATACCAGAAAAGAAGGTTTCCTCTTGTCCCTCATCTCTACCAACACCCTTTTCTAGTCCTCCATTACTTTTTTCCCGTCTAGCTTCTCAACCCTATTCTCTTCAAGATGCTCGGCTCGACTTTCATTAACAATAACACCCTACTCCTCACACTTTTCCTCTGATGCTTTTTACAAACCTTTTTTTCCCAAGTGTTATCTCTGATAGCCTCTGCAGAGCTGCTGTCTTCTCTTTTTTCCTCGAATTGTTTCTTCATGATCTCTTCCCAAGTTTTTATATTGCTGCAGCCTTTTCTTAGTCCTCTGATCTTCTGCATCTGTCCTGTTTTTTCCTCCATTACTGAGATTTCCACAGGTGTCACCATTATGTCATAAACTTATCCACTTACTCTTCCCTTCCTGACCACTTCTCTACCATTCCTGACCCGCTTCTCTTTCCGTCTGCCATCTTTGAACATAGCTGACATCTCTCCTTTTAGGTGTCTCGATGTTCATTGTAACTTCTCATAACCAAAATGTAAGTCCTTTCTTTAGCAAGACCATCAGCTCATTATTTAACTGCTTTCTCTCTGTTCCTGGATGTTACATTTGCATCACAACCTTGTCACCCACAGTTCCTCTCCAGCTTCATTAAAAAAGTGAGAGCTCATCTTTTCAGAATGGTGTATAGATACCTCCCCATATTTTTTTCATGCCTGCTTTTGTACGTACATAGAACCTTACAGAACAAGTTTGTTGTCCTAAAAAAAGCAGTATGGACACAGCAACGCATTTTCAAATATGCAAGCATTTTCAAACTGTCTGTTGATCTGAGGTGCTCCATTTTTAACATTTTAACATTTCTAGATTAAAGTATCTCAAAAGGAATCAGTCTGCAAAAGGGCACTGAGATGAATCAGACCTATCAGATTCATTGGAAATTTTTAACAAAGAAATACATTATATACAGAAAAGTATAGTTATTTCTAATACTGTCATTAGTCACATATAAGTGTAACAAAACACACATAGCAAAGAATATTTAGGGTTGTTCTAAATCCATCACTTTGAATGCATCTCTGATCAACTTATGCAGTGTGTGGAGAAATTCTTAATTACAGTGTAGCATCCATGTATACCAAGTAGAGATGGAACCTGCATGCTGACTATGCAAATCCGTGATGAGCCTATTTTCTCTCTATTGGCTCACTTACACAAAGACATTCTTTATTCCTCAGCAGATTGCAGCCTGATTTTATATGACTGATGCAATGGAGGACTATCACCCTTCTTTTCCCCTTCGTCTTAACATGGTTTCTTCTCCAACATCTGAATATGCATTAAAAAGAAATAATTAAAAAAAACCAACCCTGCCATTTCCACCTAGCTGCTCTTCCAGCACTTCTGCAGAATGCAGTCTTTGCTGACAGCTGTGCCAGTGCAAAGCAGAAAGAAAGTGTAGGAAACCAAGTTCTGCTGATGCTAACTGATAATAAGATGGGCCTTTGTGCTTCTCAGCTTCTCCATTAGCCTCTTAATGTAGCCTTCTCTCCATCTGCAGAATGGATGAAGGGGTAGGTAGGGCTGCCAGATCTCTCAGCTTAGCTGAAAGCTGACCATTGAGATTCTACACACTGAGTCATGACATGGATTGGATGTCCATCAAATGAGGACGAGCTGTCACCATACAAGGCTGCATCTTTGCTGCAGCACCCAGAAAAGGCAATGCCATTGCACTTTGCTTGTTCCAGATGCCCATAGCTCAGCAGAGCCTAGAGCCAAGGAGCAGCAGCAGCATGGCTGCAAACATCCAACAGCAGAAAGTGGCACCAGGGACACGTGAATGAGTCTTGAGCTCAGGACTAATGGTGGCTCCTTTTTTCCCAGTATGAAAAGTCATCTTGCTGGAAGCACCACCTGTCTTGCTGGCCCTTGCTTGTGCTCTAGGAAACAGGCTATCAGCTGTTAACATATAAAGCAAAACCTTACCAGCCTTCTTCAGACAAAAACACAAACTGGAGAAAAGAAAGCAATTAAACAGAACAAGGCGACAGGTAGTGTTAGCTTAGGAAAGAGGAACAGAATAGTTCGAGACCCTTACCTGCATTTGTGTCAGTTATGTTACCACCCTTAAGATTTAGCTCCTCTCTGCCACGTGGTTTACAAATCATGGGGTCAAGTAAGAAGCAAGTTTTTGTTAAAATGACAGATATGTTTCTTTGATACACAAATACCAGACTTATTTCTGATAATCTACTGACAAAAGCGAGGCAAATCTAAATAAAAAATAAACCAGAAAACATCTTCAGCTCTGTTTCACTCCAATTAGCAGTTTCCAGACCTCTTACTGAGCAAGCGGGATCCTGTCCATCAATCAAAAAACCTCATTACTCTGATCCAGGTACTGATCCATGCACCGTAGCAGTGGTTGCAGCAGACTTAGATGATGCTGTTCCAGAGGCAGTGACACTGCCCTGGTTTGGCATGAAGAAACTTTACTGCTTATGGTGACGAGAAAGATGCATAAACGAGGGAGTGAAGAAAGGGATAGTCAAGGGAGGCGGGAAAAGAGAAGTCTGGCATGATTTGGTGAAATTTATAGGGCTAACAGAGGGTCTTGCCATATATGTACTGATAAGCATAGCACACTTGACAAGGAAATACTGAAAAGGCAAGGGCGTCTGATTAACTTTGGTCTCCTGCTGTTTTCAGTGGTCAGTTCCATCATAATGTGTAGTTCCAGACAAAGCTTTCCAGGGAAGAGAAAAAGGTCTATCGGTACCATCCACTGTAACTATAAGGGTTAACCATGGTTGGACAATATGAAAAAGCAGTAGCATTTTACAGCCGTACTGGTCACACCCAGCAATATCTGCTCTCCATTTTCAGCAGCCTCACAGCTTCCCCATTTTCTCTCTGAATTATAAGAGACATTAACAAGAGTGTTTTCCACTCCCCACTTTGACTGGTCTTTCTAATTAAAGGCACTGAACAAACAGATCTGAGAAACATCCTGGCAGCAGGCAGCAGCAAGCAGCCTTGGTTCGCTGCACGCAGGGCATGGAAGAAGCTCTGCTCTCCCAGGGACAATGTAAAAGCTACAACCAGTGACTCAGTGTTAGCCCAGTAACTGCTCTCCAGGGAATCTGAGACAATCTCTCCAAGCACTGCTGCCTATTTCTGCACAAGGAGGCATCATACAACAAAAAATACTCCTTGAAACAATTACCTACTTCTGATAAATACACACCTCTCACCAACTAATGAGTAAACATCACTTTCAAGCTTTGCCTTGTGATCCACATCTACAGACCCATCCAGGGTGAAGCCAACACTGAAACGTGGGGTTTTTGTGTAACAGCTGTGCTCTGTGCCATGCAGACATGGCATTTAATTAATAGCTTGATTCCCTTAAGGACTCATTGCCGGAAAACAGAACATCTTTTGTAAACAGGCAAGGTCACCATGCAACATGCATTCCTCAATGCATACATTCATTTTGGAGTTGATTTTGAGATAATTGAGTATCTGTTCATTATATGTTTCAAATTAGTGCAATAATGCATCTTCACGTAAAACTAATTTTGCAAGATCTGAGGAAAACCAGCGTTATATTACATTTCAATGCCATCTGTTCAGCTACTCCAGAACATAGTGGAAGAATTCTGATTTATGCCCAAATTATTTTTTATATATTACATTTCATATTGGATTCAGAATTTGAAAAATTCCAGATTAGGAAACATTTTAAAAGCACAAACTGAGCATTTTGCCCCTTTATACCTCATCACCCTTCTGTGACTTACAATTACTTATTAACAGGAGTCTTCTAACATATTCACACGTACACACTGTGAACAAGACAGTTCACAAAGGTAACACCTTAAAGTTTAAACCCTTGTAGATATAATGGTAGAAACCACAAAAAATTCACAGTTATGTTAAGAAAAAATAAAAAATGATAGGCAATTTCTGTCAAAATATTTTTAAGTACTACCAAAACTCGTCAGTAGTACCTGAAGAACCTAAGCAATATACAGTGCCACAAATTCCTGCCAGTTTACTTCTTGGCTTTCATCTTACTTCATCCCAAATACTATTTTTACCTGTTTGTTTAGAGAATTTTGAAGTTGGCAACCTGTTTTTCTAGATTCCTCTAGTTCCTGGGATAATTCCCTTCTGGATGTGAAAATGAGAAATTCCAGAGGATAATACTGGATCAAAGCACAATGTAAAAGAAGAAAAAGCTTCTTTCAAAGTGAATACGCGACTGGTCAGTAGAGATTACGTAGGCTAGAATACAAAAGAATAAATAAAGTTTTTTCTCCTAATACCAGATACCAATACTGTATTGTGTTAAAACCAACAGTTTGTGGAGGAAAAGAATAATTATGCAGTAGAAATTAGAAGTTATATATGCAACTGTAAGGAAGAGAAGGGCTTTTATTCTAAATTTTCCTGTGCTTATTCAAATATATGCATTCTTCATCAGAGATTATGATCAGGAATGCCAAATGCAAATGCTGCCTGAAGACTTGGAATAAGCTTTTGCTGCATTTTTCTTCATTATATAGCTCAGGAGTTTCCCAAACTGGAGAATACAAACCATAACTGTAAATGAAAGTGTAGTCTCTAGATTGTGAATGACTGATTATGTGGCGTAAAGGCATTGTCCCAGTTTGAGCCAAGACTCCCTTGTTTTGGAAATGTGCCCAATAGAGTATCAGAATTATTTCATACAAGCTCCATAAACCCGGCATCACATTGGCTAAAAGTGCAGGTCAAAAGATTTCTTCCGGCAGATGCTCCTTAAAACCTGCAGCCAGGAGGAGTCTCCTCCTCTTTGGACACCGGACAGCTTCGGAGAAAGAGCCACAGCGAGAGGGCTGGCTACCGTCCAGGCCGAAAGCCTGCGGCCTGCCCCCCGCCCCAGGGCCTAACTCAGAACTGTTTCTGTCTATCGGCGCCCAGCTCTGCTGTGAATTGTTGGGTGACTCAGTCAGCATCTCTCTCTTGTATCGGGTAAGAGAAGAGATATTTTTTCACTCGGCGAGAATCTACCGCTGGATTCGGACGTGGGGGAAGCTCACCCCGCTTCGCGTTCCGGCCGTGAGGGCTTCTCCTTTCTTCGCATCTGAAGAAGCTGCCGTTTCTGTAAGGAGTGTTCTTGAATGTTTTTTTTACAGACACTGAAAAAGGTCTCCCTGTGAACTCGTTAAAATACTTCTCTAAGCTGTTAAAAACTTTTAATCACTTGGCCCGCCGCCATTTTGGATAGACGCCATCTTCTGAGCTACCATCCTCGCGTGACGTCATCTCCTGGCCTGTGGCCAATCGGCCATAACTGTAGTTTTTTCTCTTTTCCTCCCTTTGCAGTGTTTTAACTCTTACTGTATTGTTTTCTTGTTTTGCATGTAATATATAGTGTGATATGATAGTATTTTAGAATTTTTATTAAAAGTTTGTTTCAGTTTCCCATCCATATATTCCGAGATTTGAGTTTTGTTTCCCTTTCCCCTATATCAATACGGGATTTAAGGAGCGTTAGGGACCTTGAGTTTTACTCGGAAACTCAACCCCTAACAGGCATACAGCAAACTTAATTGGAAACAATCTGCAAAAAATATTACAAATAGAGTTTCTTGCCCTCTTCATCTGCTGTGAAATTAAATTAATGGACTTAACAGTTTCAATTCTAGGAAGAAAAAAAAAAACCAACAAAGGCTGCCAACATTTTCACAAGCAAACAGCCTTTGAACAGTTGGGTTTCTGCCTTAGGGAAGTATTTTTGTCAAAAAGGCATCTTCTTCCTTGAGGGGACCTGAACAAGTTATGAGCATACCCCTAGAGTTTTTTACTTGTCAAGGCTGCAGCAACCTAACTTAAGCGACTCGCCTCCCTTTCTTTTGTTCATTTGAAACAGGTTGAAGCAGGCTGTCAAAGGTTCAAGGAGAGGTTATCAAGTCCTGTTTACTGTTGGCATGCCTGAAACTGCTGACACATGCTAGGAAAAAAAGGGTAAATCCAGCACAGCTGCAACAATAAAACAGCTACTAGGGAACCTCACCTAGAGCTAACACCACCGCTAAGCCACGCTGGCCAACTGAAAAGGTAACCTAGTAGCATTTATAAAAAAAATGCAAACAAAGCTTACAGAAGTTCTGGAAAAAAGCTAGGTTTGTAATTTTCTTAGTGGTTAAAAAAAAAAAAAGGCAAACCCCCACACTAACACACCACATGTGGGATTTTGTTACTTGATGATGAAAACCATGACCCACAGTCTTCAGTAATGAAAACTGAAAAATGTTCATTGAAAGGAAAAGAAATGAAAAATTGTGCACTTGACAGACTTGCAAAAAGCAACCAGTGCAATGGTTTCCTTTTATATCACTCACAAATTTTCCTGAACATGAAAATAACATACCGTCTGTTGAAAACACACCAAAAAACATCAAACTTTATCGCTGGACGTACTTAAGATTTTTCTAGCTTTATGCCTCAAAACATTACGAGGAAAAATGCATGCCTTCTCCCAGACCTATTTGTCTCTAAGTTATCCATAGACCTATTTTACCTCTAACTACAGTAGAAGGAGGAGTACTTTTCTAGTCAAGTCTTGTTCAAAGTTTTAGACCAATACTTTAAAGATATGTTGACATTTCTCAGATTAATTCCAAGTAATTCCTTGCCTACTAGGGCCAGATCTGTCCCTTCCCCTCATTTCACATCAGCTATGTACAAATTCACGCTAGCAGTAAGCATTAGCTTGAACTCTGGCACTTATCATAGCTGGAGGAGTCTGAACAAGTTCGTGACCTTACCTCTGGCCTAAGGTCCTGAGGACCTTAAGGTCCTCAGGCCAAGTCCACTCTAGATGACTGGTTTAGCAGTTTCTCCTTACAAATCTTTACATTAAAACAAAGGGCTTTGACATCCTTCTTGACACTAGAGATCTGGATTTCTTCCCTGGGGCAGCGAGTTAAAAGCTCGACAGATACAAGACACATGGGTGGAAATCAGACAGCCGGTGAAGTCCACAGTCTGAAGAAAAGTCTCTTCTTCAACTCAGGACTGTCTTAGTCTTAGAGTTCTGCTGCAAGCAACTTTGGAAAACACCCTTTTCAAATGCAGCAGTATTTTATCACTTTGTAAGTAAGGTGTGGCAGGTTGAAGGAAAAAAACTGCTTGAAGGCTTTTGTTGTACACTGACCAATTGAATTATTCCCTTCCATGCTACGATCGCAGCAATCTCATTGGATGAGAAAGTTTTCTCGCGAGGGTACTGCCCCTTTAAGAAGCTGCGGGCTCGGGCGGCTTCGGGGGGGCATTCGCGGTTTTCTCAGTTTTCGGGACTTCCTGGGCTGTTTTCCGGACGGCTTATTTGCGGCTTCTCGGCTCTCCGGACACTCCCGGTTCCGCTCTGCGAGAGGCACTGCAGGACCTCAGCTTCGCTCCGGGAAAGAGGCTTCTCCAAACACTGCGGCTCGGCTCCGGAGACCGTGCGCCGGGGCAGCCCCCGCCACGCCGCCTGGGACAGACTGCTCGCCCGGAGGCTGCTTTTCTCCTGCCGTAACACCGTATCGTCTTCTGCCTGCCAGTGTTTCTTGCCTCTCTGCTTCTAACTGCACAACGAATCCGGTAGGGACAGCGCTTTCTGCACATTGGAGCCCGGCGTTCGTAACAGCCGCGGTTTTCCTTTGTTCGCTCCACGAAAGCGCACACGTGGCCGGTGCCATTTTCTGGACTGCACGTGGCACTGTCCCCCTTTCTCTCTTTTCTCGCATTTAACCCTCACCTTTCCATCCTGTATAAACCCTTACATTTTGCATTGGTTTTTCCCTGCATGTTATATATATTGTTCTAGTTTTAATAAAGTTTGTTTCAGTTTTCCAAACGTTCAGAGGTCTCACAAAAATCTTTCTTTTCCTTTTCGTATCTCTGCTTTTGAACCCTTTTCTCTCCTGGAGGAGAGGGGTTCGGGGATAGGAAAGGACTCGTCCCCGTGCTCGGCTTGCCTCAGCCGACCGGCGACATAAGGTTAAACTGGAGCTGACATCAGAAGATGGCAGAAACCCTACTGTACTAGAGCAATGCACAGCCCACTAATACATGGCCACAAGGCGTTGTCTTTTGAAATGAATTTAATGCCCCAGTAAAGGGCAAGAGGTAGAGTGTGATGGGCTCACATCAGTTTTACTTTTTAATGCAAATGTTTGAATGTTAAGTTTTGAAATGGGGGGAAGGAAGAGAGTTCACTAAAGCAAAATGCTGCTCTTCTTGCAAAAAAGGAAATTTGGTAAGGTAACATGCTTTTGAGAAAATTAGTTCTCAAAAAACAGCAGTGCAAAAAGGAAGAAAAACAATTACATCACTATAGTGTAAAATGGTGCTTCACCTACCAAAACCAGTCAGATCCAGGTTCATTCATGTACATTGTTTGTTTGTTTGTTTCAGACACAACAAAAATATAACAACAGTTAGAGCAGAAGACAGAATTTTGTTCTTCATGAATTGAGTATAACAGGAGTCCTTTGCTTTACCCAGTTAAATGCATTTCAGATTAGACTCTAGAATAAAATACAGACACTTACCTTGCATTTCAACATGTTGGCCACTCTCTCTTGCATTGATTGTCCAGCCTTTGGCCTGACAAGTATATAAACGGCTTTCACTTCAGGGCTGGAGCGCAGAAGCTTTTCCACCAGTACTTTGCCCATGAAACCTGTAGCTCCTGTTATAAGTACAGTCTTTCCATTGTAATAAGCTGAGACTGAAGACATGGTGCTTTCTTGTTCTGCCCTTCCTTTAACTTTCTGCAGGAGGCACCTGAGAAGATGGAGGAATAAACCTTTAAGGGCTTTTGAGACAAGACATAGAACAGTTATTTGGGAGCTACAGTCTGAGATAACCTTTCCAAGTCAGCTATGGCAGCTCACATTAGTTCAGTCAATGGCAATTTAAAAGACGATTTTTTAAAAAGCCTTTATTATAAAAATAAACCTCAACATTTAAAAAGATTAATCTCAGAAGCTTAAAAAATCAAGCTCAGCCTTATCCATAGTATACCACAGCTACACCCAGCAGTCACAGTTTAGAACATAACTTGCACTGTCCAAGACAGTAGATGCTCACTGCAGTGTCGAAGAGCATTTGTCCCCATTTGTTGTGAAGCAGTTATCCCTACAGGACAAAGTAGAAACCGATCTCCTCACAAACACTGCAGGTACAAATGTTGTGGTTTCCACTTTAATTCCATGGCGCCAAGCTGTTGCATTTCTTGTCATTCATCACTCAGCAATGTGCTCAGTCTTTTCCTGTTGTCTTGGCTTGGAATAAAACAATGAAGATTTTCAGTGCTGCCCAGCAACTGGACAAGGGGCAACGAGCACAAAATGGAACACAGGAAGTTCCATCTGAATATATGGAAAAACTTCTTTACTTTGAGGGTGACAGATCACTGGAACAGGCTGCCCAGAGAGGTTGTGGAGTTTCCTGCTCTGGAGACTTTCAAAACCCACATGCATATGATCCTGTGAAGAAAGGTCTTTTTTCATGGAAGATACAGTGCAATGACATTGAGAAAAGAAAAGAAGGCTGAGGGGAGACCTCATAACTCTTTACAACTACCTGAAAGGAGGTTGTAGCGAGGTTGGGGTTGGTCTCTTCCCCCATGTAGCAAGTGATAGGATGAGAGGAAATGGCCTCAAGTTGTGCCAGGGGAGATTTAGGTTGGATATTAGGAAAAATTTCTTTACAGAGAGGGTGGTCAAGCATTGGAACAGGTTGCCCAGGGAGGTGGTGGAGTCCTCATCCCTGGAAGTGTTTAAAAGACGGTGGTGCTGAGGGACATGATTTAGGGACCCTGGCGGTGCAGGGTGAATGATTGGACTCGATGATCTTAAAGGTCTCTTCCAACCAAAATGATCCTGGGATTCTGTGACATTGCTCCGCAAGGTCTCAATAACATGCTTCTGTCTGTAGGTCATTACCCAATATTGGTAGTTCAAGCCAAAATTCATCTCTTTTAACTCTAAGGAGATAGATGAAAGATGCTTTCTCTGGAGAGTTTAGGTTGTTTGAACTGCCCTTTGGAGATCCATTGACTATTTAAGGGGGCTGACATGACTAGTATCTCACATTAAGTGTCCCAGTTAAGTATTTTAATTAGATACAATGGTTTCAGGCCTACATGTCCCCAGCCATCCCGATTCAAACTCTAAGTTGATTAAATGACAAACACGGCTGAACTGAATCCTCTTGGAATAGCTCCTCACTCTATTAGACTAACGGAAGGAAAAAAAAAACCCTCCTACCAGTGAAGTGCTGCAGATGACAGCATGCACAAACCACTTACATTACAACAGAAAGGCTAGTGAAAAAAAAAAAAAGTTTTGAAAAAAGCCTACTAAATTTGAAACAAAAAGAAACATGAACAATACAACGCTGTCTATCAAGTGTTCAAGAACCAGGACAACGATCTTCAGACAACCCAGAAAAATTTCTCTTCCTCCTGCAGAAGCTTCAGAAACATTGTTGGCCAATTCAAGTTTCTCAATATGACAGGAGTCAACTGCATGCTAATAAAACTCAAACACAACAAAACAGAAATACAACGTTTGCTGCATTTTTGCAGTCTTCCAAGATTCCTGGTTCTCACCAAACCTTTTACATTTCTGAAACTCTGTAAACCATTCAGGGACAGTGAAGTAGCATAACTTGGAGCAAAAACTGTAAGCCTTCATACAGGAACATCTTATATAATGAGTCCTTGGCTTGGACCAACACAAATGAACAACAACAAAGAGCTTACAGTACTGTAAGAACCCTGGCTACATGTAATGGTAGGTAAAATTCCCTTCACTGCATGGAACCACGAGTGAAATACAGCTTACCCTATAGTCCATGCCTTCCTCAGGATGTAGTGAGGTATCTTACCCCAGAAAACTGACCACCAGCTATGTCAATCAAGAGAGACACCACAGATCAACCTTTACAAGATGTACCATGGTCATTGCACTCAAGAATATGCTTAGATGGACTGCGATCCCCGTGGAGTTACCACTCACAACAGTGAAAAGCAATCCACAGTCTATGTTAATGTGCTGTAATAACCTGGGTCTACAGCTACGCATCTATGCAGACCTGACTTTTCCAATTTGCCCGTTTCCACAATCACTGTACTGCTACACGGAAACATCGAATGCACATTTCTAATGGGCTATAGCTCAGACGCATAAACGAGAAGGTCAAGCCCACCAAAACATTGTTCTTTTTCCCCAGTGTTGCCTGGGACTGCAGTACATAGCATCAAACAAATGAAAACCCCCAAATTTCTTTATCCGTAACAAATCATCAGGTGTGCCATCCAAATTTGAAAAGTGGGTCAAGCAGAATAACTTCTGAAGGACACTATTTTACAAATTAAAAGCTGTGGGTATTCTGGCTCAGTGAATTCTGGTATTAGCCTACTTTCAGATATGGCCTAGATCACAATTTAAATAACTGTAACTATTAAAAACCTGTTCTTATCAAAGACCCGGCCACTTGGGAAGTTAAGCAAACAGGTTAAACTATTAGATAATTAACTTATTTATAATAAAATGTCACATCTCATTCAGGATCGGAAAAACTGAGTGATATTAGAAGATAGGAACTTCTAGAACCTCGAAGTGTGTGAAAGAGTGTGTGAGTCCAAAAGTAGGTATTAGTTTAGCTAGATAAAGACAGAGATGACAAAAGACTTAAGAAATTTGTATGACACATGCCAGGCAAAGCAGAAAAATTAATGAGAGAAGTCCTTAGTCACCAGAGGCCATACAAATTATAGTAAATGTAAGGAAACAAAAAGTTGAAATATAAGACCACTTCCAGTCAATGGATACTTGCTTTGAATTTGTATTCAGAAGATCATATCTACACAACCTCACCTAATATTCTGCTAGAAAAATGGTACACTTATAAAGTACTTTCTCCACAGACTTGGAGATTACCATAGTGTTTAACAAGAATTATTCTCCTTTAGTAGTATAGAACATTTTCAACCTGCATCACTAAACATTAGTGCTTTGTATGACAATTGCTGACTACTGCAAAAATAACCGTTAAGATTTCTGAATGTGGACATCAATTTATAATGTTGTTTTATTTGGGCTCTCTGAGTTATCCAAATGGGGCATCATTTCTTTTGGCCAGATGTTTCATGCCTACTAGAATAGTTAAAAAAAAAAAAAATTTTAAAAATTTACAAAATCACACTACCTTTTTTTAGTGTCCCTAAAACCAGCCGCGCAGCCAGGTTTGACTAAGTATTTCTGGCAAGGACTGCACTCGCATAACTGACAATTTCTCCCATGTAGTCTGCTACCATTTTGAACGTTTCACTCAAAAAAAAAGGTCAGGAAAGCAACTGCATCTCAAACCATTTTGATATGATGAAAATGGAAACACCAAATCCAGCCATAGAAAACTGAACTTCTAAGGCAAAATAAAAGGTACAAAAAAACCACATCTTCATCTTCTATAATAAAGCCATCCAAATCAGACAGTATGTAGTTCACAGGGTCAGTTTCAGAGTTGGCTCACGTTGCTCAGGGCCTCATCCAAAACAAAAAGCCATAAGGAGTGAGACATTTTTTGCTTATTATGGGATGAGATTTTTGCTTCCTTGCAGTACTACTTCTTTCTCCTTTCCTAAGCTAGCTTTGTAAGGAAACACAATAAACTTACACCCACCTGATGCCAGCAAAGAAAATCTGTGTATTTGTTCCATGCGCACAAACAAATTTATGTTTTAGATTAGGATACAAAAGCCACAATGGTGCAATCTACTATGTTCAGAGAGATCCTTGAACAGGCACTGTCCAAGCAAATTTAAAGAAGCTTTTACGAGGTCCTGAACTAAAAAACAGATTCCATTTTGTATTCAGGATTGCTAAGATATTTTCTTTCCAACTTAGTCAAGGAACATTGACTTTTTTATTTTTCAGAACCATCTATCTTATATTTTTAAGAGTGTGACTTCACAACAGAACTTAATCTCTGTTTTAATTGATTTGCTTGGCCTTTGTAAAGAAAGTACTGAAGAAGTTATGGAGATTTTAAGGAACAAGAGGATTTATAAGGTCAAAGGATGTGATCCAAGTAATGCCTGCTGACCTGACCCTTTGAACGTTTACTTCAAAAACTATACGCATTCCTTTTTTGACATTTGACACTCAGACAAATGAAGAAAAATTGTTTCCTGCAGAAGCTTATACTTTGCTAATCATTTTAAGGAATAACAGTCAATACTGAGCATTAACTACTTCCCAGACAATTAAGCTGCAAGGAATTAAGTGTCTGGTAAGAAAAAACTATTTGAACCATGGTCAGCAGTTGCAGAGAGTTGATCCTTAGTGAGGTGAAGAAGGATAAAGACTATTTAGGAGCCTGAGGTTTCTGTCTCTTCCAAAACTGGCTGGAGGTGAGAAAGACACTGAATGGTGGAGAAAAGCCCACACAAGGGCTTCTTGAAGCCCATTTCAAGTGAGTAATTACAGGCAACTCTGATGGTGCTAATCAGAGCAGGAAAGTAATCACTGATGCCAGCTGAATTACTGATCTCCGCATCTTTGCAGCAGTACCCATGTCACTGAATGATGACTCATCTCCAGCCATAGTGAGAAAAAAAACACCCTTTGGAGAGCCAGCCAGGAATCATGCTGAGCATCTCTGCGGACACCACTACATGAGCTGCTTTAAGGATACAGGTCTGCAATTGATGCCTGTAACCGTCTCCTCTGGATCAGACATAAAGGACAATCTACAGTGCTGCATTACAAAAAAAGCCACAATCTTGTGCCAGGGGCGTATGCCAAAGAACAAGCAAAGGAAAAGGTGGGAATCCTACCAACGTAATACTTTCCTCCTGCAAAAGAAAACCCTCATAACCCCAACGGAATAGTAAAGCAGAGCCTTCCCCCACCAAGAGCAGATACACTTGAACTGATATTTAACAAAACAACTAATACACTGTCCTCATCCTTCACGTACCTCAATGATGTCAAATCTGCATTCAGACAGACTCCTCTCAAAGCCATAGCAATGGGAAAGGAAAAGCATATCTGAACCTCACTGACTGCTGCTACTGCTGCTGCCCACAGAGTAGGTCCAGTGGTGCAGGTTGCTAACATGAGACGGCAAAATGGAGCATGAGCAATGAAGGATGGGTAGACTGGTACACGTTAGTATTTCACTATGATTTGGACCACTACTAATATTTCCGTGCCCTACTCAACTAGGACAGCAGACATTTCAAAAGCTTGTCTGTTATTTGCCTTTTCAACTTAACTGCACAAAATGAAATAAACATAAAAATAAATAATAAAAAAGAGTTTTAGTTTTGTGCAAGAGCAAAGGTCTATATGCCTGTAAATACACAACTATGTTCACAAACAGTCCCCCTGGAAACTCTTCCTACTTAGTCTGGTTTTGATGAGTTTTCTCCTATCTGGTGCATTTTCACAACTTTATGCAGGGATGCAATTTCTCTAAACAAGAGGGTCAGACTGTTTGGACAAGCCTTTCAAACATCATATTAAATGTAATGAATCAGCTTTAACTAAAACAACAAATGACTAATAACATTTTTTTGAAACAAAGCTACGGATGGCAAAAGTCTACTTTCTGAATATAAATTTTTAATCTTGCATACAAATACCCAACCACACATAAGACAGTTTTCTTTAATCAGGATTCTAGAAGAGTCATAATTAACCTGGGACATGCAAAAAAATTCCTCTGTCACTTCAGAGAACTTGTACAGCTGAGGTCAAAATAAGCAATATAAAGTGGTCACAGACTGTTTCAATCTCATCAGTTTGCTTTCTCAGTCTATTAATTATTTTATGAGTTTAGAATGGACTGAACACTGGGGATGCTGAAAGAATGTATCTTCATATAACTATTTTCTCTTTTATTTTTTGCCCCAGGATGTGTGACAGAGACTCCACAAACTATGCACGTAATTACAATACAGAAAAGCAATTATTTCTAATACGTGTTCTTTGCCTGAAACCATGTGTATAATTTCTTGTTAATTGCCAGCAGGTAAATAATTGCATGACTATGACTGTAGCAAGAACAACCTGATCTTTTCACTTTGGTGGCCAGTAGAGGCGGATACTTGAACAACAAGCAGTTTTTCTACAATTCTAATGCATATACAACAATTGTATGGTTTGACACAAATCAGTATAACCCAAGGAGAGCACATACATGGACAAGAGGCAGGAATAGTATTAAAAGTTCAACATCTGCATACCACCTCCTATGGAGCAAAGTCCAGCCTAAAACAAAGTAACTTTCCCACCTTGATTCCAAGCTTAAAGAATATGTAAAATGCAATAAGCATCTACATGTTTTATTTACTTGCTGACACTAGAAACATGGGATATAACAACGTCCACCAACTCACAGCAAAATCTCAGGTGTATACAGGTGCATGCTCTGTCATTTGAGATGCTTTATATGGTTGTCAAGGTTTTGTTGAGCATCAGGCTCTGCTTCAGAGATTTCACAGATTATTTTTAGCCCCAGGACATCTGGAAGTAATAGAGCATGCTGTGGCCTTATGTGGCAGTTTGAGGAAAAAAAACTGCTTGAAGGCTTTTGTTTTAAACTGACCAATTGAATTATTCCCTTCCATGTTACGATTCGCAATCTCATTGGCGGAGAAAGTTTCTCGCGAGGGTACTGCGCCTTTAAGAAGCCGCAGGCTCGGGGGGCTTTTCCCGGTTTTGGGACTTCCTGGGCTGCTTTCCGGGCTTTCGGGGGCATTCGCGGCTTTCCCGGCTTTCGCGGTTTCTCGGTTTCTCTGCTTTTCACGTCTTTCTGCTCTCCGGACACTCCCGGCTCCGCGCTGCGGGAGGCACTGCAGGACCTCGGCTTCGCTCCGGGAAAGAGACTTTGCGCCGGGGCAGCCCCCGCCACGCCGCCTGGGACAGACTGCTCGCCCGGAGGCTGCTTTTCTTCTGCCGTAACACTGTATCGTCTCGTTTTCTTGCTTCTACCAGAATTCGGTAGGGACAGCGCTTTTGCACATTACAGCCCTGCGTTCGTAACAGCCGCGGTTTCCTTTTGTTCACTCCACGAAAGCGCCCACGTGGCTGGTGCCATTTCCAGACTGCACATGGTACCGTCTCCCTTTCTCTCTTTTCTCGCGTTTAACCCTCGCCTTTCCATCCTGTATAAACCCTTACATTTTGCATTGGTTTTTCCCTGCATATTATATATATTTTGTTCTAGTTTTAATAAAGTTTGTTTCAGTTTTCCAAACGTTCAGAGGTCTCACAAAATCTTTCTTTTCCTTTTCGTATCTCTGCTTTTGAACCCTTTTCTCTCCCGGAGGAGAGGGGTTCAGGGATAGGAAAGGACTCGTCCCCGTGCTCGGCTTGCCTCAGCCGACCGGCGACACCTTAGAATCACAGAGCAGAGTCCCACACTCTGCACGCTAGCAATAGCCAAAGTAGTGACTTGCTTTTCATCATCGTGACTTAACTCCTGGCTGCTTCGTAGCACCAGGAGGAAGCTTATGTCACTCAGCTCCATTGATTTGATTTACGGGCCAAACTCACACTCAGGGTAGCTCCACTGCAATGACCAACATTTCAGCTGGGATTAACATGAGTTAGCTTAGATTTGAGCCATTATATTTAAAATATTTTCTGCATTGTCAGTAATAAATGAGTTAGAATAGAAAAGGGCTGTAGTTCAACACTGCACAACATTTTTGACTACAGCACTGCTACCATGAACAAGCAGATAGTACCAACAATGATGCACTGAAGTTACAAAATATATTTTCAAAATTCTTCAGGCACATAGAGATTTATATGGTATATGATGCTTAGAAAGAGGTAGGGGAGATTTTACTGATGGCAGAAAACGAAGCAAAGAGGATGTCAAAATGGCTGATCTAGGGACAAATTAAAAGATCCTTATGGTTTGCTAAACTTCCATGGTTATTCAAACAGACTAAAAACCTAACAGTAGTAACAAACTGGCAAAGATAAACCTTCTCTAACTTAGCTACAGAATTAAAAGAAAGGTCATAATCTATCCTTTGTAGAGGCACTATAGATGCTAATGCAGCTCAAAGAAATAAATTCTGTGATTCAAAGATGGGCACATTTACATTCAGGCTGAACTCCTCATGATAATCCTCTCTACAAAAGAGCTTTTGCTCCAAGCAACTTACAACAAATATAAATGTTGTTGCTAGCAGCATGAAGGTTAAATCACTTTTCTCCAGCTAATACATTTCCAATCATTTTTTGTTTGCCAACAGTACTGACTCAATTCCATGACAGCATACCCAAGTAGCGACAAGCAAGGAGAAGCTCTTACTGCTCCTGGAAACCCTTCACGACTTGAAAAATGACACCAGTTTTACAATCCATTTCAATTTATAACTGTTAAATCTAAAGAGACAGTGCAGTGTGACAGCATAATTAAGAGCTAGAGACAACGAGCAGAGTGCACAGCCGGATCCCACAAACTGCTGAACGCTACATAACATGGAGGCAGAAGCTCTCGATCCTTTGGAAACCACTGGTAGTTATGGCTTCTGGGCTAGAGATCTGCCCGCAGAATAAGACCCAGATGTAGGGCAAAAGCTTGAATTTTAAGACTTAGCTGTTGCTTAAGCATTACCTGTACAGTTTTGCAGATTGGCTGACTCTCTTAAGTAGTGAAAACTGTTTGACAGCTGTTAAGAATTAGAGAAGATGAATGAAGCAGAAGGACAACTGTAATGAATGTAATGAAACCCAGGGGTGGCCTCTTGATTTTTTGGTGAAAACAGGTGCAACCTGTTAGTCTGTCTCACACCACTCTCTCTAAAACTGATGAAAACAAGCCTATGAGTGTTTTGGAGCTAAGACAAAGCAATTGAGCAAAGGACATATCTACATACGTGACATGGGATTTTAAAGAACAAGTATTTCTCAGTAGCTCAAATACGGATACATTCTGCCTCCCCCTTGTTTAGTTAGCCTAGTGGTAAGCACAGAAGCTGCCAGAGGCATCAAAGGAGCAGCTTCTACAGGCTCCTTTCTGTATTACGCAGGACAGCGACTGTGCCCACTGACTCTTTTTTTTTAGCTTAGAGCTAGGTCTTGCTTCGAGCAGGTTGCAGGATCAAAGCTTACTTAGGTGCTGTGCATGAATGAGTACTAGAAGAGAGTTTTTGCTCTGCCTCGGAGTAATTAAATGCAGACATCTTATGTCAGAGCATTTCTGCAGGCAATCCTTCTGCTTCTCTTTCCACTAACTCACTCTTCACACAGTCACCTTGCTCCTTCTTTTAGCTGTGACTGGGATCTCTACAACCAGCAGTCCTCTCTCAATCCCCTAAATCAAAACCCTTGCCATACCCATATCACACTGATCACACTGCATCTTAGCATTGCAAAGGGGAGGTCTCCTGGTGATTAAGTCACAGGTCTATGAATCTCTCTGTGGTATCAGGGTGGTCTGGCACATTTATTTTCTTTTAGAGATCTCAGTTTATAACTTTATATTAGCATTCAGCATCTATTAATACAGTCTTTGAAGATTTTTTCTGTCCTTTTCCTCCACTTGTTCTAATCCCTCATATAAAATACTTGCACTGTCCTTTATGGCATTTGTGGGAAGAGTTGGACTTGGAAATACCAAGTTGGGTGAGAATGTTGATATGCTTGAGGGTAGGAAGGCTCTACAGAGGGATCTGGGTAGGCTAGATCAATGGGCTGAGGCCATCTGTATGGGATTGAACAGGGCCAAGTGGTAGATCCTGCACTTGGGTCATAACGGTCCCACGCAATGTTACAAGCTTGGGGAAGAGTGGCTGGAAAGCTGCCCAGAAAGCTGCCCAGTCAAAAAGGACCTGGGGGTGTGTTACAGTTTGAGCCAAGACTTCCTTGTTTTGGAAATGTGCCCAATAGAGTATCAGAATTATTTCATACAAGTTCCATAAACCCGGCATCACATTGGCTAAAAGTGCAGGTCAAAAGATTTTTTCCGGCAGATACTTCTTAAAACCTGCAGCCAGGAGGAGTCTCCTCCTCTTTGGACACCGGACAGCTTCGGAGAAAGAGCCACAGCGAGAGGGCTGGCTACCGTCCAGGCCAAAAGCCTGCGGCCTGCCCCCCCCACCCGGGGCCTAACTCAGAACTGTTTCTGTCTATCGGCCCAGCTCTACTGTGAATTGTTGGGTGACTCAGTCAGCATCTCTCTCTTGTATCGGGTAAGAGAAGAGATATTTTTTCACTCGGCGAGAATCTACCGCTGGATTTGGACACGGGGGAAGCTCACCCCGCTTCGCGTTCCGGCCGCGAGGGCTTCTCCTTATCCGCATTTGAAGCCGCTTCGGTCAGGAGTGTCCTTGAAGTTTCTTTTACAGACACTGGAAAAGATCTCCCTGCAAACTCGTTAAAATACTTCTCTAAGCTGTTAAAAACTTTTAATCACTTGGCCCGCCGCCATTTTGGATAGACGCCATCTTCTGAGCTACCATCCTCGCATGATGTCATCTCCTGGCCTGTGGCCAATCAGCCATAATTGTAGTTTCTTTTCCTCCCTTTGCAGTGTTTTAACTCTTATTGTATTGTTTCCTGTTTTGCATTTAATATATAGTTGTGTGATATGATAGTACTCTAGAATTTTTATTAAAAGTTTATTTCAGTTTCCCATCCATATATTCCAAGATTTGAGTTTTGTTTCCCTTTTCCCTATATCAGTAAGGGATTTAAGGAGCGTTAGGGACCTTGAGTTCTACTCGGAGGCTCAACCCCTAACAGGGTGTTGGTTGAAGCCAATTGAAAATGAGCCAGCAGTGTGCCCAGGTGGCCAAGAAGGCCAATGGCATCCTGGCTTGTATCAGCAACAGTGTGGCCAGCAGGAGGAGGGAAGTGATCGTCTCCCTGAACTTGGCACTGGTGAGGCCACACCTCAAGTACTGTGTTCAGTTTTGGGCCCATCAGTACAAGACAGACATCAAGGTGCTAGAACATGTCCAAAGAAAAGTATCAAAACTGAAGGGTTTAGACTGGAGAAACCTTATCATTCTCCACAACTCTCTGAAAGGAGGTTGTAGCAAGGTGGGTGTTGGTCCCTTCTCCCCAGTAACAAGTGATAGAATGAGGCGAAATGGCCTCAAGCTTGGCCAGGGGAGGTTTAGGTTGGAAATTAGGATGAATTTCCTTACAGAAAGGGTTCCGGAACAGGCTGCCCAGGGAAGTGGTTGAGTCACCATCCCTGAAAGTGTTTAAAGGATGTAGAGATGTCGTGCTTAGGGACATAGTTTAGTGGTGGGCTTAGCACTGTTAGGTTAACAGTTGGACTCGATGATCTTAACGGTCCTTTCTAATCTACATGATTTTATGATTGATCCAGTTTAATAATACCTGCCTACAATTTGAGGGTAACAGGAGGGTGAAGTGTTTTGGTGTTTTTTTCAAGCCCAACTAGCACAGTTGCTGTAAAGGACAGCAGCAGCAGGACTGCTACCCCCCACCAATTTCTACATTCGAACACTCATGGAAAACCATCCCTTAGTGACCCCCAAATAGATGACTAGGTAAGTAAAACCAAGTATGTAAAGTATGTAAAAACAGACTGCATTTCTGTGACAAATAAAAAAAAGGTAGTGATTGACAGTAGCAATGCAAATATTCATGTGATTGCAGCAACCATGTTCTGCACAAAGGCACCGCCATGACAAAGAATGGTCTTCCTCAAGATTTTGAGTTAGCAGTAATATTGATCCAAGTAGAGCATTATCTAGTAAGTAAATCTATGTCCTGTAATGATAGAGAGACTACCCTCTTGTAAAGACTATCCTCAGTAAAGGATTCCTCCTTTACTGCTAATTCTCCTTCCTCTACGGTCACTGTAGTCTCCATCCTGCTCTCTTGCTAGGTAAATAAATAACCACAATGCTTAAAAATCTTAGTGAAATCAAATGAAACTGTATTTATATATTTTCATAACAAAACCTAAAAAATGCAGAAAACAACAAAAGAAACTGAGAATAATGTACCAGGAATGTGGTCAAAGTGATGACCGCTTAATGGTCATTAACAAACGATTATCTAAGCCATGCTACTTTCCTATTACAATTTTTTTTACAGTTACATCCAGTAGAAGCTGTATATAGAAAAGATTAGTAGCTTTGTATTCCTGAGCATCTATCAGAATACACACATATTTTTGTTCAAAACAAATGAAAACTATTTAATAAATGACTGAATGATGCTAGATAAAAAAAAAAAGCTGTAGATAATCAAACATACACACATTTACCCTCTTCTGATGACCCAAGTCCCCCCTTCAGTTTGTCTGGATTTTCCAAAGCATAAAGGTTTCTGTTGAAGTAGACCTTTCCTTAGCAATGTATATGGATGTACTTGTGTTTGTACATGCACAGATGCATAGAAAATCATTTTTAGGTTGTAGATGCCACAATCTGTTTGTCTGGATTTCTCCTTGAGCTGCAACCATTTTGGGGTCATCAAGACCACCACTATCTTTTACAGGCTAGTAGCTGCAGACTACCTCTTATTGTAAACTTCTACGAGCTGTAACAAAACAAATATTCCTTTTTACCTCCATCCTGTTATGATGTCCAAATCTGCTAATACCTCTCCTGTAAGGCAGAGGAAACTACTTATCAGTTGAGAAGCTCTTGACATGTTGTCAGTGAAACCTCTTGATGAACTCAGATAATATAGTAGCAGGGTGTACACTCCTTAACAGAAAACTGGGGTGACCATATTCAGTCCTGTGACAGTAAGCTAAAATGAAATTTCACACTTTAGATCTCAGATCTAACAGAGTGGAAAAAATTACCTGCTGTGTTCAGTCTCAGATTTAAGGTTAACTGAATAACTGTAATTATTTTTCTTTTCAATAGAAAGCTAAGCTCAGCAGTATTGAGCATTTTTATATTCAGGTTTTATTAACAAGTGAACCCTAGAACCCTACTCCTGACTCTGTTGGGGTTGAAAGATGAAAATGCTTGGAATATTTCCCACCAAGAGAAGTCTTCTTAAAAGGATGACCAGATGGACATGAGAGCCTATACTAAAAATTTCATAGCAAAGCATATATAAATATAGATATGTGTTGCCAAAACCAAAGGTTTAGATACCATTGAGTCTTTTCATATTGAAACCTAAAAGGGAGCATTATCAACAGAAATACCACAGTTTTGCCTGTACATCTTTTATGTCATTGCTGCATCAAAACTCAGGCTAAATACCAAGTGATTTCTTTTTTTTTTCATTTCTCCCACATTTCTCTATTGTTCACGAGTAAAGGATTTGATGGCACCTGGCAACCCATCAGACAACAGCAGCAGTCTCATTTGTTCTGTCCAGCTACTGAAATAGGACAAAAGCTCTCCAGGCTTCTGCTATGCAAAATTCTCCTGTCAAGTGAAGTCCTCAGCAAAGAGGATCAAGCCCTTCAAGAACAGGGAAGAAAGGCAGCCAAAGCTTATTCTGTTCCAGGAAGTCCACACTGAATTTTACGCTGCTTAGTAGCTTATCTAAGCCAGAACACCAGCAGCAGCGACCAGCTATCCAATAATGCCCTGCATCCCCTGTTCTGGTGAAGACAATTGTGTCACTACCTGAATCAGAACCGCGATACGCTGACATTTTTGCTGATGGGGGCCTTGGCACTTAAAACAACAACCTCGCGCAGGCAGCATAATGGTGTATATTAAGACAGCTACAGCAGCAGAGCTGCAGCTGTTTCAGCTTGGCAGGTTTCTGCCATGTTGTGACTCTCACTGTGCAAATGTGATTGACTGACAAACATCTCATTTTCTCTTTGGAAATGCACAAAAACCATGGCAATGAGAATATAGCAGGCCACTTTCTCCTACAAGGACCCACGCGTGGAGCACTGGGAGGGGGCAATGGACACACTGTTATGGAGCTTGCCTTATTCTGAAGAGAAGCTGAGGAAACACAGCAGGAAAAAAAAATAGACTTTTTAATATAATGTATAAAAAATATAAAGCATATTAGTTCTTAAGATAGTCAGTGAAACAGAAGGCACTTCAGAGAGATTCAGCAGTGTTTCTGCCTTCCATTACACCTCACCATCTGAGTAGACTTTCCCCTGCTTTGTCTGACTGTTCCTGTGGGGATGCACTCCCAACTCCTTTAATCCTTGACCTATTGCTTTTAGCAAGACAAGAGAAGCATGGAGTTACAATGGATAGCTCATTCCTGTCGCTTCTCCCGAGGCTGGAGGATAGCTGGTGGCCAGGGGATGAAAGTTTCAGAGGCGACGTGCACAGCGAGACTTCTCGTTCTGCCTCTGTACCTTCTGACAGCAAATGTCATGCTAGCCACGTGAAAACAAGCAGTGTGTATTAATAAGTAGCTCCAAGGTAGCTGCTAGAATTTTCAATAGAGTAACTCAGTGTTTGATCAAAGTGGCAATCTGAAGGAAATCTTCTGAACATCGGTAGGCTGAGGGTGAACATATCTCAGTTGCTAACTGTTCCCAACAGGAAGATGAGACTGCAACATGTAGTTTCTTCTAAAAAAAAAAAAAAAAAGAAAGAAAGAAAAAGCAAGAGAGCAATAAAGAGAAGAGTTTGTATGACTCTCCGTGATTCCTATCTGAGTTTGTTTATGGAGAGCTTCTGATACAGCTCCTACCAGTAGGCCTACATCTCACAATGAATTGAGAGGGCAAACCCATGAGACTTCTTTACCATGCTATGCCCAGAACTATCCACAGCAGCTTAAAACTTAACAGCAGTTCTGGGATCTCTAAATGCACTGAGCCAAATTATTCTTGGGTGATATCCCAGCTATCTTCAATGTTGATGAGGTGGAAACTGAACTCTCCCAAAAAATAGTTTCCTTAAGACTGAGAAGACACTGATAGCTGAAAGAAATTAAAGCCAACCTATAAGGGTCTCCTCATGTGCCTGGAAAAATCTATACTTCTCATGGAATTTGCCAACTGGCATGCTGTGGCTAGCTGGCAAGAGAGCCTGCTAACACGAGTGCTCATCAAAACTTGCCAAGAAGACAGGCTTTTGTCAAGCAGGAGCTAGTTCAGAGGACATGGATTGAGATCTTCACATTTTTTGACATCTGACAACTTGGTCACTGTCAGTCCCTAAGAGATCTTGGTATGCAACAACACAATGCCATAGTATTTTGAGTTGAAGTTTAAAGGTGCAGTTCTTAAGAAGATACCAACAAAAGGAAGAAATCATGGTCTTATTTGCTCTTACAAATACTAAAACTTATTTTTCTACCTCTGTCAGCTCTCCCCTTGAAATCCAGCTATGAGCAAGCAGAACTTTTTCTACTAACACTGAGAACATTTTCCCAAAATCTTTCATAATTCAACTGATGGCACTCTTGATACTAAATATCATCTTAATTTCTGAGAGTGTAGTTACTCTCAGGAGGTAGTTTTCCTACCTCCTGATCCCCATCAGATGGCTTTAAAGATTTCTGACTCTTCTAATAAGTAAATCTCTCCTCCTTCTACCAGAATAAATATCGAGAAAACAGAAATAAAATTAAAAAGCAAATGTGAAGGAAGTCTGAGTATGCTCTTTTAAAACAGAGATAGATGAAGTATTCTGAAACACATATGCCCCCAGCAGAAACTACAGATTTGCTGCAACCCAAGCCCTTTGGAATGGGAATTATGGAAGTGCAATAGCACCAGTCAGAACAGGTCTCTTACCACAGCTGAGTCACCTAGAACTTACCAGAGGGGACATATTTTTTCTTGATTTGTATATGTAAATCAGTAAGACAGCAAACACAATCACAGCGAACACAGCTTAGCAATATTTATCCCTCCCTTACGCTGTTGACAATTATCTTTTATTAGCTCATACCCTACTTTATACCATTAACTAATGACCTCAGAGAAACAAAGCAGATGTGTATTTTATTATTCCCATAACTAGAAGCAAGTCAATTCACTGGGGCTGTTAATGAATTAAGAGTTAATGATGCAGGGCCAGAGAGTCGCATTTTTGCTCTTTTTGTACAAAAAGAAAGTTGCGTTGAGTTCCTTGAAATGTATTAGGTCATATTATAACGGGGAGCAGAAGTAACTCCCTTTTCACAAGCCAAAGAGCACAACAGCAAGAAAGACCATGTATGTTGTAAGATATACAGATTTTATAAAAATAGTTGCTGCAGTATTGCAATTTTATCAGTATCATGCACATATGTAAAACAAAAGGTCTTTATTAAATATTTTGGTTTGTGTTTTTTGGGGGGCCTTTGGTGGGTTTTGGTTTGTTTGATTTTTCTTGTCATACAGTTATTCCTCTCCCTCAAGAGCACACAGACTAAACTGTGATTTCAAAAGGGAAATGAAAATTTTATGTGGAAGAAGCCAAACTAGAAGAGCAAAATAATACCCTTCCAAATTAGATTTTCTCACAAACTGCAAGGAAAATACACTCCTTAAATCTCCTCGCTCAGTTTCTGTGGAAGATAGGCAGTACAGTCTGCTCTCCCCAAAGTTCTTCAAGAAACACAAACATTTACTTTTCAGATAAAGAGAAAAGAGCAGGAAGAAGAAACTAAAGAGAATTCCCTGGAGTTACTGAAAGCTGCATTAAGGAACTTTGCTCAGCACATCAGCAGCTCTCAATAACGAGGCAGCAGAGAGCTTTGCAGCACTGGAAGCCTTTGAAACACATTTCTCCAGAAAGAAGAGACAATAAAATGTAAACAGAAAATGCCTCTTCACTGGCACATACTGGTGCAAAGAAAATTTTTCCTCCTCTTCCACACACAGAGACCAATATTTTTCTTCCCCTCTTCTCCAATATTTAGAAGGCAAGCTGATGAGAGGTAACAAGGCACATTTATACAATTAAAAAAAATTCCAACATTGAGTAATACATAAATGCAACATCAGAAAAGGATGGTCCGTCTGTACTAATGTCATCTAACACATTCTCTGTGCTTTGAAATGCAAGGAGGGACTGGAAAGAAGCAATTCAATCACAACTTGGTTCTAAACATTCAAGAAAGTTTTGAGTTAAGTTTAAATTACTTGAACAATCCTGTTGTAACCAGAGCCAGGTTCAAATTAGTGCACGTGTGTTTTCCTGAATCACAAATTACCTTCTCATCCTTAAGAAGCTCTGCATTCAAAATTCACATGCTCCTATACTGAGTAAAGTTTTTTCATTCTTTTTTTTTTTTTTCCCCAATGACTAATGGTTAAAAGTTAACTGTCTGGTAAAGAAAAATATCCACAAATTTTCCAGTGCTGGCTTTCCCACTCTCCCCCAAATCTCATCCTACAACGATCTATAAAGAAAACCTTCCTATTTCCAGGGAGTCCTCTTAAAGTCAACCCACAGTTTAAAATTTGGAATAATTTTAAATGAGGTTATTACAGACCCACGAATACATCCTGAAAATGAGATACATGTGCTGACTTCAGACAGCTCTTGAAATACAGCCCTGCGGACCAGCACCCAGAAAGCCTCCTGCCACTACCGAGACCTTTCCCCTCAAGCAGGAAGATGTCAAGCCGTAGAGCCTACCTAGTTATAGCGATAGTGCCTCCGGATTGATTAACATGTACCTGCCCTCAAAATGTATAAGATCACGCAAAGCTGGTATATTAGCATAGCTCCACGTAGCACAAAGGAATACAGAAAAAAATATGCAAAAGCATATGACATGTTTGAGATGAAGTCAGGTATGCTCCCAGATTTTTCCATGCAGCATCCAATCTACATATGTGCTAAGCCTTACAGCTAGCTGTCTGTCAAAATGCAGCCTTCTGTTAACATAGATGAGACCATGGATGTTTAAGAAAGTTAGTAACAAAATATACATGAGGTGCAATATCTCAAAATAGATGCAAGTCACTTAATTACATTATGCTTGTATACAACACTGCAGTAAATGCTCTACTACTGTGCATCAGTCATTTCAAGCATAGGTACAAGTACACAGTATTGGTGACTCCTGATATTTTTTTTTTTTAAGCCTTTTCCTCTCTTGCAGAGACAGGAAATTGTTATGTTCCAAAGTAGAGGTATTTAGCTGTCTTGTGACTACATAAGCATTAATGTTTGATTAAACAACAGTAAAAATAGAGCCACTGAGGAGCCTTTTAAAAGGAAGGATTTATCCATGTCATTTAAGAAGAAATAACTTATGACCGTTTATCATTATTATTACATTTTCCAAGAAATTATGTTCTTTTTGACTTTTGTATGACCTCATGATCTTGGAGACAAAGCTCAAAATGTGAATTCATAAATATCAAGCAAACGTTACCAGTTCTGAAACTGAAACACTACCAAGGTGCTTTGGTGCTTTCAGCTCTATTACGCTGACACACCCAAAGCAGGTTCTCTTTATCTTACATCTCCCTATTTTTGGTATTCAGAATAAGCTCAACTGCCCTCTCAATTAATCTGTGCCAAGCAGAACACAAAAGATTCGTATTCTAAGTCAGGTCTCTCAAGCCCAGGATCTTCACAATGCACTGAAAGTCCCACGTGGGTTCAGAGTCTGTCCTTAGCCCAAATCCCAGAGATGCTGTGAAAATAAACACCAAGAGACCTGGTGTTACAACATATGTGTATGGCAGGCTACCTTGCAATAAATAAACTATTATCAGTCCCTGCTTCTCTAAACTGTAAGGTGTGATGTCCTCTATCAACAACCGCATTACTGTCTTGATTCTTTGGTCACAAATTATTCTTCTCCAAGCCTTACGCAATTTGTTGGATATTCTCCGTCTTGGATTTTTTACTGCTAAACTTTGATGCAGATAAGAGTCCTATTACGAAGGTTTAAAGTGAGGTACATGCAGATTGCCAGGCTGGAAATTCTTTGCCTACATACACATCTTAATTGGGCAGGTACATAATAAGTAGCATATTCCTGCACTAGGCTTGCCACAAGAACCAAGAAGTAGTCTCTGAGGCAGGACACTTCCCACAGTACAGAGATATTTACCAAAACAAGTATCTAGAGCAAGGCTCCTGCTCAATTACACCTTTCAGGGAAAAGAGTAGTAAAGGAACAAAAATGCCTACAGGTAGTAGCAACCATATTTTCTCTCCAGTATAACAGCATAGAAGTGGTACCACTGTACTGCTTATGAAAGCAAAGCAAAGCAAAACAAAACAGGAGGGGTGTTTCACTCTGCTCAGATTTTTATTTTATTACGTGCTGGTTGCCACAACAACCACCCCTCTTTGATCTTATATTGACACATGCTAAGAAATCTGCATCTTAACAACCGAAAGGCAAATGTGTCCTGCAAGAGATACAGTCCTAAATAACCACTAATAACCAATAAGGGAAAGAAATCATGTCTGTGAATACAGTGTGAGTATCCTGACAGCAGGAAGCTTAACCATAGATACAGGAGGAAGATGGTAGGTGATTCATGCTTGGACAAAAAATTTAATTGATTCTTACTTGCAAATTATTTGATCTACTTGAAATCTTCTAATAATACAGAGGATAAAAAGGTTGCTGTCAAGACATACAAGTTGAGAGATTGAATAAATGCAATATAGTGATCCTGTGCACCCAGAACTTCAACAGCATAAAGAGACCACTTCTAAAGAGATTGGATGATCCATCTCTCATGGATAGAAGGCAGCGGGCATTTTTTTAGGTTTTCAAGAGCTTTACAAAACTTCACCATTCAAGTTCAGGTTACAAAGTCATAGTGTTTAGCAGGAGAGAGAGAACTTAAACAGTATTTCATAGAACAAGTAGATCATTCTTAGAAACAGTGACAGAAAATGAAAACTACTATCTATGATCTAGAAGACAAAGGATGAATTGCAAGGGAAAGTAGAAAAAGGCACTTTTGCATTGCCAGGCTTCCCAGCTGGCTGTGAGATGTCAGGTTTGCCAGGTGTCAAATGCTCCATAGAAGCTATTAGCACCACTAATCACTGCATAGCACAGAGTTGCTCATAGATGATACTAAAGCTCTTAGATCATCTTTACAGGAACAATTTTTTTATAGCAGGATGATCTTTTCGAATTTACACCACCTGAAGTTTAACTCTGGGACAGAGCCTGGGTCAATTAATTTGCTAAATGTGTACAATAATAAGCTGTAATTGCAACATTCTTCAGTTCTGACTGTAAGACTGAGGTAATCAATGCAGTGTATTTTAAAGGGGAAAACCATTGCTGATCCTTAATTGCTCTCAACTTGGGCGATATTTTCTTGCTCCTTCACTTCTGCAGGGAGAATTCTTGTGGGATCGAGTCGTGAGTTAAACAAATTCACTGGATTGATTTACAATGTAGTTTGAGAAAGAGTTGTGTCAGCACTGCTGAGGGCATTGTGAGACAGCGGTGGGATGAGAGGCAGGGGCATCCCTCCAACTCCTCATGGGTGTTTTGCCAGTACTCTGCTATTTCCCTTCAAAGTCGTCCTTTTCCCTTCTTTATGTTTCAGTCCAACCTGCAGTGTTGCCTTCTGAACTGGGAAGCTTATATTAGCAACAGATCCTCCATGGCCACCGAGCAAGGAGGAGTAAAACAAAACCCCAACAGCCACAATCAGCCTTAATCCACTGCTTCTATGAGAGAGTCCCAGCTGAGGAGATGGTGATGGAGAAGTGAGGACCGGGGACCACTTAAAAGGGAGAATCTCAGCCCAGCACAGAAGAGACAACCTAGCATCACTTACAGAGCACGGATTTAGGAACATGGCTTACCTGAAAAAAATCAGCTCTTACGGAAGTTTATCTGCATGCAGCTAGTTTAGTCAGGAAACTCTCTAGCAACATGGGAAACTTTATAACATAGGATGGGGACCAGCTAGTCCCTCCTTTCTATCTGCTGCTACAGGGGAGGTAGTGTAAGCTTTGCAAGAAGTAGAGGAGCCATTGATTGTCTCTAAGATACACTGGCCACACACAGTCATGGCACACTATAAAATACAGGAGAAGAAATGCAACAGCTACAGACAAGTTGACACAATAGCTAAAAAGAGGCAACATGACCAATTTTTTAACTTGACAGCTGTTTCTAGAAGATACATCCTGTTCTTTGCACAACAGCATTTTTGTTAATTTGCAGTTAAATGGAAAGATGAGTCACTTTATCACAAAACAACTTTATCGTAACTCAGGTTTCAGCCTGGGAGAGCAGTACTGTGCAGACAACACAATCTATTACAACAATTTTGCACTCCTTTCCTAATGCCTAGAAAAAAGAGCCCCATTATTCCAGAGTTTATTATATCTTCATTATCACTGAAATAGCCAATATGATGCTTTCATGTTCTTTTTCACATACCAACGCAAACAGATTTCAGGCTGTAGTTCCTCCTCATGCCCTTTCCTAAAGCAAAACCAGTCAGTCCAGCAAGCAAGCAGAAGAATAAAAATAAAAATTACTTTCTATCCCCACAGAGGATACACCTATCTCAGCTGTATACAACATATTTTCTTGAAAAGCTTGGTAAACTACAAGTGAAAATATTTAGGCTTTACTCATATAACTTGTCCTCTTGCTTACAAAGGACAACATTGATACAGTCAAGACACAGTTAAAGAGACAAGCTCTTTTAAATATATATATATAAAAGGATCTTAAACAACAGTCCTAAGCAAACTGACTGAGTAGCTACTAACCTATTGAAATGAGCCTCCCTTGACTCACAGAGGGTTGTAGGGAGGAAGTCGGGCATGAACCACCTCGAAGAGAAAGGAGCTCAATGTGCTCCACCCTGGGTCTCCTGTTTGCGCTACCTGTTCAGCAACTCAGAAAGGGCCCTTGTTTCCAATAGGGCTTCCAACAGCTGATAGAACGCCGGTACACTTGAGCGAAGTTGTGCATGAGGAACAGCTCTGACCTGTCTGCAGTTCATTATTCTGTATCCACTGTAACTTCCATTTCTTGTGCAAGAGTCACTTTAGCCCACAGGCTAAAAAAATAATCAAATACCAGTTTGATATCTTTGAGCATGACACCTGAAATGACCAAATTGTTTTCTTTCCTGTAATTGTGACTCCCAGAGCAGGTGTTTTATAGACAGCCAACAAAGAGAGAAATCTGTGCGTGCTACTATGGAGGCCTTTTCTCCCTCAAAATTACATAAAGACCATCCTGATTAAATACTATCCCACATGAATAAATATCCCTTTCACAGAAGTATTCATCGCAGGGTAACAGATGATGGCTGTTATACAGCCATTATGAATGTACACATGCTGATGAAGTACAGATGCTGATCTGAAGATCTTCATGACACAGCTGAATTAAACCTGAACTTTAAAAAGTATGGCATAAATGCCCGGCTTTTCTCCATATAAAAATCTATTTTTCAACTCAATAAGATTCAATAAACTATCTATTCTACTTTTCTTTTCCTACTTAAACCACCATGCCTGCTGCAGTTTTCCTTTGAGAGCACACACAGCTGCCTCAACTTGTTATACGCGACAATATTCCACTGCATCACAACATACAATAACTTTGCTGATGATATGTTTACATGGCAAAGACAGTTTGGGAACTGATGGTTAATTTTCTCTTTTCCCCGCCCTCCTTTAACTTACAAACATTTTCAGTCATTTCACTGAAATATTTTTCTATTTCTTTCCATCAAAAATACTGAACCAAAATGTATCTCCTGGAGCCAAGGTCACCCAGAATCAATTGAGATCTGTCATTTTGTCAAATCTGGTCTCATTTTGACATTGATCTGCATCCACCTGTATTGCCACTATGTGAAATGACAGTTCTAGTTTACATAGGTTTTCCTTTCACGATCAGCTGGGCCTCTTGCTGGACTGTATCTCCCAAGAAACACATGCTCATGCAAATCCTAGCATACGCTGTGATTCTGCTAGAGCTCTCTGGATGCAGAGCAGGAGGCACATAAATGTGATTCACCAGGACAAAAGTGCTTTGCCAATGACTCTAACTCCTAGTGATCAATGAAGACATCTCTGAATTGCCGTTCCCAGGAATCATCAAAAGCAGTGGAGGAAGACATAACATCAAACTGGTCTTTTTAAAAAAAACTCACACCACCCTTTTGAAAACCAAAATTTTTCATAACCCTCCATTCTAGCACAAAAATGAAAAGTTTTTTTATTCCTATTCAGCATAAAGATAAATGCTGGTTAGCAGAATTCCCTAAGCAAAGGAAATACCAAGTTTTAATCAGCTCTAGTTACTCCTCCTCATTTAATCTCAATCAGTGCTTGCTATATATTCTCCTATTAATTTTTTCCTCATATATCTTTCCCAGCCAAATCTTTTACTTCAGCTGTTCTTTAAAAAAAAATACCTCTGGTTTGCTGACTCTGATCAGAGACAGATGAGACAGAGCATCACAGCTCTCCTTCATGGGGAAGCATCATAACGTCTTTGCCTAAGCAGGTGAAACTACAGTGGGTTCATCTCCATTTCACATTTTGCTCTCTATAGCCTGGGCACTTCTCCTACCCAGTTATCACCGGGCTGCATCCACCTTTTTTTCATCCCTCCTCCCTCTCATCTCACCACCACACCACAAAGCTGAACTTCATTTTACTACCTGCTGTCAGCCCTTAACTTCTTTGGAGCGCCTGCATAGCAAGTAAAATTGGTTTAGGTTGCTCATAAAATCCGCTGCTCATTCTCTCAGAGCAGTGTCTCCTCTCTCATGGCCGAGAATACACAAGTTACAGAGACTGAAGAATCCTAGGGCAGGAGATGCTTCGAGCACTACACTCTCCCAGCATAGCACAATCACAGAAGTAAAATTAGCCAGAACTGCAAAGAGAAATTAAGCTAAAAGCCTTTGCCTTGGAAAAAATAAAATAAAAAAGAGAAAAAAGCGCTTTACAAGCCTTAAACCAACTTCAGGTTTCTGGCAATTTAAAGGTCAAATAGAATTCTCCTTTTGCAACCCTCTTTAGATCAGCTTTACACAGAAGTATCTGTATTTAAAATACAATGTTTTAAATTGCATATTTTTATACAACATGTGAAAGTACACTTAAGAGGTCTTCTTTCTCTAACTACCTTTCTTCTTTGTTTCCCCATTTCCCCTTCTGCTTGCCCCTTTCCTTTGGTTTCCACACTGCAGCAACTCATACATTCCAGTATTATGGCAACCTTTCCAAACATCTGATAAAGTAACAGCTATTCTTGTTCAGTTTGAGGAGAATAACTTGGGTTATTTGATAAAATGCTAAACCCTAATGCATGGGGTCTGAAACCGGGGTTCCACCACTTTATTCTTTTGTTTCTTGTTTAATTACTGAAGTCCAGATGACCACACACAGATATTTGGATAGCAAACCATAACTTCAGTAGAGGAAATATTCTAAATTTCTGCTAAGTCTGTGTAGAAAATATAAATTTACAGTCTTTCAAGTTCTGCCTTCAGGCTTCCCAGGTGCCTGTGTCTCACAGCAGAGTCTGCGGGAGCGAAGTGTTGCCTCTGGTAGAGGAAGACAGAGTGAAGGACCCACGCATAGCAGATCTACACAGATCTGTGGGACTGGATAGTGTCCAACAGGGCTGAACAAACTTGCCAATTCATCAGAAGAAAACAGTCTAGTATAGACCCACAGATAGTAAAAGGCAAATGTTGAGACCACCTTCAGGAAGCGCAACCAGAAAGAAACTTCCAGACGTGGAAGATAAACCATTCTATGTTTCCCTAAATATTGATTACTGTGATTATAACCACATTTCATATAATTTTCCTTCAAAAAAGACAAGGAAGAAAACAAACATATAGAATGGGAAAGGGGAGCTGAAGATTAGTTTCTTTGCTGTGCTGGCTTTCCATTCTGCTTGCTCTAAATGGTATGCTGACCTCCAGCAAATATCCCTGAGCGCAGGCCTTAGAAACAATCTTCATTTAACACTTGTGAAGATGATGAAAAAAATAATCAAAACTCAGTATAAGTTATCCTGTAGCTTAGGCAAAAACACCTTAGACATTATAGATGGATGCAAATGCAGCTAATTTTTCCAAGCTACTTTATGTACTTCTTCCAGAAATAAAAATAGCTTCAAAACCAATGAGTTTCATGGAGTTACGCAACTTCTCTACACATTTTTTCCTTAGTGCACTAATCAAACACCTAGTTTCTTAGTACAACAAATTCTGGGCTTGGACAATAGATTGCCATGAAACCTGGTAATTATTTTGGCCAGAGAGGCTTTCCTGAGATGTCTCAGTCTCCTGCCTCAACCTGCTCCCCAGAAAACAATGTCTTCATCAAGTGAACACTGCCTGCTTAATGACAGGCTTATGGAAACCCAAATGAAATATTTTTATCTTTCCAGCATCAGGAAAACCACCGAATAGCTACCAAATGACTAAAATCAGGGAGTGTCCAAGCAGAGAGATTGATTCAGAAAGAAAAAAACCTTGCCTTCACTGTCTGGAAGCCATAGCCTGTGAGCTGTCTTGTTCTATTCCTTTCACCCTGGGAACAGGTTTTTACATCTTTCTGAAACACAGTTTTATCAAAAAGATAACCCAAAATGTACTCTCACTTCTCCATTCATATTTTCAGTCAGGTTTCTGTGGGAAGCTGGGATGAGCAGCAGCTCCTTTGCACCCACAGCCAGTGCTCTTCCTCCTCCTGGCTGCCTGTGTCAATAGCCCTCCTTGGTCCCTCAAGGTCAGTAATGGGGACAGCCCCCAAAATACAAAAATAACCTAGCAAAAACTGATAGAAAGGAACTCTAGACTCTCCTTTGTGGATAACTCCTATCTCTCCCCACTGAATATATGAGGTGCAAGAATTGTTTGGCCAATTCTTTAACTCTTTAATTCTGAGGCACCTCAGATGCATGGGCAGACTGACTACATCACACCACTGCTGTTACTGACGCTGGCCATAAAAAGGCCAAAAACCGAGAAGGAAAGAGTACACAAAGAACGAAACCAGGAACCCCAGACAACAAACCATGCCAGAGTCTACCCATAACAGGCACTTTCAGCCAAAGGACATTCAAGGACTCCTCAGTTCTGCCTGAGCTCACTGAGAGCTGGGCATGAAGGACCATTGCTTGTAACTCACAGATGTTAAAAAGGAAAGACCTTTCACTGAAGCGGGAAAAAAAGAACAAATGGGATTTGACAGAAAGGAAATATTTTATATAAAGATAATACTATCTACCAAACTGCCAGGGAAAACTGACCACCAGCTCTTAACAGAAGAAAAAAAAAATCAGTTTTTGTCTCACCTAGAACAGAGAGATGATGAGAGATGAATGAGAGTTTCAGATAGATACTATATAAATAAGAGGATTAATTGAAGATATTCTGATGTGTCAAAAATAAAACCAAAAAGACATTCGTCAGCAAGTTTTTTCTGAGTAGTCCTGAAAGTTTCTTTATAGGAAAATATTTTCCTGACCAGTAAAAGATAAATAAAAAGATATTTTGTCTTCGCTTTGTGAAATATTTACTAGTTGTCTTAGCTGTTCTCTGTCTTTCTACCAGATATCACACTTCTGCTGCTCTGGCCTTCCTCTCCGTTTCTGTAGATCTTTTTCCTTCTCCCCTGATTGTTTTCTCCCTTAGCTCTGTAATATTCCACTTCTAAAATAAATATAGAGAAACTGCTGCTTCCCTAGAGCATTCCCAGAGGCAGCTACATAGGAGTTTCAATGAAATGATGCTTCCTGGGTTATCAGCCTGACCTGAATTCTTTTTTTTTCTCTTCACTTTTTTCGTTTCTTCATAAAGTCAAACCAGAAAATACGTAATATTTACAAGCCCTGTAAAGTGGGAAACCTGCATGGCTGAAACTCAGAACTCTTGGATTCTCAGCAAAAGATGACTTTCGTAGTAATGGTACCATAATAAATTATGAAAGCTGAGTTTCTAGGTAGCCTGAATAGCTTTGATAGACTTTAATTAATTTACTTTAAAATGCATGAAATGCATCTTTGTTGTTAAGAAGTACAACTATACACTGGCATGAGATTTATATAAAAGTTATTTCATATCACCCTGCAGGTTCAAATTTTCACCCTCTGACTTTCCCACATATTCTGAGAAATGTCATAATTAAGAAATAAGGGAAAGTATGTTCATCATCTTTCAGAACTGTTAAAGGTGCAAGACAGCTGGTTGTAATTATAGACACTGTATTAATAATATACATGTAATAATTAAAGTAACCTCATGATATGGGCTTTTACTTCACAAATGGCCACTGCTAGAGTAGACCCTACAACAACTGGGCTCTAATTCTATTAGCTGCCAACTTTCTGGACAACCTTACACAAAACCAAATCCAGAAAAGCTTCTGATTTTTAACTTCTCCCATATTTTGTTCTTTTCTAATAAAAGCAATACAAAGCAATTTCCAGCTTACTGTACCATTGTAAGGTACAGAAGTAGTTTTGTACTTAATTTAGATTTAAGCACTCAGAAATTAAAGGACCTGATCAAAAATGTACAGAATTAGTCCAGAAGACAGTTGGAAACCAACTGGGAGAAGATGGAGCAGACAAGATCTGCAGTGAATTTCATTATTCTACAGGGTCCCTTCAGTGCCTAGTAATTTAGGCTGTAATGAGGAGGTATCTGGGTTTGGGTGCATTCCCTTTGACATATTAGGAACACTGTAAAGCAATAAACTTCTGCAAAACATATGCAAAACAATCTCTTAGTTGCTGCCCAACTATGAGTAAATCCTCCTTCTTTGCTGCTCAGAGAAAACAGATAATGAAAACAGCTGCTGGAGTTGCTGAAGATGCTGAGGAATTGTTAGGTAAAATTCTGATGGCAATTAACAAAATCAGACTGCACAGAAGGAAACCAGGGAAAAAAATGCAGAAAGAATTCATACACAATGGTAGTCAAAGTAAATGTGCTGTTCTACATCTTTATTCCCTGTAAATGGGAGCTGTAAATGTGGTCCACAGAAGACATCTGAGATGAGAAAAGACAAAAATTTCCAAAACTGCCAGTAGAATCAGCTCCGCACTGACCCCTCATAGTGACTCCACACACTTCTGAATTTAAGCAGTGGATTTGTTATTATTTGTGACACTAATAAAGGAACTTATTATTTCTTCCCATAAATGTCCCAAATGCCCACTGTATCCCTTTTTTTTTTCCCTCTATATGATTGAAAAAGGCCACCTTTAGTAAAAAGGCCAAATGGATTTTGATTCCCCTACTGCTTCTACAAGAGGATGGAACCTGTTAAAAAAATTTTAACACACATTTTCCAGTTACTGTAAAACCAAGCTTGTTGCTATCTGTTTACAGCCCAGACTGAGGACAGTGAGAACGTCTGTTAATGTGAAGCACCAAGGAATGTCCTGTAGAAAACAAAAATTTTGGTCAAAGACTGAGGATAATATCCACATGAGGGTCATGGTGTGAAACTAGGAATCTTTGGGCAAAAGTGCCTGGTGTTCAACAAAGATGGTTTTAAGGAGGGATTCCAGAGTAAGCTGGAGGAGAAACAAATCTGGAGCGAGAAGCAGAAGACAAGGAAGTGTTAACAGGGCAGACAGTTTAACACAGCAGCTGTGTACTTTGGGGAGCCGTGAACAGAGAGGGCAGAAGGATACAGAAGGAGAGAAGAGGAAAAGAGAAGGTGATTATGAATGCAGCCAGAGCTTGCTGGGGATCAAATGAAGCTCAGGGGTTAAGAAAGAGTAAGTAAAGTCACTGACATCCAAGCAGCCCTCAGACAAAAAAAAAAAAGGCATTTTTCTGTACACTTGAAATATTGATTTTCTACTTGTACAAAGACCAGTTAAAAAGCCTCCGTCCTCCGAAGTTAGTAAGCTCAAAAGGCATTATTAAGCGTGCAGCTTCTTATCATTTCAGATTTCTTTGGAGGGAGGAAGATGGGAACAGGATGATAACATTACTCATGATTTTCCCATATTAGGCACGACAATTCTGTAGTTGTAGAGGCTGAGACTTGTATATCCTACTTCTAACTCTGAAACTGAAATAGCCAAAAATCACCAATGCAGCTGGACAGGGTATGTACTGGTTTGTCCATTCTTTCCCCAAAGCCACCCTTAGTTTAGAAAGGCAGCAACAGAGATCAGCTTTCAGCTGCAACCTACACTGAATAATTATAATCTGAAATCTTCTGGTTAACACATCACAGTCACATAGCATTACACACACTTAAACCCAGCCATCTAAAATATTGTACCTGCAGCTCTTCCCACTCAGGGAGGCTGTTGGTTCATCCAGACACTTGGTATACAAACAGATTTCATCAAACTTAACAGTGGCAAAAGAAAAATCTGTAAATACTGAAAAAACCCCAAACCCTTAAGTCACAGTGACATCAGAGTGATGTTTCTGTCAGACCACTTGTAGCATCAAACCTGTTCTTAGGCTGTCTCTCTCTTCAGTGAGGAGCGAGATGAATTTAGCTGAGCATCAGGAAGGGAAGCTTGTTCCACCACACAGCATTAAGCACTGATAATACATTAAGGCCAGGGAGTGGGAAGTGAGCATGAAAGGATAAGGAGAGTAGGCTGCAAGGTGGGGAGATACATGACAGAGAGAACATGAGTAGTTCAACAACATTCACCTGGAAACTCAAGAAGTTGAAAAGCCTGATGTTTACTGCCTGTGAAGCTGCTCAGGAGCAGCTGATCCCAAACTCCGTCGTGTGGCATGACCCCAGCCAGAGCTGAGCTCCCAGGAGGGCTGGGAACACTCAAAGGCCAATCACTCCAACAAATCCAAGCCTAGGCTTATGGTTGTTGTAATTCAGAATTTAGAAATGCATATATTTAGAAATAAGAATTTGTTGGATAACCACACCTGGCAGAATCTGTGAAAAGCCTGAGACAGCCTTCATATCTGTACCAAAGGCAGAACTGAAGAAAACAGGGTTTTTCTCTGTTACCAAGGATATATTAAAAATATTGGTTTTAATCTTGGTATTAAGGGAAACTTTTTTCTCAATGGTCAGATTCATTTAAGGTTTTATATGGGAACGGTTAAGTAGGGAGCTCTTTGAAAAATCAGATACAGTATAAATATTTGATCTTAAGTAAATCATTTGGACCTCACTCCACTATTCTCAAGCCTAGCATCTACCATAAGCTCACAGAAATGCAAAAAACAGGAGCTGTAAAGTTCTGTCCCCACTCCTAAGACATCAAAGGAACTCCTCCACAGGCCAGGTATTTAGCAAGCACATTCACAGACAGCAATACATGTGGGAGGTTTCAAGTCTAGGTCTCTCCCTGCACAGCAGCAAAGGTTGTACTCATGCACGGACATCAGTGGGATGCAGGGGATGGGATCTGCTGGTAAGAATTCACTGCAAAGGTTTGGTCGGCAGCACCATGTTTAAGCCAGAGAGGTTTTAAAGAAATACTTGAAACGCTGGAAAGCTTAAAAAATTTAATTACTTCATAATGGTACAATATTTACCATTTCATCTGAGCATGTATGCTCAATCCTTTCTTGAATTTCTCTATTCCAAGTATCACTACAAATAAAATCCTCATTACCTCATTAAAATAATCTTCTTGCGGTGCTTAGAAAGGGATAGAAATAGGATAAAATCCTATGACAGGCTTGTCACTTTTACTTATTTCATAATTGGGTGCTTACTGTATTTCTCTTTCATTAAATTAGAACAAGAGTAAAGGTACTTTAAGAAGTCTTCCATCCTCAAAATGGTTGATTTCTCTGACATGAAATTTAAAGCCATTAAACACGGTGATCGGGTGGTACTATCTGTTCAAAGGGGCTTTCCAAATTTGTTTGTGCAAAGGAACATCTGTTCAGGCAAGGCAGCTTTCCAAACTTGCTCATTTGTCTGGCTGCCCTAACAGCTACATTGTAATCCATCACCTGCCACCAAAGCTGCAAATGACCAGGAAGTTCATGAGAGAAAAATGGTCTCATCTTACAGCTGCCCATGGACAATACTCAACTGTAACTTAAAATATCAGCAATGCTTTCTCTCCCAGTCCCTTTCTGCGATTAACAGATGGCGATATACACAAAGAAACAAAAGAACCAGCTCCAATGCAGTCAGTGGTAAAGGACCACTCCTTTCAAAAGAACTGAAGATTCAGGCCGTATCTCCAAGCCTCCTCTTCAATCTTTTGCAACAGCCTGGAAAAAAGGTGTGGATTTGCCTGTTTTCAATTGCAACAGCCATCTAATTGGGAGGTGACTTAAAATCTTTGTTGCCCAAGACAGCTCACATGGTATGGAAGGTGTTACTTCCTTCTCTTCAGTGAGGCCCTTCTTAATCCACTGTGAAGTGGTCTTCTGCCTGTGCACATCACTGACTCCTCTCACATAGCAGATGCATTCACTTTGCCGAGCACCAGCTGTACTCTTCAGAAGTCTGATGTTACCAAAAGTGGCTGAATTGCTGTGATTCTCTGCAGTGAATCAGCTTCAGGTTCTCACAGCGTGAGGAACAGCAAGTCCTGTGTACCTGCAAGGGAGCAACCACTATGCTAACCGTTGGGTCACTAGCCAGTTTTAAAATCTTTCACGCAAATAGAAATGAGACCATTCAATCTGTCCTCCTGCTACAGGCAACCGTGCCTCCTCCGATACCATACCTGTAACCTTCCTCCTTTCCCAGCTTTTTTACCTGCCCCAGCTCAAAATGTGGTAGGGAGGAAACACCCAGGAGCCCTGAGGAGCCTGCAGAGTTGAAAAGGAAAGTACAAAGCTCTGTGGCAGTGAACAAATATTCCTATATTTAGTAATATTTTAGAAGAAAGGAACGGAGAAGGGGGATAAAAGCAGACCTTGCTTCAAGTGAATCAGCAGACTGCAGCCAGAGAGAGAAGGGGTGTATTTGTTTTCAAAACAATAAAATACAACCAGCTCACATCGTTTCACATCTACCATCCCATTGCGGTTTAGACTCATCTGGCAACCAAGCACCACGCAGTGGCTCTCTCACTCCAGGAAGGAGAAAATACAACAAAAAGGCTTAAGGGTCAAAACAAAGTACAGAGAGGGCTCACTCACCAACAAATTATGGTCACAGACAGACTCGACTTGGGGTAAGAAAATCAAATTAATGTAATCAACAAAACCACTACCAAATCACCAATTGAATCAGAGTAGGAGAGTGAGAAAAACAGGATCTTAATTACACCTTTCCCCCACCCCTCCCTTCTTTCCCGAGCCCAGTTTTGCTACCTCCTCCCCACTATGTGGCACACAGTGGGACAGAGGATGGGGATCATGGTTAGTCCCAGTCTGCTTCACGTTGCTTCTGCTGCTCTTTGCTCTTCAAGGGAAATGCTCCTCACAGTGCTCCCCTGTAGCAACATGGTGTCCCTCCCACAGGAAACAGTCCTCCATGAAATCTTCCAGCTAGAGTGCAGGCCTACCACACGCAGGGGTTCTTCCAGCAAGGAACTGCCCCAGTGTGGGTCTCCCTCAGAATCATTACCTTCTTCTGGAGTAGTCCTCTGCTCCAGCATGGGCTCCTCCACAGGCTGCAAAAGGCCCCTTTCTCTACCAGTGATCTCCGAGGACAGCAAGGACTCAGCCTGCAATCTCACCATGGCTGAAGGGAAACGTCTGCTTTGGAGCATCTTCCTGCCTCCTTCCTCACTAACCTTCGTGTCTGCATGGGTTGTCTCTCTTTCTCTCTCTGTCCTACACCCCTCCAAAAGAAAAGAGGGCTCCCAAAACAAAAGGCCATTGACAAACAGGTTTCCCCTCTTAAACATGTTTATCATAGAGGCACTGACTAGCTCAGCCTTGGCCAGAGGTGAGGTCAACTTAGAGAAGGGGGAGCCTACACGAAGCTTCTTACAGGGGCCACGCCAGCACTCCCTCCCCTGCTACCGAAACCCCACCAGATACAAGCCACAAGCCAGCAGCCTCCTCCTCCACTACCAAAACCCCGACAGACGCAAACCCAACACACATCCGTAACAGCACTCTTCACACAATGCTCTTCTGTCACACACAAAACCAACAGACCCTTTGTTTTTTCAATTAAAAAAAACTAAAACACCAGTGTAAGAAAACAACAAACCAACCCCAAAAGACAATCCCTTCTCCCCACAGAACAAAAATGCCTGAAAGTTATCCCAATATAATGAGTACTCTAAAGACACAATAAACTCACCAAAGCAAAACGTTCGGCTTTCTGTAGAGCTGCGTTTACCAAAACCTTTCATTTGTAGCACCCAAACCACCAGGCAAGGCACAAACAATGGCTCCTTCCTGCTGAAACAATCATGGAGCAGACCTGCACCTTGCAGCAGAGGACTGCAGTAATACCCTGGTCTAGCTGTGACCAAACTGCTTCCAGAACTGGGAGTGATAAAATTAGCTCCAGCCAGCGCTGCCCCTTGCTTAATTAACATTGCTTCTGAAACCCATGTGCAGTGCTGCCAGCTGACACTTTTGAACGTACCATGGAAGATCCAAGCTCATGACACCCTGCGGCACTGCTGTGACACATAGAGAAGTACCAGCCTGATGACTGCTCTCTGAACTGCATGCCATCATGCAGCACAGACATTCCCTTAACTGACATAATCTCTTAGATGTCGTCTTTTTTTCATCTTGATCTAACAGTGATCTCCTTGCACAAGGAACAGAGAGCACCGCAGCCAGCAAGTGTCACAGAAGTAACAGACTTTGAGCAAATTGATCCTCCTGAAGTGAAGTGGAGCAATGGATCTGGATGCACACACAGTCACTGTGGATCCATGTGAAAAATATCACAGCAGGAAAACACAATATAAATGATAGGAAAGAGAGAACATAAGTGTGAAGATGTGCAACTTTTAAGGCTGGAAAAGACTTAGAGCTGTAGGCAGAATCTCACTATTTTACATTCAGGGAAATGAGTCTTTGCAACAGGGAGACAATTTCCCTTCCTCACCAGGAAGACCCTTGAATTTTAATTCTTATTGTAGTCAAACCATACTTTGACTAGATAAAACCACATTACTCGACGCAGGTAACAAAACGAACTCCATGCCCTCTTGAATATCAGCACACTCTACTCACCAGCAACACCTAAGAGCAAAGTTTTGTAAAGATAGTTAAAAAAACAAAAAAAGCAACACATGCAAAATTAAATCTTGTCAGACTCTTTCAGAAGTTTGCCAAGCAAATTAGGGGTGGTGGTCACATTTCCTCCTCTTTGCATTGTCAGGATAGATTTTGTCAGCAATTCAGGTAAGTTTGAATAAAAAAAAGCTTCTTTTTTGCTTCGTCATGGCTTTATTTGAAGACAGAAATGTTCTGATGAGAAGTGCGTAACTACATGGGTAAATCCTGCCCTCTAAGAAGTCTTTCCATATGGGTACCAGTGTTTTCTGTGGGAATATTTTGTTCCCATCCCATTGCCATGAGGAAGTGCAGCTCAGCTAGGAGAAATGCAGCTGGGACAAAAGATGCAAAAAAGTAACATTAACACTAGAAGGGATTTTCAAACAACCCAGTTTTACCTGGTGCTCTTGGTATTTAGAGGATGTTAGAAAGCCTGTCCATTACCTTTTTCTAAGTTTATGATAGCTTTAGATAAAACAATTAGAATTTTGGTGGTTTCCTCACAAAATGAAAGGTATATATTTTGTTTAATTTCTGGAATATATATTTAGAGGCAGTTTTCTCATTCTGAAGGCTGCATTCTAATTAGCAGCAGCGTGAGTGGTGTCAGTGTGTTCAGCCTAAGATAATGTTTATTTACAGTCATGTCAAGGGCATGGTGACAGGGACATTAAGCTTGTTGCTACAGGCCTGCCCTCATACCAAGGGCTCTTCCCAACTTGATTCATTCATTGATACTTGAAACAGGTATCTCAACTATTGAGTCAAACCTAGATGGATATGACCTGATTTTAGCTACAGAAATTAGAGTATGTTAACGATTGCAAACCAATACTTTACCAAAATTGTAGGTTAAGTACTCTGGAGTGATGAAGAGACTCTCAAAGGCTAGAGAGATGGAAGATACTACTAAGCAGATGATGCTAAAATGTCGCATTGGAAGAGGCCCCTGGTGGACTACTAGGGACAGGTGGATGTGGCAGAAAGGCTGCAGCATAGAGCTACATCCATAACCTTCAGCCTTTACATCCCTGATTTAGCCTCCTCATACACCCGTTAGAGTACACTTTTATTGTGTGAAATGGGCAGCGTTATTAGGCAGTGTTGCTTCCTTATGGTATACCAACTGTGAGACACGCTATCTTGCAGAGAGCACGATACATATGCACCTTGATATATGAGCACCTTGATGATGCTCATCATCGCTGAGATCAAGCATCTTAAACGTAATATTAATTTGATGCATCTACTTTTACCCTATTTTTTATGGAAGTTGATAGGAAAGTGCTATTAGAGGCAAGTAAAAACTTTTGACTTAAAGTTTCTTGGTGAAAAATTAAGATCTTGGTGATGTTAATGATTTTTAAGTTATGTCACTTTTGGTGTCAGCTTCATGTAATTATTGGTGGGAGTGGGGTGTTAAAAAAAAGCCCCCAAACCCTAAATATTTTATTTCAAAATTCAAAAAGAAACAGCTTTGCTTTAACATTTGTCACTTTCGTTTATCACTTGAAGGGAGGTGAGTCAGCAACCTGAACAGTTTATTTTAACCAGAACAGTTTTCCTCAAATTCATAGGCTGGTGATACCTCCTGATTTTTCAGAGCTAGCACTGATCTGAACATTGATTAGCCTGAATTCTTTAGCAAGAGCAGCAAATAGTCCTTATCCAACAATTGCACCTTTGCTTGTGTAAACTGCCCAAAGACGAGCTGTTTTCTTTCATGTTTCAAAATACTGCAGAAAACCACCCTGTCTAATGCTTGCTTAGTAAAGGAAAAGAACAAGATGACTTATAGGAGTAGCTCGGTTTTGTACTGCTCAGTTTTTCCACCTGCATACACAGATATTATCAAGAGCAGAACTAGAGGTACTGGCCCTGAAATTTTCCAGCCTCTGCTACAGCCACCTTCTTCTGAGTTGCAACGTGTTCCCTCCTCCTCCCCAGGATGGACACGAAAATCAAAACATGGAAGAAGAACTGCTTGGTCTCTGGCTTTCCCCAGCCCATCCACATAGGAATGCAGTCTCCTCATTTATCTCCAGTGTAAGTACCCTTGTGTAGCAAGGTGGAAGACATTTAATAGACATGCTATAATAAGCTGCAATCTTTGGAAAAAAGCTATTAAGAGCAGAGACTCTCCCTTTCTGTATCTCCTTTGTTAATGAAACATTCCTTTAGCCAACAGAAAATTTACAAACTCTAGACCATTGCTTCTTCTATTTTAGCTTCTTGAAATAATAGGCTTATATATGTGCCTTCAACTCTAGCTGCATTCAACTTTCCTGGCATCGTTTTCACACCCCCCTCCACCACCCAGCCCCTCTAACCACATGCCAAGAGTGACTGGTTATGTTACTTTATTTGTATGGGCATCGTTGCCCAGACTAGATGTCTCCATTGGTAAAGACAGCCTCACTCACCACAGCATGAGGATGCTTCCAGTATGGTGTGCAGTAGAGTCCTATCCAGAAGGACCTCTGTGCTGCACTCCCAAAAGCAGAAGCCAGGAAGCCCAGTACATAGCCACCTGAGAGGCTCCAGGTGGTCTTGGCCATGTTTAACAGGGTTTATTAGCAAAGGCAGTAGTCTCAAGGCCTTCAGCAAAGAAATGGCTGTGATGGCCATCATGCCCATGAGATGTGGAAAGGATGGAGAGAGTAGGTAGAGGAAAAAACATAGAGGGACAGAAACTGACCCAGTTAAGTACCAAACATAACCAGCTTTCTGAACTAATAATCAGACAAAAGGAGGATGAGACTCATTTCCACTGCAACAAGATAAAGCATTACAGGTACCTACCTACCAGCACTCATTTTGGCTTGTACAGTGCTGCCTGTGGCTTAGCACAGAGGACAAACTAATGTTTGGTATTTCTTTCCCTGACAAAATTGTTTAAAGATCAAGTACCCACTTCTAACTGTTGTATACAGCACCTGGGAAGCATCTGCTGAGCAAAGGATGGCTGGTTATAGACCATCAGAATACAGATCTCACAAACACTTTTCCTCACTTGGCATACAGGTCTCCACAATCTAGATACGTTAACAAAAGGAGTATCCCCACAGGAGGCTGCAGGGAGAAGAAAATGCCAGAAGCAGGCTCCTTAGTTGCATTGCTTCATTATGTAATCATGCTTTAAACACAGCTGGTGAAAAAATACTGAATTCTGTCAAACCCTTCACACTGCATGTGGAAACATGGAGCAAGAGAACGATTGTGGCACTGCCCTGAAAAGGACTAGTGAGGCACAGATACTACTACTACAGAGCTCACATGCAGTGTACAAAACTTGTTTGGTCTGCACATATCTTACAGTATTTGTTTCATCCTCCAGTGTTTGACAAGTGCCCCAAATCATATTGGGAACTTCGCCTTGTCATGGGTGTGTGCTGCTGCTGCGCTACAAAAAGTGGATAGAGAGAAGGGCAATTTTTTTCCAAGCAATCCCGAGATGGGTGGACTGAATTCACACATCGGTGTCTTTATAATGTAGAGTTTATAGCATGCAGCCCAGTTATGAAAGCCTGGTCTTGCTGAGGTGCAAGGATGAGCAGTTTTAGATCACCTTCTCCCTTTGTGGAAAAGCAGGATAACAAACCACTGCATCATATGAGGCTGATAGTTGCTGTTACAAGAGCTACCTTGAGGTTCTTGCCTCCAAGAACAGCTATTAGCTTCATCTATGCTAGCATGCCTCTGTACTGCAGCATGACTCCATGCCATGCACTTTTCAAAACAAAGGCACTGTGCCATGGAAAGATGCAAGCAACCAGCAGACAATATCAAGCTGCAGATTAACATTTTGAGGCTGATATAATGAGTGTGATGAGAGCAGTTGATAAAGGCAGAGAGTAGTAAGACCATGCATAACTAACAATGATACATACGGAAGGGTGGAAGATGACAAGATAAAGGCTTTATCACTTTGTTATTGCTGTTGTCTGACATCAGGAGGAAAAAAGGGTGGAAGGATATATTATAGATATCTGATACAAGATGCACAGTCTCTCCCACTTTACACCCCCTGCAACCTGCATTCTTCATTACAGTCTTGTTAGTAGATTGATCAGGTGGGAAAGGAAGAAGAAAAATAGTTGGCAGGAGGAGTTTTTATACAAACACATATCTATCAGTATTTTAAGAAAAAAAAAGACAAAGAAAACAATGGAAAGATATGGCAGCTAAGTGCACAACATGTTCATTAAGCATAAATATGCTTTTCCAAAAGGAAGACCTTTAATTGTAGTCTCCTCTCGGAGGAAAGAAAACTTAAAACTAACTGGTGCTAATAATTTTTTTCAGTGATTTAAGAAGCTTCCCTTCTAACAGTTTGGTGTTCTGTGCGCATTTGGGCTTCAGTACCTAACAGATGGAGGTAACTATGAATCAAGATGATTTAGGACTGTGATTTCTTTATAGACACATTTACAGGAGTGAAACTATCCTCCTTCTGGGATGAGAAGGTGCAGCTCTCAGCCCAGCTAAGAATCCACACAAATCCAAACCCAAAAGAAATTACATTATGGCTGGCAGAAAATTAAAACCCGTTTTTCTTCAGAGAAACAGTGTTTTTCATTCTGTTAACCCGTTTCACAAAGTTTATCTGCTTGGTGCAGAAATCTGATTTAAAACCCCTATTTTCCAATTCACATTGTTAAATTGCAGTCATGAGCTCAGAAACCATCACTTAAGCCTGTATCAACATAAAACAAGAAGACAGTTCTCGACCAGAAGCACCTGTTTAAAGCAGCAGCTGGAAGGAAGTTTTGACAGTGAAAGCATGCATAGCTAGAAGAAAACAAATTCCAATTAGCTCCACTTAAGAGCTTATAGCAGGAACAATGATTTCTGTATGGCAGGTTCTGTAATTGTGTGTACATGTTTGACACACCCAGTGTGACACATGAACTTTGATAATAGCTACCTGGGGGTGGGGAAAATCACACCTGTAAATAATGTGTATTTGTAATCTTCTTTTGCTAGCAGGGAAACATGTATAGAAATGAAAAATCTGTTTAATATCTGCTAATCAATAAAAAAGAGCCACAAGCGAACAATCTACAATACATAGGCTTCCGGTTATTTTAGGACATTGCGGGAGAAAGGAAAAGCTTTCTGTAAATCTCATTTATAAAAAATATGGCATTACACAAGAAGCCAATCACAGCAGGATTCCTTCCTTTTTTCAGATACTATGAAATGCTTCTACTTCTTGTACCTGGACAGGCAGAACTAGGAACATTAAGAGTTATTTTTAAGAAATATTTACATCTTGTTAATAACTTCTAATTAAGCCTCACACTATTCTATGGTCTCGCTATGAAACATCTTAACACAGCGTTCAACCAATGCCTCTAGCTATCCCTGTCTGGCTGCTTTGTAGGTTCCCTCTTTCACAGAGGTACTCCAGCTGCTATGGAAAGTAACTTAGTGCAGCTCTCAAGTTTAAAAAAGCAATCACTCATCTTCCCTTCCTGCTGGTGGGCAGACATGATAGGTGACTGAAAGAGTTAATTTCTTTCCATCTCCAGCAGCTAGATTTGTTACCTGCACATCTCGCACATTAATGACAATAAAACTGTAGGTAGTAGCCTTTGATTTGCTCAGTCTTCTCTGCTGGAAATCACTCTTTGCATACCTTACAACAAAGATGTTCTCAGCCTGACGCTGTCAAATTATTTGGCAACAAATACTCTTTTTTCATGACATTTCTTTCCTGGTTTTCTGCCACTGATCCAGATGCCCTAGACTGTGGCCAAAGACTACTCCTAAGGAGGTCTACGAATGACTTCCAAAATCTAGAGGTAGAAAGAATATATAGAGATGTATATATTTTAATTTGTGCAAATCAAAAAAGGAACACCGCTTATGCCAATTTGATCAATTTACTGCTTGGGAAAGGAGTAGGTTCCCACTGTGTACTACACTAGCTGTTGAGACTGGAAGGCAGGGAGAGTAACACCAGGTACCAATATGAAGATTTTATAGAAGCCAGTACTTCTGCACTTTTCCACGTCATCCTTGCTTGGGGCAACATGAAATGCATGAACCGGCTAGTAAACTGAGTAAATGACAAGTCTTGGCACTTACTTGAACCTCCCACGTCTTTGCTCTTAGGTTTGATGATCCAAATCAAGATTGCACTCATGTTACCACCCCTACATACTCTATCTAAACATAACCCCCCTGAACTTTTCATGCCAGCATTTATTAATAAATAAATGAAAATATTCTAATTTTCCTATTTAGGTAGATGCACAGTTTACAGAGATAAACATAAACCAAGACCAGAGTCCAAGAGGAAACAAAACAAAACCCTTCAAACAAATAGCTACCATTAAGTATAAACACAGTTATCTTTTCAGGCTCTGAGAGAGGTCACAACAACCTTGATGTATTACCACCACTGAGAAGCAAGATGAATTTCCCATGGTGTTCCTGTTGTCACATGCAGTTTGCTTCTGTTGACCTGTCATGCTGGGATGCTGCATGCACATAAGAACTACTGCTTTTGGTGAATTACCACATCTGGCAGAAGCTGAGGCAATTCTTACTGCATAATGCACGGGGCTAAAAAAAAGTTAAGATATTCCTTCTCTCCTTTCCTACTACTTTCTACGGTGAAATTTCTTCAAAAGTCATTAAAAGAGGGCATTCTTGTTGATCATCTCTTGGGCTCACCAGACTAAATAAATAAATAAAAAGATCCCAGGAAACACGAGACATAACAAATATGAAAAATACCCAAATGAAAAAATTTGCATACAACCGTTCCTAGTTTATTCACCTTTGACTTTTGTAGCAAGTACATTTCCATCCCAGAGTCCTGCTAAGAGAGCAAAACAGGTAGGAGGATAATGAGACAATTAAAGTTTTATCAGGATTTTAAAAAAAGAGAGACAAAGCAATATGCCCCAAATTCCACGATCACTGCTAAAGAACAGACAAAAATAGTAAGTCAGCCTGAATACATGGTCATGCTTGCACTGCAGTTTAGTGGTACATTTCTGCTTAATTCCAATTACTATTAATCCTAACAACTGTTCAGCTGAACCAAAAACCTTTAGAGTTAACATGGGTCAACATCCTGGTGGGACTGTAAAACCAGCCCCACCCCCCGGCCAATCTCTTATAGACGTTCCACAAATCAGGAAAAAGTTGTTTAGCTTACATTGCACATATGTATTGTATGGTCATGCTCTGTTCAGTGCTGGTTTGCAAGATTACTATGCTCCTGTAGGGAGATAGTCAGTAATTCATAGGCAAAGGTTTTTCTAAATATCTGTAATTACTATTTTTATCAGCATTCTTATTAAAAAACCGCTGTGTATTCATGGGAAGATGTAGGGAACGTGCAGCAGCTCTCAGCTGCAGTGCCCTTCCTGGAAGGCTAACGTGGTGCCAGAAGCAAAACAACCCCCACAACACTTTAAAATAAATTTTTAAAAAGGACAACAATAACAAAAACACTTTAAATTACGCCAAACACCAGCAACTTCAGGTTTTGACTGAGTCTGCCTCTCCCAAGAAAAAACCAACAAATATCTTAATATGCAGGTCAAGGATATTCAGCAAGGACCCTCAAAGCTCTTGCTCCATCACCCTGGGTTGGGGAGATGCTTGCAGACCCGAGGGCCAAGGTCACAGCCTTCCTGCAAGCTGCGGTTCCCCGGGGTTTGTCCCTTTCCCTCTCTATGACAAACAGCCTAATGTCTCAGGGCACATTATGCTAGTACTGCCCATAGAGCAACAACCACCACGAGCTGTGGATGCTTCAAAGGCAGGCAGAAATGTGCCACAGCAGACAATCTGCAAAACTTGTTTTATTGGAATTTTTCCACCTAGATCTGATTATCAGATCTCCTTTTGCCATACATGTAAATGTATTGGCTTAGGCTGTAAAACACAGCACCTGGGTGTGCAGCCAAATGTCAAAATAGCTTTAAGAGCACCATTTTGAATAAAAGTGACTTCGAGGTTTTTTTATTCTCTCTGGCATTTCAGGGAAGTGGGCCTTGGTCAAATGAAGTGTATGACAAGGAATTGTTTGATGTTTATAAAATCAGAAACTGTTCAGAGTTAAAAATCAGAAAGACAGCACAACAAACCAAGTTACTGTATCATCTTCAAGCCAAACTGAAAACTGACCTTCCTAAGGAGTTTTTCCTCCTGTACAGTTCCACTTAGAAATAATAAAACATGAATTCTTAACTTTTCTATCTCTATTCAGAGCTTGACTTGTGAAATGAATAGCTGTGAAAAGTAGCTGTAAAAAACTGCTCAGTTGTCTGAAAGGAAGCCTGCAAGAGCTAAGAATGACTATGTTCCATATTGTTACTAGGTTTTAGATTTTCTCATTAATCACAGAAATAACACAGTAGTGCTCAGCTTCAAACCCAGTCAGGAATTATGGAAAGGGTGCTGCCCTTTCAAATTTCTAAATGCACAATTCCCAGGTTTTTTTAGAGTCTAGTGAAGTTTTAAGGCTAAAAGATACAGACATACAGCTTAGTGGAAGTGGCATCTTCAGTCTTTCTCTGTTTTCTTATCTTCTCAAAACCAGCTTTGAGAGCTAAGAACATGGATTTTGCAAAGCGCTGCGCTCTCATCTTCAGTTTACATCAGCTGTTCAGCTTTGAATAACAGTTTGGTATTTGCCATGTCAGCAGAACTGCCCTCCAGGAGTTGCATCTCTAGCCAAACCTCAAAAGAAAGAATCACTTCTTGGCACACGCAGCTCCTCCAAGAGCAAGAAGAACGCTCTTGTCAACTGCTTTCGATTGAGCCTCAGCCTCCAGCACTCAGTGACAGAAGATGCTGCTGGACCCTTCCAGTTTCTCTCTTGTTTCAGAGCTGTATCTGGAAATAGATGCAAAGATCTGCAGTGACCTAGGAGAAGAGCAGCTCATGCTCTGGTAGGGTTTTTAGGGCTCTGATCAACTGGAACACATCCTCTTGTAGTCCCTTGATTTTTGCCTTGGAGGGAAATGATCAGTGGAAGGTGGATGCTTTTAACACCCGTTCCACAATATTGTCTGAGGCACCCAAAGTTTACTAACTCAACAAGCACAGTGCAAAATTCCTCTTGTTGTCAAGCATCTGTTTGACTTGGGTCACACTGAAGCATGCTTTACACACGTGTGTAGAAGACTGAGATAAAAGTGGTTTTGCTTTAACAAACTGCTTGGCAGGGAAAAACCCCAAAAAACTCCAAAGCAAACCACATCCAAAATTAGGCTGATTTGCAAATTAGCAAGGACAGTTGTGTGGCAATTAGTGCAGCCACAATTTAAGCTAGGAGAGTCAACAGTTCACCAGAGACTCACCCAAGATACATAATTTGTAATTAATGAAACTGTTTTCTGAATTTTAAGGTGCATATCATTCTTCCTGGAGTGAAACAAATGTTTCATTTTGTGGTTTTATATTGGCACATTGTTGACCACAATTACAGGACAATAAATTATTCATATACATTTCCTCTAAACTGATTTTTTTGAGAAGACTTCCAAACTTCCCAACTGCCAGGTTAACAAATCAAGCACTGTAATTCATGCATGCTATAGAATGTACCCTACATAACAGCATGCCACTAATAGAGTAAAACCAATCTGAAACAAAAACTTCATCATCAGGTTAACTCTGTTTCCACCGGAAGAACACAGTAGAAGCAAAAGGGTAAGCAGCAGAAAGCTTGTCTCAGGAAGGCTGGTGAAGGCCTTGAGGCATGAAGTGGAAGGATATTTCCAAGTTTGTCTTGAACTTCTGAGCTTAGCACTAATAAAAGATCACACAAGCAAAAGATGGGGGCTGGGCAAGAAAAGAAAAAAGACAACTCATATGGCAATAAAGCCCTAGGTCTGCTGAAATGGGTACTGGTGCCTATGGTTAGAGTAGTACTGAATTCCCACAGGTTCAGCTGCTGTACCAAAATTGTAGCATCCCTTAAGCCAGTTTGGCAATCCCTTCTTTCTCCTAAAAATGGATGTCCCTTAATTCTTTCCAGGCCGATCACCTTTGAGACAGGTGACATCATATACAGTTCCTGTAAATGCTCCATAACTAACTGTTAGGATGGTTTTCTGCTTCAAACATTTTCTGCACTCATTTCTTTTAAAGGAAACAATACATCTGAATTTCTTACATCTGGAATTCATGCTAACTCTGTTGTTAGGAAACATCTTCAAACTAATTACAGAGAAATTTCGTAACACTGATTTTTGGCACATATTTCTCTTTGCTCAACTACACTTCACAAACTACGAATTGGTTTAATTTCATTGGCCTCATATCTGAAAAACCGTTGCTAGGCTTTCAGAATGAATGAGCTAGTAAGAGAATTACAAGGACATTAATACATGCTGTAACGTACCAAGGAGTAAGTCAGGATGACCTTATTAAATCTATTATTTTGGAAAGTGTTTCTGTTCAGGAAGTACATTTTTCAAATGGAAACAAATTATAAAGTTCTAAAAGGTTATAACTTCAAAGAGGTTTACAACTATATGTACCTGTTTAGAAAATAGGACTATATGAATTGCAGGTGTAGACAGAAGACACAGAATATCCAAAAGCCTGAGATGCTTAAACATAAAATATTAATAAATAAATATGATACAATATGATGCTGTCTTTAACTCTTACGGTAATTCGCTCTCTGAATGAACTTCAGCATCTTGGCACTTCCCAGTCAGGATTGACCACAAGTACCTGCACGGTCTGCATGAAAGAACAATACTGACATCCTAAATGGTGGTGGTTGTGCATTCTCCCCTTTAGCTCTTTTCTTTTTCCTGCTGCTGCATGCATGTTGCTTTCTCTTAGAGGAACTTGTCAGACAGTAAAATCAAGATGTTCCAAAACATTTCATTTCACTTGGGCTGTGGCAATAGTCAAAACAGAGATTACATCACTACATGCTGGTACAATTGCAACTAAAAACCATTACACTCAATGATTTTTTTTAATGAAAAGAAAAAAGCAAATAAATTGTTTTGTAAATCAAACACTGGCATAGTAGATTGGGAAATTCTTGGAACAGAGACAATAAACATTCTCTTCAAGAAAAAAAACCAACAAACCAAACACCTCAGGAGATGCTTACAACAGAATTGTTAGATCTTAACTTTAAAGTTCCCCCGGACGGTGTGTGAAACACAGGAAATACTAGGAGCTGTAAGAATTAAGATGAACAGCAGCTGCTAATGGTGTTTCTTAGAAAACTACAATTGCGCACTGCCTGCAATCTCTCCCTCCTAAAGCCACATAACAAGTTAATTCTGGTTCTGGAATGTACTACCCTGACCAAATTTGCTAACAAGTGTTTAGACCTATACTTCTTAAACCTGAAGTTTACAGATCGTTGTCTCATGAAGCCGATTAAAAGTTGTTAAATTTCCCTTTCCATCTTGGCTACATTCAAAAGACAAGCTCAAAATGAAAATGAAGTAAAACAAGGGGTTGTAAGAAGCCCGATAAATTAAAATTCTTGCTCATGCATGAACCAGTTGGCAATGACGAGCTCTTCTCATCCCTTTCTACTGCTAACATATAAGAAATCAAAGCCCAGGGTACAGAAAAGCCTTGACTGTATACCATCAAAAATTCAGTCTTATTTACAGTACTAGCTTTGAGCTAACACCAACAAGGCAAAATACGCTGTGCTCGAAGGAAACGAGGTGCTTAAGTTTCCCTAAATCAAACAAACTAAAAAAAAATCAAAATGAACACTATACAGAGTTCAGCTGTCCCTTGTCATGATTTTTTTGGGGTCATGTGATTGGATTTTGCATGAAGAGTAACTCCAAAGGTAAAATAAGCTACATTTTCTGACAAGTTTTGTACCCATAGCATAACAATTTTTGCAATAAATGAATTGTTACATGATT